>CM039095.1:41705455-43017955 GCA_022113865.1 Chimonanthus praecox
TCCTAACTGCGTTTGGGTCAAACCAATTTCTCTTGTAATAGTATTCATATCGCTCTTAATAAAATCATTTACACGCTCCGTGGACGTTGACTGGGTGGGCCGAACCACGTAAAATTGTCTGTGTTTATTGTGCCTTTTTTATTCTGTTAATTTTTGGTGTGATTATTTACACTAATAATCCTAACAATTATCTCTTATGGGACCTCTTTTTACCAATATGTCTCTCAAATTTTGGTCAATATTTTTCCAGTTATAGGGATCATAAATGTTTAAAGGAAAATGTTCATTGAAATTTTCATTTTCTTCATTCTCATTCTTATTTTCATTATCACTTTCATCCATATGTTCTTCATTCACTAAGTTAATATCATTATGTTCATTCATAGTTTCTTCATTATCATTATGTTTGTCATTAACCAAAGTTTCAATTGAACTTTCTGTTTATTTACTTTTGCTAAAATATCTATTAAGAGATCCTGATTGAGATTGAATCAATTTTTGAACTTGTTTTTGCCTTTTTTTCATGTCCAGAAGGATATTTCTACTAGACATAATGATTGTGATAACTAATAAAAAATTAACAGCTAAATAACAAAAATTAAAGAACAATAAAACCTGATTTGATTTGTAAATAAACCAAAACCAGTTGAAAATGGTCACACGCCCGCCGCCCTGCCTACACAAGATTAATCAATTTCACTACAAAATATCAATATAAAAAAATCAATTTCACCGATTTTTATTTTGACAGGAGGGATGTATGCAAAATCGTGCAGGCTACTTGTTTTGGCATCAATTGGGAACAGAATGTATTTGGACTTTCTTTGACAAATATACTCATACATCAAAATAAGAATCCACACAATGCCCAATTTCATTTAATTGGAGTGATTGATTAATATTTTCCAAAATGACTTATACCGAACCAAATGAGATTACATTCTCACTTAATGAGTATAGACCTTCGGAGAAACAATTGTCCATGAAGAATGTTTTTACTTTATTTATTTTTTCAATCTATCTCTGAAGAAGAGCCTTCTTTGAAGGTTGATAATATCAATTTCTGTTTTTACTTTGTTTGTTTTTGTTTTCTAAGTTTAAATAAATAGACTCCATTTAAAAGAAAATATTATTTAGTTGGTTTTGAATAGTCTACTAAGGGTGAATTCTAACCATCATAATTGTTTGTTTGCAATTAGAATATCCATTTCCAGAGCTAAAACAAATATTGAAATATACAGTGAGTACCAAGCAAAGCTGGTGTTGAAACACTTAGTCGTGAGACCCACTCAATGTAGCGACAACAAATTTGTTAAAATTATTTTGACAAAGAATAATAATCCTAAAGAATCAAAGAAAAAAATTGTTGATGTTCAAATTGAAAATAAATAGTATTTTTCAACATATAGTCATCTTATTTAAATCAAATAAATAGACGGTTGATGTAAATACCCCTATCACCTGTCTATTTCATCAAATGAATAAAGATATCTAAATGAAATTTATTTCTTTTAATTAACATATTCGTAATTTTTACATTGACAAAGTTAGTAAGCTCTATAGAATACCGTGTTATTAAAATTAAAATTGAGTTATGAAAACTTGACTCAATTATATCAAGTTTGAGCACTTATTTTTCCTATTTTAAAGAAGTCATCTATTTTTTTCTGAAAAGGAAAAATATACAATAATAAAACTAAAAGTGTACGATAATACATCCACAAAGATGGAACAGGCGAATAGTAGCCACCTGTTTTATGATTTTACAACCAACCGAAGCAGTAGAATGGGCTAAAAATTATTCGAGTCCCACTGTATGGGCCACTCAAAGAAACCGTAGCAAATTCATAGAAAAAAGTACTTGGAACTGAACAAGTCGGACGAATGGACGAGAGGGAACAGTGAGAAGAGCGGCGAGGGAGAGCAGTGAAAGAGAGGTCAGAAGATAGTGAGAGAGGAGAGGCGAGATTGCCAGAATGCTTATGGGGTTTTTATACTTATGCGGCAACGGTAACATTGGGGCTTTTATTTTATTAGGTTTTGTGAAATGTGGAACACTTTAGGGTTTCAGAAGAGCGGAAGGATGAGCACGGACGAGGAATGAAGAACACGGACTCGTGTGGAATGCTGACATGCGCGGAAGGCGAATGCGTGCAGAAGCGCTGATGCATGCGGAACACAGTTTTGGCCCTTTTAGAAACAAGGCCTTAAGAGACGATTTATGGACTTGGGGCCCTAGGCGGCGGTAGCCTAGTTCGTCTGTAGGCAAGGCCGAGCCTGATGTTGCATACCTGACAGGATTAAGTGAAGTTAAGGATGATTGAATCCAAATACAAACCAAAATCTAATACAAAGTTGAGAAAGGATCCAGATTAAAAACAAAGTATGAATTTGGTTATCTAATGGAGGCATGAAACAAAATTTTAAATTGGATTAATAACCAGATCCAAGTTTGCATAAAAATTTATGGATACAATTAACAAACGGATTAGATCCAAGTTATATATTATACACTTTTTATTACTTCTAAAGCATTTACAATTTTTTAATTCCAAGCAATTAAAATTTAATGATATCAAATTCAGATATTTTGATCCATGCTAAATATTGTGCAGATTCTTTGTTTAGAAACCATGTGGGATTTAAATAAAGAGTAGATTCAGGAGTGGTAATTTCTCGCTTTGACATATGAATCCAATACATTCAGGAAAAAAGAATTATTTATCGAAAATTTAGCTCATATTCCATTGTTCTGCCTTCCATAATCACTGCTTCCGGTGTTCGCTTGATATGCTTGATGATCTTCTGGAGGCAAGGTTTGGACACAGATGACACACTAACACAAAATTGACAACACTTGAAAAAACAGATTTAACTATGGCTAGCAATTTCCCACTTAGTCAATTTCGAGAAAAAAATCACTAGACTTATATAAATTATATCTCAAAGAAATAAAAATGCAACTCAATTTATATATAAGAGACTCAAGACATTAACAATACACATAAGCTTGCTTGGCTCTTTCCTTCTTTGAGAATATCTGACTGCTTCACTGTGAAAATGCTTTGTAAATTGAAACTTTGATCTTAGGTGTATGATTAACTTATGTCTAATAATTTTACAACATTGAAAGCATTAGTATTATGCGTCGATACTCTATTGTCATCAAAATTACATTTATATCCATAGATATAAAACCTTAGACTAACCGTTCTAAATCAAAATGCTCAACTATAGTTAAAATGATTCTAATGAACATGTATTTTACAACAAGAGAATATGTATCAAAATAGTCTACACTTTCCTTTTAGCTAAAACCTTTAGCCGAACATGTATTTTACAACAAGAGAATATGTATCAAAATAATCTACACTTTCCTTTTGGCTAAAACCTTTGGCCACTAATTTAGCTTTGTATTTGTCTATAAAACTATGAGGTTTATATTTTTTACCTTAGCATGATTGAAATATGTCTTATAATTTCATAATATTGAAAGTATTAGTACCATACGTCAATATTATACTATCATCAAATTTAATAAAAAAATCTTAGGCTAACAATTCTAAATCAAAATGCTCAACTATAGCTAAAATGATTCTAATGAAGATATATTTTGCAACAAGAGAATATGTATCAAAATAATCTATACCTTCCTTTTAGCTAAAACCTTTAGCCACTAATCTAGTTTTGTATTTGTCTATAAAGCTATGAGGTTTATAGTTTCTTTTTTTACCCTTCTACACCATGTAGCTTTTCTACCCTTGGGGATCACTAGGTTCCCTAATACCATTATTTTCAATATACTGAATTTTTATCATTCATGGCTTGTGTCCACTCATCAAATTATGGAGATTCCATTGCCTCCTTATAGGTACGTGGATCTACAATTTCATCTAAATGAACACAATTTTATATGTATTTCACTTATATAAGCATAAAAATATCTAAGAATAATGGAGGAGCATATGATTTCTTTTGGACAAAAATTGAAGATGGCCAAGTAGATCTCTGCCTTATCAATGTTATCGTTAAAGGTTGATGGTTGTCTAGCCTCAATTACTTTTAGAAGGTCATAGCCATCTAAAGGTATCCTCTTTATTATTTAGGTTCTCCAGGAATTCATAATCTCTAGTTTCTCTTTTTAGTGATAGAATCTCTGACCTTTGGGTCCTTTAGGGTACCCTATGAAATAGCATTTATTAATCTTGAATTGTAGCTTTTTCTCTTTGTTGATACGAGACTATAACATAGGCTCTTGATCCTCATTTTCTCTTTTTACTTATTTTTTATTAAATTCACACACATATATATATATATATATCTAATATCAATAAATATCGATCAATGCGATTCGTATCAGTCGATATTTAAATTTTACAATTGAAATTAAAATCCCTACTATTATCTCTTTCTACTACCCTTTCTTTTTTTTGGTGCATGGGGAATGGTTGTTTATTTTTTTATTCCATTTTTTCACAAAATGTCTCAAATTCATTGGATGTATGCTCTCCCCCTCTATTCGCGGAGGGAATTTTAATAGCTCTCCCTAACTAGTTTTTGACTTCACTCTTATATTCTTTAAATTTGTGTAAAGCACCTAAGTTCTTTGAAATGAGATATATATAATCATAATGAGCAAAATCATCAATGGAAGTAATTATTTGCTTATTGGTTTTTACGTCTATAATATTAGAATAAATAACATCTAACAATTAAATTGCTTTGATACTTGTGAAAAAGATTTTTTGGTTATTTTACCCATAAGATATTGTTCACATGTATCAAAATCGATTTTTCAATTTTGAGAATCAATGATGGACTAACAAACCTTTTCATATTATCGTCTAAAATACCACAAATGTGAATAAAATAACTAACAACAACCAATATAAGCAGAAGAACTAACATTATTATTAGAATTCACTACATTGAAAGCAAATAAATTGTGAAAATGAATTAAAGTACCTCAAGTTCGAATACGATCGTATTTGCCAATGGTCACTTTTTCAAATTGAAAGGGAACCTCAAAACCCTTACCGACGAAAAGAGGAATTGGAAAAAAATTGCACCTCATAATAGGCATGAAATAAACATTAGTGAGTACCAAATTAGCACTCAGCAGTTCTAATATTGAGTAATAGATCATAGTAGGTGTTATTTTTCATGCAAATTCATTCTTCTATTGCTCATATCTCTTGAAAATTTTCAAATAGAGCCTTTGAACTCACTATTAAGTGAGTTGCACGCAAATCAATCCACTATCCAAAATAGTCATGAGCAGCATACAAGCATTAAAAATAACACAAATAATCTCGTTTCCACTTTTTTTAACCAAGGTATTAAAACGCCTTATCTGACTAATTTTTGAGACATGTGTAAACTTTCATATCCATATACACCACATACACTGGATAAGTTCAATGAAAAATGGTCATTTAAGATTGAGTGTGAATCGAGCATAAGATCCTCTCTTCTTGAAACGGGTTCTTGACAATTAGACCACTCCTCCATGCCCAAAAACTTTTTCCAAAACTTGCCAAAGGTGAGGAACCATTGCCATGATGCTTGTTTTGAGGAATGTATTGGCAGTTGACTTTGGGATTTCTTGTTAGAATATATTTAGGATTTTATTAAGGGGAGCCATATAAACACCCTCAAATCTTTCTCTACACATTTCTTAATTCTTTGGGTACAATTTTTGAATTCCAAAACTATACCCTTTTTCACTTAAAATCAGTCCCAGAGTTCATAAAATTCACTGTAGATGAATTTTGATACCTTGTTTGTAGAAATCAGTTGACAAACGACTTCGTTTGAAAATCTCACTTCAGAGTTGTACGAACGAATTTTTTCATTCGGTAGTTCTGAAAATGTGGAGTTTTTAAGTGGAAGGGCAAAAGGGTAATTTCTATTAACTTTTGGAAAACGGGTGTGTAGAGAAAGACTTTCTGGGTGTCTATATGGGCTCCCTTTTATTAATTAGTATACTTATTGTGTAATTAGGATTATAAGTTTGGGTTTATCTCTAATTAAGAGATGTATTTAGTTTAGAATTATTTTAAGAGTTTGAGTTTGATTTTGATAGTCCTAGGGTTGATTAAAGGTTATAAATATATGTAGTAACATAGTTCTTAATATAATAAACAGTTTATTATTTTCTACATATCTGAACTTCTCATATAAGAAAGAGTTTCAAAGGGTATTTTGGAAATGGAGGTTTTTTACCGAGGATATTTGAAATTTCCTTTGCTATGATTTTTAAATTACTTATTTTTCTGGGCTAAATCGTTTTCCATATACTTTTGCTTAAATGCTGGTAGGTCTCTAGAGATTAAATTATCAAAAAAGTCTAAGGGTTAATAGCTTCTTCCCACAAATGTAGGTAAACTGTTCACAATGGTTAAAAGAGTTGCCTTCTTACAGGGATTTCATTCCCTACTGTGAAGAGAGAGAGATTGAATGGATGAACGTTTTGAATTAGATAGCAAGACTGTTAGTTGGATTGGTGATCTCCAACATTTAAGATTTTTCATAAATTATTAATTTAATATAAGATAATTGTTTTCAATTAGTATGATTTCTCATTTGATTCTATATTTATAGATGATATAGATTTTTCCATGAATGCATATGAAATAGCTTTCCGATAAATGTCATGAATCTTAACGATTAGAGGCCTTATGGGCACTGAATTGTTTTAATTAATTTTAATTAAAAATAAATATCAATAGGTCACATATTCATTAAATGGTCGTGATTTTCTTTCATGTTAATAAGCGAAAAAATATCTAAAAGAGTTGGCTAAAAAATAGAAAAAAGAATTTTAAGTTTTGATTTGGTGGTCAGAAAGATTTAGCATGTCCATATAATTTTAGTATATTAAAAGATAGAGAAATACATGTAAAAATAAAAAAAATAGGAAAAGGGATTATAAATGAGATTTGGTGAGAATGATTTTATTATATTAGTATACTAAAAATAGAGAAAATCATATGAAAAAACTGAAAACATAGTAAAAGAGATTTTAAAATTTGATTTGGTGAATATGAAACTTTTGATATATCATTGTCATATTAGTATATTAAAAATATAAAATTTCATGTATAAAAATAGACAAAGTGATTTTAAGATTAAACTCAGTGAGTTTGAATAATTTGGTCAACTTATCATGCTACTATCGGAAAAGTGATTCTAAAGGACATGATTGTTAGAAGATTTTGACGAGCTTAAAGGATTTGATTACATTTTCATAATAATATCTCAATTAATTTTTTTTATAAAATTTGCTATTAATTTTATGATAATATTACCTTTGTGAAATGTGTACTTTTTGCTAATTTTTTTATGAGCCAATTTACACAAATTTTGTGATGTGGGAGCACCAACTAGGGGGCACGTCAACTGCAGAACTGCAAGTCTGTAACGGTTTCATTGGTATGTTTACCGAACCAGGACTCAAGGAGACTCGTCAAGTTTGTCTTTTGTTAGGTGACCTGCAAGGGCACAAAACTATAGTCCTGCGGTACATGTTAAAATTTGTACTCAACCCCAATTTTCTAACAATCATGTCCTTTAGAAAATGCCTCAATTTTACATTAATGGAAGGATCAAACCCATCTGATTATTGGTTCACCTGGAGGAATTTTACACTGAGGATTTTACAGTTTTTCACACGTAAATTCAAAAAACTATACAAATATTATTAATAAAAGATAAAGTTAGTGTGCATTTGAGATTGAAGATAAAAAATTCTTTTAACGACCCGTCCCACTAGTACGATAATGTCCTTTCTTAGCCTCACACACGACCTGCATGACTTTCAATTGGCGAGCCAACCTATTGTTGCTCCCAAAAGGTTTCATGCTAGAAGGAGGAAGGTTACAACTTATATACCAGGGGATTTCTAATGTAAATAGCAATGTGTGACTTTTTGGGGTGAGGTATTACAATTTACCCCTTAAAGCCAAAGCTGTCACCGGCTTTGCACATGCAACAACCAAGCCCACACCCTCAGGCAAAGAGTTGAACCATGCTCTGATACTGTAGCACCCCCACCCAAAGGTCCCACATCGGTTGGGAGCTTGGGTGGTGGGGGCTTTATTTGAGAGGGGACAACCCTCCCCATTGTGAGGCTTTTTGGGCCTGGCCATGTGGGCCAGGGCCCAAAGCAAAACCGTGAGGGTCAGGTAGGGCCCAAAGCGGACAATATCACTATGGAGTAGGGTCGGGTCGTCACAACTGGTATCAGAACATGGTTCAAGACTCAGACTGTGAGGGCTCTCTACTTGTGTGACTCGCTTGCCTGTGTGTGGACCCCTATCAGTATGACAAGACAGAGCCGGGGACGGCTCTGGTCTTAAGGGGGGTGGATTGTAGCACCCCCACCCAAAGGTCCCACATCGGTTGGGAGCTTGGGTGGTGGGAGCTTTATTTGAAAGGGGGCAACCTTCCCCATTGTGAGGCCTTTTGGGCCTGGCTATGTGGGCCAAGGCCCAAAGCAAAACCGTGCGGGCCGGGTAGGACCCAAAATGGGTAATATCACGATTGGGTAGGATCGGGTCGTCATAGATAGCACCTGTCACGACCCCGCTCCTTCAACAACCTGAAACCTGAACAAGACATAATCCAACGCAACAACAACTAAACATAGTCAAATCACATCTCCTTATAACATAATTTTTTTTTTTTTAACGTCACATTCGAAGACTACACAATTGTTACCTCCTTAAAAAATTTCTACCCCACTCAGCCTAGGGGAAAAGGGGTCTAAATTATCTCTAATCTCGGGTCCAACCTCGTACTCACAGTCCGAGGGTTGAACCCAAGTTTTGATACCATTCGTAACGACCCGTCCCGCTAGCATAATATTGTCCGCTCTGGACCTCACACATGACATGTACACCTTTCAATTGGCAAGCCAACCCATTGTTGCTCTCAAAAGGCATCATGCTAGAAGGAGGAAAGTTAATACTTATATATAAGGGAATTTCCAATGCAACTAGCAATGTACGACTTTTTGTGGTAGAGTATTATATTTCCTCTCAATTAGGCACTATCATGAAATGCTCTCTTGGATTAAAATAAAATAAAAACTGGTGTTATTTTAACTAGTTATTTGTAGACGCTTGAAAATAATGATTTTTCAATTTTAATAGATCTATTTTTATATAAATAAAAGGAAAATAATTTTCACACTAGCAACTTTGATAGTTGTACACTATAAGAAAAGGAAATCTCATTATTATCTTTTTTCTTCTCCTCTTTTGAATGCAAGTTACACCTTAAATAACAAAGGATAATAATAAAACTTCTTTTTATTATGGTGTGTAACTATCAAAGCTTTTGGTGTGAAAATCATTACCCTAAATAAATTATTCACCTTTTTTACTGACACCTACCCACTTGGGCTCCACGGACTGAAATAGATTTGTCACTAATGAGTTACATCGCCCAAGTGAAAGTGATTAATGTTATTTTAATGGTTTATGTTTATACTTTTGAAAATAATGACTTTTAAATTTAATAATTGTATATTTTATGTACAATATCATCAGAAAAAGCCTTTGATTCTCTAAATCATAATTTACTAAATTATTACTCCCTCTGTCCCAATTTAGTTGTCTCGTATCAGTAGGGGTAGAAATCTCAGTATCAACCGATATTTGATATCTCGGTCGATAATTTCTCTCTCCTATTTTTTTTCAAAAAATCATCAATATCGATCGATATCGGCGATATATATCAAATATCGACCGATATATATCAACCGATATTGTAAATATCGGCCGATATTATTACCACTACTCATATGTGTTTTTAAACTGTCCCAAAATAGTTGTATGTTATTCTACATTTACAAATTACAAGTAAATGTAGATTCTCTCTCTATCTATCTAAACTATCTTTAAAAAAATTAAAATTTTAAAATAAGAAGACAGAGAGTATTTAGCAAATCTAAGTAGAAAAAAAATGCAAATACAAAAAGTTTGGTGCTTTAACTGGAGGAAATTTGTTTCACTTGAGCTTTATTACCCAATTTTTGGAGTTCCATAAGAGGCTGATTGGGACTTCACAATCATTCATCTTTCTCGTATATTTATCTATTCTTGTAAATTGGGTCCATTCTAAGGCATCACGAAATGCATTCTAAGACAAAGAAGGCTCTCTACTATTTTTTCGTTTAGAATGTAAATTCTTGTATTGAAAAGTGCACTAGGTTTTGTTAAAAAAGATTTTTTTAAAGTCATTTTTAAATAAATCAATTTTTTTATATCAGACAATATGGCAATATGTCAATAACTTGAACAAAGGAAAATCATAATTTAGATTAATTATTTTTGAATTGTGCTTAACATAAAAAAATCTTATGAAACACATGTCTATTGTTAAATAAAATTTTAATATTATAAATATTTATGTGATGATTCAAATTCATTAAAAATAATGGGTTAAAATGATTTATTATGGTCTCGTTAGAGAGTCTAAGGTTTAGACAATCTTATGATTCATGTGATTCCACAACAATCCATTATTATAACTATGGTTTATTAGAAAACTCTAGTTAAAATATTGAGATGCGACGTAAAGAAATATTAATATTGCTCAACAATGATAAACATTATTTAAGATTGATTTTAAGTTAATGATACTCAACGCTACATACAATAATTTGGATTGCTCAACAAATAAATAAAAATAAAAATATCAATTTAAAAAATTAAACATGATTGGCTTTAAATATTTTGAGAAAACATAACTTAAGAATTAAAAAATATTTAATACTAGGAAATATGTACATGATATTTTTTTTAAGAAAAATCTTAATTTAAATGATCTTTTAAATTAAATTTTGTTTTGGCCCGCTTAATGTTTGCCATTCTTCCGATACGAGTGTCGCCTTCATAGACCTTTCCAATATTATTTTACTTCTTTATTTATTTATTCATTCATTTTTGAATTTGGAAATTTTACACTATTGACCGGAAGTCCAAAATTACGACTTACCATAACGGATCTCTCGCTGCCTTCTTCTTCTCGTCTTAATAGTTAATATTCTATTCTTTCATTGCCCAGGTTCCACGTCGATTCGAATTAAAATGCCATTCTGTTCTTTTCTCATCTATAGAATCCAGACCGTTTCGCACGAAACCCATTTTCCCAATTTCATACTTTTTCTTCTTCCCCTTCACCTTCTGCTAACCCCATTTCTTCTCTTCTTCCCTGATCCGTGTATCTGATCTATCTGAGCCGTTGATTCCACCAACACCATGTTCTCCCTCTTTGTGGGTTTTTTAATTGGGGCCGTTGCAGTCATTTTAGCGGAGGGATTGGCCCTCTTTTTCTTCCTCGATCGACTGAGGCGAAGAAAAGGACAGTCCAAAACTGAAGAATTGCAAGTGGGTCGAGACGTAGATGTCGAGCAATCACTCATTTTTTTGCAAAATAAGAAGGTAATCTATGCGGTGAAATAGGTTCTTCAGTTCCATGTCAATTTCTTTAATTATTCCTTTCTTTGTGAGAATGCTGGGTTTTGCTGTGGGAGTATGGGAATTGAAATGTGTTAATATGTTGAATTGTGCTTCTTGGATCACTCTTATCTTCATCATTCTCAGGGGAAACTACTCTACAAAGTTCTTTATTTTCTTCTCAGTGCTCCTTAGAGCTGAATATAGTACTTTTAGGTGGGACTGGAAAATTGTAGAATTTACTAAATACTCCAAGAAACCATATTTGGTTAAATTAGATTTCCAGAGTGCGAACTTTGATAACATAAGAATTCATATTCTTCAATTTAAACTCCCAACTAAAGTTTATTTATTATTCCAAGGTCTGAGTAACTCTAGATTTTGGAATTCATAGGTTCCAACTTTTCCCCGTTAATACAAAAGTTCCATTCAGAATTAGCGGAATTTGCTCATTCCAGTTTAGCTGGAAGTATGATTCTCTAAATTATTGAATTAGCCTACTTTGCGAATTCTGGACTTTGCAGAATTCCTGCACTAGGCCTGTAATTATTGGCTCAAATATGATAATTCCATAATCTGAGGGCCTGTTTGGTGGCCCAGAATTCTATGATAGAATCATAATTATGTAGAAATATATAGATTTTTTATGACTGTATCTAGCGAAAAGTTCAATAGATTTCAATTCAACAAGGAAATCCAGCTACCTAAATGAACCAGGAATTGAATACCAAAATAAAATAATATCTTCATAAGGCAATTTGTTATAAAAAAAACATTGATCCCCCTTGAACCAGCCCAAATGGAAAGACCATGAAAACTTTGTGTAGGGCCTACCTGGACCCACATGGATGGTAATTGCTCGAATAAGGTGCTTATGAAAATTACTTGATGAGCGAAGCCATGTTTTCTATCAAACTCAGCTTGAGGATTAGTAATGCTATGTTCTTTAAGGGCCCAAACTATGGATCACTTTAAAGTAATTTTTAATCCAATTGAGGTAGAGTTTCAATTCAGTGGTGCAACTATCTTGAATGGGTCAGATGTGTGAGTGATGGAGGTATCATCTTGAGAAAATCACAGTGGACTTCATGGACAACATTGACAGTAGACATCCTAATTGGGCCCGTCCAATTAGCTCAAATAAATGTGCAGTTTAGTTCTCCATTTAAAACCAAGCCCACATGCAAATGCATACAAGCTATGCATGTTCATTGCATGCAAAACCCACCAACTCATGGTCGTTGGTATGCATGAGAAGATTTGAGTGTGATAAATAAAGAAGGCATATCAAAGCATTAGGTAGATATCAGAGCCACAAATCTTGGGAACTTGACTATAGCTTGCGGGTTTTTTTTTGTGTGCAATCACACATATGTTGTAATAGTCTATTATTAATTTTTCATGACTCTGAAAAAAAAAATTTGTGACTTTATTTCTGTTGGGACGTTGATTCTATGAGGCCGTGTATTTGAACCAAGATTTGCACTTTCATCACCCTTTGCTTGCATTCTAGATCTGTTCTAAACTAGATCTTTGAACAGAAGTTGTTGACGGTTTGACCATCAGTTGTAGCACTTCTTATGTTAACGAAGTTTGCAGTGCAACTCATCCGAACGGACGGACAAATTGAAGTGGACAGATTGATGCAGTACCAACTGCACCAGTTGGGATGACAGTTGGATATGATTTGTTGTAACAGATGCATCACCTCCTCAGTTCTTTCATATGATTGCAGCGCCCCTTACTTTTGTCATGACGGGAGTGCTGTGGATGTGTATTGCCCAAGCCGTAGGTGGACTCCTTCCACTTGCCATTACCTTTGGTGGATCCTTGGTGATGGGCCTCAATTCCACATCGCAAGAGAAGTTGTTTGATGTTGTACTTCAAATATTAAACTCGAGGACGAGTTTTTTTCGAGAGGGGGAGAATGATGGAGTTATCAGGCCTAATCGACCAGGCTTGATCAAGAAAATCACAATGGACTTCATGGACAACATTGATAGTAGACATCCTAATTGGGCCCGTCCAATTAGCTCAAATAAATGTCCAAGTTAGTTCTCCATTTAAAACCAAGCCCACATGCAAATGCATACAAGCCATGCATGTTCATTGCATGCAAAACCCACCAACTCATGGTCGTTGGTATGCATGAGAAGATTTGAGTCTGATAAATAAAGAAGGCGTATCAAAGCATGAGGTGGAGAATATGTTACAAGATTATCATATGGTGGAGATAAAAAGGGCAAGTAAATCAAATCAACAAGCCAATCAACGTGTGAAGGTCTTCACAAGATTATTTCATTAAGGGATATGCCTTTTGAGTTGATTTTGGGATGAAGACAAATCCAACACCAACGTGGGAGCATCTTCATCAGCATTCTTCCATTTTACTTTATTTCCAAAATAAATCCACAAGCCAATGTAGATCGTTAGTTATGTTTAGGAATTAGGGTTTTTCCTTTTATCATTTTATTTGCTAAATCCATTACCTCAAATCATGGGGTCGGCCATGAATATTTGGAATGGTTTTGAAGGTTGTAAGTCTATTTAAAGACTGTATTTTTGAATTAAAATTGAATTGATTTTTTGGAAAAGAAGACTCTTGGAGTTGAAGTGTAGTGCACACCGGGCTTCGGCCCTGGTCGAAAGCCTGTGATCCTTGAGCTAGGATTAAACCTTTGCAAGTAAGTCTTGGTGATTATGATTCAATTATGTATTATGGGTTTTTAGATTAAGATTAATATTGCATCTCTTTAATCTCTTCTAATCATTCGTTTCCACGTTTTTAATCAACTGGATTGAAGGAGACCCTAATCTAGATCCCACAAGTCATTTGAATTCCCGAACACTTGTGTTTTCGGTTTTGGATCTGTTTAACGGACCCCTAACCAAGGCAGATGCCTTTCACGAACTTGTGATTGGCTGCATGGGTTCTTAGACGCCATAGATCTGAACAAACGCACTCTGAAATTGTGACCTACTTGCGAATTCTCACAGATTTAACCCTAGGCCTGCATCAGTGAGGATCCATTTCATCAAGGATGAGTGAGTGACGAGGACATCCATGATGACTACTAGGTCTATTAGAGATTTTAGAAGCAACATAACACAATTGTTGGGACAATATGATTGGGAGATGACAAACATATCTAATGTCTGTATATAGATCTGTGATTTGATTACTTGGCAGGCCTGATTTGACTGTTTATTTCATCAGATCGGGTTTTCAGAGCTGTTTTGTCCATCGGATCGTGGTTAGCTTGATCCGAACTGTTAAATGGATCCATAGTTGTCATAGTAGTTGACATAGGAAGTTCATTTTATTGCTTGTTTTATTTTTATTTGAGTATCAACTTTAGGGGATGTAATAAGTTATTTTTAATGGCTTGTATTATTCACACATGTGGCACACACGTGTGTGTCTCTAGGGTTTCTTACTTTTTCTTATAAATTGTAAACACTCTTTATTTCATGATAGAATTTGAGTGAAGAAATTTTTTGTATACTCTTTTGAGAAGACTCATGGTGTGACACCAAGAAAATCAGGTGTTTTCTATCCTTTCTCCTCCTCTTAATCTCCTCTTCTTCTTCTCCGTTTCTTTCTTGTCCAACTTTTTCCCAATTTTCTCACATTTTTTGAACGCTAAACAGCCCAAAAATCCCAAATAAAACAAAATCTAACCTAACCAAGGCCAAATCTAGGCTTTGCAAGCGGCCACGACTGTACAGACTGCCGCACGGATAGGGTCAGATCTGCCTCTTTTTGGCTTTTGTTACCTTCTCATCTGGTTCCCTACTCTACGGTGAACTATTTTGTGCAGAAACCCTCCCAAACAACCCATTTTTTAGACCTATTTTAAGATTTTTTTGGGGTTTGGATTCAACTAGGACTTGATTTTTCATTGAGAATTTGTATCTTTTCACTCTTTTGTGGAATTTTGGACATCTTGAATCTCATCTTAAGATATTTGGAGGTCCTAATTTTGATTTGTTATTATTTCTAGGGTTTAATATGCTTACATGTTATGAATCTGTTTAGTTCTTTTGATTTTGTGATGTTATTTGCTTACATCGTGTTTTAATCATTGATGACAGAATATTATCTTTTTTTAAATCAGCGCTGTCATTGCATCTTGTGATCATACAACAGTAGTCTTTATTCAGGTTTTCTATTTTCCTTCATTATATTCTTAGATCTAGGGTTTTGAATGCCATAACCTCATTTTAGGGCACACTTTACTTTTGTCCCGCATCAGTGAGGGGTTGAGGCAATGGGATGGGTAGGGGGAGGGTGGGTTCAAATGGGGCAATCTCCACTTAATGTTGAGGTTAGAGAGAGACCACAAACCCAAAAGACCACCCCAAGTGTTAGGGCAAACCCATGAAGCACCCATAAGGTTGAAGAAATTACCCCACAAATTCCAGGCGATAGGGCATGTGACAAAGAGATGGTCAATGGTTTTTTCTGCTAACCCACAGAGACCCGCGAAGGTTCACATCAGACCTCAACAAACATTTTCTCTTAAGGTCCACTTTAGTAAGAATCTTCCTTTTCATGCCACACCAAACAAAAGTGTGGACCTTGGAGGAGCTAGGTTCTTCCAAACCAGGCTCGGAAGAGGTAGTGAGCCATTAAAATTCTAGGTGACCAAATCGATCATTGACTTAACCGAAAAGATCCCCGATGAGTCTCCTGTCCGTACCAGCTCATCCTCTTCCCCTAGATCTAATGTAACTCCCCTAACTAACCTTTAGCTCATTCAAACTTTCAATCTTAAAAGACCTGAGCTCTCATTTGAAATTGATGTGCCAAGATATGTTATGGCCCCCCACTCGAAATACGTCTTGTACCAAAGCATGTTTGTTCCTCACTGCTCTAAATAACCTTGGAAACCTATCTTTCAGCAACCTATCCCCCATCCAAAAATCCTTCCAAAAGAACGTTCGATTTCCTTTGCCAACTAACATGTGAAGCTTATCCTTAAACAATATCCCAACCGCCATCCTACCCTGGCACACCCTCCACCAAGCTCTAAGTATTGTTGAACCCGACTTATCTGCCTCTTCAGCCAAACACCACCTGTTGCCGTCTTCCATTCCATATTTGGCAGTCGTAACTCGAACCCACAAAGCTTCTCTCTCTTTTCCAAATCGTCATCCCCACTTACAAAGTAGAGATTTGTTGCTTACTTGTAATGGGAGGACTCCTAGGCCCCTTTTCAACTTTGGTTTAGTGACCTCCGACTAGGCCATTAGGTGTACCTTTCTTTTCGCCTCCTGATCTTCCCACAGGAACCTCCTGAATCATTTTTTCCATCTTTTTAGCCACTCCTTTAAGTAATTCAACGAGAGATAGATAATATGTGGGAAGGTTAACAAGTACAGATTTAATGAGAGTCAGTCTGCTGCCAAGGAATGGTATTTCCTACCTCACCCTGCCAGCCTTCTCTCAATCTTCTCAACTACCGGTGTCCATCATTCGGGATTCCCCCTACTAGTAAGCCTCCCAACCCCACAGCCTAGCTCGTTGGCCAATTCCCTGACACTCTCGTACTCCACGTCAACTCCTATAAGGGTACTCTTTCCTAGGATAATTCGGAGGCCAGACACTAACTCAAAACATCTAAGATCGCTCGATAACCTAAGACCTCTGACCTGTTTGGCTTTCAAAAGAACAAGGTGTCGTCCGCAAATTGAAGATGTGTAACCACCTCCATTCGGTGACACCTCAAAACCCCTCACAATTCCTAACCCCCTAGCCTTACCCACTAGCCTATTCAAACTTTCGCCCACCATTGTGAAAATGAATGGAGAAAGCAGATCCACCTCCTCCACCTACATCCAAAAGCCATTCTTTCGAACAGGTACCCCACAAAGGACCAATCCATGTAGTCATATGCCTTCTCCATGTCAATCTGGAAGAGCAGCCCCGGTCTCTTATCCTTTAACCTCATGTAAACCAATTCATTAGCGATCAAGACACCGTCTAAAATTTGTCTATTCTCAACAAAAACCCTTTGTGATTCACCAATCACATCTAGTAGTGCCTTTTTAGTCGTTCCTCCAACACCTTAGCCAACAATTTGTAGATACTTCCAACAAGGTTAATTGGCTGATAATGAGAAAGTTCAGAGTGTCCCTCCCTTTTTGGAATAAGGGTAATGAAAGACTTCTTAAGTCCTTTATTAATGATGCTATCCTCGTAAAATTCCTTAAAGAACCTAAGAACATCAGGGACTACAATCTCCCAACATGACTTGAAAAAAGAGAAATTAAACCCGTTGGGTCTTGGTGCCTTATCTCCTTCTAGGTTATCCAAAGCCACCCTGATTTCTTCTAATGAAAACTTCCTCTCTAACCAACACGCCTGCTCCTCACTCTTTTT
Source organism: Chimonanthus praecox (assembly GCA_022113865.1). Lineage (NCBI taxonomy): Eukaryota > Viridiplantae > Streptophyta > Magnoliopsida > Laurales > Calycanthaceae > Chimonanthus > Chimonanthus praecox. The sequence continues at coordinate 41,723,306 of CM039095.1, forward strand.
CTGAAACACTTCAATAGAATATTCAAATATTTTCTTCTCTAATTTATTTTCTTTATTCTCTTTTTTTACATGGTATCAGCCAAAATGATTTTTTGGACGTTGTCAGGAGTTTCTTTATTCCATGTTTACTATTCCTCACTGGCGTTCCTGTCAACCACCAGATTCCAATGTCCTTTTCGGCCCCAATCTTTGAGGATCTATAGTGGAACTACTCCTCCCTACCATCTTGCAGTCTTTTTTCCCAACGAATTTTGCAGTTTTATTTCGTTGTTTTCAAGTTTTGCAGTCTGCCGCTGGTTCCTCCCTTTGCAGCCTTCATCTCGGCAGCCCCACCTTTCTCCGGCGACACATCTGCCAGTGGAAACCTACTAGGTTTCCACCGTTTCTCCCAGACTTTGCTTTGGTAGTGCTTGATTGGCTATCAGTAGTTGTTACTACTATCTTATGACAGTTTTTCCACAGGGCTATTTTCGCCTGGAAAAACCCCAGATCTGGCTTTCTTTGCTTAGATCTGCTTCCTCAGGTCTTCAATCTCCCTCCAGCAGCCACTACTGCATTCTCCCCTGACCCACCTTCACTCGCCTAGGGTTGACCTCTACTTTCGGTCAACAGTGGGGCCCACGTTGCTGTTCTTCATCTCTGCTTTCGTCCTCTCAAACACATCTCTAGGTGCCCCTCTCTTTCTCTAAAAAATCCTCCCATTGCGCTCATTCCAAATTGCCCACGAGACTGCAAATAGAACTATTTTCCTAGCCACTCTATGTCTACCTTTAAAGGGTCCCCCATCGAAGCTACCAATAAATCTTCCTCTCCACTACCTAAGACCCACGAGCAGCCGAATAACCTCAAGAACGAGTACCACATAACCCACGTGAACCAGCACTTAACAAGTGGTCCACTGTCTCCTCTTCGTCCTCACACAATGGACATACTGTTGGAGCCTCTTCCGGAAGAACGCATCTTCTCCTAAGATTGTGTCTCACAAGGATCCTCTTTTTCAAGTCCGTCCACATAAATAATTGGATTCTAGGGGGATCTCGTTGTTCCAAGCAAGATTGCATATAGGAGGTGAGTTCAAATTTGCTGCATGAAGGACCCCGACGGTTACATGGACCAAATCCACTTATCCTCATCCTCAATCCACAGTCTGGTATCACTTAGGAATCCTATCAAGGCTTGGTGGATAGCTTCTTCAAAGTCCGGCAAGATCCTTCTGAAAGAGATGGACCACTGCGGTGCCTCATTGACCTCTCTATAGTAATCACTGATCGAAGCTTCACAATTTTGGGCCACTCTAAAGAGCTTGGGAAATAATTCTGTTTGTTTTCTCTTCCCCACCCAAATGTCTCTCCAGAACAACACCAGTTTACCATTGCCAATAAGCATCCTAATCCCCCTTTGAAACATATCCCCAGCCTTGCCTTCCCCTCTCCCTATCTTCAGCAAGGCTTTCACTACCGACGAACCAACCCTAGCGGCTCTACAACCTAATCTCCACCCCCCGGGGTCACCCACGCCATACCTTGCTACTAATAACTTCCTCCACGAGGCCTCTCTCTGAAGTGAATCTCCACAACCATTTACCTAGTAGGGCATGATTCCTATCTCTAATATTGTAAATCCCCAACCCACCTTTCTCTCTCACATCTCTAGCCTTTTCCCATTTCACTAGGTGGATTTCCCTCAAATTCTCTGTCCCTTCTCACAGGAAGTCTCTTTGAATTTTCTCTAACTTTTTTGCTACTCCCTTAGGAATTTCGTACAGAGAGAGAGAGTAGGTGGGAAGATTCACCAAACATGATTTAATTAGAGTCAATGTACCCTCCAGTGAGAGGTAAAATTTACTCCAGGGATTTAGTTTTTTTGACACGCTTTCTAGAACAGGTTCCTAAAATAATTTAAATCTCGGATTCCCACCTACTGGCAACCCGAGATAAGTAAATGGGATCTTGCCAACACCACACCCTATCTCCCTTGCCAGACCTTTGAGTTCCTCTACCTCTACCCCTACCCCTACCCCCAAGCCATTGATATTGCTCTTCCCTAGATTTATTCTTAGCCCCAATACAAGTTCAAACACCTTAGGACCGCTCTCACCCTAAAAATCTCCTCACTAGATGCTTCACAAAACAATAATGTATCATCAACAAACTGTAGGTGGCTGATTGACCGACTACTTGGGGAGATCTCCAATCCTTTAATGAGGTTTGACTGTTTGGCTCGACACATAAGACCATTGAGTGCCTCGGCTACCATTGTGAACAGGAATACGGATAATGGGTCCCCCTGGCGTAAGCCCCTAGTAGCCCTAATTGGTTCTGTAGGTGAGTCATTCACCAAAATTGAGTAGGAAGACTCATGAACACATGCCCTCCCTCAACAAGCTCCTTCACTTGGGGCCGAAGCCCATCCTCGAAAAAAGATAGTCTACAAACTCTCATCTAACATGATCATAGGCCTTCTCCATATCAAGCTTTAAAAGCACACCCCTTAGGCCATCCTTGTGCCTTTTGTGGATTAACTCATTTGTTATCAGCAACCATCCATAATTTGTCTTCCCTCAATAAATGCCTCCTGCGACTCCTTGATTAACCCCCCAAGGACCGACCTAAGTCTCGCAGCTAAGACCTTGCCAACAGCTTATACACACACCCTACTAGGCTTATAGGTCTATATTGAGACAATTTTGATGCTCCTTCCTTTTTTGGGATTAAGGCTACTAAGCTATGTTAAAACTTTTATTCAAAACCCCTCTTCTATGAAACTCTCTAAAGAATTTTAAGAAATTCTCCCTAATAATATCCCAGCAGCTCCTAAGGAAATTAAAGTTGAACCCATCAAGACCTGGAGTCTTATCCCCATCCATACTGTGTAGCGCCTCCAACAACTCTTTCTCCTCAAACTCTCTTTCTAATCATGATAGCTTATATGTTGGAAGAGAACCGAAAGTAATCCCCTCCAGTATTGGATACTCAGCCTCTGACCTAACTCCTGACCTATCTCCCGTGGCAATACTAGGATTCAACGGGAGAGGTGTAGGTAAAAGGTCTAAGGTTAGAAGCAGTAGCCCCCTCTCTAAATGGACCAACCTCAGGTCCCCCACTAGTTCTAGGCCAAACTCCCCCGGAGACGTGGTATGCATAAGAAGGAACTTAATAAAATAGTGCAGAAGTATGAGTAGCACCTGGTCCACGTAGAGACGTCTCCATGTGATGCTGCTGACTACTCAAACCCTCGCCAGATGCTAGAAGATGTGGTCTAAAAGGCGAGGGTCCCTGCGGGGGAACTGGTAAAGACGCCATGTGCTGATGCCGAGGGCTCATGTCTGCTACTGCTACTGGATGATGTGGCCAAAGACGCCAAGTCTCCTGTAGTTGTTCCGAAAGAGAGTCCCCAACTCTGAAAAGCCAGGGATGAGATGTGCATATCTAGAAAATTAAAAAAAGAGCATATGAGGCGGAAGGGAAGGAACACCTACAGGAGGAGAGGTCATGGCATTCAGATTCGAAGGATGTGGCATAGCATGGGGGTTCGAATTAGATACAGTCATTGGCATTGTAGCTGGAGACTCTGAATTCAACCTAGATGGATTACCTTCGCCATTTGGAGAAAATATGGTATTAAAGTGACTCCTGAGTGCTGCCCTAATCTCTCTTTTCCCTTCCAATCTTCTCCCATTCACCATGAAAACTCTCAATGAATTTACGAAAGCTCTTGCTTTAGCCATTCAGTGGAAGAATTTTGTGTTTTTGTCCCCTTCTTTCAACCATGTAGCCCTGGACTTCTGCTTCCATTCCACTTCCTCCCTCCTTAGTGGACCCCATAATTTTGACATACACATGTGTTTCTCTTTATTTTCCTCCTCTGACAAGTCTCTTTCTTCCTCTAAGCTCTCCCAATCCCCCAGTAAATCTGAAAATGGTCTCTCTTCTTGTGCATACAGCCCATCTCCTCCTTGTACCACTCTTTAATTTTGGGCTTGAGCAGTTTCAGTTTTTTTTTGCAGGCAAAAACCAGCCCACCCCTCAACCTGAAATGAGCTCCACCATTCCTTCATTTTTCCCAAGAACTCCTTATTACCCAGACAAGCATTATTGAAGCGGAATGGCCGAGGGCCCCAATCCTCCTCCTCCATGCTGAGGAGTATCGGCCAATGATCTGAAACTTGCATACTAAGTTTAACTTGTATCCCAACACTGTACAGTTCCTCCCAATTAACCGATACTAAGAACATGTCTAATCTACTCATAGAGGGGCCTCTCAACCCTCGACCATGTAAATCTTCCTCCCAGCAATGGATAATCAACCTATTGGCAAGAATTGATACAGTCCGAAAACTCCTCCGAGAAGTTAGTTCTCTCTGACCGACACCTCATTTCTGAAGGAAATCGTACTACATTAAAATTTCCTCCTACACACCACAGCTTGGACCATCTATTCTTCAGGTGATGAATTTCTTTCCAGAATTGTATTCTTTTTGCCCCTGAATGTGGACCATATACATTAGTAAACATCATTTCAACCTCTTCATCAACCAACTTCCCTTTAATAAAAAGTGCATTGTTACCCATGATCGTTTCCACTGCCTCAAACAATTCAGACTTCCAAAGGATTAGGAGTCCATCAGAGTTTCCTACAACTGGTTTTGCACATCAAGATGCTGATATAACCCCCCAAATCTCCCTAATATCTTTGATCCTCATGAAATGAATCCCGTCCATCTTTGGTTGAGGGGACCTTGGTTCACTTATGGAAGCCTTACTAAGGTCAGTAAAAGGAGAGTCAAGACTATGTGTCAGGCTGGGGTTAGATTTTAGTAGGTGAGATGACAAGTGCCACCAAAGGGGGTTGAGGCAAGAAGCTTGCCTGCAAAAGGAGTTACCACTCTCAGGGATCAAAGGGAAAGCTGGGAAAGAGAGTACCCGAGCCTCAGAAGTGAGAGTCTGCACGGCGATAGCCTAGCAAATGGATGGATATGTGACCTACGAAGAAGAGCCATGCTGACCGAGACAAGATCCTGTGAATGTATAATATGTTGTATAGCATGTTTCCAAGACATATGACCCAAACAATTGCTTTGGATGAACAATGTTCTATTTGTTAATATCAATGTGGTAATTTCACTAATTCATGAATATACATTCTGAAGTATGCCTAAATAAGAGGCTCACACTTGTTGTTTGTGCCTTGTGCTTTAGCCTTTAGGACCTTGTTCTTGACCTCCATGTCTTTGAGATCTTGTTGGTACATGTACATAGTTAAGATATGCTCGTGTGTAATGTCATGACTTTGTTATTTGCCTTGCTAACTGCATTTTTAATTGCACATTTTCTTGCTTCCTCGGTCAAAAATTGCTATAATGACCAGCCAAGATTTTCTTTAGCTTAATTATCCTTTTATTGTTCATCACTTTTATCATTGTTGTGAATCGAGATACTCAACCTTCCTACAAAACATAATCAGCATAAATGTTATCATTTAAATATATATTTTCTATTTTCATTTTTTGCTATAATTTTATGGAGGTTTCCTAGGTGCTTGCATTCCCTTTATAACGGCAAGTTCTCATCCTCAAGTGAGTTCAGTCTAGCTTGCCCTTGGAACTCTTCATACACCAAATGCTGGAATGTTTGACATAAGAGACTTTATCTCCGCATAATCATTATCATCATAATCATCATCCAATCCTTTGTTCCATCTCCTTGGGCTCCACTTTTGGAGTTCTACTTATTTCAATCAATCCAATCACCACATGTTTTACCACATCAGAAGGGAGGTCCACATGTTCTTTAATGGGCAAAAGTAAAAATTTCCACAAAAACTGAATTTTTCTTTGAGAAGGGGTTGGAACCTCACCCTTTTGGGGGTACTTTGAAAGGACTAACCCAAGAAATAGAAAACAGAGACAATATAAAAGAACAAATGGAAGGTACTTTTTAGAAAAAAAAAAAAAAGAACAAATGGAAGTCATAAAGAGGACAATGTAGGAAATGGTGATAGACAAGTTCCTCATTTCACCAATAAAGAAAACAAACATTAGTGTAAGCGAAATTCCTCAATTTTAGGTTATCAAGAGTAAGAAGCTTATTCAAATAAGGTGTCGAACAAAAGGCCTTAACTTTGGAAGGAGCCAAAGAAAACCAAACTACTTCAAGGAAAGGAGAAAAAGAGGAGGCTTTAAAGAAGAGTACATAGATTAGCAAGAAAAAATTCCATTAGACTCCTTAACCCAACCCCTTTTGTCTTTTATATCTATGTTGGGGGTACAATTGTTTATTAAAATTGATAGGTCTTCCATTTGCAAGATCTCAAGATCCAAAAGTCCCGCATAAAAAAGGTTCGACGATCTCCTCCTAGAATCTCAACGCAATCCTTGATTAGCAAATATTTTTGGTTTGAAATGGATTATAACCTAAGGAATCTATCCAATAAAGGTTGATCTCCTACCTAGAGTTCCTCCCAAAAAAAAATTGTAGATCCATCTCCCACTACTAACCTTGATCTTCTTCCTTATTGGATGCCTTGAACCTCTAATTTAGAAACATGGTCCAAATTTGGAACCTCTATGGTTGACATAACCCATAACCCAACCTTTAACCCTCTCTCCTTATTTTCCTTTTGTAATTTCTCTGTGTAAAACCCTTTTATCCTTGTCACATTCCCTTCAAATTTTAGCTAATAGAGACCAATTCCTCTTTATTTTCTTTCCCACTTCTAGACCACCATTGTCTAAAAGGAGTTTCACCTTTAGCCACTCAACCACATCAATCTTCCTTCTTCTTCTTCTCTCTTCTCTCCCTCTACACCCTCATCTGAAAGAAAATCTCTTTGGATCCTGCTTAGCTACATTTATTAGAATTTTTAAAAGGAGAAATGGTACATGGGTAGATTATTAAGGATTGATTTCATAAGTTTATTTTTAGCCATAGAAAAAAGATAAGGTTTTTTCGAAGAACCCAATTTCCTTCTAAATCTTTTAGTGACTAGCTCCCACGTCAATAAAGATTTGGGATTCCCTCCCTAAGGAATCCATAAATAAGGAAACAGAAATTGTAACTCATAACAACCAATTATATTTGCTAACATTTTGACTCGTTCTTTGGAGGAAAAGACACTTTCATTTGCACACTTTGCTATGTTGTCCTTAGCCCATAAATGGCTTGAAAGCATTTGTACATATGAAAATGCTAAGCACTTTGTCCAATTTATCATCCCAAAGCACAATGGTATCATTTGCAAAATGAAACAGTGAAGTGGAAATATTAGAGTTGGAAATGCAAAAACTATAATTAGGTTTTCCTTTTTTGAAATAATATACATGAACTTTCTCTAATGATGGAGATAAAAGGGTGAAAGATCTTTACAAAAGTGAGATGTCATGCAAGGCAGTCAGTCTGTGTTTTCACTTGTCTATTCTTTCTTAGAGTTCTTTCTTCTTTTTTACCCTCTGATAGGGTCAATTGGAGAAGAAGAAGTCATAAACTGACCCTAGATAGATGGGATACTAGCTGCTGATGATGATGATGACGAAAAAATGGTTGAAAGAGAGTTACCCTGCTCAATCCCTTATGGTGGGTTTTTTTTTTTTTTTTTTGTGAACATTAACGATGAATATTATTAAGATAAAGAGAGGTACAAAGAAGTAGGTGGTAAAGAGCATTAGTACACACCAACAATAATAACGAAACAAAACCCTTCAACAACCCAAACCAACCACCCACAACAATAGAAAATCCACTATCCCCCCATGATTGTTACTAACCCATAATTCTAAAACCTTCCCGATAGCCAACTGTTCTACCACATTAGAGTCCTACATACCTACCAAATGCTAAAAGAAAAACACCATTTTCCCACTCCCATTACGTGTTACTCCCCAAATCCCATCTAGTCTTACCCCATGCCACCCCATCAATGTTGAATTTGAATTGCCCAATTGGCTCCTCCACAACTATCTTTCTACCCCTCCCTCCCCTCATACAACCCTCCCAGTAGAGCCAACCCTTAAACTCATTACTTATATGGTTGTAGAAGAAACCTTGTGTCAAAGTGTTGATGAGGATGGAGAAATAAAGAATGGAGATGCATTCCTTGATCCACGGTATCCATTTCCATCCAAAGACCAATTGACATGATGATAAGCTTTCTCAAGATCTACCATGTACCTCCATTGCTCTTTCCATTGAATCTGTACATTTACTGGCAATTACATTCCATCAATAATTTGTTTGCCTTGGACAAAAGCTCCTTGGAAAGTGAGGTGATTAAAGGGATAATTTCTCTCAGCTTATTTGCCAACACTTTTGAAACTACATATTGGACTAATGGACTTGAATTTAGACGACTCTATAGCTCCCTTCACCTTTGGGATAAGTGTGAGAAATCTTGAATTCATGCTATTTTGGAATTTTCCCCTCCTGTAGAACCGCGAAAGCACAACCGTGAGATTTGCTTGATGATCCCCCAAAAATGCTAACAAAAGGCCATGGTGAATACAAATCTTATGTTTTATGTAAGGGAGGGTGATATTGACCATCTTTTTTGCACATGCGAACTTGTTAAAACACTTTGGGAGGATCTCCTAGATTTTGTGAGCTGTACATGGAAGCTTCCATTTTGGAGGTCCTAGGAAGCTGGGTACGAGGCAATTTCAAAGGGAAAGCAAAACTAGTGTGGTGACCATCCCATCAGTTATATTTTGGATGGTGTGGAAGAAAAATGCTAGTATTTTTTTCAAGATAAAGGCTTAGTCAGTGGAGGAAATTTTTGAGGAAGCAACACTTTTTATGATCTTTTGGATCTTGAACTTTAAATATTTGAGGGTTGAGTGTCGAAGAGCTGCTTAGGGTTTGGTTTAAATGCTTACAGTGAGGTAAATCTATAAGTAAACCTATCCATTGGTGGACTAATCCTCTGGAACATTTCTTTAAATTTAATGTTCGATGGGGCAACTAGAGGTAGTCCGGGGCTAGTAGAGATGTGGGATTCTTCATAATTGTTCCGATGATATGTTGCTATTCTTTTTAAGAATCTATAGGCTAAGGACTCCCTTGAGGCTCTTAGCCATTAGAAGAGTAATCTTTCTTTTTCTTTTTTGATTTAGGGGAACTCATTATGTGCATCCAGTAAGAAAGTTCCCCTTGGAGGCTCCTTTGTGTTGTTAGAGGCATTATCCAATTGTGTAGGAATCGGGATATTTTATTTTGGCATCTGAGGAGAAGATCAGCTAATGTTGTAGTAGATTCTCGCCAAAGCTAGGTGGACAAACCCTATGGTTTTGTTGGGTACTCATATTGTTTTCCTGTCTGTCTTTGATATGGGTTTTTCTTTTTCCTTCTTTATGTCTTCAAGGACAAGGCTGTTGAGCTAATTATGTGTGGTAAAGTCAAGCTTGGTGGTCAATCTCAAAGTGTTTTGGTTTTTCTGGTGATCAATATATATCTCTTGTACTGTAACATTCCTTCTTTTAACAAAATATCTGGTTTTCCCAAAAGAAGGGCCATGGTGAAACTATTGAGACCCTGAAATGTCTCTCTCACCATACCTTCAATCACCCTAAGGACCTAAGATTCTTCAAAATCTCTCTCAAGCCATTGAGACTTCTTTAAAGACAGCCCTAAGAAGTCAATTTCCATCAATTCTTGGCCTTAACATATCCACTTTTGAATATAGATGTTGAAAGTAACCTACAATCTCTGCCGAAACCTTCTATTATCGTTGATCACCTCCTCCCAGTTTTCATTTTTGTTATAATGTTCAGGTTCTTTCTTGCACTTTCCACTCCATGGAAGAAAGCAGTGTTTCCATCTCACTCTCTTAACCATGGAGCCTTGGACTTTTGTGTTTTGCCTTCATTTTGACTCCTTTCTACAAAAAATGGGTCTGCATACAACTTTGAATGCCATGGTGACATTTTCCAACATCACAATAAGTTGAGTAATGCAGTTGATTGATATATTCATCCACTTAAGTGAAATATATTCTGTTTGGTTGATTGAATTTGTCTTGGTTTCACATGTTCTCTGTTGTAATGGTTCTAAATTTGGATGGACAATGTTAAGGAGAATGACCATCTACCATGGATTATATTATATGTGGTTTTGTGGGATGTGTAGGGAGCAACATAGATAAGGGGTTGGGTGAATTTTGAATTTTCACACCTTTCCAATTATCCTAGCCTTGTGATTTTGGTACTTGAGGTTTTAACTATTATAAGCTTTAAATTTACTGTGCCCGACTCCACAGGACTTGGATGATCAAATTGGGGTGAAAGTTTTGTCTCCTATCCATGTGGTTTCAACACTTCCAACCATGTGGCCTAGTTGATGATAAATCTCTCAAGCAAATCTCACAACATCATTCTCCCTTGAGTCATTCAATTTGAATGGTTTTTAGCCATTGTACATTTGTTCTGATATATTAGTTATTATTATGGAAGAAATGTTTGCATCAAAGTTTACTACACAAAATGTGGTGCTTTTATTTTTCCATTTCAAGTTTGTCCTTGTCCTAGTCAATTTCTTTTGTGTGATCTTCAGGGTGTAGTATGGGTACTAGAACCAGAAAAAGTTTCACTTAAAGAGTCACAAATGAAACTACCAGCTGAACAAAGGAACAAGAAGGAAATTGTGGAGGTTTTCCCTATCAAGAAATATGCAAAGATTAAAGATCAATTGCTTATCCTTAGAGATTGTGGTGGCTCTCAGGAAACCATCCAACTAGTAGGTTGTGAAATAGTAGCTGTTTCTGCCTCCAGCCTATCCTCAAGAAAGTGGTAAGTATGCAATAAGGAGATTTTTTTTTTCTTCATCTTTTAAAATTGCTTTCTCAGATATCTGTATGGTGTTTGTGAGTCGGGCAAGGCTCAAGGTCTACATGAGTTTCCTGTTTCTTATCTTCTGGGTTAGTATCATACAATTTACCTAGTGACATTGCAATTCTATGGTTATATGATTGATATTCACCTAGTGATATAAGAGCAGGTATGATGGGATCCTGATCAGTTGTCACAAAATGATGAGACTATAAAACTTTGTATTTGCACTTTTTAATCTTCTAGGGTTGCCTTGTCAGTTTTTTCACCTTTTAGAAAAAAGGGTTTCCGTGACAGAGAAATTGGCACCCAAAAAATAGAGGATATTCACTTCAGGGAAAAAGGAGATACTTTGGTCTCATTATTTATTTTTGAAATCAGAATTTGTTTTCTTACTGTTGCTGTAGGGCCAAAAGATACCCTATTAAACTAGAGAACAAGAAGGCAGCAATTTATAATGGAAGCAAAACTTTTTACATATACGCTGAAACTTCCTGGGAGAAAGAATCATGGTGCAAAGCCCTTCATTTTGCTTCTTGCACAGACAAGGATAAAGTGAACTGGATCAAGTTGAGTGAAGAGTTCCACCTCTACCTGTCAGCGTTAAATGAGGAATATCCGTCATTCATGAAGCCATCTTCAGGGTTTGGGGAACCAATAGACAGAGGTATTAAGATTGATGGGTCTTCTTCGAAGGTTCGACATTTTTTGAAAAGGCTTGCCAAGAAGGCTTCTAAAAGTGGTGCTGACCATAAACCAAGTGCAGCTTCTTCATTGAGCCGTGATGAGAGAAAAGTTGGTGAAAAATTACAAGCTACCCAAGATAGAACATCAGCCACTGGTTTATTAAAATCTTCATCAGTGAAAACAGTTAAGAGTTTCTCAGAAGAAGATTTGCCATGGTCCTTAAATCATTCTAGTAGCCATGGACAGTTATCTATCCTATCTGATGCAGATGGTGATGAGAAGCTTGGTAATGATGATGGAACCCTTTGTTGGAATTTATTCTTTTCTCGGCTGTTTTTTGACGCCAGAAGAAATACTGCAATAAACGATTCAATACAAGCACGCATTCAGGTTGGTAATATTTTTTTATTTCTGTTCAAAATTTTAGAATGTTTGATTGCATAACTTTATCAGCTGTACAGAAGTGTACACCTAGTTTCTCTCTCTCTCTCTCTCTCTCATAGAGATGGGGGACACCCAGAAACGGATGATCCTAACAGTTGAATTCTGCATTGATTAAGTGTGGGCATTTTTGAACTTTTTGTTATTTGGTAAGCAGCATGTAGGATAACAAGGCTCATTCAACAGGAAGTTATTTGGGCATGGCCTGTTCATGATGGAACCCAAGGACTAGATAAATACTAAAAAGAGAGCTTGTCAATGCAATTCTAACTATCAAAAACCTTCTCTCTCAATCAAGCATGACGTGACAATTTCCTGATATGTACTTCGCTTTATTTAATGTGAGCAGAGAACGCTTTCCAACATGAGGACCCCTAGCTATATTGGTGGAATCACATGCACTCGTATAGATCTTGGGAATCTTCCACCTTATATTCATAATATGAGAGTTCTTCCCATGGATATGAAGGAGGTGTGGTCTGCAGAAGTCGATATAGAATATTGTGGTGGTGCTATATTGGATATCGAAACAAGGCTTGAAGTTCATGAACCTGACTTCCAGAAGGGCATAGTTAATACAAGTATGGAACCAAGTACTGCTGGAGAGGCCACCTCAGATCTTCTCGAGGGTTTTGAACATTATGGAGATCAGTTGAACCTCCCTAGGAATACTGCAGATATAACAGAGCAAAGAGATGAAGGGGATGAACTAGGTATGACTGCTACATGAATCTTGGTTTGATTTTCATGATCAAAGAGTGTCAGATAATATTTACTGGTTATTTGAGGTTTCATTGTTGCACATTGCTAAAGTTCATTCCCTTAAGAAAAGATGTCTACACTACGCTTTTATGGTTTTCTGCAATTTTGGATACTTGATTTTACTTTTCTAGTAAAGAGTAGGCTTTCATTAAAGTGATAAAAATATAGTACAGAGAAGAGTTTGAAAGCAAGCCCATTGAGAAAACTGACCACGAAACACTAAAATAAACAAAAAAACTTGTACTATCAGATTACAATGAGACTTGTATGTAGGGGATTCTCCCTTAGAAGGCCCAACTTTATTATCACTTGGAAAAAGTTGACGGACCTACTCAGGAAAACAATTTTTCCCAGTTTAGCCTCACACTGGATAAGGTTGGAACAAATCATTGAAGAAGCCGATGATCACTTTGAACATTTGAGTAGAACTAGTTAGATTGTCATTCAAGTTAAAAAATAAAAAATTAATCAGATGGCAACTTTGCCTTTTCTTAGCTTTCTGTGTGAGTAGGCCTGTCCATGGGCCAGGTTTGGGCTGGGCTTTGCCAAAAAAGCCCAAGCCCATTTGTATCTATAAAAGCCCATCGGGTTATAAAGCCAAAGCCTGAGCCTACCATTTAAAGTCCGTTTATTTTGTAGTTGATCACAAGGTCACAAGATCGCACCTAACACTCTTTTTATTTATTTTGTAATTTGAAAAATCTAACTTTACAGATTGGAAGCAGAGTTAAAGACTTACCATAACCTAAAATTTCAGCCTAAAACTTGATATGTAGCCAATTGATCTTAATAGTCAAAATTTGCAGACATTCTTGAAATGATTTGATGCTTGGTGGTTTGACTATTTAGATCAAGTGGCCAGAAGTTGATTTTTGAGATAAAAAATTTCAAGGTGGTAGACTTGTAAGTCAACTTTCAGTTTGTATGGCTAAATTTTCAATTTACCAAAAAAAACTACCAAGTATGAGTATGACTTTGTGATATATGTATAAAATAATATTATAAAAAATAAACGGGCCTAAAAGCCCCATGGGCCTTGACCGACAGGCTTTAAGTAAAAGCCCGAGCTCGGCCCGTCGGAAAAAATGCTTGTTCAAGTCCGTTTATTTAAGTCGGGTTCAGACGAATGAACAAGTCTATATGTGAAGATCTAGAACTAATGAGTAAATGTGGTATTGCTATTTTTTACATTTAGATTATAGTGTATTTTCTTCTATATTTAATTTTCTATTTTCTTCTTATTATTTATTGTAGTGGGAGGATTTAAAATCTGATCGACTACACCGCATGACCTCCCATTGTCATCATCATTTATTGTTAAAGCCATGATTAGTGATTAGTATCAGGAGGTGGGAGGTCATGTGGTGTAGTCGATCAGATTCAAGAGGTTGATGAGAGATTTGAGATGGAGGATTATGGTAGTCCGAGGAGTTTGCTATCTGAGTCTCACATTTTTGTGGAGGAAGAGGATCAAAGAATCTAGTTGGATGATTCATTAGGTTTGTTTTCTATGGAGAAATCTAAAGGTTGATCCAAAAATCCCAGGTTCGACCTACGTAGTAACCAGATGCCCATGCCTTGCGGGCACCTGCATGCATCCTGAGGTTTACCTAACATCCTTGTACTTGGGGGAAGGTGGGGGTCTTGGGTTCTTCGTTGTAAAAAAAAAATAATCTAAAAGGTGATTAGTATGTGGTAATTGCTTGGTACTTATGGGGTAATTTGTGACGACTCGACCCTACCCCACCCCACCCTAAGGATGACATTGTCCACTTTGGGCCCACGGGCCCGCACGGCTTTGCTCTGGGCCTGGCCCAAAAGGCCTCATCCAATGGGAGGGGGACTTCTTATTATAACCACCCACCCCACCCACCTCCCAACCGATGTGGGACTTTGGTGGGTGGGCATTACAATCCACCCCCCTTACGACCAGAGTCGTGAAATTCTGTTATTAGAAGTATGCAAGACCTAGAGGAGGGGTGAATAGGTCTGATCCGATTTTATTTTCCTTTTTAATAATTTATCAATTTAACAATATGTGCAGCAGAATAAACATTAATGTAAGTGATAAACAAATGAATCAAACCATTAAAGCAAACCACACATGCACAATGATATATAGTGGTTCGGTTCACCGAAACCTACATCCACTGTTGGACTCACTCTCTCTAGAGCTATCCCAAATCCACTATGTATGGGAGTTACACCCAAACATTACAACCTAGTTTTGAAAGGTTTGACCGCTTTGGTCTAATCCTTGACACCTTTTTTTTAAGGTGGTTCAATCACACTGATCTAATCCACCGTACAATGATAAACAAAGAACACTTGCATTGGGCCTTAACAATTCTTCAAAATGTGTTCTTCTTGTGCTTGATGTTTCTGCGCCTCTTCCTTTAGATTAGGTTCACCATAGTTGAGTATCAGCACAGCGGGACAAGGGTATTAGGACAAAGGTATAACTGATTTTTGGTCCTAGATAAAACACCCTTAACTTCATCAAACTTAAGGTATTGATTACCCAAACGTATCCTTGTTAGAGGATGATGAAGGTGGTGTGAGAAGGGGCTGGAAATCTCTCTGGTCTCAGTTGTTATTTTTCTAAAAAGGATCTGTGTATATATTCATTCAGCCCTAAAATATAAATAAGACAGTGTCTGTTTTTGTGGCCAGTCATGTCCACGAGGCCTCGAGGATTCCTATGAGGCCTCGTGGCGGCATATGGTAAGACAACACAGATTCTGTATAAATTATTCTGTTTGTCAAACAGTTAATAACCAGCCAATTAGGATGCCACCTGTGCATGATTGACCATCAATTTATTTCAGTCATCAATCAAGGATTTAGATAGAGAGTATCAATCATACTCAAAAAAGATTGATGAACCTTTCCATATTAGTACAAGACAGCTGCTAGGCTCCCAACAACTTATTCAAACTGTGAGGTGGCAAATGGAGTTTTTTAAAAAGAGGATTTTTCTTATTACCATAATAAACTCCCAATTAAAGATTACAGATTTATTTACCTAAATCAGTAAGAGACTCGGTCAAAAGACACAAGGTCATGCTGAGTTACAGCTGTCCCAAATACGACTCAGCAAAAGACTTGCTGCGAGGCCTCGACAAACTGCACAAGGCCTCGTGGCTGAAAGTCAATTATATTCTAATTTTTCAGTTTATAAACAATTGACTTTTAAGGTATTTGACTTAGCCTAAGGTCTACTAAGGTTCACTTACCTGTGTGCCAATAACATGTTTGGTGTAGACTCTTCTATGCATGGTAGGTCTTCTGACATTTTCACATTCTTCCAAGGCAAGGTCCAACACACACAGTCATGCTCGGTCACGAAATTGACAATACATAGACTCGGTCAAACCGAGGCCCTAACAAGTCGTCCCCAACTGTCATGTCACATTGGCAAAGGGTCCACACACACAGGCAGGCAACGTCACGCAAGTAGAGCCCACACAGTCCAAGTGCTGAACCGTGCTCTGATACCACTTGTGACGACTTGACCCTACCCCACCCAAGGATGATATTGTCCGCTTTAGGCCCATGGGCCTACACAGCTTTGCTCTGGGCCCGACCCAATAAGCCAGGCCCATCCAATGGGAGGGGGACTTTTCATTATAACCACCCACCCCACCCACCTCCCAACCAATGGGGGACTTTGGTGGGTGGGTGTTACATAATTTTTACCAGATGGGTGTTTCGTGGGTTCTATCGGACAACTTGGGAGGATCTGTTGGAGTCGTGGTACTTGTCTAAGCTCAATATTAGGAGGAGGTTGGCTTGGAGTATGATTCCAACCGTGGTTTCATGGATTATTTGGAAGGAAATGAATTCTAGAATTTTCGAAGGAAAGTCCACAGAGGTTAGTGAGCTCTTTTAAAGAACTGGTCAGTATTAGGAAAGTGATGCAGAATATGGGATAGAGTGACCCTAAATGCCTAAATTTAAATAAAATAATGCATCCTAAAATCTAATATGGCTGAAATTAATTAATCAATTAATAACAACAATAAGAAAAGGTGTAGAATAGCAATAAAAGGGTTAAGAATAGGGTTGTACAGGTCTAAGATACAGATCTAAATGTAGTAGCAGATTTGATATGTCTAGGATAGATCTTGGACAGAACTGGGACTGGTCTTGGGGCTGTTTTCGACAGATCTGGGGCTGAAGTGGGACAGATTTTGGGATAATTATTGGGGTTGTTTCTGGGATAGATTTAGGATAGGTTTTGGGGCTGTTTCTGGGACAGATTTGAGACAGGTTTGGGAGTAATCTGGGACAACAATTCAAGGAGAAGAAAAGGAAAAGAGAGAGGAAGAGAGATAAAGAGATAGAAGTAGAAGAATAATACCCGAAGATGGAAAGATGGTAGCCTCACGCTAGGCTTCACGCCAAAAGGGCCTCACGCCAAAGGAATTACTCCCAAATTACTTTCGCCGCATAAGCAACGGAAGAAAACTTCAATTTCATTCATCATTAAGTGTCAATCCCGTATGGAGGGGTTACATCACATATATAGTGACTTAAAAATATGAAAAAGACCAAAATACCCTCAAATAAACAAATACCAAACTACCCCCAATGATTAGAAAACCCTAATTATATGTGAAATCACTAAATTTCCCCAAATAAAACCAACTATTGGTCTAAACAAATAAATGAAAGAAAAAATACAATCATGAAAAGTTAGAAATCCTAAATCTAAATATAGAAACTTGCTAAATATAGAAACTCGTATGGTGCTCTGCATCAATCTTCCCATCTGAAAAAGAACTCAACCTCGAGTTCAAACAGATGAAAAGATACAAATCTACCCATGCACGCGTCTTCCCAATGTGGGGTCTTCAAAATGCAATCTCGCATACGTGAGGTCTTTAGGTGTCAACCAAGCAGAGCTTCAATCGAGGCAGAATGAGGATGCATGATTAGTTCTCCTCTGCCATCGATGATATACTCTGAATCCAACTCTAACATCAGGATCAACCCTGGATGGTGGTAGCAGTAAGATGTGTGTAGAATGCTCCTCCGAGGAGACAAGACTCCTGAATCTCTCCAGTTAGTCCGGAGCAAGTCGATGTAGCTCACACTCAGGCAACTAAGTGATATTTGTCAGGGGCCTGGGCTTCCACGTCACAAGATATAGCTAACGTCCTCCTGCAGGGGTGGAAACAACTTCCTCGACCAGTATAAATTCTATCTTCTCTCTTTTGGGAGGTAAGGTAGGTAAAGAAGGTACATGCTGAGTTGGTTGGATAAGTGTAGGGCACGGGTCATGTTGTGGGTCAGAAAGGCCAGTAGGATGGTCAAGATCAGGCTGTTGTGGGGTGGGGCTTGGAGGTGACGGTATTGGGCCTGGACAAGATGTGGGGTCCTTCACATAATCATCCACATCAGATTCTTTGAATCCACGATGATTGTTTGCAGCAACTTTATACTTTTCATTGTTTATATTAATGTGATATTTAATTTCAGCGTGCGTATCTTGACTGTGCAGTGCAGATGCATATATATACTCAGATAAGATTTGAGAATAAGATTTCCTTATGTGTTGACACCGAAATAGGATCTGTGGATGGGGATGGTATGGGGACACACCTAACTTTCTTAACATGAATAGGACACTTATCTGGGGAATGCTCATAGATTCGGCATCGAAGACAAAATGTATGTTTCTCCATTTTGGTTTTGATGTTGATTAAACTGATATTAATGTCTTCAAGAATCTTAAGAAGTTGTGTGGTGTCCACGTTGAGTTGGTATTCCCGGCCACTACGTGTGAGTATGCAATGACCTAAGTCTATATGCAATGAATGAAAAAAATAAGGTGATGCAAGAATTTTCCTTTTTTTTTATTAATTAATCAATTAATTAATTATTATTTTTAAACGCGACCTAAGACCTGGAAAGTTAGGAAATTCTCCAAACCTAGGCTACTAATACCAATTTGATGCAGGACAAGGGATAGAGTGACTCTAAATATGTAAATTTAAATAAAATAATGGATCTTAAATTCTAATATGGTTGAAATTAATTATTCAATTAATAACGATAACAAGAAAATGTGTAGAACAACAGTAAAAGGGTTAAGAAGAGGGTTGTACAGGTCTAAGATACAGATCTAAATGTAGTAGCAGATCTGATAGGTCTAGGACAGATCTTGGATAGAACTGGGACTGGTCTTGGGGCTGTTTTGGGACAGATCTGGGGTTGAACTGGGACAGATTTTGGGGTTGTTTCTTGGACAGATTTAGGACAGGCTTTGGGGCTGTTTCTGGGACAGATTTGAGACAGGTTTGGGAGTAATCTGGGACAGCAATTCAAGGAGAAGAAAAGGAAAAGAGAGAGGAAGAGAGATAGAAGTAGAAGAAGAATACCCGAAGATGGAAAGATGGTAGCCTCACGCTACTCTTCACGCCAAAGGAATCACTCCAAAATTACTTTCGTTGCACAAGCAGCGGAAGAAAACTTCAATTTCATTCATCATTAAGTGTCAATCCCGTATGGAGGGGTTGCATCACATATATAATGACTTAAAAATATGAAAAAAACTAAAATACCCTCAAATAAACAAATACCAAACTACCCCCAATGATTAGAAAGCCCTAATTACATGTAAAATACTAAATTTTTTCAAACAAAACCAACTATTGAACTAAACAAATAAATGAAAGAAGAAATACAATTATGAAAAGTTGGAAATCCTAAATCTAAATACAGAAACTTGCTAAATATGGAAACTCATATAGTGCTCCGCATCAGAAAGTATTGATTATTTGGAACACCTTAGGGTTAGGCAACTTGGTAATAGAAAGCGACTCGACAAGTGCAATCAAATGGGTAACCGGAGCGGAAAAACCATTGTGGAAGTTAGTAATAGTGATTAGGGAGATCAAGACGCTTCTCAAGGGACGAGAAATCTTGTTCACTAAAATCAGCAGATCAGCCAATGGAGTTGCAGATTTCTTTGCAAAACTAGGAGTGGACTCGACAAGTTAAGGTGGATACCACCTGTAATCGATAGGAGTAGAGCTTTTTGGGATGGTCACTTCCTATACAGGATATTGTGGGGTGGACGATTTTGTACTTCTTGGATATTGTGGGATGGATGATTTCGTACTTCTTTCTCCTTGGGTTCATCACTCCTGAACCCAAGTTCTTATAATCTTACTCTATGTACATCTTAATTTTATTTAATGAATTTTTGTTTTACTGCTAAAAAAAAGTTAAATGGAGATTGTGTGTTTGGCTCCTTTGCAATGAGGAGTTTAAGGGCCTTAAAGCATGTGACCTTTTAGGATCGTGGGGAGGTTGTATGGGTGGTTTGCAACGGAGGTATAAGAAACTGGTTGATTGGTCCCCTCGTTAGAGCAGTGAAATAGAGTTTAATGTGGATGGGATCTCTAGGGGCAAACTGGGACCAACAAGGATTGGGGGGGTTTTAAGAGATGATCGATGGACTACATCTTTGGTTTTTTCTGAGTCGGTGGGGATAAGGGATTCGAATGAGGCTGAATTGCTTAGTAATTGGAGAGCGTTGAGCATTTGGGCGGGTATGGGGGGGAGGAAAACTAGTCATTGAGAGATTCGGCAAATGCCATTAAATGCGCTAGAGGCTTGAAGCGTCCCCCCATGGAAGATGATTACGACAGTGAGGGAGATTAGGGCACTGGTTTCGGGTCTTGAGGTTTCCTTTGCTCAGATCAGTAGGTCAGCAAATGGGGTGGCAAACTATTTTGCGAAAAATAGCATTAACGGCTCTGTCACAGGCAATGTTGTCAAATTCGAATTGTATCGTGAATCGACTTAGGGGTGTGAATTGTGAATCATAAATTGTAAATCGTAGAATTGTAAGAGTTATAACATTTTTTACTTTTTTTTTCTATAATTATTATTTATACTACTATTACGTATAAAATGATATATAATAATAAGATGTTTTGTTCAATTCCTCATAATATATAAGTAAATATGCAAAGACATGAGTATATGACAAAATGAACCAATGCAAACTTAAATCAAAATGTATTAGAAGTTAAGTTTTTACATTCCAAAATTCAAATCATCATAATTCATAAAATTATCCAAAATTCCAAAACATCTAACGAATATCATTGTCATCAATGTCATCTAAAACATCCAAGGAAGATGAAGATGAAGCGTCTCCTCCATCTGCCACATCCCTATCGCTAATTTTTTCAACGCTTTCTTCCTCTCCTTTAACGCTCTCTCTCTTTTTTGAATAAACTCCTGTTAATTACAAAATTCAAATATTTTATAAATTATGCCTTCTAAATTCTATATATAATATAATGGTCTTCTAGATTTTCAAACGCTTACTCATTTCTTTTCTAGGATTAATCTCTTCCTCATTAAACATCTCGTCTGCTTCAAACCAAGAATTGTCTTATGGAAGAGTTGGATCTTCTTTTTTAATGATCCGTTCATCATCAAATTCCACATCTGATAAGCAAATAGGATCATGATCTTGCTTTGAATCTCTTGAAGTCTGTCTCACTTGTAATTGTAAATTGTATTTTACATATATAAGGGCATTCATCCTCTTTGTCTCTAGCTTATTCCTCCTCTTCGTATAAATCTATAAAAGAAAATATTAATAGAAAACATATAACATTAATATCTTCACTTCTTAAACAAATGTTAAGAAATTGCATTAATTTAGTTAAAGTTAAAAATAAAATATACTTTTTCAAACACACTCCAATTCTGCTGACACCTAGTTGCCCTGAAAGTTAAACTCAAAATTCTTATTGCAACACGTTGCAATTCTTTAGTATCATCTCCATAATCTTCCCACCAAATGACTATAAAACTTGAGATAATAAATAAATAATAAATAAAAAAATCAAATTCAAAGTTTAGATACTAAGTAAATAGTAAATAATTAAATACCTGGTTGTTTTCTTTTCCTTGTTAGTTTGGTCATCTTATCCTCAAAGAATCATTTTTTAGTTCTGAATGCAAGCAATTGTTCATTGATTTTAATCATGTCATCTATGTCTATAGCCAACTTAGGAAGACATGTATACAAGCCTCTTTTAATTTCAACATCTGGACCAAATAATTCTTCATAGTGAAAACAAGGATTCAAATAATATGCAGCTGCCTGCAATGGATGGTGAAGTTGATCATTCCAACGAGCATATATCAACTTCTAGTATAGCATGTATTTCTTTTCATCATTGTTCAATCTCATAGCAATCTTTTCCTTGGCTCGATCCATGCCCTCATATATGTATCCCATTGTCGGTTTGTCATCTTCATCAACTAACCGAAGCACTTTTACAATTGACATTCCAACCTTCGTACAGAATTCAACACATTTCTAAAAGTTACTATAAAAAATCAGATCATGCATTTTTTCCCCTCTTCAGCTTTGGACAACGATGTTATATCTCATTCTTCCGAGACAAACATTCTTCGTAAATCAACTTTGCATCTCAATATGCTTTTCAATGTAAGGTAGCATGTTGCAAATCTAGTTATTGTTGGCCTAACTAAGTCACGATTCTTCGTGAATTGTCTCATTAAGTTTAGCAATGCACCATGGATATAAATGAATTTTGCAATTGCTTTTGCATCAGAAATAGTAGATGATTCCAATTTTCTTTTCCCTATATCTTCAAGCATAAGATCAAGGCAATGTGCTACACCTGAAGCCCAAAATAATTTTTTCCGGCCTTTACACATGGTGTCGCGTTATCTGTAACAATTTGCACCACATTCTCCACACCCACCTCTACTATGAAAGAATCTATAAGGTTGGTCAAGTTCTTTGCATTTTTGGAGATCGAAGATGTGTCAACACTTTTCAAAAATTCACTCCCCATTGGACTATTTACAAGAAAATTAGTAATGGACCGATTCTTTCCATCAGTCCAACCACCTGTCATTATTTTGCACCCTTTTGTGGCCCATTCTTTCCTATGCTTTTCCAACATTTTCTCCACATCTTCTTCAACGTCACTTTTGAGAAAAGTATTTCTTATCTCATGATATGATGGAGTTTTCAACTGTTGTGTTTTAAATTTATACTTGCAAGCGCACGAAGCATTTATAATATTGCTTTAGGAGTGCAAGGTCGAACCCATCGGAACTTCAGAAAATATATCCATGAAAAACACACCATTGAATTATGCAGTTTAAGAAATTTAGAAAATCATGAAAATAAATCTCAAACATGGAATCAATTCTCTAATCTATGAATTATAAAATTAATTTAGACACTTTCTAAAAGTAGAAAACAAACTCTAAAAATAGAAAGTAACCATTAAAGAGATCTACTTTTCATGAAAACACCAAAGAAGACAAAATTTATCTAAATTTAATTAAGATGGTGGAATTAATCTAAAAATTATAAAAGATATTAAAAAAGAAGGCAGAACCACTGTTTCTAAATTTTTCCATCGGTCCCTTCACTTTTCTTTTTTCTCCCATTGGGTCTTCATCATCAGAGTAATAATCAGGTCTCCCAGCCTGCATTTGAGCCTCTTTTTTTTATCATTCTTTTGTCCAAATTGTGCCCCATCAACTCGTGACATTTTTTAGTCACCGACCTAGGACATTTATCACATGCCTTTACGCCTTTTTCTTTGTTTTTTTCTGAATGGTGTTTCATGCAATAAATACCATAACTTTTTTTTTTTTTTACAATAGTGGCATTGCACATGCACATGGTTTCCCGGTTGCATTCTAATACAAAACTGCCATGCTTCATCTTGTCCTCACTACCACTTCGTTGACCTTGGACCATTTTAACAATCTTTACAAATTTCAAAAGCCACATCCCATCGGAAATAATCATCCACAAAAAAGACAAAAAAAAAATATTAATGTGAAATTTTCTAGTACTTGTATAACATTATCTTTATCTTAGAAGTAATAAGGATTAAAAAATTAAAAAAAGGGGTATTTTCAGGCAACAATTTTTTTACATATTTTGAAATAAGTAATAGTGGTCTCTAAATTAAAAAAAAAAAAACCTAATATTCTAAAAAGAAGCTCTAAGAGCTGTTAACGGCAAAGAAGCCAACATAGTCCTCGCCTGAGGACCATTGACTGAAGAAAAATATCTTCCAGAGTATCCTGTGAAGATAAGTGTAGCACTCCGTCCCGTTACGGGCGCGTTATCTCCGAAATATCACAAACATCACAAAAGATGGATATCGGGTATTATATATATATATATATCTTGGGAAACGGGGTAATTACCCCCCGCTCGACAACTACAAGTCCATAATACTAGGAAACATAACAAGTAACCATAAACTGTTTAAATATAGTTATACAGTCACCCGGACAAACAAGATACGAATAAAGTTCATACAAACAAAGTATCTCAACTAAGAATAAACACAATTAGCAATATCTACTGCTACTGCTCCTCTCCAATCACCTGCTCAAGGGGCCCGCCTGGTCTCTCGGTGTTCGGTGTACCTGAAAGGTAAGGGGTGAGCTGACCAGCCCAGTGAAGAGATAAATATATCACATATCATCAACATATATATCATGCGCATGAATGCAAGAACAGCATGATAACAAAGGTTCTCATGCACATGCAAAACCCAACAACATCACCAACTAATAATTCACCAACCAAATCCGAGACATCATCTCGGTAGCCCACACCGGGTCCTCTAGCAAACTCCGGTCTCCATACCAGTGCCATCGGGAGACTACTCAATACGACCAGCCCAATGAAGAGTTAATGCATATTACCTGTCAGCAATATATGTATCATATGCATGAACATAAGAATATCATAATAGAATGAATGTCTCTATATATGAGTACCCAATTACTACTAACTAATGGTCCCACTGACCAGTCTGAGTCACCACCTCCATAACTCACAATGGTCTTCTAACAGCTCCGGCCTCCCTACCAATATAACCGGGAGAGCATACAATGTACAACTGTCTCAACTGCCGGAATGCAACGGGGAAACCCACATCCCCTATGGGGGTCTCAACCACTAGAGCATAACGCGGAGGCCAATCTCAAGGGCAGACACCTCAACCGCCGGAACGCAACGGGGAAACCCGCATCTCCTATGGGGATCTCGACCGCCGGAGCATCACGGGGAAGTCCTCCCAACAACCAAATCATCATCTCATCATAAATATACACATATAAACAATTTCTCAACCTCAACACCCAACGGCACACTGTCCATTCCGGTTTACCTCCCCTGCACACATAATGTTAGGATCAAGTTTAACAGTATAAACATATTTTGTCCTCCCAACAACCAAATCATCTCATCGTCATGAATGTATACACATAAACAAATCCTCACATGCATGCACATGATATCATAATCATGTATGACAACACAAACACGTTCCGACGTAGTATTAATATCAACAACATACCACATCATGCTGTCAACAACACATGACAATGCTTAAACACATACCTCTATGTCCAACTTGATTTCACTCGCATCTATTATGTAGACACGCAATGTATAATCAACATAATCCAAGTATCATATATAATGTTTACTTGTTCGATTAAAATTTTCCGTAATTGCATGTAATTAACAGGAGTGCACCGAACAGATCTCTTGCCACATGATCCTTTTCAACATTTTACCTTTACCAAGTGACTTAAAATAATAAACGATCTCATTCAGGTTACTCCAAGTCCAGGAATAATAGATGAAAATGAATGCTAGAAAAATATGATAAGTCCCCTCACCTGCGTGCATGTTTTAAATCCAAGTGATGAAAACAGGTCGAAGGATTGAAGGAAGAGACACACGAGCAATTGGGCCTTAGAAGTTGGGGCGGGTCTACAAAAACTGGGACAATCCTGCAAAACTGGCCGGAGATGAGCTAGAAACGATCCAAAAGGGCCTAGAAGTGCTCCAGAAGTGATCCCAAAATAGGACAGAAGAAGCCCAAAATGGGCCGGGCCTAGAACTAGGCCGGACTAGGCTGCTGGATCAGGCTTGCCCTGATTGGATCTGTTGGGCCGAAGAAGGCAAACTAGGGCCAAGAAACTAGGCTCAAATCAATCGGTCTGCTGGGCCCAAGAAACAGGGCTCGGCTTAGGTTGAGTTGGGCTTGGCCTGCTCGTAATAAGGCCCGAGAAAAGAAAGGGCTGGCTCCGTTGCTGGGCTTAGGAATCACATGCCTAACCCAACTGAGCTAGAGGGGTTGCTCACTCGACCGAGTCGACTCGGTCGGACAAGGAAAAAGCAGGAGGAAGAAGAGAACCAAGAAGAGAGGAGAGGAGAGAAGGAAAAGGAAACCAAGAGAGGAGGTGGAGGCGGGTTAGGGTCGTCCGAAGGGGAGGAGCGGCGGCACGACACAATCAAGGAAGAAGAAGAGAAGGAGAGAGTAAGAAAGAGGATGTCCGACCGAGTCGACCCGGTCGGACAAGGAAAAAGGAGGAGGAAGAAGAGAACCAAGAAGAGAGGAGAGGAGCAAAGGAAAAGGAAACCAAGAGAGGAGGTGGAGGCGGGTTAGGGTCGTCCGAAGGGGAGGACCGGCGGCACAACACAATCAAGGAAGAAGAAGAGAAGGAGAGAGTAAGAAAGAGGATGGACGGCAGCGGCTTGGGGTTTAGGTTTGGTGGCGGCGGCGGCGGCTTGAGAGAGAGAGGGAAGGGAGGGTTTAGGGTTAGGGAGATGGGAAAGAGAGGAGGAAGATGAGAGGATAGTTTCGAAAGAGAAGGAAGAGTTATTATATTAGTGGGAGAATTAGGGTTTAAGGTTATGGCTTGGGTTAGGGTTCACCAAAGGCTTTTTTTTTTTTTAATATCAAAGCCCAGGAACTCTTGAATTATTTTATTTTATTATTTATCCATTTATTATTAGAAATGTTTATTTTATTTTATTTTTGAGAAAAAATCTCGAAAGGTTTTTATCGAAAGTAGAAGCCAATCAGAGAGGTTAGTTCTTTAAATGCCCATGCAAAAGTGCCTTTCCAAATCCATGCACACGTATTGCCATGTTACGAAGAGTCGTCTGTTCCTACGATTCATGGAGTGGAATCGTATGAGTTACGATTCTAGTGTAGAATTGTACGATTATGCTCTATTTGCAATCTACAGTACTTTTAACTCGGGAGAGCACACGATTTGAGTCGAATTGCACGAGTCGACTCGCGACTTGTGTGATTTTGACAACACTGGTTACAGACGTATTTCAGCTCTGAGGATACAACTTGTTGTTTTGTTTTGGATTATTGTGCTAGCTATATTGTTGTTTTGGTTGTGTTGTTTTTTCTTCTTTCTTTGTTGTTTGGGTCTATTTCTTGTAGACCTTGTTTCTCTTGTTTTTTTACTCTCTTTTTCTTTTAGTAGAATCCTATTTGTTACTGCTAAAAAAAAAAAAATTGTACTGATGTAAGGTGATTATTCATTTTATTCTTTCCTTTTTAGCCACTGTGAATGGCTCCATGTAATCTATTTATACCTACATGTACTCTCCTTCAAAGATAGAATACAATATAGAGAAAAACTTCTCTCCACAATCATCTTTTTTTTCCCTTTTTCTTCCTCTTTTTCTTTCTCATTATTCACTACAAGAGCATTATTCCCAGTAAGAACAATGTCATCAACATAAATAATAAGAAGCATCACAAAAGAGTTGACACGATAGACAAACACAAAATGATCTGCATGACAGCGAGAAAACCCATACTGCAATAAAGCATTATTGAATTTGTCAAAACATGCCCGTGGAGATTGCTTGAGACTATAGATAGTCTTCTTGAGTTTGCAGACCAACCCTTGCTCCCTCATATAGACTTCTTCCTTTAAGTCACCATGAAGAAAAAACAATTTTTACATCCAACTGATGAAGATACCATGGATGTGTGGTAGCAATGGGTATCAAGATCCGAATAGATGTGATTTTGGCCACAGGGGAGAAGATCTCCTGATAATCAATCCCATATGTTTGAACCAATTTGTCTTTATATCGAGCAATTGAACCGTCGGGATTGTGCTTTAAGGTGAAAACCCATTTGCAACCAACAAGTCTTTTCTGGAGGAAGAGAAACCATCTCCCTTGTATGATTTTTCTCCAGTGCTACCAATTTTTCTTCCATTGTTGCCTTCTAAGAGGGATCCACAAAGAGTTGTATCAATTCTTTTTGGAATCTTAGTGTTGTCAAGAGCAGTCAGGAAGTTGCGGTAAGATGGAGAAACAGAATAATAAAACACAAACCGATCAATGGATGGTCAATACATGCACGCTTACCTTTTCAAAGGGCAATAGGAAGTTTGGGTTTAGTAGGAGATGGATTTGAGCCACTCGCAAATGGTTGTGTGGTGTTATGTTGAGTCGTGGGCTTATGTTTCCTTCGTTGATACTCAATATTGGGCTTTGAATTGGCAGAAGTATCAACATTAGTTGTTGATCAAATTAGGGAACACGTTAAAAAAAAGTACATCCATGGAGACATACGTCTTACCAATGATGAGATCAAGACACTTATACCCTTTATGGAACAGTGAATATCTCAAAAACAAACATTTCACAGAATGTTGAAAGAGTTTATCGCTAAAATACAATGAACAAAACGGATACATCTAAAGATATGCAACGGAATGGTGGGAACATGTTTATGGAAAGACACAATATCAATAGGAGATTTGTTGTGTAATACTTTTTCAGGGCATGCAATTAACTTAACAGCATGAAGTTAAAACAACTTCCGGCCAATAGGACTTAGGTACATGCATAGTAAATAATAGTGAACAGGCTACCTCAAGAAGATGACGATTTTTTCTTTCGGCAACACCATTTTATTGAGGTGTGTAAGGGCAAGAGATTGTGGGATTCAATATCATGGTCCTGCAAAAAATGGGTTTTGCCCCACTGATAAAATTTGCGGAAGTGATAAAAAACCTCAGATTTATGTTTCATCATGTATACTCAAGTCATACGAGAATAATCATCAATGAATGTAACAAAATAACGGAAACCAAAAACTAGTACGTGAAACACAAGGAGACATCCAAACATAGAATGAATAAGAGAACAAAATGTCGAAGTACTTTTATTTAGTGATAGTGGAAAAGCAGGTCTATGATGTTTACCATATTGGCAACTTTCATACTCAAACTTATTAGATGATAAAAAAATAACTAATTGCTTCAAAACCTAAACGCCTAGCAGCTTTGGATTTAATTACTTTTGACCAGCCTACTAGGTGCACTTTTTTCGTCCTCCTTGTCTCCCCATAAGTTCCTAAACACTTGTTTCAATCTATTGGCCACTCCTTTTGGCATTTCCAATATCAACGTATGGTAGATAGTGAGATTAGCTAAAATTGATTTAATGAGGGTCTGCCTACCTCCTAGTGAGAAGTAATTCCTCCCCCAACTCACAAGTCTCTTCTCCACCTTTTCTATAACCAGGTCCCAAAATCTCTTAGAGCTAGGATTACCCCGATAGGTAAACCCAGGTAAGTGAAAGGGAAATTTTCCAACTCCATAACCTAGCTCATCTGCTAATCTTTGTAAAAAATCTTCCTGCACCCCAATCCCAATCAAGTTACTTTTACCTAGGTTATTGTTATTGTTGTTATTATTATTTGTACTTATATTTGATAGATCATGTAGCTTTCTGCTCTTAGATACTAGCATATATTGTTTCTTCACCAAGGATCCAAATTCTTGTCCTTTTAACACAATCATATCTTGTAAACTTACATGTACTGCATGATTGTTGATGCAAAATTAAAATTTATGTCATTTATTGCAGATGGATTGAAAAAGAGCACAAGTTGGAAATCAACATACATGTCAAGGTGGAAGACTGTACTTAATTCTCTTGCCAACCAAGTTTCACAGGTCCATTGCTATTTTCTTGAAGTTTCATTCCATATGTACTTTCCGAATACCTTAGATTCTGTGTGCATCATGGAAACCTTTTCCTGAATTGGAGACTTTTTGGGCTCAACCTAATTAACTTGTTCTTGGATGTGAGTGTAGCTATGAGATGTGGATACGGGTGTTTGATTAGCAACATCAAGGTGCTCAATATGCCAACTTAGTTGTCCAAATATATTTTAAATGGTACAATACTTAAATGTAAATGATACACCTCTACTTCAGTACAATAAAGATTTTATTGTTAGTGTTTTTTAATAATTAAGCGTGAATATACCCATCTCTTGACAAGCAATAATTTTTTTAGTTTGTGTCAAAAAGCAATATGAAGTGTTTGTAATTTCGACAGAAACATAAAATAAAAAAGAGTACCCCTCATTTGAAAAATGCATAAGCAAGGATAAGTTAGATTAAGGTTAGGATTCAAACCATATAATCCATATGTCAATCACTGCTTGTCGGAACACTCTGAAGCAACCGCTTTATCAGTGAACCAGGCTTCACAATAGGTCGTCTTTTTTCCCTAAAAATTGCACAAAGCCTACTTTCATGGTCAGAGTTGTATATTTGATGGTTAGAAATGGTATGAAGATGATTTTGGTGGAATTAAATCCCAACATTGTTGGATGTTAGTAAAACATCTTCAGATTATCTTTTTTTTTTTAAAAAAGAAGGGTTAAATCTTCGGGTTCAGTGCCTTCAAGTTCAAATGATCTATTTCTTGGACCTTGGTTCTTCCAATTTTAACATTACAAAATTAGAATTTTTAAGAGATCAGAAGGTTGCTTGAGTCAATGTTTGGCGATGAATTCTGTGACTCGTGTTTGGAATTAGGAGCCTCCAATAGTTAATTTTCTTTTAGGTGATAGTGCTCTTTTCTGAAAATATGTAACAAAGACACGAAACAAAGGGAAAGGTAAGAAACAACATTCAGCCATTTAGCCAACAAAGTCTATAACCAGACCCCAATAGAGCCCACTATGAGTAATCAGCCATAAAGCTGATACTAGTATGGCCTACCAATCCTTTGGCTGCCTAACCCATCAGCATTTCCATTTACTTGCCTAGTAATCTGATTGAAGCTAAACACCTTCCCTCCACAAAATCATTAATATCTTACATGACATTAGCTCTTCCAAGAGAGAACTTGGACCTCCAACTGGATAGCATGATGAATCTCCCTCAACAATTAGAAGATGACGAACACTCTTGGTTGCCTCAATTGACTGCAACGCAGGGCCAGCCTATGTCTCAAGTTTCATTAAGTCTCAGAGGGCAAGAAAAGGCAACAAGAACTGTGGATGAGGCTGTCCATTCCCATAGGACCAAGAGCTCCTGTTATGCTCTCATCAAAATTAAGTTTGAAGATACCAGTAGGAGCTGGTTTCTAGCAGCAGGTAGCCCTTGCATGCTTAGGCACATCCAAAGTTACTTTCAACCAGCATCCAATGATCAAATCTGGAGGCACTTTATGGAGACTGTTGCCCTAGATGCTTTATGCCTGCTAATGAACTGGATTAGACTATCAAATGGTGCAACTTAACTCTGTAACACCTAGCATTCTGATTGAGCCTCAGTCCACATGACCATGACAGTCATCTCTGAGTAGATGCTCTACCATTTGCTTGGCCGATATTCCAGAATTAGAAACAGTTATAGTAGGGCATTGAACCTAGAAGGACCTTATATCTTTTACAGCAGCATGGTGGAAAAATAAATGCTCCACAGAGTCCACGTCTTACAGGCACGTGCTGCAGCCATTACAAATTACTTGGTTCTGCTTCTGTTTAACTACTTACCTGTTTCAAAGGTTCTCTTTTGAAGGGCTGACAAAATGAACTAAGACATTTAAAACATGATAACTTCTCAGAATGGGGACAAGTAACTTGTCTGCTGCCAGGCTTTCAAGAATGGATCAAATAGAGAAATTATCATTACTATCTCTCACCCATATTCCTTGATCCACACCATTCCAGGGTTGTCTCGCCCATATCTTGGGTCCTTACCATTTATGCGAACCTAACAACCTTACTAGGCAGAGAAGAGTGGAATAACTTCTCCACTTATGAATGATTAAATCCTTGCTGAAACACCAGGCACCACACCATTTTTATCCCTATCTGCTTCCATTGTCTCTGGATCTTAAGAGATTCTGAGAAGCTCTAGATATCGATAATCCAGCAACCAGCCGTCCTTTGAAAACGATACCCTGACCCCTTGACCTACATGAGGTCTTCTGGTGTTCAATAACCATATATGCCTATATTGTCAAGCATTTGCTTGGAAGCCTACAACAGCTACTGAAGCGTAACTTTTGTTGCTGCTGCTGTACTGCAGATGGCATTTTCTGTTATTGGAAGATTAGGTTGAAATTTCTTCTTATTTAGAATCACCCAAAGCTCTAGTGGAAATTAAATAGAGGTGAAATGACATTGAAATGGATATTGATTATTGGATTACCTTGGTCTGTGCAATGTATCGATTGAAGGTGCCTCACACAGCAAGATTAGCTGGTAAAGAGAATCCTTGTCCTAGAGATTGAAGCTGATTGAGGAACTCCAAGCACTTATTTCTCTTTGAAAGTTTCCAGTTAACGAGATCGATAATCAGTCATTGGTAAGGCATACTAACAAGCTAGTTCAGGGATGGTTTGATTCAAGAGATTTGAGTGATACATTGATGTATTGAGTATTATTTCTCTAGACATTTCTCTTCCTGAAAGCTGATTGCCTGTCTTTTGTGCTTTATTTTCCTTGGAAATTCTTTTTACCTTCTTTGAGAACAAAAAAATTCAAATCATGTATTCCTTCATATCACAAGTGAAAATTTTGTTGACCTCTTCCCTTTTATACTGAAGTAAATTAAAATTATGTTGAGAGGGTTTACCAGTTTCATTTGTGAATTTCGTGGGCATCAGAACTTAGACATATTTTATGCCTTTTTTTCATTGATTACTTGATTCATTGAGTTCCTTGATCTTGATTGAACTTGAGAATTGCTTCCTGAAGTGTCAACACTAAATTCTAAATCATTATTTCATTTTTGCTACTATTGAACATCGGGTCAATCTCTTCACGTTTTTCCCTGTAAACTTTTTGATAGGCCCCACAAGGAGACTCTTTTAGGGAGATTGCCCATCTACAGTGGAATGGGGCTGGCTGGGTGTTGCATCTAAGGGAACATATGGATGGGAGATGCATGAAGTTTTAACCCATCTAATCATTCTATCCATAAGCCATGTAATTTTGGCCCTCAAAATCAGTGGTTAAAATTTCAAGGGCCATGATTGCAAGACTAGGATATTCAGATGGAGCTGAAATTTAAGCCATGTAGTTCTCTATGATGCCTTCCACGTATGCATGGGTTATGTAGGTCCCACTACTGTAGATCGACAGTATCCTATGAGAACCATCCACCCAGCCTCAGACTCACTGCAAACCTTCTTTATAAAAAACATAAAAATTATATTCAGAGTTCTCTTCATGCTTTTAAAGTAACTTAACCGTGAGCCTTTTTTCCTCAATTGAAGGTGCCTCTCTCCTTGGCGATTAGGGTGACATCACTTCGAGGAACAATACGCTTGCATATAAAGCCGCCTCCTTCTGATAGTGTGTGGTGTGGGTTCACTTCCATGCCAGACATTGAATGGAACTTGGAGTCTTCTTTGGGAGAGCACAAAATTACAAACAGTCATATTGCTTTGCTCCTCAGCAACCGTTTTAAGGTAATCAAGTTATTCTACCTGGTTTCATTAACTTCACTCTGCAATGCGAATTGACTTAGGTCTTCATGCTTATTCTTCCTGTAAGATTTTAGATGAGGAATCATCCGATGCTTGTGTGAGAGAATATTTTTGTTTTTGACCAAATAATACCTTCTGGTAAATGAGCCATCATTGAGATTACTGCAATATGGTCATCATGAATGGTTCTTTCCCCAAACACCTATTCTTTAGTCTATGGGATGATTCTAGCCATCTAATGAAAATGAGCAGTTAGAATTAATGGTGACCATTTGTTGGATTGAGAGATTTAAGTTTCATTCTACCCATTATATGGTAGATCTTATGCTTTATTTTTTATCACTAATAGGTGCCTTGCATATGTATGGTTCCATAAAACAAGCAAATACTTGATCATTAAAAAAATGCAAATGCTTGACAAACATTTTGTTCTTACCTTCTTTTTTTCCTTTCTTGATAATCATTATCATCAAATTCCAAAATCCCATCTACCTAGAATCAGCTTTCCAAGTTCTACTACTTCTCCACTATCTATCATTTCTTTCTTTATCTCATCCCTCCACATTTTCAGTGGTCTACTTCTTCCCCTTCTTTTCCCTATCGTGTGTTGCCTCAATGCATTATTTACTTTTGGCAGGCAGAACCGTCTATTCTTTGTTACAACAAGCATGGTGATGTCTTTTACTTGCTTTTGCAGACTGCAATACGTGAAACTATGGTGCTTCCAAATTGTGAAAGTATATACATTCCATGGATGTTAGCAGAAAAAGACGATTGGGTTCCTCGGAAGGTTGCACCATTCATATGGGTCCATCAGGAATCTGGTGAGTCATCAGGACAAAGTGCATCCAACTGCCAGCCTGGAGAAACTAAAATGAAATCTAGTACTATGAAGGAAAGCAAATTTGGTTCAGATGAACATCCAGATGACGACCACGAAAAGTTAAGGAATGTTATCTACCCCCAACCAACGCCACCCACTAAATGTAGTTCTGAACCGGCATCTTCTTCTCAATCAGTTCCCATCATCTCAGGCTCTAATGATCAGTCTGTTCACAGTGATCAGATGGATGATTTGAGAGTACCACTATTACAGAGTGGTGATATGCAAGGGAGCTTTTTCACTACTAAGGTGGAGAGCCCTGAACAAACAGCAGGAGAGGGTACAGTAGCAGAGGAACGACCTCCATTTGGTGACGATTTGAAGCCGAAGAAAATATGGAGGAGAGCAAGGATGATGGATTTAGGTAAGAAGATGGGGGACAAACTTGAAGAGAAAAGACGTCAAATTGAAGAAAAGGGCAGGCATATTGTTGAGAAAATGCGAACAGATTTTGCAGGTACCTAATGAAAGCTTTCCCCTGTATTCATTGTTGTAGTCCTGTTTATATCGTCATTCTCTCATCTAGAGTCTTTTTAATGCAAATGGAATGATGTTATATGGAACTTGATTCTTATTTGTTGGACAATGAAAAATATATATTTACTGTACAGCCCATACAGAACTCCTAGTATGTATTGACGATTCATCTTTGTCATTAATATAAGATTGAAGAACTTAATAGTTGGAACTGATCATATTATAGTAAGAATAAACATGAAAACATTTTCATAGGCCTAATGGTGGATGTTCCCGAATACATTTGAACAATCCTAGCCATCTATTTGGTGGATCTTATCCAATTGCTAATCGAGTCTTGGTCTTCTGTCTTGTTGTTCATCGGCAGGTCACAGGTCAGATTTTTAGAGAGCATGTCTACTTTCTCAAGAGAAAAATAGGAGATTTCATGAGTTTCAATTAAAATCTTATAAAATTATTTTTCCTATAAAATATTGTTATCAAATCAATTTAGGACCATGTCCAACCCTGAGGGGTTGGCTTGTTTTGGTGGTCAAAACCTTCCCTTGTTTGTGGGTAAGTTTTGAAATCAAGACTCCCTCAATACAAAAGGGCTTCTTCCCCATTGGTCTGTATCCGGCGTGTACGTATTGGGAAGTTTACACATGACCCTATGATTAGCCAAGTGAGATGTCTGGATACGTTGGTCTTAAAAAAATAAATTAAGGGACAATGTCCAATCTGTTCATTTGATTATCAAACTTGAAGTTGATTACCCTATGCCCATGGAAAGTGTATGGGGCCCATACATATAATTCAAAACAGAATTGTAATATATTCAAGACACTTGAAAAGCATGTAAAATTATTAAAATCCATGAGTTTCGAATCGGTTCCATATAATTTAGAATTGGAGGACCCAACCAACAAACACCCATGAAATTGTTGGGTTGGGTCAAATGTGTGAATTGTGACTCTTAAATTGGTCTAAGCAGATATAAGTTATGTTTACTGATTTGTTATAAGATGGAATACTTGAACAGAATTTGTCAAGCTTCAAGTTGGGCCGTGGGTTGGTCTTGGATTGGGTAGGTTGCAGAGTAGGTTTCATGTTGCGCCAGATGACAGGTTGGGTTCAGAGGTTTTGAGTTGAGAACGAAATGTGTGAAAACTGATGAGGGCATCAGGCAGTGGACCATGATATAATGAAGAAATTGCATTGGGTTTCATGACCATTTTGATCGTGGTAATCATCATTGGATTCCGTCTAATAATCAATGGCTAGCAATTCAAATCCATAACGACAAGTTTCTCAGGAATTCAAATACGTTTATTGGGATTTAAATTTAAGTCTCTTTTTATTCAAATTTTAATTGAAGCACAACTAAAAGAGATGAATGAAATTTGATTTGAAATTCTTAATCTAAAAACCAATAATCCATGGTATTTACTTGTGTTGGACCGAATTCTAGGGCCTTGGCTTGAGAAGCCTTACAAAACTTCAAATTCCACATGAAATTGAACTCCAAAAATAATTGAAGTAGGACACGGGAAAAGAAAAGGTGTAGATAGATGGTCTCAAGATGGAAAGTTAGAAAATAGGACAGCAAAGGAAAAGGAATCTAGGGTTAGGAATAGATGTTGGTGGCACAAGATCTAGGATTTTTTTTTTTTTTAATTTACATGTGGGATACTCAGCGTAAAATCTCCACGGATGAGCTCACTATCCCTAGGGCACACCAAGGTTAGACCATGGAGGCTCGAATCCGCTACTTCCCGCTTCTTAACACGGGAGACAACTAGTTGAACTACACCCATGAATAAGATCTAGGATTTTGGGTGTGAAAGGATTGGGGTGTGGTAATACTACGGCTAAATAGGTTTGGGACAGCAAGAAAAGGTATTAAAGGGACGTGGACAAGATGGATAAGGGGGGCTTGAGAGGGTAAAAGAGAGGTGGCGGCACAAGAATGGGGTGTGTGGAGGGCTGCAACAGTAGTTTTGGGGCTGCAGGAAAGGGCTGCAACCTACCAGATCTAAGCCCAACTCATGGCCCAAATTGGTTAGAAAGTACCACCTGTTATAGAATAGGCCCAAAATGACAGAATCCACCACAAACCTAACCTACAACATACAAAATTACGAAGTACTCTAGATTCAAAAAGGAGTAAGGATATACGACGATCATAAAATCACTCCAAAATTAACCAAATCCACAATACAAAAAATAATAACAAAATTCAAAAGAGTGAGTGAGGGAGCACCACCAATCATAAATTTAGCCCAAAGACTACATTTGTTTATGGACCCAGGGATCCAATTCATGCAACAAGTTACCCCTCTTAACAATCGATAAAACACAAAATTGTTTGGTTACACGACAATACTACGAAGTTCAAGCAACTGTGAGGCCATTGCTCATGGAAACCTAAGGCAGTCAAAAGTATAAATGTAGTCAATAGGTTTGGGCTTTGGTTATGAACTAGATGGCCATTGAAACCAAAGCCAGTTAAAACCTTTCATATAGTCAGTAGGTTTGGGCTTTGGTTGCAAAATAGATGCTATCATGTCCGAAATTGTAATACCGTATGACAATCACATTAACAATTGCATCTGCTGAGTTTTTGGTGGGCTCAACACAGAAGTAGAACTAAAAGCTCGTTGTCTCTAATTCAATTTCTTTTTCAAGGTCTTCATTTGAATACAGTAAAACCTTTATAACATATTACTCTATAAAGTTATAACATATTTAAAATAATATCATCAGTCGGTCCCGACCTAGAGCCCATACAAAATGTAATAAATCTTTCTAACTCAATACTCGATACATTGAGAGTAATTTAAAAAATCAGCTTTTTTTTGGGTTATTTATTTAGTTTTTAATTCAGAAAAAATAAAATAATAAAAAATACTGATATTTAAAAAAAACACAAAAGGAGAGATAAAAATTTATTGTCCGATATTTCACCCGTCCACTGCTATTTCTCTCTACCAAAGACAACCTTGCATCTCAGTCTAATGTTTTTTGTATACATTCAAAATACAAAATTACTACAAAACTAAAGACCTCACGAACTGCAAGAGTCTGGTGATGTTTTTTTTTTATTGTCGATCTATTGCTGCTCTGTGAACCCTTTTCTCTATTGTCTCTCTCGAAAAACTCTAAAAAGCAGCCCTATAATGATTTATTTTCAAATCTGGCCGAAAAGGTAGGCTTTCTCGTTAGTCTTGAGGGTTGCAGACGAAGAGGATCAAATGACAGCGATGAGTGACAATCTAACTTTAAAAAAGGAATGGCTAATGACACAGAAAGAGAAGAAAAAGCGATTTCAATCAAAAAAATCTTTTACAATAAGTTAAAGTTTAAAGAATTTTTTTTAAAAGAAAAACTGAACGGCCAATTATTAGATCCTCTAATTAAATAACTTCTGTAGTATAATATAGGTACCGTGATCCTAGCCATATTATATTACAGATGTTTTACTGTACTTCAATCCATGATGTTGCCAAAGCAAGATCGGCTTATGCAGGTTGATTATATCGTGGTCTTATCGAGTTTTCAATGAAAACTCATCTTCCCGTGAGTGAGAAAGACGCAAATGTGGTTGAGATGTGGAAGCGGAAGCAAAGGCTGTCAAGCTAGGTGAAACTAAATTTGCATTTGATAAACACCTAAATTGGAATCCAAACATGAACCAGATTCCAACGAGAAACGATCTATAGCAAATGGGTCTTTAAACTCTTTCGAAATTAGAGGATCAAAGAACACATACACTGACATAAACGGAAAATTTCTTTGAATAGAACTGTAAGCGCAATAAAGCAGGCAAGACAAATGTAGGCATAAATATCCTCCCACCATCATGTATTCATGTCCTCATGAAAATGAGATCATTTAATCGCGACCAACATCATTCTAAAGAAAATCCCATCTCTGCTTCACGCAAATAAACTCGCTTTGTCCTTAGCTTCTATCATGACGGGTTCATGAAATGTACAGTACATAAAACCTCTCTCTGAATTAATGGTTGCATTGACCTAAACAAGTAATGTTTTGTGGTTGCAACAGTGAGCATCTTTATCCAATCCATGGGATCTTGTCCTTGTATTTTTTTTTGCCTTCCTCTAATTCATGGACACAAGATACATCCAATAAAGCCTGTGCACTGCAACAGGTAGAAGTTAATCTCATGATAAATTTGCTATACAATGGAGAACTGTAGCTGTGAACTGTTAATTCTTGAATTACAGTATGCATTTGACACACCTCCAGCGGGGCTCATGCATCGTCAATGATGTTCCTGTAGTTGACCATGTAAATAGCGACCACAGTCACCAACGCCCCCACCAACTGCACAGGTGAGAAGTTAATCTCATGATAAATTTGCTATACAATGGAGAACTGTAGCTGTGAACTGTTAATTCTTGAATTACAGTATGCATTTGACACACCTCCAGCAGGGCTCATGCATCGTCAATGATGTTCCTGTAGTTGACCATGTAAATAGCGACCACAGTCACCAACGCCCCCACCAACTGCACAGGTGAGAATGTCTCACCAAGATATATGAATCTGAAACAAACAATGATAATAATTAAACTAACCCGTATAAGTCTTTTACATGGATCTCTTTTTGTATAATTGTACTTCCATTAATAAAATTTCATTATCTCTGTTAAAAAAAAGATAATAATTAAAGTAATACAAAAATATCTTCGACATGAGAGAATTGATTGAGAACATATATTACTAGGGTTACTAGAAACAATGAAACATGTTGAATAATTGGAAAGATTCGACAAGCCAGTGCATTTACTATTTGTGACACATAAAGACAGCTCATTGGGGATGGGATTCTTCTTTTGTTATTACAATTGCATTTTTGGACCTAAGGGTTCTTTGGTCGGACGACTTTGTATCTTTTTTCTTTTCATTGAGTTCAGTACTCTGAACGCATTTCATCTTCTCTTCTTGTACCATATTTCTCTTTTTAATGAAATTTCATGTTAGCACTCAAATAAAAAAAATTGGAAAGAATGTAGTGAAGAAGCCAATAAGGTACCCAGTTTCAAATGCAGGATGGGGAAGAAAATCCATGATGTAAATGTTCTGCACTATAAATCACTTTGTTGAATGTCGAGTGGCTAGGAAATTGTGGACAAGCCTTATAGATATGATAGGGGTGTTTTGGGTGTTTGATCGAACTTGTGAAAGTATCCTCCACTCATGGAATATCCAACATACTAATCCCAAGATGAAGGCAGCATAGAACACCATTCCAGTAGTTGTTCTATAGACGGTATGGAAGAAAAGAAATATCAGGATCTTCGAACTAAAGGAAGTAGAGGAAAATGATCTTGTCCAGAAAGCCAAGTGGAGGCTTTACCAGGGCCGTCTTAACCCTTTGGTAAGAAAGGCGATCGCCTTAGGCCCCCGATAAAGAAGGCCCATATTTGGCTTACTGCCGCAAAACCCTACCTCTAAAATATAAGTGCCGTAAAACCTTAGCCTCTCTTAAACTCTCTATCTCTCTCGCCGCTCCTCTCTCATTACTCTCTCTCACGCCGTGGCTGGGCTCCCATCCAAGTCTCTCTCGCCATGGGGGCTGAAGCTCGATGCAGCTATAAAAGACTCTCAATCTCTCTTCAACCCCTCTCTCTTTGCTAATTATTGGAGCCCATCACATATTCACTCTCCTTCTCTGACTTCTGCAAGTTTTGAAGGCCCTTTTCTTTCCCATTTCATTTCTTTATTATTTCTTAGTTTAAAATTTCAGTTTTAATTGACAAACAGTTTGGATTAATGAATTTATGACATAAGGTAGTTCTGGAAAATTCCTACTAAAATCGAAATGAAAATTCGTTCTGAAACCCAGATCGGTCAAAATACCTCTTCTTCCTCTTTCAGATTTTTGTTTATGATTCTCATATTTATTCTTTTATCTCTTTTACTTCTTGATTTAATGCTAATGTTAGTTTTAATTAGATCCAGTTTTAATCTCAAAACTTGTTAAGATTATTTTCAAAAGAGGTTTAAAACCATGAAAGTAGGTCCAGGAAACCCTTCTCTTTGTTATTCCTCCATCCCCATTTCGTTTCTTAGGGGTTTTCCTTAAATTGTTTTGTTAAATTTGATATTGTAAATGGGATTGAAAAAAAAAATGATTTGAGTTTGTTTTTCCACTGCCATTATTTAGCTAATTGATTGTAAATTATTCAGATTATATAAAAAATAAGAAGATAAGAGCAGTAGAGAGAATTCATCTCTCACCCCTCTGTTTGCACTTCAGCCCATTTAGTATACTAATCTTTTAAAGTGTTCTTATTCTATTTTAATTGCTGAATATTCTAATTTCACTCGGATGGGTAAATTTTTCAATGCTCAGTATTGTTCGCCTCTATATCATTTTAAGTTAATTTTTTTTATTATCTAAAATAATTTATTTTATTAAATATAATTAAAATTTTAATTAAATATTACTTATAGTAATATGTTAAATATCAAGAAGGCTCCATTTAGATTTTTTCCCTTAGGCCTCAACTTGTGTCTAGACGACCATGGGCTTTACACATGGCTTTTGTCTGGAGAAGAGTTCAAAGGTTTCAGAATGGGTGACCTCCTTACTTCTTGGGAAGGTTGTCTTAGCAAGGGACTAAGGAAATCCAAGGCACAAATCTCACGGCATCCCCCTCAAGTGGATACATATAAATTCAATGTCGATGGGGCAACAAGAGGAAAATCAAGTCCAGCGGGCATAGGGGGAGTGTTGCGCGATTGGAATGGTAGGACGTCTGTAGTCTTTTCCAAAGGGTGGAGAGATTCAAACGAGACGGAACTTATCAGTATTAGGAAAGCTTTATCCATTTTCTCTCTCATGGGAAGGGGAAAACTGATCATTGAAGGGGGACTCTACATGCGCGATTAAGTAGGCGACAGTATTAAAAAGATCCCCATGGAAATTGATCACAATAGTGAGAGAAATAAGAGTTTTGTGTTCTGGAAGGGAAATTTCTTTTGTGGCGGTCAGGAGATATGCTAATGGGTCGCTGATTTCTTTGCCAAGAACGGGATGGATTCCATTACTACTAGCGTGTTTTATCTATGAGATTGCTTCGGAGGTGGCACTTTTATTTTGATTGAGGGATTTATTTGGTTTTTTGTATTTTGGCCTTTTCGTTATGGATATATTCAGATTTATGCCTCTTAAAACCCATTGACGCCATCCTTTGTTTCTTTTTATTATTTAATATAATTTTCTAATACCAATGGTTGGAGTGGGAGCGGGGGTGGGGGTGGGGGAGGGGGAGACAATTCTGAGATGTGAAGATGGAGTCCGCTAAAAATAAAAATTGGAAAACATAAACAATGAAATAATGAGGCTCTAACAAAAATGACTATAAAGATAAGGGGAAATTTATTAGAGTAGAAATTTTAAAAGAGGTATAATAATTCTCATCATCAGCAACGTTTTCTTTTTTCTTTTTCTTTTTTTCTGAATGAGGGTGTGAATAGAAGGTCAACGATTCTACAGGAGCATATGAAAATCTAAAGGTGGGGAAAAGGCCCAAAGTTTCTAGTTTATGTATAACTGCATAATTTCTATACAAGTTTTAGACAAACTGCATTATTGGGAAAAAAAATCTCCTGATAGAACTGATTTAAGTCCTCTTCTTTTTATGATGACAGAGAAACCCAAGACCCCCATCTCTTTTCGAGTATGAAAGCGTTGGATAAAATTTCAGATGCACGCAAATCCCCACAAGCCACATGCATCGAGGTTACTATGGGACTCGAACCTGAGACCTCTAGTTTTGAGCCAGAGTGTCAACCAGTTGAGCTAGCCCATGCTGGGCAATTTAAGACCTCTTTTTTTTTTTTTCTTTTGAGGTACAGTCCAGGCGTCGCACCCGACTAATCCCCCGGGGTGTGTGAAAACCCCCCAATCCACACACACTGGGTAAGTCTGCTGGGAGTGGCCCTTCATTGGAGTCACTAGGGATTGAACCCAAGACCTCAATTTTGAAGTCTTGTGTCTCAACCATTAGGCCAACCCCTTGGTGTTAATTTAAGCTCACTTTTTTTTTTTTGAATTTACGTGTAGGAAACCGTGGGATACCCAGCGTCAAACCCCCACGGGTGACCCCACTACCCCTAGGGCACACCAAGGTTAGGTCATGGGGGCTCGAACCCGCAACCTCCCGCTTCCAGAGGCGGGAGGCAACCAGTTGAGCTACACCCATGTAGGTAAGTCCTCCTTTTCATAGTTCACATTTGCACATTGCGCTATACCCAGTGGAATAACATTTCCAATTCTCTAAAATTTTGGTAACATGAATTACAATGCTCTTACCCAAAAATTGAAGCAAACATTGGCGTCAAAAATGTGAGGGAGCTGAGTTTTGTCAAGCTACCTGTAGAGGCAACAGAAATGGATTTTCAGTCCTGATTATGAACTTGGTGAAGTTCTGATGGTTAGAAGGAAATATGTAAATCCATTCAAAGCTGAATCACTTCCTATATATAGAAACTACGTGATCTTTTTGATCAGCTAGAAAATAACACTCAAGACCATTGACTTTGCTCATTTGGGCTAAAATCAGTTTATGATTCTGTAAATTGTGCTCTCTTTTTTAAGAGAGAGAGAGAGAGAGAGAGGGAGAGAGTTTTATTGAAAACTACAAGTACAAAGGATATACCCAGCGAGAAGCTGGCCAAAAAGATAAACAGAAATTCAGCTACAATAAAAACCAGAAGTTACACTCAACAGTGAAATATAATTATGAAGATTTCCAGCTCCAAAACCTAAAGAACCTACAAAAGAGTCTGCCACCCCATTGGATGATATTTGATTTGATCATGACTCAAAGAATCCAAAGAAAGTTCTATCTTGAGATGATGGCCAAAGGAATCATTTTCCAAAGAAATTGGCTTCTCTTTGGAAAAAGACCCAAGCCCCAACTAGAGAAAAGTGCAGGAATAAAAAAGGGATCACCCATGCAAAGGAAAACAAAGATAGGAAATAATACCAAACAGGCAAAAGGAAAGAACAATGAAGAGATAAATGATCAACTGATTCTTCATTCTGCTAACAAATGTAGCAGAAATAAATGATTAACTGATTCCTCATTCTGCTAACAAAGGTAGCGAACATTAGGGGTGGGAAAATTTCTTGCTTTTAGATTATCAGTAGTTAGAATTTTGTTTAAGAAAGCTGTTCAACAAAAGCTTCCAACTTTATAAGGAGCACAAGGTTTCAACTAGATCTACAACAGAAATTGGAATGAGAATTAGGTTTAAGGACAGCAAAGATTTGCATGAGAAGATTCCACCAGTCTCTTTTTTCCAAATCCTCATATCATCCTTCCCATCAACTGGAAAACAACCGTTTAGAGCTGATAGAAGACCTCCAATATAATCAACTTTCTTCTAAATGTTAAGGCAAACACGTTCCTACCCCAAAGATGTTCCACCATATCAAAAGAGATCATTAAGGGCATATTTGTCTCACTCCTAGGAAAATGAATTTCAATGGCAAAATGAATTCCCATGGGAATATGGCTTGGTAGGTATTTGTTTTCTAATCTAAATAATTTTCCTATATTTGCTTCCCACTAACATATAAAAGAAACACTTGGTTAATAAATGGGTTGAGCCAGGTTGGCTACAGGTAATGAGTTTTAAGGGTTGGCTTTAAAGGTTTTTTATGTGCAGGGAGGGTTGTTTGAACAGAGGGAGAGGTAGAAAGAGAGTTGTGGAGTTGCCTCCCCTCCAATTAGGCAACTCAAATTCAATATTGACAGTGTGACAGGGGGATAAAGTGGGACCAGCTAGGGTTAGTGTTTTCTATTTCTAGAATTGGAAGATGTTGGGGACTTCAATGAGGCAAAATTGTTGGCTATTGGGAGGGCTTTAGAATTATGGGTTATTCACAGTCAACGGGGGATAGTGATTGAGGGAGACTCTTCTAATGCCACTAAATGGGCTAGTGGGAGAAAACAATCATGTTGGAGAATAATTTCAGTGGCTAGAGAGATC
The DNA here is from genome assembly GCA_022113865.1 of Chimonanthus praecox. NCBI lineage: Eukaryota > Viridiplantae > Streptophyta > Magnoliopsida > Laurales > Calycanthaceae > Chimonanthus > Chimonanthus praecox. The sequence goes on from CM039095.1 coordinate 41,768,006, forward strand.
CGAGGTCTATGCCAAGGGAAACAAGTGGTGCTCAAGCAAGTTAGGCGCTAGGCTAATGGGATTGCAGATTTCTTAGCCAAAGTCAAAGTTGACATAAGGGACGCTTGTGTTGATTTTTTGTAAATTTTGGATTTTGGATTTTGGATTGTTGAATTGTTGAAGGCCGTTAGGTTGGAATGTTAAGGGGTTCTTGTTTCTCTATTATTGTTTGTGTGCAAAACACTCATACAACCTGCTTCTTTGTACCTGTTTTTATCTTAACAATATTCACCCCTAATGTTTGCAAAAATAAACAAACAAGCATACCCTAAGATTCATTGTTCAACCACTTATCTTCCCCAAACCCAATCACCGTCCCCAATGCAAATTCCAAATTTTCCATGATCAGTGAACCCGCTAAATGTCCCTTTCTTCTAATTTTAGAGATCTCCTTCCAAATTTGAGACCCTCCCTTGTGAGAAACAAGGCTCAGAACACATCCACTCTCAAACTCACCATAGTTTAGTCTAATTACTTCTCTCTGCAGTTAATTTCTTTCTTCACCAAATCTCCATCACCATTCTGCAAGTAATGACCTGTTTTTCTCCGTGATATTTCCCAAGCCCGATCTACCCTTCTCCAAAGGTAAAGAAACCTCATCCCATTTAACTAAATGCATCCTCCTTTTGTCCCCAACCCCAACCCAAAGAAAGACCCGTTGAAATTTGAAATCTTCTCAAGACTGCAAGCTTTTAGGGATTTTGGAAAGGGAAAGGTAAAACAGGAAGACTATTCAGGGTAGATTTAATGAGGACAATCTGACCACCAAAAGACAATACATTTTTTCCAAAAAGATGGATTTTGACAAAACATCTAAATAACAGGCTCCCAAAAGGAAAGGGATTTTGGGTTACCCCCCAAGAGAGACCAAGATAGAGAAAACAGACCAAGCTTTTGGTAAATTGCTCAATTGGAAAAAATGTTACTAAGTGAAAAAATGTGAAGATTGTAATGAGTGACAAGCCACATCAACAGGTCAATCATTGTACAAAACCTAAATTGCATATTGTGGTACAACCAAAAGTGCATGCTAAGTTACCAACATGTTGGCATCAAGAGTGAAAATTTAAAAGAGGGTAATGGACATACCTCCAGTTGCCTTGTAGAAGTATACACCATAGCTGATTGCACTTCCAAAAACAGAGGTATAGAGAAGGGCTAAAACATCACTAAATGTAAACTCTTTAAGACCTCCATAGATAGCAGGGTCATGATTAAGTACTGAGATTGCCAAAAGAGGGATCCCACCAATAACCATGTGCTATAAGACAAATGCAAGTAATCAATAGCTTCACGAAATAAAAGATGAACCAAACAGCATACCAAGTCCCATGCAGGACACAACTGGTGATCAATAAACATGGACAATTAACCCAAAATCAATTAAAACAAAAAGAAAATTTATAGTCCATTGCCTCTCCCTCAGCAACAATTTATTGACAACAAATTAGAAGATTAAAGATTTCAAAATCCAAACAATAACCGGACGATGAAACCTGGCATATTTACAACAAGCTAAAAAAACCATAATCCTTTTACTACTCTCGAGGCAGCAACCATCTTAAATTTAGAGTCCAAAAAACCAGATAAAGTATTGACTCAAAAACCCATTGCACTCTTTGAGATCCAAAATCCAGCACTAAAAATAAAACCCCCCAAGTCAAAATCACAAAAAGAAAACCACAATTGCTAGATAACTTTCAACCACTTGTGACTATACCTAGTACAGATCTTGACAGAGATGACTTACATCCTCAATGGATCTCAGCCGATGAAGACCCTCTAGAGTCTTCCACCTTGACCTCTAACTCCCTCACCATCACGCCAGAACCCTACTCTCCCAGCACCATTCATGCCGTCTCACAGCAGCTCACCCAACAACCAAGAAACTTGTCCCAAATGTCTCCTATAACCTCTGAAGCACCAACGACAAAACACCTCACCCTGACGGGATCCACCTTCAATGGTTCAACTGAATCATGCTCAACCCTATAACAACAACCAATTCCACACCCCCTGCTGATATTACCATCCCAATAAACAATACTTTATGCATCCCCAACTTGTCTCCCCCCATCTAATACCCTCCATTGCCATCAATACATGTCACCTCGCAATCTGCTGATCGCTTACCATGCCACTAACAGCCGAGAAGAAGAAGAAGTCTTCAAGTTAAGAAGAAGATGAAGAAGAAGAAGAAGAAGAAGTCTTCAAGTTAAACCATTGAAACTTAGGTAAAACTGATTTGGTTGGAGTCAAGTACAATCATGTTTTTCAGTTTTCGAACTAAGAGATTCCAGTACATGAACGTTACAGCATACAAAACAAAACAGTTTGACACTTATATCCATTGATCTACATTTACTTTGCCTTTCTTTACTCAGGAAATAAAAAAATTCAAAGCTTGCTTCCAAAAAGAAGAATTAGAAGAGCCAAAGTCATAATATAAACTTATAAACTGACTATGAAGTCATATCATCCTACCCATCCAGTTGCCATGACAGGATCAGAGTATTTGGACACCCAGCGCACCATAACAGTTCCTACTGCCATGCTTTGAGCTGCAAGAAGCATCCACCACTCCCCACTCCCCCATAGCGTAGCATTATCTCCTTCAAAAGAAAGTGAAGGAACCTGCAAATGAAAAAAAAGGTAGTTACTGCCTAAAGACTTCGCAAGCGAAAGAAAATTTATGTAACTAGATGCATCATCTCAACCAATAAAGGGCATGAATAGAGCAACAAATAAGTAGATGACCAAATGCAAAGGGCCACTGTCAATTGCATAGGATAGAAGCTTTATCAATTGCAGCAATGAAAACAAAAGGGGAAAACCATCACCCACTTCCAACAAACAGATGATTCACTTATGAGAAGCTGACCTCAAGAAGTAGAAGTCCTATGACACCAACCACAAGGCCAGCAGCTCCAACCACACCAATGGATTCACCAAACAACAATGCTGCAAGTATGGCCACTGTCAAAGGTTGTGAATCAATTATAACCTGCAAAGGTAGAATTTTTCTTTTAAAAATACTGAACAAAAAAAAGACAAAAATCTGTCTATCAGACAATCCCATTATGTGTTGGCTTGCATATCTGGATGAGTGATAGATGCATATTTCAGTTTAAGGTAAGCAACTTCTCCAAAAAGATGACAAAAGTACCTTCTACGGATGCACTAGATGCACTGATTAGTGAAGGACAAAGGTTGGCATTATGAACATTATGAATCAACATCAAATCATTCAAAAACGAATATAAATAAATTATGAGCTTAGCGTGAGCGGGGAGGGGGATTTCCTCGATAGTTGTAAAGCCTTTTGGGGGATGATTGTAAATCTGCACCTTGTGTTATTGGTATATAATCATAGATCCAGGTCTTAGATTATCCTTTTCTTACATGTTTCTTTTCTATAATTCAAAAGACAAAAGTTTCTTTCGTAACGTTTTTCTGTAAATGAGACCTTGGTACCAATTTATTAAAAAATGAAGCCCTTCTATAATGACAATGCACTCGATGAATAAAGAATGAAGTATGAATAACACCCCAAAAATGAAAATACTAATCAAACTAAAATAAAGGTAAAGGTAATATTTGAAAGATGTAATTAAACATTTAAACTATGTAGCAGTGGAAAATCTGATATAGCCCATATGATCTTGTCTCTGCTACAGAGTAACACCATCATTCATTAATTGAATGCAGTATTTTTAGCAATACGTATATTAAGAAACAATAAAACTTAGCTACTCATTGAATAAGAGATCAAAATTAGTTCATCATTGAACAAGAAATCAAATTAGACATGAAATTTGACATACACTACCCAAACCAGCCGAAGTCTTCTGAAGACCTTCTGCAAGAAATCCCTGTGCAATTACCAAAAACAGAGAATAATCGAATCAAAATTTGAAAAATCACATACTAAAAATCGAAGTACAAAGAAGAGGTCCCAAAATAAACCAAATTTCAAAAAGTAACCCATTCTGATGTGCTACTGCAGCTTCCATCTCTTCCAAGATGTTTTCAACGGCATTGAATGATTCTTTCAAGCAAAGCCCACCTGAAAACATGCAGCGTCTACCAATCCAAACAGCAGAATCGAAACCCATGCTACAATCCCCGATGGCTGCTTTCTCCCTCTAAAAGATGCAAAGCCAATCAGTATTGCCCCAGCAGGAATGAGCCGGAACGCCGAGACAAAGAATGGGCCTGCCTTCGGAAACACCTCCTTCATCGCAACCATTGCAGTGCCCCAGAAGAAGAAGGGAGACACGAGCAGAACGGAGTCCAAGATTCTAGAATTGAAACCCGGATCAAATTTGCCGCCAATTTCATCGATTTCAAAGCTCAAGCTCTTTGACGATGTCGGAAGCAGCTGGTCAGCTTCAGTATTGGGAGCAGCCACTGCATTGACGACGCATTCAACGTCAGAGCCGGTGCCGATGCAATCAACGGAATTCTGCATTTCGGATTCGGGTTTCCGGCAGCGGATGAGGGTTGTCGGGACCCGAAACCGGAAACCGGACCCTAAAATGGATTCTGAGGTTTGGATTTGGTGGGGGAAATGAAACAGACGCATTTCGTGTTCTGGGTTTTAGAGAGGAAGGATTCGCAGAAGAGGAGCAGTTAGGAGTTATTGGGATTTGTTTAAGTTGTGAAAGGGATAGAAAAATATTAGAATTGGAGAGAAAGGAGGTCGTCATCATTGCTAGGTTTATTTTATTTCCAAATTTTGGAAACTAAATTCTCTAAGAAGGAAGAGGAAGGGTTGTTGTTTGAAATATTTTATTACAGGCAGAGGGTATAGAGTATACAGTTCGGAGATGGAGAGCGAAGCAGCCCACAGCCACAATCGTGGATGCCTGGATTGCCAAAGCCAACGCTCTATTTGAACTTCAGAAAAAAAAAAAAAAAAAGGTTTCTCTAAAAAAATATTTTAAAAATTATAATTTTATTGAAAGTATCTCAAAAAATTATTTGGATTAAAGTCTCTCGTTCTACTAAATTTTTTTAAAATAAAAATATCTTTAATGTACTGGTTCATAAATACTGCATTAAATTATATATACTGACAAGTGAAAAATAACTTATGAATGGAAAATCCTCCAAAATTTTCTCACGAAAATCCAACATTAAAATATCTTTTTCTTTTTTTTAATAACTAATGTGTCCAGATATCTTACTTGTATTTGGAGATAAAACATTAAGTCTCACAATTCTAAACATACTAGATAAACAACTATGGAGAGTGATTTAGACGGATATTTAATATGAATTGAATTTAACTTTCCTTCGTGAGAGAAGCTTCTTGATATTGAAATCAACCCCCTCTTAAATTAACATATTGGAATATCTATTTCGTTCCAAATGAAGGCAACAGGGTGGCCAAAGGACTTATGGCTCTTAGACCTCAGCCCTTCATGAAATTAAAAAGCTATGAATACTCCCTCTCTGTGTGCACCGCACAGTGGAAGAAGAACGAAGCAACCTGCTCCTTTTGTTGACCTATCCAGTAGTTAGTTCATCATGAGGCATTTGTATATGATGTAATCTCCCTTTGTATGCATCTTGATATCTGAATAGGGTTGAAACTCGGGTTGGGTTTGGCCTGACCCGTATGACCGGATCCGAGAAATCATAAGGGTTGGGTCATGAGAGTCGGGTCAACGGGTTGGGTCGGATTGAGAAGACAAAAATCCATATGGACTTTGGGTGGATCAGGTTGAGAAAATAAAAACCCATATAGAATTTGAGTCGGATTGAGCTGAAGAATTTTCAAGTTAACCCGACTCGACCCGACCCGACCCGACCTGACCCAACCTAGCTAAAATTAAGTTAAAATGAGTTCAAAATGCAGGTCGGGTCAGACTTCGGATTTAGTCGGATTAGAATTTTGGTCAGGTCAGATTGAGAATTTTGGCTCAGTGTCTCGGGTCTGTTTGGGTCGGGTTGGGTTTTAAGAAATCTGACCCGACCCAATTTCAACCCTATATATTGCATGGTCTGAGCTTGCCTCTTTTCTAATTAAATAAAAGTCTAAATTTTCTTAAAAAATTAAAAACTTGAAATAAAAATATATTTTAGCGATATATTCTTTTTTAGTATTTCATAAAAATAAATGTTCATTATAGATGGAAAAAAAAAATGAAATAAATGGTCAATATAGATGGAAAAAATGTATGAAAATATATAGAAGACCATATGAATAAAAAGTGGTTGTCTTTCTTATATCCAAGTATGTTAAGTGTGTGATTTGGTCATTAAAAATTTTACTTAACTAAATCTCTTAGTTTTATGGATCATTTCGTGAAAATGTAATGAACATATTTGAGTATGTCACTGACGCACTTATAGAGAAGATTAGGCCGACCGAGGTTCTAGATACTTAAACAGGACAAGACTATGCAAGGATCTATCTAAAGGCTTCTCAACTTGAGTGACCAGAAGAAGTTGCTCCAGATCAAACCAAGAAGGTGGTTCCACAAGGGAATGCTATCAAGGTCCCTTGAGGCAACCAACGGCTTCCAACCAATCCCAAGTCTCTCCAGTCGGATGGACGGGGAAACTCATGATAAAGCCACACCTAACTAGTTTTTCTCAACCAGTTATCTCCCCTATAGCCGGCTCCGGCTTAAGGTTAAATAGGCAGCCGCCTAGAGCTCCACCATGCACTTTTCTTAGGACCTAGGGCCTCTACTATTGTGTTGGACCCAGGGTCGAAATGTCAGCCGATACACATAGTATCGGCCAGAGATTAAAAAAAAAAAAAATCGGTTGAGATCTCGGCCGATTTCTTTTTTTTAAAAAAAAAAAATATATATCGATTGTGGGCCCGATCGATATTTCGACCAATATTCGTCCGAAACCGCCTCCCTGCTAGCTGTAATCTTTACGTGTGTGGCTCCGGTTTCTCGAACTATGTTTACAAATAATATATCAAAATTCATCTATTCTAAATTTTATGAACTCTGGGAATGATTTTAAGTGAAAAAGGTATAGTTTTGGACTTCAAATATCGTACCCAAAGAATTAAGAGGGGAGGTCATTTTTCCTTAATTCTTTGAGTATAATTTTTTAAGTCCAAAACTATACCCTTTTCACTTAAAATCAGTCCCGCTGTTTATAAAATTCAGAGTTGATGAATTTTGATACCTTGCTTGTAAAAATCGGTTAAGATATGGGCTCGCTTGAAAATCCCATTCTATAGCCGTTCGATGTATACAGTCATTTCTTCCTTACAAAATGAAGGGCAAAATGATAATTTTATCCGATTTTTTGAAATCAGGTGTGTAGAGAAAGAAAAGCCGGTGTCTGTATGGATGGCCTAAATTTAAAGTGTTTGATCATTTTTTTAATTCTAAAAGTAACGTGTCATAAAGCAACTATTAAATAGTCTTTGACTGAATTTAATAATATATAAAATAAGGGCATTTTTTATTTAGGTCTCTATATTGTGAGCTAATTGTGAAAAAAAATTATACTCTTTTTTTAACGAATATTTTTTTTTTGAACGAAAAAAGTTTTCATACTTTTGCTTTTTTTTTGAAGGAATTTTTTTTTTGAAAAAGTTTTTATACTTTTGCTTATTGTAATTTCATAATTTCATCCTTCGTGCTTGAGGGTCATTTGCAATTAAGTTCATGTAAATCTGTAATACTATTGCATGGCTAATAATTTAGTAAATAAGTCAATAACTTTTGCTAAGCCCACTTGGGCCAATGCCAAATTTATTAAGATGTTTGAAACAATAGAAGATAATATACAATTTTAATATATAAAGTTTTGCCTTCATTCTGCAATTCTAGCCTTATTATATGAATCATAAATATCAAAAATGTATAAAAATTGATTTGTTTAGACTAAAATAAAAAACGTAGTATGATTAAGTAAGGATAAAACTACTCTTAATTCATATTTATGTGGTTAGCTAGACATCCAACTTACTCTCATATATTGGATATTAGTAAAAATGAGATTTACAATAGTCAATATTTCATTATTATTAAAGGGAAGTGATTAGTGTACCAATAATTTTACCTTTGATGCATTAAAAAATGAGTGAAATATCTATTTTGTTAAAAAAAATTATTTTTTTTGTTCTCTTTCTATTTGTTTGGACAAAATAAATATTTCATTTATTTTTTATGCAGTGTTGATGCTGTCATCAATTTTTATTCCTAAATATTACTTATGCATTGGCACAATAAAGACTCAATTGCAACTGACTTTTAAAAGTTAGAGATAGAAATTACAATTGCTGAATTCGAAAGGATGTATTTACAATTAAAAAATGCAAATTAATTCCTCAAAAAGTCACCCCTTTTGTAATAAACTGACTTGTCCGTGGCCCGTGCTTCAAAATGAAGAATATATAATATCAATAGTCATCAATCTTAAGTTTATTCTTTAGTTCATTAATTGGAGTAGGTAATAGAAGAAATTTATTTATAAATTAATTATTTCTAATTTTGGTGTTAATCAAATTGATAAATTAACCTAATCAGAATCATTTTGATCTAGGCAACACCATAATAGTTTGACCCAGGAGTAATAATATCGGCCGATACGTATCATATTAACTGATATGTATTGATTTTTAATACATTTATATATCGACAATATCTAATATATATCGTCAATATTGACTGATATTAGTCGTTTTAATTTAAAAAAATTATAAGAGAGAGATATTTATCGGCCGATATATCGGCTAAGAACTGAATATCGGTCAATATATCGTATCGACCGATACTATTTTATTAACCTCTGCTTTGACCTATTCTATTTTGATGATTATATACCAAACACTATGAGGCCACAAATCACAATTAAGAATTGCTATCAAATACTAATTTATTGTATTTGATATATAAATAGTTATGATAGTCTCACTTTTGGTCTATGGATTATGTGGTCTCTATATTGATGGATTATATGGGGGCATAATGAAACCAACGGCATTCAATACCATGCACTATATTACTTCACAAAACATGGTCCAATATGGTCACATAAGTTGATGCCACATAAGAAGAAAGAGATGCATGGGACATGGCATCAAAGTGTCAATGCTAAATTTTTTATTGATTATTTAATGACATAAAAAAAGATAAAATGATAAAAATAGAAATGTGGGATATTCATAATAAAATTTAGGAAATAATTAACTATATTTAGTTCTTAATGAATATCATTTATTTAATCATCTTGAGATAAAATAAAATAAAAATTATTTGACATCTATTGAGATGTCACTGTTCTGCTCTAAAGGAATCCAACTTCCTCTCTGTAAGATACAAAGACACAGATTTACAAATAGGTGGCAAGAGATTCCTAAAGGCCTCCACCTGAGTTGTGCTTCATGCATGCCACCATTTTTTAGATATCTAGACACGTGTCAATTCAAAGCACGTGTCAACCCTCTCCTTCTTATAAAAACAATCCCTCTCCTCTCCCTGTACTTTCACCTTTCTCTGCTGCAACACTAATTTTCATGGCACAGGCAGGGCACAACCAACCCCATCACACAACAGAAGGCTTCCAAAGCCTCTTACCGGACCATGGCCCTTCTTCTTCACAAGTTCTTGCAGTTGTAACCCTTTTCCCTGTTGGAGGTATCCTCCTCATCCTCGCAGGCCTCACACTGACCGGAACTGCCATCGGCCTGGCATTGGCTACACCCGTTTTTGTCATATTTAGCCCCATTATCCTGCCCGCAGTCATCGTAATGGGGTTATCGGTTGCCGGGTTTTTAACATCCGGTGCATTTGGCGTTACTGGACTCTCTTCCTTATCATGTTTGGCAAAAAATCTACGCGGAGTAGGTGCTTCGATGCCTGATAATTGGGATAATGCAAAGAGGCGGATGCAAGAGGGCGCTGGATATGCCGGCCAACGGATGAAGGATATGGGGCAGGGGAATCAGAATAAGGGACAGGAAGGAGGAAGGACATGAATGTGCATGGATCTTGTAATAGAAGCAAGGGTAGCTTTGAGTGGTTTCATGTTCATGCAGGTTTGAGGGTAGAGAGAAATGGGTTTTCGGGTCTTCTGTTATATTTCTAGTAATTAAGTTATTAGGTGCTATGATTTCTGTCTATCATAAAGAAACATGTAGTTTCTTAAATAAATAGTAATGAAAATAAATAATAATAATATTATTATGGTATTTAGAGTATGGAGTTTGAGTGGAATGATAATGATAATGTAGTATTAAGATTAGTGAGTTTGAGAGGGTGAGGATTTAGAATTTAGTTTAATTTGAAATTTATTTAAGTTATATTTTTTATACACCTTAGATGAATTTTGTTTCATTTAAAATAAGCTTTACATAAAATTAGTTATTTGATTTACAGTAAATCTTTTAGCGACATCAGTCAGAATTTCACAATTAATTTTTTTTTTAATCTGTAGTAACATTGTAAAGGGTGTTTTTTCGTTTACTATATATATATATATATATATATATATATATATATATATATATAGTAAACGTTCTTGAAAAAAATTCAAGGACATCGTGATAATTTTGATTATTAAAATCATAAAAAATGAATTTTGAACTTTGATGGTATGAAATGAAGGTTTTTGTAGGTTTTTAATTTAGAAAAAATAAAAAATATTATATATTATTTATATAATTTATGTTTAAAATCATAGTCTTATTTTTGATATTTTTTTATAAAGGCGTAGATGTTTATTTGATCATCAAAAAGTAAATAAATATATTTTAAACTTATAAAATTATAAATCATATATGATATTTATAATCTAGTGATTCAGGATTTATTAGATTTAATTGAAAGCCTTTTTTAATTTACTCTCATTTTCTAGGTAAGATATAAAAGTGATGGTGATGGAATTTTTTTACGAGAAATGTCTTTGATAACATTTTAAAAAATTGTTATATTTATTTATTATTCGATAAAAAAGAAAAATTGTTGATAAATAGAGAGTTTAATCAGATTTATGATTAATGTTTTTTTTTAATTTCATCATGCATTCGTCTGAGCTTAATTTATTTATTTATTTATTTGCTTTGTCCACACATTTGACTTTATAGGACCCAAGTTTTTTTTTTCAAAATATGTCTTAATTTATAATCTGTGATGATTGACACTTGCAAATGGGGCAAAATATTTTATATTTGTACATGTTGAAGTCTGTATAGAATATGAGTGCATCTTCAAAATACATATGAGAAATTACATCAAATATGGATTTTTTTTTTCAAGTCATGAAGTAATTTAGTAGCCCTTCGCATTCTTTTCTATGGTCTCTCTCATAGTTTTTTAAATCTCTTTAAGTTCTTCTCATTTAATCACAACCATCAGATGTTACCTGAAAATGAAATATTGATTGGGACATGGATATGTTAGATGCTTTGAAAGTGTCACTTTGGGAGGGTCATTTCTCCAGTTCATTGTACTTTTAACCCTTCAATTCTTTGTAGTGGTTTTTTCAGATGTACCTAAGCGATCTGAAACAACATTTTCTGATTCTCTTCCACTGAGAAGGCTTGAGGTTTCTTCTAATGTTCTCAAGGTTTTATTGTATCTTTTCTTGACCTCCACAGTCCACACATCTTAGTAGTCTAGGTCTGTAAACGGAACTTGGTCCGGCCTGGCCCGACAGGATCCAGCCCGCCCAATAATATAATTGGACAGTCCATGGCCCAGCCCGGTAAAAGAAGGTCTGAGTAGTTTGGGATCCTGACCGGCTCGGCCCGATAAGCATTTCGAACAGTCTACAGCCCGATGAGGGCCCGTTTGTATGTTTTCAGCCCAATATGTTAGAAGGTCAGAAATTATAATCAAATTGAGCCCAATAAACTAGATATAATCAAAATTTGAAATTAAGATCTAATTTGATAGTTCTATCAGAGAAATTTAATTAATTTTTAAAAAATTAAAATAACATCTGAATTGTTCAACTTGAACTTTTGTTGAGTTAAATTGACTCTAACTAAATCAACTAATCTTTTCATGTTTTTAAAATATTGGATACTAAATCAACTAATCTTTTCATGTTTTTAAACAAAATATTGGATATAAGGCATATCCAATACCTCCTTAAAATAATTTAAGAATTTTTTAATCCTCAAATGAGGTCTAGACTGCCTTTAAACTGATCTTTAGCTTCCTCTAATAATAATAATATTAAAATCCAAATTAAAATGATTTCTGAATTGGAGCTCTCTTGAGATCCTTTGTCGAAATTATAAATCTCAAACATCTCACTTCTTCTATCATAAACCTAATTTATCCTCCTCTTCACCTGTAATTCATATGCAAAACAACAGAGATCCTTTGTCGAAATTATAAATCTCAAACATCTCACTTCTTCTATCATAAACTTAATTTATCCTCCTCTTCACCTGTAATTCATATGCAAAACAACAGATAAAGAAACCAACATGAATTTTCACATTACTTCATATAATAAAAACACAACCTCTCCTTAATAAATAAATGAATTCCCATACATCATAAGAAATCAATTGCAGTAAAATGGTAAACACCATCTAAACCTTTCATTTTAGTTTTAGCAAGAGCAAACAACCTAATGTTTAGGTTTGAATTGGATGCAACGTAACTATCGGTTCTTCATCTTTTTCATATCATTTGCAAACAATACCAAACATACTAAATGCATCTTATTCTCAACCCGTTCTAATGGCAAGAAAATACAGAAGAATACAAACTAAAGAGGAGATAGGGGACACCCATGTTACAAAAAAAAATACAAAAGAGGAGAAAGGGGACACCCATGTTACAAAAAAAAAATACACAGAGAAACTGAAAAGAAACTAAAAAGTGTGTATTTTCAATAAAATAAAAATGAATAACTAAATAACCCAACCACCACGTGTACCTAGCCAGCATCTATGCAAAAACCCTTGATATGTTGTTTAAAGAAACCCTTGTTTTGGATATTTTGTTCAATGTGAGTAAGAAGATTTGCACATGCTTATAAGTTGAATGCTTTAAAAGATCTGACATAAAAAAAATACTATGGTCATAAAAAAAATATTGTCGTACTAAATCATTTTCAATCTTAACTAATTTATTTTTATTTTTTAAAGGAATTTTTATCCAATTCATCCTCTCCACTCTCAGATCCCTTAATCCAGGGGTCAAAAAAATGTCCCGGCCGATATTTCGGCCAATATGCAAATATCGGCCGATATGCGTATTGGCCTCAATATCGGCCAAGAAGTTTTTATTACCTCCGATATCGGCATTTCTCTCTCCTCCAGTATTCAAAACCGTGAAAAAATCGTGAAGAACCGAAAAAACAGCAAAAACTGCAAAAAACATTGAAAAACCGTATCGATTTTTTTTTTTTTTTAAATAATAATTTAAATACCGATATTTATGCATATCGGTCGATATGGTGACCGATATTGCAGACCGAATATCGGCTATATCGGCCGATAATCATTTTGTACGGCCGATAATCATTTTGTACGGCCGATACATATCGTATCACCCGATATCATTCGCTCTTAAAAACTCAATACATATTAGCCGATACGATATTTATCGACAGATATTTCAACCCCTCCCTTAACCTATATTTTGTTTTTGCCCTACTAAATTTTCAACCATTTGCCACAAAAGAACTCTACTACTCTAATTTAGCTAGATTTTCTTTGAAAGTGAATGTGTTAGAGCAATCATTTTGCTGCAAGCCTTGAAATAGGTGTCCTTCCTCTGTGTACATAGGTGTCCTTCCTCTGTGTACTTAGACTGGATTTTTTCCAGTGTATAATATTTTCTGAATAGCACTTGTTTATAAAAAATAATAGTGATGCAATTCTTAACTGATGAATTCAGAAATCTTAGCCAAAACCAGCTCAGAATTTAAGGAAATATGAATGTAATGATAGATTATCTACTTAATGAGATGGAGCATTTGGGAATGAAACAATTAATTTTAACATTCTCTTGTTATACCAAATATATAAATAAAATCAATCCATTGTCTTTAGTCCACAAGATTTGAATCAAATAGTATTTTACAATTATTATAAATATTAGGCGGAATAACATCATAAATAAATCACATACCCAAATCCATCAGATTTTATCAGTTATCCAGATGATCTATAGCAGTGTATGTTGCTTTGAGTTGCTGTAATCATTGTCCAAAACTAGAGTGGAAATCAAGTGCACCTGCGTCACAGTCAAGAGAAGAAACAACTATGGATTGCCTATGGATTTCTCTTTCTCTTCCTTATTCCCTTTGCTGTCTTTTTCCTTAGGTGATGGTATGTCTCAATGTATAGAGAAATCTTATGAGTAGAGAGGAGGACCCATTGGTGGTTTCAAATACATTAACCCTCTTCCCATCAAAAAGGATAACTGACCCATTATTCCTCTTAGCCGTTACCATGCAGCTCATGAATGTCAAACGTTTCATTTTGAATTCAAGATGTGGGTCAGATCAAGGAGTAACAGTTTTATTCTTACATTCTCCCACTTGGCCCACATCATCATCATCAGTGAATTTAATACAGGGTTAACATAAGGCGCTTGCATAATTCATATTCAAGTAATCATAATACGGTTATCATCATAATGTTAATACTAAACAACCCACAAATACGAGCAATGACGGTTGCACATCATCTTGTCCGACATGGTCCTTTCCATCACTACAACATATGTGGCCCATTTAGCATAACCATTAAGTGAGAAATTTCATAATGGTATACATAAGTGTCTTACTACAAAGACTATTCCTATTAGTGATAAGTAATCACACATAATATATACAAATAAAATAAGATAAATAGGAATAAAATATCAGAAACTCTATCATGAGTACTCAGGTGTCAAATATCATATAAATTCATAAAGCAGTCCAAAAATACAACAAGAACGTCAAATACATCAAGATGAGTTATGTTTAAGACTCATTCTATTGGCATGTTCTTTGAAGGTCTTTATACGTAACCCTTTTGTTAACGGATCTGCTATCATGAGGTGAGTGTTGATATGCTCAATAGATACCGTCTGTTTCTGAGCCTCCACTTTTACGACGAAGTACCTCAGTTCCATGTGTTTTGATCCATTGGAGTACTTGTCATTCTTTGAGAAGAAAACTGTTATGGTGTTATCATAATAAATTCTCAGCGGCCTAGCAATGTTGTCAACAATCCCAAGTCCTGAGATAAAGTTCCGCAACTACATTCCTTGAACAGTGGCCTCATAGCACTCCACAATTTTGCTTCCATAGTGGATGTCGCAGTGATAGACTTTTTGGCGCTTTTCCAAGAAATTGTTCCATTAGCCATAAGGAACAAGTAGCCAAACGTAAACTTCCTGCTGTCAATGCATCCACCAAAGTCTAAATCTGAGTAGCCAATGACCTTGAAATTCTCAGATCTCCTATATATGAGCATGAAGTCTTTGGGACCTTGTAAATACCTCATAACTTTATTTGCAGGTTTCCAGTGATCTAATCCAGGATTACTTTGATAGATGCCCAGCATACCAACGGCAAAGCTGATGTCCGGTCTGGTGCAGGTCTGTGCATACACGAGACTACCTACCACTGAAGCATAAAGCATTTCCTCCATATGTGTTCTTTCTAGTTCATTCTGCGGACATTGCATTAGACTGAATTTGTCTCCCTTTTGAATAAGAGCATCCTGAGGGGAACAACTTTGCATTCCAAATCTCTCCAATATTCTTTCTATATAGCCTTTTTGAGACAGTCCTAAAATCCCACGTGTTCTGTCACGGAATATTTCTATTCCTATTACGTAGGCTGCCTCTCCCATATCTTTCATTTCAAACTGAGTGGAGAGGAACTTCTTGGTTTGAAACATCATACCAAGATCATTAGTGGCAAGCAAGATATCATCAACGTACAATATCAAGAAGATATATTTGCTCTTACTAACCTTCAGATATATACACCGATCAACAACATTTTCCTTAAAACCAAAGGAAATAACAGTATCATTGAACTTAAGATACCATTGCCGAGAGGCTTACTTAAGACCACAAATCGATTTCTTAAGTTTGCATGCCATGTGTTCCTTTCCCTCTATGGAGAAATCCTTATGTTGATCCATATACACATCCTCATCTAGATTACCATTCAAAAATGCAGTTTTGACATCTATCTGGTGTAAGTCCAAATTATAATGAGCCACTAGAGCCATAATAATTCTGAAAGAATTCTTTCTGGATACAGGAGAGAAGGTCTCTTTATAATCAATTCCATCTTTTTGAGTGAAACAACCCTTGGCCACAAGTCTGGTTTTATACCGTTCGATATTATCCTTTGAGTCTCATTTAGTCTTAAAGATCTATTTACATCCGACTTTCTTTTATCCTTGAGGCAATTCTACTAAATTCCAGACTTCATTATGGTCCATGGAGTTTAACTCATCTTTCATGACATCTTTCCGTTTATCAGAATTTTCATATTCTATGACTTTTTCGTAAGTGACCGGATACTTAACAATCCCCAAATCATAATCCAATTCTTTTATGTAAACCACATAATCATTCGAAATAGCAAGTCTCCTTTGTTTGTGACACCTTCTTAAGACTATTTCTCGTGGTTGTTCTACAATTGGGTCATCAGTGATGATAGTTTCCTCAGTGAGTGATTGATCATTCAAGTGTTTTGTTTCTCTTTATATTGTTCAATGATATTAGGAACAACGACAACAATTTTTGAAGTTACGGACATAGGGACTTGTACCTTCACTTCTTGTACATTCACACTTCTCATTGTATCACTCTCACTACCTCACCATTCTCTATGAATCTTGCGTTTTTGGTCTCTACAATCCTTAGTCTATGGTTCGGGTAATAAAATCTATACCCTTTGGACTTCTCAGGGCAACCGATGAAATAACCACTGATTGTCCTCTCATCAAGTTTTTTTTCATGTGGATTATATATCCTTGCTTCCACTGGACAACCCCATATATGCAGGTGTCTTAAACTGGGTTTCCTTCCTGTCTACAGTTTAAAAGGTGTCTTTGGAACTAACTTACTAGGAGCCATGTTTAATATATACATTACGGTCCTTAATGCATACATCCACAACATAATATATACAATGCTATTATATGGCATGCTCCTAACCATATCCATAAGTGTAAGGTTACGCCTTTCAGCAACACCATTCTGCTGAGGTGTACCATGCATTGTGTATTGTGCTACAATACCACGATTTTCTAGTAATCTAGCAAACGGCCCTGGTGTTGACCCGTTTCATCACATCTTCCATAATATTCACCACCCCTATCAGATCTTATTACCTTCATCTTCATATCTAATTGTCTTTCTACCTCAGTGATAAATATCTATATGGAATTAACCGATTGAGATTTATCGTGTAATAGATAAATGTAACCATAACATGAAAAATCATCTATAAATGTGCTAATATAAGATTCTCCACCAAAAGATAGAACATCAAATGGGCCACATATGTCAGTGTGGATCAATTCAAGTAGCCATTTACTTCTAGTGGCACCTTTCTTAGTGTGTTTGGTTTGCTTACCCTTAATGCATTACACACACACACACCTAAATCAGTAAAGTCAGGACTCAGTAGAATCCCTTATTTTACTAATTGTTCAATTATATTACGAGATATGTGTCCCAATCTCTTATGCCACAGAATTGAGGAATTTTAACCCACGTTTAATACCAACAATATGATGTAGGGTTAGGACAGAATTTGCAGAGGCATCATCCAGTTTTAAACGACAAAGACCATCAATCAGCAACCTAGATCCAATAAAAGAAGATGACTTAAATAAACTGAAAGTATTTTGTCCAAACTTATAATGAAAACCATCAATGTCTAATTTAGAAATGGAATATAGTTTCTAACAATAGTGGGGAACAAAAAGACAATTAAGCAAATCCAATTGATAGTCAGTGTCGA
The DNA here is from genome assembly GCA_022113865.1 of Chimonanthus praecox. Taxonomy (NCBI): domain Eukaryota; kingdom Viridiplantae; phylum Streptophyta; class Magnoliopsida; order Laurales; family Calycanthaceae; genus Chimonanthus; species Chimonanthus praecox. The sequence goes on from CM039095.1 coordinate 41,785,976, forward strand.
GAAAGAGACGATAGGTTCCTATGGCTTCAACTGGCACCCTTTCCCGATTGTGCATGTAGAGAGAGACTTCAGTTGGGTCGGTGTTCTGGATTATAAAGAATCCTTTCATCGTATTACAAACATAAGTTGTTGCCCTAGAATCAAGCCACCAAGTGTTATAGGAAACTTTAGTTAAATTAGATTCGAAACATACTGAAATGTAATGTATACCTTTCTTTTCGAACCATGCCTTTCGCTTATGGCAGTCTTTCTGGAAGTTCTCTTGCTTCTTCCAGAAGTGACACCTCATACTACCAACTTTCCCCTTTTCATTAGCCTGAGAACTCGTAATGGGCTCATAAGACTTAACTTTGGCTTTCTTGAACTTTTTGGGCTTAAATCCCCTTTTCTTTATAGGCTCTTGACTAGTGAAGTGGACTAAGTAGTGACCCATTTGCTTGACTCTAGTCGCCTCTTTGATTAACATACTGGACAATTCACTAACTTATCATTTATCTTTCATGGTGTTATAGCTAATTTGAAATGACCCATACTGACGAAGTAACGAGTTTAAAATGAACTGAACCAGAAAAGAGTCATCCACAGTCATCTCTAAGTTCTTCAATTGAGCAGCGATATTGGTCATCTCAATTACATGCTCATACATGCCACGACTCCCATCGAATTTCATGGTGCTTAGTATGGCCATAAATGTCTCGGCTAGAGTCTTGTCAGCAGTCTTGAACTTATCTTCTACACTTTTGAGGAATTCTTTGGCATTTTCAGAAGTAGGTAGGGTAGACTTGATATTATTGGTCATTGTGATGCGCATAAACTTGAGGCTAAGTCTATTTGACTTAACCCACGCTCCATGGGATGCCCTCTCTTTATTCGTACTCTTACCAATAATGGTTGGCTGATCATCAATCAATGCCTTATCAAGATCAAGTACACCTAAATGAAACTCGACTTATTCTTTCCATTTAGAGAAGTTTGCCCAATTAACCATGCGAACAAATGAGAAACCAGTATGCAATGGGACAGATAATGAAGCTGCAAAATGTACATAATTTCACGATCATTACATAATGCTATGAGTTTTAAACATTATTTGAAACACACAAATATTTACCTTTAGTGAACAATGTTATCGGATCTACCTTTGGGTAATCTTATGGCACACTATTCAAGTGTTATAGTGATTCCCAGTCACCAATAGGACTAATCAACCAAGTACAAGTGACTAAATACCATAGTCACCTTTGGTTGTCCGTCCTAATACTAATCATAAGTACCCGTCGATTATCCTATCCCAATCCATTAACCACTCGGAACAGTGCACCTTTGGGACAACCTAATATCTCTATGGCTAGGGATTGTAATTTGAAAGTCCATCATTATTCAATACTTGGGAGAAGTACTGGACCTTGGTTATAAGACTCGAAAATCGATTCATTTCGATGGTGCCACTGTAGGGACTACCAAATCGTATCTTTATGTGATTTAAAGTCATGAATAATGACCTTACTACATTATAGCATTAAATAAGATTTATATTCAATTCATAAATTCCTTAAATTGAAACACGTAATCTTATATTTCTAGCACTCTATTGAATATTTATATGATATTAAAAGTGTCCTTCATGTGTCTCAAAATTGATTAAATCAGCATAATGAATCAATTTTTTTTTTTCAATGTTAATCAACTATCATAAGGTTGTTACTTAAACCGTTCTCCAAAGAGAGGAATCATAATTAGCATAACAGCCTCATTTACAACATATGCAACTGTGCCCACAAGCGTCAATTAGAGGTATGCTTTGGGCGAACTGTTAACAACCATGATGTTGTTGATAGCATTTCTGAGTTAAATAATTTTGGATAAGCTTAGGAACTGGCAGCAAAATTTACTTCATGTTCCACTGGATTTGAGTCTTTTGGATACAATGTTATGATACAATGACAATCGTATTGTTTGTATCAAATGAGACAGCAACCTGGATAAGGTAATGCACTCAGCAATAAGTATCATCAACTAATACTTTAAACCATAAAGCTAACTACTGTCAAAGAGTTCTAACATCTTATACATCATTGACTTTGCATACATTTATCAGCCGAAATCAAACAACACAACTTTGGGGATTAATACTTCATTAGTACAGAGATACATTTCTGAATGTTCATGAACTAAAAATCAAAACAGTAATGGAAAGGGTGCCAGGAATTCTTGAGATGACCAAACGAAAATACTAATCAATTTACAGATCTGAGAAGTTTTCCCTTAGTCCGAATTTCATTACCAATAGCAAATCATCATTATACAACTTTATAGAAAAACCCAAGTGATTCAATGAACCTTGCTTTGATACCAATTGATAGATTATCTACTTAATGGGATTGAGTGTTTGATAATGAAACATTTAATATTAACATTCTCTTGTTATACCAAATACATAAGTAAAATCAATCTACTGTCTTTAGTCCACAAGATCCGAATCAAATGGTGTGTTACAATTATTATAAACATTAGGCGGAATAACATCATAAAAAAATCACATACCTGAATCCATGGGATTTTATTAGTTATCCAGATAAGCTACAGCAGTGTATGTTGTTTTGAGTTGCTGCAATCACCGTCCAAAACCAAAGTGGAAATCAAGTGCTCATGCGTCACAGTCAAGAGAAGAAACAACTATGGATTGCCTATGGATTTCTCTCTCTTTCTCTTCCTTATTCCATTTGCTGTCTTTTTCCTTAGGTGATGGTATGTCTCAATGCAAAGAGAAACCTTATGAGTAGAGAGGAGGACCCATTGGTAGTTTCAAATACATTAACCCTCTTCCCATAAAAAAGGGTAACTGACCCATTATTCCTCCTAGCCGTTACCATGAAGCTCATGAATGTGAGACCCTTCATTTTGAATTCAAGATGTGTGGGTCACATTAAGGACTAACAATTTTATTCTTACACGTAAGAACTTACGTCAAAGATGAACCTTGGAAACTTCTTTTTGCATGTAGTATTAATTAATTTTCCTCTTGAGTTTTGCATCTTTGTGTTCTTTTGCAACTTTTGCCCTGAAACTGTTCAGAAGTAATATCATTGGTTCCATCTTTTAAGAGAAAACATTGCATCTATAGATGCCGTTTTCATTTCATGTTTCATACAGGAAGGGGAAAGAGGGGAAAAGAATGTCTTTATACTCTGTACGAGTGTGGCCCTTCTGAATCTTGTGTTTGCACAACAGAGGAGGCATTTAGTTAGTAGCAGGGAAAGCCCATGGAATATAGGCATACATGGCATATTTGTGTTTTTCATTTCTTGTGTGATATGTATTTCGTACAATGACAAGTGTATCCCAAGGTGTATGTGTAAGAACCCGACCCTTAATTAGAAAAGTGACAAATTGTTAGAACCATTAACTCGGATTTGTGACCGCTTAACATGATAGAGTACGGAGAGAACTTCCCAAAAAGGTATTGTATGATCCAATCGGAGCTCGTTTACTCAATGATTTAACTCGATGAAGATTGGAGGGTATTTTGGACATTTCATAAATGTCCTTTGTTTTAGATGAAAATCATGAATAGTATCGTCAAAACTTCTTGAGTGTGAAAGACTACTCTTCTAATATGTTCAGACCTTGAAATTCACACACATATTAAGCTTCTGAGTATGATACTCAATGATATTTTTGAAATTTTCAAATGTTTACCCCTAGTACGACGTTTAAACGTGATTTATCTAAATACTCCAGTTTGACAAATACCCCGTATTCCAAGAATTGGTAAACTTGAATCATAGTTAATCTATGTTTTAAATGAACTTTTGGTATTTTTAGAAAATTAATTTGAGGGCTTGAAACACCAGAAAATGAGTTTCAAAATTTAGGAAGACTTAGACCACCAATTTTATGTGAAATGTTATTTTTGTAAAAATGGAGGGTTTTTTATTGATAAAATAAAAATCTTATCTTACCACCCTAGCTAAAACCCGCGTTCTTGACGATATCGGTGTTAGATTTATCAAATCATCACCTAAGTATACCCAATTTTAAGTGCTTGGAAGAAGGAAGAAATGTTAAAGTTTTTAACCAATTTTTGAAAAATAAAAGGTAAAGTAAATCCAACCGACACCTGTCGACACCACCGACGGTAATTAACGGATGAAATTCACTTGCACAATTATTTCGAAGGTTATAAATATGGGTTTCGGTTGTCAGAAAAATTTACCAATTCACAGAGCTTTTTTAGTTCATTTTCAAAGCTTGTCAAGCAGCTCTTTTGTAGTGGATTTTTAGTTATTTTCTGTAAGTATTTCTTTGAATTTATTTCCGTCATTTTGTAGATAAATTTGAGTAGAATCTTTGTCCAAGTTTTGGAAGAAAAATACCTTGTGGATCTTCCATGGGAAGCCAAAAAAAACCCTTGCTCGATCACGGCGAACTAATCAAAACCCAGTAGACATCGAGTTTTTTGATGTGTCGACCTATGTTCGACGTCGATATGTATGGAAGAAGTAAAATTGACATATCAAGTTTTATGTGTCGACTTTGTCCAGCCTATATATGTTCAAAATTCGATATATATATATATATAGAAGTAAAACCGACACATCGAGTTTTACGTACATATTAGGCGAAGAACCAGAGGGTACATCGACATTTTGCGATACATACAGAGATGGTACACATCTCTATTTCACGATATATCAAGAAATTATATATATCGACAGAAGTCGATATGTCGAGTTTTGACAGACAGTTTTGGATGTAGTTTTCATGAAAAATGTTGGGTTATGTAAACCTCTTTTTAAATATATGATTTATTTATACTGTTTTAAATGTTTTAAACAAATTATTGAAAAATACTCGCCAACTGAAGGTGAGGAGATTCAACCACACTATGTGTTTACTAAAATGCATCTCATTTTGTATTCAATACAATATTTCTTCCACCATTAGCCCTACGGCAATAAGTGGATGTCCGTGGTCATTTTTTTTGACGGAAATGATGTGATCGGATTAGAATATGATACCGACATTGTTCAAACGTAAGAAAGTGATTATGAGTTTCTATGTATGAAACGTGAACATGGGAGTGTTTCGGGATGTCAAGATCTAGCCATCCTAAAACGGAGTATGGAACTCACTTATTCGTAGAGACTATTTCGTATTGTTATGTTGGTGATCTAATGATAGATCAAGCAACCAACCGTGATTCCGATTGGAATACACAATATTGTATATAACTGTGTATGTTAAAGAAAAAGTAACCTGTGTGACAAATGATGAGTATAGGGTAAACGTACCTGACTGGAGAGAATGGTAACATTTATTTGTGCTGAAATTTATAAACCATTGATGAACGTCTTTTTAATCTGTGTTCATTTTTTCCAGCATAGTATAGTTAAATATTGATTGCTGATATTGGTATTATGATTCCATGCGGGAGAGCTTAGGAATTCATGTCAGCTGAGTGAGATTATTATGATCATATGTATGAGAGATATTATGTAGGTTGACAATTGTGTTTAAATCCATATGTTAATGTGCATATTGATTGGTGTACTGTGCATATCAAATTATATCGCACCAATGTATGAAGTACCTAGCTCGTGGAGAGCACTAGTACGAGGTGTATTTAAAATACGGGTTGTGTGAAGCACTGAGTATGTATTTACCGGCGGTATAGGAAATGTATTACTCGCGACTAAGGAAGAGTCATAGACGTCGTTTGACGGGGGTATCTTTTTGGAGAAAGAAAGGACATTTTATGGTAAATAACTGTGTTGACATAATTCTACATAATTTCTGTGTGTATAAACTGTTGTTTGATAATATATTTATTATGTTGATAATATGCTTTATTATCTGTTGTTTTCTCTTCACTGAACTTGTAAAGCTCACACCTCTTACGAAACAGGAAACCCGGGGGATGAAAGACAGGAGTACTTTCAGTTGCAATGAAGGGTGGAAACCCTCTGGTTATTTACCCACTATTGGGATCGTTTTTTTATCTTATGTTTTAGATGTTGTACTATGAATATGCAATGTAATAAACCCTATATAGTGTTCATTGAAACACTATAGAATGTAATAAATTCTACTTCGTCTCTTATGTGCAATTCTGATGTAGATGGGATTGATTGATGGTGAATGTTAGGTAGGTCATGTGTGACATTTTCTACTTGGACTTTCCTAAAAGGTCAAGTTATATATTACATGTTGGTTAGTAGTGTATCCACATATTATGCGTCGAAGTAGAATCTGCCTAGGTTTTAGGTCTTAAGTGGGCCCATGGTGACCCCTTCATCTGCCTGGGATTCTTATCGGCTAGGTATGGTTGGATCCGAAGCTATCAAATGTCAGAACCAAACTTGGTCATATGAGATGTTAAGTCCATGTATTAATATGATTTCCGCAAAGGCTCAGTGTAAGTATTCGAAAAAAAAATTATATATATATATATATCACGCCAGTGGGCCCGGAGGGTTGGGACGTGACAGTATGGATCTTGGAATTAGAAATGCCTCCTAAAAATGGGAGATGACTCATGGGAATGAATAATAATTTTTGGGGAATGGAAGAGATACCTCATTAGAATGGGAAATGTTTCATTGGTTCAAGAAGTTTCCTAAAAATTTGAAGAAGTCTCCATGAAAGCGGAGTCTCCTAGGATGTGAAGAAGTCTCTTAAGGAATTGAAACAAGCTCATTATAATCTAGTTTTTTCACACCTCTCTTAAGGCTATATACCCCACTCTTCTTCTCATTTCATGATTTCCACCAAAAGCATCACCCAAGTGTGAGACACTTAGAGAGTGAGAGGCAGAGCCTTACTTAAAGTGATAAGAAATCCTCTTGTGCATTCAAGAGAGAGTTTGGTGGTAAATATCTCCAAAGGTTATTTTTTGAAGAGACGACAGAGCTACAACATCCGTGAGATTGTTTCTTTTATTGTATCCTTGAATTGTTTACTCTTTTTGTTGTTATCTTCTCTTGTTTAAGAGAGTTGCTTGTAATCCCATTTTCATAGTGGAAGGTTGATGCAGAGATGGTCCCGTGGATGTAGGCATATTGTCGAACTACGTAAATCTTGGTGTCACCTTTTGTGGTTGCATGTTTGATTAAACTATTGCTTTTCTATTTCATTCACACATGTGGCAAAGGATTTGATCTAGGGATTGCTACGCGTCAACTTGTAAGAAAATTTATTTGCAAACATGACGGGTTCATAATTGTTGGAATATATTTAGGATATTATAGTTATTATGTGATTAGAATTTATATAGTTTGTGTTTACCTCTAATTAAGAGGTCTATTTGGTTTATAATTAAGAGTTATAGTTTGAGTGTGATAGCCTTAGAGTCAGTTAGAGGGTAAAAATACATGTAATAGCATAGAGATTTAATACAATACACAGTTTTATTTAGTTTTCTACATGGTATCAGCCAAAATTTGTTCCTGGGTGAGCATTTCAATACCCTCGTTTTTTCTTCTCTCTCTCTACCAGAGGAGATAATCGGCAGAGGGAGGGACATCTTGATCAAGACCATCGCGTCTGATTTTTCTCGTCTGTTTTTGCCATGTATATAGCTCTTCACTAGATAATCCATATTTGAGACTTGCTGCCAATACCGTCTTAGTTGTTTTTTTCTTTTATTTTGTCCAGATCTGACACGATCTGGGTGGCCGCGACCGTCCACATACAACCATCTCTGTTTTTCCATCTTTTTCTCTCGACCAGAACTAACATCGTCTAGGACTAGATTCGATCGCTATCAGAGGCCACAATGCATCCATCTTCTCTAGCTTCTTCCGTTGTCTGCTGTAGTGCTTCCTTCAAGCAACCTCGATCGACGGTCGAGATCTGTTCTTCTTTTATTGTTTGCTGCCGATCTTTGACTTGCAGACAACTATCTCCGCCTGTCTTCCTGCTTTGCCAAATGTGGTTGCATTGAACATGCAAGATGTGTTTTTGAACACACGCCCAATAAGAATCTAGTATCGTGGAATACAATCATAGCTGGGTATCGTAACCATGGGCATGGGAGGAAAGTGGTTGAGACATTTTTGCAATTGAAGGAAATGGGTTTTGTGCCAGATTCCATTACATTCATAGGACTTCTAGCAGCCTGCAATCACTACGGGCTAATGGAAGAAGGCCTTACCTATTTTGATTCCATGGAAGCAATTTATGGGAGAACCCCTGGTATTGAGCATTTTGCATGCTTAGTTGATCTTTTGGGAGGACCTGGGAGATTGGGCTAGTTGATTCAATTGTTTGGGAGAACTTCTCTATCTTTCCGATTTGGTTTTTCAAATCAGTTCCAGATTTGACCCAGCCTCTCAACGCTGACATCTTCTCCAGATCTGTTCCATCGCATCAGCACAGAGTTTCCTCTTTTCTGCATTTGTGTTCGGATCTCATCATCATGTGGTAACTACAGCAGCTCTCCATATGCCATTTTGCCTTCCACTTCGATAAAGATCTCGAGTGAGATCTGGCCCCGATCTGGGTGTTTTCTAAGTTAGATTTGCTCAAATCTAACCCATCACTCCCTGCCAAGCCAATCTTCCGTTGTTGTCGTCTATGTGCTGCTTATATTGCAAAGGATGGAGATAGAAAAGTTATATTGGTGATTCCTTGGCCTTCTTTGAAGGATCAAGAGAATGTTGACTGAGATGCTATAGCCAAGGCAAATCCTGTTGTGGAAGCTGAGAAAGGTAAGAAGTCTGATGGTGAATCTTGATGGAAGAAGTGGTTAAAAGTTCACTTTTGTGATATCTCTTTAATGTGAATGTGTGTTTCCTCGGGCAGCCATCAGCTGTGGAATAAAATTTATTTTTCAAGCAAGACTCATTGAAGCTTGTATGAGAGTGAATTGCAGTCGAGTTCAGGTGCAAGTGTATACTAATTCCTGATCGAGTCAAGAGGTAGAGGAGATACTAAGCTTCTCTTCAAGAACCAAATTCTTGCTGGAAAATCCAACCAGTTGTTTGTGTGTTTGTTGTTGCAAGAAGTTGCAAAAGTTCTTCTATTTCCAAGCTGCCCAAATTGTTAAAGAAGCCATACAACTGGTTAACACCATAATTGGTGTAGTTGATGGTGTTTTTGTTGTTTCTTCTCGCCACGATGTGTGCCAAGAAGAGACGAAGAGAGCTGAAGAAAGGGACACAAATTGCCCTTCTCCTCCTACTTTGTTAAAGCCGAAGAAAGGGACAAAACTTTCCCTTCATTCGAGCACACCTTGTTTTATCGTTTCTCCAATATGAGACGACCTCTTTAGCAAAGAAAGGGATGCAAATTGCCCTTTTCAGCCTTTATTATTTGGAGGACTCTGATTCCTCCCCACTGTTTGCTGGCCTCTTATGGCTACAACCTTATTTGCTGGTCTTTATGACTTCAACCATTGTTTGCTGACCTTTTATGGCTACAGCCCTATTTGTTGGTATTTATGATTTCAGCCTTTATTTATTGGCCTTTATGGCTACAACTTTGTATTTGCTTGTCTTTTACGGCTTCAACTTTTGTTTGCTGGCCTTTATGGCTTCAACCCTTTTGTTTACTGGCCTTTCCGATCTGATTGATCGATGTTTGTTACTTGTCATTTTGTAGCCAATCAACATTGCCTCGTCAACAATTTTTGCAGCCAAACAGTGTGATGATTCTTCATGAAATCTTCATGGCCAGTCGGTGTGCCACTTTTGCAGTTCACCTGCCGTTATCTTCACGTTTCAAGCTTTACGTTCATCCATGCGTCAGCTTACGGGGGCGTGTTGGAATATATTTAGGATATTAGAGTTATTATGTGATTAGGATTTATACAGTTTGTGTTTACCTCTAATTATTATTTGTTTTATAATTATGTTAAGAGTTACAGTTTGAGTGTGATAGCCCTAGGGTCGGCTAGAGGCTATAAATACATGTAATAGTATAGAGATTTAACACAATACACAATTCTATTTACTTTTCTACAATAATGATGAAGCAATCAAGACGTTATACGATCTCTCTCTCATCAAGAGATTTATATACGAAGCTAATTGTCACGTGGGCAAGTGTTGAGTCCCACATCGGATTTGTGCTACGAAAGACTTAGGCTTATAAGTGGGGGTAGACTGCACTTATAGTGGCTAGTCATTTTGAAATGGCAAGGGCCTCCATGACAAATGGTATCAGAGCCAATCCGGGGGCATTGTTGTGGGGGCTCGCGGACACTACGGCAGGGATCCCATTGATATATGGCCTTACACAAAAGAGATGTGGGTCCCCCTGATGAGCCAGGAAGCATGTTGTGTGGGCATGTGTTGAATTCCAACAAAATGTGTGCTGAAAAATATTTGGGCTAAAAAAAGAGGGTATTTAGCACTCATAGTGACTATATTTGTGCTACCAAAGACTTAGGCTTATAATTGGGGGTAGACTACACTTATAGTGGCTAGTCATTTTGAAATGGCAAGCGCCTCCGTGACAAATGGTATCAGAGCCAACCCGGGGGCACTACTGTGGGGGCTCAGGGCCACTACAACAGGGATCCCATTGATGTATGGTCTTAAACGAAAGAAATGTGGGTCCCCTAATGAGCCAGGAAGCATGTTGCGTGGGCTTGTGTTGAACCCCCAACAGAATGTGTGTTGAAAAAGATTTGGGCTTATACGCGAAAGTGTTTAGCACTCATAGTGGCTAGTCATTTTGAGATGGCAAATGCCTCATTGAGATATGCTAATGATCCACTACCTTCTCATTTTTGTGTACTGAATATAGTATGAGATTCTTGTTGATCATACATGAAAGAGGATTTTTTCTGTACATCTAAAAATAAATACATCAATATGTATCCGTGATGTTTAAATTTGAAATGGAGTTTTTAAATGGCTCTCAGTCCTAACAATGCTCTAAAAAAACTGAATGGTGTATCAATGGAGACCACCCAAGCACTCTTTGTCAATTGATGTGTTTGGATCAACCTATTTGCAAACTTAGGTCTAGGAATCAAATGATTCATGAAATTTCAATTAATGATTAAGATGAGAAACTTGATCAGCCTCTTTGAATCATTTATTTCTAAATGAGTTTATTCTAATGAGATACTTTAGGTTTAAAAAAAAATAATAATAAGATAACTATGCACATTCCCCTTCTTCTTGCTATGATGACATTGTTCAAAGTTGCCAATTTGGTGCCATCCAACGTATTCCATGGGGTAATATTACAAATTACATGGGAGGTGTTTCATTGCATTGGAAGTGTTATGCCGATTATGGAGGGAACTGTATAAAAACCTTTTATAATTAATATAAAATTTGATACCTCACATGAGATAGTTTAATTGGCAGATACTTTGTCTCGGAAATAAGAGGTCTCATATTCGAATTATGTAGTCACAGGATATTTGTAATTTGTGGAAGGTTGCATGCAACTAGAGTTCACTCAATGCCCTTATACTTGGAGAGAAGTGAGGTCTTTGGATTCTCCATCATAAAAATAGTACTCCCTCCCCATTTTAGTTGTCTCATTTGAAATATTTGTATTTTTTAACGAACTCTCTATATAAGGCTAGCACTCCATGTGATCTCATCTATTTTCAATACACTTTATACTACTCCAATATGAATGGGACAACTATTTTGGGATAATCCCAAAATCCATATAAGACAACTAAATTGGGACAGATAGAGTATAAATATTAGATTGACAAGGAGAAGTTGATAAAGAAATAGTAATAAAGGTGTATATATTGTACCGTATAATGAGTGTTATTAAATATGGTTTAGACACTTGCAAAAAGTGTTGGAATGAGCTCAAGTATAAAGAATTGAATTGTATTGTATGATTTTGAGATCCATTTTAACTGGGTTTGACCCAAGTAGCCATTTGCGATGACTTGTAAGTGTAATCATATTCATGAAAGCATACCAATCGATAATCTTATTAACACACATTAGAAGGTATTTATATAAAAAACACTACATAAAACCTTAATTAAGAAAAGTTAAAACTACCCTTAATAATATATGGAAAATACAACTCTAATACCCGCCCTCAAACTCACGTTGTTACATTGTTAAGCATCGAGAGTTTACTAACAAGAAACTGAAAGCGTGTAATGGTGTGGGACTTCATGAAAAAGTCAGCTATCTGCAGGACAGAAGACACGAACATGAGAGAAATTGTGCCAAGCTGAAGATGATGTCGCACAAAATGGAAATCCAGTTCATTATGCTTGGTGCGCTCATGGAAAATAGTGTTATGTGCTATTTGAATAGCAATCTTGTTATCACAATATATAGGCGATTAAGAGGCTTATGGACTCTCGAAGGATAGCGGGGAGTAGCAAGAACCACATCATCAGAAGTTGAAGAAAAGTCAGAAGGTGGAGATGGAGAATTAATATCTGCAGAGGATTCAGATTTAATAGGGGTAGAAGAAATAGGAGAAACAGATTTAGGCAATGCAGACACCTTATCAGGCACAGAAAAATCATCAACATTAGAGAAATGATCAATGTATAAGAGCTCAGATTTAGTAACAGTGACAGAATTAGATGAAACATATTTGAAAGGAATGTTCAAGAAAAACAACATGACGAGATACATACAATTTTTGTGTAACAGGATCATAACGGCGATATCCTTTTTGTCCCTCACCATAACCCAGAAAAACACACATTTCAGAGCGTGTAGATAATTTAGTGCGCTCACTATGAGGATAAAGAATGAAACATGTACAACAAAAGACTTTCAAAGTGAAATAGTTTGGAATTTTACCATATAACCATTCAAATGGGGATTTGCCAGAAGTGACGATAGAAGGAATTCTGTTTATCACATGTGTTGCGGTGAGAACTATTTTTCCCCAAAAGGTGTTAGGAACACTAGCAGAAGGTAATAGAGAGCGAGCAATTTCAATGATATGCCTATGTTTTATTTCCGCAACTCCATTCTGCTCGGGAGTGTCAATGCACCATGACTGATGAATGGTTCCTTCCGAGGCAAGCAAATGTCAGAAATTACCAGAGGTATACTCTCCACCCAAATCACCTCTAAAACATTTAATAGTGGCAAAGAACTGGGTACAAATGAGTGAACAAAAATTTTGAAAAATAGTAAAGAATTTTGAATGGCGTTTTTTCAAATAAAACCAATAATAACGAGAATAGTCATCAATGAAAGACACATAATAGTGGAACCCTCCTTTTGTGGAAATGGGAGTTGATCCCTAGACATCAGAATGAATCAAATCAAAAGGAGTAAGAGATATCGATGAACTATTATTAAAAGACAATGCAAAAAACTTTACAAGTTTGCATCCACTGCAATCAGAAATGTCACTACAATGTAAATTTCCTAAGACTCCTATAGAGGCTAAATACTTCAAACGTGAACTAGAAAAATGTAATGTCCAAGCCTAGAATGCCAAAAATAAAAACTAGATGAACTGGGCTCAAACGAAAAGACGACAAATCCACTGAAAATGCTGCGACATCATGAACCCGAAGTTGCTCTAACACATATAATCATCCTTCTCTAAGGCCGGTCCCAATCAGCTTCTTGAAACGGAGATCCTGCAAAGAACACAAAGTGGGAGAAAAATGAAAAGTGTACCCAGAATCACATAACTGACTTATAGAGATCAAATTTACAGAAATATGGATAATACAATAAACATAGAAAGACATTTAATAGTGGCAAAGAACTGGGTACAAATGAGTGAACAAAAATTTTGAAAAATAGTAAAGAATTTTGAATGGCATTTTTTTCAAATAAAACCAATAATAACGAGAATAGTCATCAATGAAAGACACATAATAGTGGAACCCTCCTTTTGTGGAAATGGGAGTTGATCCCTATACATCAGAATGAATCAAATCAAAAGGAGTAAGAGATATCGATGAACTATTATTAAAAGACAATGCAAAAAACTTTACAAGTTTGCATCCACTGCAATCAGAAATGTCACTACAATGTAAATTTCCTAAGACTCCTATAGAGGCTAAATACTTCAAACGTGAACTAGAAAAATGTACATGTCCAAGCCTAGAATGCCAAAAATAAAAACTAGATGAACTGGGCTCAAACGAAAAGACGACAAATCCACTGAAAATGCTGCGACATCATGAACCCGAAGTTGCTCTAACACATATAATCATCCTTCTCTAAGGCCGGTCCCAATCAGCTTCTTGAAACGGAGATCCTGCAAAGAACACAAAGTGGGAGAAAAATGAAAAGTGTACCCAGAATCACATAACTGACTTATAGAGATCAAATTTAAAGAGAGATGGATAATACAATAAACATAGAAAGACATTTAATAGTGGCAAAGAACTGTACAAATGAGTGAACAAAAAATTTGAAAAATAGTAAAGAATTTTGAATGGCATTTTTTCAAATAAAACCAATAATAACGAGAATAGTCATCAATGAAAGACACATAATAGTGGAACCCTCCTTTTGTGGAAATGGGAGTTGATCCCTAGACATCAGAATGAATCAAATCAAAAGGAGTAAGAGATATCGATGAACTATTATTAAAAGACAATGCAAAAAACTTTACAAGTTTGCATCCACTACAATCAGAAATGTCACTACAATGTAAATTTCCTAAGACTCCTATAGAGGCTAAATACTTCAAACGTGAACTAGAAAAATGTACATGTCCAAGCCTAGAATGCCAAAAATAAAAACTAGATGAACTGGGCTCAAACGAAAAGACGACAAATCCACTGAAAATGCTACGACATCATGAACCCGAAGTTGCTCTAACACATAATCGTCATTCTCTAAGGCCGGTCCCATTCAGCTGAAACGGAGATCCTGCAAAGAACACAAAGTGGGAGAAAAATGAAAAGTGTACCCAGAATCATATAACTGACTTATAGAGATCAAATTTAAAGAAAGATGGATAATACAATAAACATCAGAAAGACATAAGGGAGAAGACATAATAAAACCAACACCTGCCAATGGCATGGGAGTACCATTAGCAGTGAGCACAGAAACACACGAGTGAGAATGGGATAAAGAAGAAATATCATTAGACATGTGATGAGTGGCTCGTAAGTCGAAGACCTAGGTAGAAGGAGAAATATCTGAAGAAGCTAAAGGAGGCAAACCTACGGATGGAGAAACAATGGACAATGAATTAGGCTGATGAGAAAAAAAGAACTTCTACAACTGATCTGCTAGGATGGACAGTGAAGGAGTAGAGGGTGAAGACTCATTTCCAGACGGAACAACTATGACAGTGCGATGCTGCTTTGGTGTTGGCACTTGTTGTTATTATCTTTTCATTAACAATGGACACTGTGCCTGTAATGACCCGACCCGATATTTCTGGACTTAGAGAGTTTTGTGGATCTTACAGTTGGTTTTGGTGTTTTTGGTGGCAATGGGGATTGTGTAGGCTCCGTGGTGGGCCCCAGTTTGCCTAGTTTCGAGCTTGGAGGCTCAAAGGGTATTTTGGTAATTTTGATTTATTATTTATTTAGTCATGCAAAATATTTGAAAATTAAATGATTTTCTCCCGATGTTCAACGTCCGACCTTTTTAGCGGGTTTTAGATTTTAGTTTTGAAAACTCTGTGTCAATTTTGAAACTTTGTTTTCACACCTTTCGAGTTTTTTTTAAAAAGAAAAGTGAATATTAATATTATATATATATAATGAAATAATATAGTCTTATAGAAGACAATTAAATAAAATCAAGAGTTTCTAGACTTGATATTTTATGAGAACAAAAAAAAAAGACCTTGGTGAACCCTAATCCAAGCCATAAATTTAAACCCTATTTCTCTCTCCTATTTAATATCTCTTTCTCCTCTTTTCGAACCCTAGCCCCCTTCTCTCTTTTTCCTCCTCCCTTTCCCACCACCCCATTGCTTGAGCCGCCGTTCTCATCCTTTCACCTTCCTCTAGCCCTCTTCTCTCTTTCCAAACCCTAGCTCTTAAGAGAGAACCCAAGTCGCCCCCTTGGCCACCGCATCTCTTTATCCTCTCTTGTAGACGCCCCTCTCTTCTCTCTTGATTCCTTCCCCTCTCTCAGTTTTCTTTCTCTGTTCCCTCTTCTTTTTTCTCAAAACCTTAAATCCTTAAGGCCGCCGCCGCTACCATCTTCTTTCTTTTTACCTATTTTCTCTCTTCTCCCTTTTTCTTCTTCTTCTTCAACTCGAGCCCAACTCGTCCAAGCCCATCATATCCAGGCAAGTTCTCTCTGGGCCCAACCCAACTCATCTGGCCCAACGGAACCAAGCCAACTAGTTGTAGACCAGGCCCAGTTTCCAAGCCCAACTCGGTTTGGCCCAGTCCTCTCAGCCCAATCAATCTAGCCAGCAGTTTCAGCCCATCTCAGTTCAACCCATGCCCGACATGTTTCCAGGCTCTGCCTTGCCCAGGCCCGTTTCAGGATAGGCCTGAGCCCAAGTTTCAGGCTTTTTCTGGGCCGCTTTGGGGACATTTCTAGAGTGCGTCTCGACCGCTTTCTGTAGCGTTTGCAAACCCATTTCCACTCAATTTTGCTGGACTGTCATAGTTTTACAGATCCATCCCAGTCTTTCAGACCCGGTAACTTGTGCATCGCTCCTTTCAATCCCACAACCTGTTTTCATCACTTGGATTTTGAAAATGCACATAGGTAAGAGGACTTATCACTGTTTTAGCATGCATTCATATCTATTTAACCCTTAACCTTGGACATGGAGTGACTCGAGTGGGGCCCTTCGTTTACTAAGCCACTCGATAAGGGAACTGTTGAATGAATCTGTGACAAGGGATCCGTTCGGGTGCACTCAGCTCAACTATATGCGATTAAATGGAAAATTTTGATCGGATTAATGGATATTGAATATGAACCTCCTCAAAAGGCAGATCTTCCGCGATATAAGTTCCTTTCAAGATTCTTTTCCTCGGAGTAGTGTAGTAGCTTGTTAGTGTGTAACCCATCTGACACTCACCATCACTCGTCCTTCTACACTTGTTCCTCTAGATAAATAGGTTTCTGAGTTTCACCCTCTTAGTCAAATTTCTTATGTGAGATTTTTCACTAGCCATTGATACCTTCATTGGTAATCTATCAGATGATGCCATTTGCAAATAAAAAAAAAAAAAAAAAATTGTACATAGATAGCCCAATATGGCCTATCTCATCTGGCCTTCACATCGCGGCTTATCCCGTGGAACATAGCAATTGGCATCTAATAAACAAATCTATCTCTTACAAATGGCTAACTAAATTTCCAAAATTACCCACATAATGCAAAAACAACACACATTCCTCTCTTGAGGTATCCTTACCTCCAACACGGCAATCAAAGAGAAATATCTCTTTAGGTCAAATCCTACTGGTATCATCTCATATAATATTGTAGAGATAAACTTATCTCAAAAAGATGCTTGAGCCACATAACTAAAGAGAAGTATTGTACCTTCCATTACTGCATTGTCCATTAGTTCTTCCATCTGAGTCTCAATCATATACTCTCTTGTGTGGTCTGAGGACGTCCTTGTCCCCCAACTTATTCAGTCATTTATGGCACACTTCCAGGAGTCACAATAGTCGCGGAGGATTGTTGAATAATTCTGCCAAAGGTAGACTACACACATGATTGTGTCGACTTTGTGTCAAGCAAGGGTACTATCCTATTGCTCTTGTTGTTAGGCTAGTCTTGCGATGACATGTCCCCTCTGTCGACAGTTGTAGCACATCTTTTTGCCTGGTTTGAGATTTTGAGTTGCGAACATTGTTTCACCATATGACCGGGTTGGTGATTCGAGTAATATCTCAACTGCTTAGATCCCGCATTACTTGTATGTCTAGTTGGACACTGCCTTTTCTCGGAAATGAATCTTTGCTAAATTTTCTCCTTTTATCAGGTTCGAGTGGTTCCTGAGCATTTTTGTTATGGAGGTTTTTTTTTCAATTTCCTGTTGGCAATATCCACAGCTCCTATCACTGAAACTTGATTAATTACCTCATATTCTGACATTTCCTGTTAATTATACTCGGAATTATCATACTCTATTCACACAAGAGTTTATCAAACCAAGCAATAAAATGTCACGCAATAAGATAAGCATAAATGCTTATCAATCAACACATCATTAGAGGCTTATAATCCTCTACATCCAAGTTTCAAACAATGATACGTACAGTCACACCATTGTATATTTACACATTCATATAATTATTACCTCTTCTACCCAAACCGATGCTCTCCAGTAAATCCCAGGTGCTTCCTAGGATTTTAGATGCTACTCATATCACCTAATTCATACCTTCCTGCTCATTTCCATCCTGAACAGATGACTTGTTAATTAGGTATTTTGATCTGTCGATAGAAGTAGTCAAACATCACAAGTGCATTAGAAACAAGGTTCATACTACTAACCTAGTAGTATTGAAAGACCTTTACTCTAGGAAATCCATATTGTTTCACTAACCTCTTTTTGGCTTTATCAATCTCAAGCCCTTGACCCATATTCCATAAGAGATCATCACTTTCAAAAACTTGGTTTCACATATCTACTTGATATTGAAATTACACCAATTACCTAAGTCGAGCGGATTTTACTGTCAATTCAACTCATCTTCTCTCCTTAATGATAAGAAGTTATCACTTCTAAACACTCAATTCTAAGTATCACCTTGATACTAAATTCACACATCTCAAACAAACAAAGAGGCTCAACCTCACAGTGATCCCGATTTCTACCTTCACTACTTCCAAAATCAAGGGATGAATGCAAAGTCAATCCATCAATCTACTTCCTCCTATACGCACAGTTTGAGATTTGAACCATGCTCTGATACCAAGCTCTAACACCCCGACCCGATTGTGGGCCCGGAACGCTTCAATTTTTTTAAATATTTAAAGGATTTAATTAATTTAATCCATCTGGTCCAAAATGTTGGGTTTTAAGATCTAAAACTACTATAAAATTTTGGAGATTTTTATTTTACCAAAATTTATTAATTTAAACAAAAATCACATTTTATCACTATTCTCTTAATTTAAATTGTATTTATTTAAAAGATTTAAAATCTAAATTTTTAACAACCAAAAAGATAAAATGATATGTTTAAACATATATTAGATAACACATATTTTCTTAGAATTTTCTAACCTCTAAAATTATTTAAAATAATTATTTCTAAAAGATCAGGACCTTTTCGGGTCAAAATAATATTACGGAGATCAAAATATGGTTTAAAGACTCTATAATCCCAAAATTTAAATCCCTAGTAAAGAAGTCAATTTAATTCAATCAACATTCAAATCATAATTTAAAATCATTAAAATAACACTATTCATGGTAAATTACCATTTTGCCCTCCCAACTTAAGTGAGTTGGATCTGTAAGCCATCAAACTCTAATTGGGCCGATCCTAGATTTCTAAAAAGCCCAATCCGTAATCTTCATGATTAACGAATCGAAACACAATTAATTAATACAAATAACACAATTAGCCTTAATCTTGGGTCAGGGTATTACATGCGGGGTGATGTAGATTACCTATGTTGTATGTAAATCTCCCACTTGTAAGTCGTGGCCTATGTCCCTCAAGGGATCATGATGTTTGACAGTCGATTCCATAGAGGTGTCCTTGGGTGGACGTCATGTTCACGTTGATGAGATTGGTGTCCTTAGGTGGAGATTGTGTTCACGTTAATGAGATTGGTATCCTTGGGTGGACATTGTGTTCACGTTGATGAGATTGGTATCCTTGGGTGGACATTGTGTTCATGTTGATGAGATTGATAGCATGATGTGATGGCACAACCTTATTTATATTCCATTTCATACATTACTATTATGTGGGTGCGTGAGTGTGTAGCATGCATGTTTCTTCACTGAGTATTGTTTGTACTCACATTTTTGCAATTTCAAGTAATGTTACACTGGATGGGTCCAAAGGACCTTGAGGAAGAACTTACTCATTATGCTGCTTTAGACGCCCTACATATTTGAGTTGATTATTTTAGTTAATTGATTTGAGTTGATATGTTGTTAGTTTTACCATTTCAGTTATTGAAGAGTGGTATGTAATAATTTCCAGAAGACATGTTGATATTTATGTGGAGGAGTTATTACCCTCTGAGATATTAATGGTTATTTGAGATTATATATGGTTTTATGTTTGAGATGTGAACACACATGTGTTTCCCACATGTGGTATTTGAAAAAGATAATTTATTTCTGCGTCACGTGCCTATTTTAGGTCAATGCATGACAATAACAATCTAAACATCCTTCAATGTAATTAATCATAATTAACGACACATGTTCGTCATGCAATCTATAGGCATATAATATGTTGTCTAAAACATATATCTCCATCATATCTCATTCACATGTCGTAAATAAATGCTCAACATGTAATTACTCACAACATCAAACATGTTATCACACAAGTTCCAAACCAATATAACATCATATTTCTCATTCTGCTATCAATCACCAACAATCGAAGTCATTACTAGATACCTA
Source organism: Chimonanthus praecox (assembly GCA_022113865.1). Taxonomy (NCBI): domain Eukaryota; kingdom Viridiplantae; phylum Streptophyta; class Magnoliopsida; order Laurales; family Calycanthaceae; genus Chimonanthus; species Chimonanthus praecox. Next base: position 41,806,446 of record CM039095.1, read on the forward strand.
ACGGTATCACATATCAAATTGACATAAGTGCACCTAAGGGGAACCCTAGTCACAGATTCATCACATTGGTTCCCCTACCAAGTGGTTTGATATACAAAAAAGATTCATTCAAGTTACTTCATGTCCAAGGTTTAAGTATTTAAGATGCATAGATGCATGCTCAAGCAATGTGATAAGTCCCCTCACCTAGGTTGGAAGAACAATGAAGTGACAATGGAGAATCCTAGGAGTCTATGTGAAGCTCTACCAAATCTGGAAAGGAAACAAAAAGATTGCTCAAAATCAAGCATAGAGAAACCGGTGACCTGGTCTTGAAGATTGGTGAGCCGCTCTAGGAGCGGCGGTCTGCAAGGGAAAACAGCTCGAAGAATCGGCGAGCTGGTACAAGGGGACCGACAAGACACTCAGGGTGAACACCCTGAATAGCGGCGAGCCGACAAGTGGGGCAAGAGTCAACTCAACACGGACCTGCGAGCCACTTTCAACTGTGACCAAAACCTTTGATGCCCTGCACAAACAGGGGAGCCACTCCACTCGAGATTGCACATATTTGGTGAAAAAAAAAAAGGAAATCAAGGGGAAATCCGGGGGAAATCAAGGGGAAATCCGGGGGAAACCAAATTGCAAACTCAGGGGATTGTTTTTCTGAGAAAACTACAACATTTTCTTTAAAACCTTAGGGCGATTTTGGGGAAAACCATTCAAATCCGAGAAACCTCTTGAGAAAACCATTTGAAATTGTTCAAAGCTCCAAAAACAAGAGAAAAAAGGGAGGGAAAGAAGAATACCTGGAAAAGCCCGTGAAATCCACGACAATCCCAAAGAAACACGTCTATAAAAGATCTTCCACACCTTCACACATCAAAAAACTTGTTGATTGTTTTGCAAAGTTTTAAATTTATAATCTCGCAAGCGTACGAACCAATTGACAGTATAGCATATGAGTGCGAGGTCGAACCCAAAAGAAATCACAAAATATATGTTATAAATTAAATCAGTACCTTTAAAGTGATGTAATCTTGAGAAAAATGAACTAAACCTAGATTTGAAAGACAATAAAGAGAACATATTTTATTTGTAAAATCAAGTGAACATCATTTTTTATTTAACTTGTGAATCTCATCAAATCAATCCATTATTTTTAAATCGGTGAATCATGAATATGTATTCTCATTTTTAATTAAAATTGCAGAGTTCAAGATTAGAAAATTATATTTACAATCATAGTTAAAGAATCTTTTGGAGAAGAAGATTGATTTGATACATGAATTAAAGAATGAAAGAATAAACATACAAGAAATAAAAGAAAAACATAAATTGAACATCTTTTATACAACATACATACAGAGTGACTAATATAACTAAAGACAGGAAATAAATTGATAAATAAAGTAAATGATAGAATCAATTCATGCTTATTTTATTAAAAATTCATAAACTTTTATTTATTAATTTTTAGATTTCAAATTCAACACTTACAACCTAAGTTCTAACCATTAATTAAACAAAGTATATAGATTTAAAATTAAATAAAAAGGGCATTGAAAAGGAATCTGAATAATCGGACTTTTCAGGATTCTAAAAGAAAACATTTCTTATTTATTTAATGGAAAAATTCAAGTACATGCATACAAAATTGAGAACAAGATAAATAAAATGGAAACGTAAATTTACAACTCTCACTTGTAAAATCATGTGGGATCTCATGTCTTCTTTTCTCTTGATCTTTTCTCCTCAGCCTTTGGTCCTCTTGAGCTCCAGGTCAAATTTGAATTTTGGCTATAGGGTAATGGGGTATTTATAGGCTCAAGAAATGAATGAATGGCTAAGATTAAATATGGGTTTAAGTTGGTGGATGAAAGGATGAGATTGAGTCTTAATGGAATTGGGTGATGGAGATTAAAAGTTACAAAAGGTTAGGGTTTAACAGGGTGTACACGAATTTGGGTGTGTGTGGGTGGCTTAGAGTGGAGTGCAAAAAAGGAGAGAGAAAATATAGGATTGGTTTTGGTAATGTGATTTTCGAGTTTGGCTATGTAGATTAGGGTTTGTTGTATGAGATGATGAATGAATTGATGGGATTGAGAGATGATGAATGGATGGATGATAATGAGATGATGTGGCTTAGGGTTTACTTGTGAAATTCGAATGGAGTGTTGTGGATTTGTAAAAACCGTGAGTGACATAGAAGATTGGGATGATGAGGTGTGTCAGTGATTTTAGGAGTGTAATTGGATGGGATTTTGTCATAAGTACATGGAGAATTTTAAGTGCTAAACTAGTGTGGAGTGTGTGGTGATAAAATGAAGAGTGACATGGCATATGTGCATGAAGGCTACTTGGGCTCCAAGTTGTTCTAACTCAGGGTTTTTAATGAATGGATGTCTAAGATTAGATTGGGGTTAAATCTAATGGCTCTAAGGTGATTTGATAAAAATAATTTATATGAATGATATGATACCTAATGAAGGTTTTTGATTTAAAGGTGGAGATGGATAGATGATATGACAAATGACCTAGATTTAATGCAGATTATGTTATGAGATGGATTAGTATGGAGGTTCTAGGGTTTTACCTATATAAAGTGGATGGTTGTGATAAAATGTCCTAAGATCTAATGGCTTTAATGAGTGATGGATGATAAGATGATGCATGGATGGTCATGATCCTAAGGTTAATCTATATGTTTGATGGATTAGATGGCCTAGATCTAATGTCATGCAAGTGTGGGTTGGATTTGACAGGTGGCTCTAAGTTTGACCTGATTTTGCTGCATGAGATGGAAGGTGGAGATTTAAGACGAGGAATCGAGGGTGGAGATAAATTGCATGAAGATGAAGGATTAAGATTGAATGTATGATGAATGGAAGGTGGAGATGAAATGTGCATGGAAAAGAGAGGGATTAGGGTTATGAATTTCGGCCATGGGCTTGTGGATCACAAGGTGAAATCTGAATTTGGACCATAGAGCTATGGGACTTTGAATCTTGGACCTCAACTCATGGACTTTATCTTAGGCCCACTTGACTGGAACTTGAGCTTGAGAACTTGGGCCTTTGTTGGACTTTGGAGTGCTCATTGGCCTGGCCCATTTATGATATGCGCATGGACTGCCTGTGGCCTGGCCTAATGCTGGCCTGTGGAGCTTAGCTTGGCCTCTATGAAATGGATCTTGGTCCATTTGATCTTGAATTTCAGGCTTTGCATGTTCTCTCTTCCAGAATTTAATAATTAATTCACCACTTAAAAAATAATTAATTAATCTTAGACTCTCATAATTTGATCTAGATTAACTAACATGAAAAACTCTAAACGTGGCATGCATTAAATTATTAAAATTCTAGGTCTTCACTTTTAAGCTCTAGTCTTGTAATTATCCACTGAATTAAGATGGTTTCCCTGAACTTTCCATTTTTATCTACAAAACTAGAAAATGACATTAAACGTATGTGATATATAGAAAATCAAGGCTAACTAGTCCAATTGTCATGCCTTGACCCGAAGGGTGGGCCCGGAACGCGACTGATTTTTTTTTTTTGAAAGATAAACTAAACCAACTCACAAGCACTCTCACTGGGCCGGATCAACGGTTAGGCCCAGAAGTCACACATGATCCCAAGATGTGGACTCAAACACATACCATAAGTCTACTCCACATAAGAGACATAAAAATATCAATAACATCCACTCATAACATGATCAAACAAAATCCAACATTGATTAATCATTCATGGTCACAACAAAAAGACTATAGCAACGTCGTAGTCTCGATATATAAAGTTTTCAAAGGAACTAAGTATCACATCTGGTACTTTACAAAAGCCAAGGTTCCAAGAACCAGAGAGCACAAATAAGGGTATTCCCCCTTTTGGGGAATCCCAAACCACCATCGCAGCTTAACCATCCTAATCCTGAAAGAGAGAGTCCTCCTCCTCGAGTTCATCGCCTGAAAGGTGAGTGGTGTGAGCTAACTAGCCCAGTGAAAGAAATATAACAATGCAGTTTAAGTAAAATAACAGGTTAGCAACAGTTCAATAATATCACATGCTTGATAACAATAAGTATAATCTCAAGTAATACATCAACATCATCAAAGACTGCTATCATCCACCGTAACGCCTGCCGACTACACTGAGACCAGTATTAAGTCCCGACACGATCAAAATACATCCTTGCAAGTACATCTCCGGTTCTAACTTAGCCGATACTGACACCCTCAAGTCAGCAATTGACGACAGCATGGTCCGCCCATGATCCAGTAGACATAAACCATCTCTCATATGGCCGATATTGGTTCAATAGCCCAGGTACGAGGAATCAGTCTTACATACTCATACGATCAACATCGTAATATTACAATCAACATTAGCACTCTTACCATAGTGCATCATGTATAGGCACATGGGTGGGTTCATCAAAAGTGAAATCACTCATTGCTCAATACTTATCTCATCATAAAACCTGTTTACAAAATCTGCAGAGTTAAGTTCCCTCACCGTGATGTGTGGTTTACGCGGTCTCTGTTCAAACAACACACAAGTGCACAATCAATATATAGATCAAATACATGTACACGAGTAGTATTTTGAAATCTTACGTTTTTCCAAAAATATCCGAGGTATATGGAATTGAGTCTCCTACTGGGTTTCTTTCATTTTTAAATTATCATAATCCACAATATAATAATAAATAAAAAGGGCTCAGTCCAAAACTCATATTGTTTTCTGGGCATTGACCAGATTGACTTATTGAGTTAGGTCTAGATCGTCGGGTCACTTCTCGGTTGTCTTCTGGATAGGACCAGATCTGACATTTTGAGTTAGGCCTCGAGGTCACCCAGTGCCCGACTATATAGTGTCGGCCTGAAAGTGAATCACTCAGTGCCCGACCAATAGGGTCGGCCTGGAAGCGGATAAAAAAGTATTTTCACTATAAGTAATAAGAGAAGAGGGTTAGTACAATTTTAATTAACTAAAAGGGGTACTCATCATCACATCACATAATCTAACAAAATAATAACTTTTTTGAATAAAATAATAATATTTATTTATTCAATTATTTATTCATTTTTTTCCCAATGGGAACTGACATTACAAATCACAAGCAACAATAATATCAAATAATTTTTTTTTCTCTTCTTCTTCCTCCCGTTCACTGTCTGCAATAGACAGTGAAAGGCCGGAAACAGTGAAAAATGGATTTGAAAATGGGGGATTTTCTGGATTCGATTTTTACATCTGACCGGTCCGATGGATTCCTCCGGGAGTCCTCTTTCCATAGGGAGAGGTTTGGAGCTTTGAAACTCAGTAAGTTATCCAATCTTAGCACCGGAAGCTCACTGATATAAGGAACCCTAGAATTTTCCTTAAACTTTGAAATCATTTTTCTCACTTAAAACAGAGCCAAAATCAAAATTTCTTGATTCAAAACCGATCGAAATTGAAAGGGGAATGCAGTGGTTACCTTGAATTGAATTCCTGGGCTGAAATCTGGATTTTTAAAAAGCTCCCTCTAAGTTTACTGTTACTGAAAAACAGAAGCTTAAAGCAGGGGTCTCGGTTGGGTTTACTATGAAAGCAGTAAAGACTGAGAAGAGAAGAAAGATTTGGGAGTTCAAAACCGATGGGGAATGGCTGAATTTATAGGAATTCAGTCGGGAAGAGAGGCCGAAAACCCGCTGCTCATGCAGCGACGATGGGACGAGACGACGGGAAGCATCATTCACCGGTTAGTTGCGGATAAGCCCTCCAATATTTTTGGTTTTACAGATTAGACCCTAGTTTTAATAAAAATCGATTTTAAAACTAAAAACAATAATTTAAAAACTCAAAAACCTGATCCAACCTTACAGATAGGTTGGGTTTTGGAAACCTTGGTCACCATAAAAATTTTAGAATTTAACTTTTACTGAAAATCATTTATTTAAATAAAAACCATATTTTACCCATAATTACTTAATTAAACAAATGTAAAAAAAACCAATTTGTAAATCTTATTTTGAAGTGAAATGAAATAACTAGACCATTCTTAAAATGGTCTAATATCAAATACCCTTTTCAGAATTTATCTTGTTTCCGAAATTATTTAGAATAATTAAAACTCCCTTTCGGGGTTTTGAAGGGCGGGTTTTAAATACCATTTTCTGAAAATAAAATCATTTTAAAATCAGAAATACAAATCCTTTATTTAGGAGAACATTATTTACCAATAATATACACATATCAACAATATTCATAAAATAATAACTAAAAGTGGTAAATTACCAAAATGCCCCTCCAGCTGAACGAGCTGAATCACTGAGTTTTCGGGCTCAGATTGGGCCAAACCTGGGCTTTCCTCAAAGCCCTAACCAAAATCTCCGAGATTAATCGGTTAAATAGGATTAACAACCTAAAACACGCCTAATCTGGAGCAGGGTATTACACCAATAATCAGGGATAAAAATGTAATATTTTAGTGCTCAACATCCTGCACAAACTGGCGGGCCACTCCACTCAGGATTGCACAGATTTGGGGGGAAAAAAAGGAAATCAAGGGGAAATCTGGGGGAAACCAAAATGAAAACTCAAGGGATTGTTTTACTGAGAAAACTACAACATTTTCTTTGAAAACTTGGGGCAATTTTGAGGAAAACCATTCAAATCCGAGAAACCTCTTGAGAAAACCATTTGAAGTTGTTCAAAGCTCAAAAAACAAGAGAGAAGAGGGAGGGCAAGAAGAATACGTGGAAACACGTCTGTAAAAGCTCTTCCACACCTTCACACGTCCAAAGGAGGAAGAGGAGGCAACAAAGGAAAATGGGGAGGGGGTGGCGATAGGGCTGTTGCTTTCTCTCTCTTTCTTCTAAAGAGGCAACCCTAGGGCTTTGTGCCTTTTAAATAGTGTTATATATGGGTTGTGTTAAGTCATGTCAAGATGAGTCATTTGAAAACACTGACTTTTGACTCCGAAAACGGCCTGGGTTATTTTTCTTAAACTCTTAGTTGAAAACTAAGCTCAATGGTGAAATCTCATTGAAAACAAAATCCGGAAAGTAATTTTCATAAATTATTTTCCATTTTACTTAAATCTTGAAAATACTGTGAAAATCAAATGGACGACTTTGATAATGGACAAGTGCATGTCTCTATTTTTTTCATGTGTAGCTAACTGAGGAGAAGGTGTGTGCCAACATTTGAAGGCCTAACAATCAATTCTAAGTTTTCAGTGAATTTTTCAAACGTTTTTGTGTTATAATTCAATAATTAAACAAAATTACAGAAATGCCACTTCATCTCCTGAACTCGAAAGGATGGAACCCAGGGCTCGCCAGGGGACCCACACTCTATCAAATGATACCAAACTCCCGAAAATCCACTCGGGGATCCATCGTTTTCACAAAAATCGGAGAAAGTCATAATGGGTCGTAATGGGGGGAAGTTCTTTATACTATTGAGAAAAAAGGAGAGTAAAATTTAAATGATTGTATTATTTAAAGTTTGTTGAGGAGTTTCTGTCAAAATTTGATATTTTATTTTTCAGTATGTATATTTTTTACTTTATTTTTCTAAAATACATTTTAAATTTATTGACATATTTTAAGTTGATACTTACAATTTTAATTAATCAATATGTAATTATATTTTTAAATATTTATCTTAACTACAGCTTCAAATCCAAAGCCCTGTAAATTTCTCTCTTTCTCGCTCTCGCCTCGATGTCATTTCCGCGATCCCAGATCTCCTAACCTTGATCATTTTCCCCCTTCCAAATCCTAGAATCCATGGCCGGCGCCGCCTCGGCGCTCTTCCTTCTCGACATCAAGGGTCGGGTTCTGGTCTGGCGCGACTACCGCGGTGATGTCTCGGCCATACAGGCCGAGCGCTTCTTCACTAAGTTCCTCGAGAAAGAGGTTTGATTCTTGTCAACATTTCTCCTCTATCTATTGTTTGGATTAAATTTCATTGGAATTTTTTTATTTGGATTGAATGTAGTGAATTTGGGTGAGTTATGCCTGAATGATGTTTGATTTTAAGGAGTGGTACATGAATCTGTCCTGCTTTTTCTTTTGAATCTTGAACTTGTTTAGCATGAGATGTTTATCCGGTTCTTTTTATTTTTTGATTTAAATTCTCTCAGATTTGGTGTGTTTCTCTGAATTTGGATTGAATGTCGTCCCATTGAGTGAGTTTTGGTTCGAATTATGTTTCAAGAAGTGGTGTATGATTTGACATTTCTTTCTTTTTGAATCTACTGTGTAGTGTATGTGATTTGAATCTGGTTGTTTTAATATTTTAGGTGAAATTCTGTTGAATTTGCTCTATTTGTTTGATATGTGGATCGGACAAAGTGAAACTGAGTGTTTTTTTTCTTCTCCCAAGTTATGTTTCAGTTCAAGAGCTGGTAAATTATTCAGTGTTGCATTGTTTTGGATTTTCAATGAATCTTGTTCTTTCGTCTTTTGAATGAAATCCTGTCGTATTTGAGCCACATGTTCAATTTTTGTTTGGTTTTAATGTTGCCTGATTTGTTTTGCTGATGTAAAATATTACCTTTTTTTAAAAAAAAAAAAAAATTTAAAACGTTTTGTGTTTGGATGAGATTTGATTTGAATCTAATATTCCTCTGGGAAACTTTGTTTGTATTCTGTTTGAACTTTTTTGAGTGACATCTTAGTGTTTCTAGTTGAAAATTTTCAGTTTTATAGCTTTTTCTGAGATGTAACACTAAAAGCTTATATTTAGAATATGTTACTCTCTGGTTTAGTTTTGGAGACTTGATAATTTGATATCTGTCTTTTCATCAGTACATTGATGAACTTTGGGTTGTTACCAACAACAATGATTAGTTTGATTCAGTTCAAATGTGGTGTTTTGGTGTTATCAAACCTGGATTTTGTTCCATCTCAATCATTTCTTTTCAATTGATGTTTTCTGGACTCGTTTATCATTTGCTCAGTTTCATTTCCATTGTCATCATCATCGTCGTCATCTAAACCACTGACACTTTTTGAATTCTACATTTTCATTCTAACTTATCCAGAATTATATTTTATAATACTCCACAATATAACATGTGTTATTAATCTTATAAAAAAAAAATATAACATGTGTTATTACTTCAGTCCTAGCCTTTGTAGCTCTCCTCCATACTTATGATATTTCAATTCCAATTTGTTTATAATTGATTTCTTGTTATTTTTCAAAAAAATGATTTGGTATTCTACTAATTAATATTACATGGTCTACAAACAACATGCACTGTGGAACCTCACCTTGGATATTAGATGCTAAATTGCCCATAATTAAAACAAATAAATAGGGGCTCCAAGTATTGGTGAAGCCTAACTCCATCAAGGGGCTATATTGTCTTTTCTTACAGTGTTCTGAAACTCGTTGTTACTCCTTCATACAAATGACATATGACCTCAACATATTGTTGGTGATCCATTTTCATTTCAATGCATGCCAAATTAATTTACCAATTGTAGGTTTCTCTAACTTGATTAGGCACACGTTAAATATTTTTAACTTCATTGTCTTTTCTACCTCATTTATCCCTTGCACACTTCTCCATTAGTTTTGGTTTCTATTGATGAACTATCAGGCATGAACCCACATTGGTTCTTCAAAATATTTGATTTTTATCTTAGTTGTTTTATTTTTCTTTTCCAATGTTAATGGTCTGGCTCGTAAATTTAATATCTCCATAATTGATACATTTTTGGGTATGCCCTTCATTTTCCTTAATTTTTTTTCGAGATCATGCCCTTTCATCATTCTTCACTCATCTTCACTCATTCTTTTTAAAGCAAAGAATTTGTTGAACAATCTAGTTAACCAACTAGTCCCTATTCTACCTAACAATATCCATACTTCTGTAGTGATGCTATTTGCTTCTAATTCTCTTTTTTCCCCTCTTTCTTTTGGATATTTTGTTACACGCATTTTCATTCACTTCTACAACTTTACTTCTTTATCAATGCTGTTCACACATTTTGTATTCAGTAGATCTCTGAATTCTTACTCATCCTTTATTTCTGTGTCTTTCACCAATGCTTGGTGATTTTCACCTTTAATACACCTTACATAGCAAAGAGAGCATGGGAGGGCTGTTTGAATCGATGATAGCCTGTGAGGCAATCGGCTCAAGACCAGGAGATGCAATGGCATCAAGCCCGAAAGGGAGAGCACCACTCGAAGCTAAGGATAGACTAGACATGAGAACTGGAGGGACCAATCTCCCATCAACTAAAGGATCACTACCTGGCTCCGAAAGCAAGTCCGCAGGATAGTGGATGGCTGGGTTTGCATAGAAATGGCTTGATGTTTGGAAAGGGGAAAGGTTTTTAAGAGGAGAGAGGAAATTGGGGGTAGTCTTCACAGGGCTAAAAATAATAAAAGGAGGAGGAGAGAGGTTTAAGAGAGGGGGCCCCAGTGTAGATACTGAGGCTCGACAAGGTTGCCGACTAGAGGATTACGTTTGCAACCTACAGGAACTACAAGGTCTGAGATTGGGAATGCTGAGAGTAGGCCGAGCTCAGAAGAGCTATGGGTTGGAGAAGAAGGACTTGGGTCACTAGCTGGGCTTGGAGTGGAGGCTGGATGGGCGAGGCTTGTGGTAGACTAGTCGAAACTGGATTAGAATCATGGGCTGAGTTTAGGACAAGATCCGGCCCACTAAAAGGACCACTCACAGCACGTCCTTGCACGATTGAAGGAGCGTGCAAAGGCAAAAAAAGCTGAGAAAAGGACATGCACGGAAGAAGATCAACGCGAACATTTGCAGAAAATCCTTTTCCATGTGAAGCAGCCCTGCACTCGATGCTCCTGCTAGCCCCAAGACCAAAAACAGGAAGCATGGTGGCCAGGTTCTGACAAAGGGCAGCAGAGAGGAGGTGTCCTTGAGGCGTCTGCAGAGCAAGGTTCACCGTAGGATGAGAGAGGTAGTAGGCGAGGATCTGAGAATCTGCAAGGAGTGGCGGAGGGCCAGAAGGAGAAACAGTGGCAACGTGCTCGAATGGAGAAGTGACATGCATAATATGATTTGACCATAAAAAAAAAAAAAGCCGACTGGTCTCCTGCCACGTGGTAGGTGGATTCAAATGGGATTCGTCACGATCGAGTTGATCACGGGTTGCTAGGAATTTGTAGTGATCAACGGCAAAGGCAGCCAGATCCTCCACGATGGTAGAAGAAGGGATCGTTGAGACATTGCTGCAAACAATATCCTTCTCAAGGGTCCTGCAAGGGATCTCAAAAGACGATCCTTTTTCAATCAAAGGGGTCCTGCATGCAACGACAAATCTAGGAGAAGAGGGGTAGACTGGAGAGGCGATTGTGTCCTGCTCATCTGCTGTAGTAGCGGGATGATCAACAAGCGCAGTGCCATATTCCGACCCAACTGAAAGAGGCAGGGTTAGAGGCTGGTGCAGCGAACTTGTAACGCCCTGTTTTGCCAGCACAATATTGTTCGATTTGGGTCTGAATAGGCCCACACGGCTTTGTATTGGCGAGCCAACCCAAGGTTGCGTTCAAAATGTCTTGTGCTAGAAGGAGGAAGCCCAAGCTTTATATACCAGGGATATTTCAAGCCAATTGGCGATGTGGTACAACAGGAACACGCCCAGCGCCAACCTGATGCTTTTCTCTCCGTGTGTGGGACACTCCTTTGTCTTGTGGGCTCCCCTTTGGGCGGAGTATCACAATCTACCCCCTTTAAGATCAGAGCTGTCTCCGGCTCCATTTGCTGATCACAAATGCCCACACCCTTAGTCTGAGAGTTGAACTATGCTCTGATACCAATTGTAATGCCCCGCCCCTCCAGCACAATATTGTCCGCTTTGGACCCACATGGCTTTGTTTCTGGCGAGTAGATCCAAGGAATGTTCCCAAAAGACCTTGTGCTAGAAGGAGGAGGGATTCCAACTAATATCCCACAGAACATAATGTAGCGGAAGCGGGGAAGAAATCGAAATAAGTCACTCCCGTCGAAAGATCGGAATTCACACACACATAAGTTGATTCACACGTGTGGAGAGGGCTTGAAGTCACGCACGTGGGAAGGGCTGTCTTAACTGGGGTATGCGAATGGGTCTTGAAGGAGAAGGGAAAAGAGGGATAAGGAAGGCAACGGAAGAAGTAGCGATTGGCGGTGGTAGAAAGAGGAGCAGAAGGGAAGATTTCGCAGCAGAGTGTGATGGGTAGATGAGAAGAATGAAAAGAAGGATAGAAGAGGAAGACAACAAGAGTACCTTGCTTAGGAAAAGGCAAATCTGCAGGGAGGAAGCAGAAGAAGCAGTGGCAGCGATAGTAGAGGCTTGGGATAAGGCCCAAGTCTTGTTTGTGGTGGTAATTTCTCGAGATTAAGCTCAAGATCCGATGATATGGAAGACTGGAGCAAGCCAGCGAGAGTAACCTGCAACAATGGCAAGGGTTCATTTGCAACTCGAGCAGAAACAAGGTAGGAGAAGATGAACAATATCTTGATAATTTCTTATTCAATTCATAATTCGAAAAAGGGTAACTCCCTCTCTTACATCTATTGTATTTATAAGAAAAAAACTAGAAATCAAAATAGAAAAAGGACTCTTAAATCAAATAGGAAAGCCACCGACCTGGCTTCCTTGTGACACAATAATTCTAAATTAAAAATAATGCGAAAATAGTAAATCCTAAGAGAGATGGGTCTCCCGTGTCCTACATCATTTCTTCGGTCTTAAAAAAAACTCGTCCTCGAGTTCATCGCGGTCGATCTCATCTGCATCAACTCTGGTATCAGGAACCAGACTGGCAGAAGAAGAACCACAAAATGCAGAAGGCGGGGATGAGGCAAGAACAAACGTGGAACCATCCTTCGTGAAGGTGTAGGTGTTGGAGTGGCCGTCATGTAGGGCACAAACATCAAATTGCCAAGGGCGTCCAAGTATCTAGTCACACATATCTATGTTGATCACATCGAACAAAGCAAAATCCATATAGTTCCCAATGCAGAAGTGGACTTCACATTGGAAAGTAATCGGCTTGCTATAAGCATCATCGATCCAACGAGCATGGTGCGGTGTAGGAAGCTTCTGGACAGGGAGCTGCAATCTGTCGACCAAGGATTGGGAAACCAAATTGTCTTCACAACCGCTGTCAATGGCTAAGAGGAAATGGATGTTGAATAATAGAATACAAATAAGGAAAAAGAAGAGAATTGATGGAGAAATGATTGAAGGAGAAGAATTCTTCTCTTCTCTTAAAATGTATTTATTGTATTTTACCTTTTAGTTTTGTACATGATTAAATAGAAAAAAAGGGAGCCAATCATGTTGGCAAAAAAGGAAAACATTAATTACAAGTTGACTATGTAAATACATTGAACTTGGACACTGTCTGTCCAGAGATGGGTCCCTAGTTAAGTCGGGTCCCACAACACTCTCCTCAAGCTGGTTCGAAGATATCCAGTAATCCCAGCTTGCTAATAATGGAATCAAGTTGAGTTCAAGGAACCGACTTAGTGAAAATGTCGGCAAGTTGATCAGAGGACTTCAGATGAGGAGTGACAAGCTGACCTTCAGAAATATGTTGGCGAAGAAAGTGGCAATCAACCTCAATGTATTTAATCCGCTCATGGAAGACCGGATTGGAAGTAATGTTGATGGCCGCTTGATTATCACAAAACATAATAAGGGGATCGTCAAGAGCGAAGCCCAATTGTATAAGAAATTGTCGGATCCAAAGGAGTTCAGCTGTAGTATTGGCCATGGCACGATACTCAGCATTAGCACTAGAACGAGCAACGACAGGCTGCTTCTTGCTACGTCAGCTGACGAAATGGGATTCCAAGAAGACGCAATAACCCGTGGTAGAATGTCTGTCATCAGGAGTGCCAGCTCAATCAGCATTAGAGTAACCACGAACTGGCAGTGAAGTTTGTCTGGCAAAGAATAGTCCCCGTCCTGGATGAGATTTAATATAACGGAGGATCCGGAAGACAGCATGAAGATGAGTATCTCGGGGAGCCTGCATGAATTAGTTGACCACACCAACAACATATGATAAATCAGGCCAGGTGATAGTAAGGTAAATCAATTTCCCAACCAGCTTCTGATAAAAAGTAGGAGAATCCAGAAGAGTTCCATCGGAAGCAGAGAACTTGGTGGAGATCAAGAGCATACTTGAGTTTTGGTAGTGTAAGTCCCTGAGAAGAGCGGGCAACCTCAATACCAAGAAAGTAACACAATGGCCCGAGATCTTTAATTGCAAAGGCACCGTGAAGATACTCTTTGAATGTAGAGATGGCGGTGGCATCATTACCAGTGAGAACAATATCATCCACATAAACAACTAAAATCATGACCACAGCAGGACGGTGACAGATAAAAACAGAGTGTTCCATCTGGCAGCGAGAGAAACCATAAGGCAATAGGGTACAGCTGAACTTCTCAAACCAAGAATGTGGGGATTGCTTGAGGCCATAAAGTGCTTTGCGGAGTCGACATACTGAATGAGGCTCCCCCTGTCTGACAAACCCTGGAGGAGGGAGCATATAAACTTCATCCTGTAAATCACCATGAAGGAAGGCATTCTTTACATCCAGCTGATGAAGCAGCTATGCATTGGTGGTGGCAAGAGAGATCAATATGCGAACAGAAGTAATCTTAGCCATAGGGGAGAAGGTCTCCTGATAGTCCACGCCATAAGTCTGTGTGAATCTTTTGGCAACCAACCTAGCCTTATAGCGAGTAATGGACCTGTCGGGATTATGTTTCAAGGCAAAGATCCATTTGCAGCCAACTGGGGTCTTTCCTGGAGGAAGAGGCACCATATCCCAAGTATGATTTTGTTCTAGTGCCGCTAATTCTTCAGCCATGGCTGCCTTCCAAGAGGGGTCCCGAAGTGTAGTATCAACTCTCTTGGGAATCTTAACATTGTTCAGTTCTGTGAGGAACCTGTAATAGGAAGGAGTAACAACATGATAGGAAACAAATTGTGCAAGAGGATGAATAAAACAGGTACGCTTACCTTTCCGAAGGGCGATAGGAAGGTCGGAGTCAGCACTGATGGGTGGATCTGGACAAGAGGCAGAGGTGATAGGGGTGTGTATTGGCGGCCGATGTTGGGGTGGTCGGCGTTGATATACCAAGGTAGGATTGGAAGTGCTGGCTGGAGGGGACCAAGAGAGAGGAGTACCGGTAGGAAGAAGAGGTAAAACAGGGACTAAAACTGGACCAAAGGATGTAGAAAAGTATGGGACTGTCTCAAAAAAGGTGACATCCATAGACACACAGGTTTTGCCATTGGTAGGATCAAGACACTTGTAGCCTTTGTAAAAGGGTGAGTAACCTAAAAAGATGCAGTGCACAACACGAGGGGAAAGTTTATCTCCAGAGAACAGGTGAACAAAGCATGCACAACCAAAAACATATAATAGCAGAATGGAAATCTGTTTTTGGAGGGAGAGAAGTTGAATGGGAGATTGATCGGACAATACACTGGATGACATGCGGTTAACAAGATAATAAGAGGTTAAAATTGCCTCAGGCCAGTAAGACTGTGGAACATGCATGGTAAAGAGGAGGGTGCGGGCTACCTCAAGGTGATGTCTGTTTTTTCTTTCCGCAACACCATTCTGTTGGGGGGTGGATGGACATGACAAATGTGATTCAATACCATGCTCGTGTAAAAAAGTAAGAAAGGAATGAGATAAATATTCCCCCCCGTCATCACTGTGCAAAGTTTTAATTTTTAAATCAAAATGAGTAGCAACCCAAGTATAAAACGTGCGAAAATGATCAAATACTTCAGACTTATTTTTCATGAGATAAATCCATGTCATTCGTGAAAAATCATCAATAAATGACACAAAATATCGAAAACCAGTGCGAGAGAGAGAATGAGATTGCCAAACATCAGAATGAACAACAGAAAATAAGGAAGATCTTGTTTATTCAGAGAGGGAGGAAAATAAGTTCTAATATGTTTGCCAAATTGGCAAGGTTCATATGTAAAATGCTTAAAAGATAAAGAGGGAACAAGCTTTCGCAAAATAGAATCACTAGGATGGCCAAGCCGGCAATGCCATAGCCACAAATCAGACGAGGACAAGGTCGAACAAGCTTCAGAAGTAGCAGCAGGAGGATAAAAAAGGTATAAGCCCCCAACTTCACGCCCACCACCAATCACCTGCCTCGTGGTCAGATCCTGAAAAACACAATAAGAGGGAAAAAATGTGACGGAGCAATTGAATTGTTGAGTAAGGGCACTAACAGAAAGCAAATTACGAAATAAATGGGGAACATGTAACACAGATTGAAGGTGCATGGTGGAAGAGAGAGGAATAAATCCTTTACCAGTAATGGTAGTAGAAGAACCATTAGCTAAGCGAACAATACCAAATGAGACAGGAGAAAGGGACGAAAAAATAAAGGACATACCAGCCATGTGATCAGTGGCACCGGAATCGATGATCCAAGAATGAGAGGAGGTATGATTGGCCATGGGCCCAGTACCTGAAGAGGAGGAGACAACATTGGAGACCTCAGAATGCTGAAGACGACCCATGCGTTGTAACAACATATTGAAGTCCTGACGAGTCACCAGAGCATCATCACTAACCACATCAGATGAGGATGGGACAGGAGCAGCAACAGAGATATTAGCTTGCTTGGGACGCCCATACAGTTTATAGCATGAATTCACATAATGATTTGTCATTTTATAATTAGTGTAGAACTGAGACCCCTTCTTCCTTGTAACTTTGCTAGGAGGACCATAAGTCCCCCGAGTGGGAGAAGTCATTGAAGGATGAGAGGTCACTAAGGCAGAGCGTTCAACAAGCACAGGGGTCATGACTGAGCAACGCCGATCATAACGGAGTAAAGCAGAATACACCGCTTCCAAAGAAGGAAGAGGGCGTTGTCCCAATAGTTGAGCCCGAATAGGTTAAAGTCCAGGTTGAGGCTAACCAATAACTCAAAAGCTCGTCTGTGATTAATGACTTGCTGATAGAGAACAACATTATCCGATAACTAAACTGAACAGACTCAAGTCGATCCAACACGCCCGCATCTTGGAATAGTACTGAATCAGTGAGAGTTCCCCCTGTCGAAGATGAGATGCATTCTGATATAACTCATAAAGGCGGGCAAAATTATCACCATCGAAATACAAGGCTTGAATGGTGTCCCATATATCTTTGGCTGTGGGAAGAGTATAGACAATACCACGGACGTGATCCTCCATGGAGTGGAGGAGCCAGGACTGCACCAAGGAGTTGTTAGCTGTCCATGTGCGATAAGAAGCGTCTGTCTTGGTTGGTTCAGGGGCAGTGCCGTCAATATAATCAGACAACTGTTTGGCATTGAGAAATTTTTTTGCAGAATGAGACCATTGGAAGTAATTTGTCTCATTCAATAAGACGGTGGTGATCTTTCCAATATGTGTGGACCTAGAAGCTGCCATATCAGTGAGGGAAGTATTGGATGAGCGCCCAGAAGACCCATTCTGATTTTGATCGGAAGTGGAAGTTATGATCCGGAAGTAGATCGATGATCGTAGTTGATAAAGGGCAGTCCTATGAGAGCACAAGGCTAGGACGAACACAATACTGTTGTTCCCAAGCAAAAAAAAAACTACAAAAACCAAGCAGATCTGGCCAAAAAAGGAGAAAAAAACCACTGTAGCTGCGGGAGAGGCAGCAAGAATCGTGATGCAGATAAGGGGGTCCCACAACTGTGTAAAGGTGGGACAAGCCGGAGGGATGGAGAATAGACTCAGAGGCGATTGCAGGTAGCAAATCGAAGCAGAAAATCGAGACTGGGTTTTCTAAAAACGGCAGAATCGCTGAGACAAAGGGCAGCAGAAACCAGGGAAAAGAGGAAGCAAAACAGAGATCCAATCTTGATGGAAGGAGAGCTCTCTCAAAGATGGCAAGAGAGATAGGGTCCCGCCGTCAGATGCTTCGCCGGAAAAATCGACGGTAGAGAAGATCCGCTACAGTAGTACAACGGGCAAGAAGAAAAAACTTCAGAAATCTTTCTAGCGTGATACCATGTTGAATAATATAATAAAAATAAGGAACAAGAAAAGAATTGATGGAGAAGAATTCTTCTCTTCTCTTAAAATGTATTTACTGTATTTTACCCTGCAGCTTTGTACATGATTAAATGGAAAAAAGGGAGCCAATCATGTTGGCAAAAAAGGAAAACATTAATTACAAGTTGACTATGTAAATACATTGAATTTGGACACTGTCGTAAATACATTGAACTTGGACACTGTCTGTCCAGAGATGGGTCCCGAGTTAAGTCGGGTCCCACAACAAGGGAGGCCGTGAACTGTGCACGAAGTGCGAAATAGACGATGGCGTGGAGATGGAGGCGCTAAGGAAGAGGGAGAGAAGGTGCGAATACACAGGAGACGTGTTCCTCCTTGAGTGCCATATGTAAGAGGAGGATCAGCTTCAATATTTCAATTGCATCATCATCCGCATCATGTTGAGTGTTGGGTGTGACAAGTGCCACATTGCTGCGACATTCATGGGAATGGTGCTCAGGACGGCCGCACTTAAAGCACTTGGGGAGGTTAGGACGGGTGTAGGGATTGGAAGAGGAAGATGATGATGGATTGGGCTTATTAGGAGGCGGAGGGTTGTTGTATCGGGGAGGCCGGTTCGGAGGTGGTGGTTGTGATGCGAGAGGCTGATAAAAGGCCTGGGAAGGGACTGGTTCTGGTTGGTATTGGGGAGGGACATAGGTGTATGAGGGTTGGGATGATGTGGGATAACTAGTGGGCTGGGTTGGTGGGAGAGGTTCATCAGTTTATTCTTCGACATTTAAAGCGGCACTGATGGCGACAGTTAAGGCATATTGGCAATGGGAAGCAAGTGCGCAGCGAATATCCCATCTCAGACCACTAAGAAAGCGGGCAATCTTTTGCTCTTTTGTCTCATGCAGATCATTAAGAGAGAGGAGGCGATAAAAGTCATCAACATATTCCTGAACAGTTTATGTACCTTGGTAGTAATCCTGAAGTTTGTTGAATAAGACTTGCGAGTAATGAGGAGGCAGATTGTGACTGTTCAAAAGCTGCTTCATGCGGAACCATGTATAACATGAGCCAAATTCTGGCGAGATCTATCTTGTTGAGTTTACTCCCACCAAGAAGAAGCACCTCCGGTGAGTTTGAAAGCAACTAATGGAACTTGCTTGGCGTCAGGGACTCCCATGTACTCAAAGAACCGCTCAACCTTTGTTATCCATTCCATAAACTCTTCGATGTGGAAAAGGCCATTGAAGGACGGAAGTTCAACCTTGGGTCGATAATCTTTGTTGTCAGAAGATCGATGAGAAGCGCTAGAATTCTTTTTATTGGGATTGGGTGGGTGGGTGTTGAGAACCAGTTGCTCGACATCCTCATTATCCCAATCTTCCTGATGTGGTGGCTCTTCTTTTTGTTTCTTGGCAACGCCTCTGCCAGCGAGGTCTGTAATCATGATTGCGCGAAACTCTATGAACAATTCTTTCATCTCCGCTTTCATCTCGGCTTTAAATGTATCGAGTTGAGCTGTTGTGACAAACTGATTGTTATTGGATGCCATTAGAATTTTTTTTCCTTTTTTTTTTTTTAAGATCACCGACGAGGAACGGAGATCGTCACTGGATGTAGGAAACTTTGGCTCTGATCCACTTATTTTAGCGGAAGCGGGGAAGAAATTGAAATAAGTCACTCTCGACGAAAGATTGGAACTCACACACACATAAGTTGATTCACACGTGTGGAGAGGGCTTTAAGTCACGCACGTGGGAAGGGCTGTCTTAACTACGGCATGTGAATGGGTCTTGAAGGAGAAGGGAAAAGAGGGATAAGGAAGGCAACGAAAGAAGTAACGATTGGCGGTGGCGGAAAGAGGAGCATAAGGGAAGATTTCGCAGCAGGGTGTGATGGGTAGATGAGAAGAATGAAAAGAAGGGTAGAAGAGGAAGACAACAAGAGTACCTTGCTTAGGAAAAGGCAAATCTGCAGGGAGGAAGCAAAAGAAGCAGTGGCAGCGGTAGTAGAGGCTTGGGATAAGGCCCAAGTCTTGTTTGCGGTGGTGATTTCTCGAGATGAAGCTCAAGATCCGATGATATGGAAGACTGGAGCAAGCCAACGAGAGTAACTTGCAACAATGGTAAGGGTTCGTCTGCAACTCGGGCAGAAACAAGGTAGGAGAAGATAAACAATATCTTGATAATTTCTTATTCAATTCATAATTCGAAAAAGGGTAACTCCATCTCTTACATCTATTGTATTTATAAAAAAAAAACTAGAAATCAAAATAGAAAAAGGACTCTTAAATCAAATAGGAAAGCCACTGACTTGGCTTTCTTGTGACATAATAATTCTAAATTAAAAATAATGCGAAAATAGTAAATCCTAAGAGAGATGGGTTTCCCGTGTCCTACATCAGAACAACTCACCTCATAGACGATGTGAGACAAGTAGCGTCCAACCTGGCTACATTTTCTCTCCCATCAACGCCTACACAAACACGGGGTATTACAATCTACGCCCCCTTAAGACCAGAGCCATTCATGGCTCTGTCTACAAACACACCCACACTCACAGACAGAGAGTTGAAGCATTCTCTGATATCATTTGTAGCGCCCCGTCCTGCTAGCACAAATAGGCCCGCACGACTTTGTATTGGCGAGCCAACCCAAGGTTGCTCCCAAAAGAAGGCCTTATGCTAGAAGGAGGAAGTCCAAGATTTATATACTAGGGATATTTCAAGCCAACTGGCGAGGTGGGCAACAAGAACATGCCCAGTGCCAACATGATGCTTTTCTCTCCATGTGTGGGACGCTCCTTGGTCTTGTAGGCCTCCTCTGGGGCGGGGTATCACAAAACTGGGAGAGAAACCACCCAAAATTGACTGATTTACAGTGCCCAAAGTAGGAAGATCTGTCGGAGGGAGGGTTATTGATTCCGCCTGCAAGTGGGGAGGCAAATCCGTTGTAGGAACTGACATCGCTGGGGAAAGGGGTTGGTCCTCTTCCACCAAGACACTCAAATCAAACCAGTCGTTCCCGACTTTGAGAGGAATCACTTTGATGTCTTTGATGGTAGAAGTCCACTAGTTAAATCTGGCAAAAAGGAAATGTCTACCGTCCAAAGTGAAAGGGTCCCACTTCTAAGACTTTTCCAATGAATTCTCCCATGGCATTGAGAGCAGCCGGGAACCAAGCACGAAGGGGAGTACCAAAGACCCTTACCCAGTCAAACCTGCAATCTAGCTTTGCTGGCCAGAAATTAAGGTTGGAAAAGGGGGGTTTCTGAGTATGGGAAGTTCCTTCAAGAGGCGGGATGCTTCTTCGAAAATATCGAAGGTAAAAAGAGCTTGGGTCTGATCAAGTCTGCCAACAGTGAAACCACCCATACATCCCCAATCAGCCAACCAATTCTCAACGGAGGGGATGCCAACTGATGGAGGAAAGAGAGTAGCAACAAGACATTTTTCAAGGGCAGCAGACCTTTGGTTGATAGCTTGGTTGCCCAGGAAAATGGACCTGCCCTTTTCACACATGATAGTCCAAACAGGGTCAGCAATCACCTGTGAAAACAGAGGTATGTTGTTTTACTCGCCGGGAAGAGGGGCAGTTATTGTAGGTTCACTAGGACCAGGGGATACATGGGGGTTACGGGTAGAGCCGAGAGGGCACTTCACAGCTTGCACCCAAAGTTTCTGTCTTCGAAAGGACCTGCCGTTGACATTGAGTGGTGCTCGGCGAGTTTCTACCTCAGTGCAAATCAAACAAAAGCGAAACCACGATGATGTGTGGATTCCTTCGAAACAGGGAGGTTGGAGATGAGCAGGGAGAAAGGGGATTTTCTCCTTTTTACCAGCGTAGGAGGAAGGGAAGAGGGTAAAGGGAAAGAAGCTGAGAATCGGGGGGGGGGGGGGGGGGGGGGGGGGGGGGGGGGGGGGGGGGGGGGGTGGGGGAGGATTTCTCAGATGTCATCCCTCTATCCTGCAATTTACATACTTGTTGGGGCAACCAAAATCCCCACAAGAGATAGGGAATTCACTTTTTCGTCCAAACTTAAATTATTAGTGTTCTATCATCATCTGTTGTTGTGATACATAAGCCAAAGGCTAGTGGCCTTCTCCTTTGTCTCTTCTCTCCTCTTTTTGTTCCCAAAAGACTAGTGTTCTTTTAGTTTTCCACCTTACTTAGTGCATCCTACAAGGTTGTTTGGTGAATCTATGAACTTCTTATTGATCTTTGTGTCAATTGAGAATTGTCTTCTCTTGCCACATAGAAACTTGGAGGAAAATGGACAAAGATCCTTCAGGTTCTCCATTGGAGGGAAGGTTTTAAGATTCTCTGACCAATCTTGCAATTGCTATTCAAGTGGTCCAAGATTAATTCAGATTCTCCACCTAGAGATTATGGGGTAAAGGCATCTCATATACCAAAGAAGAAAACTCTGAACTGTCATTCAAAATTATAATTTTATGATGAAAATAGTACAACGTGTCTAAGACGCCTGGACACCTTGGTCTTCATAAAAAAAAAAAGTATAACATGCTCATTTTCTACCTTGTCAGAAGGGTGATGGGATGGTCTTCCATGGAAACCATTGAGCCATTACTTGGAGCAACTTGGACATATGACAACTGAATGAAAATCATGGAAGTGTGCACCCTTTCAAGTTTTCAAAGAAAAAAATTCGTGTCTACAATTATACTTTGCTTTTGCCTATAGCTTCATTAGTTGTTTTTTTTTCCTACCTCATATCTTTTGCTAGTGTTTTTATTTTTTTTTCTTTTTGAAAGGTAACTATATTATTCACAAGAAAGAAGAAACTTTACAAAAGAGGAACACAAAACATATCTTTGACTAGTTTAAGAGGCTGAATTCTTAAGCAATCATAAAACTAGCATATGCTAGTTTTATGATTGCTTAAAGAATTTAGTTTGATTTTGTTCAAACTTTGGCATGTTTTGTTTACAAAACTTTATTGTTAAACCTTTATTGCAAATTGGATTTTGCTTCATCTTAATGATTTCATTTCAGTGAATGTTTTTGGCACTAGTTTATTGCTAACTTATTTTATATTTAATCTTTTGTATTTCTTAAAGATTTCTGTTCATATCCTGCTGATTCATTTTTTTCATTAATACAATTTTTTGCTTGCCCAAAAGGGTTTTTTTGATAAATGTTGATTGTGATTTGATTTGTTTCATTCACAATGAGAAAAGGTGAAAGATCCACCACTTTTATTTTAATTCATGTTAGGGAGATCCAGAATCACAAAGTCCAGTGGTGTATGATAATGGCATCTCCTACATGTTCATACAACACAATAATGTGTATTTGATGACTGCATCAAGGCAGAACTGCAATGCCGCCAGCCTTCTTCTTTTTCTTCATCGTGTTGTAGATGTAAGTTTTTTATTTTCACTTTTGAAGGAAGTTATTTCTATTTGAGATGGACGAGAAATTATAGATTGTTATTTTTTTTTATGGGCTTATTTTATTTTTGTTATTCACAGGTCTTTAAACATTATTTTGAAGAGTTAGAAGAGGAATCTCTAAGAGATAATTTTGTTGTCGTGGTAAGAGAATGATTTAGCTTCATGTAAGCATCTTATTTAACCTTTATGTTGAACTTCCATCCTCAATTTACCCCGTATTAATTTTTAAAATTATTTGTTTTAGAAAATCAATATTGGAACCTCTTCCATGGGTTGTGTTTATGAAATCTACTATCCACACATACCCTCATCACAATGTCACAACAATCAACAGGCATGATCTACATGGATCTGGATCCCTTTAAATTTATAATGTCTGAATATGGGTATGGATCTGATTCAAAATTTTCAGCAATATAGCGTAATACTCTAATTTGAATTTGGATTGTGGTCCTAAATAAGCATATACATTATGTAGTTATGTCTTCCAAACCCTAGATCTAGGAATGTAATGAAAAAAATAAGAAATCTGAATGGTAACTATTTCTATATGCGTAAAATATGCAATGAAAACGCTGATCTAAGAAGATGACATTCCATATTCAATGATTAAAACAAGATTTATGCAAATATCATCACAAAAATCAAGAGATGTAAAGAGATCCATAGCATGCAAGCATATCGAACTCTAGAAGTAATCACAAATTGAGATTAGGGATTTCAAATATCCTAAGATCAGATTCAAGACGCCTCGAATTCTATAAGTGAAAAAGTACAGATTCTTAATGAAAAATCAAGGCCTACTTGAATCCAACTCAAGAACACTTAAAATAGGTTTAAGAAAGGACTTTTTGGGAGGGTTTCTGTACAAAATAGTGGTCTGTAGGGTAGGAAACCAGATTGGAAGGCAAAATAAGCCAAAACAAGGCAGATCTGGCCCTGCCCGTATTGTCGTATTGACGTCCGTATGGTGGTACTGTTGGGTAGGGTCTGAGTCATGGCGGTCTGCAATGCTGAGATTTGGCCCTGGTGGTTGGGTTGGATTTGGTATATTTTGAATTTATGGCAGTTTTAGGGTTACAAAATGTGGGAAAATTGGGGAAAAAAAGTTGGGAAAGAAAGAAAAGGAGAAGAAGAGATTAAGAAGAAGAGAAAGGACAGAAAGCACCTGATTCACACCATTGGTATTCTCAAGAGAGCATGCAAAAATTCTTCACTTCTATTCTATCCTCAAATAATGGGCGTTTACAATTATTTATAAGAAAAACCTATAAAACCCTAGAAACACACATGCGTGAATAATACAAGCCCTTTATATTAACTTATTACATTCCATAAAGTTGATACTCAAATAAAAATAAAATAAACAACAAAGTAAACTTCCTAAATCCAATTCTATGGCAAATTTGGATCCATTTAATGGTTTGGATCAAACAAATCACAATCCGACAGATAAAACATCTCCCAAAACTCGATCTAATGAAATGAACGGTCAGATCATGCCTTCCAAGCATTCAAATTGCAGATCTATGCACAAATATTAGATTTGTTGATCATCCCCCAACCATATTGTCTTGATAATTGTGTTATGTTGCTCACGAGATCTCTAATAGACCTAGTAAACTTCATGGACGTCCTTGTCAATTCTCCTCGGCTTGGAAACACTGGTCCCCAGTGCAGTAAAACTCTTGTAGTTCTCGAGCAAATCTGGGTTGAGCCGCTGAAGTTCCTCCACAATGATCCATGTACAATTTGAAGTTGGGCAGTCTCGCCACTTGACCAAGAATTTCTAATACCCTCTTGCTTTGGTACTGGCTATTTGATCATAACCTCGGCACTAGGGATTCCTGCTGAGGAAGGTTTGAGAAAGGCTAGAAGACAACTCTTCAAAGAGTTCGCCCTCCGAGCGATAACCTTCTTATTGAGAATGATGAATTTCCCTTTTTTTGAGTTGACGGTCAAAGGAGGAGCTGCTACGAATTGAGGAAAAGATGGTTTCTGGAGGAGAGCGACAAGAGGTGTAGGAATGGTGTCTTTGGAGTGGAGTGCGATAGAAAGGAGAAGCTGAGGATTGCTCCAATTTCATTTAGAGCTTTTGGCTATTGAGTAATCTTCCATTGGCTTCCACTCTTGAGAGCTTCTGCCTAAGTGGCAAAATGGGCAAAAGCAAAGCCTTCGTGGGTAACTATCCATTATTTTCTGGAATTTCTAAAGTGGGAGAAGATATTGGGAGTAGAAAAGGATGCTGGGTTATTTGAGATGTGAAGGGAGAAAGATGACTGTTTTCTCTCCCGAATGGTGTCTTCGGAGCTTGGAGTGCGACGAAAAAGAGAAGCTGGGGATTACGCCAATTTCATTGAGAGCTTCTGGCCATTGAGTAATCTTCCATTGGCTTCCATACCTGAAGTGGTTCCGCCTAAGTGGCAAAATGGGCAAAAGCAAAGCCTTTGTGGGTATTAGTCTCCTTGGACATAGGTATGAAACTATCCACTATTTTTTGGAATTTCTAATGTGGGAGAAGATATTGGGAGTAGAAAAGGATGCTAGGATATTTGAGATGTGAAGGGAGAAAGAGGACTTTCTTCTCTCCCCCACCCGTTGGACTTAGAGGATGGGGATGTGGGGGAGGAAGAAAGGTGAGGAGGAAGGTGGGAGGAGTGGGTTTTGCTCCAGAATCCATTCTTGCTTTGTTACTTTGCTCCATATTCACCGGCTCTTGAATATTGAGTTGTTACAAAGGAAGTTCTTCTCCAATATCTTTTGAAATGAGCCCTAATAAATCCCTCTTAAATCATGGGTTGTTATTGAAAGGATTCATCACTTAAATCTATAAGATTTTGGGAGAACGTTTTTACTTTCTGCTACATATTCTTAGCTTTAAGAAAATTTTGATTGATAGGTTATAAGAATGTTTTACTTTTTATTTTTATTTTTAGTTTTAAAACCCAAAAGTTTTAATGTCATACACCTATATCTATGATATCTATGCACAAATTACATACATCTATCATAGATGATCTATGCGATGTAGTCACTTTCTCATTTATATCATTTATTTTTGGATTTTTGGAGAACTTTGTAGGCATTCAAATTTTAAAATGATGCAAAAATAATTATAACGTGGCATCTTGCTCTTCTAAAATCAACACATGAGTTCAGATGCTTTATGTCTAGGTCATTTGAGATTAGTTTTTTTATTTTCTTACCAATAAAAAGAGATCAGTTTTTTCATTTTTTTTTGCCAATTATCTGAGAGTTTGTCATGATACATTGATACAAGACACGCTTGTCCCAAAGTGGACTAATACATATTGGTTAAATTGAAATCAACTATGAAAATTCATCACTTTCCAATATTTTGGTGTTTTACATTTTTCAGCTTTCTTGCATAAAATTTTACATTGATATGAATGATATTATCGACTTGTTTGTAGTACCTATTGATAAAGAATGATGTGTCCAGTGATCCATATTTTGGATCCCATGGGTGGTGGTGCTCACAAACTCTATGCTTTAGAAGGGTGAACATTGAAACTGGAGGAAGAAAGTAGAAATAGAGGCTCTGGAGATCTACCAGGCCAGGCCCGAATAACTTGGTAGTATCAATATTAGTCAAATAAGTCCAATAAGTCCAACCAAGTCTTCTCCTTTTTTTGTTTCACTCCAAGATATGGTAGTACCAGTGCCTATGACACTTCCAAATATTAGAAAGAGTAGCCACAGGAGCTATTTCATCTTCCATATAGGATATGATTCCAAAGTTGTGGCTACTTTTTTCCAAATCTTTATTAGTCTGCTGCTACTTGAAATTAGTGAGATACCTTTATAGACACGTAAATATCAGATTTATTATGGTTCTTCTGTTAGTATGATGACATTATTTTTTAAGATGATGAATGTACCTTTTTACTTTTAGAATCTTACTAAAATGGTGAAATATTTATTATTTGATTTTTTGAGAAAATAATAATATTTGATTGTTTTGAGTTATTTGTTCATTATATTTCACTGGTGTTATTTTTGCTTGTAATTTGTATTGAAAATGGTCTATATTTTTTTTTTTTCAAATAACATGCTGAATTTGTGGATCTTTGTTTTGGAATTTGCCAAATTAGACACGATTGTACCCATATCCTATTTCGTTCCAACACATGCACCTGTACATTTGCAACTTAGGTTTTCTACTTCCAGTTCCTTGTGATGTCTTTTCCCTTTGTACATTTTTTTGTTGTTATTTACATTTATGTTCTGAAAAAAATTATCTTAATCATCACTTCCTGAATTTCTTCCTTTTCGACAGAGTACACTTGATCTGCTTTTAGTCTAAGTGACTTCTCAATGGAGGAGTTTGTAAGGTTTTTTTTTGCAATAGGCCTGTATTGTTTTCCTCCAGATTTTTAGGGAACCATTAGAAGGTTATTGTCAGACGTTTCCACTATGATGCCAATCAGTAGGATGGGTGGGATAGAAAGGTGTTTGTGAATTAGGGCTGGGCTAGTTCATCAGAACTGTCCTTTTCAGGGGCCATAAAGCAGTTCTATTATTGCTGAATTTTTATGGTTTAAATCCAAGATGGGTATTGTTGTATTGGGATCTAGGACATATTGACTCAGGGGTAGCTGTATCGAAATGTCTGGATTGATCGTACCAATTAGGAGTTATAACATTTTATACAGTATAATTCACAAAGGTGATTTTTTTTTTTTCAAGTTCGGTTTGAACATAACATTTTATTCTCTAATTCACAAAGGAGTTTTTTTTTTTTCGGTTTGGTTTTGATAGTACGAGTTGCTTGATGAAATGATGGATTTTGGCTACCCTCAATATACCGAGGCAAAAATTCTTGGTGAGTTTATCAAGACAGATGCATATAGGATGGAAGTCACTCAGCGACCTCCTATGGCTGTAACGAATGCTGTTTCGTGGCGCAGTGAGGGTATACGATACAAGAAAAATGAAGTAAGTTGTCTTTTATTCATTTCATTGTATTGACAATTTTTTCACCTTATATCCTTTGAAAGTCTTCTTTCATTTTTTCAGGTTTTCTTGGATGTGGTTGAAAGTGTCAATATACTTGTCAACAGCAATGGTCAAATTATTCGGTCAGATGTTGTTGGAGCATTAAAGATGAGAGCATACTTGAGGTGCATTGATCATTCAATGCATTTTTTTTTTCTTTGTAATGCATTTGGATCTTCATGATGAAGAATTGTAAATATGGATGATACTTGTCATTTTCGTCATCGTCATCATCAACACCGTCAAAGTCATTTATCCCACCTATTTGAGGTCAGCTTTATAAGTTCTTCTCTTTCATTCTATCCTATAAAAAGCCATACCCTCCGCCACCCTACGATGTATCATATTCCTCTTACCAGTTTTTTAATGGTCTTCCTTTCTTGTCCCTCCTACTTTCATCTTCTCAATTTTCCTAATAGGGGTTGTGTCTTGTCTTCTACCTGTGTGTCCAAATCACGACCTTTGGTGACACTCAAATTCTCATCTATTGTGGCTATTCAAAAGGTTTCTCTAACATATGCATTTCTAATTTGATCTTTTAATGTTGCTATACTCATCTGTCTTAGACTATACATTTTTGTTACAATTACCTTATCCACTTTTTTTTTGTGTGTTAATAATGACGATAAAGGGTAGTATGGACATTTGCCCCCTAACATTAGGAAAATGATACATGGATCTAGTTTTATTTTTATTTTGTTTTACTAATTTTTCGTTATGTCTCTTCTTCAGTGAGCCCTCTAAACCCAGCTACCAACCCATTGCCTTCTAGCCCAACCATGCCAGCAACCTGGTCCATCTTTCCTAATCAGCAACACATTGCGAGTTTCTTGGCCCGAATCCTGGTTAGGTCTCGTCCAAGACATCCAGCCAAACCCATTAAATGTGGCCTTTTCTTTCACTCTCCTAGCCAAGTCCTTTCCCCAACTCAGCTGTGTCCCATCCCAACCCTTTCTAAGCTAGCCCCATTTTCTTTGTTCCTCCAATTCTACAGCCTCAAACCAAGCCCAAACTTTGCCTCTATCCCCCATCAGTTATAGAACCCAGCTCCCTTCCCAGTCACCACTTTCTGGCAATGGTTACTGCTGCAGCTCATGCCCCAGCCTCCTGCAGGTCCATCCACAAGAGCTAGGTGTTGTCTGTCTTGTGGAGGAAAATCGCCTCACCCTCCTTTTCCTCTCCTACCATTTCTCGAGCAACTTCCATTTTATCAGCTGGCCAGAAAGTTTATTCAGACCCCTGCTCGGTGGCCCTCCCCTCTCGGCATCCAGCAAAAAGCCTATCCCCTTTGCTGATTTTTCTGCTGAGCACGGCTGTTATTCCAGCTGAAATTGACAGTTTCAACAGTTTGGACTCAAGTCTCTTGGATAATTCTGTCATGGGGAGATCTGATACTAATCTCTTCCTATCCCCATCCCTCGCTCAAGTCACCCATCTTTTCTTCTCTCTGAAATTGCAGACATCAGTTGGAAGAAGAATTTTTAGGCTGAAATTGAACAGTGCTATCGCTAGCCACCCAACTGCATCCTGATGAGGAGGCCCCAATTGCTAACAAAATTCCCGGGTGGAATCCTCAGAATGTTGGATGTTAGCTGAAAGCTTGTCCTGATTGTCGATGGTCAGGAAGGTCTCCTACTTTCCTATCTGCCAGAAATCAGGGACCTGAGATCCTTTCCATTGAAGTCTAAATCAAAAAGATAAAACTACAAGAGAGCTAAACAAGTTGAGTTCCTCAGTAAATTATTGCTGCCGCACAAAAAAAAGTTGCTGAATCTTCGGGTTCAGTTAGTTGGATCCAGGGTGATGAGTCGATTTTCTCATGAAGATTCTCTCTTGGAATGTTAGGGGTCTTGGCGACTTGGGGAAAAGAGCTACAATTAAGAATTTCACAAAGCCTATCAAATTGGACATTATTTGCTTTTAAGAATCTAAATTGGAATACTCTTACGACTTAATTATCCGTTCTTGTGGTGGTGGCCGTAGATTCAGTTGGGAAGCCAAAGGGTCCATTGGTGCCTTAGAGGGTATCATCATTTGTTGGGACCTGAGTAAATTCAATTAATTAGATTCTTGCATCGCCGAGTTCTCTCTATCATTCCATCCGGAAGACTACATCTCTGGTCTGGCATGGACTTTAACTTCTGTTTACGGCCCTTGTGATGACTCAAGAAAGATTGGTTCCTATCTAAGTTCCAGTCTATTAGTGGCAAGTGGTGTAACCATTGGTGCATCTGTGGGGACTTAAATATTATTAGATTTCTTCACAAAAAGACCGGGGTCACTAGATTGTCTTCTATCATGAGCCAATTCTCTGATTGCTAGGATTGGTGCTATGGGGCTGTGTAGCTAGGATTGGGCCACATGGGTCTGGAGGTAGGGGTGAAACCCAACCTGCATGACCCGACTCGAGAAATCAATGGGTTTGGGTTATGTATTTGTATATCTCGGGTTAGGTTGGGTTGGGAACAATAAAACCCGCATGAAATTCACTCCGACCCGAGTGCACCAAGTTATGAAACAACACTTGGGTTGAGTTGGGTCAGAAATTCGGGCTGGGTCGGGTTGAGTAACTCGGGTCAGCAATTCGGGTCGGGTTGGGTTGGGTTGGGTTTAATAAATTTTGATATGGGTTGGGTTGGGTTTATTGAAACCCGACCCGACCCGACCCGAGTTTCAGCCCTTTTTGGAGGCCATGTTGCCAAGATTCTGGCGAATGGGTCTGGGGGCATGCAACCAGGATTGTGTTGTATGAGTTTGGGTGTCATGTAGCTAGGATTGGGCTATATGGGTCTGGAGGCTCTATGCCTAGGATTGGGCTGTTCAGGTCGGTCCGAATATTTTGTGGGTTGGGTCTATATATGGCTTGATTTTAATTGGGTTTTTCAATTTTCCTGATTGTTGATCCACTCATTGGGATGGAATACTAACACATGGATATTTGAAATGGCATGAAAACGGTAAAACATTTAATCATTGATAGTTGGCTATGCACTACGTCTTTTATCCACATATTTGAGCGACAATCTGTAAGTCGAGGAGCATTCTTTGGAGTGTGATATCATTCATCAAACCCTTAGAGCTGCCTTTTTATCCATTTTGTGGCCTGCCTCTTTGATATATAAAGTCCAGATCAACCCAATCTTTCTTTGATTTCACTTATTCCACTTGCTCTCATTGGATTCCAATTTGTCATGCTTGATCAATCCTTCAAAGCTCAGATGTCACTGTATGGCAATTTTGTCAAAAATTTTGGTGTCAATATTCATTCTCTCTGAAGATGGTTGGTAGATACTTGTTCTTCTTGTTTCACCCCTTAAGATATATCTAAGGATTGTATTTGAACTCTTTTATATACTATTTCTAGGGTAATTATGAAATGGATTTCTGGTGTGTTTACTAAAGCAAATGGTGCATTCTTATATCTACTTATTTGATGGAAATTATGATTGAACCATATACAGAGAAATGCTTCCTGAAATTTATTGTCACAAAAAGGTTAAGCCACTCATTTGGCTTGAGACAAGTGAGAAGGACTATTCATATATTATTATATATACAAACTATGTTGGTGGATGAGAGAAATATGCTTACATTTTTTTCTTCTTTCTGTTTGTGCATTACTTCGAGCATAATTTTGTACCCAGGCACGAATAGATAGCTGAAGCGACTGTTCATTTGCTACTTGTGGCAGTGGTATGCCTGAATGTAAGCTCGGCTTAAATGACAGAGTACTGTTGGAGGCTCAAGGTCGATCAACAAAGGGAAAAGCCATTGACCTGGATGATATTAAGTTTCATCAGTATGTTGCTAAACTTCCTCACGTTTGTAGACTTTTAGTACTTTCTCATCAAGATCTTTTTATATTGTCATTGAAATAAAATGAATGATTTACCTCTAAAAAAGGGCAAATGAATTATTTTTTCTACCCAAACTGTTATGCTACCAGTGTCAGTTGGCATTCTGACAGTCTTCTTTCAGTGTAGGTGTGTGCGTTTGGCCAGGTTTGAAAATGACCGGACAATATCATTCATACCACCTGATGGGTCTTTTGACCTGATGACATACAGACTGAGTACTCAGGTTTAAGTTGTCTTTAAGTGGATGTTTTATCATATACTCATTATTAATCTTACAGGCATATTGTTAGTTTGGCTTTAGTAGAGGCTCATTTCATTTGTCCTTTTTCCCCTTCTAGGTAAAGCCTCTCATATGGGTGGAAGCTCAAGTAGAAAGGCATTCTAGAAGTCGGATTGAGCTCTTGGTTAAAGCAAGAAGCCAGTATAAGGAGCGAAGGTGCATCTTCATAGTGGCTTGTTTTGTAATTGTTCCTTGGTGACTGGAGACTTGATTCCAGAGTACCTGAGTTTTCTAACTTGTCACTTTATTTTATTATTTTTTAGTGATATACTGGTCTTTTTATTCATACAGCACTGCGACTAATGTTGCAATTGAGCTTCCTGTACCTTCAGATGCTACTAATCCTAATATACGGACATCCATGGGATCTGCTACGTATGCACCTGAGAATGATGCATTGGTTTGGAAAATCAAGTCCTTTCCGGGTGGCAAGGTGTGGTAACTTTGAACTCTTCTTCTCACAAACTGTGTGTTTATGACAGCCGATGTTGGGATGGTGCTGTCTATGGATATGATTCATTTTTTGTCTTGATGTCTATTTGTTAAACTTTCCCAGGAGTATATGATGAGTGCACAATTTAGTCTTCCCAGCATAACTGCTGAAGATGGGGCTCCAGAGAAAAAAGCTCCAATACGTGTGAAATTTGAGATTCCATATTTTACTGTTTCTGGAATACAGGTATGGTTCCTAACAGGTCTGATTTGTGAAATGAAATTTCAGATAATGATTGTGTTCCTGATTGCTGCTGTATGTGGTAAATTTGTAGTAAGACATTTTCTATGTATTAGGCATCATAGCCTAACTCAAGAGGCATGTCTACATGGTCTACGATCTTACCATTCAAAAAAACTAAAAAGGTCTACAATCTTAGCTATGTCCTATTTGCTCCACCTATGATGTTCGTATTTTACTACTCTAGTTGATGGTTAAATTTTGCAACACAAAGCCCCTAAAAGTTGTTTAAGCAATATTCTTTTTCTTTTTTTTTTGAAAAGATAACGATACTCAATCCCAAACCTTTAGAGGCCATTTGTCTTTTTCTTCTAGGAAAACAGTTCTGGGAAAAATATTATGCTAGTGTTTGGGTTGGGAAAACCTGATTTTTTTGTTATTTGCGTCAAAATCTTTAGTTTTGTTGAAAATCAATATTGTCTTGGCTAGAGAGGGAAATCCTTTTTTTTTGAAACGAGAGCTTCACTCGAACCTGAACCTTTTGAGGCCATTTGTCAATTTACTCGAGGAAAACAATTTTGCTGAAAAAATATGCTAGCGTTTTATTCATGTTATCTAATAGGTGCTATGAAATTTGGCCTCATGTTGGGTTGCGAAAAACTTATTTTTTGTTATTTGTGTCAAAATCTTTAGTTTTACTGAAAATGAATGAAGTGTTGTCTTGAAGTGGAATCTCATTTTCCATGCTCTTTATTTTTCTTAGCTGGAAAATAACAAATAGCCCCATGGTTGCAATAGAAATCAGTTATAAATTGTGCTAATGGATTGAGTGACCTTTGGCATTGGCATCTATTCTTATTACTATTTTTTTTTAATAAGATGAAAACCATGATGGAGTGATGGAGACGGACTATCAAAAATATACACTGCATAGGTGTCAACCCCATGCTTAGGCTCTAGATATGCCTTTGGCATTGGCATCTTTTCTTATTACTATTTTTTTTAATAAGATGAAAACTATTATGGAGAGACTATCAAACATTATACTCTGCATAGGTGTCAATCCCATGCTTAGGCTCTAGATATGTTGCACCTTCCCTTAAAAGATGGAATCACCTTAAGTAAGCGTGGCTTTTTAGGAAAAAAATGTATGCTTATATTTCATTTTTATACAATTACATATTGCAGTTTAATATGAATTATTTGAATTTTAACACTTGCTTAGAAACTCTAATTCTATACTATATTCGTGTGTTCTATATAATATATAATAAATTTATATTAATACATTTGGAAGCCCCATGGTTTATACATTTTGGTTTTTGGATAAATATTAATGTGATAATTGATGAGGATGCAAACTAATGATATATATAATGGTCAGATACAATCCAACCTAAATCGATGGGTGGTCTAAGTGTAACCCCTTTAAGGTTAAGGAACCAGGCTCTGTTGTGTAAGTGGGCATAGAGATTTGGATGAGAACGAGCCGCTTTGTGGGCTCGAATCTTGTCTGCAAGATACGGTCTAGAGGAGACAAATGGTTGGTTCCTAAGTGATAATGTGGAAAAGAAAGGTCAATGACGATCAGATCTTGCTAGGACAAGGTAAAGAGTCTGCAGGAAACATTTTCAGGGACAACATTAGACTCATGGTTGGAAAAGGGGATAGAACTCTGTTTTGGAAAGATCTTTTGTTAGGAGAGAGGCCTTTAAAAGAAGTTTCCCAAGACTCTACAGGATCTTAAGGAACAAGAAAGCACTAGTGCAAGATAGTTATAAAACAGAGGGACACCTTGTATCTTGGCATTTGGATCTTAGAAGGGAATTGAGGACTTTCTAAGAAGTCAGCAAAAGAGACCTCTTAGGACAATTAGGGGAGTTCCCCGTTTCACCAGGAGGAAGATGAACTAGTTTGGACTGGGGACTCTTTGGGCATTTTCTCGGTTAAAGCATTGGTAGATTTGGTCTTACAAAGGCACTCTAACGAGGTACCCACAACCAATTTGGCCTGGAAAGGCACTCTAACGAGGTCCAGATCTTTGTATCCGACAAGGTGACCCTCTATCTCCGGCTCTTTTCACTTTGGTTGCTGAATCACTAAGTTTTATTCTTTTGAAAGCTGCGGACTTCAACCTCATTCATGGGTTCAACATCGGTGCATCTGCTTTGCATATCCATCATTTACAGTTTGTGGATGACACTATCATCTTTTGCGAAGCCAATGAAGAGTATGTAATGACCTTCGAGTTTTACTTAGATGGTTTGAATTATCTTCCTCTCTCCAGATCAACTACTGTAAGAGTGTAGTCTTTAGGATCAATTTAGACAACATTGAGCTATCCTATTTTTGTGGGCTTCTGGGATGTGCAGCGTCCGTTCTTCCATCTACTTATTTTGGGCTTACCCCTCTGCATTGGCTCTCCCGGGTATTTACAATGGGAACCAATCATCCACAACTACAGTAAACACCTGGGTTCTTGGAGAGGGAAGTATTTATCCTTCGGCGGGCGAATCACTCTACTCAAGTCAGTTCTAAATGCTCTTCCTGTCTATTTCCTATCACCTTTTCGTTGCCCCAAGAAAGTCTCCCAATCAATGGAACAGATGATGAGGAACTTTCTTTGGGGTAACCATGAGGATGTGAAAAAATATCATCTGGTTAACTGGAATCAGATTTGCCTTCCTATTTCTACTGGAGGGTTGGGTGTGCGGCCTATTAAGGCAATTATTACAGCTCTTCTTACTAAATGGCTTTGGAGATTAGCATCCGATGGGAACACCCCTTGAAAAGCTATTCTTTTCTACAAGTATCGTGTGGGAAACTTCGGATGGGATGTCAACCCTGCCCCGCGCAGAGCCTCGGGCATGTGGCATGCCATTGCTGCATGTGTGGACAAATTCAAAGAGGGGACAAGGTTCAAGCCAGGCCGTGGTGACAGGATAAGGTTTTGGACAGATTTGTGGTGCGGTGACTTTCGTTGGACTCTCAATTTCCCTCCATTTATCACCTCTCCCTTAATCCTCTTGGGGCCATTTCACATTTCCACTCCTTGACGGGAAACCAAGCAGTTTGGGATATCACTCTTTGCCGTAACTTATCAGACACTGAAACCGATTCATTTTCTGAGCTCCTCCAGGTCATAACATCTTATAGAATCAACACCAATGTGGAGGATAGGATAACATTCTTTGGTGACCGGAAAATACAGGTATCTTTTCGGTTACGTCTTTCTACTCTTGGACGTTGACTGTTTCTGGTACTGCAACTGTCAACCCAAAAATTTGGTATTCCAAAGCACCTCCGAGGGCAATTAGCTTTGTTTGGACTGCCGTTTTGGCGAAAATCTTGACCCAGGTTTGTCTTCATGCCTTTGAAGAGGCGAACCATCTTCTCCTGCACTGCCCTTTCTCATCGGAAGTTTGGTATACTGTGTTTGATAAGTTTGGGGTAGCTTTGGTAATGCCATTGTTGGTTGCTTAGTTGTCATTTGCTTGAGACATAGTTTCTGTCTTGACTAAATGTTGTTCATGGTGGCACCTATCCTTTTTTGCAATTATTTGGAGCCTTTGGTGGGAGCGGAATAACAGGTTGTTCCGTAATTCGTGTGGAACCAGTGTGACTGTTGGAAGATGTGCTCTCGCTAAGTGTGCCTCTTGGCCTGCTTCGTTGCAGGAATTCAGAAACATTTTTATGTCTGACATTTTGCTTGCCTGGAGAGAATGTGTTGATCTTGCTTGAGGCTTCGCGGTTTATTATCTTGTTATTATTATTTGTTGTTTTATTTAGATTTTTTCTTTGTATTTGCACTTCTGGTGCCTCTTTTTATATTATTATATAAACCATTTCAAAAAAAAGAAAACCAAATAATCTTATTCTTCAATTCATAATTCATGTGAGGAATGTCCCTCCGCTTACAACCATGATATTTATAAGAAAACAAAGAAATAAAACTAGAAGAGGAATCCTAAGAAAACTAGAAAACTTTCTAATTATTCTAAAACGAAAATAACAACTAATTTATCTTAGACTCCTAAATAAACTGGGAAAGCCACCGACCTGGCTTCCTAAAACAAAGACTACTAAAGACGAAAATAATAAAATACTAAAAATAGGATTAAGCTCTACGTGTCCTACATCAGTCCTCCAGTCTTGAAAAGAACTCGTCCTCGAGTTGAAATAAACAAAATCACACGGCACCCAACAAAGATGAAGACCAAGGCCGTAGATGCGAATGATGAAACTTGTAACTGCACAACTTGCAATATACGAACGGTGAGAGCTTGCCGTCTATAGGACGAAGAAGTCAAGGACCACAAACAGGCTCAAGCATGGACAAACCAAGCTGATGGCGAAGGGGTCGTCATATAGCACTGGAGTGATGACACGGGTGAGGGTCTGTCGGATGGAGGACAGGAGATGGACAAGATAATGTACGAAAAACCATAGATGAATTCTTGGTATCCGTTATGGGATCAGGTTTGGGCACGAGAAAGGGTTGGGTAATTTGGCGGTGGTGGATCGACACTCATCAGTGGCATCGACTGTGGTGCCGACAACACAACTGGCTCTATCTCCAACAAAGGCAATGGCTGTGGGGTCACGACGTCTAGAGAAGCAGGCATGAACTCTGATGGTGACACTAGAGGAGTTGGCATTCGTCCTCGAGAAAGTATGCACGCATTTTGAGGTTTTGGCCACTTTCGTTGTGTCTTTGTATATTCTACTGTGCAATATTTTTCTATAGTCTTGGAAAAAGTCTTGAAATTCAGATCGTAAGTCAGATCGCAATTCAAAACACAATTCAGATAGAAATTCTTTGAACTCAGATTTAAATTCATTGAACTCAGTTTGGCTGATAAATTGATCACCATTGTTGTTGGATGCTATCGGGTCTGCATGATGCGGGCGATCAGATCGAGGTGTCATAGAGTCCAAGACATGATGGTTGGAAGAACTTGGTGACTTAGGTGAATGAGAATAGGAAGGAACTGAGTGGGAGGGATATGGCTTATTATGTCGGTTACAGGGGTGTATGAGGGGATTAGATGGAAAGTAAGAGGAGGATCGGGTAAATGATTTAATGGATGGGTGAGGTGGGATCCACGCATGGGACATGAATTTAGGTTAGTCAAAGTGGACACATAGTTGGTCAAAAGAGTCTAACAGTGGCAACAAGCGAAGGTGGGGGCCACGGATTGGAAAAGATGAGGCGAGTAGAAGGTGTATTAGGCGCAGTCAGAAGGTTACATGGGTTAAGTTGTTGAACACATACAAGGCTATTCACACGGGTGGACTGGAGGACTTAAATAAAGCTTGTGGCACGTGTGATATAATAAGGCTTTAGGGTGGTTGTTAGTGGGATACGCGAATGGAAAAGAAAAGGGAAAGGGAAACAAAAGAAGTGGATGGCGGAAACACAGAGAAGGGGAAAGGAAGAAGAAGCTAAGGGAAGAAGATGAAGAGGAAAGAAGAAGGGTATGTAGGAGGAGGGCAGCAGAATGAGGCGAGCGAACCTGGTGGCTGCGAAAAGAGAGAAGAGAGAAGACAGAAGAAGCAGTGGTGGAACCAGTGTTAATAGGAGAGGCGATCCAACAAGAACTGGCGATGGATGTAGTCGAGGCGAAACGGTAGTAGTAGGACCAAGGGGCAGTAGAGGTGGAAGCTGTAACAGAGGAAACCTTTGTACATGTATGTGCTTTTTTTTTTGGGTAGAGGGAGGGGCAAAAGATGGGAGGGGAAACCACGATCATTCTTGATAATGTAGGGGCCTATCTTCGAATAGGATAGGAACGTCTCTGTATAACAGAGATATAGAGAACCTTGGCTCTGAATCAATTGATGAAAGATCAGCCTGCAACTCGGCAAAAAGAGATAGATAGTCGGCAACTTGCCAGAGGTAGGAGATAAACAAACTAAATAATCTTATTCTTCAATTCATAATTCGTATGAGGGATGTTCCTCTGCTTACAACCATGGTATTTATAAGAAAACAAAGAAACAAAAATAGAAGAGGAATCCTAAACAAACTAGGAAACTTCCTAATTATTAAAATGAAAATAACAACTTCTAATTTATCTTAGACTCCTAAGTAAATTGGGAAAGTCACCGATCTAACTTCCTAAAACAAATACTATTAAATACGAAAATAATAAAATACTAAAAATAGGATTAAGTTCTACGTGTCCTACATCAATTTCTGTTAGACCCCTTCTCTCTTTTTGTTTTTGTACTCTTTTCTTTTAATATAAATTTCTTCTTTACCACTCAAAAAAAAAAATTAATGATATATATATATGAGAAATTCTAATATACTCTAAAAGATGTATTAAGCCATGTATGAGGCCCACATGACAAGTTACTTTTTTTTATAATAGTGATAATGATAGGTTCCAAAAATTGATTTTTTTACCTTTTTGGGTGATTTGACACTGCCATCTCACCATGGCTTACTACATCTTGGAGGATGCAAGTATATATAGAAAGTAACTTGATCGGAAAATTAGGCTTGCACCTAGACATCCACCTTGTGCCATAAACTCCAACTACCATCCAAGATCCCCATCACCCATTGAGTGTGTGTTGTTGCTTGAAGAATTTGATGCTAATAACCTGACAGTATAATTGTTAGATACTCGATGATCTATCGTGCAACCCACCAAGTCCTTGATTGGATCTATTCAACCATGTTTTGAATCTTATCAAAATTTGATCACCTTAAATTATCGTTTTTTCTTTTTTAAATTCTAAACTTTTGTGGCCTTTAAAATGTAGCTTGATTAATATGATCAAGGTCATTTTTGTGGGTCCATATTGAGATACAGACATTTCAAATAGGCTCATCACAATGGGTAAAATTGGGCCCTGCAGATTTATGTGCAGGATAATATCCTGCTGCCACTTGCGTGGATCATTTTATTCAATTCTTAAGACTAGAAGAAGCTTTCTGTCAACTGCCTGTTTTCCAGAGAATTATTGATCCCATTTGCAATTCTGCTCAAATGTTAGAATACGATTTACTTGAAAGGGCCCCTAGATCTGATTTTGTCATGATAAGTCTGTTTCATGAGGCTTCTCACTGTTTGTTTGCCTTACCCTATCTATTTGGGTCCAATTTTCTTTGTTCTTCACTCAACCATTTTTTAACATAATATATGGATTCCCCCCTTTTTTTGCCCTTTTTTTCCTTTTTCTCTATAGAATTGTCATCTACACAAAGCATAGAAGGCTTTGACTTTGAGAGGAACATAAGGATTATGCTTGACAATGAATCATACTTTATTTTAGGTTGTGTTGGCTAAGGATTTTATTAGCAAGTCGCTGTGCAATAAAAGGCTTTGACTTCGGAGGAACTTAAAATTCCACTCTGTTTTTAAGGAAACCTATGGTTTGACAGCCTGATTGACAAGAAAAAAGATTTGCTCAAAAAGATGCCACTAGACTCCATCACTCGTATCCTTCCCCTCAACACTTTTTACCATTGTGTTGGTTAATTTTAAGAGGAATCTTATGGTCCATGGTAGAGAGTAATTAGAAAGGACAATTAGAAATTAGTTCATTAGTGGTAAAACACCTGGTGAAAGTAGGAGCTGTTTTCATGCAAACAATGACTGTAATGCTTATAGTTACTTATCTTCATAATTGAGTCATGTATCCCACTTGTCTAGGGTCGTACTCATAATTGAATTAGACAACTGATTTTCATTGGTCGACCGGCTATTTGACAAATTGTTATTTAATTTTCACACACTGTTGTATGAGGAGTGACCCTTGGGCTGTAGTGGTTACGGCAGATGATGGACGACCGTGAACATAGCAGTGCGTAGCAGAATGTCTTGGTATTAGACTGACAATTTCTTATCTAATTTGCATGTTAAATTATCTATTATCTGCAGGTTCGTTACCTGAAAATAATTGAGAAGAGTGGATATCAGGCTCTTCCATGGGTGAGATACATAACGATGGCTGGGGAGTATGAACTGAGGCTAATCTAATCCATCCCTTGTGTTGCTTAGTTGACAAAATTGAATCAATGCTATTTTCACTATCAGATTTACTGACACATGATTTTTTTCACCTTTTCCTTGTGTTTTTTTCAATGATGAGTAAGGTCGCAACGCTTTTCACGTAGAATATTTGTCTCATTTTTGTGAATTAAGAACGTCATTTTCTTGAAGAAATTTATAGGTTGTCTTTCATCTTTCATTTTATTTTCCACTTCATTTTGAAGGTATGACTTTGTATTAGGGCTGCATGACCCGACCTGAGAAATAATGCGGGTCGGGTCGAGAAGATAAAAACCCACATGAAATTCAGGTCGGATTGAAGATTTTACAAGTTAACCCGACTTGACCCGACCCCACTAAAATTAGGTTGGAATGGATTTAGAATGCGGGTCGGGTCAGAATTCGAGTTGATTTAGGTTAGAATTCGGATCACGTCGGGTTGTGAAGTTCGGATTGAGAATTTGGGTCGGGTTGGGTTACATATATATCAACTCGGGTTGAATTGGATAAGGAACGCGATCCGAGTTACAGCCCTACTTTGAATCTACAACCTTTTGAATCTACAACCTTAAAGGTTGGGCTGCAGTCAGCCACAAATAGTACCTTCCACTGCACTTTTAACCTATCTGAGTTGAGTTGCTGATGGAAAGAAAAGATGATGGAAACGTTAAGAAATAAGGTATGGACTATGCTACTACTTCATGGAATTCATTGGTACATAATTTGTTCTCATACATAATTTACACAACATTAATAATAGCAGCAGCAGTGACTGGTAATAATAATAATAAAGTCCAAGCAGTGTGTTGTTTGGGTATCCTCTTACATGCATTCAACTCGGGCTTATTTATTGGTTTATCATTTGTCCTCTACGTCATTTGTATTTGTATCAGTGGTGCTTTCTTTTATTAATATAATATATTTTAAAAAATTTGAAATGAAAGAGTTGAAATATGAAATAAGCCAACTTGAAATTCACTTACATCGAACAAAGATAATAATGTTGGCCGATGCATATTGCACCAGCCGTGCAATTGTTGTATAAGTGATATCGGATGATAAATCTGCCAATTTATATTTTTTTACTTTGTTTTTGAAAAATTCGTTGTCATCGTTTTTGAGTTATTTTCATCAATTTTTTTGAATTTTAGCTCTAAGATAATTTGAAAGTAGGGTCTTTTAAATAATTTAATAAACAATATTCAGTATTTATGGAATTCAATGGACATATGTTAAATGTGATTGATGTAGTTTGTATGGTATTTGTGTGATTTTTAAAGAGTTTTGAAAAATTAATATGAGGGATATTCTAAAATACTTTCAATTTTCAAAGATTTTTGTGGAAAAATAATGAAATGATATTCAAATGTTTTTAGAATTGAATAAAGAGCATTTATTGTAATTGATATAGTTTTTTGGGTGTTTCTAATATTTTTATGAATTTTAGAATTA
Source organism: Chimonanthus praecox (assembly GCA_022113865.1). NCBI lineage: Eukaryota > Viridiplantae > Streptophyta > Magnoliopsida > Laurales > Calycanthaceae > Chimonanthus > Chimonanthus praecox. The sequence goes on from CM039095.1 coordinate 41,849,160, forward strand.
TTCACAATAAAAAAATTATGAATTGTAATAGAAGATACATATCACTTGGTTTGAGAACATGAATATCATATTAGGTGTTTTTCATGTTTTTTTTTTTCTTCTTCTTTTTAAAGTTTGAGATGTTATTTAAATTGTCAAGTCATTGTTCAATTTTTTTCATATACTTTATTTGTATTGAAATTTTGAATTTTAAGGGTTTAATACTCCAAAAAAATGATACATATTTTTGACAAAAATATGTGCACCCAAGGTTTTCCATTTTCCATATTTTTAAATATTTTTAATTTTTTAAAGAAAAATGGAGGCGAAAAAATAACTAATACAGTACAAATCGTCAGATACACTTATTGAGTTATTGGTGACACGTGGTGCCTCAACACTTTTTTAACCCCTACTTATTTTTGAACGAGTCTTGCTTGGGCCATGAAAATAATGAGGCGATCTAAAGTTATAAACTATGGAACTTAGGAGCGGTCATATGATCAAAATCATTTTTAAGTCTTACATTGTGTAGACTCGACAAAATTCAACTTTCACTTGTTTATCTGACTTGAATCCAACCATTTGATTTTAAAGGGTATGGATCTGATTTTTGAGCCATTTACTGGATGTGTGGACTCAATTTGAACCCGTTTATAAATAGTAGATTTGAATGACCTGGTTAATGTCATGTTTACCTGTAATAATTTCAAATACGAGATATAAACTTATTTAAAAGCTAGTCCTTTTTTAGCAGAAAATAATAATTATTCTGTTGAGCAGTTATTTAAAGGGAAATGATTTATGCACCCTCCATTTTACTCATGGTGCACTCTTCCAATTGTTTTTTTCAATTTTGTCCCTCACTTAAAAAATGATGGAAATGAAGAAAAGGTGGGTGGAGGGTAAAATTGAAAAAAAAAATTGAAGGAGTGCACCATGGGTAAAATAGGGGGTGCACAAATCACTTCCCTTATTTAAAAGGTAGTCTTGACATTTAGTCTCATTAAAGAAAGTCTATTCAGTGCAATTGAACAACAATAACATAAACAAGAAAGTATGTTTTGTACTTTTAATATTTCAAGTTGTACTATCCTATTGATTGTCATCCATCAAATGAGTAGTTAACATTAATTTATCACATCTTTATTGTCAAAATAATCTTAAGGTTTGCTCGTAGTTTTGTGCTCTTTGAGTTAGTCTTATCTTTAATGTGAGACATGTGAGACAGTACTATCTTATAAAGAAAATCTAATTGTCATAGTTATAAATACAGACTATAAATTATTTTGACTTGTTACCGTTGACATTTATATTTTTGTTTATTTTTATATTATTTAGTAAAATTTATAAAAGTAAATAATTTTTAAATTGATCGGTACACCCAAGACCTTTACAGTTAATCAAAATGAGTGAGATACTCTCCTCGTCTTTTATTCTTTTTGTTTGTTAATCGCTACAGTTGTATTTCCCTCTCATCCCCAAGCGAGGCCATCACTACATCCACCGGGGTACCCATGTCAGTATAGAGTAAATCTGGCTCACATTCCCCTCTCAAAATGCCTCCCTCTACTCGCGAAATGCACTACTCTGAAAGCTTTCGAGCAGACACTTGCACATTTGATCGTCATTGGCCTCTTCAAAGACCCCTTAGCTGCAAACAACATCGCTTCCTTCTGCTCAGATACTGGAAATCTCCAACACGCAGCTATGCTTCTGACGCAGGTGGAGCAACCTCATCCCTTCCTCTGGAACGTCCTCATCAGAGAATTCCACCACAGCCCTCTCAAATCCATTCTTTTCTACCGTCAAATGCTGCAGAATGCAGTGTCCCCTGATAAGTTCACCTACCCTTTTGCTCTCAGAGCTTGCGCCAATGCCCGTGCAATTTTAGAGGGGAAGCAGATCCATTGCCAGGTTCTTAAGAGCCCCCATCAAGCGGACATGTTCGTCCTGGGCGCTATCATCTCTATGTATGCCAAGTTTGGGATGATTGAAGTTGCACGCTGGGTGTTTGATCAAATGCGGCACAGGGGCTCCCTTTTTTGGAATATCATGATTGATGGGTACATAAAGAATGGGGATACACGCGCAGCGCGCCGGTTGTTTGATGAGATGCCTCTTAGAGAGCGGGATTTGTTTTCTTGGAATACTATGATTGATGGGCACACTAGATGTGGGGAGATAGAGGCAGCCCGAGAACTGTTTGATAAGATACCTGAGAGAGATTTTGTCTCGTGGAACTCTATGATTAATGGGTACGTAATTTGTGGTGACATGACAGCTGCAATTGAGCTGTACGGCTGGATGCCATCGAGAGACTTGATTACATGGACTATTATGATTAGGGGGTTTGTGAAATGGGACGAGGTTGAGATTGCTCATTGCCTGTTTGAGAAAACTCCACATAAAAGCTTGATGTCTTGGAATTCTTTGATAGATGGATATGCAAAGCGTGGCAATGTGGGGGTTGCACTGATGCTGTTTGAGTTAATGCCAGTTCATAACTTGACCTCATGGAATGTTATGCTGGATTTGTATGCTAAACGAGGGGAGATTGAAACTGCAAGACGATTGTTTGATAAAATGCAGGTGAAGGATGTTTTCTCATGGAATATAATGATTGATGGATATGCAAGGGTTGGATGCTTGGATGCTGCAAGAGATTTCTTCGGTGCCATGCCTTGTAGGGATGTGGTCTCTTGGAATTCATTGATGGCTGGTTACAAACAAAATGGCCATTCCAAGGAGGTCATTGAAGTCTTTCATATGATGCAAATGACTGGACAGAAACCTGACTGTTTCACCCTTGCAACCGTTCTTTCTGCAATAGCTGACTTGGGCTTTTTCATCCAAGGTCGATGGATTCATACCTATTCAGTCAGGAACGAATTCTCTCTGGATGGCATTGTTGGAGTTGCACTCATAGACATGTACTCGAAGTGCGGATATGTGGATATTGCTTTGGAAATCTTCGATGGCATACGTCATAAGAGCATTCACCATTGGAATTCAATGCTATCAGGGCTTGCTCTGCATGGTTATGGTGAGCATGCCGTTTGTTTGTTTGAGGAAATGCGACAATTGGCAGTAGAACTTGACGATATAAGTTTCATTGGAGTTTTAAGTGCTTGTAGTCATGCAGGTTTAGTACATCAGGGTCGACTATATTTCGAGTCAATGAGCCTTGAATACGGTTTGGCACCCAAGATTCAGCACTATGGTTGTATGGTTGATCTTTTAAGTCGGGCGGGGCATCTGGAAGAGGCATGGGCACTGGTGAGGAACATGCCTGTGAGGCCCAATGATGTGGTTTGGAGGGCTCTCCTAGGTGCTTCTAGGAACCACGGCAACATTGAAATCGGCGAGCAAGCAGCTAAATTTCTAATTGAATTGGAGCCATTTGATACTAGCTCGTATGTTCTTTTGTCCAACATATACGGTGCCACAGGGAGGTGGGAAAATGCTATGAAAATGAGGATGATGATGAAAGGAAAGGGCCTGCTGAAGACTCCTGGTTATAGTTCCATCGAGCTAAATGGTGGTGTTCATGAATTCATAGCGGGAGATTCTTCACATCCTCAGATCATGGAGATACATCTCTTGTTGAAAGTGATGACATCAGGAATGATGCTGGCTGGCTATACACCAGTTGAGAAACGTTCTTTATTTGATATTGATATTTAATACTATTTTTTTTTAAAGGTTTTTATTTTATTTTTATATTATCTCGCCCTCGCCCCTTTGGCCATTTGTGAAGGAATCATTAATGTTACTATTTTTAGTTTTAGAAAGAAGTTTAAGGTATTAACATTTTGTGTAAAAGACCCTTGAGCTTATGAAACAAAATATGTATTATGTGGGATCTTGTAGCATTGTAGTATGTACAAGCATTCAGGAATAAAACTCCACTAAGTACGTGATAAATTTCAACATATATTTTTTATAAAAAAAAGTTCAATGAAATTAAAAGTCATCATTTCTAAAAGTTTAAATATCAATTATCAAACTAAGATTAATTTTAGATATATTTTTAATTCAATTGTGAAATTAACACAAAATATATTCAGATTAAATAAAAGTCTAATCCACATTAGATAAATGAATGTAACAAACTCAATTGATTTAGAGGAAAAGAGGATAAGTGTGTTAGTAGGATTTTAATAGGTCCCACATTGAATTGTAAATAAAATACTACTCTCTGCCTCTTAAAACCCTAAACCCTGTATGTGACATGCAGATGATCATCTTCCTATGAAATTGAGAATCTCTAGAGTATTGTCTCTGCAGAAATAAATAGAGCATTTGATACTTATTTATCAGCTGCAAAACGTGTGACTCGTTTGTATTTTGCACGTAGCGAACTAGCGAACAATTGATCATTTGGAGTACGAACGATCAAAACACAAACGTAGGGGTCTTGAATCCTTTTTTTAAGGATGAAAACACAGACTTAGGGATCCTGCCTGAACCCTTTTTTGAAGGATGAAAACACAGACTTACGAGCCCTGCCCATGTAGGGGCTCTAGGCTGTGGCCTACTCTGCCTATAGGTGGGGCCGCCCCTGCACCAACTCAAGGTCCCACTAGTGATCCGAAAAGGGATATCAAGTGAACCATGTACAGGAAGAGGTTGTTGGCCCATGTGAGAATTCAAGCACAAGATTTCCAACAGTCTCCCTTACACTTGCCTGGCATGTTCAAGCATTCTCTGAGACAGTTCATACTCTAAATGATCAATTAATCGCTGCCGTGCAAGATAACAAACGAGTCACACGTTTTGCAACTGAAAAATAAGTAGCAAATTGTTTCATTTATTTCTCCAGAGAAATTTGCATCGGAGTTCTCAATCCCCTTTGTGATAAAAAGCGAGCACTAGAATAATATTTTTGAACTTGCTAGCTACTGTACTCCGAAGCTTCTCAATTTCATAGGAAAATGATCACCATGTTGTCCTGTTATATGGTAAAGCCTCTTTAACATTTTAAAATTGATCAGGGTTTAGGATTTTAAGAGACAGGGAGTAGTATTATATTTACAACTCCACGTGGGACCTATTAAAATCTTACCAACACTCTTATCCTCTTTTCGTCCAAATCAATTTAGTTTATTTTATTCATTTATCTAATGTGGATTAAACTTTTATTCAATTTGAATATATTTTGTATTAATTTTACAATTGAATTAAGAATATATCTAAAATTAGTATTATTTTGATAATTGATCTTTGAACTTTTAGAAATGATAACTTTTAATTTGATTAAACTTTTTTTAATAGAAAATATATTTTTCATTTTATAATGGAATACATTAGACACTAACATTATTATTCAACTTTCAGCCAAGGGATAATTATCTTATCATCAGTCATAAAAAAGATGGTGAAAATTGTTTTCACTTCATATTAAGATTCTGGCACAAATATTTATACCTATTGTGTAATATATTTAGAGTTTTTTATAGGCACCTGTGTACTTATAATATTGGATGCTGTCTCATAAAAAAATTAGAAAAATTGTGAAATATTAGAAAAAGTCACTAAATATTTTGACACGTTACAAGTTGATGGTCGGTGTTAATTTTTTTTTTTTTGTATTTGGGGTTTAAAAATCGGCCAGACCGATATATCGGCCGATATACATATTAGCCGAAATATCGGTTTGACTGATTTTTAAACCCTTGGGATGTATATCGGCCGAAATATCGGTCGATAATTTTATCTTTCCTCCCGATATCGGCATTTTCTCTCTCCTCCGATATCGGAACCGTGAAAAAACCGTAAAAAACCTTGATGAACCATGAAGAACCGTAAAAAACCGCAAAAAACCGTTAAAGCCGTATCGAACGGACCGTGATGAACCGTGGAGAACCGCAAAAAACCGTGTAAAACTGTGGAAAACCGTGTAAAAACCGTATCAGTGTTTTTAAAAGAAATAAAAAAAAAAATTAAAAACTGATATTTATGAATATCGGCCGATATTGTGACCGATATTTCGGACCGAATATCGGCCACATCGGCCGATAATATGTATATACGGCCGATACATATCGTATCGGCCGATATCGTTCGGTATGAAAATAGTGGTCTAATAAACCATCAAAAGAGGAGAGAGAGATGGGTTCTCCTTTTTGTCTTTGTTTTGTATTCTTTCCTGAGAACTGATCTCGTCCAAAAAAGGGGGAACAAGCAGAAAATACCGGAGAAACCTAGATCTAGGCAAGATCTGAATGGGAGTAACAGGTAACAGATCTGGCATGAGAGAATGGATCAGGAGAAACAATGCGTAGGAGTTGAAGGCATCCCAAAGGCTGGATTGGCGAAAGGGAGAAAGCCCCTTTGCAAGAACGGATCTTAGCAGAGGGCGAGAGATTTTTTTTTGGAATCAAGGAATTCTCGGCAGAAGAGAGCTAGGAGCATATCTGAGATTTGAGTTTCTTTTTTTAATCTTGCAACTGCAACGACGAGATCAGAATGAGGGATTTGGGACCTTGCCTAGAGATCAAAATACCGCTTCATGAAGATGCAGAAAACAAAAGGAATGGCTGGAATGCTCCTCGAAGAACAGAACGCCGGCAGAACGGCTGTCGATCGAGGCTATGTGAAGGAACTGAATAATCCATATCTAGTTGTGGCGAATTTGATGGCAGTCGCGACTCGGATGCAAAAACCATACATCGTGTTAGAGGAGAAGATGACCTGCCTGAGGTGAGATCTATGGATTTTTTTTGTTATTGTTGTTTTCAACCGAAGCTAGAAGGATGATGAAAGTAGAAATGAGGGATTTATTATGAAAAAGATTTTTGTGAAGAGGAACAGGGATGTCCAAGAAAGCAGAAGGGGCATAAAATGTTTTTTTAGAAGACAGGAAAGAAAATCTTTGAATGCATGGCCTCTCCTTTTGTCAAAAATTCTCACTGGTAGAGGGATAGAAGTGTTGAATCTGAGTCAGGACTAAAGATCGAAACCTGCTTTGATGCCATGTGAAAATAATGTGTTGTCTCCCTTGTGAATTAAGGAGAGACCTTGATTTTATTTATAGAGAAATAAAATACCAATATGACCGACAAAAATAATAAAAGGGGAAACTCATAAAAGAGGAAAGTAAATCTTTAGTAATCTCTAAATATATCTTAACACGTCCCCGCATGTTGAAGCGTGGATGGAAAGAAACACGAAACTTGAAAATTGTAGAAAAGTAGCACACTGATTGGCCACGAAAATTTGAGCACACTGACCGACTGCGAAATGGTAACACACTGATTGGTTGCAAATTGAAAAGTGACGAACATAGATGGCAGCCTAAAAAAAGAGAATTGATTTTTTTTTAGTACGCAAAACGGTAGTCTCACAGGAGCACTGAAAATTGTGGTCTAATAAACCACTAAAAGAGGAGAGAGAGATGGGTTTTCCTTTTATTTTTTGTATTCTCTCGTGGAAACTAATCTCGTCCCAAAAAGGGTACAAACAGAAAATGCTGGAAAAACCTAGACCTACGCGAGATTTGAATGGGAGTGGCAGGTAACAGATCTGGAGTGAGAGAAGGGATCAGAAGAAACAATACGAGGCTGGAGTGGCGAAAGGGAGAAAAACCCCTTGCAGGAATGGATCTTAGCATAGGGCAAAAGATTTTTTTTGGAATCAAAGAAATCTTGCCAGAAGAGAGTTGGGTACGAATCTGGGATTTGAGTTTTTTTTAATCTTGCAACTGCAACTGAGAGATTAGCATGAGAGATCTGGGATCTAGGAGCCAGGCTAGAGATCAAGAACCACTTCATGAAGATGCAGAAAATAAGAGAAATGGCTGGAGTGTTCCTCGAAGAATAGAACGCCGACAGAACAACCTTTGGTTGAGGTTGTGTGAAGGAGTTGAATCACCTAGATTTGGTTGTGGCGAATCTTATGACAGCCGCGACTCGGATTCAGAAACTGTACAGTGTGTTAAAGGAGAAGATGACATGCATGTGACAAGATCTGTGATTTTTTTTTTTTGCTTTGTTGTTTTCAACAGAAGCTAGAAGACAGAGGGAGGTAGAAAGAAGGGATTTAATGTGAAAAAAAGTTTCGTGAAGAGGAACAGGGACATCCAAGAAAACAAAAGGGACAAAAAAATAGTTTTTTTTTTAAGATGGGAAAGAAAATGTAAAAATACCCTGACCCAAATTAAATGTAATCCATTTAATAAATCCTTCTTAGACCGGTTAATCTCGAATATTACAGTTAGGGCTTTGCGAAAAGCCCAAGTGTGGCCCAATCTGAGTTCGAAAGTTCAGTGATCCAGCTCGTCCAGCTGGAAGGGCAAAATGGTAATTTACCATTCTTTGATATTATTTTATTATTTGTGTCATTATGTGATTATTATTGGATAATATTGTTTTCCTTAATCAAGAATTTCTATTTCTGATTTTAGAATTATTTTATTTTCAGAAAATGGTATTTAAAACTGCCCGAAAGGACCTCGAAGAGGGGAAATAAATATTTTTAAATGATTTTAGAAATGAGAAATTTTTGAAACAAGCATATTATTTTAGACCATTTTATTTCGATTTATTTTATTCTTTCAAACCTTGAAAATGAGGAATTTATTTTATTTTATTTGACACAAGTTAAATTAAGTAAATAATATCAAATTATGGATTTTGTTTAGATTTATGGTTTTTAATGAGTTTTAAATCCCCAAATTTTAATGGTGATTAGAGTTTTTTTAAAACCCAACATTTTTGTTAAGTTTGATTAAATTTATTAAGCTTTAAAAAGTATAGTTTTTAGTTAAAAATTAAATGTAGTCGAAATTGGACCTATTTGCAAAAACTAAAACTAAGTAGGAGGGACTTATTTGCAAACAACAGTAATTTTTCTACCATTACTGTATCGGACGTCTGCCAACCGCTGCATGCAGCGCCCGATGGCCATCATCGATTGCTCAGTTACCTCTATATATCTCATCCCTCCCCAGCTGGTTTAATCTCTCAGCCAGTGTCCATCTCTCAGCTCTGAGAACTAGACCGATCATCCTCTCCCTCTGCATCTATTTTCAAAAATTCGGTTGACCATAAGCTTAAGAGGAAGATTTTTCAAAGTCGGGATTTTCAACCCAAGAACTCAAGCGAAGGTAACCTTTGTGTTCCTTTTTAAATTTCAGTCAGTTTAGAATAAAAAAAGAGCAAATTTGACTGAGTTTTGAGTAAGTAAAATGGATTTTAAGTCTAAGAAAAAGCATGAAAATTTTGTATCACTTTGGTTTTGATATTAAAATCGGATGTTTTAATCACTGTTAAAGTTCTAGTTTATTCCCTAAGGTGAGAGGACTCATTGAGGAGTTCATCTGACCGGTTGGATGTGAAAGCCGAATCTAGGAAACCCACTGTTTCTTGATTCGTATTTCACTCTATGTTCGGCGTCACTATCTGTTGTTGCAGACAGAGGAAGGAGACGACTCTCCTGAGGTCTGAGAGTTGTGCTTCGGACTGTTCGAGGGTGACCCCTTCGGACGTTCTGAGTTCGACTCGAAGTTCCAAAGCGTCCAGAGGCTAACTGCTGCCCGCCTCTGCTACCGAAACGTCCCAAGTCCTGTTCGGAAGGACCAAGTGGTTCGGACGATCCGAGCTTCTCTCGGCATATTCCGAGACACACCGAGACCCACCGAAGCCTTTTTTTTTTTTTGTTCAGAAGGAGCTCCGGACGATCCGAGACCTAACCTTCAGATGGTCCGAGGACAAATCCATATTCCGAAGTCTGTGGACTAGTTTAGGCCGTAGTTCGGATGATCCGAAGCCAAAATACCTGGTTCTGAGGCATGTTCCGAGGAACCTAGTTTTTTAATATTAAAATCTTGGTTGATTGATGACGCATGTGTTAGATCCTAAGTTTTCATGTGATATTTATACCCCTTGATAATTTAAAAATGCACTAACCTCTTTTTCTCTTATTACTATAGTGTATTACTTATTATATTCACTTCCAAGCAGACACTATTTGTCGGGCACTGAATGACTTTATTTCCAGGCCGACGCTATATCTGTCGGGCACTAAGTGACCTCTAGGTCTAATTCAATACGTCAATCTGGTTATATCGAGAAGACAATATGAGAAGTGGCCTAAGCCTCTTGTACATGTAAACCTAAATCAATTCGTCAATCTGGTCTTGTCTAGAAGACAATATGAGAATTAGTCTGAGCACCTATTGATTATTATATTGTGGATTATTGTAACTTAAAATAGTTAGAAACCAAGTAGGAGACTCAGTTCTATTTAACCTGGAGATTCTTGGAAAAACAGTATGGTTTTGAAATATTACTTATATGTATTTCTTTGAATGCTATGTATGTTGACCAATTATTGATTGCACACTTATTTTAATGTTGACAGAGACTTCGAGACCACACAATTTTAGTGAGGAAACTTAACTTTGCAGTAGGTGTAAATCAGATTTAATGAGATGGATCTTGAGCAATGAGTGGTTTCAAGTTTTGATGAATCCACCCATGTGATCGGAAATGATGCACTGTTATAAGAAGTGCTTATGATGATTATAAATATTTATGATGTTGATCATATGTGTTTAAATACTGCTTCCACGTGCCCTAAACTATTGAACCAATATCGGCCATGTGTATAAGATGGTTTACGTCTATTGGACCAGGGGCGCCGACAGTTGCTGACTTGGGGAGTGTCAGTATCGGCTAGTGAGGCCGGAGATGTACTTGCAATAATCTATTTTGATCGTGTCGGGACTTAATACAATGGTCTCAGCATAGTATATAGGTGCCACGATGGATGACAACAGTAATGAAATGATGTTGATAATTTATTGTCAAACATGAGATATCATATTGCAAATATTGATTATTTAACTAATCTGATGTTTCATTAGACTGCATTATTATATTTCATTCACTGGGCTAGTTAGCTCATACTACTCACATTTCAGGAGATATGTTCGAGGAGGAGAACTTTCCGTATGAAGGTTAGGATGGATAAGCTGGTGCGTTGCCTTGGGATTCCCACTGAGGGGAATTCCACTATCTTTGTCTTTTGGTTCATTGAACCATTTATTTTTGTAAAGTACCGTGTGTGGTGCTTAGTTTGTATTAATGTGATGTATTAAACTGCTATGTGTTCCGTAGCTAGTTTGGCTTTTGATTTAATAACATCTCATTTATGGAATTATGTGTTTGTGATTGTGTTGTGGGTAGACTTATGGTATGTGTTTAACTCTATATGTTGAGATCATGTGTGACCTTTGGGCTTAACAATTGTTCCGGTCCAGTTAGAATTCTTGATTTTAGTTTCAAGAGGAAAAAAATCAGTGATGTTCCAGGTCCACTTTCGGGTCGGGGTGTTACAAAAAATCTGTGAATGCATGGCCTCTCTCTTTGCTGAAAGTTCTAATCGGCAGAGGGAGAGAAGTAATCGTTGACTCTGAGTCAGGACCAAGGATCGAAACCTACTCTGATACTTTGTGAAAATAATGTGTTGTCTCCCTTGTGAATTAATGAGAGACCTTGATTTTATTTATAGAGAAACGTAAATACAAATATTGCAAAAAAAATAAATAAAAGAAGAAACCCCTAAAAGAGGAAATTACATCTTTAGTAATTTTTAAATATATTCTATGTAATACGCTGACCTGAATTAAGTGTGATCGGTATGTTAAATCATATTTTAACCGGTTAATCTCAAAGATTATGTGTAGGGCTTTACGAAAAGCTCAAGTTTGGCCCAATCAAAGCCTGAAAGCTCGATAATCCAGCTGGTTTAGTTGAAGGGCAAAATGGTAATTTTTCATCTATCGACATTATTTCTACTAAGTATGTAATTATTTGATTGTTGAATAATATTGATTTCCTTAATCAATAATTTTAATTTATAACTATAGAATTATATTATTTTCAGAAAATAGAATTTAAAACTACCCGAAAAGACCCCGAAAGAGAAGAAATAAATTTTTTTAGACGATTTTAGAAATAAAAAAAATTTCAAGAAAATTGTGTGATGTTAGACTTTAATATAACTGTTTAGTTTATTTCTTCAAATTGTGAAAATAAAGATTTTAAACCCTTATACTAATTACAAGTTAAATTAAGTAAATAGTGTCAACATATGGATTTTGTTTAAATCTATGGTTTTTAATGAAAATTAAATCTCCAAAATTTTATGATGAGTAGAGCTTATAAAACCCAATATTTTTGTTAAGTTTGATTAAATTAATTAAATTATTTAAATCATGTTTTTAGTTAAAATTTAATTAAGACAAAACTAGACTTAATTGCAAAACCTGTTGGAATGACATATCTGCAAAATATTTTTTTACTGTTACCCTCGTGCAGATGCGAAATTTGTTTTTACTGTTGAAATTAAATAGTGGCCAGCAGCTTGCGTCGCCCCCGTTCAGATGCTCGTGGGTTGCTGGTGATGTGTCATTCACCTGGCCATGCTTGAGGGTTATAAATTTCTACCCTCTTCCCAGCTAGATTCACCCCAGATAGAATTCAACCTTCTGTGAAAACCAAACTGTCATCTTCCTCCCTGTTTTTCAAATTTTTTACTGTAATCTTAAGAAGAAAGATTTTATAAGTTTCGGATTTTCAACCCCAGAACTTAAGGGAAGGTAACCTTTGTGTTCATTTTCAAATTTTAATCGGTTTAGAATCAAACAAAAGTAAAATTGGTTAAAAATCGAGTGTTAAAATTTGATTTGAAGTTTAAAGAAAAATTCATATTTTCTTGTGTTACACTGGTTTTCATATTAAAATCGGATGTTTTAAATCAGTTTGGATGTTTTAATTTATTCCCTTTGTCAAAAGGACTGACTAAGGAGTCTATCTGATTTGTTAGATGCGAAAAACTAACCCAAAAAATCCAATGTTTCTAGATTCGTATTTCACATGGCCGTTGTCGTTATTGTCTGCTGCTGCAGACAGAGGAAAAAGACGACTCTCGGAAGGTCAGAGAGTTGGACTTTGGACGTTCCGAAGCCGACACCTTCGAAAGTTCCGAGCTTCGGTTTCGGGGTTCTAAAGTGTCCAGAGACTAACCATTTCTCCCGCCTCTGCTAACGAGATGCTCCGAGTCTGTTTCAGAAGAACCGAATTGCTCAGAAGTTCTGAGCTTTCCTCGACAAGTTCCGAGACATACCAAGATCCACAATTTTTTCTATTTTCTGTCTTTCCGCTCGGAAGCACTTTGGAAGTTCCGAGACATGAGCCTCGAAAGTTCCGAAGGACAGAACCATGTTTTGAAGGTTCTATAAACCCAGTATTTAGGCAGTGGCTCGGAAGGTCTGAAACCACAGTACCTGGTTCCGAGACATTTTCCGAGGAACCTATTTTGGTTTGTAAATCTTAGTTTGGATTTGGAATTGCATGTCTTAGACCCTAGGTTTTAATGTGATATTTATATCCCTTTTTTATAATTAAAAATGATACTAACCCCTTTCTCTTTATACTATAGTGTATATACTTATTTTATTCATTTTCAGGCCGATACTCTCTATCTGTGGCTGACTCAGCCCCATAACTATCTGTACCTGAGCGATTTTCTTTGCCGCTCGGTAGAAAAGAAGGGTTCGGGCATTGACTGACCTCTATGCCTAACTCGCTATAAGAGTAGTCGCCTGAGCACCTTATATCAATAGGTCTAACTCAATACGTCAACCTGGTTATATCCAGAAGACAATATGAGAAGTGGCCTGAGCATCCTATTATATATTGCTGATTATTGTAACTTCAAATGGTTAGTAACCAAATAGGAGGCTCAGTTCCATTTCCACTAGAGATTTTTGGAAAATAGGATAAAAAGGTTTGAAATACTATGAGTATGTATTGCCATGTATGCTATTTATATTGACTAATTATTTATTCTATATCTGTTTGTATATTTGACAGATACTTCGATACCACACTTTTTCGGTGAGAAGACTTAACACTGCAGTAAAAGTAAATTAGGTTAAAAAGGATCGAGTGCAATGAGTGGTTTCAAGGATCTATTCTAATGGACCCACTTATATGCCTAGATATGATGCACTATTGTGAAAAGTGCTTATGGATATCTGTGATGTTGATCATATATGATGATGCTTATGAGATGTGGTGATGTTAATACTGCTTCCACGTACCCTTAACTACTGAACTATTACCGGCTTTGGGCGTGTCAGTTTATGTCTACTAGATCAAGTGGGTTAGTTGCTGACAAAGGGTGTGTCATACCGATTTTGAGTGGGCCGGAGATATACTTATAAGGATGTATTTTGACCGTGTCAGGACTTAATACTAATGGTCTCAGCGTAATACCTATGGTTTTAATGTGGATGTCAGCAGTTAATGGAATTATGATTTTTGGACATGATGAAACTATTATGTTAATTTTGGCTAATCTGATATTATGTAAATTGCATTCTTATGTTCTTTCAATGAGCTATTTAGCTCACACTACTCACATTTCAGGAGATGTACCCGATGCAGAAGAACCTCCGTATCAAACTTAGGAAGGATAAGCCGTTACGTTGCTTTGCTTTGGGTTTCCCACGGACGGGAACTTATTTTGATGTTTAGTTATTTGGAACCGTATTTTGTGTAAAGTACCGTATGTGGTACTTATTGTATTTTTAAATTGTATAAACCACAATGTGATTGCAGTTACTCTGAATTGATTAACTGATATTTCGTTTATAAAAATATGTGATTGTATGTTATGTATTTGCTTCTGGGTAGGCTTATGGTTTTTGTGTGAGTCCACATGTTAGGGACATGTGTAACTTTATTTTTGGGCTTAACTCTTGATTTAGCCCAGTTATAAGATTTGAGATTAGTTTTTTTTTTGAAAAAATCAGTAGCGTTCTGGGCCCACTTCCGAGTTGGGGCGTTACATTTTAAATATATCTTAACATTACCGAACATGAGACAGAAATAGACAGGAAGTTGCTTGAGTTAAGAACCAGGGCTTGGCACATTGCTCTCCTCTAATGGAAGCATTTTGCAAGTCAAGGACAGTTGAGGTTCTATGAACTCCTTCAATTCTTAGACAAACAATCAAGGAAATTTCAGAATGGAGATCAACAACGCCCAAATGTACCCTCAGCCACTACAAATGTCACCGTTTATCAAATTCCACCATCAGCTCTCATTAGTTCCTACAGTTGTAAATTGATTAGTTGGCAAGAATCTTAATATGCAATTTAATGTTGCTAGCATTAAGAAAGAGATAGCTAAGTTGTATGGCAAGAATCCTAATAAAAACAAAATATTGTTAGAATTAGGATTAATTGTAAATTGATTGGAAAGATTTGGGATTTTTTTCATATAATCAGGAGAATTGCACTAAGGCAAGTTGTGCCTATACTAAATTAATTCTAATATTATTCTCTTTTTTAAATTCAAAGTGTAATTTTGTGATTGGACAATGAACACTTTCATCTATATGTCATGGAGAACATTCTTTTTGTAGCTAAATTCATGGAGTAGGCTATACCACTATAGAATGGAATATATATATATTTTGAATTGATATGAATAGTTTGTTAGGATTAGCTATAAATTGATTGGAGAGATTTGGGGTTTTTTCATGTAATTAGGAGAAATTTTAGTTGTGTAATTGCAAATAATTGGGGGCAAAGTATCTGCCGGAATATGTAGCACCCCACCCAAAAAGTCCCACATTGGTTGGGAACTTGGGTGGTGGGGGCTTTATATGAGAGGGGGCAACCCTCCCCATTGTGAAGCATTTTGGGATTCTGTGCGGGTCTGGTAGGGCCCAAAGCAGACAATATCACGATAGGGTAGGGTCGAGTCATCACATGCCCCTCCCCCTATGTTGAGTCGAGTTGAGCCAAGGCCAGGCTTTCCCCTAAGCAGCCGACTGAGTTGTGTTATTGAGCCGAGTCAAAGACGGGGCTTTCCCTTAGGTTGCCAAGTTGAGGTGAGGGTGGCTCTGGGCTTAAAGGGGGTGGGTTGTGATAGCCCTAGTCTAGAGGCCCAATAGTTGAGCCCCAAAAAAGAGACAAAAATTGAGAATGTTGGTCATTGTCGGTCCGACCAACATCGGACAGTGGTTACGTGGCATGATGAGGGAATGAGTCCCACATTGCCTAGGAGCAAGATTTGGAGGGGGAATATAAGAGGGAAAGTCCCCTTCACCTAGTGCAACGCATTTTGGGGGTCTCTTCTTGAGTGGGACCCCCAATGCAAAGTCTTGTGAGCCCCGTGTGGACCAAGAAGGAATAATATTTTGCCGGTAAGCGGGTCAGGGCCGTTACACCTTATATGAGAGGGGGCAACCCTCCCCATTATGAGGCCTTTTGGGCGAGGGCCTAAAACAAAATCGTGCGGGTCGGAGAGGGCTAAAGAGGACAATATCATGATGGGGTACGGTCGGGTCATCACAAGTGGTATCAAAGTACGGTTCAACACTCGAACTGTGAGGCTTTCTACTTGTGTGACTTGCTTACCTATGTGTATGGACCCCTGTCAGTGTGACGAGATAGAGCCGGAGATGACTCTAGTTTTAAGGGGATGTATTGTAGCCCACCCCCTCTCTCAAAAAAAAAAAAGTCCCACATCGGTTGGGAGCTTGGGTGGTGAAGGCTTTATATGAAAGGGGGCAACCCTCCCCATTGTGAGACCTTTTGGGCCTGACTATGTGGACCAGGGCCCAAAGCAAAACCGTGTGCGTCGGGTAGGACCCAAAGGGGACAATATCATAATGCGATAGAGCCGAGTCATTACAGAATATATAAAAAATACTAAATTGATTTGTAGACAAGCGGTCACTAATTTTCAAAAACTCTCCGTTGAGTACAAAGCCTTTTATTGGAGAGCCATTTGCTAACTTTTACCTTTAATTCTCTTATCACAGAATGGCTACGATGGGGGGGGTGGGGGGGGGGGGGGGGGGGGGGGGGGGGGGGGGGGGGGTAGGATAAGAGGGGGTAAACCCTCGTTACCCCTTGTTACCACCCTCGTTTGGTAACAAGGGGGTCAGGGTAAAATTTTGAAAATTTACCATTCTCATCTCATTTCTTAATACCCCTTTGGAGGTTGGGGTATTCACAATACCCTACCCCTCAATACCTCTTGTCTTCCTCTCTTTACCAATTATATATTATAAAATTAAAATCTTTCAAGTAATTAACAATTTAATTCTATTTGAAATTTGTTTTAAAAATGTGTCAATATTTTCAACATGATGCATTTGGATGAGGGGTAAATTTTATGGGGATTACCCTTGAGTAAGGATAATTGTAAGTAGGGGTAAACTGACATATTAACAATTTTATGATAATTAATATTTTTTTATTAAATCTATCTAATATAAATAATAAAAATAAAATTTTATGAAACATATTTGTCAAAATATCCTATTTTTAAAGGGTGATTCTATTGAAATTTCGATAAGGTTTTGAAATTCCGAAAGAGTTTGAGATTCATGATAATCTCTTTCGAAATAATTAGCAATTTAATGTGTTGGAAGTTTATTTTAAAAATGTGTCAACATTTTCAACAAGATGCATTTGGATGAGGGGTAAATTTTACGGGAGTTACCCTTGAGTAGAAGTTACTATAAGCAGTGGTAATCTAAACATATTAACAATATTATAAGAATTAATAATTTTTATTAAATCTATATAATATAAAAAATAAAAATAAAATTTTATAAAACATAATTGTCAAAATGTCCTATTTTTTAGGGTTGATTTTGTCCAAATTTCGATAGGATTTCGATACTCTGAAAGAATTTGAGATTCATATTAATCTCTTTTGGAGTAATTAACAATTTATTCTGTTGAAAGTTTATTTTAAAATGTGTCAATATTTTCAACATGATGCATTTAGAGGGGCAAATTTTATGGGGATTACGCAAGATTACCCTTGAGTAAGGGTAACGATAAGCAGCGGTAACCTGATATAATAATAATTTTATGAGAATTAATCTTTTTATTAAATTCATATAATATAAAAAATAAAAATTATAAATGTTTATGAAGTGATATGTTGATATTTTTTATTCATTTATTGGGATTTAAAATAATAATATAAAAAAAAATCTTTATTTATTTTTTTAATGTTAGAATGATGTTCATTTTAAATTATAATTATGAAAATAATTTATAAAAAAATATATAATATTATTATAAGTTATATTATTAGAATTTACTTTATAAATATTATTTGATAATTATATTTTATAAAAAAATTCAAAAAATATTAATATATCATGTTACCGCTTGTAGTTACTAAATAAGATTTTTTACTCTTAGGATAAACTTTTACTTTACGACTGCAATTACCAAATAAGATAAGGGTAATCCCAATTCAAAGGTCACCCCTACTCAAGAGTGACCCCTACTCAGGGTAACTCCTCTAAAATTTACCCCTCATCCAAACGAGGCCAATATTGCTATTTCTTTAGTCTGCTTTAGGCGTTGGGCTAAGGAAGTGCATCTCATCATTTCTTTTAATTGCCCTCTCGCCTCCTGGATTTGGTCAATTTACTTGGTCCTTTTACCTCCCGCATTCGATCATTGACTGCCTTATTTTTAACGTGCCGGCTTGTCCCCGAATCATTCAATTTCCCCTTGGAAAGATGGGGTTGGCTTCAATCATAAGGGCAATTTAACGAGGACAGTGATCCCACTTACAGTTACTTTAAGAGTATGGAAGCAAAGGTGTAGAAGAAATTTTCAAAAGAGTGCAAGGGCTCTGGCGCATCCTTTGGGACCAGGATTTATTTAGTCTAAGGGCATCTACAAAGGGTTATTTGTCATTTTTCATATAATGAAAATAAAGAGCATGAAAATTTAGACATTTCTCTCTTGATCTATGAAATGAGACTTTTTCCTCTTCTTTCAGAAAAATCCATTTCCTATGGAGGAAGGCATGGAAGGGGAGGGGAAGACATCTGGTGGAGACGATTTTAATGAGGAGGAGGCGGCTATTCTCACTGGCTACGACTATGCTTCATTCGATTCAACAGAAATAATGATTTCGACGTAAACAACAAAAACATTGGACATCCATGGCCGGTACAATACCAGATTCACTGCACTTATCGTATGACATGGTTGAAACCTATGAAGCACAGATGACTGTATCTCCGTATCGGATACGTGCCATATCTGATACGCGTACCCGTATCGCTAAACCCAAATGTAATTTTTCCTACAAAATTGTTTCTCATGACTCATGAGGAAATAGACAGACGACTCCAAAGGTTCTACTGTTCTAGTTCCTTTTCAAGAATTAATATGGCGCATATTTAAAAGAGTTCGATCAGGCACTTTCACATCCATATCAAATTTTAACAAGCACGATTCGAATCCAAAATTAATAGATCCACGGTCGATGAGGGTGTAACCATATTGGTCAACTCAGTTTATATCTCATCCAGCACATCAATCCTGAAAAATCAGTGCATTTGGCCAGTGCACAACATATTGACCATATAAACCATTTTAGTATCCTCATGAAGAATCAAATGGACACTGCTTAATTTTGGGACAATCAGCATGTGGATGGGCTCCACCAACTATTAATATCATGAACAGTAAATAGCCAATTGCCAAAGCGCCAACTCCATCAGTCGCGTTTTACCCATTAGCAAAATATATGGCAAAAATATAACAAGTTTTACTGTATAGGTTAGATATATCATACAAGCTAGTAAGGTGGAAGCATGATTAGTAACGCTATTTTTTTTTTTTTTTATAATAGAAATAACTTATCTATAATCCTTGGTATCTCAGGAACACACCAGCATGTCACAACCAAGTTGAAAAATCATCAGGTAGACAGGAAAAAATATTTGGACTTTTTTTCTCTCCAAGTGACATCTACTACTAATCAACGAGCACTGTAACAGATGCTATAACTCCCATATGAACATACAAATGGGAGAATTATTTATTTACTTTACATGACGTGGGACCTACACGAACTTACAACAAATGTTACATTAATTTTCTCTTATTTTTCATTTTTCTATCCTGATTCCTTGGCAAATGCAAATGACTCTCCCAAGGCTGATAAAAGATACCTTATGGTAATAAGAAATCACAAGATTTAGATTATCCATGCTTTGTTAGACCTCCATTAAGCTCCTAAGACAGACTGCCAAAAGCAAGTACACGATCTAATAAATACAAGAACAAAAGGAGCTAGTGAGGCCAGCAGAGAGAGGAAGGCTCACAAATCTCGAGCATCTCCACTGTATACAGTCACATGTCTAAGGTAATCGAGCCATTGATCTAATACGCACGCTCACTGTGATTCAACAATCCATTTTATCATTGTTCAAAGTTGTGTCTCACACAACAGCTGCAATTTAACTGATTAGTTCCAACTTAGCTTGCCATTCCTCCACAATAATTTTTTCATTCACTTGTTCCATATGCTCATCCCTTGAATCACTGAATTAGGTAGTCCAATAACTCTTTACTTCTGATTTACATCCCCACACACGGTGGCTTGCTAGTTGAACAGTGCTCATTGGACCATATATGGTACTTGTACACAGTCAAGATGCTCAAAAGATTGAATATCCATTTAGGTGCCAGCTTCACTTGTAAACCGGAAACAGTAGTACATAATAAATAAGGAGATAACAAACAAATCAAAGCATCAAAGGTTTACCATATTAAGAAGCCGCAATGCAGCAGGCCGTGTGAATTTCCTTGCGAAAAGGAAGCATCTAGATGGTTTCCCCTTGCTGCTGCACCATTCTCTTCTGTATTCTGTCTCATAATATATATTATCTATGTCCTGCACAAAATAATATCAGATAGTGATTATTATTGTGGTGAAGGAATGATAGGTGGTAAGTTGGACCTGCAGCAGTTTTTGCCCGTCCACACACAAGGCTCGTATAATTAGTATATCAAGATCCAATCAATGACATGAAATTGAACTCAGTGGAGGGCTTATTCAGTTACCTCTACAAAGAGCCTAAGTTTGTAGCATTCTAACATGTATTGAAGTTGTTACGTATTTTAAATTAGATGTAATAGGGTAACGAGTTGTGTTTTTAAATTTAGTCCATGTCAGTTAAATTTCAGTTCAAGTCATGAATAATCTTATAAATACCAGTTTAAGGCCTTGAGGCCAGGTTGGTTTGGATATTTGATTACATTTTTATGTGGACTTGTGCACAGCGTCAACCCCAACTCAAATAGAAAATCAGTTCATGCTGACCGTACAACCAGAAGTAGGAGGTCTTTCAGTTCTGAAGGAGGTTTTAAAGGAGATTAGTGGAGAGCCTTAACTGGATTTTGTGGAAGATCAGACAAAAACTTGGTGGGGCTTTGATTGCCAATGAGCTGATTCATATTAGGAAAAAGGATAAAAAAACAGGATATTTTTTTCTTATATTTAAAATAGACAAGGAGAAGGCTTATGATTATGTAGATTGGAGTTCTATTGGTTACCTGTTCGACAAAATTGGTTTTGGCGAACCGTGGAAGAAATGGATGAAAGCATGTGTGGAGGGGACTTATTATTCGATGTTAGTATCTAGAGGATTTTTAGTGTCGGCCGATGGACCAGTTGTGACCCGTTTACAATTTGTGGATGATAATTTTTTTTTTTCGGAGAAGTTTCTTGAGAAGAGTTATTAGGGTATAAAGTAGTATTAAGATGCTTTGAGTTGGTTTCTAGTCTTAGAATCAATTTAGGTAAAAATACCTTAATAGGGTTTGTGGTGGAGGAGGACCTGCTTTAAAAGTCTTGCAGCAGAAATTAGGTGCGACGCTGGGAAGTTACTTTTTACTTATCTGGGCTTGTTGATAGGTGGAAATCTAAGATCTAAGAGGCTTTGTGCTCCCGTTATAGAGAAAGTGGAAAGAAAACTCGCAAGTGGGATGAGGAACTTTTTGTCCCTAGGTGGCAGGTTGACTCGTTAAATCGGTCTTAGAATCTCCTCTTGTACTTTTTATCTCTACTTGAAATGCCAAAAGGGGTGGAAATTAGGTTGGAGCAACATTTTAGGAACTTTTTATGGGGTGATAAGGAGGATATGAAAATGGTTCACCTGGTCAATTGGTCAGAGGTCATTTAGCCAAAATCTAAAAGGGGGGCTGGGAGTAGTACCTTTAGAAATCAGGCTTTACTATGTAAATGGAGGTCGAGGTTTGGAAGGGAGAAGAATGCATTGTGGAGGAAGATTTTAGTGGTGAGATACGGAGGATATAGGAGGGTGGAGAATAGGAGAGAAAGTAGAGAAGGAGGGTTCACCAGTGGTGAGGGATTGGTAATCGAAAAGGGAAGGTGTAAGGGGAAGTTGAGAATGTTAGTTGGGAATGATGCAGACACATCGACAAGCAATCAGGGCCTTACATTGCTAAAAAAAATTAATTTTTTTTATGGATAATCAGGGCCTTACACAAGGTCCAACGGGGATTGGTGGGGTGTCATGCAACTCTGGAAGAATCACTTATTCGTCTTTGAGTCGGTAGGGGTGAGAGATTCAAATGAGGTGGAGTCATTAGGGATTAGAAGAGCCTTGGTCCTGTGGTTGGGCATTGGTCAGTGGAAGTTAATTGTAGAGGGGATTCAACGAATGTAATTGAGTGGGTAAGTGATGCGGTGCATCCTGCTGCTATTTTTTCTTACTTGTTATTTTCCTGTTTTTTCTAGTTTTTTTTAAGTAAGGGTAATCTTGTAATTTTCTGTTTTATTTTATTTAAGTGAAGTCTTTATATAAACATTGTAGCCTTTTGGGCATGGACACAATGCAAAGAAATAAGATTTGAGATTTACGAAAATCTTTGTCACGGCGAGAAGCTTGGTTTGGGCGTGAAGCTCTCCTCTAATCTCCAGGTACTTCATCTTCTTTCTTCTTCTTCTTCTTCTTCTCTCTTTCTTCTTCCATCTCTATTTTCTTTTATTCTTCCCTACCAGCCTGCCGTGAACACCCAACCCCATCCCTTTTGCCGCTGCCCCCAAAATCCTATCTCTGAGCTTCCGTCTCCTTCTCTACCCCTTCCTGGGTTTTGCCCCCTCCCTAAATCCATCCTATCACCTTCGCCTCTTGTCCTAATCCCTCCCTACCCCTTCGTCAGTCGGAAACAGCAACTATAATCCCCTTACTTGTGATTGAAATCATCCATACCCCATTTCCACATCCACCGACCCTCCCCAAGACCTCCACTACCCTCGTCAGTCTTTACAGCCCATCCATAACCTTTCGCCTACCCCTCTACCACCTTCTTTAAGTGTCGTTAGCCCATATACAGCCTTCTTCCTGTTTACCAACTCTTTATCCAGCCGCTCTGCTGCCATAACCTTCCCTTTTAGACATTCATACTACTGTTTAAACCTCTCTTAAGCCATAGACCGCTGTCCATCATATTTTGAAGCCTAAAACAGTCCAGATATAATCTCCATGTGATGTTGGTTTATGCGTTTAGTGATCTGATAATCCTCTTGGTTTTGAAGGCCTTCTATTTTGAACTATAACTTGCTTTGAATTGTGATTTAATTATTTACATTGAACTCTCTGAATTTCTTGTTTGTTTGTGGTAGATTTATTATTCTAATTGTTATTATTAATTTTAATTTTAATTTCAGCCTTATGTTAGTTTCTTATTACAACATAATTGCATTTAGGCATTTAGGGTCACTTTTTGTCTTGTCTTGTGTCAGTAAGGGTGCCTCCTTGGAAATTAGATTTCGTAACTAAGGAAATTAGAGCTTTGTGCTCGGGCAGAGATGTTTCATTTGTACATGTCAGAAGACCGGCTAGTGGTGTGCAGATTTCTTGAAGGGCCACAAAGGATTCTTTTGGTCTTTCCTGTGGTTTCTTTGGGTTTCTTGTGGGGTTTTCTATTATTTTTCTTTGTTTTTCTGGCATCCAGGTATCAGCCTTTTATACCTGTTTTCGTACCTTTCTTCCTTTAATAAGTTTGTTATTTTTATCACTAAAAAAAGTGTGTTTGTCTTAGAATGCTATTAAAATGGGGGTAATTGGATTGTCCATAAACAAACAATTGGCAACACTCAACTGTATCATCAGTACTAATAACGTGATTTCGTTATTAATACCAATTGCACATTTAGTGGTTATTTGTTAAGTTTATATTTTTGCTTGTCATGCATTCAATAGCGATGCATTTTTTTCCTTCACTTATTATCTGATCTGATTCAAAATTGGGAACCTCCCTTATCTCATTTTAAGAAATCTCCTATGACCATTTCAAAATAAATAAATAAATAAAACAAAAACAAAAGAAATCTCCGGCTGAGGCATGCAATAATCATCATAGGCACAACTGTTGATGCCTTACGCCTTGCAAAACTAAAAATACATTCTTGATGTCACAAAAAGAACTCTTCACTTCGCAGCAGCCATTCTTGGCATCATGTAAAGAGTTTCAAATCTTCACCTCTCAGAAGAATCAGGCTTACTGTTAACATACATTCAAGACCTAAAAGGTGGTGGCTGAAGAAGACCATTTGAAAAATCAACCAGTACACAAGCAGCCATTCCACACTCAGAAAAGAGCCATCATCTTCAATGTATAAAGAAAACTCAAGAGTTACAGGTAGAAGGAAGCGGAACTAGGAGAAGCAAGAGATCATCAAGGACTTGGATAGATGCAGCATTAATTATGAAATATTATGGAATGATGGACGTAGAACATGACTTCTAGGTTATAGTAGAAAGGTAGAATTAGAAAGATGCCCCTACAAGGACCATTCGCCTCCGAGGGAAATTAGTTTCCTTTGGACTGCAGATTTGGAGAAAATCTTAACTCAAGATAATTAGAGTAAAAGAGGAAGAACTTTGGTTAGTGCTTGCCCTTTTTGTCTTCAAGCCTTTGAAACATCAAATCATCTTCTCATTCACTGTCCCTTCTCTTTTGAGGTTTGGCACTTGGTTTTAAACCAGTTTGGTGTGGCTTGAGTTATGTCTTGCGCGATTGCTGAATAGTCTTTCGCTTGGGACATTACTTCGGTTTCTCCTAAGTGTTGTTCCTTATGGAAGTTATCTCTATTTGCCATTGTTTGGAGTTTTAGGTGGGAACGTAATAATAGGGTATTTAAAGGTACTTCTGAGCCTAGTGCCGTGGTTGGAAGACGTGCTCTCACCAAGTGTGCATCGTGGGTTGCTTCTTTACAGGAATTCAAGAACATATCTATGATCGACGTTTTGTGTGCTTGGAAAGAATGTGTTGATCTCGCTTAAGCCTCAGTGTTTCTGTTGTGTGCCCAGGGAGTTGGTCTTTTTTGTGGGCGGTTGCTTTTACTGTTTTTTTCAGTTGTTGTTTTTATCTGCCTTCTCTTTTATATATACACCCCTGGTGCCTCTTTATCTATTAATATATGAAACATTTAAAAAAAAAAAATGATGGCTTTAACAATGACGGTGACAACGAAGATGATACGCATATAAAATAAATAGATAATATAAAACAATTCTCTTATCAAGTTCAGCATATCCAAACTGCTCCCACCCCTCCAAAGCCCACCCACCCACCAGTAAGTGTGCCATTTTGGCACCCATATGACAGTCACACATTGTGGATTGAACACATCAAAACAGGCATTTTGTAAACCCTTTAAAACCTTGAGACCCTACAATCAAGGATCAGGATAATTTGATAAAGAAAAATGTATATTTGAATAAATGGGAACACAGCATAACCAACTATGTAGTGTAAAATGTAATTAACTACAAGAAATACATTGAGGTTTTCTTTCACAGTGCAGCAAATGGACCTGTCAATTTCCTAAAGGACACAAGTCCCCTTGATAGATGGGTTAATCTCCAAAAAGGACTTCAACAGACTCTATTTATCCATACCTTTATAGTTTGTATAAGAGTGGGAGTAGCATCTGAGAGCTTGTATGTGACAGGATGCCATCCACGCCTCTCCCGGTCTTTGGATGCTGAAAGATCCCATGACGTATGCGTAAGTGATCTGCGAGTGATTTCTTCCTCAAGTCCTTTTTGCTGGTTAATACAGTGCCAAAAAGAATCAGTGTAGGAAACTCAAATAGCTTATTATCCAATCATAAGAAGCCATCTCGCATTTTACTGGGCAAACTTCTGATGGATGCTTCAGGAAATTTGGTATCATTAAATGACACAAATACCCTTTGAAGATCCACACCACAAAGGAATAAATAGAAAGAAATTTCCAAGGAGGCTTTTGATGATCCAATAAAAATAAAAATTAAGGATACCTACTTAAATATTCAATAAAATGCCTAGAGCTGTAGAATCTATGGCAAAGGTATGGTAGTAGGAAATGAGGAATACAAGTAATAAAATTTAGATATGAAATGCTCGTGTCTTAGGCTTTTGGTTCACTTCGAAACTACGGTGTTTTCGCTCTCACAATAAAATGTAAATTCCAATCTTAAATATTACTATGGTCGTATCAATTTTGGAGTTAGTACGATCCATCCAAATTTTAAGCCACCTGTATCCATTCAGGTGGAATATGAACCCAAAACCAGAGTGAAAAATCAACTTACGGCAAGTAATGTCTGGACATAATGTTCATCTGGTATACAGTTATGCTCTCTGGATGCATCTACAGGCTGAAAATAAGATTTATAAGCCAATAGCACTTAAAAACAAATTTAAATGACAGCATTTTACATTGCTCTGTTCACTTTCCAAACTTATTATGTGCATAAATCACAGATACATATTGAGTGAGAATCTACAGAAAATCTATTAGACAACAGTTATGCATGTGCTAATGCACATTTTTACACTACTTTGAAAATGTAAGCCTTGAAATAACTTGTCTTCCAAGAGCAGTTTTCGAAGCTGTCGTAAAGCATTGATAACCTTAAGGTTTCACATTTGTATTGCACACACATGAAGGCTTTCACGTGCCATATGTACAACTTTATACATTCTTCATTCTTAAAATGCACACTCCAACATATGATTGTTAGGCCAAGCTATTAATAAGTGTACAGAGTTTCAAAGCTTGCATGTAACAGTGTTAAACGGCCTGGATGAAGTTAAATGGATTTCAATCCATGAATATTTATTTTGTATTGAGTTTCAACCATGATTCCATTTTACACACTCCCCAAAAAAATGAAAATCCACTTGTAAAAGAAAAAAAATGTCTTAAATGGCACCAATAGATCATTCAGTATTAATAATAACAAAGTTACCACCTGAATCCACCAAAAACAAGAATGGGTATGAACAAATGTAACAACATATCAGGCCAGTCTAAGGTTAAATCTTTTAGCCGGTTTAGTCAAAAGGGTGGGCTCAGGCTAAATGACTAAGCCAATGAAAGTCCATCGGGGTGTTCGGCTCATTTAGCCATGTGTATACCTAGTCAAATTTCATTTTTTTAAAATCATTTTGAAATTTATGGAAAAAAGACCGTTCAAATTGAAAGTAGATGATAAGCTACAATTGGACAAAATTTCAACCAAACAAGAACACTTGGTGACTTTGATTACTAATATCAAGTGATTAGAAATTGAGTTTTTGATTAAAATTTATTCCAATTTGTGGATCATCATGTTTACTTTCAATTGGAACTATTGAATTTCTTATGGTCCCAAATAGGCAGGCTTGGGCTTTGTAATTTTCTAAGCAAGTGGTCTCGGGCTCTAGCCTTGACAAGCCCAACGGGCTGTGGGTGGGCTCAGGCTCTTAGATATCCAAAATAGACTGAGCTGAGATAGAGGTCCTAACGTGAACACGGCTCATTAACAGAATTAGGGCAATGTCACCACTAAGTCTCATTCTTTTCCTCCGACACCAGCTATCAAATAAACTCTAAAGCTTTCATCTATCTCTCCTCTACTCCATTTTTAAACCTTGGATAGGCCTTAGAACAAAGGCTATGAATGTAGACGGCATAACCAATTCATGAAAGGAGAGTGATTGCATCCTGGGTAATAGAGTATAAAACAACCTATGCGTTGTGGGACTAGGTCCTAGAGGAACGTACGTTAGTTTTCCTATTTCCTCTCTAGAACAACTTAGTCTATTATTTGATTGCTAATTATGCTAAAACATGAATCTTTCTATTCCACATGTTCTTATCTCATAAATTATTTGGATCAACATTTCTACGCTTAAAGTGGTTTGCAATTTGATATCATGGTGACTACTATTTTCTAACACAAGCTCTCATTAAGTAGAACTTACATTGATAGCTCATATGGATACTAGATTATATAGATTTTAGATCATGACATGGGCTATTATGTTGATCCAACACTTGACATAATGTGAATGAGGAAAGAAAGAACTTACAATACGCCGATCTCGCCAAAACTCTGGTAGTGATTTCCTCTGCATATTTGCAAAAGAAGGTTTGAGAATGAGTTAGAAAATCAATGGTAAAGAGAAAAGCAAGGAAACAAAAGAAAAGTGACAGTTGATTATGCCAAAAAAAGCAACAAATTAACATGATTGCTAGGGATGTATACAGGTCAGATTCAAGTGGGACGAAGGTACATTCGCATAGAACTGTTTCTTAAGATGCACGATCCAAACCTAGATCCACATCCAACTGAGATGTTGGGATCGCCACGTGTGAACCTGAAATAGGCATCTGCTTTCAAACCTACATCCAAAACTCAGGTGGATTCTGAGTTTCTGATCCAATTCTGATTGAAAAGATGCGGCTACAGAATGTAAAATCTAGAATAACATTTGTATCATATTCCATAATACAAACATCATGTGCACAACACGAAACTCAAACAAAATTAAACTATTAAGATAACAAGTTTGAACCCAACGCGATCTAAATCTGGACTCAAATACCAAACAGGTGACAAATTATCATAAGAACGTATGGGAAATTCACATTTGCACTTTCTAATTCGTGTCAAATGATTTGAATTATGAATTTGATTGGATACTGATCTAAATCCCTTCTGACTATAAATTCATCTGCCTACATGTGCATGCATACGTACAAATGTATGCACTTGAACTTTAGGAACATGCAAGAGCATTTTTTCCCTTCTAAATCAAGAAATCTCATAGGCACCATCATATGCTGCAACCGTAAAGGTTGGAGAGAGAAATTACATGTTGCAAAGTATCAGACATACATGCTCTAAGAAGTGACCACCATGCATTCTCCACTTCTAAAACCCACCCATATGAATCAGCTAATACACCGGCATGCATCATGAATAGGCCTGTACTTCTTTTAGGATCATTTCAGGGTCAAAGTAAATTCAAAAAAACTTTCCAAATCATAAATACCACAGAAAATTTTCTTTTGTAAGTAGATTTATTGGAAATGCCCAAAGAAATTACAAGCAACCAGCCCCAGAGATTAATGCAAGCAACAAAGGACCCAGTAGCCATCAAATACTCAATAAACACTAGGAAAGAAAGGTGCAGAGAACACCAAACCACAACAAAGGGCATAAAACAACAAATACAGAAGAAAAACCCAGAAATAATACAAAAGCAATCAAGATTAAATTCACATCTGAAATGTATGCAACTCTTCACGAGGATTGCGGGTGGTTTTGTGTATCCGTGGAATTAGTCTCACCTCCAATGTGGGGTGGGGATACCTTATCCAAAAAAAAAAAACACACTTCATGACAGATAATTCAAAGATCAGAAAAAAAAGGAAAGAAAAAAAAACTGTCACCGCAGGAAGTTGGACCAGAAGTATTATCTTTCATAAGTAATATGTCTTAGGAGACACATGGACCTTGAGAGCTGAATTTAGTGAATATGAATTGATGGGCTATTGCATTTACTCCAGTGGGCATATAGCAAGATTTTCCTGGGAGAAAAGGTTCAGATCTCATTTTTAGTGCTCTTTTAGTGTTTTCAAGCTATATATGAACATTTCCCATGCTGCACACTATTTTCAAAAACACAGAAACAAACCACCAAAATATTGAAGACTATATCAATAGAAGGATCACATGCCTCTTATGCTCCTTCAGTTTACCATATGAAGGATTAGTACCAACTGCATTCAGAGAATTTGCTACAATCTATTTTCCTTTTCTAGGGGCTATAACCTTTTCTAGAGGCTGTAATTAAGGTTAAAGTTACAGTAATTAGTTGATGCAAATTACTGTAACTTCTGGTTGTAAATTGCCCAATCATATTAGTAACTTCCATGCATGCACACACAGACAATTCTAAAAGTTAATTCTCACCAGAATACAGTGAGGAAGCCATCAACCAGAAAATGAGCTCAAGTAAGCATCTATCTAGATTGACTATCCAAGAGACTACTACAAGTCCTGGCTCAGCTTTTCCTCTTTATATTCTGAAATTTGTTTTGCACATAATATGCAATGACAAAGCCCTAGAAGCTTGGGTCTGCCATTAGTCGTTCACAGGATCCCAATGGCATGCCATAAGCTTCAAATCTCAACAACTGGCAAAGCATTAGGTAGAAAAGAAAGATTTAACTTACGACAAGTACAGTCCCAGATCCAGAAAGAAAAAGGTTCAGTTCCAGGAAAGAAATGGGTATTCCAGGAAGAGATGACAATATGGTTCAAGTCCGCCACTGCATAGGATGCATTTTAGACCAAAACTGACATCAGAAGTTCATTCATCCTTCTATCTTGAACTCATCCATCATTTTTTAAGGCACTTTCTCATAAAAGGGCGAGTTGATCTTCACACTTATTACTTCATTAAATAAGTTAAAAAAAAATTGATCAAAGATAGAGATGAGGAATGCCATCTTTGCATCATCCTGCTCTACATGTAACCACATGTATCAAGAGAAAGTAATAGTAGGATTCTCTATTTACAGTTTCTGTTTTAAACAGGTTTCTTCCATGGAAGCAAATTGAAGGCCTCTTCTGTCCCAGTTCTTGACCATTTTAATGAGAATGAAGTGAGAAATTGGCCAAAATCTTATTGTAACGAGTTTCTGTCTAGAAAATTAAGTACATATGTTATTAGTCTATTCTTTACACAATTTATCAAGTGCAAATATTTGTGTATGAACTTCAATAAAATATTTGAATGAAACACAATTGTAACTGAATGTGATTAGTGCAGGTTTAAGAATATAAACCCATCATAAATTGCACGGGAGAATAGTTTTCCATCCTAACATAATGATACATGGATACACATTCTTCATAACTGAATTACCCTGCAGTGCTTCTGAAACATTGGAAAGACAGCATCATCTCTTACTACAACAACAGCATGCTTCCTAATTAAAACAGCCCACTGCAAGGGAAGGCAGAGATTGCATCAGACAAAGTAAAGTACCCATACTTGAAACAGCAATACTTTTTCAATTTATAATAGCATCAAATTCATGAACAGCAAAGACTACTTACTTACCTGAGACCCTTTCCTCCAATTATGAACAGGAATAACTGGAGACATTTTCGGATTATAACGACCCTCTTTCGTATCAGCAAAGCTGCTTCCACCATGATATGACCAGATGCTATTAGAACCTAGCGACCATTCCACAGACATACAAAGATTTCATACTGCACGAAATCTAAGTGAATTTACAATCAATAGTAGACTAATCAAGTTGGGGAATGCATGAAAGGAAAAATATGTGCATGGATGGATGGAAGGAAGGATTAGGTATGTTCACAGGCTAGGTTTGGGTTGGGCTATGCTCTATGGCAGCCCGAGCCCGTTTATATGTACAAAAGCCTGAGTCAGCCCGAAGCCCGTCATCTTTGCAAGTTAAAACTCAATCATGCTCGTTTGAAAAAACAGTAAGTCTGAGCCCACCCATTCAAGACAATTAAATATCCAACTGTTCACATTAAAAGTAGACACGGTTACCTTCTAGTTGATCAAATTTGCGTTCAAAACTCAATTTCTAGCCACTTGATCTTAGTGGTCAAAGTAACCAGGAGCCCTTGGCGATTTTTAAGGACACCTGTTGACTTTGATAGTTGTCCAAACCCAACATCCACCAAGCCACATGAAACTTAATAAGATCAATGACTTTAGATTCAGACGACATCTTTCCTTGGAATACTCTTTTATTCCTCTCTAGCCAAATAAACCAAATGAGATGCTCAGAGACGTCACTTTCCAAAGATTCCTTCTGAAGGAGCTCCCTCCCAAAGTTATTTCTTCATTAAACATATCATGCCAAGCCCCCATCATGCAGAATGAAATACCCACTAACTGAAGAAATGCCACCATATCTGAGATGCAATCCTACAATGGAGAAGTAGATGATTCACCGATTCTGTATCTAATAAGCAGAGGGGACAAGCATTGACAATAATCATCCTCCTTTGTCGTGGATGATCAACCGCTAAATCTTCTCATTTCTTGCAAGCCATCCAAAATCTTTTACCCTGAGAGGAGCACGACCCTTCCAGATTAGAGGCAAACCGAGGGACCTCCCAGAACACATCAACTTTCTATAGAAGGATTTGACAGTGAAATTCCCATGTAGATCAGGACCCCATATTCTTATATTATTCCCACCCCCTGCCACAAAAAACTTGCTTAGGAGGTCCATTAAAGACAGCCAGCCATCCACCATCAAGTCCTCTAATTCCCTTCTAAATTGCAGACACCAAACAACTTTACTATGTTGAATTTCATAACAATCTTTAACCACCACATTTTTTTTTTTTTAACGGTGAAAATTTCATTAAAAGAACAAAGATACAAAAGAGAATAAAAGGAAAAGTACAAAGAAGAGGCCTAAGAGATATAGGCTGCAAAGAGTACCAAATTACTTACACCCAATGAACCCATAACAAAACTAAAGCACAAGCCATTGAAAATTATCCTCCCGATAAGTGAAAAGTGCCCCTAATAGTTCCATCAATACCATTTTTTGCAAAGAAATAAGCCATCCCATTAGCTGAGTGGCTAACAAGCGAGAATGAAACCTCCATTGTTGCCACCAACCCCTTAATCTCCCTCATCGAAGTAGTAAGCCTCCACGGAGGACGCTTCTCCCCTTTAGTCCATTTAATAGCATTTGAAGAGTCACTCTCAACTACTAATTTAAGCCCTCCTAAATCAGACCCTAAGATTAAGGCTCTCCGTATACCAAGAAGTTCAGCCTCATTAGATTCCTTAAACCCCACAGATTCCGAAAAAACGACACTTATGGAGCCCAAATGATCCCTAAGTACACCCCCAATCCCAGCCGGACCCGGTTTACCTCTCGAATCACCATCAACATTGAACTTGAAGACGCCACAAACAGGAGGAGACCACACAGCCCGCACCCTCTTGCTTCTCGGACGATTCTTCAAGCAACCCTCCCATGCTTGGAACAAGTCATTGGCTTTAAGTTCCCTGAATTCCTTATTAGCGCATAGCCAACAACACGGTCTCCACTTAGCATTACGAAAGATACCATTAAAATCCGAAGTAATTCCTTCAAAAACCCTCAAATTCCTCTCCTTCCAAATTGACTATAAGACCACGGAAGGAATCAAGTTCCAGACAAGATTTCTCCTACATCTCATTCCAGATAGGAGCCAGTACTCCATAACCCTTTCCCACGATCCATGACCAACCCAAGATACACCCATAAGTTCCAAGAAGCAACTCCAAAGTCTCCAAGTCACTGGGCAAGTAACAATAAGGTGATCGATAGACTCATCCTCCATCTCACAAAGTGAGCATTTAGCAGCACCCTCTACCTTTAAGAGACCTCTTCTCCTAAGCTCCACCCTAGTTAAGATCTTCTTCTTCGTACGACACCAAGCAAACATTTGGATTCTTAGGGAGCCAAGGAATTCCAAATAAGAGCCTTAGGGACCATCGAACCAATCAAACTTTGGGAAACTGCCTCAATTAAGGATTTAACTGAGAAGAGACCAGATGAGTCTCCCGTCCAAACAAGCTCATCATCACAGTCTAAGTCCATTGGAAATTCTTTCAGCAACAATTTAAGATCATTCAGGCTATCAACCTCAAAACATCTAAGATCTCTCCTAAAATCAAACTTCCACGACCCCCCTTGATTGTTAGCACAAAAAACATCTCCCACTAGAGCCTGCTTATTCCTAGAGGCCCTAAATAATCTAGAGAATCTCTCCTTCAATGGTGTATCCCCCAACCACACTTCTTCCCAGAAAAAAGTCCAATTGCCTTTGCCAACTAAAAGGCGCAAGTGTTTTCTGAACAAATCCCCCACCTCTGATCTACCCTGGCAGATCCTCGACCACGCTTTAAGAGTTTGGGACCCTGACTTTTCCACTTCTTCCCCTGAGCTCCATTCATTGACATTTGACGTACCATACGTAACCTTCAAAACTCTAACCGACAAAGCGTTCATTTCCTTGCCAAAACGCCATCCCCATTTACAAAGCAAAGCCTCATTCCTTAACCGAATGGGGACCACATCTAATCCACCTTTGGATTTGGGCATGGTAACTTCTGGCCAGCCAACTAAGCGTAGTTTCCTTTTTTCGTCCTTATCCCCCCAAAGAAATCTTCTAAATAGTTTTTCCACTGTATTGGCCACCCCCTTAGGAATTTGAAAGAAGGACAAGTAAGTGGGGAGATTGACTAATACTGATTTAATAAGAGTCACTCTAACCCCTGACGAAAGATATTTCTTATTCCACCCCACCAACCTTCTTTCAATTTTTTCGATGACCGGGGACTAGAACTTCTTGAGTCTACGGTTACCCCCCACCGGAAGACCAAGATACATAAAGGGCAACTTACCCTCACCACAGCACACTTCACTAGCCCACTCTCTGACCTCCGAGCAATCCAAACCCACCCCTATTAAGGTACTCTTACCTAAATTAATCCGAAGCCCAGAAACCAATTCAAAGCATCTCAAAATCGCACGATAGCCCAAAACCTCCTCTTTGCTATGATCGCAGAATAAAAGGGTAGCATCAACAAATTGAAGGTGGGTCAAAACTGGACCTCTTTGGCTAACCTCAAAGCCCTTAACTACACCCATCTCCTTAGCTTTCAACACCAATTTGTTCAGGCTTTCTCCAACCAACGTAAAGATGAAGGGAGAAAGGGGGTCCCCTTGTCTCAAACGTCTACTAGCTTCAATTGGAGAGGTGGGTGAGCCATTAACCAAAATAGAGTATCATGTATCCTCCAACCATTGACCACCACATTTCTATTAGAGGCAAAGGGAAAAAAATTGGAAATTTAAGAGCCAAGAGAGATTCAAATAACTATCTATCACTCCAAAATAGCACATCACAACCAAAATAGGCTCAATATCTAATCTACTGGTTGAAAGTCGACGCCACCGAACAAATCCCTGTCCAAAAGCCAGACACCCTCCTAGAAAGCCTAGAAATCCTCCACCATTACCATCGAGCCTGAACTTACTGACGATAATCACCTTCCAAAAACCTTTTGAGTTATCCCCTAATCTCCTTAACCACTTCCCCAATAAAGCAATGTTGAAACAGCGACCGGCCTAATACAGATATCCCCTTCTTCGAGTAATTTACACACCTAAGACCAAGAAACTAGATGAAACTTTCTTTTCTCTAGGTCATTATTCCATAGAAATCTTCGCTAAATACTTCCCAATTTATTGATCACTGCTACTGGACATTTGAAGACATTGAGAAAGTACAGTGGAAGAATAGAGATGACAAACTTTATAAGGATAATCCTCCCATCAATAGAGAGAAGCCATCTAATAATAACATACATAAATGCAAGAGATGAAAAAAATATATATTTAACAAATATTTTTCATTTTTGCTTTTATTTTTTTCTTTTTCTTGCAAACTTGTGTTATATTTAAAAATAATGGACATCAAGCCTATATAGAGGAGTCCAAATTCTGTGTAACAATTCATCACTATAGCCAGTCCTTGTGTTATAATTTATGCATATGTAAAAACTAAAAGACAAGACTAAGTGGGACAGAGGAGGACAAAAAAGTGAAAATATTTTGAACCCCAATTATGAATTAGTAAATGGATACATAAATGCTCACCTGTCTACAAAACTGGTTGACGTAGACATGATGTAGTCATATGTGTAGCTGAAGTCATATAAAGGGATGCAGCTGCCAGGAAATGAAATGATAAAAGCATAAGCCAGTTAAACCATAAGAGGGTTTTTTCCTTCATACATAGCTCTTTTTCCCTAATGAGACTGTCATTAACAAATGCACCAGCGAAGAAAAACATTCTTGTAGCTCAATTGATATAACCAACACTCTTAATTTAGAGAGAAATCCATGAAGGAAATCCATTTAATAAGTTCATGGAAGAGTATGATTCCACGGACATGTACACCATAATCAATGACTTTGATTGAATCTCAAAAAGCAGAAACCACTCAGAAGGATTAAGGTTTCATGATAATAATAATTATTTTAATCAAGCTCACCTATCGGAAACAAAAACAAATCGCTCATTCAAAGGATCTCCGAGTGCATGTTTTAGCAAAATACGCTCTGCTTGAATCATGGTTGATTGTCCCCAATCTACCTGGAAAAAACATAATTAAACTAAAAGTCAAAAACCATGTGAAACAATCAACAAGAAACCAAACTATATTTTTTGATTGATTGAACTGGCCATTTCAACATGAATACATTGAAATTTAACAACCCCTTAATGGAGAATGTATACTAACTTGGAGAGCCCAACCAGCTGTTGTGGGACCCACTTCTGTTCTTGTGGGACCCACCTCTGTGCCATAGTTGACTAGAATCTTCTCATTATGGAAAGTAACTCTATTATGTATGATTGATTGTAATTAGTTGTAATTAGGTGGCCATCTACATTGCCTCCAATCCAATCTTTCATAAGAGAACTAAGCACATTGAAGTCGATTGTGACGAAAAGATCAACTTGCAAATACACTGACAAAGGCCGTTCCTTGGAGTCAACTCACTTCGGTTGTTAGCAAGCTGGGTTTACTGGATATCTTTGAACCAACTTAAGGGGGTGTTGTGGGACCCACCTCTACGCTAAAGTTGACTAGAATCTTCGTAGTATGGAAAGTCAACTCTATCATGTATGATCGATTGTAATTAGTTGTAATTAGACATTATTTTATTTGTTTCCAAAAACAGCCACCTTGATTGGGTAGAAAGTAATAAATAGGAAAAAGGAGGAGAAAGAAGAAAGTATTTTGAAGAAGAATTCTTTCTCTTCTTTGGATGATACTCAAGTGGTGCTCAAGTGGGCCTTAATTTGTTTGGCTTGAGCTTGAAGAAGTCTTTAGGTTGCATTGATTTTTAGACATGCTGGTGTTGTGGGACCCACTTCTGTTCTTGTGGAAGCCAATCAAGGTGGCTTTTTTTGGAAACAAATAAAATAACGTCTAATTACATAATAGAGTTGACTTCCCATAATGAGAAGATTCTAACCAAATATGGCGCAGAGGTGGGTCCCACAAGAACAAAAGTGGGTCCCACAAGAATAGCATGTCTAAAAATCAATGCAACGTAAAGACTTCTTCATGCTCAAGCCAAACAAATCAAGGCCCACTTGAGCATCATCCAAATTATGCCTGCAAAGTTGCCGTTGTATTCTGCCAATGAGAGAATTTAGCCGAATTGGCTAAATTTTAGCTAACTTTCGCCTCCTCCTTGCTTCATTCTAATTCACTATTTAAATTAAAGTTTTTTTCCGTGCATACCTCCTCCAAGAGGGGTCCATTAAGCACTTGAGCGGGCCAACGGCCCATGTGTGGGGTCCACATGCATTAAACCTACTACTACGGAGCTTGGACTGGCTGGTTTAATCCTGCACTTACCATTGTCGAAAATGAAGTTGTCTTTGCTTTCATTTTCTTCTTTGATGGGCTCATTACCCATCCACCTTTATCCTCCACTCCATATGTAACTAGCAAGATCTTTCTCCACGAGGCATTTGGTTCCTTATCAAACCTCCACAGCAACTTTCAAAACAAAACATGCTTCCTACCTCTAGAACAAATAAAACCCAATCAACTTTCCTCTCTCAACTTCTCAACCTCCTCCTACCTAACTAATGAATCTTTTTTTTGTCTGCACTACCTTACCAAAGAAAATCCCTTTGAAGCCTTTCCAATTCCTTGCCGTATGGGTATAGCACAACTGGTAATCTCCCGCTTCAGGAAGCGGGAAGTTCTAAGTTCGAACCCCTATGGTTTCACCTGGTGTGCCTAAGGGCAGTAGGTATCCCACGGTTTCCCACACGTAAATTCAAAAAAAAAAAAATTTCCTTGCCGTATTCACAGCATCTCAAATAAAGGCATATAATAAATCAGTAGATTGGCAAGTGCCAATTTGATAAGAGTTAGTCTTTGCCCTAACAATACATAGTTCTTTTTCCAAGAAGCTAATCTTTCTCAATAGTCTCAAATATCGGAACCCATATCCTCTTTGATCTCTGACTAGCTCCAATTAGAAGACCTATATAAATCATTGGTAATTTACCCACCCCATAACCAACTACTTCTGAAAACTCCAATACCCTAGCCTCCTCCAACACAATTCTGATCACCGAATTCTTGTGGGCATTCAGTGTCTTGGGCCCCTCGCTCGGCCAATTCAAAGGCAAATGAGTTGGCTCGTCATGGTGTTTCGCTTTCTTTGGAGTTTATGACTATCTTGATGTAATTTTGGGAGTGATTTTTCTTGTTTTCTTCCTTTTGGGTTGTTTGCAGCCTGTGCTTGCTCCCTTTGCTTTCTTTTCTTGATTAATGAAGTTACTTTTAAAAAAAAACCCTACACTAAAACTCCAAAGAACAGTCTTTTCTCAATTATGAATGCAAATGAAATAAGAGAAATTGAAGTGAATTAGAGATATTGAAAATGTGATTAACAGATATATAGACCAATAATATGATAGTTAAATAAGATTCGATGGGATGTCTTTCATTCTTACTATACAAGTTAGAACAATTCCCCTCAGATTGTAATGATTATGTATTCCTACATATTTCAGATCAAGATCACAAAACCTGTATACTATCATTCAATTGACGATGATGGAAATAGCTAGATCTTGTTGTAGCCTTATTGAGTACAAACCCAGGCCTTGAATGAACATAGATTGAAAACCTGCTTTCTTTGTCACCCTGCAAAAGAAAGAAGTGCTTCTTTAATACAAAAATGGTTGAAAGACATGAAGTATGTCATCTTTATGCTGATTCCAATTCAAATTCATCCAGAACAAACTCTTTATGTGTTCAATGTGAATAAACAGCCAAAATACAGTTTCTTCATCAAATGTGATAAAAGAAACATTAAAATAGAATCAGCAACTAATGCATACAACTAGTACAAGGTTACCAACAGAGAGGGAAAAACTCCTGAAACATGAACGACTTGACCATGGAAACTCTAGATTTCTAGTATCCTATGAAAAAGCAGCTCACTGATCAATCCTGTGCATCTACCTCCATAAATCCATTACCATGAAAGAGAACTGAACAAAAAAAATAACAATTTGAATAACAAAACTCTTGGTTAAATGCTCAACTTCAGATTAAGGCTACAAGCCCTCCATCAAAAATGATAACTGACAACTAATTCATAAACTCTGTAAGGATCTGGTATTAACACATTTTTGTTCGTTTTACCTTTTTCCCTTCTCTAAGAGTAAGATTTCTGCCAGATATCACAGATTCTCTTTCCACAAACAAATGAAATGAATGCAAGAATGATCTTCCACTTGATCATACCCCAAAATTTGCACATGCCAAACAACTCAAATTACCAAGTAGATGACACTTGCCACAATTGACCAACTTTTATTAGTATTTCCTCTTAGCAATCTAAACGTTGCCTTATCAGGTTCTCAAGTTTGTCTAATCAGTTTGTTACTAGATGTATGCTCCACTGATAATATGCCAGAAGTATGGAAAAAGTGCAAAATTAAAATCCATTCACAACATGTGCATCATGGAGGCTGGGCTTCAAGCTTTTTTTTCCATTCACTAATGTTGAAGATCATCACTTTACAAAACTTTAATAACAAAAATAAAACAAGGGGGCTGGCGGCTCCTTGCTGAATCCTAATGCTCTAGGGTAACACTAATGAGAGAGGTTAAAAGACATAAATGCTCCCCCCTACAATAATTCAGAAATGACAACTTTGCCCTCATATAAAAAAAAACAAGCTAAAAAAAGACAAGGCTAAGTAAAAAAAAAACCAAAGTCCAATAACATCAAATCCAAATAAAAAAAAAATGCTCCCGCATCACCATCTCTTGATCACAACTTGATAATGTATTAAGAAAGCTAGACTTAATCGATATCTTCACACCGGCTTAATAGGGAGTGTTGTAAATATTGTACTAATTTCACATTTTATATGTGCACTTGACCTTTATATACAATTGATAGTAATTGATTGTAACCGATCTTCTTTCCTTTTTTGTTTTCCTTGGTTGGCTCTCTGTATTTTATATATACATATATCCTCTTTTGATTAAATACAAGAAATACAAAACCGAGAATTTATCTCTCTCTTTTCTTCCCTTCTCTTCCATTATTTTCTTCCTTTTTTCTCATTTTCCTTATAACACCAACAAATTAGACCTCCTTAAACACATTCATTGGAACATTAATTTTGGCCACCAAACTTGACATGGTAAATTGGTCCTGGTGAGTAAATCACCAAATCAGTTTAATTACAAAGTCTAGGTATAAGCTTACAGTTCCATTATCTCGCTTTGAGGTGACCATATTTGATCTGAGAAATACTAAAATAAGACTACAAAAATCATGCAAAAGTCTGCTGTTGCATGGTCTTGCTTTCAATGTTTTAGCAGATTGCATGGTCTTGATTTGGATGAATGATATTTTTCCTCCATTCACCTTAGACAATTATAGGCCTAAAACACAATGCAGAGACTGACTCAAATAATTTTGGATTTGGTGACTAGCATGCAAATGACAAACACGCTAATAACAGAGCTGAACTCGTAGATTTTTTTTTTTTTTGATATGGTTACTATATTAATTGAGAAAGAACATCAAAAGTGCAAATACATAAAATAAAGAAAACTTAAAAGAAACCCCATGACTCCGTACACCCAAACAAGACCCCAAGCAGGAAAAAGTAGGGAATAAAAAAATGAACATAAGCAAAACCAACATATGGATGGTTGAAAACGTAACATGATACACTAACTAGGAGAAGTTATGATTGATAACACTCAAGATCTAGGAGAAGTTATGGCTAATAACTCTTAATAAAAGATGATACGCTAACTTCCTCCTAAGGAATGTGGTTGAATAAAAAAAGAAAAAAAATGAACATAAGCAAGTGATAAATAACAATGATTAACAACGAAACATAGCTGATTAGGGAGAAAAAATATATATTTAAGAATTGATATACAAGAACAAACACCCAAAGAAAGAAAATTACCCTCATATCCCAACTAAAAAAGAAATGACATGGAAAAAGCAAAACCAACAGATGTATCCGCCACCCACAGAATGAGACTGATTAAAAAGAAAAAACAACCATAGAAACAAGTAACCAAATTCCGTTGTCTCATTTATCTTATTCTCAGTATCCAACCTAACACCTAAAATTCTACAGGCTTCAGATGGATAAGCCTTGTGGACATTAGCAACAGAGTCAAACACTTGGAATATGAATTGTGCATGTGAAGTGACAAAAAATCTCACATCGGTTAATTCAAGAAATCAATAACTCCATATAACACTTGAGGCACCCTTCTCTCAATGGCTAGCTTTTGAGAGTGAGTTCTACCTCAAGAATGTTATAAAGTCATGGTTTTCTAATATGGTATCAGAGCAGGTTTCTCGTGCAGCCAAAGGGCCCAGCTACAGGTGAGGACATGCCCGAAGTTTTCATATGCAGCCATAGGATCAAGCTGCACGTGAGGGTGGGTGTAAAGTAACAAAAAGTCCCACATCGGTTAATTAAAGAAACCAATGACTCCATATAATACTTGAGGCACCCTCCTCTTAATGGCTTGCTTTTGAGAGTGAGTTCTACCTCAAGAATGTTATAAAGTCATGGTTTTCTAACAATGGCGGTAAAATTGATACAGACCCAATCTAGCAACAAGGACTAGTGGATCTGCTAAATCTCTGCCCTTAAGTGTATAACTGTATACTGTGTAAATGTGGCAGGAGATGCAGGGTGCTGAGGTGGTAGCATTGACATGGACCTGTCAGTGTTACTAATTTACAATTGAAAGATTGTTTATGCCGTAGATCAGACATACATGGTGTTGTTAAAGGAAACACTTTTTTTAAGACAACATTTTCCCCAATTTTACCTTTCTTCATTTTAAAAGACCAACAGAGTTTGAAGTTTTGAACTCAATCGTAAATTTCTAGATATATTTTTAATTCGGGGGAAACTTTTGACTCTATGTATCTGGTGTCTCCTTCCAAGTAGATACTGAAATTTTCCATCATCAGAGGTAATATTTTCTGCAGATGTTTTTACCCACACGACTGTATTTTTAAAATCAAAGAAGGATGAATCAAAATTCAAGGACGATGTTCTTGACAAATGTGCTCTATAGTTGCTTTTGCCAGCTCATTTTCTGTAAAAGCATTTTGAAGTGGAAATTGACAAACAGTACCATTTTAATTTAAATTCGGTTAAGGCTAAAAGAAATTGATCTTAGTATATCAATTTAAAAATTAAAAGAATACCATTCCACTAGAAAAAAATTTCTTAAATAATTACAAGATGCAACAATACAGAGTTAAGTAGAAGAAGAATTACCCCAAAAAACGCATCCCAGATTATATCCAGAGGAATTCGATTCCGTGCAATAAATAGAAAGGCAATCTTAGGTTTCGGAATGGAAGGAGTAGAGACCAATGACGCAAGAACTCGAATTCCGCTATATTGATTCTGCATCAGTATCAAACTTCCTAGACAAAAGCCAATCAGAATCACTGCGAAAACCTTTCTCATCCATCTCACAGAACATTTCTGCTGATTGCTCTTTTTCTTCACCATTGGTGTTGAATTCACTTAAGAAACCACAACCATTTACTCCACTCTAGAAAAATCAAGACCTTTCTAATATAGAACTGCACTCAATTGTCTTTCTCAATCCATCTTTTTGGATAGCATTCATTTTCGATCAAAACTTCTAGCAGAGTCAAATCCCGACGAAATTCAGCGCCTAAAGCTGGCATTTGGCTGAAATTCTTCAACTTTGATCTGGATTTTCAGTTTTTGGTTAAAGATCAAGGAGCAAACATGAAGCAGAGAAAGTGACCTGATATTCTCTGGAAATAGGTCAGGAGTCCGTGAACTTTCACAAATTTGAGGTCAAATCACATCACAAGCGACGAAGAGAGTCGCTTGGAAGGGGAAAATGCTTGGAGAGATGATCTGAGATGAGGGACTTAGAAGGTTCTCGTGAAATTGAGAGAGTCGACTGAAATGACTTGGAAGACTTGACCTTTCTAAATAAAGAGTAAGGGGATTGCGTGCTTGGGGAGATTGGACGCGACGATTGCCATAGGACACAGAT
This sequence comes from Chimonanthus praecox, assembly GCA_022113865.1. Taxonomy (NCBI): domain Eukaryota; kingdom Viridiplantae; phylum Streptophyta; class Magnoliopsida; order Laurales; family Calycanthaceae; genus Chimonanthus; species Chimonanthus praecox. The sequence goes on from CM039095.1 coordinate 41,892,498, forward strand.
TTGATTGGGATATTGAGAGAAGGCCTTTTTTGCCCCTGATTTACGGAAATGCCATTTCTCTCGTGTTAAAGAATTAGAGTTTACATGAATTATTCACCAGTTAATTTAAATTTTTAAATATAAAATTATTTTAATAAAGAATAAATATAATAAATATAAATTACTTCATCTTATTATAATTAAGTCTCTTATAGTTAATAACTTTTAATAAAATAATCCATAAAAAAATAAATAAACATTTCATATTATCTTAATCATAATTAAAATAAGGAACTTATGAAATTTCCAACATATGCACATTCCATCCTTATATTAATTGATGACACTAGCAACAAATGTTATTACATGCAACTTCTCTCATTAACTCCATTTATATGGATATAAATACATGCACATAAAAAAGTTTCTACTTATGTACACAAATTTAAAAATAATTCAAATTATTAAAAAAATTAAAATTTAAAAAATATAATTTCATTATTTCAATTAAGGTGAATCTTTTGAAATCTCACTATCGTGCTTAGGGATTTCCAACACTCCAACACATCGGGCCAAGTAACCTCCATTTATACTAAAAAAACTACGTGTTAAAAATAATTTAAAGTTATCAAAAAATAATGCACGAAGAAGTATGGCTTTGTTGATCTAATCAAAATTACTTTATTTTTTTAAGTGATATATTTTAAAGGCTTCAAATGTATCCACCATATTGGACCAAAGTGGCTGCCACAGAGTCTACGAGCAGAATTTGCTTATCAATGGACCTATAGAATGAGATTATTATCATTTTATATAAAACAAACAACAATTTAAGTCACAACTCATTTAAAGATTAGTCTTGATATTGAATTTAACTAGTAGAAAAGTCTTCCATAAGAAGATAGTATTGACATTTTGGTTATTAATGTTCCAAGTTATATACTTTACTATAAATGTATCTATAGAATTAGATTTTGGAGAACTTGCCCATGTTCTCAATACTATTTGCTAAAATGCCTACACTATCGTAGCTATGTATCTAGATTACTATAAACTAACTCAATCTGGTAAGTTTTTTATTTCTTGGAATACATACATGCTAGGAGATACATAATTCTTATTTACTTCTACATTAACATATAAAATGGGAATGTGGCATATCTAAACTAGGTTGCACATTATTTTCCAAATTGTTTTTTTTTTTTTTTTGCTTAATATTGCAAATCTTTGTATTGGAATCTTAAATTTGTAGGGGTATTGAAATAAATTGTTTGGAAATTCTTTATATTTTTTGGGATTTGTATGTATTTTTTATTTATATTTTTGTGGTTTTTAAAATAAGTTAAATGCCTCAATGAGTAAATGGGGTAATGAGTTTAGAGGTTTGGTCAAATAAATGTGTCAACCTATTAATCAAATGTGTAAATGAGTTTGAGTAGCCTAACCCATTTATTTAATGGGGTAATGAGTTTAGAGGAAGTGACCCATATACTTAATTGGTAGGTAACAGAGGGAAGAGTTCGAAAATCAATTTGATGCAACTCATCGCCAACTTAACTTGATCCATCCCATTTCCCAATTTAAGTGGCATGCAAAAGTACAAGCACTAAAAATATAATTTAAAACTATTAAATTTTAAAGAGCTTAAATTATGGCATTATTGCTCTAATTAAATTGACTTTTTTAAGTATTATATTCATTTTAAATATTTCTAATGGATCCATTACATTAAGTCAAAGTAGCTCTCAAATAGGGTGAAAAAAGTTAAAGGATTATAAAATAATTTTAAACCAATAAAATATGAAGAGCTAGATAAACACATCTTAATTGATCCAAACAAAGTTAAAATGAAGGAGGGTCAAATTTTATCCACTCATTGTCCTTATTGCTTTATGCATATCTTACTAAAAAGTATGTGCTCCACTCTAAAAAAAAAATAAAAGTCCCTCAATTAAAATATCGAACAACCTCCTAGAATTTTTGTTGTTCTATTGGTTGATTCATCTGAATATAATAATAACATCTAGCTTATGAAAAAGGAAAACCTTAAGCTTACCTTAAAATTGTACTTCTATTAGTATCTAGATGTTAACTCCTCAATTAGATATCTTTTCTAAACATTTAAACTAATCAATTGCTTTGACAAAAAAGGGTATAATTTATATAACATAACATGTCCTATCATTTAGACACTTCATTTGTTTTTTATCGGCACGTATTACTAATTAAAGAGTGACCATAATGTAATGATCCGATATGTATTTATGTATTTCGAAGAAATTGGATTTCAAATTTGGTGAAATTTCTTGTATGGTGGATAGTTTAGTCAAAAAAGTTTTTCAACGAGTTTAAATTTGTCTAAATCCAAACTTTCGAGTTATGACATTTTTAGTAGAGTAGTGTTGAGTGATTGGGCGACGGATAAGACTTATAGGAGATTCGATCATCGGATTAAATATCACAGTCTAAAAATTGTCACGCATCACCCCACTATGCCATGAGCATGTGAAACTCTAACAAAGTGAATATTAGAAAAGAGATGGGAGAGACCGTGAATATAAAGCCCTCTTCGATAAGATCCAGAGAGAGAAGGGTGGTGTACTTCTAGTCACAAAACGAGATATGTGAGTGAAAATCAGAGTTGAATCTTCAAATTTGATTTTTTAAAAAGGATCGGACTCCTATTACTGAGTCATGAAAAAAGGGTCGGGATCCACAAAATCGATTTTGTTTCATCTAAACTCAGTCTCTCTCTCACATGCCATTGGAAGATAGGACTGGTAACTGTCTTCTTCCAATATCTTAGTCAATGAATCTTATCGAGCTATGTAATGGAATTCATAGATGTCTATGTGCGCTAGTAGAGAACAACCTTCATGATGAGAAAATCATCTCTAGTAACCACAACATCATCCGTTATTGTAAGCTGTCAGTTACTACTTCAAATTCTTGCACTCTACATGTTGCCTCCTGCAACCTCTTAACTCATTGAATTGCAAGACCAAGTCTATCTTCTTCATGCCTAAGGCCTCCTTTCTTGGCAGGGACAACTTCACTAACAATCAGGATCCCATCGGATCTGGCATTTTCAATCTGATCAGGGATCTTTAATTCTGCTCGTTGGGTGCCAGCTCTTGTTATTTTGGGTGGTTTTCTTCTGAGTTGATCTTTCCCCATCTAGGGGTGTGTGTCCCTCTCTGGGTCCTTTTCCTTGCCTGGCCCGGGTTTTGCTTTTTCATTGCCTTTTTTTTTAGGGCTTTTTTTTCTCTTCTTTTGAGTGATTACATACTTACCCTTCATTAAAAAAAAAAGAAAAGAAAAAGAAGAAGATAGGACTGGTATTATTTCATCTTAACTTAGAAAAAATAGAAAATATTTTCAGATTTTGCCACTAAAATATTGGATAAACAGCAATGCTAAGGTCAATGCAACGTATAAGCATGAGATTAGTGGAAGGTGAGTAGGGGCTCCGGACTCGGCTTCGATAATGGCAAGTAACATGGGAATGCAGATCCATGTGCTTATAATGAAAGTCACGTGATCATCATCTCCCATGAAGGGTTGGCCTTCCTCAGTGGGAATCCTTTCTTCAGTCAGTTTAGACTTGGAAAAAAAGCTAGCGCCCCCATCTAAAATGATGTTAACTTGGAAGCTGAAGTTCCATCCACTCGTCTATTATTGCAATGTCTCCTACTTTTTTAAGGGCCTGGAAGAAAAACCATAGATTTTCTTGTTGACGCACCAAACTTGCCTTGGAGATTAAGGTAACTACAATACTGGCGGTAGATGTGCATTGTCAACTCATCTACATGTGAGAGTCCTTGTTTAAAAATTAAAAAATGATTTATATGAGTCAATTTAATTCGATTTAATTTCATAAGATTTTAGATTGAGTCACTCAATAACTTTTTTAATTCTTTTTTCTTTTTTTTTGAACGGTAATAGAAAAGTTTCATTAAAAGAAAGAAAGGGGAGAAGAAAAAAAGAACAACAAAGTCTAAAAAAATTAGACTAAGAGATGAAAGAAAAAGAAAATATAACAAAGAAAGACACGAAGAGAAACAAAAGAGAAATCAAAGGAAGAAAACGCCTTCACAATAATTGTTAACTGCTAATTTGGCGAAGTAATTCTTTTAAGAACTTTTTTTTAATATGGGTATTCTCACTCTATATAGAGGTGAGACTAATTTCAAGAATATGTGTAAAATTCAACCCAAGTTTCACCCTTAGTAATAAGTATGAGAAGTCCGACTTTTTTATTCTAAATAGATGCGTATATAAATATTTGTATGAGTATGAAATTGGCTATTGTAGACAGATACGGATTGGATTAAGCTACTCTCAAACTGCCTCAATTTTGATATAGTCTTTTTCTTTAAGAGAAGAGTATATATACTTATTAGAACTTTTAATATAAATGATTTCATAGTTATCGATGTTAAATTTCTTAAGAACGAGTTCAATATCTATATATATAATTTAAGGGTATTTGTGTATTTTCTTAGCTGCCCCGAATTTCTTTTCTTAAGGCAAGTCTTGCAAAACTAGGTATTGTTTTAGTAATTTGGAAATGATTTTTTTATTAAATTGCTAAATTGATCAAAGATAGAAATTGACCATAATATTTATTAAGCATTTGGAAAACTTAATTACTAGTAAATGATATCTAGCTTGGTAAGAATCATCCTTAATCACTGAAAAATGTTTTCTCCTTCAGCATTAGTTGAATGTAGCCAAAAGAGTCTTAAAGAAAAAAAAATAGTTGAGATATGAAATTTTGGCACAAATTTTGGGATAATTATTCATCCCAATAGGCATTCTCGAAAAAAATTTAAAAAAATCTTAAAAACATTGAAATTGTTGTAACTTGTATCATACTGAAATTATGGTCAATTTTAAAAAAGTTAATATTTCAGCTTATTTTTAAACTTTTGTCTATTTTTAAATTATAATTAAAAAAAAATTGGCTTGAAAAGTTTCAATCTTCCAAAATATAACATTAACATATGGAAGTCAGCTCTACAACGGTTTGCCAGAATTAATTCGTTTTCAAATAAAGATTATAAATGATATGGAAAGGATTTGGCCGTTAGGCTTTCAATTTTAATAGAACTTCCATTTCACGTAACCTTTTTCCACTCTTGAAATCAACTGAGGCAATTGAAATCTAATAAATAACATGTAGTTGTGTTGTATTGATGGGACAGCTAAACAAACGGTAATTATCAATTTGGATGACAATCAAGTTTGGCCAAGTATATAATTTTAAATTTTTTTAAGAGCCAGCTGCCAATGTTTTGCAGTAGGGTTTGCAATTTGGGTCAAGAGTAATCTAATTTAACTGACTCAGTGTTAAATATGAGTTGGACTTTAAGGTTGATTCTGGATTAATCCGACATGTCCAGAATATAAGTGTATTTCTACTTAATGATGAGGGTATTAAAGGTTCATTGGATCCAAATTGAAGTTTATGAATAAAAAATGGATGAAATTGGGGAATTGACTCTCCAATTCTATGAGAAAATTGATGCAAGTAAAAGAGGGTTTTTAAGGGTTCTATGGACTTAGAAGCACCTTAATTTGAGTCCATATAATTAAGCTATGGATTAGGGTTTGTTTAAGCATGTTTTGGACCATTAAAGCACACATTTGAAAACTCATATTTAAGGAGGAAGTTTCTTTTTTTTGAATTTACATGCAAAAAATCGCGATAAATCTAACGTAAAACCTCCACAAGTGATACCCATTGCCCTTAGGGTACACCAAATTAGACTATGGAGGTTCGAACCTGATACCTTCCACTTTTTGAAACGGGAGATTAACCAGTTGAATTACATCTATCTAAAAAGAAGGTAGTGAAAATTCCATATAATTTATAGTCATTGCCATGTCACATGCTATGCCATGCCATTTTATCCCTAAGTTTTTGTTGCGGGATCTCTTCAAATTGGCAAATAATGGGCGCATGGAGCATGAAATACAAAATAACAATCAGCCAAGTTAGCAATAATTCAAACTTATGGACGAAATTGCTTGGAATGGAGGAGCATTTGGAGTAAAATCAAGCAACTATGGCAATGCAAAATTCACCCAAGCTATGTAGGGTTGATGACTTTTTTTTTTTAATTTTCTTAATTTTATGTATGATGTAATAAAGCTACATAGATAATTATCATTGGGTAGAATCAAATTAGTAGATTAGGAACTAGAGAAAGCTTTGAATGTGTGACCTCATAGGGATTGGGCATGGGTCCATGATACAATCTTGTTTTTTTATATTATTTTTTCTCTCTGTTTTTCTCACCTTGAACCTCTGTAAATTGAGGCATTGGTTGACTATTGTTTGTATACAGTTCGATTAAAGTTATTTGAAATCTACTGTTACTTTGGCCTCTCTATTATTTAATGAGTTATCTTCTTTCTTTTAATTTTTTTTTAATTTATATTGAGTTAATCTTAATTCAAGCATATAGTGTGTTTGATTGCATCTTGAATATTAATGTTCAATTGATTGCATCCAACCAATGTATAATTAAAATTAGATTATGGAATTCAATTGAATTTCAAATTTCATTAGTGAATCTTGCATTGTGCTAATTTTCCTAGTGAGATTTATGCCTTTATCGATTTCTTGAGATTGAAATTAAATTGCATTCCACATCAAAGCTACAAATTTCTTTTAATATGATCCATTTCAACATCGGAGATTTAGGAGTTCTAAGATTGAATTCCTTGATTTGAATGGTAGAATTTGGGTCTAAATTTATCTTGCTAAAAGTTTGTAGAAAAGTGTGAGTTTTCTTAAAATTTTGACCATACACTTGCATCGATTGGTATCAGAGCTTCGATCTTGCGAAGATCTACTATTTTGAGACACCTACTATTTTTAGAAGCTAACACATTTGAACTCTGTCTAATATTGCAGTAACGTACTAAATTTAGAAACTTCTAATCTTAGTAACTTGCTATTTTTAGAACATGCCATTTTTAAGATCTATTTTTTTTGGAAGTGGTGTTTTTTTTTTTTTTCTATTTTTTAGCAAGGAGTCCCAAATTATGTTATGAGTTTTTTGGTGATTGTGTATATACAACTTTTTATACGTTTCTATCATAATCTGACCCTTGATTACTCTAATAGAAGAGTTTTAATAACTTTAAGCCGGGTTAATGACTGGTTACATATGTAGATTTCTGTGTGGGCTCTCTTATGAGCTCAAGATTGGGCCAATCTGAGCTTCGTAGCTCGAGCAATTAACCTTTAAAGTTAGAAAGGCAAAATGATAATTTTTATTTTTATGGATAATATGTAATTATTTATTTGAAAAAAATATGAATAGTGACTGAAATGCAGTTCCTTGAACAAAATCACATATTTAAATGATTTGACTTTAAAACTTGCACACACGAATTGCCTCAGTTCACCGAACGAATCAGATTTTAAAACTCGTTGAAAATTTCGATTTTTTGAAAAGTTTTGCTTTTAAAAACGTTGGTTTGCAAAGCCTCGTGTTTTAAATACCTCTGAACTCCAAATTTCAGTGAAAATTGTTTTATAGACAATCTGTAATTTTTAGAAACTATCCAGACTTTGAAACGTCATTTCTATTTCCCGAGATTTGAATTTTGAACATTATTTTTAGGCTTTGTAAGTCGTCCGTTTATTTAAAGTTTCAATATGGTATTTTTAGCTTAAATCAAGCGAATTTTGATTTCATATTTTTGTAAGGTTAGATTTTACATTAGGTACTCTTGAATACTGATATTCAGTGAACGCCCAGCAAACCTTGCGTGAATCCCATCAAATCCAATCCAAACTCTCTGCAAATGAAAGAAAGAGCCCCGTGGCTCCCTCCCGTTGTTGGCAAGCCCAACTACCTCCATCTCCCAGCCTACTTAAACCCTTGTTGACATCCCTTTCCTTTTTCATGTGATCCTCTCACTTCTCTCCTCTCTACTCCTTCTCTGCTGCGACGAAACTGAGGAAGCCTGAGAGTTTTTCTCTCTTTTGATTTGGAACTTGAACTCAACTTAGAGGTTCCCCTTTCAACTCATTTCAAACTCATGAACATGATTTAACTAATTAATCAAGAAATTAAAAATGATTAGACTGTTTAACTATTTTTTCACATATGGAACTTTCGTCCATTTTCTTTGGAGGGATTAAATTTATTTGGATTTTAAGCTAAAATTAATTGTGTATTTTCAAAATTGCTTCATTGATTATAACAAAAAATTGACATATGGTACTAATGCTCTCATTGAAGTAACATTATTGAACAGATTTCACAAACGTACTCCAAAGAAACAGTCTGTCATCTTCAAAGAAGTCAAGAGGCAAGCAAAAGTTCATCATGTCAAATCTTGTATCTTTTGTATTTGTAATTGATTGTATCTTTATTCTTTGAGATGTAATTTGTATAAGTTTAGTAGTCTGTTTCCATACATAGCCTCTAAAATATCATCAAGCATATCAATTGAAGACTAGAAGTTGTGGCTATGAAAGGCAGAACAACAAGCAAGCGTATAAACTGAAGGCCAACCAAGTCAGGTATATTTGGAGGTAAGATGACTTAGATGACCTAGACTTACCTCTGGGACTTGCCTTAGAATCCTTGACTTAAACTAGATAGAACTTAATAGGATTCCAGTTGGAATTTGCCCCGACTTTGGGAAGCTCTTTTTTTTATTATCAAATATGCCCAATTATGTGTGAAATGTTTATTATTAGATTGAGCACTCTAAGATTTTTTTGAAATGTATTTATTCACCCAAATCTGATATGTATAGCTCAAGATATGAGCAATTTAGTAAAAGGGTGCAAAACATGGAGTTTTCTAGTAGATAAATTACCCTCACTTAAAGAGATTATTTGAAGTATCAAATAAACTTCATTTTGGCTGAAATTTTAGGAAAAGATAGATCTCTCATTTACCTTCCAACAATCATAAGAACGTCAAATTTCGAGTTACATAGCTCTAGATGTGGTCATTTTACTGAGATTGTACATGCTGGAATTTCAGGTCGACCAGGAATGTGTAGAATTCAGTTTTTGTCTCAGAAACATTCGGATGACCGAAAGTAGGTTCCAGTCGACCGAAAGTGCGGGAACAACTCATTTTTGGACCGTTTAAAATGATTGATGTACTACGTAGAGAGAAGTTGTATGCTAATTCTAAGAAGCATACTTTTACTCCTGACTCTGTAAATTTCTTGGGATATATTGTTTCCGTAGATGGTATCAAGGTGGATCCGTCAAAGATACAGGCAGTTTAGGACTGGCCGCTTCTGAAAACTATGACTGAGGCCTGTAGTTTTCTTGGGCTAGCCTCGTTCTATCGGCAGTTTATTCATGACTTTAGCACCACCATGGCCTCCTATACCAACTGTCTCAAAGAGAGAGTGTTCAAGATTACTCCTGCAGCGGAAAAAGCTTCCACACCATCAAACAAAAGATTTCAACCGCCCCAGTACTGGCCCTTCCAGACTTCTCCAAGCAATTTGTGGTCGACTATGATGCCTCGCATGTGGGCCTTGGAGGTGTCTTATCACAGGATCATAGGCCCGTAGCGTTCTTCAACAGGAAGCTTGATGGCATCAAGTCACGCTACAACACCTATGACATTAAGTTCTTGGCCATTATTGAGGCCTTGAAGATGTGGAGACATTACCTGATTAGCAAGCCTTTTGTGTTGAACTCTGATCACCAGGCCTTATCCTTCATCAATGGCAACACAAGTTCAGTGTACGTCATGCCAAGTGGGTCTCTTACCTATAGGAGTTTACTTTCGTCATGCAACATTAGTCTGGGGTGCAGAACAAGGTGGTTGATGCTCTCAGCCGTTGCAACAAAGTGAAATGTTCAACCCATAATTTGGGCTTTTACACACCTTTGCCAGTTCCAGCGGGCCCATGGCAGGAAATCTCTATGGACTTTGTATTGGGCCTTCCACAGAACCATGCGGGGATTGATTCTATTTTTTGTAGTTGTGGACCGATTCTCCAAGATGGCCTAATTCATTCCATGCAAGAAGTCAACCGACGCTAGTCATGTCGCTACTTTGTTCTTCCGTGAAGTAGTGAGATTACACAGTGTGTCCAAGTCCATTGTCCTAGACCGAGACACAAAAATTTTAAGCCACTTTTGGTGTGTCTATGGTGCAAATTAGGGACGAAGCTCAAGTTCAGAAGCGTTTTTCACCCTCAAACTGACGGCGAGACAGAAGTGGTCAACATGTCTTTGGGGAACCTTCTGAGGAGTCTTGTTGGAACCAAGCTAAGGTAGTGGGACGCAATCCTGCCTCAAGCCAAGTTTGCCTACAACAGCTCACGGATCCGCACTATGAAGCGTAGCCCATTTGAGGTTGTGTATGGATCCAACCCGTGTTCTGTTTTGGACTTAGCACCTATGCCACATCATGGTACCACAAGCCAGAGGGCAGATGATTGAGTTGCTGAAAGCCAAAGGATCCACAAAGATGTTTCAGCAATGATCGAGGAAAACAATAACAGGTACATGGCATATGCTAATTAGAAAAGGCAACTGGTTTGTTTCAACGAAGGTGACTTGGTATGGGTCCATATCCGGAAAGAGAGACTTACAAAAGACAAATACAATTAGTTGAAGCAACGCAACATTGGGCCATGCAAGATCTTGCGTTGTATCAATGACAATGTGTACAGAGTTGAAATTCCCTTAGGAGCTAGAACACGATTGACCCGAGAGAAAAGAAAAGGGAAAGGGGGGGGGGGGGGCGGGGGTTTGAATAGGTCAATCTAACAATCGTTCGTCCTTCTTAAAATTACTTGATTGATTAGTTTATGCACAACGGATACAACAATCAAGTGAGTGTGTGTTAAAAATTAAAACCAAGAAGCACTTGCTTGAAGCTTTTTCTCATTGATGTGTGCTTCTCGAAGATCCACCTAATGTGTGCCGACGCTCCTCATTGTAGCCGTCGTATAGCAATCACAATCTCGGTGACAAGGAAACTGATTTTACCAAAGCTTTCCTAGTTTATATCTTTTATTTCCTCCTCTCTTTCTCTCTTTTAAACTCAATTAATAGATTGGTTGTTTATGAGTCTCAGGTGTAGGCACAAGGTTTTCAAACTGTCCAGTACCGACAGGTCGGTGGCACCTATGAGTCAGTGTTCATATTTATTACCGTTCAACCACCCGACCGTTGCTCATTAAATGCACTTCCAATGACATTATTACTTCTCGATCGACAGGTCGGTGTCACCGATGGGTCGACAGTAATGGCACCTAGAGGTCGGTCCATATGAGAGGCTCGGTACAGGGCAACACCATGCTGACAGAGTTTCAAGTCCAGAAACTAGTCTTACCCAGACTGACCTGTCGCCCTTTACCGAGGGGTAGGTCCTGGTACTCTCGTTCGGTCTTGAAATACCGAGATGTCTGTTTCTTCGAGAGTCCATCTGAGTTCTAAGTTCCAGAATTCATAAGTTATCATCGACGAGTCATTGACCATGAGGGGTCGTTTCAACATTTCACCAAGGTTTCAGTGCATATGAGACTCTCGATCAGAGGCATACCCAGAATGACAGTTCTACGTTCCAGAACCTTTGTCAATCTGGCCGACTAGTCTTTTGACCACGATGGGTCGATCCTGTCTCCATTGAGGGGTAGGTGAGAACGACTGGTCGAGCTGAAACTGAACTTAATTCATATTTCAAAGTTCACTTCCAGTTCACTGTCCAACTTCCTCTTTTAGGCTTTTTATGGTTTTACTATTTGTTCAACTAAGCCTAAAGATAGTCCTCCTAAGGTGTAGGTACCACCTAAAATCATCTATGGCCAAATACCTGTTGCGATTGCCATATACGATGAGCTTCAATCCGGTGGAGCATGATCTTCACTCTTGGTCACCTTGAGTCTTCAAGCTTCTTAGCAAGTGTTTTTTCTCGAGTCATGTAATTGATAAACATAGGAGCTCGACAAGTCGGGGTACTAACAATCTCCTCCATTGTCAATTTCATGAGAAAACATAGATGCTAACTTGGTTACAAGTCCACCCTTATTACATCACATTTGAATACAAAATATTACATCAATTACATGTACATATTCAAATGGAAAAACAAGACTATAATCTTCACATATTCTTGTTTAGCTTGCTTTAAATCATGATTTCATGTTTCAGCACATAAGCAAGGAACACTAGACAATTATTAGAGGAGTTAGTCCAAAATATAAATATGCATCCATTAACTAGACAATATTAGCATTCATTCTCTCGCCCATACACCAATGATTTCCTAATAACCAACACTCTCCATAGCTTATCCAAGCTATCAGTATTGAGAAGATTTTCTCTGCCAATCTTCTTTAGTTTGATCTTCCAAACTCCAAGCATAGACTTCTTCATATTTCTCCCTTCATGGCTCTCTCTTTCTAGAGGTCCAAGCACATATGCTTCTCCAATTACTCCCCATAGTTGGTTTTGATGACTTATAGCTTCTACTAATTTCTCTCCCATTTTGTCATACAATTGACGAAGGTTTAGTAGGCAGACATCGACTGGATTCTAAGCACTCCACCATGCTTATTGCATTTAGTGTTTTCTCTTGCAACTCATTTATCTTCTCTACTGATCAATGCATGGTTCTCATACATTCAAGTATTGATCTCCCCCACAATATAATGCAAATTGCCATTGCATTAATCTTCTTCCCTTTTAAGGCATGTGTTGTCTTAAAGGTGTTCTCCCAATGGGGTCAAGCTATCTTACCTAGCTTCCATTTTTGGAGTTTTCTCCCATTCTCCAAGCTATCTTTTGTAGCTTCTTTGACTCAACTCCCCCATAAACTTAGCAGCCTCTAAGTTTATTTTTCTCCAACCTTTCTTTTAAGCTTGCAATCACATTCATCCATAAACTGTCATGACCAGTGACAGTAACTAATTATGACATATTTTGTTCTCCCCCAAACTCTAAGGATGTGTGCAATTTTAGCCCGATCCCTATCTCCCTAACAACTTGCATGTTAGTCTATTTAAACAAAATCTATGTTAACAATAAACATGAGATAGAAGGCATTCCACAATTTTCACACACACTAAGACAGACCATATCATTTTATTGATAAACAAAATGTGGATTCCGTACATATGGTTTAAAAGGGGGCATCATGGATGCTTAGTCAAAATATCAAAATTATAGTTTTTCAAAAATCATGAAGAACTATCCTAAGCAGGGTCATCCTGAGTAGGTGTTGGAGGAGAAGGAGACCGAAAATCTGGAACTCTGTCGCGAGGGAGAGAGCAGAGACTAGATCCTGATAGTCAACCTAATACTATCTAGATTTCTTTTAAGGTAGTCTACTCTCCTTTCACATATGAAGACCCTCCTGCCCACAATGATGTTCTCTTGAGGGGAGTACTGATATTCTTCTTCTTCCTCAGAGTCTCTCTAAAAATCCTCAGAACTATGACTTTCCTCCTCACTGGTGTCATCAGGGATAACGACATGGTCTTTATTACTAGTTCTAGGACCATTCTTCTCTTCTGTAACTTCTCTCCTTCACGAGAGAGGAGATGACAAATTCAAATGAACTGTCGATTTTGTAGAAAGGGTCCCTTTTAATTTAAACTTTCAGTCTCACCGACATGTCGGTTCTATTGACAGGTCGACCCTTTCGACGTTTCTCCCCATTTCAACAGTGCTCAATTTTGCATAGTACCGACATGTCTGTCACACCGACCAATCTATTCACCGACATGTCGACTACACTGAGAGGCTTAGATTGCAGAGCAATCATCCTTGATTTGTCCAACTTGATGAAATCCTATTCTAAGCACGGCATACATAGATTTATTCCAATGCATAGATATGCCAAACATAATTCATCAAATCATTAAACATGCACACAATCCAAATTCACATTCCAAGATACCTAAAGTTCAAAATACTTTGAATGAAATGTATGGCTTTCCAAGTAGAATATGTACTATAGCCAGGAAGAGTACATTCTAAACTTGTGGTTAACCAATTTCTCTCTCCTCATGTCACAACACTTTTCTTCTATGTGAACTTACGTGGTCTCTTGTGAGCCCATTTGTAGTGGTCTAAGATATGGAAGTGAATCCTAAACCAAAACAAAACATGAATGGTGGTCTATGGTACAAAGATTGTGGCATTTAGTGTTACATACACACACCTATGATCGTACTTTTGATGACCAACCTTGGGATTCTCCAACTCTTTTAAAACATGATTTAGCTGTCTTAACAAAGAGTCTTGCCTTGTCTCCACCTTCCTTGGATTTCTTTAAAAGTTAGGTGTTGGTGGGTGTCTTTTATGTATAGGCTTTATTGGTTCGTGCCTTTGTGCTTGTCTTTCCAAGTATCTCTTCCAATGATAGCAATTTCTTTTGAAATGCCCATCCTTGTGACAAAAATAACATTTCCCCTTTGAAGGGTGAGAGATACTTGTTTTTCCAAACCTCTCATGGTTCATAGCTTCTTTGGTGGATGAGGCATCAAGACCAAACCTATCACCATACTGTTTACCCGAGCCTAGAAGTCTTTTTAGTCTTTCTTCTCCATTAATAAACTTGTCTTGGAATTTTTTTTTATGAATTTTTACTTCCCTAACTTCCAAAGATAGTTTTTTAACATATTCTTCAAGAAGATTGTTGTGATGCCATAGATTCTCGGCATCCTTACAGTGAGCAATTATTTATTCTTGAAGTCTTTTATCATTCTCTTTAAGCTTAATGTTTTCAACATTTGAGAGTTCCGGATCAGAGGTTAGAAGAGATTTTTCATTTTTGAAAATTTCCATTTGATTAGAGAGGTTAAGGTTTTCATTTTTAACCTTGTTTAATTTTTTGGCCAGCCTCTCCCTCTCAGGGAGCAGTGCACTGTAGGAGGCTTGAAAATTTTCATCATATTCACTCTCATCCTCCATTATAATTGTGAGGTTTTCTTAATCATATATGATCGAGGCTATGAGACATTTGATATATCAATTTTTCTTTGGATCTCATTATCGAAATCACTCTCTGATTCAGAGGTGTCCACATGGGTCATACCCACTTTCATAGTCTTCTGAACTTTTTCTGAGGGACATTCATTCATGAAGTGTCCTCTCCCCCCACAATTAAAACAGATCTGCTCCTTGGCAACTTCTCTCCTTCCCTTTTCCTCTTAATTCTTCTGGCTTTTTAAGGTATTTTTTATTCGTTTCACCCTTCCCATTCTTCTCAAGTTGTTTCTTTTTACAATTTTTTTGTAAAATCTTTTGGTAAACATTGCCATTATATCACTTGAGAATTCATCTTCCGAAACATCTTCATTTTCATTTGTTTTCTTCTATTTTAAGGAAGATTTCAAGGCAATGGGTTTATCCTTTGGTTTCTCAAAATGTAGCTCATAGGTTTGTAATGAACCAACCAAATCATCGATATTCATTAAGGATACATCTCTGTTGTCCTCCATAGCTACCACCTTGGACTTGAATCTTTCTGCAAGATTCCGGACAATTTTGGTACATACCTTGTCCTCGGGTATCCCTTCACCTAGAGCGAAAATTTGATTCACAATGTCGCTTATCTTGGAATAGAAATCCATGAAGACTTCATCCTCCCTCATTTTAAGAGTATCAAACTGATTTTCGAGGATCTGAAGTTTGGACCTCTTAATTATTGAGATACCTTCATGAGTTCTTTCAAGAATTTCCCATGCCTCCTTTACAGTTTTACAGGTCATAGTTTGTTTGTATTCGCTATCAGATACTGGACAGTTACGTGCATTCATGGCTTTCTCAGCGGTCTAAGCAGCTTTTTCAGCAGGGGTTCAAGTAGCATAGGGTTTGGGCATCACAAACATGGTTGAGGTGGTTGTTGTTGTCTTCTCTTCCATGTGTTCCTGCCATCTAGTCTTTATAATATCCCATACCGATGAGTCTATGGAAACAAACAAGCTTTTCATTTTGGTCTTCCATGAGGCATAGTTTGTTCCATCTAGGTAAGGAGGTTTGGATATTGTGTGACTGTCTCCCATGGTGTTCCAGCTTGGATTAACTCGGATGGTTACATCTTTATAACAAGCACTAGGCTCGGATACCAATCGAAAGTTCCCTTGGGAGCTAGAACACGATTGACCTTAGAGGAGGAGGAGGAGGAGGAGGAGGGAGAGGGGGGGGGGGGGGGGGGGGGGGGGGGAATAGGTCAATCTAACAATCGTTGGTCCTTTTAAAAATTACTTTATTGATTAGTTTAAGCGCAACGAATACAACAATCAAGTGAGTGTGTGTTAGCAAATGTGATTAAACAATCAACACAAGAAAATAGCTCTAACACCACAAGGACTCAAGATATAGTGGTTCTGTTAGCCAGCCTACATCCACTGTTAGGACTCGCTCAACCTTTAACTATCCATAAATTCACTAAGTGAGGACTTACACCCTCACAATTAGAGTAGGAATTTCACTTCACTCAATCGGTTGTAAATTCCACCCACCACTGTGTCAGAGACGATGCTCTAGAGTTTGTATAGTGGTTTAGGAGCCAATCCTCCTTAATCCACTTTCGGGACAAATATTTTAAAACAAAATTAAAATCAAGAAGCATTTTCCTTGAAGTTCTTTCTCGTTGATGTGTACTTCTCAAAGATCCACCCAATGTGTGCCGACGCTCCTCATCGTAGCCATCGTATAGCAATCACAATCTGAGGGTGACAATGAAACTGGTTTTACTAAAGCTTTCCTAATTTATATCTTTTATTTCCTCATCTCTTTCTCTTTTTTAAACTCAATTAATAGATTGGTTGTTTATGAGTCTCAGGTGTAGGCACAAGAGAGTGATCGTTCCTTAGAGTGTATGACTCTTCTTAGTTCAAAGAAGATGATTAAATGATAACACAACACTCATATATGTAGAAGAGTCTTCACAGTTTTTCAAACTGTCCAGTACTGATAGATCGGTGGCACCTATGGGTCGGTGTTCATATTTATTACCGTTCAACCACCCGACCATTGCGCATTAAATGCACTTCCAAGAACGTTATTATTTCTCGATCGACAGGTCGGTGTCACCAATGGGTCGGTCCATATGAGAGGCTCGGTTCGGGGCAACACCATGCTGACAGAGTTTCAAGTCTAGAAACTAGTCTTACCCAGACCGACCTGTCGTCCTTTACCGAGGGGTAGGTCCTGGTACTCTCGTTCGGTCTTGAAATACCGAGATATCTATTTCCTCGAGAGTCCATCTGAGTTTTAAGTTCCAGAACTCATAAGTTATCATCGACGAGTCGTTGATCACAAGGGGTTGTTTCAACCTTTCACCGAGGGGTCGATGCATACGAGACTCTCGATCAGAGGCATACCCAGAATGATAGTTCTACATTACAGAACCTTTGTCAATCTGGCCGACTAGTCTTTTGACCACGATGGGTCGACCCTGTCTCCACCGAGGGGTCGGTGAGAACGACTGGTCGAGCTGACATTGAACTTAATTCATATTTCCAAGTTCACTTCTAGTTCACTGTCCAGCTTCCTCTCTTAGGCTTCTTATGGTTTTACCATTTGTTCAACTAATCTTAGAGATAGTCCTATTAAGGTGTGGGTACCACCTAAAGTCATCTATGGCCAAATACTTGTTGTGATTGCCATATATGATGAGATTCAATCCAGTGGAGCATGATCTTCACTTTTAATCACCTTGAGTCTTCATACTTCTTAGCAAGTGTTTCTTCCAGAGTCATGGAATTGACAAACATAGGAACTTGGCAAGCCGGGGCACTAACAAGAGTTGAGTTGCCGGATGATCTCAACCTTTCAGAAACCTCCAATGTTCGGGATCTGAAGCCATATCATGCAAATGCACCAATTCAGACTGACGACCAGCCCAACTAGAGTTCGAGTTCTCCACAGCTGGAGGGAGATGATGTGGACACCAGACCCATTGATCCACCATCAGATTCTTCATCAGTGGATTTGGATTTTACGGAGCAGATTGTCATGGCTTACATGGACCATTATGATCGTGAGACTTGTCATTGGACGCTGCCTAAAAAGTCCATCAACTTTATTAAACGAGATCTAGTGGGTCTTAGTGGAATGAGCCAACCTGTACGTAAGAAGCCCAATACTACACAGGCTAGACCTCAAGCCCAAGTACATGAAAGCCCACTTCATACAAGCTCTCCTAAGGTGACAAGTGTCAAGTGGAGATTAAAAGGCAAAGAAGGAATGAAGTGTGAAGGGATATGGAAAGAGGTGGCGCCAACACAGAAGGCATAAACCTGCATGTTGCACCAACCCACAGGCAATCCTTTGCCGTGGGCGAAAATCCCATGTGTGGGATGTGAATGAGAGATATCCTATCCATACACCCAAGCTATCTTATATTCTAAGATTTTTTCTAGGATTTCATTTGCTTTCTTTTTTAGGTGTGTTTCTTTCTAGTAAATCTTGGCCATCTATTTAGATGACATGGCAATATAGGAGAATTCTATTGGTTGTCACATGTAGCCATAGACCACCCCCATATGAAGAAGGTTGACCTATTCCTAACATGAATGAGAGATTTTTGGATTTAGGAAGATTTCTCTCTCCTTGGTGACCATAGCTTTACTGGTCCCTCTCCTCTATAAATACCATTATGTATTAGGACTTCGGACACACAAAATTGAAAAAGAATTAAAGTTTGTAGAAACTCTTGGAGTTTTTGTGGCTGCTAGCCGTTGAAGACATGCTTTGGTCGATTTTTCCAAATAAATACCGGATTTGTTTTAAGTTTAATTTCATGCTATGGACTTTAGATTAAGAACTTTCATTCAATTTCATTAATCTCCATTAATCTTCTGCTTCGGCAATTTTTAATCTAATTGGATTAGTTGAGACATTAATCTAAGATCCATATGCATAATTAAACTTCTGGGAACCTTGTTTTTTGTTTTGGATCTATTTAACGGACCTTTGACTAAGGTAGAACCCTTTCACATACTGTGATCGGCTACAATGGTTTCAGACATCATAGATCTGAACCTTCATTGCACTCTGAATCTGCGAACTACCTGTGAATCTACAAGATTAAACCCTAGACCTACAACATGAAGGGTGTTGGGAGACAACTTGGCCAGTGTTTTGCAAGACTGCAAGAAGCGTCTTCCCTTTCGTACTAAGGAGAACCTCCAACTTATAGTCTAATACTAATGGGGAGAACCTCCAACTTGTAGTCTAATACTAATGGTCTTTATTAGGAGTTAATGTGGACCAGTCTTAATCATGATTACATGAATTAATGATTTGTAATCTAGGTTTAGCTTTTCATGGATTTGTAATTTCGAGTATCTGGCCTTGGGCATGAATGATATCATGCAGGGGAGTGACAGGGGAATGAGGTAGCAACTGACATGACTAGTTTGGTGACATGAAAGGTAACATAGATGATGGCAAGGTTTTATGGATCAGTGATTTGGAATGAAGATTTAGGGTTTCATGGATTTGTAACTTGGAGTGGAAGTGCT
Source organism: Chimonanthus praecox (assembly GCA_022113865.1). Taxonomy (NCBI): domain Eukaryota; kingdom Viridiplantae; phylum Streptophyta; class Magnoliopsida; order Laurales; family Calycanthaceae; genus Chimonanthus; species Chimonanthus praecox. The sequence continues at coordinate 41,911,968 of CM039095.1, forward strand.
CATGTCATGAATTTTGTCATGTGGTTGAGTGATATGGGAATGAGATGACAATAACAAGGCTAATTTGGTAATATGAATGTGACATGAATTACATGGCATGATGATGTGGCATGTGTGGGTTGTTTTGATGATGTGGCATTGACATGGATTGATAATGTGACTACCTAGTTATTAAAAATTTGCTAATTTGGACATGTGGGATGAAATAGGCCTAAGTTCATTAGGTCTGATTTTATTGGGCGTCCCAACTGTAATGGCTTCAATATGTGGCTCTTGATATCTGATTCTGCCCAAATTTGGTCCATAGCTAGTTGGTGTGAGTCTTTTCGACTAAAACGTGTGAGTTTGGTTGGATCTCTATGTGGCTGTTTTAAGCAAAAGTTGGATCAAACCTATGTGAAATTGGGGTGTGGGTCAACTTGGGTGTTCATCATTGGGTCAAACCTGTGTGAAATTGGTGTTAGAATATATTTAGAGTTCTAATATTAATAGAATTATTGTGTGATTAGGAGTCTAAGTTGGGCTTATCTCTAATTAAGAGATGTATTTGATTTAGACTTACGTTAAGAGTTACAATTTGATTGTGATAGCCCTAGGGTCGGCTAGAGGCTATAAATACATGCAATAGCATAGGGATTCAGCCCCTTGTTTTTCAGGCCATTCGTCGCCTGCATTTATCGCATATTGCGATCATTGTTTGCCGGACAATTGTCTTACGACCACTGCCGTCGTCCAAGCCTCTTTCTCTATTTCAGGCCGCCATTGGTGTTCGCCGCCTGTCGTTTTGCAGCCAATCAACGCTGCCACATAAACACATATTTGCAACCAGTCAACACTGCCTCTTCAACAAATTTTGCAGCCAATCAGTTTGCTGCTAACAAATCTTCATGGCCAGTTAGTTGCCACTTTTGCAGTTCACCTGCCGTTTCTTCACGTTGTAAGCTTCGTGTTCATCCACGCTTCAGCTTGCGGGGGCGTATTGGAATATATTTAGAGTTTTAATATTAATAGAGTTATTGTGTGATTAGGAGTCTAAGTTGGGCTTACCTCTAATTAAGAGGTGTATTTGATTTATAATTAGTTAAGAGTTACAGTTTGAGTATGATAGCTCTAGGGTCAGTTAGAGGCTATAAATACATGCAATAGCATAGGGATTTAAATATACACATTTTATCAGAGCAGCTTAAGATTTTGGTTTGAAAGTAAATTTCACGTAGGTTTCTCTTCTCTTCCTCTGCCAGATGACACGCGTCCGGCAGAGGGGGGCACATCTATTTCTACAGATTTGTTTTTTCAAAAATCTCTTACAGTGGTGTTCTTCCTAATTCGGTGGTTCAGTAAATTGTTACATACAGTTCTAGATCTGCAACACCATTCCTTCTTTTCTTGTCTGACTGGAAACGGTGATTCCCAGTCCTTCTTCTGTTGCTACTATTCCAACAGATCCCACTCGATCTGTGTATCGTTTCTACAAGTTGCTGTCAATGCTTGCAGGCCCTATTTTTTGTCCCTGCCGACCTCAAATCTGAAGGGTTCGACGTTCTTCTCCGATTTGACTCAGATCTGAAGACAAGAAACAATCACCGTCCCATTAACCACCACCTAGCAGATCAAAATCCCAGGTTACGTTCTCTACCGCTGCCACGCTTCTCCGCCAGGCGCTTCTTGTAGCTCCTCTGTCCAGATCTGTTTTCCAGATCGTAACCTCTACTACTGCTTTCTGCCTCTACACTCCTCCCACATCTCGATCAAATATCTGCAGGCTGCTTATATCGTTCGGGCACCGGCTAGATCCAACATTTTGGGAGATCTGCCATCGCACTTTCCAAGTGCTGTCTTGGGACCTTGCAGCCCCACCAACGTGATCAGATCTGGCCCGACATGCCCAGATCTCGCCGGACCCTACAACCGTCTTATTTTGCATCACCCAGCACAAGAGGCCATTGCAATAACCTGATACTTGCAGATCTGAAGAGTCCGTTTACAGTTTTGTAGCCTCAAAGTCGATCGCCATAGCCTCTCTTTTGCCCAGATCTGTTTGCAGTGGGCGAGGAAATATGTTTCTATAAGGGATGCATTGACGTTTGGAATTCAGCAATCCACATGAACGCCTCTATGACAGCAAAGGAAATTAGATCTGAAATCCAGATCTAACGTTATAGATTGGCTCATTTTCAAAACTTGCACAGATTTGTAGCAACACTTGCAGAGAACGATGTTTTTATACCAGTTTGCATATCCTCAGATCTGATTGCATATTTGTTTCCACTGTTCTTAGTTCAAAGAAAACTGAGATCCATGTCCGTCGACCAGTCGTGCAACAGTTTTACAGTTTCTTCTCAGATCCGATCCGTCATCGCCACTGCCACTGCTGTTGTGTTGTTCAGATCTTGTTTCTCTCTTCTTTCTGGTGCCATCGAGTGGAACTGCTACCCCATGCCCGCGCTGTTGTTTGTCTGATCAGTTTTGGGCGATTTCCGTCAGATTTCCCAATCCCATAACAGACAACAAATTGTACCGATGATGCAATGCAAGATGCTTCTAAAATGTTTGCAATCACACAAATTTGGCTTGGTTTTCAAAGAACTTGTTGATGTGGTGAAGTTGAAGATTCCTGATTATTTCACTATTATTAAGCAACCGATGGATTTAGGGACAATAAAGACTAAGATGGCTTCTGGTGCTTACACGAGCCTCTTAGAGTTTGTTGCAGATGTGAGGCTTACTTTCTCCAATTCAATGACTTACAACCCACCTACAAATGATGTTCATATCATGGCTGATTCGCTCAACAAGTTCTTTGTGACTTCTTCAGTATCCATTTCATATGAGTCAGTGGTAGATAAGAGAAGTTTTGATTTCCAAAATTGGTGTAGTGGTGTGTTTATTCATCATCGATCTGCTCATGGGTTTGATAGTTGAGATTGCTATAGCTCATGAGTTTGATAGTTGAGATTGTTGTATAAGCAAGAGATTGCTCTTGTTGGGTACTGCCACCTTGTTGTTCTTTGCAGGTTTACCTTCTCCTACATGCTAGAGATCTCTTTCGTATGATCACAAGGCAGTAATCATAAATGGGCAGAGGAGAATCCTCATCTCTTGTTTCATTCACTACCCAAGCAGCAATCTTGAGATGTGGCCGGATCTTATTCAGAAGGTAAAAGATGGGTGGCTTGGATGTCATCCGGACCTATGTTTCTACTGTTTTGCTGCTCGATGCCATTTGTTTCTTCTCGCCACGATATGCCAGATACGTACCGAGAAGAAAGGGGGAGAGCCAAAGTAAGGGACTCAAATTGTCCTTCTCCTCCTACTTTGTTGCTGTTTGAGCAACCTTGTTTGGACACGTGTCCAGTTGTTGTGGAATTCATCCACTCTTTTATCTGGAGGACTGATTCGTCCCCAATTTTTGCTGGCATTTCATGGGTACAACCTTTGTTGACCTTTTTATGATTTCAGCCCCTTTGTTGGCCTTCATGGCTACAGCCTTTGCTAATCTTTCATGGTTACAGTTTTTGCTGGCCTTTTATGGCTACAGCATCATTTGCTGGCCTTTCATGGTTACAGCTTCATTTGTTGGCCTTTCATGGTCACAGCCTCATTTGCTGGTCTTTTATGGCTACAACCCCTATTTGCTGGTCTTTATGACTTCAGCCTTTATTTGCTGGCCTTTATGGCTACAACTATTGTTCGTTGACCTTTACGATCTGATTGATCGATGTGATGGCTTCAGCCTTTTTTGGCATGCATTATGCCCTCTGCTTTGCAGGTCATTCATTGCCTGTCTTTATCGCATATTTCGATCATTGTTTACCGGACAATTGTCTTACGGCCACTGCCATCGTCCGAACCTCTTTCTCTATTTCAGGCCGCCATCGGTGTTCGCCGCCTGACATTTTGCAGCCAGTCAACGCTGCCTCTTCAACAAGTTTTGCAGCCAATCAGTTTGCTGCCAACAATCTTTGTGGCCAGTCGGTTGCCACTTTTGCAGTTCATCTACCGATTTTCCACTTTCCAAGCTTCGCATTCATCTACGCTTCAGCTTGCGAGGGCATGTTGGAATATATTTAGAGTTCTAATATTAATAGAATTATTGTGTGATTAGGAGTCTAAGTTGGGTTTATCTCTAATTAAGAGATGTATTTGATTTAGACTTACGTTAAGAGTTACAGTTTGATTGTGATAGCCCTAGGGTCGGTTAAAGGCTATAAATATATTTAATAGCATAGGGATTTAACATAATATACAGTATTATCTTTGGGTTCAATTAAATGTAGGGCATCTACATAGTGTTACCATCGCCCTGGATTAAAAATATTTTTTAGCATCCTATTAATAAACTTTGATAAATCAATTCTTGGACACCACTTTATACCCAAGCCATTTTCTTGTCCTATCACTAATTAGAGTAGAACTTTTCATTCCTTATACTTTTCTTGTCATGTTGTGACCTTGGGTGGGCTATAAGGGAGGAACCATAATTTTTTAATGGAGGGCCAATGTTTAAATCTTAGTTTTTGGAAGGGCTAAAATGTAAATTCTTTAAATATGTTATTGACCCTTCTTAAAAATTTATAAACTAAAAGGGGCTATTTATTTATTTTTCATGGTGGTTGGGGTGGGGGAGGGGCTATTTATTTAATTCTTGTGATCACACACGAGTCAAATAAATAAGGAAAGAGTTCAAATAAAAACGACAAATTAGTATTCATGAAGCCCAAAATATAGTTCAAACATAAATTTTAGCTATGAATGTCTCTGGATCTCAACATTAATACATGTTAAAAACGCTTTAGTTTTAATAGTGATGGTAACTTCAACCAAGATGAAATTAAAGGAAATATAGTCAATTAATATTAATTGAGAAAAAAATAAGATTGGTGGAAAGGAGGTTTACACAATTTGTGAAGTCTTAAGGATAAAATGATCATTAAAAATGGGTTCTAAAGGAAAATTTTACACAATTTTAGAAACATAGACCCCTTTTTCTATAAATATTTAATTAGAGTATTATTTGACATATGCACAGACCATGATGAGAGACATGAGTTCCACTTGAGATTTAGAAGGAAACAACAAAAAAAATAATGCAAACTAAAGTTTAGGAATGACTTGATGACTTGATAATAAAGCAAAGAAATTGAGAAGCTCCTTGAACACTTTTTTCTTACTTCAGTTCCTTGCAGGAGCTCTTGTTTTATAATAATCATCTGTCCAACAAATATGTAAAGCATTTTCTTTGAATAAAAGTAAAATAAAAATAGAATTGATCATACGAAAGCTAGTTAAGAACCGTGTCATGAAATTAAATGAGTTAGACAAAAGTTGCTTGTTAATGACGAAAGCATGAAAGTTGTAGGTGTAAGGAAATGAAGGGAAAAAGGTATCCAAGTAGCTTGGCTAACGACCATATCAGCAATCATAGGATTGATCAAATTTTCCTATAAAATAATTACCTATCAACGACGATAAAAACAACTGGGAGGAAACTTTTCTTGAAGAAATTGAGAAGAGAATTTTAAATGCATTAACTCATCTTGGTGTTTGATGTTGTTCCTACGTGCAAACCTATTTTTCTGCAACAATTTCTTGCTCCTAATTTTTGGATGGGTAATGATCCGCTTCCCCATGAGTTTTTTTTTAGAAATGGTGATAATATTATAAAAAATGCACTAGAGGTGTAAAATAGAAACAAGAGATAAAAAAAGAAAATACAAGGGGCCCACGATCCCAAAATACACATGATGAGCAAAAGGAAAAACAGGGAAGCCATTTTCACTGTATTGCACTACTTTTAAAAGAACAAGATCATTTTGTCATCACTTTTCTTATTCTCTCTTTCAAAAAAGAGAAGGTAAAATTGTCTTTTCCTTTTAAGAAAAACTCATGGTGTACGAATCATTATCTTTTTTTGTCCCCATTAATTTGATTAGATAAAGCCCAAGTTTAAAGAATCTGAACTCATCCATTGTTGTATCTTATGGGTCACTTATGTAAGCATTCTAGGCCTAAAAACTCTTTGAAGGCCCTCTCTTGCCACAATAAAACTTTGTTTCTATTAAATAATTCTTCGAATTGACCTTAAGCACTCTAGCAAAATGGTTCTTGTTGGCTATACCTCCTTGATTTCTAGTGACAGGGTCAAGCTGAATTAATTTTTTTAATTGGAGCAACTATAGCCTCCATAATATCCTTTCGCCAATATTCTATTTGGTAGTTCAAGTTTCACTATCTCGTATAGGAGTGCTTTCGAAGGATGCCCTAAAAGGTTCAAAGTTCTTTTATTGAATGTGTAATGCAATAGATTGATCAACCATCTATCTTTGACCCTATTAATGTCATTAGGGCATCAAAACTTGGAAGTAATGAATCCAAATGAAATAAATAGCATAGCTAAGGTCCTTTATGGTAGCTAGAATGGTTAAAATAGGAATGATTGTTTGAAAGTGTGTTTGGTGGAATTAGTTGTTCTTATAATGTTTTTTTTTAATATAGATATTTTCATCATATATTGAAGATGGAACTAATTCTAATAGCTTTCCATTTCAGATAAATTAGTTTAGTCAATGGGAAGTAACTATATGGAAAATGGTCCAAAGAAGCTGATGGTGAATAACTTTAATTCTTGTTCTTTTTACTCTTTTATTATCTTTAAAATAAATTTATTGTTTCCATTTATTATGAGAACCATTTTTATTCTCATGATTTGCAATTTATTTTCAAGGGAATTGATTTGAGAGCGGTACTTTCTCAACAAAGAGCACCAGATGATGTGAAATACAGAACATTTTCCATTTTGGTTCTGATTTTATTATTGATGAATTAAAGATCAAATGACAAAATGAAAAATATCATTTGGTATTGAAAAAGTACCCGCGCCCATATCAATTCCCATTTCCATGTGGATGGTGTACATCTCTGGTCTCAAAAGTTTACTAACGAGGGCCCTCATCCATGGTTGATAAGGCACTTCCAATTATTCTATTTATAAAATCAACAATTTGAGTTTCTTCATATACATACCAAATACTTGATGCTTTCCCTCGCTAGGGCTTGCTACAAGCTTTCACTCTTCTATGGCATTATTTGAGCTGTGATTGATTTGTTCTGGGGTTGTGTTTGGATGAAGGATAAATTTTACAGGAGTTATATGAGGTTACTTTTGACTAAAGGATTATGAATATCCCTTGAAACAAGGTTTTCAAAAGTGAAAAGGGAGGGATAAAAAAATGATTTCTTATTCTTACTTTTTAATTACCGTTACCAAATAAGGGTATCATTCAAACGCAGCCGTAGACTAGAGCTGCAACTCGGGTCGGATTCTTTAAAATCCAATACGATTCGAGTTGATGTTTATGAAATCCGATTCGACTCAACCTGAATTCTCAATCCGAACTTCACAACCCGATCCGTCCCGAAATCTAACCCGAATCAACTCAAATTCTAACCTGACCCATATTCTAAACCCATTTGAACTTAATTTTAGTCGAGTCAGGTCGGGTTAACTTGTAAAATCTTCAACCCAACTCAACACGAATTCTATACGTATTTTTATCTTCTCAACCCGATCCGACCCGCATGATTTTTCGGGTCAGGTCATGCGGGCCAGGTCAAAACCCAACCCGAGTTGCAGCCCTACCGTGGACTAAGATATTCAGAGGGGTGCTGCAATACTCACAATCATTCAAAGGGGTGATTGAATGATTGGTGATTGAATGATTGCCTTCCATGATAAAATGTGCTGTAAGTTGAAACATGGATCTTACAACCACAGCCACATAAGAAAGGAGGACGAAAAAGAAGGAAACGAGTCCTGCATCTTCCGAAGGAGAATGACGACAACCACAACAAAAGCATCAAAAACAAATATAAAAAATATTGATATCCAAAGTACACAATTATATTAACGCCACACATAAAAGGGAATGGAAGCACCAATATTATTTGCATTTTCTTGTTTTCTGTTTCTCAAACATGTCTCACGTTTGTATACAATTATACATATCAAGGTCAGAGATACTGTTGACATGCTTTCTAATTACTATCACAAATATTTCTCATATTTTGAAGAACAGAGCACTGTCATTATTATTTTTTAAATCCAAGTTGTTCAGTTCTTTTAGAACACTTGATTAATTCTGACATGTGCAAACCTCCCTATCCATATATACCGAATAACACTATACAAAGTAATCCTTTTGAGTTGAGAGTGACTTAAATCCAAGGCTTCCCCCATGTCAAGTGGGTTCTTGACCACCAAATTAACCCTCACGGATTACAAAACACGGTTATTTTGATATCTTGATATTTTATTTTCAAATAATATCTTAATAGTAATATCTGTTATAATGTTTAGAAAAAAATACCAGTTCTTGGTTTCCCTCACTAGTATCTTTATCTGTTTTAGCATTTTAATTTTACAAACAACCTATAGTAGCCAACATAAGAAGATTAGGGAAGTGAGGGATCAAGCAACAGACCATAGAAATCAGAATCAAGCACGATTCCTCTTCCTCCTCAAGAAGAAAAGAATCATGTATCCTATAAAGTAAAGACAGAAACATAAAGTAGCAATGCTTCTGTTAGAATCTAAGAATACTCTCTTTCCCTAACAAATAAGCAAATCTTATCACAGAAAATACAGTAAAAACATCATCTCAAAGGGAGAAAGAATCTGTTTTCTTACATCTTAGTCCAATTAAGTAAAACCCATGATCTTTTGTCCATATCCCAGTGATAAACCCCCTATATAAAACCAGCAAGTGAGAGTGAGAGAGAGAGAGAGAAATGGGATTTATTTGGAAAGGGAGTTCCATGGACAAAAACAAGGAACAGTAGTCTCATTTTCATGAAAAGAGACAAAATATATGCAAAGAAACTGTTCTAGCAGAAGAAACACACCATACCTACTTCTATATGGCTTACAGAAGTTGGAAATTATCCTCAATCATTGTCATTCTTCTTGTCTCTCTTCTTGTCAATTTTTTTAACTCTGTTACGTCAATGTTATGTGAGCCTGAAGATCATCTTCACTTGAATCGGACATTTCGGCTGCTCAATCAAGTGCAGAAGCAGAAACTGAAGAGAAGAGAATTAGAGACCATCTGAGGAAGATCAATAAACCAGCTGTCAAAACAATTCAGGCATTTTCCAAAGTCCCATTAATCTTACTTTATTTGGAATTCTATCTTTCATTCTATACAGCTAAGCTTCTTTCTTCCTCATGTTTGTGTGTGTGTTTGAGTTTGTTTTTATTTTTTATTTTTTTATTTGTATGTAGAGTCCTGATGGAGATATTATAGATTGTGTTCTGTCTCATCATCAACAACCAGCTTTTGATCATCCCAAATTGAAAGGACAAAAGCAAGCGGTAGTCACCATTGATAAAACTAACTTCTTCTATTTTGGGTCAATGAGAATATGAAATTTCAATGGACTAAATGATCACATTCTCTTAAAGGATCCACCGGAGAGACCAATTGGCAACCGTACTACGATTTCTGCGCCGGAAGACTTCCAACTTTGGAGAATTGCAGGAGGATCATGTCCTGGAGGAACCATTCCAATCAGAAGAACATTGGAGGCTGATATTCGAAGGGCTGGTTCAGTTTCAAGATTTGGAAGGAAACGAAGACGGCAGGCAAGACAAACTATAAGACGGGATTTGAAGAGTAGTGACCATGAGGTTTGTGTACTCACAGAATTCCCCCCAATTGAATCTTCAATCAGGTATCATCAAACTGTCTGGCAAAAATGCATTTTTCTCATAAACCCTTTTCTTTTTCTTTTTTCTCTGGTATTAGATGGTAGATCACACATTACAAAGGTACCCACTTAGTAAAAAATGTGAAATCTAAAGTTCAGAGTATGTTACATTATTCTTATTATTATTATTTGAAACAAGTGTTTCTTTTCCCATTGTAGTCATTTTTATAACAAAAACAAAAACAAATGCAGAGATTTGCAAGTCCTTTCTGTATCTTTGTGAAAGAAAGTTGTTCGATGGATGTTTTGTAATCACTTTGGAATTATCTTGTATTTCAGGAGACTAAGAACAAAACTCCCTCTTTCCTTCTCTCTGAATCCCCTCAAAAAATCTGTTACTTGTTTCAGGAAAATGAAAGTAAATAAAAGTTTTTGGTTTGTGGGTACTTTGTAAATTCTTCAAATATTTTTTATGATGATCGAGGTGTTCAGATCTCTTAGATCACTCGACTATGCATCCCTATCCATAAATACGAGGTAACTCTACAGTAGAGCTACAACTTTGGCCAGGTCGAGTCGGGTTTCAAGATACCCGACCTGATGCGACTTAATATTTATGGAACTCAACCCGACCCGACCCGACTCGACCCAAATTCTAACACAAATCAACCCGCATTTTAAACCCATTTTAGCCTGGTCAGGTCGGGTTAGGTCGGGTTGGGTCGAGTTGGGCCGGATTAACTTGTAAAATCCTCAATCAGACCCGAATTCCATGTGGGTTTTTGTCTTTTCAACTAGACCTGACCTGCTGACGTGAAATTCTCAAGCTGACCAGCATGATTTCTCGAGTTGAGTCATGCGGGTCGGGTCAAAACCCGACCTGAGTTACAGCTCTACTCTACAAGGAGTAACCCTTTAGAGTAAAACGAGAATCAATCTCAGAACTCTTGGTTCTTTAGGTGGCTTCCTAGCCATCACACCAACTCTTTTGAGTTGAATCTTCAAATATTATTTTCATAATTACTCAAAATGTCAAAAGAAAACATGAAAAAGAAAATGTGAATGCTTCACACTTTAATGTTGATGTATTTGGTCAATTTCAGCATGATTAATGTAGAATTCCATGAAAATTTAATCCCCACTATATTTTCAAGAATTCCAAATAGGCATTGATAGGAAGAAAAAGGCAACAAGAAACGTTCTATCATCTTGTTAAAATTTCTTTTCCATTTACAATTTACTAAAATTATACATGTATTTATGTATGCATGTTATTTTTGTTGACTATAGCATGGCAAGTACAAAGTAGGTGATGTTAAGAAGTTTTTCTCCTTTTTACCTTTTGATTTAGTAAGCAGCACCCCTTTGTCATTCGCCGTATGCACCTTCGAGGGTCTTTCTTTTTTATTTTATTTTGAACATTTGTCTTCTTAGTAAATTTTAGAAAATCTATTTTTTTGAAGCATTTTAATTAAATCTACTTAGATGTAAAAAAATGTTTTAAAAAATATATTTTTTTGATGCAAAACTACAAAAATTGATGGCTGAATCTTTAAACAAATCTCAAGAAAAGTTAAATTTTTCTATTTTCATACTCAATTGTTTATTTTTTGTGGTTTTATATCAGAAAAATAAAGTATATTTTAAAACTATATAATTTATGAGACTTTAAAAAAATTATTCTAATTACCAACATATCAGCCGATATTCGGACTCTGCCCCTATTCTGACCATGCTGAAGTACATACTACCACCACATAGGACTGAATTTTTTCATTTGTTACCATATTTATGGACTGCAGCATGCAATTGGGTACTCAACGGGAGATCATTACTACGGAGCTAAAGCTAGCATAAATGTGTGGGCACCTCATGTTAATTAATAATCCAAATGAATTCAGCTTATCACAGATGTGGGTAATCTCTGGATCATTCAATGATGAACTCAACACAGTTGAAGCTGGATGGCAGGCATGTGGATTTACTTTAGAATTTAATTCATATTGCTTAAGTTTCTTTTCTTATCAAATATTTTTAAAATTATTGAGGGCCACAATTTTTTGGAAAACAAATTTCATTACTTATGTCGTATTTAGGTTATAAAATCAATTGATGCATTGTGTATCAGTTAATGCGTATTGTATTTTTCATATAAAGACTGTAGTAGCCAATACGACCAATAATTTAGCCATATCGTTGCGGCTATCAGTATCAGCCATTTTCAATTTTTAATTTTTTTTTTTCCAAAATAAAAATGCTTTGACCATTTTTCTAGTTGAATTTTGTATTGGGTATGATTTTAAATTTTTTTGAAGCAAGATCATAAAATGTGAAAGAAATTTGTCAATTTCAAACATTTTTCTCTCAAAATTTAACCATTTTGAGTTATTTTTATTATTTTGTTTAGACTTTTTGCTTTAAGATAATCCTAATTTTGGGCTTTTTGTGAAAATAATTTAATGAAATAATATTAAGTGCTTATGAAATTAAATGGAGATGTCTTAATGTGATTAATATAGTTTGTAGAGTGTTTGTTTGACTTTTCAATGTGTTTTTATAATTTATAAAATTAGAGCTGGATACAAGTAGGGTTGAAACTTAGGTGAGTTAGGGCAAGTTTTAATACCCAATCAAACTCATATAAAAAATTATTGAGCCCGACTCGACGTGAGTGGCTGAACTGAATAGCCCAACTCAACCTGACCATAGTAACTGGTCCAAGCCAAGCCGAATTACTGGCCATATCTAAGTTGTTGGACCGACAACCCGACCCATTTTTAACTCCAAGTTGGGGAAAAAATCAGCTGCAAGATTTTTATATTTCCTGAAACTCGGGTTGGATTGGGTTAATTCGGGTCAGGTAAGGTTTCTTTTAAATTTCTAAGTCCAGCTGGACCCGAATTCTATGTGGGTTTTTTTTTTCAACCCGACCCTATCCTATATTTACAAATACATAACTCAGCTCACTGATTTCTTTAGTTGGGTCAGAGTTAAATCCGGCCCAAATTTCACCGTTAGATATGAGGATCACGACATAAAATATAATATGTTTTTTTTTTATTAAAGTATAAAAGACAAAGAATAGAATTTAAAGAGCTAAGCCTAGTTATATTAGTCTATTGATGTAATGTTGATGCCAGTCAATGCTTTTCATAGTTAAATGACATGTTCTTCTACTTCAGGTAAGCCCAGAGTTATATGGTGACAATCATCCACGGTTCTTCACTTATTGGACTGTAAGTTTTTAAATATGTGTTTATTTTTAATTATTTATACAAACATGCATGAATTCATCTACAAAAACTGTGTAGTTTCTAAAATTTTGAGAAGGTTTTTAGATAAAACTTTTGTTATTGTTTTGTAAAAAACAGATTTCAAATTCCAAATTCATTTATTTAAATTTAAAGGATTTAGAGTGATACTCAGGAACCCACCTAAGGACGAGAGAGTCCTAAGTACGATTCTCACTCCATTCCAAAAGACTACTTGCTGCTTTTGGATTGTGGGTAAATTTTCAGGAGGGTATATTAGGAGGGTGCATCTAGAGGTAAGGGTATTCAAATGAATACCCTTTGCATAGAAGGGGTCATTCAAAAAGTGAGAAAAGAGAGGTGTTATCCCATTACCCCCAATTACCAAATAAGGGTAATTGGGGGTTACCCCCCATCACCCTTCTTTAACCCCAATCCAAACGCATGTCTTTGGAGTTATCTGGTGTGTGTAGGTAGAGAGGATTGCACATGTCAAGTTTTTTTTAAAATTGGGTCAAAGTGCCTCATACACCTAGTAAGATTTTTTTGGTGACGAAATTGCCTATGACACTTTTTTATAATAACAACTACAACCACGCGGTGTTTTTAACGTGAAGAGCATTTTTTCTGGGTTAAAACATTAGAGTTTTTTTTTTTTTTTGGTTTGAAGCGTTGGAGCTTTTTCGCGCTATATATACAATAACTCGCCAACAAAATACATAAATGTTATTTTAGTGTAGTGGTAAATATATTTATTTTTTATGTTCTTATCATTTTTCCATTTTCTTTGAAAAAGATAAGTAAAAATTAAAATGTGATTTGTTCAAGCTCGGCATAAATAAACGAGCTTCGACATATTATTTATTTGATGGGTCAGGCTCAGGCTTTCAGGCCATTTATTTTGAAGTACGAGCCGAATGAGCCTCTAAATAAATGGGTTTCGACAAAGAGTTTTGTTTGACACGTCGAGCTTGGGCTACGGGCTTCCACAAATATTATTTATTTGATGGGTCAAGCTCGTGCTTTTAGGTTGTTTATTTTGAAGTACTAGCAAACGGGCTTCGATGGGCTTTCGATAAAAGCCCGAGCCCACTCTGACCTAAATAAACGGGTTTCGACAAAGATTTTGGGTTCGTACTTAAAAAATAAATGAGCCTAAAATCCCAACCCGACCATCGAATAAATAATATTGGTAGAAGCCCGTTTATTTAGGTCGGGCTTGAACAAATGAAAACATCTTAATTTTAAGAATGAAAAAAATGTGTTGAGCAAGTTTTAAACCCAAAATCTCCACATGGAAAACCAGTATCTCAACCACTAACATATAATAGCTTTCATGTTTTATATTGACATCCTATTGTATATATAGTATTGTGAGTTGTTAAAGCACTGACCCTTTAACATGAAATATCGCTTTAAAAGGTAGTGTTTTAACATGAAAAAACGTTAGCGCTATATAAAGTAGCACTTTCATTTTAAAACACTATATAATATAGCGTTTACACAAATTTCACTGCAAATTTAACATGGAAGTGTTATATAGCGTTCTAATAACGCACAACACTATATATACAATAGGACATGAAAAAAAAAATTGAAAGCTATTGTAGCTTTGTGGTAATGATAGTTGTTTTCCATATAGAGGTCTTGATTTTAAATCTCACTTGACTCATTTTTTTCATTCTTATAATTTTTTCCATCTTTTTGAAAAAGATAAGTAAAAACTATGATGTGTTCATTTGTCCAAGTCCAACCTAAATAAATGGACTTCGACAAATATTATTTACTCGATGGTTCGGGTTTGGACATTTAGGCCCATTTATTTTTTAAGTACGAATCCAACGGGCCTACGTGGGCTTTGAGTAGATGCCTAAGCCGACCCCTGACTTAAATAAAAGAGCTCGGAAAAATAAGTTTTGTTCGACACGTTGGGTTGAGATTTGGCTTTTTAGGCCTATTTATTTTTTTAAGTACGTGCCCAACGGGCCTCGATGGGCTTTGACTAAAAACCCGAGCTCACCCTTGACGTAAATAAACGTGGTGTGACAAAGTTTTTTGTTTGACACGTCGGGCTTAGGCTTTTAAGTCCGTTTATTTTTTAAACCCTAACCCAACGTGTCAAACAAAAATCTTTGTCCAAGCCCCTTCATTTATGTCAGAGTGGGCCCAGGCATTTACTCAAAGCCCACAGAACCCTGTTGGGCTCATACTTAAAAAATAAATGGGCCTAAAAGTTGGAGTCCAACCTATCGAATAAATAACATTTGTCAAAGCTCATTTATTTAAATCCGGCGAAACAAGTGTCTTTACCGCTAAGATACAATAGCTATCACGATTCTTATTCATATCTTATTGTATTTATTGTGTGAAAAAGCACTAACACTTTAACACGAAATAATGCTCTTTCATGTAAAAAAAACACTTATCGTGGCTATGGTTGTTATTCTAAAAAAGTACTATGGGTAATTTCATTAAAAAAAAATAAAAATCTGAGTAGGCGTACGAGACACTTTGACCCAATTTTCAAATTTTTAGACATGTATACCCCAATGCACTACTTTCAGGTATTTAAAAAAAAAAATCCCTAGATAGAATCCAAAGGAATACTTAAGAGCATGTTGGATAGATATATAATGTTAGATAAATGTTAGTGACTATAATAATGATTGATAGTTCTGTTTTATGATGATACTGATGATGATATAATAATATTGTGTTGATTAAATTTGATAAATCTATCACCATCGTAAAGTTTGTGGTTAATATTTATAATAAAATATAGCAAAATTACTTTTTAAATGCTCTCATTAGATATCTGATACTCATATAGCTTGAATTTAGATTATGCGATTAAACATAATCTAATTTTCTAAAAATATATTTATATGAAGCAAAATGTAGAGTAACTACTTATTATTTGTGTTTTTACATAAGTTTTATTTTTTTATTTTTTGTTTTGTTTTAGACGGATGCATATCAGGCGACTGGATGTTATAATCTACTTTGCTCAGGATTTGTCCAGACCAACAACAAGATTGCAGTTGGTGCTGCCATCTCTCCCCTGTCCACTTACAATGGTAGACAATTTGACATCACTTTACTGGTCTGGAAGGTATTATTTTTTTTTTTTAAATTAATCATACATGAAATGGAAAAAATTAATAAATAAGGTTTGAAAAATACTATATATGCTATTTTCTTCAGAAAAAAGAAAAAGAAAGTTAGGGTCTTCTCATAGACACTTCATATCAGTTTGGTTTTTTGTCCCTAGAGATATTCTATATTTGTGACATATATATTACGTCGGTGTAGCTCAAGTTACGTTCGAACTCCCATGATCTAACTTAATACATCCGAAAGTGTATAAGATCATCTTAGATCATCTTCTGTTTTGAGTTTTGAGGTGCCGCTTCTTATCTCAAGTCACTATTAGCAGAAGCAGATATAACTATGGTTAGTACTGACTATGGATAAGAGTTGTAATTTAATAAATATAGATTTTAAAATTCTTATTACCATAATAATTGATATTAAAGAGCTAAAAAATGACTTTTTGATATTGGCAGCCTTGTCTTGATTTATTTTAGGTTCAATCAAGTATTTGAAAAAAATATGTCCAATGCATATCGGCCAATACATGGTATTAACTATTTTTCATTTTGACAACAAAGAACCTTAGGACCCCACCTCTCCCCGAGTACCCGCCTAGATCGACAAAAAATGGCTAGTAAGTGGCAAGAATTCCATTTTCTAAAATTAGGAAAAATGGAAAATCAATTGTAAGCTTATTTTAGATAAAAATTGTTCCTAATTATAGAGTATTAGACCCTTGAAAAAAAATCTACATGAATAAAATATGTCATAACAATTTGATAAATGTTCAAAAATTTTAAAAAAATAGAAAACCAATATTAGCAAATACTTGATATGAAATTCATATTCTCTGGTGTCCCATTATGATCTTTATCTATTATAAAATTTAAAAATTTTCATATAAAAATCTTAATTTAATGAAATTGTTGAAAAATTATAAAAACACCCAACAAACTATACTAGTCATATTAAGACATCTTCATTTAATTCCATAACACTCTATATTATTTAATTAAATTAGTTACATAAAAATCTCTAAAAATTCGATTGTCTTAGTTCAAAAATTCAAAACAAAAAATTGATAAAAGCAACTCACAGTAGATTTCTATAAAGGAACAATTTGCTTATAGATATTCTTAAAATCATATCAATACAAGATTAAAAGTATAAAATGGTCGTAACTACTTTATTTTCGAAAGAAAAGGGTTTGCTAATCCATGGTTTTCCTGGTAAATGGATGCTTGTACTAAATTAATAAATATCACCCTAGTCCCAGATGATACGCATCTAACCTTTTTTTTTTTTCCACCTTCTAAGTTCATATTAAAGCCATGATCTCGGACTTGGGCTGGACCTAGCCCTTTTTACCCAATAGCTAAATGATATGTCAAAACTTTGTTTTAAATTTTTTTTTTTTAAAAAGTAAATATACTAAAATATGATTTGATAATTTTAGCGAGTCCTCCATTTTTGGTTTTTATGTAAGTATGCATCACACCCTTCTCACTTTTATATCGGTAGAGATAATACTCACTAATATAGTACAAAGAATCTTATTTACTTATGTGATTATGGAATTTGGGTTAAGTAGTATATATATATATATATAGACACTCGGATTTTCTACCTCTACACATCCGATTTCGAATTTTCAGGTCAAATTACCATTATACCCTCGCATTTTTACTCATCCGAATGAACTGACAGTTTATTTCGGCATTCATTCAAATGAATCATTCATCCGAATGAATGTCGAAATGAACTAGCAGTTCGTTCGGATGAGTAAAACCGCGGGGGTATAATAGTAATTTGAGCTGAAAATACAAAATCGAGTGTGTAGGCAGAAAATCCGGGTGTGTATAAGTCATGTCTTATATATAGGCGTCTTACCTGACTAATCTTTAGAGCATATGTAAACCTCTCAATCCACTTACACTGGATACAAAACTATAGAGAGTGGATCTTTTTATAGTGAGGGGGGCTTGATCTCAAGACCTCCCACAAACAAAGGTGAGAATTGACCACCAAGCTAATCCCGGTTTTATATATATATATGTGCCCGCCCACAAACTGATTTGCATGAACTTGGGTGCAAACATCAGATTATGGGGCCAACAGGAAATCAAATGGATCCATTCTTCCCTCACACACACCTACCCCCTCATGAATTATATCTGTAACCAATTTGACATTTGAAGGCCATTGATCTAACTCTATAGATGTTCACTTGATAAAATTTTATAGGCATCATATACAAATTTGAGACTTCCAAATCCACTCAGCCATACAAACCCATATAGCATCTATTGGCGGTTTTCATGAAAGTCTCATGAAAATTGTTTTTGAGGGATGTTTGCATGATATATTTATTTATAATATTTCCATATGCAAGGTAAGATCTTTCATACTCACCCATTTATGTTGTCCCAAATGTATTCATCAGACGACTTCAAACATTAATACAAACTCATTCATGGATAATCCTTTAATTGCACACACCGAAGACTTGTTTTTCATCGTGACTTTTTCTTCTACTCTCATTCAATCATTCTAATTTAGATAAGCTTTCTATTAGGGTATTGTCAAATGCTGAAGAAAATCAGGCATGTTATGTGGTGTTCACACAATTGACCTCAGGGTCCATTCCATTAATTTGAGAAGAATGAACTGGACAGTCTAGCCATCAACTCATGGATCACTGAATATATGTGTTTCACTATCCACTTATGCTGCTCATGTTGGTTCACTTCTTTATGCCAATGAACTTGCAAAAATCTGAAACTTCAAAATCACATTTAAAATTTAAAACTCGACTCAGTTGAGTTGACTCAGTCACTGAGTATCTATGTCCAAAACTTAATCTACAATGGCTCATTTAAGGATTGAGAGCTCCTTATGCTTCCAACTTTACCTGAACTTTCGTCTCAAATCTTTCTCCAATGTTTGTATCAGTGAGACCATACATTATGAAATTGATTTTTGTTTTTTCTTCTTAACTCTATGGAGTCAAGGATCCAAGACATGGACATTGGTGGCTTGAACTCGGATCGGGTATACTCGTCGGGTACTGGCCTTCTCTTTTGTTCAATCACTTGTCGAATTATGCGAACATGGTACAATTTGGAGGTGAAATTGTGAACACCCGAAGTTCGGGTGTTCACACTTCGACCCAAATGGGTAGCGGCCATTTCGCCGAAGAAGGCTTCAGAAGAGCATCATATTTTCGCAATTTGCAAGTTGTTGATTGGGATAATAACTTAATTCCTGTGTCTAATCTCCGAGTTTTAGCTGATCATCCAAATTGTTTTGACATTAGAGGAGGGAGAAACAATGTTTGGGGCCATTATTTTTATTATGGTGGGCCTGGAAGAAATTTAAAATGTCCTTAGGAGTGATGCTTCTAAGGTGACATTAATTATTGTAATTTCCTATGATTTGAGTTTTGTAGGATGTCTGCTGTGTGTGATCATCCTCACATTTCTTTCTCTCTTTTGTATCACTTTTTTTCCTGTTTTCTCCAATAGGTAATTGGTAAGTTTCATACCACATTTGGGGGAATTCTGTAGATTTGGCCAAAATGGAAATAGAATGAAAATATACATGCTGTTATTCTGTATTTTTTAGATTTTCCATTTTTTTAATGATAAGTATTCATTCAAAGAAGGGGGAAATTCATCAAATAAAGCATACAAAAAGAAGGCAATGCAGCCTAAAAGGAAAGGACAAGAAGCCCACAGCCCGGACCAAGCCAAAGAAAATCTCAAACGATACATGAAGTGAAGCCCAAAACAAAAAGAAAGCCCAACTCATAAACAAGCAGAAGGCCCAGAACATAACGGATCATCAACTAAAACCTGCCCAGCGATCAATGAGGGCCCACAACCCAGGCCAACATCAGAGACCCACACCCCATGCCCGAAACGATGAAAATTGATCTGAATGTTTATTGAAATTGCAAAACTTTCTTACTGCTCTAATTAATACACAAGGTAGTTATGTATGTGAATGGAGCTCCGATTATCCAAACTCTACTTGAATTAAACAATTTATGTACAAATTTCTTGTTCTTCTAATATACGGATTTCGTATCGATTTGGTTGTTTTTATCTAGTATGGTGGTACAATAAGAACTGAACTCATTTACTTGAAAGCCTAGAGCTTCCATGGCAATCCAAATACCATATGGAAATCGCTTTTTTACATGCTAAATACTATGAGAAATATAATATAATGGGCAACAATTTTATATATTAAACATGTTTTGGATTTAAATTTGAATTTAATGTCAATCATCATCATCTGCGAAGATCTTATCTATTTAGAGATAGTTTCAGCCATATCTCAATATAAAAAGGGTAACTCCTCATTGTTTTGTATCCGGTTTGTGCGTATTGGGAGGTTTAAACATGTTGAAGGATTATTCAGATGAGACGTCTGGATACATTAGTCTTAAAAAGAAAAAAAGTACACGAGGTTCAAGCCAGATATCATCCTTGTCTCAACTGGGTGACTTCCATTCTTCTTTAAAAAAATTCTCAAGAAATCCAATTGACATGTTTTATGCATTTGTTTCTTTGCCACCATTTACCCAAGGACCCTGATCCTTGACTGTCTAACCATACGCTACTGATCTTGCTCTCACAAATGTGTTTTTTCACTCATAGACATCGTATCTGGCTACTTCTGATCTTGCTCTCACAAATGTGTTTTTTCACTCATAGACATCGTATCTGGCTACTTCTTCATAAAGTATGCATCATTAAATGAAAAATCTATTGTTTGTGAAATTTGATTGTTTTCTCTTATATACACCATTGTTTGTGAAATCTAGTGTCAAGCAATTGAGTTTATTGCATTACCCAAATGGCAATTTTGGTCTAATCTGATTTGGAAATAATAATTTGGTTTGGGACCATTTTTTATTGGTATTTGATAATTTGATTTGGTGATTTTTTTATGTTTGATTGCTTATTTGCCACCCATGGGATGTTGAAACTTCAACCTTCTGGTTGCAGTTGATGCACATGAAATATGAATTTAAAGGAACCATATCACAGACTACAACCCGATGCACTTTAGTCCTCCAATGGCTCAAGTTATGAGACCATCTAAGGTTGCATAGGCCCCTAGCGAGTTGACCCGTATTGCTATAGTCGATGACAGAGGAACCATACCCCAAAGGCCTCCATTAACCCGGTCCTCATTGCTATCCGGGTCTTGAGTAAACTCCTGATGCACGTAGCTCTCCACAAGCTAAAGGCGTCGAATTACTATGGGACTCGAATTTGAAATCTATAGTTACTTAGTTAGACCTGTTAATTGAGCTCTTGCAGGGTCCATGGGCTCATGTTATGGGACACATAATTGAGTATTAGAACCTTGATCCCCTTTCCCCCTCTTTCCAACCAATAGATATAACAGAGCATCCAAAAGTTTTACATTAATTTTCTATAGAGGCAATTTTGCAATTGCAATGATTGAAAAGGGGCATTGGTTATTGAAGATTAGCCGTTGATTGTATTCTTATTTAAAGATAAAATCCAAGTTGTTTGAAATGGCTTGACCAATAAACCCTGCACTGTGACGTCACCCAGTGCTCCAATAATTAAATTTGATGTTCTTAAAGTACTGACACGATGGTCTTCCTCACACTGAAGAAATGATTATGATGTGAGAATAGATTTATCCTTTTATTATTGATTAGTTCAACATAATTTTTTTACTGTGGCTTTAACCACGGATAATATATTGTTTGGCTACATTCACAAAGAATTTCTACGTGAAAAGATCTTATCACTTACGAAGAATCAACGTATTTTATCGTTGTGGCCCATACACAACGTATCGATTATATATCGGTTAATACGTGTCAGTCTGTAACATTTAATGGGGTATTTCTGGTAAAATGGGCACAACTTTATAATACGGACTCGAACGAAGGTAATTTTTAAGTATTGAGAATAAGACTCAGAGAGTTACGCGATGGGAATATGGATTGAAGCAGAAAATATTTTCACACTTTATTATTGAATTTGAGATTATTTAGATGTAAAAATTTGAAAAAATATATAATAACTCAAAATGGTATGTTTATGAATTTTTGAAATTTTTTTCCATATTTTTTCAAAATATTTTAAAATTCTCAATTTTGTACCTTCAAAATCACATTTAAATATATAAATGACAATGAAATAATCATAAAATTACGTAGAAATGAAGTCTATATAATTTTCTTGTTTTAGAAGAGAGAGAATATGTATCAGCCCGTAATGCCTGATAGCACCTGTGTGCCGATACGGGCATAACAGTGCCCGTATTAACGCACTGAAATTTTTTTCCTTGGTTCTAAGAGTATTTTAAAATTTTCTTTTTTAATGATTGGTTTGTAATTCATTGAAAGGGAGGGGAACACTCCAAATAAACACAAGTAAATACAAGGCACAACAACCCCACAATTTGAAAAAGCCCAAAGTTCGAACCCAGCTAAAAAGAAAAGGCCATGGGAGAAAGCCCACAACTGGGCCCTGAACAGAACAGAGACCCAAAGAACCCGTACCCGCCCAAGAGATGCTTCAAGTAGATTATACAGGAAACATCGAACATTTTTGTTATAGATCCTTCAACTAGATGCCCCATTATAGCCTTTTAGATCTTGATGCTCTTCAGACTCATCACATTCGGAAACTAAAGTGTTGAGGAGCATATGAACTATTTCTTGTGCAGTAGTTCACAATTATGTGGAAGAATGATTTTATGTAAATGGGTAGTCTGGCTCTCATACAATAATTGGAATTTTGGATTTCCTTTAGCAGTAAAATAAATCAATAATCATGAAAAATCAATAAATGCCCACTAATTTTCAATTCTTCCATTTTATTACTAAAACATTTTTGGGTCTTCTATATCAATTGTTTCACTTTTTCTTATTTACTATTAATTACCTATAGCTTTCTTATGCTTTTATTCTACTACGACAGTCTTCCATTTCAATTACAGGTATGCTGCCTGATGGGCATTGTCTTATACAAATTATGTGGTTGGACTTCATAATTTTAAATGGGAAATCTTAGAAAACTATTCTTTTGCATTATTATTGTGATTATTAAAAGAAGCCATGTATATTTATTTAATATCCCTAATTTTTCTTACATTCTTTCTCTCTTCTTGTTACAGTGATGCTTCCAACTTTTTATTTGCCAATTTTGTTACGTTATGTAGTTGAATGCAGGGGTATGAATTTGGCCAACTTTTCAATGAAATGACATTAAATGTTTATGGAATTGAACAAAGATACCTTAATGAGATTGATACAGTTCATAAGATGTTTCTTTATTTTTTTCATATTTTTTGCAAAAAAATCATGAAATTTAGATTTTCTAAGATAATTTTCATTTTGGAGTTTCTTTTGGAAAAATTTTGATGGAATAGTTTACAAATGTTCATGGAATTAAATGAAAATAACTTAACATGATTGATATAATTTTAGATTTTCTATGTGAATTTTCTAATTTCGAGCATTTTTATGAAATTCAAGGTTTTTTACTTGAAAAAATTCACAAACTGTAAATAAAGATACATGCCTTTATCTAACATGATTTTATAAGGGTATTTCCTCAATTGATTTCCCATTTTTTAATTCTTTTGTCATTTTTCAATTATTTTAACAGGGGTTTAAAATTCAGTACTGGCCGATACGATATATCGACCGATATCTCGTTATCGGCCGATATTTTTCTCTCTCCTTTCTTTTTCCTTTAACAAAAGTGGTAATATCGGCCGATATTGGGATATCAGCCGATATGATTCGGTCGAGATATTGGCGTATCGGCCTATACGATTCGTATCGACCGATATTCGGACCCCTGTTTTAAGACATACTTTTTATATAATGAAATTTCAGTTCTTAAGAGGAACCATTTTTATAACCAAAATATGCTCAAACTAGGTTTCCATTTTTCTCCATTTTTAATTTTTTTTACAATATTCTTAAAAGAAGATAGGAGCAGGTAATAATCTCAGGCGATACGGCATGTATTGGTCGAGTTCACCTTTATCGGTCGATATCCGATATATATCGGCGATATCGGCCAATAAAGGTGATTTAAAAAAAAAATTAGGAGAGAGAAATATCAACCAAGATCTCGGCCGATAAACGATATTTCCACTCCTAGATAGGAGAGAGGCTGTATCGGTGATAGTTCAACAAACCATTATATATCACCGATACACCTATATCAGCCTATATATATTGGCAATCAAATTTTTTACCCCTAGTTGTATGAGTATATATAAGGGTGCATAATAAAAATATGACAAGTTATAGTTAACAAAGAAAGGATACTTAGTTTGAAACTTTGAAATGTAGTTTTTTTTTTCTGAATTGATAATGCGATTGGGATTAATTCTTTATAAATATTACTCCCTTGTCCTATTCAGAATTTTTTATTTCTTAAGAATAAAGTAAATATAACTTTGATTTAATGTAAAAATAAAAGAATATGACAATTAATTTGGGACAATTTCAAAATCTATATAAGAAAAGTATTTTGGGATAGAGAGAGTATATTCTTCCATCGATAATTAGAAAAACATTGGTGCCCTTGGACAGCCATTTTACTTAATTAGTACTGATTAATCGAAGCCAAATGTTTCATGATTCTTGTCGATGTTTTTTCTGAGTTTCAATTCTTAGGTTTCATAGTTATAGACTCTAAGTAGACATGATTTGTTTTGGATTTTTAGTTTATTATTTTTTATTTAAGAATTTTCAACATTATTTTGCGATTAATTTCGATAAAGATATTTTTGATTAATTAAATCTTTTTGAAGTGGAGAAAGGGTGAAACATTAGGTTTTTAACACTAATATCACTCACAAGGAGCATGTGCTTCTCATTGATTTTAATACAAAATATTAACTCCAAGAAGTGAGTCCACTAAAATGATCAATCAAACCACTCACATTTGTAGCAAGAACATTTTTCCTCCTTGAAGAGTGGGAGAACATCAGTTTTCGATGGAGGGTAAATTTTCTAGAGGGTATATAGTGGGGTACTGGGGTGCATCCAGAGGTTAAAATATTCAAAATGAATACCCTTTTTCATGCAAAGGGTATTCATTATCGTTTAATTACTAAACAAGGATTCTAGTACCCCAACCCAGAGCGATAAGTCGATGTGTCTAGTGGGGGGGGCACGGTTAGAGTCCCACATCGCTAATTGAGGGAATTTGTGAGGGGCTTATAAGAAGCCAAGCTCTTCATTGGGCCTGGATGTTGGGCCATGCCCAATTCAAAGCCATGCGGGCCTCCTATGTGGGTGGGCCTAGAGCAAACAATATTGTACTGAGCCAAGTCGAGTTGAAGAGGCGCACACCTTGGAGGTGCGGGTCGTTACAGATGGTATTGAAGCATAAGTTCAACACTCGAACTGCGTGGGTCTATCCCTGTGTGTGTTGTGGGTCGAGTTGGGGGCGGCTCTCCTTGAAGGGGGGTAAATTGTAGTACCCCAACCTAGAGTGTTACATTGACTGAGTCGATGTGTAGAGCGGTGGGGGGCTCGGTTAGAATCCTACATCGCTAGTTGAGGGAATTTGTGAGGGGCTTATAAGAAGCCAAGCCCTTCAATACAGTATAACGCGTTTTGAGCCTGGTTGTTTGGGTCAGGCCTAATGCAAAGCCGTGTGGGCCTATCCTGTGTGGGTGGGCCCAGAGAGGACAATATTATACTGAGCCGAGTCAAGTTGAAGCAGCACACGCCTTGGAGGGGCGGGTCGTTACAGTTACCCTCCATCACCGCCCTTTACCCCTAATCCAAACGCAACCCTAGGTTTACTCTTCCCAATTCTTTTCCATTCTTATTTTACATTCTCTAATTTTTCATTACTATGTTTGTGATTAAGGTGTTCAGATTTTTTAGTGTGCAAGTCTCTCTACCTACACACCGAGTAATTCTGCGGATAGTGATCCTTTTATAAAAATCAAATTTTCAACTTTTATTGTTAAAGAAAATAAGAATTGAAGGCGGGAGAGTCTTCTACAAGGAGAATCTCTTGTTCAAAAAGATCTATCCAGTAGAAATTCCTAAAAAGTTTCTCGTAGTCAAACGAACTCTACGGATTAAGGAGATATAAAGGTGAATCAAACAATTTCTTCTTCTAGTTAAGGCATTACTACTACTTTTGTATACAAAAATTATATCAAATAATATCACGTTCCGTGATCATTTTTTCTGGTTAAACTAAGAATGTATAGTATATAGTTAATATACTGTTGAAATTATAAAACTATATATTTGTTTTTAGATACTTGCTCAAAGGATTGATTAAGTGAGACCGTCAATTGTCTTTGAAAAACACACATAGCTTCTCATGTAGCACAGACATCCACGGACTACATCACTCAAATCTGAAAATATTATTATACATTCAAAAGTTATGAAATGTTTAAGAAATTACTATTTTAAAGAATTTTTTTTATCAAATTTAATTATAAGTATCAAATGATTTAAAATAAAAGGAATAAATAATATTAATAAATGAAAAAATTTCCCACCTCCAATGATATATATACGGTGTCCCACTCATCCTAGTAGTAAGCCAATTGATGGTTGGGATCTAATTAAAACGGGGCTCAAGTGCGTCTAGAGAAGTCCAAGGATAGGCCTCTAAAGTCTAATTTGATTCTTCATATCCTTTCATTTCTTTTCTAGGGTCAGCCATTGGTCTTTCAGAAAAAGAAATAAAGCTATCTTAGGAAAGGTGAAATGACCCTTCTTTAGGGTATTATTACTGAGGACCGACAGGCAACATCTCATGTGTTTCCCACGTGAGATGATGCACGTTTGTCATGATAATCTCAGTTTTATTTTTTTATTTTATAAAAAGAGGGCGATGACAAATACTCTATGGTTGATTTGATTTATGATTTAACATTGGTGCTTATATTTTTTTAAAGATAAAAAGTTTTTCGGTCTCTTTATCACTTAGAGTAATATTTGAAATATGTATAAATATCTCTATCTACACATATCGAATAATATTATGAAGAGTAATATTTTTTTTATTGAGAGTGACTTAAACTCAAAATATTTCTTAAGTGGGTTCTTAACGGTCAAGCCAAATCTCACGAATTCATTGATGTTTCTACTTATCACCAACTAAATAATAAAATGTTTATATTAATTTCTCAAATACATAAGTAAACTAATAAAACCTTAAAAGGTGATTTCGTGTATATTTTTTACACATCTATTTTGGAAGAGACTGTTTAAAATTTACGGTCAAATAAATCATGATTGTTCATTCGTTAAATAACTATGATTATGTCTAAGAAAAAAAATTAAAATCAATAAAAGGAAAAACCTTAAACATTAATTTGATGAGTTTCAAATATTTGACTTGTATTTATTCTATTAGAAGGAAAAGAGTCTAGGACAGATTTGGTGACGTGGAGGTGTGTAGTCTAATATTTTCATACTATTATTTAAAATAGAAGAAATTTGTATAAGAATAATTAGAAGATCGAGAGAGTAATTTTATGATTAAATTGGTAAATTTGAATGATTTGACTAACACTTTTTCATGTTAGTACCTAAAATATAAAACAAAATCATTTAAAAGATTGTAACAAGAAGAAAGAATACTCTATCATTAGTTTTTTGACAATTTCACTTACACAAACAGCATATTTTGAATAACTAAACTTTTAACAAATTTTCACTTCTGTAAATAATTAATTCATCCCTTTTGGCTATAATGTTGGACATTCATTTAAAAGTTACATAATTTTACTTTTCAAATAGTAAATAGAGTTAAATTTCAAATGTTACAAGCAACCTAAAATTTTGGTTTCTAAAGTTTAGGACCAAATATCTGTTAGAAATTCAGATTTTATCTAATATTTTTTATCTGATGTTAATAAAAATAGATCCAATGAGTCCTTCAAGCTTAAAATGTTTTAAATTTAAGATTTTAGATAATCTAGTGATATTTAAATTTGAGAATTTCATTAAAAAGATAGGTGGAGCCAGGTCAGAAAACACATTGAACCAACATGAAGAATAATGGGATATGGGTCCAAGTTTATACAAGATGTGTCACGTGTGTGATTTCCTGCCCTGTGGACAGACTGAAATATCATGACAACGTAACCAACTTTGACAAAAACATTGTAACAACCACATTTTAGGGCATCTCCATCAAGGGCGAGTTTTATTTTTATGATATCATGTAGAAACATATTATCACAAGAAATAAAAGCACAACCACAGGATTTACTAGAAAACTCCTAAGAGAAAAAAAAACCACACAGAGAGAGAATTTTTATCATTAGGGTTATACCCAATTACAAGCCAACAATCATATATATAATAACACGAGTCCTAAATATGGTAAGAGTCCTAAGTCTACTTGAACTCTCTCTCTTTATTCAACATGAAGCCTCCTTTTATGTTAACCATATTAGCGTCTTAAGATATTTCAGTAAATTGGTCACCATTTAGCCTCTTCTTGCACTTTCCCTGTTCTACAAATGTATGATCATGTTCTCATGCAGCGTTCTGATATGTCACAAAAAGTATACGATACAAATATGAAACATGAAAATAAACTACGATAGTGGTTGAGGGGAAGATACTACATGAGAGAATGGTTTACAAAGTGAAAACTCGGACTCTTTGCGAAATTCTTTCAAGTTGAGTATTTTGGACAAGATTTTATGCTATTTGGAAAAACTCGAAAAAGTTCGTTGGCTCGCTGAATTCAAAATACTACCGAGATGAGTCAACTCAAAGTAATTCATCTGAGTTTTTAAACTATACTTGAGAGCGATGCAGGCAATAGACTTGGCAATTGAGTTGGGTCGATTTTAGGTTCGAATCAATAATCTTCAACCCAATACTTATTTATTCAACGGATTAGTCGGTTCGAGTTTATTTCCCGTTGGGGTCACAAAATTTTAAACCCATACACAATTAAAATGTTCAAATTCGGTTTGTGTAATCAGGTTGGGTCAAATTTTGTCAGGTCTAGTTCCAGATAGACACGGCAATGGGTGAGTTGATTAAGTCGATTTTGGATTTGTGTTAACATCTCTCAATCCGATACTTATTTATCAAATGTGTTAGTCGGTTTGGGTCTATTTTGAATTCGGATCACAAAACTTTAAACCTCTACCCATTAAAAATGCTCTAGTTCTGTTCAGATAATTAAATCGGGTCAACTTGAAGGGGTTGGAGTGATGGCCAGGAACGAGCCTTACGAAGCGAGAGCCCTGAGTTTGATTCTAATTTCATCCAAAAGGACCACTCCCCATAAATTTACCCGGTGTCTGTGGATAGAGAGACTTGCATGCTTCGAGGATTAGTCGATGCTTTAAAAGACATGGACAAAATAGTCTAAAAATAAAAATAATCAATATCGGGTGAGCATTTGATAGCTAATTCATTTAAGACGTGTCTAACTGGACTTGGAAGGAAGTTTTTCGCTGTGTAGTGAACAATCAATGGTCTCAGTTGGCCGCGTGAGAGTCTAAAAAACATTCATTAATGGTCCAACCTGACCGACATTAATTCTTAACAAAATTAATTTGCATCAACCGAAACCCATTGTATAAAAGCATATTAAATACATTTGGGACCATATGCATGATATTGAAGACATCATCATGTCTATTGTCCATACCTGGGTGGATGCATAAACACAAGAAACACATGATCTCATCCTAGCCGTCCACTTATATTTAATTGAAAAAATAAACCTTTGATAATTAATAGTGATGACATCTTGATACTAAGTGGTTGATGTTAATGTTATATCATTTGATGATGTAATAATATTTTTCATTCAGTGGCCATGAAATTACAAAAAACACAAATGGCCCCTATTGTAGAAAAAAGAGCCCTAAAACTAAGAAAAGCAAGCAAGAATCAAATTTCTGCATTCTCTTTCCCATGCTTTGTCTTCTTCTAAAGACCTTTATCAGTCTAAAGTCTAAACTTTAAAACCTCTTTTTGAGGACTAGACATGATGTGTTCTCTATTTTTTTTATCTTTTCTTAATGTTTGCATCATGTGGGGGAAAAACATCACTTTCGAAACCCTCTATTATATTATGAAATTTAATTAAATGATCTCCACTAATGCTCACCAGCATGTCGTGGATAAAGAAATGAAAAAGAAAAACATAATCACAATAATGAGATATCAGATTATCTTTCATAATTAGAAATTGGGTTCCTTTGCAAGAGGTTCAAGGTAGGGTACTTCCAACCAATTAAATGCCCTGCTTTTCTGATGGAACCATTTGAGCTTGTAATCTCTTTTATGGAGAGTTGCATCTGGGCCAAGTTGGGCCATTTGAAGCCTTTCCAAGCTGGTGTTGAAGATCAAAGTCATAATGACAATAGTTACAACTCAACTTGGCCAATTTGAACTAAGTTGATTGGTCACTAAGTCAATTCACTCAGCCAAGCATGTGTTACTCAGCAAAGTTAACCATTTTTTATAAATTCGTACAGATAGTTTAGTTGGTCTACACTTCTAGAATTAGACTAGAGGTCATGGGCTTGACTACTCCCAAGCTTACTTGATATAAGTGGTTTGCAGGTGGTTTGTCTATCTGTGAGACTAGTCTCACCATTAATGTAGAGTGAGGATACCCATGCTATCAAA
Organism: Chimonanthus praecox; assembly: GCA_022113865.1. Taxonomy (NCBI): domain Eukaryota; kingdom Viridiplantae; phylum Streptophyta; class Magnoliopsida; order Laurales; family Calycanthaceae; genus Chimonanthus; species Chimonanthus praecox. The sequence continues at coordinate 41,942,685 of CM039095.1, forward strand.
AAAAAATATATATATATATATATATATATATATATATATATATATATATATATATAATATATATATATATCATCAATGATTGAATGTTGGACCCATTTTTAATAAGGCCCAATATTTATATACATATTCAATTCAAGTGCAGAAAATGAGTTCTTAATTGGAGTTCATACTTAAAATATGCGGGACATGATGGATAGTGGAATGACTAACTGTATGATCGGTTACAATTTAAAGTAGAACATGAAATCCAACCTTAAATAGATGAGATTTTCACTATGACATAGTTAATTAGAGCTCACACCTACTCTCCTCATTGAAGTGGAAGCTTCCTAAACTACCAAAGAAATTAAAACCTCAGATTAAATCTGCAATTAAACATGAAACCCTATAATAAAATATGTCAGGCATGGTGGGCCCTGCAGTTCGGTTTTTTTTTTTTTTAATAAAGATTGGCCTCTTCCATCATGAAAAGGCAGACCCAGACGACAAAAAGATTAGCCGGAGCTACTGAAAGCCCAACCTACTTAAAGAGTGAGCAAGGGAACCCATCCCATTAGCATTGGAGAATCTTTAATTTAAAAATCCATGAACTTGGTTAACACTAAGGAAAAAATTACTTAAAAGTATTATGAAAAGTGATGGATTAATTTAAAAGATGACCTGGTAAACCGGTAGATGCCACAAAATAGAGAAGCATTTGACCCCATAGTTGACCAGGTACATCTTAATATAAAAGTAGGATGATTTGTATATGATGATGGTGATGGACCCTAAAGTTATCAATGATGGCAAATTGGTCTAAAGTGTCATGGGATTTTATAAATTAGAATCCTTTTTACACTTACATGGGCTCTCATTCTTTCATTCTCTCATATTATAAAATATATTATCTTAAAAGAATTCCAAAAAAAAAAAGAAAGAATGGTCCTTATCATTAAAGAAGAATTTTAGAGAGAAATAGATGAATACTTTAGTTTCATAGGTCATATTTTATTGTCAACAACACGATTCTAGGGCCAAAGCCACTGCACCATGTAAAATTACTTTTCCCTCTCATTCTCATTTTGTACGGCGTGGATTTAATAATTTGGTCAATCCCACGAGGCACACTCAATTGATACTGGTATGCTTTATAATAATATTTTATTCATTAGAATTTGATTTCATTGATTTTTATTTTGCCAAGCTGATATGACTTGAATTTGACTTGGATTCCATCTTTAGATCTTTATTGAGTAAGAAACATATCGTTATAAAATTACATTTTATAGCCCCTGAACTATACGTTGAGAATTATCATGCACTTTATAGTTTAATAAATTTATAAAAAAAATTACCTTCATATTAGTTGACTCCAATCAATACGAATTTAAGTTGGGCGAGAAAAAAAACTTATGTTGTCCTTCTAAGTTTGGTAAAAACACACTTATAAATTATTCAATTGAAGTTTGAGCTTTTAAACTCTAATGCATTGTTAAAACTGCGAAGCACTGGAGCTTTATATTATTTTGTCCATATATTCAATGAAAATAGTTTTATTAGATGATTTTAATTGTTACACTGATGCAAAAAGCTCGAATGGTTCATGTTATGTTAAGAAGAAAGCCTAAGGTCTCCAAACTAGGCTTTCTATTTGAATCTTATGGTAATTATTTGTTTTTCAATGTAGGGTTGATTGTTCTAAGGAATCATAGTTAGATTGTGTGCGGCAAAATTAGATTGCCTCTACTACGTAAGAATAATGGAGTGAATATTCTTAACATAAGAAAGGTAAGTGCATATAAAACGTTTCAAAGCCAGAACTATATTCCTCCCGGAACAAAAGGATCAAAACCATTCATGCCCCACACCGATGTATAGGTTGGTACTTTTTTGGTGGCCTATAAGGGTCAGACACCCATATTTCGGGACCATACAAGTTTGTTATATGAAATTTGCCAAACCTAAAGCAAGCCACCCTTGAGAACAGTCCAAGATAACATGGTGGAAAGATCACCAGTCCATCCCCAAGATGACGTTGAACTCTGGCATCTCCAGAACACGTAGATAAAAAACCAACGCCACACCCCCAACGCTCAAGACACACGACTGACAAATCCAGTCTACGACCTCCGTCCACGCTAACGGGGTTTAGACAGAGATCGGGGTCCTTGCCCTACCCACAAGCTGGAGCCAATGTCAAAACTCAAGGCAACAAAGGAGTGCTTAGCACCAGGATCAAACAAAACTTTGCACCAAGTGCCATGTAGTACCAACATACTGGTGGGGCAAACTCCTCTGGCTGCTGGGTGATAGAGTAATTTCTATCACGGGTCATCGGTCCGGATCTACCACGTTCCCTGCCTCTCTGAGCAGGTGCTGAACTTTTTCCTGTAGAGGTGCACTGTGCCATCTGAACATAGGTGGGGGCTGTCATGACCGCCTGTAAGGGTGCTACCACCACATTCTGACCTCGGCCCTGAGTGCAGATCTTCGTGAAGTGTCCTATCCCACTGCAAGTTTAGCAATGAAGTCCATGAGCTTGTCCCTGAAGCTGGGGACACTCCCTCAGAGTATGGCCTAGGAGAAAAAATTTATGTTGTCCTTCTAATGTGGTAAAAACACTCTTATGAATTACTCAATTGAATTTTGAACTTTTAAACTTTAATGCATTGTTAAAACTATGAAGCAGGGGAGCTTTATATTATTTTGTCCATATATTCAATGAAAATAGCTTCATTAGATGATTTTAACTGTTACACTCACGCGACAAGCTCGAATGGTTCATGTTGGTGAAGAAGAAAGCCGAAGATCTCCAAATTAGGCTTTTTATTTAAATTTTATGGTAATTATTTGTTTATCAATGTAAGGTTGGTTGTTCTAAGGAATCATAGTCAGATTGTATGTGGAAAAATTAGATTTCCTCTACTACCTAAGAATAATGGAGTGAATAATCTTAACATAAGAAAGGTAAGTGCATATAAAACGTTTCAGAGCCAGAGCTATATTCCTCCCGAAACAAAAAGATCAAAACCTTTCATGCCCCACGCCGATTTACAGGTTTTACTTTTTCAGGTGGGCTATAAAGGTCAGACACCCATATTTCGGGACCATACAAGTCTGTTATATGAAATTTGCCAAACCTAAAGCAAGCCACCCTTGAGAACAGTCCAAGGTAACCTGGTGGAAAGATCACCAGTCCATCCCCAAGATGACGTCGAACTCTGGCATCTCCAGACCACGTAGATATAAAACTAACGCCACACCCCCAACGCTCAAGACACACGCCTGACAAATCCAGTCTACGACCTCCGTCCACGCTAACGGGGTTTAGACCGAGATCGAGGTCTTTGCCAACTCTACCCTCAAGCTGGAGCCAACGGCAAAACTCAAGGCAACAAAGGAGTGCGAAGCGCCAGAATCAAACAAAACTCTGCACTAAGTTCCAAGTAGTACCAACGTTCTAGTGGCACGAACTCCTCTCGCTACTGAGTGATAGAGTAAACTTTGCCACGGGTCAGCGGTCTAGATCTACCACAATCCCTGCCTCTTTGAGTAGGTGTTGAACTTCGTCCTGTAGAGATGTTCAGTGCCATCTAAACATAGGTGGGGACTGGCATGATCGTATGTGGGGGTGTTACCACCACATTCTGACCTTGGCCCTGGGTGCAGACCTTCGCGAAGTGTCCTAACCCACCGTAAGTTTAGCAATGAAGTCCATGAGCTTGTCCTGGAAGCTGGGGACACTTATGGCCTAGGAGATGACAGTGGTAGCACATAAGTTGTCTAGGCTGGCCACCTGCCACAGGCCCGACTGGAATTTGAAGTTGTGGGCCTGACTTGAACCTCTAGAGTGGTGAGAGGTCGGCCTCTTTCTTTTCATGTCAAAACCTTTGATCGAACTAGGGGTACTGAATGCCACCGGATGATAAACCAACTCACTGCATCGTAGAACAGTACCCTCTGCCAGTATCTCCCTCTGCACCACCTCAGTATAGGTGGTTCACCTCGCGGTCACCACCGCATGTGCAATCACTAGATGAAGCCCTGTTCAAACAGACGTGCTCTCAACTCATCATTCCCCACAATGTGGGGTGCATATCGGGTCAAATCACTGATCGCCTCATACTGTGCTATTGTACCACTTTCATGTGCAAGACTGATGAACTTCGCGATATTGGCCTCCTTGACCACAGATGGAAAGTACTTTACCAAGAATACTTGGTGAAATGTGTCCTAATCGGTCAAAGTTGCTGGTCGAAGGGCTCCTCTGCCCAACAACGGGTTGCCTCACCCACAAGCTAGTGTGTTGCCAGAATAACCCTCAAATCTCCTTCCCTGATGCCCAAGGTATCCAGGATTCCAATGACGTCGTCTATCCACTCCTCTGCAGTCCTCGGGTCTAGCTCTCCCTTGAACAGGGAGGAGAAATGGCGCTTGAATTATTGCAACATGACCATCTCCTTAGTCTCATGGTAAACTCCGCTAGGTGGCGGGGGTAACGGAGTCATTATCTGCCGCTCCAACAGAGTCTGCACAATCCTCTCCATAGTCCACTCTATGGCTCTCTCCATGTTACCCACCATCCCATTAAACATCTCCATCATCTGTCCTTGGCCTGCGGGCTCCTGAGTAGGACCGCCTCTCGGAGATGAAGTCTCCACTGAACTCTCTGGCCCACTATGGATCACTGGTCCCCCTCCTGTTGGAGCAACCCTAGCAGTCTCTGGGTTGTTGTTTCCAGTACGGCCTCCTCCATTTAGATAGATGCTATATCTAATCACTACCTATTTCACAAAAATAAGCGTCGATCAGTTGCTATAGCAAGTAGGAATCCAAAACAATAAAGATCTTAAGGACACAAGCTTTAAAGTAGCATACCAAGCATACCACAACAAACCTAGGGTGTCTAGGCATTATCCCAGAACATGGTTGCATCTACCCTATCACACATTGGATGAACCTAAACTCTTGTCATCATCACATCTCCCTATGTCCCATGCAAAGCCTGAGAATTGAACTTGTCTTTGATACCAACTGTAATGCCCCAACCCTCCACGAGCGCATTATCTCCAAAATAACTCCGAAAAGTCTCAACACGGTATTTCAGGTATTTTTTTTTTTGAAACTCCCTAATCAACCACAAAATCAAACACGAGCATCATAGCCTAATAATACCAAAGCATTGACAATCCAACTTAAAATTATTACAGTCATCCAATCAAGCATGTAATGTCTTCAAAACTCAACTCATCATAGTTCTCTCAAATGAAGCACAAATCAGGAAACAACTAAAGTTGTGGCTCCACTCCCTGAACTTGCTCGAGGGGTTCGCCTGACCCCTCTGCCATTGAGGTACTTGAAAGGTAAGATAGTGAGCTCAACCAACCTAGTGAGAGAATAAATCAAATATCACATACCATCATAACACACTATATATGCAAATGCATGATCACATTAATGACAAGGATGTCTCTATGCATGATCACCCAACACTAGCCCGTACTGAGCACGGATCGACCTCTACCAAGTCGATCAGGAACCACCCATCTTGGATATTGTGACATCCCAATCCAACCACCCAGTCAATCACACCCAAGAACCTATGACCATGAACTGGCCTCTCATACCATTCAGACGGATGCTGTATCTAGCCACTGCCTATTTCACAAAAATAAGCATCGTCAGTCGCTATAACAAGTAGGAATCCAAAATAATAAAGATCTTAACGACACAAGCTTAAAAGTAGCATACCAAGCATACCACAACAAACCTAGGGTGTCTAGGCACTATCCCAGAATATGGTTGCATCTACCCTATCACACATTGGATGAACCTAAACTCTTGTCATCATCACATCTCCCTATGTCCCATGCAAAGCCCGAGAATTGAACTTGTCTTTGACACCAACTGTAATGCCCCAACCCTCCACGAGTGCGTTATCTCCAAAATAACTCCCAAAAGGTCTCAACACGGTATCTCAGGTATTTTTTTTTTTTGAAAAGGGCCAACCTACCTCCTTAGTCAACCACAAAATCAAACACGAGCATCATAGCACAATAATACCAAAGCATTAACAATCCAACTTCAAATTATTACAGTCATCCAATCAAACATGTAATGTCTTCAAAACTCAACTCAACATAGTTCTCTCAAATGAAACACAAATCAGGAAACAACTAAAGTTGTGGCTCCACTCCCTGAACTTGCTCGAGGGGTTCGCCTGACCCCTCTGCCATCGAGGTACTTTAAAGGTAAGATAGTGAGCTCAACCAACCTAGTGAGAGAATAAATCAGATATCACATACCATCATAACACACTATATATGCAAATGCATGATCACATTAATGACGAGGATGTCTCTATGCATGATCCCCCAACACTAGCCCGTACTGAGCACGGATCGACCTCTACCAAGTCGATCAGGAACCACCCATCTTGGATATCGTGACATCCCAGTCCAACCACCCAGTCAATCACACCCAAGAACCTATGACCATGAACTGGGCTCTCATACCAATCCCCCCCCCCCCCCCTCTCTCTCTCTCTAATAACACCTAGGCGGCCTCATGGGATCTCACTCGTCTGGTGGTTAGGAGACATCAATGATAACGACCTCAACCACACGGGCCATGTCGAGAAAGTACAAAGCCATGTCTGGAATATCAACCACACAGACCACGCCTAGGGAAGACAAAATCTAATGTAGGGACCTCAAGCACATGAAATGCAAGGGGGAAGTCCACATCCACAATAAAGGCCTCAATCACACGGAGCGTACTGGGGAAGCCCCTCCAACTACCGACAATCATAACCACCACACACCCCCCAAGTGTCCAACCTGAACAAGGGGGAAACTCCAACACCCTTTTATGACCTAAGATACATCCCCAACGGTAAAACAGTCCATTGTTGGTTACACCCCATGCATGCTACCTACATCTATACATGATGTAATGGTCATGCACGTGTCACGATAAACAAGCAACATTATGCCCCTATCACAGGTGAAAGTCCGTTACTAGAATAGTACAAGACTTAGAGGGGGAGGGGGGGGGGGGGGGGGGGGGGGGGGGTTGGGTTCATCAACTTAAAACCACTCATTGCTCAAGATCTATCTCATTAAAAACTTGTTTATACCTACTGCAAAGTTAAGTTTCCTCACTAAAAATGTGTGGTATCGCGGTCTCTGTTCAACAAGCAAATAACTGCACAATCATTAATAGGTCAACATACATAGCATCAAATGTATACATACAAGTGGTACTTCAAAACATATTTGTTTTCCCAAAAATCTCCAAGGTAAATGGAATTGAGTCTCCTACTTGGTTTCTAACCATTTTAAGTTACAATAATCCATAATATACAAATAATAGGGTGCTCAGTCCAAAACTCATATTGTCTTCTGGGCATGACCGGATTTACTTATTGAGTTAGGTCTAAATACTCAGGTCACTTCTCGGTTATCTTCTGGATAGGACCAGATTTGACATGTTGAGTAAGGCCTCGAGGTCACTCAGTATCCGACAGATATAGTGTCGGCCTGGAAGTGAAATCACTCAGTGCTCGACCAATAAAGTCGGCTTAGAAGTGAATGCAATAGTATATACACTATAATAATAAGAGAAGAGGGTTAGTACAACTTTTAAATTATTAAGGGTATAAACATCACATTAAAACTTAGCACTCAAACATACGTCACTAATCAAACAAGGTTCTTCATTTAAAAACTAGGTTCCTCGGAACATGCCTCAGAACCATGTACTGTGGCTTCGCATCATCCGAACCACTGTATAAACTAGTCACAGATTTCAGAACTTAGGTCTGTCTTCGGACCGTCCGAAGATCAGGTCTCGGATCTTCCGAAGGTCCTTCCAAACCAAAAAATCAGAAAAACATGCTTCGATGGGTCTGTGTGTCTTAGATCACGCCGAGTGAAGCTCGGATCGTCCGAAAGAGGTTCGGTCATTCCGAACTGGACTCAGAACGTCCGGCAGAGACTGGCTAGCCTTGGACGCTTCGGGACTCCGAAATGAAACTCAGAACGTCCGAATGTCACTCTCGGACCGTCCGAAGGGGGTTACCGCCGGACCGTCCGAAACACAACTCTCAGACCGTCAGAAAGTTGTCTTCCTCCTCTGTCTGCAACAGCAGACAGTAACGGGAAGCAACATGAAATACGAATCCAGAAACAGTGGATTTTCTAGATTCGATTTTCACATCCAACCGGTCAGATGGACTCCTCAGTGAGTCCTCTTTCCATAGGGAGTGGTTTAGAGCTTTAAAACTTAATAAGTCATCGGATTTTAACACCAAAATCACACTGATACAAGAAAAATCAAGTTTTTTCTTAAACTTCGAATCTGTTTTACACACTTAAAACTTGGTCAAATCTACTTCTTCTTGATTCTAAACCAGTTAAAATTTAAAGAAGAAAATAGTGGTTACCTTCACTCGAGATTCTTGAGTTGAAAAATCTAAGCTTTGAAAATTTTCTCCTCTAAGCTACGGTGAAGAAAAAGTTTTGGAAACAGAGATGGATCGACTGGTTTTCAGAGCAGCTGAGACTGAGAAGGAGATGAGATGAAATTATCTGGGAGTGAAATCGGATGGAGGAGGAGGAGGTTTTATAGAAAATAGTGCTCAATGCATGGAGGCCAATCGGAGGCTGAATGCAGCTGCGGCCTACGTCCCCAACAGTAACGGCACTGTTTGGGTGACTGGTTGCAGATAAGTCCCTTCAAACTTTCGGTTTTGCAAATAGTCCCCTAAATTTGATGAAATCCGATTTTCAACTTAAAACATGATTTTAAAAGCTCAAAAATTTTAATCCAACTTGACAGATAAGTTGGGTTTTAAAAACTCTAATCACCATAAAAAATTTGGAGATTTAAAACTCACTAAAAATCATAACTTAACACTATTTACGTAATTTAACTTGTGTTAAATAAAACGATTTAAGATCCTCATTTTTGGGGTTTGAAAGAATAAAATAGATTATATTAAAATGGTCTAACATACTATGCTTATTTCAAAACTATCTCATTTCCAAAACCGTTTAAAAATATTTATTTCTCCCTTTCGGCGTTTTGACGAGCAGCTTTAAATACTATTTTCTGAAAATAAAATTATTTTAAAATCAGAAATAGGAATCCTTTATTAAGGAAAATAAAATCATCCAATAATAATCATATAATAACACAATTTATAGAATAATAACAATAAGTGGCAAATTACCATTTTGCCCCTCCAGCTGGACGGGGTTGATCACTGAGCTTTCGAGCTCAGATTGGGCCACACCTAGGCTTCTCACTAAGCCCTGACCGTAATCTTCGAGATTAAAAGGTATAAGAAGGATTTATTAAGCTAAACTACGCCTAATTTGGGTCAGGGTATTACACTTATGAAAAGAAATGAAATCAGAGGAACACTTGCTTTGAGTCTTAACCAATCTTGAAAGATGCGTTCTTCTGATAAGATTTGATGAGCACAGGAAAATAACTATTTTACCCATGTATTTTGACTAGTTAGCCCCTCGTTTTATGTTTTAGGATATGTTTAGTGTGATTTTGAAAATTTTGTAGGATTTACAGGGAAATAAAAGATATGGGAATTCAAATGGTGAATTTTGCAATTTATGGGTATAAGTTAATATTTTTGGAAAGTGGAAATTTTTAATAATTATTTTACCACAATTTTATGGCTTTTTTTGGAAAGTGGAAATTTTTAATATTTTTTTTTATTTTTTTTTTTTTGAGAGTTTTGGATTATGTTTTTTTTTAATTTAATGATTATTTATTAGATTTTTCATACTTTGAAACCTTAATTATTAAGCCCATTAAGAAAAGCCCATGAAGAAATCAACATATGTGAAGAATATTTTCATCATCTCAAGATACATATGAAGAAATTTGAACTTTATAAGTCATTATAAGAGGATTTTTTATTTTGGCAAATGGATTAAGGAAAAAGAAATTAAATAAGAAGAGAGAAAAAGAAAGAAGGTTTGACACATATTCAGTATTTTAGTCATAAAGTTTTACTCCAACTTCCATTTGCTTTGATTCTTTTTGGGTTGGAAAGAAGACTTCAAGTGCTACAACTTTTTAGTTTACTACTTTTCATGATTCGGACGTTAACTAGGTCAAAACTGAACTGAAAGGTGGTACATGTGTAAAAAATGGGATTTTACACCCACTTTCCTTTCTAAGAATTTTACTATTTTTTCAACCTCCTTCCCTCCTTTAAGCCATTCTAAGTTTAGCAAAAATCATATCAGCCCTCTAAGTGTCCCTTGGTTTATTTAAATCTTTAAATCCAAACCATTTATTCCACCTCCTTCTATTTATAAATACTCCCTCTCTCATTGAGAAAATTGAACTTGGGCTATGGATTTTGGAGAAGCTTTGAGAGTGGAAGAGAAGAGAAGAATAGAGAAAGAAGATCTTGGGGATGTCGAATTTCCTTTAGAGTTTGAAGGTTAGTTTAATTTTAAATATCTTGTATTTATTTTCTTTAATTAAATTTCAATGCCATGTATTTATTTTCATTAATAAGTTCGAATCACTTTGGTCCTTCTTGTCTCTATTTTCCGCTTCAACCAAAATTTCGATGCATTATAATTCTTAATTCCAATTTTTATTAACAAATTGAAAGGTAGAAAAGCACTTAGAATTATGGTTTTCCACTTATTTATTTTTGTATGAACAAAAGTTTGATTTTATTTTAATTCTTTTTATGGATTTATGTGATAAATTACTCTAAGTTATTCAATGAAAGCAGAAAAAACCTTTAGAATGAATATAACTTGATTTTTTCAGTTTAAGTCTCTTTTTAAGAGCAGAAAAACTTTTAGATTTGGAATTTCAAGTGGAAATTCTATTTAGCCTAAGGCCGGATTTAAATTTTCTTTGTTTAATGAATCTTGTAAATTTCATATTTAGAATTTTAATGGATGAAAAATTTGAGTGCATGATAAATAATAAATGTGAGCTCCGTATTTTAGGCCTTTATGTTATTTTTAAAATATGAAAAATAAAGCCACTATAATTCTTTGATCTAGTTCCACTGTAAATATATACATATGTTGTTTTCAATTCTCATTTTTGTTTTCTTTATTTATAAATTTAAATTATTAAAAAATTGTGGAATTAGGTTGGTTAATTAATTAATTGTATCTTAGTTTTGTATTCTAAGTTAAGTTAAGATTATTTATAATTTTTAGATTAAATTCACCAACTTAATTAAAATTAGTTAAATTGTTATATTCTATATTTAAGTCTAGAATATTTCTAAATTAAAACTAAAGGTCAAATATTAGAGAAACAATTTTATATTTACGATTAATCTCCATATTTCCTAAACTTCTTAAAATATATAATTCGACAGTATATTTTTAACAGATATATCTTCCTAAGTTCCGATTGGATCGACCTCGCACTCAGTCATTATACTATCTAATGGTTCATACGCTTGTAAGTTATAAATTTAAAATTTATAAAAAAAGTTTTTAACGACGTTGCTGGGAAACTTAGAAAATCCTACTTGAATTATTTATTTTTAAAAATAATGCTATTTTTAGAAAAAAAATTATTTTTCGTAACTCCTTAAAATTGGAAGCTTTTATTTTAAAAACTCTAATTTTAGAAGGTTACCCAGATTAGAACTTTCTGAAAATAACAAAAATCTCGAGATGATCTAAACTTGGAATTATTGCTAAAATCAGAAACTTGTCATTTTTTTAAACTTCTATTTTTAGAAATTTTCAAAAATAATTAGTTTCTCTTCTTAGAATTTTAATTTAATTTATTCACATTCTATTTTTAGAAAATATATGTTAATTTGGAAGTTTTAATGTTGGAACTTCTATCTATGGAAATGTTCTGAAATTGTCTCATTTTAGAAATTATTATTTTTAGAAAGTGTCTAATATTTTACAGTTTCTAAAGTTAGAAAATTTCTAATTTAAGACCCTCATCTAAATTTGGAAGGTTTTCAATTACGGTTTCTAATTTAAATAGAAAAATCATCAAACAACTTTTGATTTTAATTGACTACTCTTGTACTTGAAATTCTAATGTTCATTAATTTGCTGGATTTTAATCTATCAATTTTTATTATCTTAATATAATTTAGAACTCTTAATTAGGTTTCAATTAGTTAATTTTCCCCACTAGTTATAACATTAGGAAATTGCATTTATATTAGGTTTCATGCATTTTTGATGAGACTAAAAATCTTCCCCAAAGTTTGTGGTGTTTATTTTACAGGAATTTTATTTGCGTGCTCTATAATTTTCGAAAGTTAGCACTATAAGACAAGGTAAGCGACTAAATCTCTTTTCTTTAAATTTTCAATTTTCATGCATTTATATAGATTTTCTTAGGTTGTCTTGTATTTATTTTGCACATAAAAAATTTACATATTTAATTGGGTCATGCATTTAGGTTGTTAGTCTCATGCATTAGCTTAATTATTTGATTATTGTTTGTATATTTGCTTTAAATCTTGCATTGTTAGATTAGAATTATATTAATTAAAAACTAAAAAAAGATCAAAAAATATGACTAAAAGTGGTTCATGCATTGTTAGTTAAAATCAATTTAGAACCATTGTCTTTTGGGATGTGATGTTCAAAGTTTTTTAGAGTGTAGCTTATATATTGTGTGGTTTTTTTTTGGTGTTATTTGTCCATCCATCTCCATCCATGCCCACCCGCTACTCTGAGTCTGTGTTGAGTTTGTCTGTGTGTCGGTTGTTAGTCTGTTAGTTTAGTTAGGCTTTTGTTTTTGTTGAGTCAGTTTTTGTGTTTATTGTCAATCTAGAGTCTTTAGTATGTGTTTGTGTTTTTGTTTCTGTTTGTTTTTGTAGGTTTTGAATAAAGAGAGTCATCTCAAGTATTTTCTCAATTCAAATTGTTTTATTCTGATATTTTCTTCTAAGTTGTAGGTGCACATGTAGATTAGGAAACATTGAAGACAATGTTTAATTTAAGTTTGGGGGTATTGAGGGGTTATAATCTGTTACTTTTGTGTGTTTTGCTTTTTGAGTCCAAAAAAAAAAATTTTGATTTTAGCATTAATATTGGATAAATTTTTTTATATCTTGCTTTTCCAATTGAATTTTATGAATTTTATACTTGCAAACAATTTACACATTCATGTTAATGTTAGCTTAAAAAAGAAGAATATTCATGAGTTAAATAATCACCGGAGGAATACCAGTGGAGTCTTGCGACTTAGTAATCTTTTGAGCTATTTTATTTTTTTGAGGGTTATAAGTAAATTCTAATTTTTCTTTGAATTGCACAATGGTTTTGTTGAGGATCTCATTATTATTTGTTTTGGTCAATTACTGAGAACAACATTAATTTTGGATTATTACACCTGAAATTTTTCTGAATTTATTTGAAATAATAAAATATTGATATGAAGCTGAGGAAATGATATAAGCCATCATTTTGGATCGTTTAAGTCTTTGGAGCCTACCTATATTGGTCATCTTATCATATTAGTTCCCATTTTTTAGCCTTTTATGTAAATTTAGCATATTTTTATAAATTAACTATATTATTCATACCCAACTCCAGCTGTGGAGTTTGAGCTTTCATTGAAATATCTGTGACATATTTTAGGGTTTGAAAAAGCCTAAAGCTGATTGTTATTGTGATGGTACTCTAAGAAAATTATAGCACTTGAGAAAGAAAAGAAAAAAAATCAAAAGAAAATGAAAAAGAAAAAAGAAAAGAAAAGGAACATCCAAACATCATAAATGAAGGATGTGAAAAAAAAAAAAAAAGAATTGAATTTGTAAAGAAAAGAAATGCTTTGAAGATTCTCAGTGCTAAAAAAAAATAGAGTAAGCAATATCCTATTATGAAATTTTAAAGACCTCTAACTTTTCTATTCAAAGTATTAATTGTAGAGTTTTATTATCCTTTGTTGATATGACCCGGTCCGAAGCCATGATTCGTCCAATTAGGAAGTCCTATTGATCCTTAGTTAATATGGTATTTAAGTGAAGAATAAATGAAGATGAATTATGGTGTTTGATTCAAAGTTCTTAGAAAAATGGCATCCATTCATGAGATCTATGTTTTCTTTGACATTATTCGTTCATTGTTGATAAATATCTTAGATATTTGTAGTTGATAAAGTATTTCGCTCATATATACTTTTGAGAGAACTTTAACCCAATCTCTAAGCGAAAGTCTTTCTAAGAGATATATTTGGTGAGATTTTGAGTCAAAGTGCATTTTCAGCGGGTAGTTGCAAAACTTGTACGAATTTTGAAAAAGAATGTTATGTTAATATTGGTTATCACACACTACACTCCGGGTATAAGTCTTATAAAATAATTTTGGAGTTTTCAGATGTTTAAATATTTTATTTAACTATTTTTGCTGGAATTTGATGTTTATGGGTATCATCATTAGAAGCCCTCATGAGATTATAACTCGTCCAGGTGGTAAGGTAGGGGATTAAAGGCTTGTTGCATATGCTAAATGCAATCGAGAGTGCCAGTTAAAGTGGTGTATTTTAGGATTTTTATTTTTGTTTTTAGAGTTTTTAATTTTTGTTTTGCTTGAGGACTAGCAAAATCTAAGTGTGGAGTATTTAATGAGCACATGAAAATAATTATTTTACCATTATATTTTGACTAGTTATCCCCTTGTTTTGTGTGTTTTAGGATATGTTTAATGGGATTTTGAAAATTTTGCAGGATTTATAGGGAAATACAAGATATGGGAATTCAAATGATGAATTTTGCAATTTATGGGCATAAGTTTCTTTTTTAAAAGTTGGATTTTTTTAATAATTATTTTACCATAATTTTAGGGGTTTTATTTGTAAACTAATTAATTCAAATCTATTTATGAGAGTTTGAATTAATTTAGTACATTTTTTAGAATTTATTGTGAGTGGTAAAATTATTTATTAGCTTTTTCATACTTTGAAAAGCTCAATTATTAAGCTCATGAAGAAATCCACATGTGTGACGAATATTTTCATCATCTCAAGATACACATGAAGAAATTCGAAATTTACAAGTCATTATAAGAGGATTTTCGAATTTGGCAAGTGGATTAAGAAAAATGAAAAAAAAATAAGAAAGGGAGAAAAAGAAGGAAGGTTTGACACATCTTCAGTATTTTGGTCATAAATGGAGCTGAAAGGTGGGACATGTGTAAAAAATGGAATTTTGCACTCACTTTCCTTTTACAAATTTTACTATTTTTTCTACCTCTTTGAATCTTTTAAGCCATTATAAATTTAGCACAAACCATATCAGCCCTCCAAGTGTCCCTTGCTTTATTTAAATCTTTAAATCTAAGCTATTCATTCCACCTCTTTTCATCTATAAATACTCCCTCTCTCATTGAGAAAATTGAACTTGGGCTGTGGATTTTGGAGAAGCTTTGAGAGTGGAAGAGAAGAGAAGAATAGAGAAAGAAGATTTGGGGATGTCGAATTTCCTTTAGAGTTTGAAGGTTAGTTTAATTTTAAATTTCTTGTATTTATTTTCTTTAATTAAATTTCAATGTCATGTATTTATTTTCATTAATAAGTTCGAATCACTTTGGTCCTTCTTGTCTCTATTTTCCGCTTCAACCAAAATGTCGATGCATTATAATTCTTAATTCCAATTTTTATTAATAATTGAAAGGCAGAAAAACACTTAGAATTATGGTTTTCCACTTATTTATTTTTGTATGATGAAAGTTTGATTTTATTTTAATTCTTTTTATGGATTTATGTGACAAATTACTCTAAGTTATTCAATGAAAGCAGAAAAAAAAATTTAGACTGAATATAATTTTATTTTTTTAGTCTAAGGTTCTTTTTAAGAGTAGAAAAACTTTTAGATTTAAAACTGCAAGTGGAAATTCTATTTAACCTAAAGCCTGATTTGAATTTTCTTAGTTTAATGGATCTAAAAAATTTCATATTTAGAATTTTAATGGATGAAAAATTTGAGTGCATGATAAATAATAAATGTAAGCTCCGTATTTTAGGCCCTGATGTTATTTTTAAAATATGAAAAATAAAGCCTCCATAATTCTTTGATCCAGTTCCAGTGTAAATATGTACATATGTTGTTTTCAATTTTTATTTTTATTTTCTTTATTTATAAATTCAAATTATTGAGAAATTGTGGAACTAGGTTGGTTAATTAATTAATTGTATCTTAGTTTTGTATTCTAAGTTGAGTTAAGATTATTTATAATTTTTAGATTAAAACCACCATCTTAATTAAAATTAATTAAATCATTAGATTTTATATTTAAGTCTAAAATATTTTTAAATTAAAACTAAAGTTCATAGATTAGAGAAATAATTTTATATTTACGATTAATCTCCATATTTCCTAAACTTCTTAAAACATATAATTCAATGGTATACTTTTCATGGATATATCTTCCTAAGTTTCGATGGGTTCGACCTCGCACTCAATTGCTATACTATCTAATGGTTCTTGCGCTTGCGATTTATAAAATTAAAATTTACACAACAAGATTCCCACACTTCAACCTTCAGATCTGGATCATTCACCAATGTGCTTTTGCCACAGCGGACTATAGGTTGGTCCTAGTGAGAGATTCACATGTCTTCTTCATAGATTAAGTATCAATTGCTTTGAATCAACCTATGAGGATTGATGAAAAAGAGAGAAGGCTACAGGGAAGTGGTCTATGGAAAGATGGGATTCTAGTGTGTAGGTCTGCCTAAACTCAAAAGAAAGTCATCTATTTATAGAGTTATTTTCCAACGGCTCAATCTCGATACCTCAAGCCTGTATTTAGCAATACAGCTCAGAGATTTTCCAATGATTTTTTGTGATTTTAAGTCACAAGGCCTCGAGGAGCGTGTTCGAGGCCTCGAGGCTGAGAGCACATGCAAAATTCAGACTGTCAAGATTTGCTCTCAGATACGGAGGGTCTAGAGGCCTCAGCTAAAGGTCAAGGGCTTGAGACTGAGAGCCAAAAGATTTTACTGAGAAGGACATAATGGCTCTCACATAATCCAGTTTCAAGGGGTCGAGCCAGGACTAGAGACCTCGAGCCTGAGACTTAAGATTTTTCAAATTTATACAGTTTGTTTAGGACAGGTTTTAACTGGTAAATTTTGGTTTGTCGTAAAGTCCACTATCGTCCACTTACCTGAGTGGTAGCACACGGTGTAGAGGCTTCTTAACACAGTAGATCTTCATGCAGTCTTCTGAACATCTTTATTTAAATCTTCCAAGAAAAGTTCCAAGAGGGTCAAGAAGTTGACAAAACGGTGACTCGGACAAGCCGGGGCACTGACAACCTGAATCAACAAAAACATACATTATTTGTTGTTTAACATACATTTCTCTCTATATCCAATCAACATAGGCTAGGATAGTAATATCACATGCAATTAACATGCATCCAACATAGTTTTAACCAAGTGTAAGCCGATATCACATCATTTATTTCAGTTTACATGTTAAAAATTTACCCAACACAATATACATAGCAACATCACATATAATTGACATGAGTACACCTTAATAGATCCTTTGCCACATCCATTTCAACGGTTCACTTACCGAGTAGCTCAATATACGAAGGTCCCATTTAGATTACTTCGTGTCGAGAGCATCCACCATCTAAATACCATTTGGATTGCCTTTCAACATTTAAGGTTGTATGAATCATGAGGCTCTTAGCCTTAGGAACCCATTGATAAGAGGAGGAAGAACTCATGACCTTTTTAAGAATATTTTGGCCAAAATTGTTGTATGTCTTCCTATGTACATTTTTTAGCCTTGGGTTCCCCAGTTCCTTGAGAATATTATTCAACTTTTTATTCAAGGCAACGTAGTTTGAGTTAACACTTCTCTTTCACCTTTCATGATTCCCACTTTTGGATTGAGAGACTAGGGATGCTTTCTGAAATGGTTCTTTCTAAGGAGGCATTCAAATCTGAAATGCCCAAATTTTCCACAGTAATAGCATTTTGAATTAGAGAGGATGGAAGATTTACTCTTGACAAAGGTGATAGGATTTCTAGGCTTGTTTTCATATTCTTCATTGTATCCAAGTCCAGCTTTATCCTTATACTTCTTATCGGAGTTAAGAAGTTTTTCCAATTTTTTCTCACATTGAGTGAGTTTGTCTTGAAATTGGTCTTGTGATTCTTTCAACTCTCTAAATCTGAGCTCAAGCATAGGACATTATCTTCAAGGCATCTCTTGACTTCCAAGAGTTCTTTACAGTCTTTTTCACATAAGTTTATCTTGCCTTGAAGAGATTTTTTAATTTCTCTCAACTTCAATATCTCATCATGTGAAGTTTTTAGGTTAGTTGAGAGGGACTCTTTCTCAGATTTCTCCATTTTAAGATGACTTGAGAGTTTGAGATTTTCATTTCTAAGTTCATTAATTTTCTTAGCCAAATCCATACTCAAGGTACAAAGCGGTGTATGATTCTTGAAGGTCATCAATATTGTCCTCATCCTCTAATTCACTAGTGGATTCCTATGGGTAAAATTTGATGGAAGCAACAAAAATATTTACAGATTTATTTCCTTCAAAATTTTCCACATTTGAAGTAGTCTCAGATCTTTTAAGGGGAGCAAATTTAGACTCTATTCCTTTCTTGTATGAGTGACAATTTTCTTGAATACAAGTGACATTTCCCGCACTAGAATTCAAGGAAGCAGGGACATCTACAGAATAACATGCATCTATACAACATGGGGAGTTTGAATTATCCATAGAAATATTTTCAATAAATTCATTTTGGATAGAAATCCAAACATCATTCTCTGTTCCACTAGAAGATTTGTTTTGTTCATTTCAGTTCCATGAGTCACTTCTATCCATGGACTTTGTGATCTTGACAAGAGACTCTTTAACATTTTTATCAAGTGAAAAAATAAGGTTATTCACTTTGCCTGTCCATGAGGAAATATTTGAATGTGCAAAGATGGAAGAACTAGAGATGGTTGATCTTTTAGGAAAAAACATCGTTCTAGCACATTGATCAACTCGGATGGTTCGATCCTTTAAAAGGCACGAGACTCTGATACAATTGAAAGTTTTGGAGTATTAGAGCCTAATTGTTTAGAGGGAGGGAGGGAGGGAGGGGGTGGGGGGTGGGCAGCGGGCGGCGGGATATGACAATCTCCAATTTTTGGTCCTTTGCTGATATCTTTATTATTAAAAATTTAATAAAGCAGAATAATAATTTTAATCAAGATACAAGGTGTTGTGTGATCAAGAGATGTGCAAAATAATTTTGAACACCCACACAAGCATTTTATCAACACATGGACACCCAATATATAGTGGTTCGGTTTAGAAAAACCTATATCCATTGTTGCTTACCCAATCTAAGGATATTCTAAATGAACTATGTGGGGAACTAAACCCTCACGAATATTGTAGGAATTTCACTTACACATTTCTAATTTTGAAAGGTTCAACCAATCCCGGTCTACTTTATTATTCCTCTATTTTTAATAGTGGTTCAAGCTTCCTTGCCTTAGTCCACTTCACAAGAAGTTGAAATTAAAAACACAAAGAAACACTTACTTTTGAAGCTCAAGCTTGATGTAGATGCGTTTCTTGAATAACTCTCCCAATATGATCTTGTTGATGATGTAGATGTACCTTTTATGAGCAATCACAAGTTTGGGAGATAGATTCTAGGAACGTAGATGTGCAAGTTGAATCCTATAACTAGTTTTCTATTCTCTCTTAATCTCAATCAATAATGATTGGATGTCCAAAATGATTTACCACATATGATGTTTAGAGAGAGAGAGAGGGAGTGAGAGAATGTATGACTCAGATGTTTGCCTCTGATTTTTCCAATTCCAAAAGCTCTCTACCCTCACAGAAAATTCCGACGCTTAAATAAGCAAACCTAAAATTTCAAAACACAGAACCGGACGATGGATCGTGTTCACGATGGATCATGGTGCACTGAATATGTTCTTCACCAATATGACCATTGCACATTAAATGCAATCCAATGTTACAAAAACGGTCACCCAATGGTCGATCGTGTTCCACGATATATCGTTCAAATTAGTGGCGATGGACCATTTGACGATGGGATCGTCCTGAGACCAACTGGTTTTAACAGTGTTTTTCCAAACTAGAATTCTAAAAACCTAGGCCAACAGATCGTGAACCCGATGGATCGGCCTTGTCTCAGACGAAAGTTCAAGTGCCCGATGGATCGTGATGTGTTCCTCACAATGGGTCGCCGACTTACGATTGTATCGTCTTGAGTCACACCTATTTTGATGGTGGTTTTTTTCAATCCAAAATTATGGTTAAGTCCTACTGATTGATCATGATCACAATTGGATCGGCCCTGTGTTAGACAATGAATCGTACTCACAATAGTATTTTCCCTGTTCCAGACGATAGATCGTGCACACGATTGTATCGCCCTGAGACCATAGTTGTTCGACAGACCATTCCAAACCAGAACCTTTATTTTTCCAGATGATTGATCGCTATACCACGATAGTATCGTCCTCTGTCCTTAGCGATAGATCGTCGACACGATGTGTCATCATGAAAGTAAAATCAACTGTTTAAAGGTGTCAAACAACCACTAGGCTTCCTTCATGGTCATCCTAAGGTATGGAGTTCACCCTAGAATCTTGTACGACTAATTTACCTTGAGTGATTGCCATACACATGTTGATCCATTGAATTTTCTGTTAGGTATGTGGCTCGGATTACACCTAATAATCTTAGAAGGTCTCTTAATTGGAGAATTCTTTCTTGATAAGAAGAAAACATATATGCGGCAACTGGGTGCCCTAATTTTATAAGGATAGCAATTACTATAATGGGACTCACAATATAATTAGTAATTGCCTGAGAGTTAAAATAGGAGTTCCTATCCTTGAGACACGTAAAAGTGGAATAGAAATTACCTTCCATGGAAGACACGATAGCAGAGAGGGGACCGACTGTATATCTATATATAGAAGTTGTTGGCTGGTTGAGAGGTATACTCTGCTACCAAGGAGGCGCTGCATTAAGGGAGCAATTGGGTACTGCAGTCGCAGGGGGTTGCAGAGGCTAACACATCAAAATGGTGGTGCATAATTAAGAGAAGATTACTTACAAGTGGTATCAGTAGCTTTGGTTGGAGACCAGGGACACGGATCATAACACACAGGGAGGGTTCGGGTTGTCGGAGGTGATGGAAGATCTTCTGTATTGTAGAAATCTCTACAAACCGATCGCAGGGAGACCGAAGGTGCAAGCGGCGGAGTCTTCAGATGACAAGGGGAAGATAAAACTGAAGGTCGAGATGTCTGATGATGAATGGAATGACCTTGATCGAAGGTGTCTCGGTTTTATTCGACAGGGGCTGGATGACAGTGTGTTTCATCTAATGTCCACTGAAACGACGACGTAATCCCTCTGGAATAAATTGGATGGATTATATACGAGAAACACTACGAGCAACAAGACGTTCCTAATAAGAAAGTTGGTGAATCTGAAGTACAATGAAAGTACTTCGATTACAGAGCATCTGAATGAGATGCAGAGTATAATCAATCAACTCTCATCCATGAAGATGGTTCTTGATGGTGAGTTGCAGGCCATACTACTTCCCAGTTCTCTACCTGAGAGTTGGGAGACCTTGGTGGTGTCACTCAGCAATTCAGCGCCAGATGGTGCTGTCACTATGACGTCTGTGATGAGTAGTTTGCTGAACGAGGAGACAAGAAGAAAGTCTTCGGTGGGTTCTTCTCAGACACAGACTCTTTATATAGAGAACAGAGGGAGAAACAACAACAGAAAACTTCAAGATCATGACAAATTCAGAAGGTCAAGGTCAAATCTAGAGGGAGAGGTGGAGGAAAGCTTAGATGTTTCTACTGTGAGAAAGAGGGACATAAGATGATGGATTGCAACAAAAAGAAGGGTGATTTGGAAATCAGATCACAAAGTTCAGATCAATCAAATGTCGTACAAAGTGACACAGACGATGTTGTAGGTGTTTTCGTGTGCACGGTCACCACAGGTATGAATAATCCAACTGATCAATGGATTTTAGATTCTGGGCGTTCTTACCACGTGTCCACGCAGAGAATTGTTTGACACATACAAACCCTGTGATGAGGGACATATCTATGTGGGCAATGGTGCGAGTTGCAAAGCCATTGGAGTTGGGATAGTCAAAATCAAGATGTTCAATGGCATGATGAGAATAGCATGTTCGTGAGTTAAAGAAAAATTTGATTTTTTTGGGGACACTGGACACTGGAGGGAAGTACAGTAAGCGACAAGCAGAGGGATCCTACTAGTTGGGCCGCAGGAAGAAGGTGAAGAAACAAAAAGTCAAGTGACAGGTATGACTTTAAAAATAAAGTTTTATTTGCAGGTTGTAATGGTCCGTTTGAGTTCCATGGTGCTAGCGGAGATGGAAAAGTGAAGGGGACGAAAAATCACATAAAGGCGGTAGGTTCAACAGTTGGTGGCGGGTCCAACAAAACTGGTGACGGGCGCCAAGTTCAAGTAAGGCTTGGACTTGGGAAATTCTTATAATTAAAGAAGACAGATGGAGCACCCCAGAGCGTGGGGATGCACGCATCTCACACAGAGATGCAGATGGATGTAGTTGCAGGTGGCGCTCAGCCGGGAGCGGACGGTGAGGGCAGAGGTGCACAGTTGCAGGTGCAGTGGAGGTTGGTATCTCAGTTTGTCCTGAGAATTGATGGAATCCTCACCAAGGTGGAGATTGTTAGGTATGTGGCTCAGATTACACCTAATAATCTTAGAAGATAAGGTAATCTTAGAAGGCCTCTTAATTGGGGAATACTTTCTTGATAAGAAGAAAAAATATATATGGCAACTGGGTGTCCTAATTTTACAAGGACAACAATTACTATAATGCAACTCACAATATAATTAGTAATTGCCTGAGAGTTAAAATAGGAGTTTCTATCCTTAAGACACGTCAAAGTGGAATAGAAATTACCTTCCATGCGAGACACGACAGTAGAGAGGGGACCGACTGTATATCTATATATACAGGCTGCTAGCTGGTTGAGAGGTATACTCTGCTACCAAGGTGGCACTGCATTAAAGGAGCAATTGGGTGCTGCAGTCGCAGGGGGTTGCAGAGGCTGACACATCAAGACGGTGATGCATAATTAAGAGAAGATTACTTACAAGAAGAGAAGGGCGTGGGGCAGATCAGAGGACTGCAAGGCCAGGCTAGTTCGTGTATGCATTCGCTGTACACAACAGAGAACAGAGAGAAATCAAGAGGCAGCCATTCTTTTATCAGTGTGCATAGCTGATAAATCCATACAGCAGAGACGTTATTGGTGGACTTACTGCAAGGAGCACAGCACTGAGGTGTTGCCAACACTGTAAAGAAAGGACAGCTGGTTGGGTTGGTTGATTTATATATCTGTGTATCTCTCTTATTTTCTTCTCTTAATAAAATCTCTTTCACGCTCAGTGGAAGTAGGCCGGTTGGGGCCGAACCGCGTTAATTTGTTTGTGCTGGATTGTGTTTGTTTTTCGTTCGATTTCTTGCTTATCACGCTGTAAGCGCTAATATTTTCAATGATCTTCCATTCTTGGACTAGATTTAACCAACACTTGAGACTTGATTCTTGAGCTTCTATCTTCAAGAGAATGCTCCACATGAGTCATGGATTTGACAAACAAAGGACTCGGTAAGCCGGGGCACTAACAAAAAGCATGTGTGGCATTTTATTATGGGCTTAAGAAAATGGAAATCAAATTAGAGACTGCATTCTGACTTGTGGTGCATCCACATACTGCGGTGTTAAGTGGGTTTTGTCTATTAGAGCTGGGGCCTAAGAGGGACTGTTGTTACCCCTACAATTGCCTCAGAACTTAACTGGTCGTTTGATGGTTGGGTCCGAGACTGGCGGATGTTGTGTCTGAACTTTTGAGTAAAGAATAATAAAAGCCCATAATGTTAAGACTTCCACTAGAATGAGTGCTCAATGCTAGAAGAAAAGAAAAGAAATTATTCCGCCAACCAGTTCACGTGTCGGGCCCTGAAGGAGGGGCAGGGCATGACATGAACCATTGCTAAATGTATATCTCTGGTGATTTAACTGCATTATAGTTTATAATATTATAATATGATATTTGTTATCCTATGAGCTCTCTTCACTGAGTTGTTAGCTCACGTCATTTAAAATGCAGGATATGTACCTGAGGAACCTCCACTGCTGCTATAGAAGTTTGGACCTTTGGAACCTATCAAATTTCCCATGAATGGGAACTATGTTTAATCGTGGCTCCTGTGGCATCAAGACGTAAGCGTGTATAAACCATTGTGCTTTCGTAAGCTACTCTAACATGTATTATGTGTATAATAATAGTTATATGTGGTTTTATGCATAACGTGCATGAATTCAAGAGAAATCAGACTACATGGTGTATTTTGAACGTTCAAAATCTGTCATTTTTGAAGGCCTCGAAATTGTCTTCGAGGGGCTCCAAGGCTTTGAGGGGCTCAAGAATGGTCGAGGGGCTCTTGCTGGGAGCAACACAGAATGACAGTTGGGTCTCAACTCAAGGGGCTCAAACTTTGTCGAGGGTCTCAAACAAACCATCTATAAGTTTGAGGGCCTCGAAGGATCTCGAGGGACTCGACCAGAAAGCAAAGCAAAACTACAGAATTGATTACAGACTGAGGGGCTCAGCACTCTCGAGGAGCTCGACAATGACAGATGAAATTTCCCAGTTTCTGAGACTTTTGGAGGGTTAGTCTATATTGAGAAAAACTTATGGTACATGTTTGAGTCCACCTGCGATAAACATGTGTGATGTTTTCTATTTTGGACTTTAGATGAGCCTGCGGTAGAGACCCATAGATTACTGCCAAGAATATATATATATATATATATATATATATATATATATATATATATATATATATATATAAATTAGTCACGTTCTGAGCCCACATCGGGTCAGGGCATGACATCATCAAAATAAATAAAAAATCAAAATAGCAAAAAAAAAAATCAATTTAGCTTTATAGGTTGTCCATCTATGTTTGCCAATTCATCTCATCTTCGCAATCAGTTATTGTGCTATTAGTCCATCTCATAATCGCAGGCAGTCAGTGTGCTACAAGTTCATCTCTTCTGTGGGTAGACAGTTTGCTAGTTTTCGCAGTTCATCTATCATTTCTACACTTTCTAAACTTTGCGTTATTTCCATACATACTATAGCTTGCGGGGGTATGGTCAGAATATATTTAAATAATATGTTTAGATTATTTCTTATTTAGTCTTTACTAAGTTTAGGGTCTTCCTCATTTATTTGATTCCATCCTCTAATTTTTTGTATTTCTCATTCTCTATAAATAAAATCTCAAGATATCTCTTCTTCATTGAGGAAAAGGCCATCTTATTTATTGTCAGCATTTTTACCTTTTCTGGTGAATAAGGTGTCTAGGCCTTTTTCGAGCACATTGAGTAAATTAAACAGTGATTGTTTCGTACAAGTGAAAATCGATGCCAAGACACTTCCTAAAACTTATTTTAAACAATTTTTTTTTTTTTTTAATACAAGGAAACATTTCTTGTTTTATCTTGTCAGTGACTTGTGTCACGCTTCACTGCAAATGAAGTTTCATGTGATTATGCTTTATGATTTGTTTAGAAGAAGGGAACGACAAGAATACAGAATGTCCGGAATGTTTTGAAAGTCACGAGCGCCATCTTCCTTCTTGGAATCCCAATGCTCCTTTAATAAATAATATATTACTGGATGGTTCTGCTACCTATATGAATCAGCATCTACACTGATGTTCTAGTGTCTTGGAGTGCTGACCATTTTAAACTTTGAGCTTTGCATTTTAGTTTAACTTTGTTCATTGAAATAAATTAAAATAAATGTATTTTTTTTTATTATCAAAGAATATCACTATTTTATATTAGAGGGGATTCTAATGTCTGTAGATGCATAAAAGAGGATTGATTTGTGTATGATACTTTTTTTGGATGGCTTATATAAAAAATGTGGGACTGTGGATCGATGATCAGATGTTTCACTTGGAGAGTTGAGATTGTGCTGTAGGAATGGATGATTCAATTATTTGAAAAAAGTGAATGAATTCAGAGAGATTTGATATTGAAAAAGTGTATTAGTTTATGAATTTTGACTTAAATGGTTTTCTCTGTTTTGATAAATAACAAATTATTAATGCTCTAGTTATATAATAATCAGTGATCTTTAGAAAATGATGAATATGCAAGCAAAAGAGTCCGTAATTCGTTTCATTCATTAAGCATGAGAGATTACATTGATTATTGACATTTAGCAAATGAAAGTCGTTTAATGCAGAACACTCTTTAGAAATATAAATCTCTTTCTCTAGAATGAAAATGTTATCCTCCCCAAAGGATTTGTTTCCTTCTAGGTTTAAAAGAAGTTGCCCTCTTTACTTAGTTGCGGAAATATACTTTCATATTGAGTTGAGCTCGAAATTTATTGATACGAAATGAAATGTTGGATGTGTTGACATCTATCTCTCTTTATGATAGGATAGTACAAAGAATATTCATGTCATTTTCCTTGCAAAAATATCTTATAACAAATATTGACAAAAGATCTTTCTCCATTTTCACACATGTGCACGTGTCCTCTTTTCAAATTCTTCTCTCATCAACTAGATTAACTCAAGGAAAGGCATTTCCCCAAGCTTACTCTTAGAGCAAAATCCTTTTTCAAGTTCATCTTCTTAGAAGAATTTCCTTGAAAGCCTTAGGAAGGCACTCATTCTCCATAATATGTTTGTCGAAAAAGGTTTTCTTTGAGCAAACTTGAGTGGACTTAGACAAATTTCTACAAGTTCCCTCAATATTATCTTTCTCGAGATACCTCTCTACTTCATTCTCATACAACTTTTACTAAAATGTTGCACTTAATGATGTCAAAATGAAGGTTTTTCTAGTTTTCTTTCTCACCTTTTAATCGAAGATAAAAACCGAGATAATATAATCTGTGAACATTGGTTTGGCGATTAAGAACTTGCGTCAAATATAAGAGATCTTTAATTCAAGTCACTCTCCATACAGAATAACTGATACACAAATTAATTCTCTATATAAAATCTTACAAACTTCTATATATCAAGTTAATCTCATGAATGTTCGAATTTAAAACTTTTAATCTACTTCTAGACATTCAAACCAACTGTGTTATCTAGATGTATTAATTAAGAGTCGAAAAGATTTTGATCAACATGACGAGTGTGTCACAGTGTCTTATCGACTTTACTAAATAATGGAAGAGTGCTTTTAAAGATCTAAAATTTATAATCATCATATAACATCATAAATAACTAATCAACTTGAGACAGATGCACAATATTAAGTTGAGATGGGCGATTCTAAACAAGAGCCAACTGATTTGGTAAGCCCATTAACTCTGTTAACACCAATTTATTCGTTAATTATGGTTAATAATTTTGAATATTATTATGACTTATAGTTGATTTATTTTAATAATTATTATGTATTAAATGTTAATAATAATTTTGACTGATGATTATAAAGATATGGCTGACCTATGATATATATTTATTTTAGTAATCTTATTATTTTTGTGATAAAGGTGTTCAAATCTTTTAGAATATCTAATTAATTTTCGAGAGATATATAAGTCTCATTATCCACACATAGAGTGACTCTACGGGACATAGTCCTTTCGAACAAAGTCATGACTCTCGTTTCCTGAAACAACTTCTTGCCATCACTCTAATTCCTTTGAGTTGGAATTCATATTTATTTATCAATAATTGAGTTGATTTTAGTGTTATATTATTTATATTTTTAGTAGTTTCTATATTTTTTTTGGATAAACTTATATAAATGTAATAAAATAGTTATACAAAATTCAGCTGAGTCATTTGATTGACTCAATTCAATTATTGACTGAATCTCAATAAAAAAAAAAAAAAATTGAGCTGACCTACTCAATTGACCCACCTAATCTCTTATTTTGCAAACTATAATTTCAACGGATATATCTTCAGTGATTCAGCATACTGTTTCTCTAGAAATTGACAAATCAATAATGAAGCTAAACTTCCATTTTTCTGAGTCAAATTGCGTTAACAAGTCAAACTGAGTTAAACTAATTTCCAAAGTGTTCTGCAAGGAATTCAGGCTGTCATCTTGGGGCGTGCATCGTTTTATTAATATTTTAACATATTATTTGCATACAGAAGAGCATGTTTGATGTTGACTTCATTAAAAACTAAGCACTTTGCTTTGAAATTTGATCCACTGAGCGTACTCAGAGAATCAGAGATCATCCCCTCTCGAGTTCCCTTCTTTCTCAATTCTCCAGTCTTTTTTTTAGGTCTGGCCAGACGTCGCATCCCAATATTCTTTCAGGTATGTAAAAATTCTTTTATCTGAAAAAAAAGAAAATTTGATAGGATATTATTTTATATATATTTTTATAGAAAATAGTTCCTTTTGAGATTTTACCTTCCTCTAAAAATCTTTCTTCTAAATCAATTGAGATAACCTTTGAAATTTTATTTCTCAATTCTCCTGTCACCACCACATCTAATGTGCATCAACGGTACTCTCCCACACAATTCATGTTATTAGTGTTACTTAAAGGACTAATCTACCTTTATATCTTGATAATGATAATGATACAATAACACCTTCATTTGCCTATCTTCAATTGAATCATCACTTGCGTATGCACTAACGTGTAGATTACACAAATCCAATTTTATTTTATTTAAAAGAAATACCTGCCTCAGCAGTTTAATAATGATTAATATCTCCTTTCTATATTTCTTAAGTATTTCTCTACAGCACTACATGGAAATGGGAAGTTCAAATTATTTTTATCAACTAAGACCAATCAGTTGTGTCTTTTCGGTCTTTAATATAATTCTTTTTGGACTATCTGATACATAAAGTTTGTAAGTGATTTCGTATATTCGTAAGATTAATCTTACATCTAACATGGAGTGGGGATAATATCCATGTAATCCGAAAAAATATATGAACAATCAAATGGAGTTTGTTTGGCCATATGAATTTACATTATAAAGTAAATCTCATACTAATAATTCAATTGATAGACACTTTAACTCAACAACCAGAGATTTTCTGTTCAAATCTCTTACTCATCTGATACCTATAACTTGTGAGAGTTGCATGAATTTGGAATTTTACCTTTGTATTTGGGAAGAGACCCACATCTTAGAATTCTTCAGATTAAAAAATTATAAAAGAATTTTTTTTTTCTTGTTTATACTTTTACATTTTTGAAAAGATGAGCTTTATTTTTTAATTTCAATTTGTATATCTTACTGTTTCTTGAATTTATTGAACCATCCATTTAAGTGATCTTCACTATTGAAATTAATATACTTACTGTTAAATAATTAAAATATAGTATTGAATTCAAAAAGGTAAAAGTCGAAAAAAAAAGGTAAATTTAACATACATTCTGTATACAACTACTTTCAAATGGTGGGACTTACCCTTTGAAGTTTGAACCACCTGGGTAAAGTAAAAGGAAAGCACCAGTCTCTCTGCATGCATGAGGACCTGTGTAAAAACATTTAATAATATACATAAATTTGCATCTTCTTTCGAACCCATCTTATGATGTTTGGATATTTAGATGCAATGTTAAAGAAGAATCTATTTTATTCTCTATCATTTTTAGAATCTATATAAATTAAGAACAAGTCGATTTGTACCTGCTGAAAAAAACAAATTCAATCAATCAAAATAATTATATCCTTGTTAGATATCCAAATATTAAAATTCTGTCCACACATATTAACTAGCAATATGAGGACTGAAGGAATTACACATTATTGGCTATTTTAGGGAGGAATTTTGGATTATATAAATAAATAAAAGGTATTTGATCATTGGGAATTGAAAAAAAAAAAAGTATTCTTACAAAGACCCAAATACAGAAATGAGCACTACAAGAAGGAAATTTGTATGATAGTGATACTGAGAAATAAGAAAAGGATGGGACTGAAGCAAAGTGAGGGGACTGAATAAAGAAATCATGCTTTTATAAAAAGGAAAAATAAAAAAATAAGAGATTACATAGAATCATATAGCTTTGTCCTGAGAGTTGATGAGTAAAGAAAGACAGGCAAAAAAGCAAAGGCAGCTTGCCCATACCCTTATTTCACATTCTCCCACGACCTTTTCTTCTGACATAAACTTTGTGGGGCTAAGTTGATTATTTTAGGTTTTCTTTTAGGAAGGCCAACTTAACTTTGCTTATTCAATCTTAGTAAGCATGGCATCATCACAATCACAATCACAGTAAGAAGAAATCAACTCACTCTCACAGTATCATCTATGTGCAGATGTGCATGCATTTGAAGTATAAAATTCACCATATTAGTATATCAATTGACATTATTTACTAGACTATCGCTCTTTTCATTCATGAGACACTGTTTTCAAAAGATCATTTTGCCATTTAGATTCTCCGAACGAACGTTCAGTTTATTTTTCGTTCGTTCGTACGGTCTTTAGTGTAAAATGCATTCGTTCAGACGATCTAAAACAGAAGGGTAAAATGGTAATTTCACACCATTTTTGAAAAAAATGATATCTCCTGACAGAAAAGAGCGGTATCTAAATGTCCAGCCTTTCAGAAATTCGTATTAGGAAATGAGAATTCTGAGTTCGATTCTCATTTTAATCTTCAAGGTACCATTTTTTATAGAGTTATCTCGAGTATGTGGGTAGAAAAGTTGGCACCATAGTCACAAATACCGTTCTCAAGTATCTGAAGTATGTGACATTGGTTGGCACATGCTTTGAGAATTAGTTTCGTGTTTTAAGAGGCCTAGACATTTTAGACATTACAAAAAAAAAATTAATACTTTTTTTGTCCCATTTTAAAAATTTGAATTTTTTAAAAAATGACTCTAAAACAGCTTATGAACTTCTCTCCAACATCCTGTAACTCTTCCAAAATGTATATGAGACAATTATTTTGATACAATCCCAAAATACATATGAAACAATTAAATTAAGACAGAGAATATTACCTATGCGATGAAGATACAAATTTTAATGAACACCATTTTTTGAATTCACAATAGGATTGAAAAATTGTAACTGATATATTTGTTACATTAGTTATCTCGAAAATTCTATGTGGGCGAAATTTCTGAAATTTTCAAATATGACCAAAATATCCAAAATATAACTGAAATATTCAAAATTTAAGTAAATTTTCATCCGAATTATGGAAAATATTATCCAATACAATTTTTCTAAAAGCCACAAACATTTTCAAACTTTATATTTCAGCTCATACTGAATTCAAAAAGATTTGGCCGAAATTTGTGAATCAGGTCATACCCTAGTTGTATGGACTTCAATTGAGTTAGGAAGTTTTTACCATATTTGACACATGTCCTCTTAATAAGTCTAACAAATTATATCATTTGAATTATATTTATTAGATCTATTTAAATAGAAATATATTATAATTATATTTTATTTTTATGATATAAAATTATGAAAATGATTGACTGAATCATCTATTTTTGTGGCTTACAATAAAATTTATTTTTAACAAGATATTTTTATATTTGAATAGATCTAATGAATATGATTCAAACGATATATTTAGTCCGACCAAAAAGGGAAACCTGTCTAGATTTTTAAATAAATATCCTAACCACACCAAAGTCTGAATCCTTTCACTCAACTGGTTTACTATTTTTTAATTTTTAAAAATATGAAAAGTAAAAGTATTGATTAATTCAGTCTGAATGTGATTCTTTTGATCGATGTTGGTACTGATATTTAGGTTTCTAGACATATAGACTGAATGTATTCATGCATATCATATTCGCCAAATTTGTAACATAACAATACTTCTTTACTGTAAATATCTTTACACTATTAGCTTCCAGCTTTTAAGGACTTGGAATTGTATTTTGTATTCTCTGTCTTATTCGTAGGTTTAAATATCAGTGAATACGACATATATCGGTAGTACGGTTATAATATGAGTGCTATCAACCATGATATCGTCGAAATCATAAATATCAGTTCAAAAAAAAAGAAGATTTTTTTAAAAAAATATTGGTGTTTTGTGCCACCAATATATTGCCGATGTTTAAAATATATCTATCGATGTTTAATTTTTTATTTCCAGATTTTTTTTTAAAAGGCGTGCTTTTCTATTTTTTATTTATTAAATTCAAAAAAAATTAATAAAAAAATTTCGACCGAGATTTTTAAAAAAAAATTGAGGAGAGAGAATAATATCAACCGATAACTCGGTATCGATGAGATTTTAACCCCTGGTCCTAATATATGTTAGGCAAAAAAATACCTAGCTAATTTCTTATTATTTTTTTTTTAATGACTAAGGTGTGCAGATTTCTTAGAATATCCGACTAATCCTCAGGACATATACAATCCTCCTTGCCCAGACACATCAGTAAATCTACAGGGAGTGGCCCTCTGGAATAGAATGGGTATCGATCTCAGGACTTTCTTTTCCTGAGGCAGGTTCCTAGCCATCACTCCAACCCTTTCAAGTTATGATTTTATTTTTTGCATCTATGAAATTTTCCTCTAGTTTTTCTTCTTCTTTCTTTTAAATTTGGACATTTGAATTTGGCCCAACTAACCAAAAGCCTAAAGCTTGGCACTTCTTCTCCATGAAAAATGGAATTTGGCCTGTTTACCTGAAAAACCAAAATGCCAGGCTTGTGAAAAGTAAAGCTTGGCATAACTTATGCTCGTATCGGACCTGGTCCATTCATATCTCTATTTCTCGTTATTGTCCACACACTTTTGGCATGGAGCTTATTAAATAAAGTTCTAGTAGAAAGTTTTTTTCAGTATAAATTTTACCAAAAATCTGCTTTTTCAGATAAATTAAGTCATGTTTTTTAAAGTTAGAAAGTTTAAAGATGAAATATAATTTAAATTTGATCAAATTTTGAAAATCTTAAAAAAGATAGTTTAATAAATTTAAAACATTTTTTTGTGGATCTCATATTTATAAAAAAAACATTTCTAGTAAATCCATTACCACTTCATCTAGTCAAACATACTAATACTATCCATGCCAATATACAGGTGATCATTTCATATCATTGTAATCATTAGCCATCTATTTGTGGTTACGACTAGTGAACATCAAACCTGTTCAGGCAAGGCTCCTTTGTCAAGGCAAGAACTACATGTAAACAAGGTATGTGAAGCTGCCGTATAGCAAACAAATTGGGCTAAAAATGATCACCAGCCATTTGAAATAACAAACGGGTAAGGTTCCTCTTAACTCATTTGTGCACATGTATGACAATGGGTAGATTGAGTTCACCAATGATATAAATTGACAAGTCCAAAGGTTTGATTGGGTTCACCATCGTATGAATTGGAGAACTCTTCTCAATGATGATATGGAATAGCCATTTCATATATTAAGATATAAAATGCTTGCAATTCAAAGATACGTTGGGTATTCTGTGGTTTTCTACATATAAATTCAAAAAAAGAGAAAAAGGGAAAAAAAAAAATAGGTAAAATCTTAAAATGGGTTAACGTGCTATAATCATATGTTTGAATTTTGCTGTATCTGAATTTTTTTTATTATTCTTTACTTTTAAGTTTTGAAGTTAAATATTTATATCATCTCAATTTAAAGGTTGAAAATAGTTGAAGGAATACCTACTAAAAATTAATTTAATTCAGATGATAAATTCTTTTTTGAGATTTTATTATTTTTCCACTTTCATCTTTGTTAGAGAAGAGAGAGAGTATCCTTTTAACATTTCCACCTAACATAAAGTATTGAGAAAGTAGGAGAAAGAAGGTATGAATGGAGAGTATCTCGTATTGTTTTTTCTAGGTTAAGGTTTTTGGGTTATCTTGCTTGCCACTAAGGAATATGATTGAGAGAACTCTCACCACTGTTTCTACTCCAACTACAATAATTAGGTCTCAAAATAATATAATAATGAAAAAATCCCTCTCATTCTGTCTTTATTATCTATCTGTAGTGCCACTATCAATGTCATGAATACTTTTTTCTTGTAAAGAGTATCTGTAGGGAGGTAGGGAAGTCCTAACTTAGCAATTAGGATTATAACATCATCACATATCTTCATATGGGCATTCAATCTAGACCATCCAAATCCTATTTGACATGTTATAATATTATATAAATTTTGAGGGTTAGTTTGATGGTGAATTTCCAGTTCTGTTTGTGGAAGGTCTTGGAATCAAGCCCCCTTTAACACAAAAAAATCACTTTCCATAGTTTATACCCAACGTGCGTAGATAGAGAAGTCTACACATGTCCTAAGAATTAGTCACGTAAGACGCCTAAATATCAAAATCTTAAAAAATTGTTATCATATTACATAACTTTTGTTTAGATGAGATATAAGGATCTTCAACCTCATTACGTGTGGTGTGTATAGAGAGAGAGAGGTGGGTGCTATCATTTCATCTCTTCATACTTCTGTCAAAAGTCTTGGGATTGAAGGTATGGATTTTAATCATGGCATTGGTGAAGTATAATCATCTCCCTGTAATTGCAGAGGTAGAGAGAGAAAAGAATTAATCTGAAAAGCAAAAAAAGAGAATATAATAAAGGATTCAGGTATCATCATCTGCCTTTAGTCATATACAAAGCTTCAGAAAGTTTGCCTGAAAATAAAGAAGCTTAAGAGAGAGAGAGAGACTTTTCTTTTCCTAGTTTCTTTCCGCTGCTACTTTTAAGCTAAGTTTGTGACTTGAAAGAGAAAAGGGGAGACTACATAGAAAAGAGTTTAAAAAAAAGAAAGGTTATGAGTATCATCTGAAATGCTTCTTTTGATTACTGAGAGAGATACCAAAGGCTAGTTTAATACACATCTTGGGATTTCAAGCCATCTTTTTTTTTTAAAATATGGAGTCTGCAAATATGGGTCACCAGCATCAGCTCCAAGAACAGCTTGGTGGGTCTTCTTCTTTAGCAGTCCCATCATTCAATGGTGTTGGAATTGGTCATTTCTGCAACCAAAATATCTCACTGTAAGTACCACCTTTACTGAATTCTCTACAGTGATCCCTTGTTCTTCACATTTAGATTCCAAGAACCTAATTTTTTCTTAAATGTTATGTGCACTGATCATGAATTAAGGTTACACAAGCTTGAGTCTCTTTATTTGTTTAATGTTCATTTTAGATCGGAAGGTTTTAGTGACTAGTGCCACTTGGGAGAGGAGATCTGTTACCAGGAATGAAATTGTTCTAAGACTTTCGAAATTTTGAATTTGCATATTTTTTGTGTTAGAACCATTTAAATTTCTTGATTTGCATGAACTATCATTTTAACCCTAGTTTCTGAAATTTGTTGGGTTTTGTTGAACTTTTAATCGTAAAAGTAGCACTTTGTTCATCAAAATGTTGGAATTAAAATGAGTGTTAATCATTGGAATATGTAAGTTTCTTTCTCATAGCAGTGATTGTTGATATACCACTCAACATGTTTTCCTTCGAGGGTTTAGAATTTCCTTGTTGGGTTCTGCTCAATTTGATGATCATCTGTTTCTGGGGTTACTAGCTCATATAACATTCATAGTAACAATAGGTTTTGTTTGATCACTGTAAATGGTTTCAAGTATTTTGCTTAATTGGATTTGCAGGAATGGTGGAAGCTTCAATTCAAATTTAAATGGAACTTCTTCGAACACGAGAGACTTGAGGCGAAACGGTGACATTCTAGTCCATCCTTCGATCAACACTTCCATGTTTTCAAGATCTAGGGTTTCATTGGTCTGGTATGGAGAATTACTCAAACTATGAAGCCAATGAAGTTCAGTTTGCAAAACTCAAGGGTGAGTCATCGGATTCGTATCCAAAATTTTGTGATCCATCCATACTAGAAGAACAACTTCATTTGCCTTCAACAAGAAATATCAAGCAAGAACAACAATATATTCAAGATCTTAATGAGAAACTATTTCTCAAAAACTTCTCTTCTGGCTACCAAATCAACGGGCTTAATCTTTCGTCTTCGGATTTCTATTCCACTCTGCAAAGTTCCAGTTTGGGAAGTTCAGCTACACCAGGTAGAGGGAACTTTAGCCCGGGTTCATCCGAGTTCTAATATTTCGAGCCTGAACTCACCTTCATCATCAATTTCGAGTTCCCTGGACATGAACTTGCAGTCATCGGATCTCTTTGCTTCTACTAAAGTTGGTGCCAATTTTAGCCAGCCTCTTCTCAATAATTTGGCTTCGTTTAAAGCTGTACCACTCGGTTTTGACCATCTACAGGATTCTAGTCAGGGACCAGCAAACAGTTGCCAAATGGTATGGGTACTCTCATTATTATTCTTATTATTATCGTTGTCATTGCTGTTATTAGAACAGTACTAGCATCAGTGTTATTAGGGTTTCAGTAGAAATAATACAAGCAGCGACTGCCTCAATTTTAATAGTAATAGTACTACTGTTGTTGGTATTTTGATTAGTTGTTTGTTTACTTGACAAGATGAAGTAATTTTAGCCTATTTTTTTTAAGATGAATGTGTTCAAGCATGTGCAAACCTTCTTATCCATATAAACTGGATAACACTATCGAGAGTGGTTCTTTTGTGTTGATAGTGACTTTTAACCCAATACCTCCGGCATCTCAAGCGAATTCTTGAGAGCCAAGCCAACCTTCAAGACTTGTGATTTTAACCTGTGATTTTAGATGAGTTAACGCGATGAAATTCTAATAAATGTTGTAAAAAATGTTGTATATTTCTCGAAGGAGATAATCTATAGACGATCAAGATTACAAAAGACTCTTAACTGGACTATCAAATGTTTCCATTTATGAACTTGTACCCTTTGACATGGACCATTTACTTCTTTTTCTTTCATTTCTGTTTAAAGGCTCTACATCAAGAGCTAAGATCACATATTCAGGGAGGCTTTTATAGCATTACTTGTCAGCAATTGGATCCCATAGATGGACTGTCTAGATTCACAAATCCCAGAACCACATGTCGGATCAGTGAGATTCAGTCAGTTCATCACAATATGGATAAATAATAATAAATAATAATAATAATAATAGCAAACAACAACAACAATAATAATGTCAACAACAACCATGTTCCTCTTTTTCACTTTTTACACTGTTCACAACCCTTAGATGCTCTGCACATTTTTTTCTTTGTACTTCACCAATATGAACTACTTTTTCTTCGTGGGTGCTCTATCCCCTCTAATCAATTTTCTTTAGGATAGTCATTTAGACACCTGACCTTTTTTTTTTACCAGAAGACAATCTTTTTTTAAAGTTGAAGTGAAATTACTATTTTACCCTTCTGATGTGTTTCTAGATGATGAAAGATTTTTTAAAATCGGAAGGATAAAATGGTAATTTTATCCTAAATTTCGAAAAAGGGCGTTTCCTAACAGAAAAGTTGGATATCTAAATGGCCACCCTTTTCTTTATTCTTCACAATAAATGCAACTAGAAACATACATATTCTCTTCTCTTTTTTCCATTCTATTATGTTAAAAGCAATCAACTACATATTGATTTATACATTATTTCTTAGTTCTTTGTTTGATTTTTTTTTTTTTTTTGGTTTAGATTATTTCTTAGTACTTCGTTTGATTTTTTTTCCTAGTCAACATAATAGCAACTAACTAGTTTTGTTCTATTCATTTTCAAAGACTTCTTTCATGAATGGAGCTATAGAAACAAAGGGAGGTCTTGATGCTTCAGAGACAAAGCCCTGTCAGCCACCACCCAAAAAACCTCGATTTGAATCGCGCTCTCTCCCACCCATCAAGGTGCACAACTTATATAACTAGGGATTATTATTTTTCTTAACAACTAGTGTAATATATTTGACTAATCTAAATTTTCATTTTTTTAATACCATCTTTGCCATGGTTGCTGTTGAAGCAGGTGCGAAAGGAGAAGTTAGGAGATCGAATCGCAGCTCTTCAACAGTTGGTAGCACCCTTTGGCAAGGTCCATCTCTTCTTTATCATTATCATTATCGATACTCATTCATTCTATCATGTTAAATATTGTGTTTTTTTTTTAATATGAATATCTTCAACTTATATTGGATATGAGACTAATCCCACGACTTTGTGTAAACTTTCCAATCCACACACACTTGTTAAGTCGATGAAGAGTAGCACAAAAGGGTTGAATATGAATTGAACTCAAAGACCTTATTTCACAAGACAAACGACTTAACCATTTGTACAGTAACATTTCTTTTAGAAAAATAAAATTTTACCAAACAACTTTCTTCAAGTGTTGTTTACATTTGACAAAGAAACACCCAAATAAATGGTGGACTTGTCCAATCAGTGAGATTTTTGTGCTCTGAAGCTTCTGCAGGGCTTGTCATCAAAAAATAAATAAAATAAAATATAACATAATGACCAAAAAAGCATAACTAGGACATATTCAAAAGTTCAAATTGTTATAATGACAAGAGTTTAATGCCCCTTAATAACATTTAAGATAAGTGAATGTTGAAGCTGATTTTTACTTTATTTTTTTTAAGAGAGTTGAAACTTTTTGTAAGTTAAAAATGTTCAACTGGAACTCTTTAGAGTACAAATTCTGTTCCCTTTGTTCTGAAAAGGAAAAGGGTCAGTGGTCCATGTAAGCTGGAATTCAGTAATATGTTGTCAGTGGGCCATTCATTTATGATGATGATGTTCAGACTCAAAAAGTAGGACCCCACAATAGATGGGTCATAGCAGGCTCCAGATTGGTTAGGATCAGTCTAATTTTAGGAAAAGAAGAAAAGAAATTAAATGAAAAAAAAAAAAAAAAACAAGAACACTGGGGTATCCATGGTCCATGGTTTGACAAACCTACTTGCTCATGCTGAATTTATCTCTCTCTC
Source organism: Chimonanthus praecox (assembly GCA_022113865.1). Taxonomy (NCBI): domain Eukaryota; kingdom Viridiplantae; phylum Streptophyta; class Magnoliopsida; order Laurales; family Calycanthaceae; genus Chimonanthus; species Chimonanthus praecox. The sequence goes on from CM039095.1 coordinate 41,981,584, forward strand.
TTATTTAATGACAGTTGACAATCTTCGTTCTGCATAATGGATTCAATAGAATTTTTTATTCTTTTAAGGGCTTTGATTCAGACATTGCTCTTTTTACAAACACCATATACTGATTGGTAGGAAAAAAATCTGATTTTATTTTTTTATATTAACATTTTTCAAAAAAAAAATATTGTTGGAGAATGATTGTAAACTCAGAAAAAGTATATGGTGTCACAAGAAAAAGTATTGTATTTCTTGTATGGATATTGCTCTCTCTTGTCTCTCATAGTGAAAAACATCTCTCTCTATGGACGTAGATAGGAATTTGCCAAAATACGTAAATCTCAGTGTCGATTTATTTGTCGTTCTATTGATTTATTTTATCGTGTTGTGATTGATTTTATTCCTCATATTATTCCAAAGAAGTGATATTAAGAGTTTTGGTTCCGACCATGGAAGAGTGTGTTATTGGAATACAACACAATTGGAGTAAAATGAATCTCAACGGTCATGTTCGAGGTGGATTGATGAATAACAAGGGCTAATTAGTCTTTTTTCATCGAATATTGGTCGATCATATTAGGACATGGGGATGGGCATCTTACACGAGATGTGGAGTTGGAAATCCAATGCAAGATCATGGTCTTAGATACTCTTTGGGGTTGGTGGAATTCTTGCCAAGGTGAAAATTAGTAGGTATGGCTCGATTCCAGCATGATCACCGAAATTTTCTCTGAGAAAATCAGAGAGAAAGGATGGACGGTGTGAGCATATCTATCAGCGTTTGTTGGAGGAGTTTTTTTAGGAATGGCATACACGGCTTTGGTGTACCCGGCAATGAGAGAAAAAAATAGGGATTTGTCATGTGACAACAGGGGGGAGCTTTCATAAATGCGTTGGGGGCATCTTGTTAGGATGCCTTCGGCCGCATGGTATTGTGCCTCTTGGCCGTATGCAGCATGGAGGAGGGCCCTTTGGCCACATGTGTTGGATAATACTTTGCAAAGGGAAAGCTTGTATGCAAGGGCCATTTGCATGCAAGGAATACTTAGTTGATGCCATCCTTTGGGGTAAAAAAGCATAGGAATATAGAAGTATGTGTGTGCATCTATGGAGATGGTTTTGTCGGCCTTTTTAGCTGAATGCATGGTATAATATGCATGGACGTGCCATGGTGTGTGGTGGAGGCTTATGAGTGGAGAGGCTGCAAGAATGTGAGGCATAGATGCATAAGGAATACATGATGTTGGGCTTGCTTAGTATTTCATAGGTACTGCGGGGAAGTGGAGGAGGCTCTTGGTCCTTCATACATCATTGTGGGGAAGTGAAATATAGAAGAAATGTCAGATGTGAGACAGTCCACGTGGGTTACAACGCAAGGACAATGGTCACCAAAGAAAGCGCAGGGAGAAGACACACACAGTAATGTGCTTGGGCATTCTACACACGACACGCATGGCCGGCTACACCTTTAAGCAAAGTAAGCGGTCGCTTTAGGCTCCAGATAAAAAGACCTACTAATAGTTGCTGCATAACACATTTAAAAAAAAACTGTAGCATAATAAGTATTTAGAGGACTTTTCTCTTCTTTTTATTTTATTTGGAAAATAAGTATTTAGATGCATTTTGGAAGGTGGGTGAAGGGCTTTCTAATCAGTATTTGAAGGCATTTCAATCTTTTTTATTTTTTCCCTTTAATTTTTTTTAAAGGCCCTATTTATAATTTTTGTCTTAGACCTCCATTTGTGTCTAGCTGGCCCTGGCGACACCAAGGTGATTTAGAGAAGCACATGGAAAGAACACCAGATAGTTGGTTAGAAGAAAGGTTCATTGTTCTAAATTGAGAGTGCAAGTCAGAGAGGAGGAACTGGTATTTAGTTATGGGTTGCAGGTAGCAATGATGCATTGTACAAAGGTTTTGGGACTTGGGTTTGGCATTTAAATCGGAGATATTTACTTATTGTATTTCTTGGACAGATATTATTTTCTCTTGTCTCTCATAGTGAAAAACATCTCTCTCCCGGACACAGTCGATTTATATGTGGTTGTATTGATTTATTTTATCGTGTTGTGGTTGATTTTATTCCACATATTATTCCTAATAGTTTCCACGCAAGCCATCAACCTTGATCCAATCCAAATTTCAATTTGAATTTTCCAACTCAACTCTGATTCCCAACTCTTATTCAAATCTGTAACTTAACTTTACTAAAATTCAAAGTTACATCATTCAAGTTTGAATCGAATCCAACCCCAGTTGCTCCTTATAAAAATTAGTCCGAGAGCGTCTAAATCTCATAAATTTCTCTGGAGTACCTCATCGTATCAATGATACGTAACAAAGGATATTGTATCCCTATATAATGCACTAGTAGCTTAATTGATCTAAGATTCTAAAATTACACTAGAAGTTTTGGATTCAACTCTTCTTAGGTTTACGTGATACACGAGGCTTGTATGTGTGGGATTACTCTCACCTCCAATGTGGAGTGGGAGAGCTATGTTATAAAAAAATTTATATAGACCTTGATATTCTTATTTATATTTGCTAATATTAAAACTCTATATTGCATGTGAAAATTACAGACTGATACAGCATCTGTATTACTTGAGGCCATTGGATATATCAAATTCCTTCAGGATCAAGTCGAGGTATGACATTCTTTCTAATTGAATTATCAATGTGTGTGCCCATGATTAGTAATTGTAGAATTAACTCAGTTGTATCAATTCAACTTTGGCTTGATTTCTAAATACTCAGCCAAAACATGAACTGCTTGACTGCTGAATTTTTTTAAAATAACTTCCAAAATAATCAACAAAACTAGTTTTTTTTATAGATTGTATCAAAAAAACCCTTCTTTCTATCTGGTGGGCCTAGTGAGTCCCCTTAGATAAGGAATGTCACATTTTGCATTTTATGCTGAATGTAAGTGTACCACCGCAGCATTTCTATAATTTCAAATTTCGCTTGAGGGAAAATTAAGGAACTTAAAAAAAAAAACATTTTACAGCAAAACTTAATTCCAAACGTAGCTAGATTAGCTCCAAGATCATTGATTTTGAGGGTGGGTCAGTTTAAGTTTTAAAGATTTTTAGATTTTCTTCAGTCAAGTTGGGTTAATTGGAAAAACCCCGGGACCTAACTCAAAATATTTTAATATAATATATAATATTTTTATATAATTATATAAAGACATTTTAAAAATATTAGTTGTCTTTCACATATAATTTTTTAAAGATATTTTATTTCTTTTATTTTGGATTTTTTTTTTCAATTTAAAAATGTTGGGTTTTCACTTTTGTTACTTAGGTCTTTGGATATTTTGAAAAGGGTCGACATTTCGAGAATGTCGGGTCAGGTCAGATTCATATTTAAGAATTTTGATTCGAGATGGGTTAGCATAGATCCAACTCGATCTAACTTGCAACTCTACTATTAGCTTACATAGCTCTAAATATCTTAAAAAAATAAAGTTTAGATTTATAGCAAAGAAGATATTAAAATTTTAAAAGAAAAAAAAAAAAACTATCTTTATCTTTTACCCTTTTAATTATGACATGAGCCTTGTAGGAATCGTCTTTTGCCTTGAAAGGCTAATCAGTAAAATGCATAGTTATGAAAGATAAATTGTGACACCTACAATCTCAAAGACAGAGGTATGTAAATGCTTTTAAAATTTACAATAAATATAGGTTTTAATATTTTTAAAACTTTATACCTAAACACACACAAATTTATGTAATTAGAAAGAAAAAAAAAGGAAAGAATAAAGTAATACCATCATTTTTGTATTTTTTTTCCTATTTTTGCTTATAAATATTTCTAACAAATCTGTAAACATTGAGCATGAAGTTCTTGTTTGTGCTTGCAGACTCTAAGTGTTCCTTATATGAAGAATAACAATGGTTCCTGTACGACTTCTCAACAGGTAAGTAATTTTCACAATAAATGAAACATTTGAACTTACTGATATTAAATATATTATTTTTTATTTGAACTTACTGATATTAAATATATTATTTATAAATATGTAATGTCATTCAAACTTGCAGTTTTATAGTGGAAGTAGTAATTAAACTGTATTAGTATAGATCCACCATCCTCCCGTATAAATTAAACTTTAAAATCTACTTCAAAGCAGCTCTGTAAATAGGTTGGATGAGAGCTTACAATGTTTATAATGCTCAATTCAACCATCATATTTGCACTTCACCTTGTGTACCTATTTATATAAGATTAAGAAGTTGGAGCAGTGTCCAAAACCCATCTCAAGAAGTGGAAGTTTTGAATACGATTTTCCCTTCTCTCCAAAGGGTCACTCTCCGTAGAGTTATCCGGTGTGTTTCAGTAGAGAGACTTGTACAAACCTTGAGGAGTTGGGTGTTCTAAGAGACCTGGATACCTTGGTCATACAAAAAATGAGGTAGGTGAAACCAGGGGTAAAAATATCGGGATTGGATGATATCGGCCGATCTTGGAGATCGGTCAATAACATTCTCTCTCCTCTTTTTTTTTTTTTTGGAAATATCAGTTTTTTTTTTTTTGTCTTTTTTTTTTTCTGAATTAAAGCATAAAACAAAAAAGCCCTTTTAGAAAAAAATCTATAAATTCAAATATTGCCGATATGAATAATGTGCATCCGATATGATACGTATCTACCGATATTCTGTTTTCTGGGTGAAACTTCACTAGACAAAGTGACTGAATCTCATATTTCATTCTTCTTAACAATAATTTTTTTTCTATCATAACATTATCCTAAACTTAAATATCCTTGACATCATCATATTAGTTGGGTTTTAAAGTGTCTACAACATTAGACAAACAGAGAATTGCAGAAATATTAGAATAATTGCAATCAGCATTATTGTCAACTGGTTTGTTCATTCTACTAGATCGTCATAAATGTGGATTTAGACTCTTCATATTTCTTCTTGCTAACATTCTAAGTAGAACCATCCTTAGAACTTGAAGCATGAATTCTAGATTTTCAAATTTAAACATCATAATCGATATTAAATGAATCCTGTTGAGAACATTTACTACAATCTTCATAAACTGTCTAATACACATGCTCAACATTCTTGGCATGAATTATGCTACAAATAGCCTCTCCAAAATGGCTATTCTTTTGCTCTTCCACACCATTCTACTTAGGTGTGTATAAATAAGTAAGCTACTAACAAACCTCATTCTTCTCAATAATAATAATAATAATAATAATAATAAACTTCTTGAAAGTGTGCTCGCTGCCATTATCAAAGCGTAGACAATCATACATCGGAATTCATTCTCAACAAGTTCCTTCAATTGTTGAGAATGTTCAAATTGAAAATATAACATGTAATTCAATTAACAATTATAGGTATACCAAAAAAAAAAGTCAAGTTACCAATATTATTAATAGAATAAATTGTATAATCAACAATAACAATTGCATCTTGTGAGGGGGTCTTGGCAGTTAAGAACCTATTCGAGAAGCGGGAGGTTTTGAGTCCAAGTCACTCTTAACACAAAAAGGTCAGTCCTTATAATGCTACCCAGTGTGTGTCTACATCCTAAATAGAGGCCTAAAGCAACCGCTTGAGTTGTCTAACATGCTTTAGTTGTCTTCAACCGGCCCTTTCAATAATTAGTTACGTGCTCTAAAAGGCTTAGACACCTTAATTTAAAAAAAAAAAAAAAGACATAAGTTTGTGGCCAACTCGTGATTACAATTACAAAAACACTATATAATTTACTCAACCCACTAACTAACAATCCATTACACTTTTGTGATCATATTTTAAATCTGGATCCAAGTTGTCAAGCTCATTAAACAATAACTTGTCTTTTTGAAAATAAATGGATATGAATAGAGTACTTTGTTTGAGATCTTCAATCTCATTCTCCAACAATTGAAGTGGTGACTCGTTAGATATAGATTAAATCTTTACTAGGTAATCCCAAGCTCCTTTGGTTTCTCAATATCTTGAATATGGAGATAATTCTCCTTAGTAATCGTAGATTGAAGAATGTACATGGATGATTTTCCTGCACTTGAGTTATCACTCTCTTTTTGTATTTGTAACCTTTCCTTGCATTGATTTCTGGTCCATTCACAATCTCTCACTAATTTAACCATTGTCACTAATATCGGGATGTTAATGGAGATCGGTAATATTAGAATATTTTCAAATTTTCAAATAATTGAAAAAGTTCGTGGAAGATATAATATTTAAAAAATAATAAAAATAATGAAAATATAAAAATAGAAATATTAATAAAATAAAATATTAAGAATTTATCAGTAATTTATTAAGAATTTATCGAGATATTGTCATGATTTTATTATTTATTGCGATTTTATCTAGAATTTACCAATCAAACAAGATTTAATGCATGATTCCAATAAGCATAATTAGTGGAATTTAATTTTTCAAAAAGAAGGAAAGTATTCAATGTAGAATCAATCACCACAAAGATGCACTAAAAAATATGTTTAAGAAAATAAGAATTTTCTACTTATGAAGACTGAGGTCAAGTGATCCGAAAATTGCCCCCAATATGTTCCCTTGAGAAAATAAATCTCAAATCAAATAAAAAAGGAAACTCTTATATTCCAAGATATCGTAACTCAATTTGAGGTTCAATGAATTGGAATTGTTAGATTTGAAAGATATTTCAAAGATGAAGTTTCTTTATAAAAAATCAGATCTATTGAATTTGAAAAGTTATAATATTCAAGCGTCTAAAGATAAACAATTAAAATAGAGTCAGTTTTGAATAAATTTTTAATTCACCAGTAAAATCATCTTTAAATAAAATAAAATTAGGTACATATAAAATTCACAGAAAGTAGATGAGTGTTCCGATGTGCTCACATTGGGGTTCTCATAAATTAGCAATACTATAAATTACTTTCTCTGTCTAAATTTAGTTGTCTTATATGGATTTTGGAATTGTCCCAAAATAGTTGTCTCATTTATATTGGAGTAACATAAAGTGTGTTGAAATGAATAAGAATCACCTCTTGCATGGTGGTTTAAAGTCAAATTAAAGTTCCTTAAAAAATACAAATGTTTAAAATGAGACAACTAAAATGGAACGGAGAGAATATATGATAAAATATGTATCCACATTCATGATGAAATTTGGATTTATCATTATCTACTGCTGTTCCCTCATCTTCATCCACATTGAATGTGTTTAAATTGAAAAACTAAATAGATTATATATTTTTTATTTAATATTTTTAACTAACAATCTTTAAATTATACGTATTCTTCTTAACTTTTTCTTGTTTTTTTTTGTTATTGAATGTAACATGAAACAGAGTTTGGGAGAGCAGGAGAGCAAGGAAGAACCAAAGAGAGATCTAAGGAGTAGAGGGCTCTGTCTTGTGCCTTTATCTTGCACATCATATGTTACTAACGACAATGGAAGTGTCTGGTCACCACCTAATTATAGAGGAGGAACTTAGTATGTACTTAGTGATAAATCAAACTTAGGGGGTTAAATGTGTTTTAATTTTAATGATCTTAGCATTAGGTTAGTGATGGGTGCTGAAAGTGCAAGCCTGCAAAGATGAAATATTGTCTTAGTGGAACAAATTTGGTCATTTTTTGAGAAAAAAAAAAAAGAATTTCTAAAATGGACCAAGTTTGGTCCACTAATCATCTACCATTTTTATGTTAATTGGATCTTCCATAGATATTATTATGTTCATTTCATGAAAGATATGTATTTTATTTTCTAGCCTCTTCTTCTTTTTTTTCCTTTAAAAACTTGAGACTTGAGTTTACCTAAGGACTCTTATTAAGCGGAAGGTATTGTTGTCTTGTCAAGAATATTTGACACAATTGATACATGTGATAGATTGACAATTGACTTATAGAAAATTTTGTGAAATCCTACTCTAGATTAATAGAATAAATAATTTTGATGATATGATGCTGATTTGAGATACTATAAAAACTTGAAATGAGTCAGAGCACATTAGGTCACACATGGACTTAAGACATAGACCCAAATCTAACTTGGACGAAACTATTTAATTGTTGTACATTTAGGAGTCATAAAGTATAAATAAAAATAGTAAATAGATAAGGATATTGGTGTTGTTTATAATAGGGACTCCAGACTTATTTTCTTTTCACTTATCATCTTTTAAACAGTGAAAAGGTGCATCGATATCTTTTATTATAAAAAAAAAAAATCGTGTCTCTATTAATTCTTGTAAAAATAGTATAATTATACTTTTTTTTTTGGATAATATGAGCATCTCCATCTTCTATTAGAGGTAAAATTAATTCCACGGATATATGAAAGTATATGCAAATCTCGTGTATCAAGTAAGTCCAAGAGAAATAGAACTCAAAACCTCTAGTTGGCCGGCTACATGGCCGGTCGGGTCACTTTTAAACCCGTCTGGGTTAAGAACCTAGAGAAACCTTCTTTCACCCACAGGTTAACCCGGTTAAAAGAATAAACCCGTGACCCGTTGAATTGGAAAACCCATTTTTAAAATATATATAAAAAAATTATGGGACTTAACGTGTTTTGAGAAAATTTCAAAAAAAAAAAAAATCTTAAAACTAATATATTTAATTTGGTGTGCCCAATTGGGCGAGTCCCAAAGGGCCAGCCCATAAAACCCAGCCAAAAAGAGAGAAAGGGCATTGTTTCTTAACTTCCTCATTCCATTTTATAGCTCATCCATCTTGGATTTTTTTTTTTTTAAACTTACCGTGGTGGGACTTGAGTAAAATGGTTGTTGTAAGTGTTGTAATTGTAAAGAATCCTCAAAAAGAGTTGGCCGTGTGCATGAGTTGGCTTTAATAAATATTATTTAGTTTTTAATAAATTAAGTTTTTAAACATAATTTTTTTTAAAAAAGGTTAGATGTTAAAAAATTAAAAAAATTAATAAAACATAAAAATAAAAACTTAATAAAAATCAATAACATTTATAATAAATTATTTTTTAATGATTAAAATATATATTGATAAAAGAAATGAAATATCATGGTCACATTACAATTTTTTTAAGAAAATATTGAATTTAAATAAAAATTAAATTTGGATTTAAATATTAGATGTATGAGATCATAGATTATGAAATATTTTTGTTTATGATGATATTGGAACATAGATGTTGGATTGTTAATTTTTGATATTTATAATTGTTTTTGTGGGAACAAAAATATAAAATATAATCTTGTCTTCTATTATGTGTATTGTATTTTATTTTTTTAGTTATTTATATTTTATTCTTATTTAATAGTTAATAGTTTAATATTATGTATTATATTCTCTTGAACACTAAAATATATATTGATAAAATAGTTTTTTACATAAACTTTTATTTCAACTCATTAATTAAATCTTAGTTAATAATTTAATATTATTTATAATATTATATTAATGATACCGGTTTGACTGAGTTTGACAATAGGTCAACCCAGTTGAACTTTATTTAAATCACCCTTCCTCTAAAATGGATCACTTTACCGGCCAAATTCTAACACATTGGTTTAATCTTAAAAAATTAGAGAATTGAATTATCCGTATGAATTAATAAACTTGTCTCAAGATATTTTTTTATCTAAGACGACAAAATTCAAGATAGGCTAATTTGTAGAGTACCAAAACTTGCCGGATTGTTTTTTTTTTTTCCTTTTTAAGGTCTTTGGCACCAAGTGACAATCTAGAAAATGGTGCATCAGTCTAGAATGCTCTTTCTTTTTCAGTTCAGTTGTCTTCTATAAATTTTGAAAGATAGCACTTATACACACTCGATTTTTTTATCTCTACATATTTATTTTTAAAATTTTATGATAAATTACCATTTTACCCCTATATTTCCAATCATTCGAATGAATGTCCAGTTCATTTTGGCATTCATTCGAATGAATTCCCATGTGTAATTTTATGAATGGGCTGAACAGTAACACGGAATACTGCTCAGCCCCATTCATTCGAATAAATGGATGATTCATTCCAATGAATAGTAGTAAAATGACCTTCATTTCATCTATTCATTCGTTCATTCGAATGAACATGAATCAACGTGCTGATTCAATCATTCGAATGATTCATGACTTATAGACTTACAGTGTACAGTTTTATTTAAATTCTTTTAAAATTTTAAACTTATTTTTTAAGTACTGTGTATTTCTAAAAATTTTCAAATTGAATATCTAAACTAATTAAAATAACCTGATAAAAATACTTTAAGATTTCAAGGTCTTTTGACACTCCTAAATATTTAAAACACAGTATTTTACAAATAAGGGTATCCCTAGGCTGTGTCGAAAACAAATTTAGGAGTGTCAAAAGACCTTAAAGTCTTAAAGTATTTTTATCAGGTTATTTTAATTAGTTTAGATATTCAATTTAAAATTTTTTGGAAATACACAGTGCTTAAAAATAACTGTCTATATTTTAAAACATAGACCCTTATTTTTTAAGCACTGTGTATTTCTAAAATTTCTCAAATTGAATATCCGGACTAATTACAATAATCTGATAAAAATACTTTAAGACTTAAAGGTCTTTTGACACTCCTAAATTTGTTTTCGACACAGCCTAGGGATACCCTTATTTGTAAAATACTGTGTTTTAAATATTTAGCAGTGTCAAAAGACCTTGAAGTCTTAAGATATTTTTATCAGGTTATTATAATTAGTCTAGATATTTAATTTGAGAAACTTTGGAAATATACAGTATTCAAAAAATAAGTTTAAAGTTTTAAAAATAAATATTTAAAATAATGTTACTGTTCCTGCTAATGAATGAATCCTGAACATTCGAATGAATGAAGCGCTGAATGAAATCATTCGAATGAATGGACTTCATTCATTCGAATGAATGAACATACATTCATTTGATAAACATATTCATTCGAATGAATGAACTCTATTCATTCGAATGAATGGGGCTGAACAGTATTCCGTGTTACTGTTCAGCCCATTCATTGGAATGAATGCCAAAATGAACTGGGCATTCATTCGAATGATTGGAAATACGGGGGTAAAATGGTAATTTGCCACGAAATTTCAAAAACGGATGTGTAGAGGCAGAAAAACTGGGTGTGTGTAAGTGCTCCCATTTTAAAATTATCTTAAAACAGTTGTGTAATTTATACTAGAGTAGTATAAAGTGTGTTAAAAAATTGATCCGATCACATAGCGTGCTAACCTTATATAAAGAGTTCCTTAAAAAATACAAATGTTTCAAATAAGACAACTAAAATAGAAGAAAGGGAGTATCGATTTTGTGAAAAATTAGGTTAGTGTGCGATATTTCAAATCTATATCAACAATAGAATCTCGATTAAGTTAATTTTTATGTTATACAAACAATTTAATTGAAATGTCTTTTTATATCCTCTTTATATAATTCACCGCTTTATATGTTCGAGTGATTGGGCATTCTCACTTTCTATGCGAGGTCTCGTCCTCGATCCCTTGAGACATTTTATTTTATCCATAGTACTTGTGGGTGGTGTCATGGATCTGAGGTTTTTCCAATGATGAGTTTACGGGTTTTCACATGACTTTGATTTGATGATATTGGAGGATCCATAATTTTTATTTTTATTTTTCAAAAAAGATATCCTGCAAAAACCCCACACAATACTGACCTTTAAGCCCATGGGCTCTTATGGGAGTAATCTCTTTCCAAAATCAAAATTATGTCCCCCAAATAGGATTTAAAATGAGCTAAATTGACCCAAACTTGATCCAAAGAAATCATACTTGGGTGGATATGGGCTGACCTTTTACTCCCATGGGCTGCAACTTGGCATAATGCTCTAAACTGAGTATATGTAGGCTAAGCTGAGCTCCACCTTATGACACATTCTAGCTCAAAAAGTTTAGGAATATAGGTTGAATTTTCAGGATATTTCTAAAGGCTAAACACACGTCAACTGGCCTAGTCCAAAAGAAGTCGGCCAAATTTTGACAAGAGTTGGGCCAATCGGATCCATTTTGCAGTGCTAAATACAGGGTATAACTAGGGTGGGCCTAGCTGTGTTTTTTAGATGACCCAATTCTGGGCTCAGATTGATTTATAGGTTTGGAGGTTTGAAATATGAATATGATCCAAAGTTCATTTCAATCTCAATGAGGCACAACACGCCACCGATTAGCTAAGCCGATACATACCGGTTGATAGTTGATACCGATACAATATATATTGGCTGATATATCTATCTCAAATTGGAGGTAAGAGTCACTAATCCCACGGATACAAGAAATCACCTACAAAAGTCATGTATCAAATAACTCTAAGAGGAGTCAAACCGAAGACCTCTAGTCTAATTCTAGAAGTTTAAGACTAACTGAGCAAAGTTGAGCTTTTACACCTCTTTTCTATTTATTGCACAACTTGAAATTTGATTTTTTTAGAGCCAATATGTGCACTAAAAAAATGTCTCTAAACCATTTCACTATTTTTTTTTTTTTTTTTGAATTTAGGAACAAATGTTTAATGTACAAAAGCTTTCAACCAAAGTAAAAACAATTTTTTAGCCAATTTGGAAATTCGTTTAAGGCTTAAAATTTACACATGTTTCAGTCACTTATGGTTTAGTCTGGTTAAAACGACAATAAGAACCTTCTGTTGACCATATTGATATTTATTCCATATTTATTATGGATAAAATATGTATTTTGGAGTCTCTAGGTGGGATTGAAAGTTTGAAACGACACTAAAACCAATTTTAGCATTTCTGGCTAATTTTTGCACAATTTTAAAAAATAAGTGCTTAGGCTACTTGGGCAGAATGAAAGTATTTTTCAGGAAGTCAAAGTAATTCGAATAATTTAGTTTAAATTGACTTGATTCAACAAAAAATTTATTCGATTGAGTCAGGGAGTTTTTTTTTTCCTTAAATGTTCGGTCGAGTTTCTCGACTCAATGGATTTTTTAAGTTGAATCTGATTTTAAATTTTTTTTAAAACATATTGAAACAATGATAATGAATTTGAACATTTTTTTTTAACAGTCACGAAAAAAGATTCATTAAAAGAGAGAAACAGTACAGATAAATGGTCTAAAAGAGATAGACCAAAAGAAAATAAGAGAAACAACAAATATAAAACAAGAAGTAGAATTAAATAAGAAAAACTCCCGCCTAATGGTTGTCAACTCCCAGTTTAGCGAAATAATCTGCCACTCCATTAGTTGTTCGTCCAACTTTAGCAAAAGAAACGTCAATCTCTCTTGCCAAGATTCTCACTTCCTTAACCACATCAGTCAGCCTCCAAGGTGATCTCCTCAATCCTGATGCCCACTTGAAAGCATTTGCAGAATTCCCTTCTACAATCAATTTGCCTTGACCAAGAATCTTTCAAACAAGAAGAGCTTTCCTAATACAAAGAATTTCAACCTATTGGAGTTCTTTACTCCCATCGATTCATTGAACATAATAGAAGTTTCACCTCTATGATTTCGAAGTACTCCGCCAATCCCTGCTGGACCCAGATTCCCTTTGGAGACCCCTGTGAAAATAATTTCTCTGTATATCATTCACACTATATTCTTGTACAAAGGCCCACTTATATAACTTATGTAGGGGAAATATATCAGGAATACACATCAGTTTCCTATACAATAGGTAACGGTCCCTATAATTATGGTATCTAATTACAAATTGACAACTTATGTCAACACCCCCTCTCAAGTTGGTGCGTAGATATCGCTCATGCCCAACTTGACAAGAGAGTCGAGAAACACCTTGCTAGCTACAGCTTTAGTGAGGACATCTGCCAATTGGTCTTCGGACTTTACGAATGGAAAAATAATGATTCCGGCTTCAAGTTTCTCTTTGATAAAATGTCTGTCAATCTCCACATGCTTAGTCCGATCATGTTGAACAGGGTTATGAGCAATGTCTATAGCTGATTTGTTGTCACAGTATAGTTTCATTGCCATTCTTGGTTTGATGCTTAAGTCATTCAGTAAATTTCTTAACTAGAGCAACTTACATACCCCAAGTGCCATACCTCTATACTCAGCTTCAGTACTTGATCTTGATACTACTTGTTGCTTTTTATTTCTCCAAGTCACAAGGTTCCCACCTACAAAGGTGAAGTATCCTGAGGTAGATCTTCTATCATCAGCTGAACTTGTCCAATCGGCATCTGTATAGCCTTCAACCTTTAAGTGTCCATGATTTGAGAATAATAAACCTTTACCCGGAGCAGACTTTAAATATCCCAATATGCGTTCTACAGCATTCATGTGACGTTTACGTGGGTCGTGCATGAACTGACTCACCACACTTACTGCATACGCAATATCTGGCCTGGTATGAGATAAATAAATTAGTTTTCCAACGAGTCTCTGGTATCTCCCTTTATCGGTAGGAGATGTATTCCAACACTCAAAGAGTTTATGATTCTGCTCAATGGGAATATTAACAGGCTTACATCCTAACATCCTGTTTCAGATAATAAACCAAGGATATATTTTCGTTGAGATAAGAAAATACCAAGCTTTTATCGGGCCACCTCAATCCCAAGAAAATATTTAAGATCTCCAAGTTGTTTTATTTCAAACTCAGATGCTAAATACTGTTGTAAACTAGAAATCTCCTCATGATCATCACTTGTGACTATCATATCATCAACATAGATAATTAGAGCAGTGATTTTACCTCTTTTGTAATTTAAAAACAAATTGTGATCTGAGTTACTTTGTTTGTAGCCAAAATTCCTCATAGAATTGGTGAACCTGCCAAACCAAATCCTTGGAGACTGCTTCAACCCATAAAAGGCCTTTTTCAGTTTGCACACCATTGCTGTATATGAGTATTTTGGTATGCATGGAGGAGGATACATATAGACTTCTTCATTAAGGTCTCCATGCAAGAAAGCATTTTTGACATCAAACTGAAGAAGTGGTCAATCTTGATTAGCTGCTAATGACAAAAGAACTCTCACAGTATTAAGTTTGGCAACTGGGGCAAACGTTTCTTGATAATCTATACCATAAGACTGTGTATATCCTTTTGCAACTAACCAAGCTTTGTATCTCTCAATCGTCCCATCTGCTTTGTGTTTGACCGTAAATACCCATCTGCACCCCACGGTTTTCTTTCCCTTTGGTAAGTGCACGAGTTCCCAAGTGCCATTTTTGTCCAATGCTGTCATTTCCTCTGCCATATAACCTTGGTCCACCTAGAATCTGCTATAGCTTCCTGTAATTTACTAGGAATAAAGACAGAGGATAGTTGAAGTACATAAGATGCATATGACTTAGACAACTTGTGGGATGACAAATGGTTACTTATTGGATATTTAACTTTAGCTTTCGGGTCAGGCTCATATCTAGTTGCTGGTTGACCACGATTAGATCGGGGTGGAAGGTGATATTGCGATGGTTCAGATGTAGGTTCAGTTATACTAACAATATCTTGAATAGTAGAGTCAAGAAGAATAGGATCAGGTAATACCTCGAACGAGTCTTCTGTAGACGATCGAGTCAGTGGGTTTGTAGACGTAGGAGACATTGTACTATCATGGACTTCACGCCCTTCAACTGAGTGCTCAATGGAGGATGGTTCGGGTGTCTCAGCCAATATTTCAAATAACCTTATTTCATCCTGATTCTGTACTTCATCTCTAGTCTCCCCCGGAAGTGAAAAATCGGTTAGCACTTTCGAATAGAAAAACATGCTTTCAGGGAATATTACATCCATGGAGACATAAAACTTCCTAGTAAGGGGATGATAACAGCGATATCCTTTCTGAGTCGAGCCATACCCTACAAACACACATTTTAATGCACGTGGTTCCAGCTTGGTGCACTGATTTGAATGTAAGTGAACATACACAACACATCCGAAGACAGAGGTGTCAAATGAACAACTGAGGGAAGTGTACAGTGGTCAGATAGTACATCCAAAGGTCTTCTGAATCGAAGAACACTAGATGGTGTACGATTAATCAAGTAGACAGCGGAACTCAATGCTTCGCCCCATAAATGTGATGGAACATGACCCCCAATTAAGAGAGAACGAATGACCTCCAAAAGGTGTCGGTTTTTTTGTTTAGCAATCCCGTTCTGTTGAGGAGTCTGAGAGCAAGATGATTGATGGATAGTACCAACGGAATGCAGAAAATCAGTCAATTCATTCGTGAAATATTCACCCCCATTATCAAAACGAATAAATTTGATAGGTATGCCAAATTGTGTTAACACGATTAGATGGAAAAGACGATACACAGTACAAACATCGCTCTTATGTCGCAGCAAATAAACCCAGGTCATCCTAGTAGAATCATCAACAAATGTAATGAGCCATCTCATTCCATGGTATGTAAAAAGGGGGGCAGGCCCCCAGACATCCGAGTGAACTAAGGCAAAATGTGCTTCAGTTTTATTATCATGCGAATGAAAAACAGTACGATGGCTTTTCGCCAGTACACAAATTTCGCAAACAAAGTCTGAAATATTAGAACCAGTAAATAAAGATAGAAATAATCTCCTAAGGTAACCAAATAAGGGATGACCCAATCGTACATGCCATAACCAAATCTCCTTCTGCCTTGTAAATATGCTGGCGTCCATAACGTGAACGAGTGCTCCATCATCTGATCGTTGTAACCCATCGTCCAGATAGTACAAGCCTCCACGTTGTTTACCACTGCCAATCTTCTCCCTGGTATGGATGTTCTGAAAAAGACAGTAAGTAGGAAAAAAAGTGACAACATAGTCATGAGATTTGGCTAACTGAGTAACAGAAATAAGGTTACAATTTAGTGATGGAACCAATAAAACATTAGTGAGAGATAAGGATAGTGACAGGGTTACAGTGCCGACACCGACAACTGGGGAAGACACACAATTGGCATTAGTAATGGCTGATTTGGGACAAGTAGAGGATAAATGGCTAAACCGAGATTTATCATAAGTCATATGGTTCGTAGCACCGGTGTCAATTATCCAAGCACTATTTCTAGTAAAAAAAGTAAGAGTAGAATTAGTGATACCTGACTTGGCAACAAAGCCGGAAGCAGTGACGACGTGGCTCTTGGGAACTGAATCCACCATGGTGGGATTAGAAGACCTGGGAGATGTCGTCTTACCCTTCGGATGCCAATCAGGGTAACCATGGAGCTTAAAGCATGTATCTATCACATGATTAACTCCATTACAATGAGTACACTTACGAACACCTTTCTTTGGGTCCGGACGAGTACCAGATTTTCGAATAGCCATAACAGCTCCTTCAGTAGATGGCGTACCAAGCATAGCATCTTGGCGATTGGCCTCGGCACAAATGATAGCATAAGCAACTGGAAGAGCTGAAAGCGGTGTAGTCGCAAGAACACGACCACGAACCCCATCCAAATGGGAATCAAGACCAGCCAAGAAAACATACAGTCGTTGAGAGTTGACCATGGCGGTATACCTCTCAAGATCTTGGGTACATTCCATAAGGCAAGGCTCAATAGCATCAAGCTCCTGTCATAATGTTTGTAGTTTTCCAAAATAATAAATAATAGAACCTCCATTTTGGCGAACAGAAATGGCCGCACAATATAATTGATATGCCTTGGAGGCATCCTGGCTGACAGAATAAGTTTGCTTTGCAGCTTCCCAAATCTCCTTGGCAGTAGATAAACGAAGGAAAAGGGACCTGATTTCCTTAGTCATGCCATCAAGAAGCCAAGATTTGACCATACAGTTCTCATCTTCCCAAGTTTCATATTCCTCAGAATTGGTGACGTATGGAGCTCGTTTACTACCAGATATAAAGACCCAACGTTTCCGGCCCCTGATCTTATTCTGAGCATTCAAAGACTACTCAACGTAGTTAGTACCGTCGAGGCGTTCGGGAGTAAACAATGAAGACATATCTTGGAGGTGGAACGGAGGCAAAAAAGTGAGAGTATCCTTCTCTTTCCCTTTCGGAGGGGAGGATGACTCAGTCATGATATAGGGCTCAAAAATTAGGAAACCGCGTTTTATACCAACCCAGTAGTACGCGACCGGCAGCCCCGGGTGTCACAGATTGGACGCAGGAGAGAGGATAGCCGGTAGGCATGGCAAGAGCCCAGGCTGCAAAGCGGCAATGGCGTAGATGACCAATAGGGTTCCACTACAGAGATCGGAAAGGCAGCAGCGGAATCAGCAAGTGATTCGTCGCAAGGGGCAGGTCGTACATGCAGTCGGCTCGGCCAAATCAACAAAGGGAGGCAGTGACTCCATCGGCGGTACCTGCAGAGCGAACGCGGGAGAGGGGACAGCCGGGCGCTTCGGCAAAGCCCAGGCTGCGAAGTAGAGCTGGGCAAGGAGTAGATCGGTAGTGCAGATGGCAGCAGCAACGTGGGAGCGTCACGCTGTGTTCGGAAATCAGACCCGCTGGTGTTGACAAGCGGATCGAAAATCAGATCCACAGAGAAGACTGCGAAACCCGATCGGTTGTCGGATCTGAGCTGGGAGACAGACCAAGGGGCAGGCGAGTGGGCGAGAGAGGCAGGAAGCATATCCGGCAGAGCCGGCATGGCAGGAAGAGAAGAGATGCGCGGCGGAAAGAGCCGAGCAGCTGTGCGCCAGAAAGATCTCGGCAGCACCGATATGGGGAAGCAGGGATGGCCGGCAGATCTGGAACAGTCGGTACTTCAGATCTAGAAGCAGGGATGACCGGCAAAGAGAAGGGCGGCCAGATCCGATGTAGCAGAGCCGAACACCGAAAGTACCAAAAAAATACAGAGGCACCGATAGGAATGAGCGTCGGAGATGGCAGAGCCAGCGACGCAGCAGGAACAAAGGCGAGGAGAGAACAACAGAGCTGAGCGCGCTGTGGAGAAGGGCAGCGGGTCTCTGATAGACCGGCGAGAGGCAGACGATGATGTCGCAGATTGGAAGGACGATGGTGATAGCACAGAACAGGCGATCGATCTGAAGACAAGAAACACCGACTGATTATGGTAACACGGAACAGGCTGCAGTAAGCCGATCGGTAAGCCTCTTCCGAACACGAGAAGAGGAAAAAAAAATTGGTAGATAAATTCCGTCTGACAAGGCGGAAAAGAGAGAAAAAAAGAAAAGAAAAACTTCGATTCCTATGAAAGGAGTTCGAAACTTGGCTCTGATATCATGTGAAAATAATTTCTCTATATATCATTCACACTATATTCTTATACAAAGGTCCCCTTATATAACTTATATAAGGGAACTATATCAGGAATACACATCAGTTTCCTATACAATAGGTAACGGTCCCTATAATTATGGTATCTAATTACAAATTGACAACTCATGTCAACAACCCCATCAATATTGAATTTCCATATACCTAAAAGAGGTGGGATCACTTCTCCTTCACCTTTACAATACAATTTCGAAACTTCATGTAACCCTCCCATGATAATAAAATATTGTTAAATTTAAGACCTTTAAAATTGGGGTTCGCCACCAACCGAACAAACCATTTCCACTTGGTTTTTTGAAAAAGATCACTTTCCGACGACGATAATCCTTCAAAAAGTCTAACATTTCTTTCTTTCCATAGAGACCAAACAATCACTGCCGGAAGCAACTGCCAAGCACATTTCAGTCTCGGTGTCAATCTCGAAATATTCCAAGGTCCGATAGATTTGGCATATGAGTTTGAAAAACCCAAGGAATACCCAAGAATTTGAGGAACTTTGACCAAAGATTTTTAGCCATATCACACTTAAGAAAAAGATGATCAACATCCTCCGCATGAGAGTCACAAAGGATACAACAAAGATTGTCCGTATCCCCAAGCAAGCCTCTTTTTTTTAGCTCAACCTTCGTTAAGATCTTTTCTTTAAGAACACACCAAACAAATATTTGGATCCTTGGAGGGGCTGCACTCTCCCAAACTATTCTAGAGATGCTAGCATCATTGGAAAGTTGATTTTGCACCAGTTGTACTAATGCTCTAACTGAGAAAAGTCCCGAGGAGTCACAAGTCCATATCATTTCATCCGATTCAGATAGCAAGAGGGGGAATTAAAGATTCAGAAGACCATCGTGGCTCTCTATTTCAAAGGACCTTAATTCTCTACGAAATTCCAAATTCCATGTGAAAGAATCATTATCCCACTTGATAAGGTCTTGAACCAACGCATTAACATTCCTTACAATTCTAAAAAGCTTTGGAAATATTTCTTTGAGTGGCCTCTCTCCTAACCAAAAGTCTTTCCAAAAAAGAGTTCTGACATCTCAACCAACCAAGAATCTTAAGTTTTGTCCAAACAAGCTTCCAACCAAACCAAGCCCAGACCTTAATTTCCACCAAGCTTTCACTACGGAGGAGCCAAGACAGTCAACTCTATTACCAAGGAACCAACCACCCTCACCTTCAACACCGTACCTGGCTGATAAGACTGTGACCCATAAAGCATCTTTCTCTCTACCAAATCTCCTAGCCCATTTACATAACATACCTTGGTTTTTAAGATGTAGGGGCACCAGGCCTAGCCCGCCTTTAGATTTGGGTTGCACAACTTCAGACCATGCCACAAGATAAACCTTTTTTTCCAACTCCTTATCTCCCCACAGGAATTTTCTGAAAAGTTGTTCGAGTTTTCTTTCAATACCCTTTGGAAGTTGAAACATGGAGAGATAGAATGTTAACAAATGTAGAAGTACAACCTTGATAAAAGTAACCCTGCCTCCTAGATATAAGAATTTTCTGCCCCAACCTGCCAATCTTCTTTCCACCCTCTCAATTACTGGGGTCCAAAAACCCTTCAGTTTGGGATTCCCACCAACGGGCAAACCAAGATAGATGAAGGGAAGCTTACCAGTACCACAACCAATATTTCCTGCAAAATCCTTAAGCTAATTCTCCTCCAGACCAATACCAAAAGGGAACTCTTTCCCAAATTTATTTTGAGACCCGAGACCATTTCAAAGCATGTTAGGAAAGCTTTAAATCCCATGAGTTCCTCTCTAGAAGGTCACAAAAGAATAAAGTATCATCAGCGAACTGTAAATGAGTGATTATTGGTCCGTTGGGTCCCACCTTAAAGCCTTTGACAATGTCCAAATCTCTAGATTTATCCACTAGCTTATTCAATCCTTCTTCCACTACAGTAAAGATGAAAGGGGATAAGGGATCCCCCTGTCTCAACCCTCTATTTGCATGAATTGGGGAAGTTGGCGAACCATTCACCAGGATGGAGTAAGATGTATCTTCAATGCAGGCTTTCATCCAGTTGCACCACTTGGTCCCAAAGCTCATCCTCTTAAATAGATAACCTACGAAGGACCAAACAACAAAATCATATGCTTTTTCCAAGTCTATCTTAAACAAAATTCCAGGTTTCCTGTCTTTCTGCCTCATATGAACCAGCTCATTAGCTATAAGGACCCCATCAAGAATTTGTTTGTTGTCTTCCACAAAAGCACCCTAGGTCTCACCGATTATTTTTGACAAGACTTTTTTCAATCTTTCTGCCAAAACCTTTGCTAAAAGCTTGTAAACACTCCCAAAAGACTGATTGGACAGTAGTATGAAAGGTTGACCGGACTCTCTCTTTTGGGAATGAAAGTAATGAAGGAATTTTTTAAATTCTTATTGATAACTGCACTTAGAAAGAACTCCTTGAAGAATCTGATCAAATCTGAACTGACAATCTCCCAACAAGCCTTCATAAAGGAGAAATTAAAACCATCTGGACCAGAGGCTTTATCACTCGCCATACTATCCAAGGCTTCCTTTATCTCTGCCGAAGTGAACTCCCTTTCCAACCATCGAACAATGTCATAACTAATTTAATTGAATTGAATTCCGTCTAAAGTGGGTCTGGAGAAGCTTGAAAGATTCAAAGAAGATGATGATAGCCGCACAAAAGGAGAGTTGGAGGCATTAAAATTTGAACATTTTTTTTTTCTGAATTAAACATTTTATAAATTCGAATTGTTTAACAATCACCCCTCCTTTATCTTCATTCAATAACATGATTTTAGCTTGAGAAGGTCCCACTCGTGATTTGTGGCTTAATTTATTCTATTTTCAATTTCATTCGTCAAATTAATTATGTGATTAGTCGTATTTTGCAATGAGTTAGACTAACAAGACACTCTAATGAGACATGTTATCAAATGAATAGTGGGTCCCATATATTTAGATTTGTTTGATAAGTGATTATATGGATATGAAGTATAAAATGTTTCACTGTTAATTGATGATCCAAACCATATAATCTTTATCTTTAAAATTTGATGAGTATGTAACATTGATTTTTAAAAGTTTATAATCAAGTTATAGGATGATGAGATGAAGGTGAAAACTCATACTAACTCATATGGTCTTCTTTATATCAAATTCAACTAGAAGCACTCTAAGATTCATTCAATGCTTGTCTAATTAGTGTCTCGGTAGGGTTTTTGTTTTGAAATCTAAGTGAAGTCATGAACCAAATTCACCCTCGATTGTCATGTAGACCACCTCCAATAAAATCATATTCAACAATTATGTTAAATTTAATTATTATTATTTCTTATCAAAATACAAAACTTATTAATTAACTTGACTCTTTTCCATATAATAAATATTTCATTTGCTAGATAATTAATATTAAGAAAATAGTGAACAGGGTTAAATCGGTATCTAATAGCAGTTTTGTTATTTTTTTGCTAATTTTTTCATGAACTGAGAATATGTATGAATGATAGGAAAAAACATTGATAAATGGCAATGGAGAGTTACTGATTAAATAATATGAAATGTCTGTGTATATATAATTTGAATGAATCAAACAGGTTGTCTTACAGACAAGATGATTCTAATTCAACCAAAATTAAAAATAAGTTAATTTTTTTAGTTTACATTAGATCTATATTTTAAATTAAATAAATCATATTGGTTGCTTGTATTCGAATTGAATCTAATACAAGTTAGCACCCCCTAATCAGCCCCCCAAAAAAGATCAATGATTTATAACCCACAAGATCAACGATATAATCATGCTAGATGTCTAATACGCACAGGGATATATATATATATATATATATATATAATGTCTTATTGTTAAACAAAAAGTTCAAAATTTCCATTATTCTATTTGAAAATGTTAAATTCTTCATTCTAAATTTATCATCATCATTCACATCAAAATAAATAAGCAACTAACCATTAATTTTTAGAAATTGATTCGGAAATAAGTGCTTTTTTCTTAACATAGGACACCGTAATAAATTATTATTTTTATTTATGTTAATTTTATTGTGATAAGTCGAAAAAATAAAGAACAAATTAAAAAAAAATATATTATTGCAGAAGGATAACCGATGCAAATTAAATAAAAAATACTCCCTCCGTCCCAAAATACTTGTTCTATATGTATTTTAGAATTGTCCTAAATTACTTGTCATACTCCTTTATTTTCACATTAAATTAAAGCTTTAATATTTTCGATGAGCTTCAAATTACCTTCTAACGTATTGGGAAGACAATTTTTTTTATAAGCTTTGACTTGTGCATATGAGATATTTGGTAATTATTTCCACATCTAACTCTCATCGTTTAGAATCATGTATTGGTGCATAGTTAGGAAAGACTCATTAAGTATTAAATTAAGTACATAGAGACTTATTCGTGATCTTACTAATTCAAAATCATTCATGTCAGATTCGTATTGACTCAAAGAACCTATTATTTAGCTTTTGGTGCACTCCACGTGAAAATAATTTTTAAAAATTAAGTTGTTTTGAAATAGGACAATTATTTTGGGATGAGGAGTAAAAAATTAATACCCAAATCAATTTCATTAATTTTCATTAATTTGAACATAAAAGCCAATAATACCTATATACCTATAGGGGTTGAGATTCCCCAAGAGAGGTGACAAGCGCCGACTTCACTGATATAAATCAGCCAGCCTTCCGTATATGACGTGTCCGAAATTTACTCCCTGCCAAATCACATATTTGAACTAACAGTATCATTTTTCTGAGGTGGCCAAATGAACGGTTAGATATATACCCAGCTGTCGGATCCATTGGTAGATGCCGTAACAGAACTATAGCTTGTGCCACGTGGCCGGAAGAAATAGGCCAGCGTTGACGCTGCTACGTCACACTCACAGTTCAAAGTCAGCATGCTTCAATGTTGTGAACTCGAAATTTACGCCTTCTCCGCCTTATAATACTCTTCCCATGCACTTCTCACTTCTCAGTTCTCACTCTTTAATCCATTTTAGGGCATCCAGACGAAATCCATGGCGAGAAACCGCCTTCTCTTATCTTCACTTTCTTCCCAATGCCTATCTTTTCTAAGCCTAGTTTTTCTCCTCTCCATCGCCTCCGCTGAGGTTTTCTTCGAAGAACGTTTGGACGGTGAGACTTTCCTCTGCTTCGCCATCTGCCTCATCGTCCTTCAATCCATATGCGATTTTCTTGAGTGTTTTTCTCTGATTATGACTCTATACGTCTATTCTGAATTGATTCTGATGTATACCTGTAACTTAATTGCAAATTTTGTTTTGTTTCGCTTTCAAATGGTTTTGATTGATAGATGCTGCCGATTTTGTCATATTTCGTGCTACTGCGTTAGATGTTTGAGGATTTGCATGTTTTAACGATTTTGATTGATATCAGTAGGATAACACGTTTTAGAGGATTATTTCGTTGATGTGATTTTAGTTTTATGAACGCTTCAGCTGGAGATTTTTTTTTTTTAAATATTGTTCTTCAATCTCTTCAATTATCTGATTTTAGTTTTTTGGATTTTCTTCCATAATCGTGCCTCATTTCATTTATTTTGGGATGGTTCTGCTCTATATCTATTCGTTTCTTCGCAAATGTTATTTTGTTTTGTATTTAAAGAGTTTTGATTGATTAATGCATCCAAATTCTTCTTCGCTGTCCACAATGTCGTCTAAATCCTCTAACTCTCAGCTGATTCTGCTGTTGATCTGTTCAATTATTACATTTTTTTTTATTTCGTTTTTTTCAAATGACTTTGATTGATTCATGCTGCTCATGAGATGGATCTTTTAGGACTGATCTGGTTTTACTGATTTCATGTAGGATTAATTGTTCTAACTGGATATGGTGTATGGTTTTGATTTGATTCCACGAGCTCTTATCCTGTTCTCTCTGTTTGTAAGCACGTGACTTGATCATTTAATTTGATTAATCTGAACGAATGAGTTCTATGATTTCGATTCAATTTCATTTTCGGTGATGTTTTTCTAAGAGCATGTTTGTTTCTACACGTTAGAAAGTGGAGAGTAAAATCAATTTTCATAACCTCTTCTCTAAGAAAGTTGACCCTTTAGATATCGACTTTTACTGAAAGTCTTTCTTTTAGCAAACATAGAAAAATAAGTTAAAAATTCACTTTACTCCTATGAACCACTTCGATTTGTGCAAAAGTTAATTTTCACTATACATTCTATTGTTGATGAAATACACAAACCTACCCTAAGTGCTCTTGGATTTTTCTCGTTTTGTGGCTGGATGTGTGAATGGGAATGGAATTGGCCTGACATGCAAAAACTGGGCTTGAGCATTAATATTCAAAAGCGAAGTATATGCGCTCGGCTGGGCTGAGCATAGATTTTTCTAAGCCCTATTATTGCATGTGAGGCTCCTCATTTCAGCCCAAATTGTCAATAGGCTGGCATTTGATCACCCTGTATCCAGCCCAAATAATAATTGGGCTCAGATAGGGCCTCAATCCTTGTTACAAATTGAATTGAGCTCAGCTCAGAGCCCAGTAGTAACTGTGCCTCACTTCGGCTTTGGGTTTTGCACAAATGGAAGCCTGAAGCTTAACATTATTTAAATTAAAAGATAGAAAACATAATATGTGGATAACTGAATGGTGGTACAAGGTTTTATGAAATGTAGAATGTGATTTGATACCACGTAATTTTTTTGTGAGTGGGGAAAATTTAATGGGCTCCTAGTTTCGCTTAGGGTTGACATTGAACCCATTGGGCATGGTTGACCAATTTTATCAAGCTCATGTAAGCTGAGGCATGAGACAGCATAGGTCCAATCCAAGAAGGCCTGTTTCCACCTCTACTTGTTTGAGATTTGATTAAAAAACAAATTGGTTTGCGCGATTAGTTATAGTGAGGATGAATATTTGTTCCATAATTGGAATGTGGCAGTGAATACTGAACTATTTCCAACCTTATTGAAGATGTGACTGGAAGGACGGCGTGGATGCAGCTTTCTGAATGGACAGACCTGTTTTTAAGTGTTCTTTTGCAGTAGGAACTTATATCATGAAAGAATTTGTACCTTCTTATTAGTTCAGCTGACTTTTCGTTAAATGTTTCCTTCTCCATTTTACGGAAGAAAGTGAAAAAGAAAATGCTGGGTTCTCTTTTGCCCACCTTTTATTTTTGCAAGGTATCAATAGAGGTAGAATCTTTTAACTGAAGAGAAGACAAAAAGGATACAAGGAGAGCTAGGAAGGAAAACAAGAAAGGTTGAAACAAAAGATGTCCATTTCCAATAGAGTAACTATTATCCCCTCTTTGTTTCTAGTTTTGGTTGAGCATCACTTCAGCATTCGCTTACACATATTACATGTTTATCTCACAATTCTAATTAGATTGCAATGACCTTGAAATCTAGTCTTCGGTACTCGTTCGATCTTCCTTTAACCACAGATAAGGAATTTCTTCAGCAAACTTGCACAACCAGCCAATTTTTCAAAAGCCTTGTGCCTTCTCTATTTTATGAGACATTAGGTGATGTAGGCTAGGTACGAATATATCAAAAACTCGACCTCAAGCTGAAGCAGAAGCTTGAATAATGAAACGGGTCTAAGATGAACCTGATGAATAAGCAAGTACCCAACTAAATGGGCCTTGAATCGATATGACCTGAATATCAATATACTACTCACAGATCTGTCCCGAAGTCGACATAAACACAAAAATAAACACTGCTGTTTCTAGAGCTATTCACTGTTTCAGACAGGTAGCAGAATTACCCTTCAGCACTTGGACTGAGTATAGATCAACCTATATCAAGCCTGGTCTTGGACCGAAACCAAATGGCCTGAGTTGAAGAAAATTCTGCAGCAATCGTACCTGAAGACAATCACCAAAACTAGGCCAAGACAGAGGAGTCTGCCGTGTGTTGCAGAAACTTCTCTCAACAAATTCTGCAATGAATTGCAGTCTTTCACAAACACACCTGTGTCATCTGCCCTTTGACACCTCAAATCTCTACAGATTCACCTCTCTGCTGTTGGGCCTATCACCAACAAATCTGGTCTTGAAAGCATCAATTCTCTTACTGTTGCTGATATCAACGAACACTGCATGAAAGGGAAGAAGTAAACCACAGGTCTGCAACTAGAGACACCTGTATCTGGCTGATTCCACAACCCAAAATACTGCAACGTGTTGCAGCACCAATTCACAACAAAACAACCTTGTTTTGCTAGAAGAAAACTAATTTTATTAATCAAATCGGCACCCCAAAAAGGGTTGATTACAACTGAATTTATATCAAATTCCTACCGACAAAAACATAGAAATAAAAAGGAAATTGCTAAGTTGAAAAGATAGGAGCCGACCCTCCCTAACCTCATCTGAAAAAAGAAAAGAAAGTATATTCTAAAATAACAACCATCTAATTACAACCACTTCCTAATCTTAAGACTCCATGTAAATAGCAGCTTGCTAATGGTTGCCACCGTAGAGCACATTCCTAAATCTAGTCGGATTGCTGTCTTCGTGCAAGGTGTACACCTCCTTGGGCATTGGGCCAGCTGCATTGGACTTGTATTGCTGGGCCTGAATCTTGGGCTTGGACTGAACTGATCGGCATTGATATGTCTCATTCCCACTTGGCTTACAGTGAAAATTTTCATAAAAGTCTAGTACCATGCTCACGATCTCGTCTTCCCTATCACTGATGTCCTCATCATTAGGCCTCTTGAATCTATGATCACAAAGTACCCAAAAGCTCATCTTATATTCATAACTTATATTAGTTCGATTTCAAGCAGTTCAAGTCCTCCGAGGTTCTCCATTGTCTTCTTCAGGCCTTATTGAGCATGTCACTGAACTCTGTCTCAACATTGTTGCTGCTGTTGTATTCTGTTATTGATATTATAATTTTTGGGAAGCTTTATTTAAATATTTACTCAATGAGATTTGTTTTGGTTTAATAAACATGCATACAAGTTTGTGTGTATGTCAATGTTAGTGGTATACTTTCTCTTTGAACAGTCAGGTGGGGTGTATGATTCCTGATTAATTTATTGAGATTATTTTCTAGAGCAGTAACAAAAAAATTATCATTTACTCAAAAAAAAAAAAAAAAATCAAATGGATGGGCATAGTCAACATTCAAGGTGATAACATTGCAAGCAACATCTCCATCACATCTACAAACAATTTCTAAAATGAAAGAACCTCCTTTCTGAAAAGAATAACATGAATAGCACCTCTCTCTCTCTCTCTCTCCTTTTTAACTACAACGCAATTCATAAGAAGAATGATTAGTTAGAAGCTCAAAATAGAGGTTTGCTTTCCACTTCTGATTTTTCTTGGACATCAGCTTCTACATTTGCCTTTAAGAGTGAGACAACAATGAGCTTATCTGCCTCAGTCTAACCTAATGCATAGCAAAATCTGAATGGAATCTTCTCCTTTTTCCATTTAACCCATAACAAAAAAAATTTAGAATCTCTGAGTAATTATTAGCTGAAATATCAAGTGTTCTCTTATTGTCTTAGAACATTCTTTTACTATAATTTCTGGTTTTGGTCTTTGGAACTTTTTTTCCTTTAACCCAATTCCATGAGTCTTGAGTATAATTTGTTACTTTCACGTGCGGTGGGGTATTTCTTTAAATCCCATGAAAGAGCAAATCTTAGCTTTTTTCAGTGAAACCCCTCCTCCACTTGTTGAGATCTGAAGAACAACCTTCCATAAATGCTGAGAATGACAGATGGGCCCAAGAGATAGAAAAATGGATTGAAGGCAGTATCTAAGGTAGGGTCAGTGAGTTGTTGATAAATAAGTGGTTTAGATTCCTTCATAAGGCCAGCACGTGAAACAAATGTTTGGCATTTCGATGAAGTTGATTCCAAGTTGGTTGAAGGTCTTTATGTTGGTGTCCCGAACAATATATTGGCGGCAGGGATTGCTAATGATTAAACTTGAAAATAATTTTGATATTTTGGTTACGGATCAAGCAAGAATAGATAGATTTTCAAGAAAATATGCCATTTAATTACAATAGGCAAATCTGTTTATCCTTCCTGTCAAGAGTGAAAGTGGCCAAGTTTAAGGGTCATGTATTTGTGTTTTGTTTGTATCTATGACTTCCATTATATTTTCAAATGATACTTTGTTGCCTATATTCTTCTATAAGGTTCCTTAAATAGGTATTCTGCACTTGTTTACTCTACAGTTTTTCAATTATCCATGAAAATCCAGTATGTATTGGATTTCATTCGCTTTTTTTTTTTTTTCAGTTTTTGAAATGACCGAACTCCCTAATTTCTAACTTGGTCATTTTGTTCTTTGTGATTGAACACAGAAAATGGATGGGAAGAGAGCTGGGTGAAGTCTGATTGGCGGAAAGATGAAAACTTAGCAGGTGATTGGGTGCATACTTCTGGAAAATGGAGTGGTGACCCCAATGACAAAGGTATTTATTTTAATTTATAGTTCAAATTTCCAAATGGCTGGAGTGGTGACCCCAATGACAAAGGTATTTATTTTAATTTATAGTTCAAATTTCCAAATGGCTATTTGGGTTAAACTCATGTTGATTCACTTGTACGTAAATTGGTATCTCTTGAATAGCATCATATTAACGATTCTAGTAGTCTAAGGTGCAAGGTACACATTCTATGTGTGCAATTGCACATATGCAGGGCTGTGCATAACATACTTATGCATGTGTTTGTTATGTGCTTATGTATCATGTCGATGTTAGAAAACTTGAAAATATAACAAGGGAAAATAAATGAAAAATAAAAAAGAGAAGTAGGAAAATAATGAAAAAAAAAATAGAGAAGAGAAATGAAGAATTAGGAAGTGATCAGAAAGAAATAAATAAAATGAGGATGAAAGACTGAAGTTCATGGTTCCATGTTCCACCTTTTCTAAAATCTCACTATTTGAACCAAACTAGAACTCTTCTAGTTTGCATGTTCTTTCTATCTTCTTTGCATCTTTCTAACTCTTTTCCTGGATTAAGACTTTCTACTTTTGGGAGTTGGACCCTACCTCAAGCACTGGTTTTGAACATTGGACTTCCTCAGAACAGAACAGAGCATTCCTGTTTTATTTTGTCTCTATTTTTCATATTCTTATAATACTATGCATTTTGTAGGTATCCAGACAAATCCAGATGGCAGGTTTTTTGCAATCTCTGCACAATTTCCTGAATTCAGTAACAAGCATAAGACATTGGTTTTCCAATTTTCTGTTAAGCATGAGCAGAAGCTCGATTGTGGTGGTGGATATATGAAGTTCCTAAGTGGAGAGGTTGATCAGAAACAGTTTGGAGGAGATACACCTTACAGGTAACAGATGATCTTGAGAAATCCTCGACAAAAGTTTTTCTTTTAGATTTTTTATTTATTTAAGAGGCAATGTCTTAGGTGCATTATTTATTTACCATCTCAATATTATGATGCCACTTTATTCGTGTGCACTGATTAATCTTCCATCTTGTTATATACAGCATTATGTTTGGGCCGGATATATGTGGTCCCCCAACAAGGAAAGTCCATGCTATACTGACGCATAATGGGAAAAACCATTTATTAAAAAAGGAGATTCCTTGTTATACAGACCAGCTATCCCATGTTTACACTCTCATCATCCGTCCTGATGCTACATATAGCATATTGATTGACAATGAAGAGAAGAGGTCTGGAAACCTTTCCAAGGATTGGAATTTACTGCCTCCAAAGAAGATCAAGGATCCCAATGCCAAGAAGGTTTTAATCCACACTAATAAATTTCTATAGAATTTCCTTTTATTTTTCTTTTTCTTTTTTCTTTTTGAATTTTAGATGTTTCTGCTGGCTGATCAAAACTAAACTACCGTGTTTATAGCCAGAAGATTGGGATGACGTGGAATACATTCCAGATCTTGAGGATAAGAAACCCGAGGTTGGTATGCGCTCATGTATGTGCACAATTGTGTATGCTTTCCCCTTTGTGGCCTTATGCATAGCATAGTTGCTTAACATAGCAGCACAACCTTGTCACAGGTTTTGGGTTACGACAATTTGACAGTTTATTGACACAAATATAGGATACATGATAGTTGTATAGACACTTCAAATGTGTGACGTATCCATATGGACAACTGTAGACACTTCCAGACACATACACTTGTAGACAGATATAGATACATGTACCTGGTGTACATGGACATTTTTTGTACATTTTTTTTTGAGATAATTAAAATATTACAACACAATTCCTCTATTAAAACCTGTTACCTAAATTTTTAGAGTAAAAGGTGTTATTTTCACACTTTATTTTCATTTAAATTAAATTTAGATTTAATTTTATTTAAATATGGTGTTGTATCCCTGTGTCCTTTTTTTTTGACTCGTCATGTTCAACACCTTGTTCCTATGTCAAACATTGACACTTGTGCCCATACTCATACAACTTAACATGCATTACCATAAACATTTTTTTTGTAACATGGGTATTCCCATCCCATATTGGAGGTGAGACTAATCCCATGAGCATGTGTAAACCTCTCAATCCACACACACTGGTAAGTCGATGAGAAGTAACCCCATGGGGAGTGGCCCAGAGGGGTTTGAGTGTGAATCGAACCCAAGACCTCCCTTCATGAGGGGAGCTTCTTGACCGTCATGCCACCCCTCTCTTATTAGAATTTTATCCACTTTCCTTTACCATTTTGGTAAGCAAAAGTAGAACTTACTCTATGATATAGTTTTCTTCTAATAGCTTCTTTCAATCATATTATTTCCTAGGTATCACCTGGATAGAGTACTAATCAATTTTGAAACATGTTGATGAGTATCATACATTCTTCTGTCATTCGTAAGGCACCCCTCTAAATTTGGTGATGAAATGGATCAAATGGATGACATTTCCAGTGAAATCTTTTTACTCATGAAATATCATAATTCTTTTGCTCATGAAGAAATAAATGAACATGTAAGTTTTTAGTTTAACTATTGTTTCAGCGATTTTAGGCGTTCTCCATTAGTATATTTCTTCTCATTCATTTACTTACAAGAAACTGACTTCAATTCTTTTAGGGATATGATGAAATCTCGAAGGAGATCCCAGATCCTGATGCCAAGAAGGTAAATATTCCATTGGCTTCTCATTATAAAAGTTTAAAAAAAAAAAATCGGTTGAATAATTGCTTCACCAACTGAATATGTAACATGAATATATGGCTCTGCAGCCAGATGACTGGAATGATCAAGAAGATGGTGAATGGACTACCCCAACTATTCCAAACCCCGAATATAAGGGACCATGGAAACAAAAGGTTAGCAGTGGTGCACCTTTACACTTGAAAACAAAATAAAACAAGTACTTACTTCAGTCTATCGCATGGGCACCCAAAAAATCAAGAATCCAAATTATAAAGGCAAATGGAAGGCACCTATGATTGACAATCCAGGTAGTCTCCTGCATTACAATGTCCACCTTTTTCAAATGATTATGATGGACTTAACTCTATTTGATTAGTTTGGTTTATTACATGGAAAATAATTGAACTACCACTGCAGATTTCAACGACGATCCAGATCTCTATGTCTTTCTCGACTTGAAGTATGTTGCAATTGAGTTATGGCAGGTAAATTATCTGCTTGGATTTCTTTGCTTTATTATATAATTGGGTGTATTGTTGAAATTTCTTTTATAACTGCCAAAACTCATTTCTTTCTCAGGTTAAGTCGGGAACTTTGTTTGACAATGTTTTGGTTTGCGATGATCCTGAGTATGCAAAGAAGTTTGCAGAAGAAACATGGGGAAAAAACAAGAATGTATGTTCTACTCTTATTAAGTTTGATATCCGATTCAAGTTTTAGTCTTGTGCGTTTCATTTGCAAGTTTTGATTTATTTTCAGGCTGAGAAGGAAGCTTTCGATGAAGAAGAGAAAAAGAGAGAGGAGGAGGTATTTTAAAATTTTCTTTAGCTTCTTTTTCTTCGTCATCAGCTAAAAACATACTGTTAATCTGTCATATGAAACAAAGCTGCTCAATTCTTGAATGAATTAAACTACTAAGCTGATTTCTCAATAATTCACTAATGTAGGAGAAAGCTGCTGAGAGTGACAATGATGAATCTAATGTGAGTTCCTGACTACATACAATTTTTGGGTAAAACATCCATTGGTTTCATCTGAAAGTACTTCTAACATAGGCTCTTTTTCCACAACAGGATGAAGATGAAGATTCTGAAGACGACAGAAAAGAGAAGGAAGACTCCGATGACGCAACCAATGAAAAAGAGAAGGAAGAATCTGACGACACAACCAAGCATGTATGAATCCTAATCAGATATGCATGCATATAAATAGAGAAAAAACGATTTTAGACAACTCAAATTGAAAACCAGCCTTTGATTTCAACAAGTGCTTAACTTCCTTGTCCATGACTTCTGAACTTAGTTACAAATTTAGGCCAAATTCCCAAATATTGGCTGAAATTTATCGGTCCACATGAGGAACGAAAAATTGATGTCAGCTTAGATTTGTAACTGAGCTTATGAGTCACGGACTTGGAGTTGAACCTGTCAAAACAACATTGTCAATTTCTATCCAATCATTGAATTTCTAACATTGATTTGAAATTTCCTTTTTCTTTTTTTTATTAACTTGTGGGAAACTTAAACACAGTCCTACTAAAACCCTACGGATGAGCCTAATACTCCTAAGGCACACCAAGATTAGGTCATGGGAGTCTAACCCGCAACCTCCCGCTTCCTGAGACGGGAGGCAACTAGTTGAGCTACACGCATGTGGGTCATAGTTGGTGATAGAATCCTAGATATGCACAAGTTGTCTAGTTTAGTGAATTCCAGAAACATAGGATTCAAAAGATTTAGATTTATATATTTTACTCCAAATGATCAAGTGGTAAGCATTCCATGTTTTTCAATATTTTAATTTGATTTTGAAAAATAAATGTATGATAATATTTACTCATCTTGAAAACTAATGAAAATCCAACTTGAAGATGTCTCTAAAAGCATGGATTCACCAGTGGAAATGAATTTGAGAATGCCTTTAATTTCTTCTAGAAAGATGGATGGCATAACATTTTGCTATTTCTATTGTAGCACCTTCCACACGTGCCTTTGAAATATGTCATTCGCATGCCTAAGTTTGTAAAACTCCTTTTTTTTTATACAAATGAAGATGTACTAAGTTCTTTCATTATTATTGGTTTTGCACAATGGAAAAAAAAAACAAAAAATGGGCAGCTTATACTTATCCAATTTTCTTTTTGCAGGATGAATTGTAGCGTCCTATGCCGGATCAACATTTTTTGCTGCGAAAAGAGTTCAAGGTTAACCATTAGCTCTATATCCTTTGTAGGCAAGGGATGTGTAACTGCCATTACTGTCATAGAGTCATTGGATTTACCTTAATACGAACTTGTTACAAATATAGAAAGTCATTTCGATTGAAATCTCTCTTTTAAAACAAGAATGAAGTCGAGATCAAAGAATGAATAATTGCATCTAAAGTCAAATTCTTCGATTCACGCTTAACCTGGAATTGCTACTCCCAATTGAATTTACCCAGTGTGTGGATTGGGAGGTTTACACATACCCGAATATTAGTCTGATGAGACACGTGGAAATCTTAGTGAAAAAAATATAATATTTAAGTAGTTTGAGAAATTTGCATCCAAATTCATTTCTAGTGTATGAATTCTTCAAAATATCAACTTGCCAGATGCGTAATTTTATTATGGCTTCTACTTCATCTTTATGGTGGATAAGCACAGGCTCGATGGGAATTAAGACACAACCCATTTTTTACACTGTTCAAATTAGTATACGAGCAAATGTTTGTGCCAGGGGTCTCTTACTGTAAACGGTAATTTAATCCTTTCATAGAAGAAGAGCAGTTTGAATGTAATAGTTCAAAACTTGCCTCACTTTAAAATGAAAAAAAGAAAAAAGAAAAAAAAAAAAGTTAATGAAGTGCCACTGATAATGAGAACTTGAGAAATTATCCAAGATACAATATTAGTGGACGCATGATTATTTTGACTTTTCTTCTACAATTATGTTTCATCGTCTTTTAATCATAATCATTGTCATTATTGTTAACTATATTTAAGGTCAAGACTAATTCTAGTTATTACATTTGGATCCTCAAGTCTTGGGCAAGACTCCAAACTTGGTGGCTCACTGACCGCCACTGATCTTGGTTTTGTGATGTAGACTAATGATCGTAGCTGGAATGGGCAACTCTCAAAAATAGAGTTGGGTTTCAACATTTCCCAAAACTTTTTTATTGGGCAGCAAGTCTAGATTGAAGTCGTTGCATGGTGCTAGACAACTCTTCCATCACAATTGCGAGTTTTCTCAAGATATTTTTTTTTAGTTCGAAGGGGGAAAATTTTCTTGATACTCTTGGAGTTAGTTTAGTTCCCTTAAAATTCTCACTTCAAGTGATATTCCACACACACATGATAGCCATAGTTAATACCACGGGGATTCAAACTCGCAACTTCTCACTTCCTAAAGCGAGAAGTTATCTGTTGACCTACTCTAATGTTGAGTCAGTTTTCTCAGTATTATCTCATGCATCTTCTAGTTTAGTTTTCCTTGAAGCAATGTGTCAATAATAGCTTGTGACTACCAAAACTCCATTTTTTTCATGACTCATCTTGGAACATCTACATTGGTAATCACAGTAGTTGCTGCTTCCTTCAACTGTCTAATATTGAAGAGGCCCCTCCCTCTATAATTTGCCACTTTCGGTGTTGCAAGTCCTTATCTACAAGGAAACCCTTTCTTCTGGTGCCATTGCATCTAGCACTATTCCTCCTTTATCAATCCAAGTTTCAAGATTTCCATTAGCGGTGAAATTTGGACTGGGTTTTTATCAGGTGACTCAATTTGAAAAGTTAGTGGGATGGGCTAGATTTAACCTTTAAAAATCAATCCGAACCGACTCGACCCGAATTACCTTATAGCAACATGCCCATCTTCCTCTCCACCGGCTAAGTAAGGATTTCCTCCCCTGCTTTCTCTATACTTCTCTGCCCCTATGTCTCTTTCTTCTTCATTTCTCCTTTTTTTCACCTGCAACTTCGCTCATTCATACCCCTCCTCCCCATTTTCTTCTTTTCTTTTTCCTTCCTCTTTCATCTTTATTTTTTTTCTTTTTTCCTTGCTCCCCCCTCCCCACCCCCCTTGCTCTTCCTACCTTTACACCTTACCGACTTCTCTTGCTTCCCTTTTTTCCTATTCCGGCTTCTACCGTTGCTGGCTGATGATGATCGATGATTTCTCATGTTCTTTTACATCGGAATTTTTGTGAAAGAAGAATCTTCTTATTCAATTTTCCTCGCTTGTTTTTCTACCAAGTATCCATTTTCTCCTTTTCCGTTGCAAGAAAAGGTGTGCTATTTTTTATTTTCATTTTATATTCTTTCAAGTTGGTTTTGACAAGGGGTCAAAAGATCGCCAATACGTACCGTACCGTCTCGGTATTCAGATCTCACCTGATATCTATCTCTCTTAATTTTTTCCAATAAATCTCGGCTGTATAAATGTGTAATAGTCGATATCAGCCATATCTCGTCAGTACAATCGATAGTGTGCATATCGGCCAAGATGTTGACACTAGAATTTCTTTGTAGACTTGAGGGATTTTGATGCAAGCACTCAGTCTAGCTCCTTGTGCACCAAAACGAAGCGGTGGAAATCTCAAACCCACCATTACCACATGCAGGAGTTGCTTGGTTCAACCCACTAAGCCGTACAAGGATCCATTTTTGGAAAATATAAATTCCAATATTGATGGTCAACTTTGGTTGACAATCTTTTGCTTGATAGGAATCACAGGTTTTTTCACACAGGAGTGTCATGTTACCGCGGGATCATAGGATACAACTATTTGTCCCAAGAAGGATCAGTGCATCGGGTCGAAATTGCAATGAAAGTCGCAGAGTGCGGAGGAGACAACGGAGATGGGCAAGAGCCAACTTTCTCCTTGCTCGTGTCCGGCTTAAATTGAGGACGAGTACTTTCCAACCCAGGGGAATGATGCAAGCATCGAATCTAGCTCGAGCTTGGACGACGACATTCCCACCCAATTGGACCCGATCGACGATATATCCCTTGAAATTCATGATGGGATCAATGGAGGTAAACGCGGGCCCCATTTGGATGCAACATGGTATACCAAAGTAGCCGTGGATCCACTCACATATGGACCCCACACGAACCATGCCTTGCTGAGCAAACAAAAAGCCCAAATAGGGTTTCCAAGATCAGCACTTACGAAAAATCTTATTGAAAGATGTCTATGCTGACGTGTTTACTGCTATCAAATCGGATTAGGACTCGAGAAAATTCAGTAGAAGCCCACTTACAAAAACATGTATGACTCATGCTTTCCATCGAGATAAGAAAGCAAATAAGGTGGGCATGCACGTTGACACCACTGATTTCATTGGTTCCTAATAAGGCAACTTAAAACAAAGGAAATGATTTGTGCACTCCCCTCTTTTATCCATTATGCATTCTCTCTATGTAAAATTACAATTTTTTCAAAAAAAGTAAGGAATGAGAGAGAAAAGAGGAATTGTAAGTTTGGGTAAAATTATAATTTCACATAGGGAGAGTGTATAATGGGTAAAAGAGGGGGGGTGCACAAATCATTTCTCCTAAAACAATGGTATGAATAAAAACAAGGAAGGAAAGTGGGCACAATCCATCTCATTCTTTGCTGCCATGTTTGCAGCAAGCAAATTAGATAAAGAATGGAACAGAGAAGACGAGAGTAGTAAGACGGGAACAGAGAAGAAAAGAGGGTAGTAAGACAGTGTGTGAACTGAAGAACCGATTGCCAATTTGGTTTTTTTTTTTTTTTTTGGTTTCTTTTATCCATCTTCTCCCGAGTTAGGTGAGCCAATATATTCTTTTGAAATTAATTTATTTATGTGTTTGAATAGGATTTAATTAAGATATTTAATCATTTGCATGGTGAATGTGTTGTTCATATTAAATTCATTAGAAGTTCTTCGAGTTGTCCTGCGTGAGAACTTAAAAACACTCTAATTTGGGTTTCTATTATGTCTAAAAATATCAAATGCAATTTGGCCTGCATTAAATTTAATTGTCCCTTTTTTCTCAAATTAGAAACTTATATGATGGCAGAAACGAGTTTAGGACTTGAGTTACAATTCCGGCTAAAAGATGATCAAATTGAGCTCTCTGGCTAAGTTAGGGTCGGACTGTGTTGTACAAGTTGAGTTACCAAGTTGGTCTGGGGCCTAACAATGGGTCTATCAAACCTACCCAATCCGCCCGAGATTCACCCCCACTTTCCATCAACAAGTTGTCTTAGAAATAGTACTTTGCAAAGATCACAATGGTTTCTATGTGCATATCTCAACTCTTGGGTAGAGGTGGCAATTTGTCAGGTCCTTAGTTGTCAGATTTATTCCAGAACTTGTTCTGATTTTTCTTCATAATGGATGCAGTTGGTTCAATGTTCCGCTTTAGTGTTCCATTTAAAAAAAGACGACATAAAAAAAAAAAATTAAAGTAAAAAATGCAATAAAAATATGAAGACAATAATACAAACTAATATATATATATATATATATATATATATATATAAATTAATTATTTCTATCATTTTACACTAATCAACATAAATAAAAATATAAATTATCATTATATAACTACTTATATTTGTAATCTAAATTCAAAATACCCAAGAAATGAACTTGAATTCTCATTCAAAATTAAAGATCAGAACTTAAAACACATAGGCAGACCGGGTCCATTTCAATTTTTCTAAAAATTTCATCATATACATTAAAAATAAACAATATGAATTAAAAACGTCATATAATATTATTCCAACAAATTTCAGTCTAAAATTTAATTTCTAAGTATTTGATCTTAGTAGTCACGAAGCATTCTTAAATTAAGTATGTCTGATGATGTTGACTACTAAGATGAAGTAGCTTCAAATAAGTTTTAGGATCAAATTTTTCTTACGGTAGTTCATGAAGTATACTCTTTAGGTTTACCTTTCTGGTTTATATGTATATTAAAAAAAAATTAAAATGAATTCTGTAAAGCAGAACGGGTACCCAAACAGGCTAGAACATCCCATTTCTATCAGATTAGACTCATTTTGGCTGGAACATATAGGAACAATCTTGAACAGGCTGGAACAAAACCCAGTACAAGAATTGAACCCTTTCTGTTTTGTTTTTCAACTAGATCTAGAACGTTCTTGTTGTTCCGCCAAACAGAAAGGAATTGACAACTAAGGTCAAGTTGGGTCAAGTTCGGATCGAATTAGCTATAGGTAATAACTGATTTTCTGTCTAATTAGACTCAGCCTTATCTAAATACTTTTAACTACTGACTTGACTTGACCTGACCCAAATTTTATTTTATTCGACTTGACCCAAATTTATTAAAATTAAATAAAAATTAGAAAAATGAGAGAAAAAAATATTTTAATAGGAAATGAAAGATAAAATGGCTTCCCTTTCATGTGAGCACATTGAAATATAGAAAATTGAGGCAATAAGCTAAGTTTTTTTTTTCTTTTTTAACTTGGTGAAGCAAATGGGCTAAAATTAACATTTAAAAATAAATAAATTATTTAAATATTGATTTAATTCAATTTCAATTGTCAGACTTGACACATTGGCCGATAATTAGCGTGCTTTGTTGGATTCGTTTGCCCAAGATTCGCAGGAGAGAATTTTATCTTCTTCAAAGCATGCAGTTGCACTCCAAAGAGAATTATTCCATGTCTAAGTACATTTGTACATTCAAAATTTACTGTGATGATCTGGCTGCCATTTGCAAACCTGTGGATGATAGAAAAGAAGTCTTTGGTATTGTTAAAGGACTAGGTCGAGGCTATGAGTCATTTGTTACTACCATGCTCAAACCACTTATTCCTTCTTATCGAGGCCTTATCCCTCTGCTACAAGGTCATGAAACTATGAAGAATCTTCGCAACTCAAGCAACTCCTCCTCTCCCAATCACAATATGGCTTTTGTTGGAGAGCGATCTGGCGGGTCAAATTACAACCGTCACAGAAGAGGAAGAGGAACTGGTAGTTTTACCTCAAGAGGACGAGGCTTCACTCAAAGACGAGTTCATTCTCCCCAGTCTGGTAGTAACAATCAACGCGTATCTCCTGCAGGCTCAAATAGCAGTAGTGGATCTCATCGCCCCTCACAAGTAACTATCAATCAAAACCCCCTCAACCAGAAGAAGAAATTAGGTGTCAGATCTGTGGCAAACTACGACATACA
This sequence comes from Chimonanthus praecox, assembly GCA_022113865.1. Taxonomy (NCBI): domain Eukaryota; kingdom Viridiplantae; phylum Streptophyta; class Magnoliopsida; order Laurales; family Calycanthaceae; genus Chimonanthus; species Chimonanthus praecox. The sequence goes on from CM039095.1 coordinate 42,022,033, forward strand.
GCTCTCGAGTGCTGGCATAGATTTAATCAAGTCTATCACCCAGATTATGTGACTCAGGCCCTTGCAGCAACCTCATTGAATGATAATCTAGAATAGACTTGGTATCCCGACACAGGCGCCACATCTCACATGACTGTTGATCCTAGTAAGCTTATATCTCCTATTCCATATCATGGCAGTGACATGGTTCTTGTTGGTAATGGCAATTCCCTAGATATCTCTCACATTGGATCTGCACATATTGGTCTAGAAAATACAAAATTGCATCTGGATAATGTCTTAGTGCTTCTTGCTATTAAACAGAATTTATTATCTATCAGTCATCTTACTTCTGATTATTCTTATGTGGTTGAATTTAATTCACATAGTTTTGTGATCAAGGACAGCAAAACCAGAGCTGTGATTGCCTCAGGAAATAGGTCTGGAGGTTTGTATGCCCTTCAGCCCAAGGAGGAAGCATCACTATTTTCAACCTGATTTCGCTCTGCAATTGATGATGTTTGGCATCAAGACTTGGTCATCCTCAAGAAAGTTTAGTAGATTTTTTGAAAAAGAATAAGCTTTTTATAAGCACTAGCAAAAATAAGATTGATTCTATATGTTGTAAAGCCCCGCCCTTTTCATTATGCCGAAAATCAGAGTCTATTTTTTTTTTAAAATAGAAGAGTGAAAGAGAGCGAGACGTCACGACGCGAGCTAAGTCCAAACTTCTAAAGTCCAACACTTAACTGGCCTACCCTACGTGTGCATGGAATAAGTCCACGAATGCGGTTCACACGCAATAAGTTATACATGCGGATTAGATCATAACTGCGGAATTAAAATAGAACCTAATTCTATTCCATTTTAGATAGCAAAATAGTTCGTCATTTAATAATGATTATCTTAAGTTAAATATCCAAAATTAAACATTCAAACCATAGCAAAATATCTAAGTTATTCATGCCCAAATGCTAGCTACTCAAATTACATAGTCTATGAGTAACTTAAACAAAAACGTAATTAAACACATCCAAGCTCATATGCTTGGCTCCGATCACGTTCATCATTCCCTTCAGTTCCTGTGCCATCCACTAGGTTAGAAGTAGGGCGTTAGATAACGCGCCCAGTAGGTACTCCAAATAGGGTTAACACATGGTTACTACAATTCATATAGATAACATAATATTAAAACCCATATAAAACTATGCCATGCCATGGTGTCTTATGCAATGAGTCCCACCCATCACAAACACATATATCCTCTTTATTGAATTCTCCTCATCAATGTATCCCCACAATTGCCTTACAGACGCCCCGACTAAGTGTGTTCTCCGGTTACTTCTTGATGGATAATGCACATCAAGGTCTTCCCACGGATGCCTTACGGACACCCCGACGGAGCGTGGCCTCCAGTTACAAACATCCCTCACATGCCATGTATGACATGAAAGTGAATACATGCCATATAATAATATAGCATTAAAACCTCATATTTGAAACATATTATTTTTATAACATAACTCATCAAAATAAGAAATTAAATCATATTACATGTCCAATGGTTTCAAAGAGGTAGAATCCTACCAATGACCACTATAGAGTCCTTGCGTTTTTGTCTGGAAACCACTCACGATCGTACACCCCTTGTAAGGTCCCGTTAACTTATAACATGTCAACCAATCAATCCCATGTCCCATTTGATTTACAATAATGTCCAAGTCCATAAATACACTTTGTGGGGTTCGACCATACACCATGGCCGAACCTCACTCACTTGGTTTTAGTGCCTCTTTTGATTTATTAATCAATCACCACCAAGTTAATCATTTGAACCCTTAATCCACAAAATACACCTTAGTGGGGTTCGGCCATACAACATGGCTGAACCTCACCCCCTTGGTTTTGTGTCCTTAATCCTTTGATCATGCCATCTTTGATACATTAAACCAAACACATATAAGTTAATCATTTAACCTTATTAACACCCTAAATCCATAAAGCATTCCCCATGGGGTTCGGCTATACATCATGGCCGAACCCATGATCCATCATTTTCACCATTATCCATCCATGGCTAATTATTTAGTTCATTTACATATGACCTAAGTCCCAAAAATGATTCATACATGATTCCTTAATCCAAAAACATGATCCATGGGGTTTAGCCATACACCATGGCCGAACCCATAGTCCTTCAATTTTACCTTTTGGCCATTTATTTAAACATGCATAAAACTCTAAATGACCCTTTAAAATGGTCCATCAAATGGTTCATAGGGTTCGGTCATACATCATGGCCAAACCCATGATATCTTATCTCCATCTTCTTCTTTAAATAATTAACCATCTTAAGTTCATAAACAAGTCCCTCCATGGTTGATCCTTTAATGGTTCCCATTCATACATCCATTTAAACCTTTTAAAACCTTTTAAAATCATAAACATTCATCTATGATTTTCATCCTTCAAATCCATCAACAATTACTAACATACTTCCATTTAAAACCTTTTAATATCCTTAACTCTTTCCATGGTTTAACCACCTTTAAAAACCATCCAAACCAATGATATTCTTCCATGGGGCTCGGCCATACAAAATGGCTGAACCCTATGGTTCATCATTTCCATTAAACTAAATGATACATCCATATAAATTCCTTAATACTTTTTCATGGGGTTCGGCCATACAATATGGCCGAACTCTATGGTTCATCATCTTCCCTTAAAAATCACTTAGTCCCATAATAAAATTAGGGTTCGGCCATGCAATGGCCAAACCATGTCCTTGATCCTCTTTTCTTATTTATGAAATCTTATCGAGCACTCACCAATTACGCGAGTCCTCCGGTTTCTTTCACTCCTTCTTGCTCTTTTCCTTCCTTAGCCTCTTCTTCCTTCTTGATATTTGGCCGAGATTGATCTTGATGAAATCCCTTGGGGTGGTTCGGCCAAGAGGCATAGGTTTGAGAAAGGTAGAAAGAGAGAAGATTTAATATAACAATTCTAAGTGTTCTCCCTTTGTCTTGAGGGGGAATCGGCCTTGTGTAAGAGGGAGAGAGTGAGATGGAAATTCTCAAAGTGTTCTTGCCTTGAGGAGGAGTGATTCGGCCAAGAGAGAGAGAGAGAGAGAGAGAGAGATGAAACTAAGCCCTTTCCATGATTAATGAGGGTCGGCCAAAGGTGGTGTCCCTTGGTGGCACCCCTTTGTAACTCCCATGCCCTTTCACCTCCCTCCTTAAAGTTTCATTTGGGGGTTTCATCCATGAGATGAAACACACCCAACGTTTGAACCTTGGGTTTCCATCTTGAGATAAAAAACAACCCCCCCCCCCCAATGCTTCCAACGTGCAAGCCTTGTGTAATCTTGTGTAACCTCCACAACCCTTTAATTTCCATCCAACTCATTTAACTCAACTCTCACTTTATCAACTCAATTATTTGATTCCATTTCCAACTTAATTCAATCCAATTTAATTAAACTTGAACTCATTTGGTGGTCAACCAAGTCAACCACAACCCATTGGGTCCCAATTGGGCATTTTGACCCAATTAAATAAATCTCACCCATTTAATTCAATTGAACCATATCCACCCTCCGTTGGGTCTTAATTAGGCAATTTATCCCAACACCTTACCTATCTAAGATCCATATCCATTAATTCCCAAATTAAATGGGCAAATTTCATATATATTGATAATTTAAAAATCCAGGGTGTTACATATGTAATAGCTGTCAAATGGCTAAGGCGTGCCGTCTTCCTATTATTTCACCTAATGATTTTTGCAAAGAACCATTTGCAGTGATTCATAGTGACCTATGGGGCTCCGCACCAATAATATCTTTTTCAACGTTATTGCTATTGATGAATGTACCAGATATACATGGTTCTATCCTCTCAAGCAAAAATCAGATTTCTTCTAATGTTTTATTCTTTTTTCAAAAATACATTGATACTCAGTTTGACAAGAAAATTCTGATTGTCCAATCTGATGGTGGAGGGGAATTTGTTGATTCTAAATTTAGGCATTATCTATCAGATCTCGGAATTAACTATCAAATATCTTGCCCCAAGATTCCAGAACAAAATGGGCTAGCTGAACGAAAGCATCGTAATGTCACTGGGTTGGGTCTTTCCATGATGTTCCACGCACATGTACCTTGACGGTTTTGGGTTGAAGCTTTTAGTGCTGATGTATGATTGATTAATAGACAACTCTCTCGGGTCCTGGATTGAAAAAGTCCATATGCAAAATTACTCCACAAGCATCCGGACTATGGATCTTTAAGAATTTTTTACAGCAAATGCTTTCCTTGTTTTCGAGATTTTGCCAAGAACAACTATGAACCACGTTCTCTCCCATGAATATTTCTTGGCTACACTAACATTACAAAGGATATTGTTGTTATTATCTGCCAACAAATTGAGTCTATCTCTCACGCCATGTTGTCTTCGATGAAACACTATTTCCCTTTCAGGATCCAAGCTTACTCTATAACTCTTCAAATATTGCTACTGATTTCATTGAGTTTTTTGACTGGCTTACAGATGATCAAGTGGTAGCCAACTCCAACACCACTGCTTATAACACACGATCTCCCTCAACTTCCGATCTGTGGACTCATATTGAGAACCCTCCTCCCGCTCCTACTATGGATGGCACATTTTCTTCGCCTGCAGCACTTGATCCTGAAGCTGACAAGTCTACACAGGGTGACCCTGACTAGTCTACACAGGGTGATCCATCTCAATCGTCCAATAGCTCTCCCATGTAGTCTGGTGATTGTGATCCCATCCCATCAAGTACAGTATATGAGCCTCATCCCACAAGCATCTCATCTACGGCAGGCTCAACCTCTCCAATGGCTTCTCGTCGCAGTCATGGTATTACCAAACCTAATCCCAAGTATTTCAATTCTAATTATTGTCTATTGGCACAATCTGTACCATCCGAGCCAAAATTCATTGTCTCTGCTCTCAAGCATCCTGGCTGGACCGCCGCCATGAAAGACAAATTGTCAGCTCTCTCTCTCAATGACACTTGGGATTTAGTTCCTCAACAGTCTACCATGAATGTTCTCGGCTGTAAGTGGGTCTTAAAACAAAACTCAAGGCTGACGGTTCTTTAGAATGCTTAAAAGCTCTCCTCGTGGCAAATGGTTACAACTAAATTCTAGGCATTGATTTTTCTGAAACCTTCTCTCCTGTAGTCAAGCATGCCACTATTCGGCTCATTCTTACTATTGCTCTAGCTCATGGATGGGAGATTCGTCAATTAGATGTTAAAAATGCATTTCTTCATGGCAATTTATTTTACCCGATTTTCATGGAGCAACCTCCTGGCTTTAAAGATCCCACACGACCAACTCATGTAGTCTTAAACGTGCACTCTATGGGTTGCGACAAGCTCCGCGTGCATGGTTCGATCGCTTCAGCTCTTTCATTTTGGGCTTTGGCTTCTTCTGCAGCATAGCTAACTCCTCACTATTTGTTTATCATGGTCGTCCAGTTACTTTACTACTATTATTGTATGTTGATGACATCATAGTCATAGGGTTTAATCCTGCCACTCTTCATGGATTCCTTGCACAACTGAGTAAGGAATTTGCAATAAAAGACCTTGGCCCTTTCCACTATTTCCTTGGCATCTTCGTTACACTATTCTCTGGTGGCTTATTCCTCACACAGAAGAAATATGCCTTGGATCTTTTGGAATGTGCCCATATGCAAGGTTGTAAGCCCATCTCCACACCGATGGCCACCAAGTTGCGCCCAAGTCCTACTGATAATGATCCTTTTTTGGATCCCTTCTTTTATCGCAACATTGTTGGAGTTTGCAATATCTCACTATCACTCATCCTAATCTCTCCTACAATGTCAATTATGTGTGCCAGTATTTGCACAATCCTACTCTTCTGCACTTTCAAATGGTGACACGTATTTTTTGTTATATTCAAGGGATTGTCAATTATGGATTTCGTTTTCTAGGTCGCTATCATATGCAACTTTATGCTTTCTCAGATGTTGATTGGGCCAGTTGTCCAACCACTCACCGTTCAACAACTGGTTTTTGCACCTATCTAGAAAGTAATTGTATCTCCTGGATTGCAAAAAAAAAAAACCTATTATGGCCAGATCTAGTACAGAAGCAGAGTATCGAGCTCTCGCCTCTGCCGCTGCTGAACTCACATGACTCACTTATCTTCTCCTTGATATCGGTCTCCATCTCTCATCTCCCCTAATTCTTCACTCTGATAATATTTCAACAATACACCTCACTATTAATCCTATCTTTCATACGCGAACGAAGCATATTGAAATTGATTATCACTTTGTTCGAGAAAAGGTGGCTCTTGGTTCTCTTGTCACAAAATTTGTACCATTTTCTCAACAAGTCACTAATATCTTTACAAAAGCTCTTCTATGTCAGCACCATAACTCGTTATATATCAAACTGGGCCTCTGGTGTTATCCGCAACTCAGTTTGAAGGGGGATATTGACGATACAACTCCTGATTTCAAGTAAAGAAATCAAGGTAATCAAACTCATCCAGCAAAATGGATTGAGACTACCGACCCTCATCTAAAGAAGATAAGGATCATCACCGATGGAAACCCAAAAGGCTAAGAAGTTTAATTCATTTATTCCTCTTTGTTATAAATATCACAATCTGTATCACCTAAGATTAAGGGTGAAAAATCTGTAAAATAATATAAAAATTATAGAGATCTAAAGCATCTTACAGTGAATTCCATCCCGGTCTTCTGTTTCTTTACACCCATATTAAAAAAAAATTCACAATGGTGTGCTTTCCAATTCCTTGTTCTTTTAATTCTTGTTCTCTTTAATTTTTGTTCTTCTCCTGCAACAATTGTTACAGCTTTCTCTCTTCCTTTCTTCATTTTTTTTCCTTTTTCATTTGCTTGAGCCTTTCAGGTGCCTTTTGACGAAAATATGTTTCCTTGTCTTAGAGTGACACCAAAACTTTGGACACAACTCTGTCTAGAGCTCTGAGCATCCAAACCTAGAGATGTTCCTAGAACCATATTTTCAATCTATGTTAACTCAACCTCTTTCTGCTTAATGATGCATAAAAAGCAACCCATCTCAAAATTCCTTGAAATGTCAAGATATACATGTAATTAGCTGTAATTTGGGTTGTAATTTAGGATGTTGCAACCCTTCTTGCATTTATAATGGTTTATAATGGTTAAAAGTGTTGGGGGCAACGGTTGTGAAGAGAAAGACTTAGGGATTTATAAAGAACTTGGGTTACTCTATTGTCTTTTAGGTTGGATACCCAGTTTTAACATGTGGTATCAGAACCAAGTCCCAAGCCAACGTTTATGGACTCAAGGGATTCCCTAGCCGGACGGGATGATCAACGACGTTCTATTTGCTAGAGAGACTCGTTTGAAGGGGATTGTTAGGGCAGGAAACGAGTCCCACATTGATTGTAAGGGGAGAGATGCAGGGACTTATAAAGAACTTGGGTTACTTCACCTAATGGACTAGTATTTTGGGCTCGAACAAAATGAATAATGAAAACATCAAGGATTCCAAATTTCACATGAATCAGTCCGGTGAACAATCTTTCCTTTCTCATTTCTTGCTTTCATTTTCCATTCTCTCACCGTCAAAACTCAACCTTCTCTCTCGCAAATCTCAACTCTCTTTCTCTCACTTTCCCTTCCAAACCCAGATTTTTTTTTTCTATTTCAATTTCACCGAAGAAAAACACTACCCTCTCCATCTCTCGGTCTCCATCTCTTTGCCCTCTCTCCGTCTCTGCCGGTTGTCTCCATCTCTCCTACGACATTGAGGATCTTGTTTTCTTCTTCTACCCTCCTCGAACGAGATCGATCTCGGCTCTCTTCGTCCATCTTTTGACAAATCTACACTAACTCTCTCCAACGGAAGCAAGATCAACTCGTTCCATCTGCTGCTGATGACACTACTACATATCCCTCTATTCCCTGTTGTATCCCTTTTGTTTCTCCTACTGCCTCCGAAGTTCAACCAGATTTGCATCTTTCTTTATCTGATTCTTTCAACCAGATCTTTGTCCTTGGATCTAGATCTACTCTGTCAGATTGTTGTTGTGCACCATTCATCTTCGATTTTCTAATGCATAAGTTCTACTCGAGAATTGATTTTTTTGTATTAATTTGTTTTTCAGCAATTTCAATTTTGCTTGGTGACATGGATACTTCTTCGCTCAATGTCATTGTCCTTAAATTAAACGGCACCCATTAATCTTATTGATCTTATCTCATGAAAAAAATTATGATTGGTCAAAAAAATGTGGAGCTATGTTTTTGTTTTTTTAAACATGGGTCATTTCACCTACATTGAAGTGAGACTAATCCCACGAGTACGTGTAAATCTCTCAATCTACACACACCGATTAAGTTGATGGGGAGTAACCCCATCTAAAACTATGTTGACGGTACTATAACTGTTCCAGTCTCTACATATGAATAGAAAATGGAAATTTTAGAATGTAACGGTGTCAATGGCAAAATTATTACTTAATAATGCAGTTGGATTCTCCATTGACTCTCAATTTTCACATTATGACACATCCAAGACAATATAGAATCACCTAGCTAGATATGTGCACAGGCCTGACCCTGGCTATAGGTAAAGTAGGCTAGGGCCTAGGGCTCCCCAGTAGATGGGCCCATATATAAATGAACCCTCCAATAGATAGGGCCCCTTATGTATGAACCCTCCATTAAGGCCATGTTTTGAAAAGGCCCAAATGGAGTTTCGCGTCTGCATTTCTGCATCTGTGCACTGTACGCATGCGCATAAGCGCATTTTTTTTCTGTGTTCCGCGTTCCGCAATTGGCTTGCGTGGTGCGTTTCGACATCCTCGTCTGTGCGCATGCGCATATGTGGACATTTTCTCCTGATTAATTGGAATCATAGCCAGGTTCGATTATTTTTCTTCCTCCATTTTTTTTTTCCGGACAGTTTGTTTTCTTTTCCAGATCTGGGTTTTGTTTTTTGCTGCTAGCAGAACCCCTATCTCCGACACCGCCCGCCTTACACGGCGTTTGCTGTTATTACTAGTCGTGCCTCTTGTTTCCACAGGCACACTCCTGCCACCCTGCGACAGATCTGAGGCTGATATCACCATCACTCTTGCATCAGCCACACCTAATGCTGCCCCTGCCAACTGTTCGCCAGATCTGACGATCACTCTTCGGCCGCGTCTACAGAGGTCAACAACGACTCCTTGGTTTCTTCTCTATGTCTCTGCACACAACGATCCATCACTTATTATTTTCTCCTTCTTCAATGGTGCTTCTTCTTCAAGTTGGGTCTTCTAGAAGCCCACTTCTCAGTTGCAGCCAGATTTTGTTTTTAGAAAAAGACCAAAAAAAAAAAGACGTTGCAGAGCATCCAACACACCTACCCACCAACGTTGTTGCTTGTTTGATGGTCTTCTGCAACCCAGATCTGGGTTCCACTCTAGTTCAGTCGTGCCTCTTCAGATCTGTGCATAGAGGGCACACGTTGTTGTCATTCTCAGAGTTGAACAATCCATCATATGTGATAACACTCTCTCAGTCTCTCACTATTCTTTTTCGCTCTCCTCTCTCTCTCTCTGACTCTCTTATCGCTCCTCACTCCCTGTTCTCTCTGTTTCAACATGCTCAGTTGCAGTACTTTTTCCTTTTCTAAATTTGAATCATTTTACCTTTTTTGAGAAAATTATAAAAAATCTTAAGACATTTTAATATGAATATGATTGGATACAATTGATCACAAGAGCGATTTATGATTCAATTTCAGTTTTCATAGCTCTGTGCAAAAGAATATTATGAAAAAAATAAAACAGATTCGAAGGCTTGAAATTACTTTGCCATTTTGATTTTATAATTTTATTTTTTATGAGTGTAAAAGGCTTCATCTTAAGAGTTCGCCTAAGGCCCCTGAAATCTCAAGGTCGGCCTTGTATGTGCATTATAACTTTTTTAAGCGATATCTATTAGAAAATGAAATATGTGTAACTCGACAAAGGGACAAAACTATTCAGGATTATTATAACATTATATCTAATTTTTTAGATCAACTTGCTCTTATGGAACGCAAAGGCTTGACCACTATGGAAGTTTACTTGAAACTTCGAGAAGAGCAACATCTTGTTCAACTTGTTATGAGTCTTCGTAATGAATTTAGCCTCCCTGTGAAAATTTGTTGCATTGATCTCCATTAACATCTATTTGAGGTTGTTAATGAAGTTCTTGTTGTTGAAATCCGCACCAAGACTCCTACCTTGTATGTCATTAACACTCACTATGTTTTTGCATACACTCAATCATACACATGTCTCTCCTTGCCAATACTCCATCAAAATTAGCCCAAGATGAATGTGTGTTCTGTCATGATCACGGTCACTTAAAAAAGAACTTTCAAAGAAAAAATCAAAGGTTTATTTCTTGTCCCATATCGCGGTCCGCAACAGATGAATCACTCCAAGGTCCCCCAACCCGCAACTACACTTTCCTCTATTATATCCACACTTTCCCACAACCTAACTCCAAAAGATGTTCAATCAATGTTTACTGAGCAATTTCAACAATTATGTGATGGTCCGTGTATGTGTCAACTCACGAAATGAGATGTAGTGACCGCATTAGAGGGCAATGAGAGAAATTTGCTGGAGTGGCGCAACCCTCGTGTTTAGTTGCCAACATTGAGTTTGGAACCCTGAACAGACTGCAGGTGATAAGCCGGAGGAAGGTGAGGATGACGTCAAGTCATCATGCCCCACAAATCTCAAGGTCCCATGTCGCCTATGGACTAGTGCCGAAAGGTGGTTTAAGCTTAGCACCTTCTCCCCTTCTAGCACAAGGATTGTTGGGGTTGTATAGGAGTGCACACCCCAAATCAAAGTCGTGTGGGCCCGGAGTTTAGGCCTAAAGCAGACAATATTGTGTTAGGCGAGACGGGTAATTACAAAATGGTATCAAAGCACATTTTTGTTAGAAACTGAAAAACTGTATTCATTAAAGCCTATTATTACACACATATATATAGCCTCTACCCGACCCTATGGATATCTTAATCAAACTCAAACTCTAAACCTAAACTAAATCAAATACATCTCTAAATAGGGATTAACCCAAATTGATAATCCTAACTAAATACTAACTCTAATTATATTCAACATCCCCCTTTACACTCAAGTGACTCACTTGATTTTACAATTATTGAACAAAACAAAAACTAATAGCTAAACCATCCAATAACCAAATGAAACCATCTCGTAGAACAGTAGCAGCAAATCAATGATGAAATGAAGATGTTCCGATGAAGCCAAAAACTGAACCAATGTACCACGTGTGCTGCAAATTATAAAGCCAAACTTACTCCAACTCTCCCTTCTTCCATTTGCTGGACAAACGATCTATAGAAAAGGCCCAAATTTACTTGCAATGCCAATGCCAATGCCGCCAATACGAATACCACTACCAATTTCAAAGAACATAACAACAAAGTGCGAGAAAGATGCAAACTGCAAAGAGAACAAGAAACCAAAACAAGAAACCAAAAGAAGAAATCAAATCCTCCAAACTGTGGCTGCAAACGGAGGAGACAAAGTTCCAATGGCTGCAAAGGTACCAAAAGAATGCAAGGGTAACAATGAAATCAAATCTGCCTGAAAAAAGAGATATAAAGGCAGAAAGAGGCAAATGTAAAACTAGACTGCAAAAGGTGATAGAGAGGTTGAAAAAGAGGATGGGTGAAAGGGTCAAAGTCCAGTAACAAAAACAAGACAAAAAAGACAAAGGCCAAGAGAAACAAAGGTAACAACCAAGTGCATTCTAACAAATGGAACTCAAATACAGAGACAAACTGGTCAATCTTTTTTTTAAAAAAAAAAAACAACACCAGCAGTGGTGTTGGACGAATCGACAGTGATCAACAAGAGAGGCGTGGTTGACAAGGTAGGCAAGCCAAGAGAACATGTGACAAGAAGAGGCGAGATCGGAGATGGTACAAACAAAATCTTCAGGCAGAAACTCTACCAAATGCAAGAAAAGTCTTCAATGTTATGGCTGGTAGCACTCTGCGCAATCGATGGAGTCTAAAGTCGGGCTTGGAAGACGGTGACTTTGGGCTGAGAATTCAAAACTTCCAGATCTATTCTCTATCACCCCTTTCCCAAATCACAACCCGTTGGGAGACAAAGATCAAAGAGATTTGGGCTACAATGTGAAAACTGAGGATCTTTGTTGCACAAGATCTAACAAAATCAAAGGTTGTTGGTGTCGGGATGCAAATTGAGACCCGATCTGGTAGATCTTCAAGAACTAAATTTATAACAATGGTAGGAGAATGACAAGTGAGACAAAGGTAGGGTGTTGAAGGTGTGCGAAGGTGCGAACGAGGGAGGCGGCAGGGTGTCTCATATCTGGAAACGATGCACTGTCAAACATTTGATCTGGGTGGATGGTGGCTAAATCTGAAGGAGATGTTGTAAGAATAGAGAGGCAGATTTTAGTTCTCTGCGTGGGTTGGACAGGTGCACTGCAAACAATGGGGCTGACTGTGGAGACAAGATAATGGACAGATCTGAGCAGATTGGATGATTCTGAAACAAAGGGGGATATTGGGGTTTACCGTCCAATGTCTCAGACGAGGTTGGAGAAACCCAGGGGTGTCTGGCAATGCTGCAGGTGAACACTTGCAGAAGACTGAAAAACAAAACCACAGGAAAGGACGAACTCATGTGTCCCCTCCCTCTGCCATGTGTTTCTGCCGTGGCAGAGGGAGATAAGAGGAAGGATGATTTACTCTCTCTTTAAACAAAGGCAGGATCATTTTTTTTAGGCTGATACCATGTTAGAAACTGAAAAATTGTATTCATTAAAGACTATTACATATATATATATATATATATATATATCCTCTAGCCAACCCTAAGACTATCTTAATCAAACTAAAACTCTAAACCTAAACTAAACCAAATACATCTCTTAATAGAGATTAACCCAAACTGATAATCCTAGCTAAATACTAACTCTAATTATATTCAATAAGTTTAACTCTCGGACCAAGAGTGGGAAAAAGAGAATATCAGAGCCGAGAACGGCTCTAGTCCAAAGGGGTGGGATTATGATGGTTCAAGCTCGTGCCAAGTCACGAAATGAGATGTAGTAAAGGCATTAGAGGGCAAGGAGAGAAAGTCGCCAAAGTGGTACAAATCCCAATGTCCCATATCGCCTATGGACTAGTGTTGAAAGTTTTTTTTATAAGCTTAGTGTCTTCTCCCCTCTAACACAAGGCCTTTTTGAGGTTGTGCAGGAGTGCATGCCCCGTAGCAAAGTCGTATAAACCCAGACTTTAAGCTCAAAGCAAACAATATTTTACTAGGTAAGACAGATTGTTACAGATGGTATTAGAGCACAGTTCAACTCTCGGACCAAGAGTGGGAAAATGAAAGTATTAGAGCTGAAGATGACTCTAGTCTAAGGGGTAAGATTGTGAGGGCCCGCTCCAATCATGAAAAGAGAGTACTGCCAGCCATGAAAATAGAGTAGTGTCTGATGGAAAAAGAGAGACCATCAGTGAAGTGGGATGGAGAAGGAGAAAGTCACGAGAGAGGCGAAATTCCCAAGGTCACATACTTGCTATGGAAGCCTATTGAGCTTAGATAATAAACCAGCTTCTCATCCCCTCTAGCATAAGGCCTTTTGGGGTGTGTAGAGGCACACACCAAGCTATGAGAGCCCTTTTAGGCCCCAAGCGGACAATATTGTGTTAGGTTTGGCAAGTTGTTACAAAATAATATCAGAGCACGATTCAACTTTCGGACCAAGAGTCGGAATAAAAGAGTATCAGAGCCAAGGGTAGCTCTAGTCCAAGGGGGTTGGATTGTGATAGCCCGTGCTTGTGTCAAGTCGCGAAATGAGATGTAGTGAAGGCATCAACTGGGTGTGAGGGGTTTATAAAGTAGTGAGCACACCTCCCTAGTATGAGGACTTTTAGGCCTAGCCAAGTGGGCCGTGTCCAGAAAGAAAATCGTGAGGGCCAAGTGGGTCCAAAGCAGACAATATCATGTTGGGTTCGGTCAAGTAATTACAAATGGTATCAGAGAAATGTTCAAGTCTCTGCCTGTGTGGGCCCTCTATCTATGTGACGTGATAGAGTCGACGTCAGCTTTAGTTTTAGGGCGGTAGATTGTAATACCCGCTCCTGGGCATGTGGGAATTGTCCCACATCACCCAGTTGAGCTAGGTGTGAGGGGTTTATAAAGTAGTGAGCACACCTCTGTAGCGTGAGGCCTTTTGGGCCTGGCCAAGTGGATCGATCTAGAAACAAAATTGTGCGGGCCAAGTGAGCCCAAAGCAGACAATATTATGCTAGGTCAGGTCGGGTCATTACAAATGGTATTAAGGAAAAGTTCAGCTCTCTGCCTGTGTGGGCCTTCTACCTACGTGGTGTTACATGTATGCCCCCTCTGTTTATGTGACGTGACAGAGCCGGGGACGGCTCTCGTTTAAGGGGGTAGATTGTAATATCTGCTCCTAGGCGTGTGGGAATTTTCCCACATCGCCCAACTGAGCTGGGTGTGAGAGGTTTATAAAGTAGTGAGCACACCTCCCTAGCATGAGACCTTTTTGGCCAGGCCAAGTGGGCCGGGTCCAAAAACAAAACCTGTAGGCCCAAAGCGAAAATATCAATAATAAAGGTCAAGTAGCTATGAAAGAAATTTCAAGAATATAGTTATTCAGTGCTTCAATTACCGAAAAGCAGTTTGCTGCATGGAAATTCTGCGCACTCATCACTAAAAATTCTGCAACTGAAGTTATAAGAGTGCAAAAATTGTGAAATTTTACTTCTAGTAGATAACTGATAAAATAACCCACTGTAAAAATTTCACACTGTTTCGTGTCCAAATAATATCTCAAATAAATCCAGTAAAACCTTTATAATGTATTACTTTATAAAATTATAACATGTTTAAAATAATATAAGCAGTCGGTCTCAGCCTCGGGCCCATACAAAATGTTATAAATCTATCTAACTCAGTACTCAATACATTCAGAATAAAAAAATGTATTGTCCCAACCATTTTGTAAACTATTATTCCATACATTCAAAATACAAAATTACTGTAAAAGTGACTAAGGACCTCACAAACTGCAAGAGTCTGGCTTTTTTTTTTTTTGATACTGTCAATCTGCTGCTGCTCTGGAAGTCCTTTTCTCTTCTATCTCTCTCAAGAAATACTCTGAAAATGAATCTAGATGATTTGCTTCTAGATCTGGCTGAAGTGGCAGGGCTTCTTATTCTTGAGGGTTGAAGAAGGAGAAGGTCCAATGGCAGCGATGGGTGGTAGTTTGCCTTTCAGGCAGGAATGGTCGATGAGGCAGAAAGATAAGTAAGATAAAATGATTCCAGTTGAATGGACTTTTTACGATGGGTGAGAGTTTAAAGAGTTTTTTTTTAAAGGAATACAAAACGTTCTTTTGCTAGACCCTCTAATTACATAACTTCTCTAATGTAATATATGTTCCACAGTTCCATCTATATTACAACATAGAGGTTTTACTACTGCAAGTTAGCGAAATAACAACAACTGGAATGTTTTTTTCCTGCTCAATCTTTTTCTACACACTGTGACAAAAAAGAAGATCTAGCTAGGTTTGGAGAGATCTTTATATTTTTGGAAAGTAGAGAAGAATAGCTACCTTCCAAATTTGAAAATTTTCAATTTGATTTGATTACGCAAATAACGACTATAACAAAGACCAAAAAAAAAATTTGCAAGTTGTTTTGCAGTTTTGATTGTAGTCCACTACAGCAGCAATATATCAATGTAGGAAACTCAAAATAATGCAAAATAATATATCACAAAGAACCTCACAAAAATATCTAACCACTGTAAAAGATTCAGAATTTTTGCACCTAGTTTGGTCGATCAAAAATTGTCCACAATCCGAAGTGACATCCCAGTCTTCTCTCAGAAAGACAACATGTAACAGTCCCGATAAAACTGTGATATCTCAGGCTAGGAAGTGCAGCTTGCATTGAGTAAAATATTTCTGGAATCCTCCCTCAAAGGGCTATCTGCTATAAAATTTTGAGATTTTTTTTATTCCAATGATCGCAGAAAATTCTACAAGACAACGTTACTGCAGCAACTATGCTGGATTTTCAAATTCAAAAATACTGACTTAAAGCTGTAATACCCCGGATTTTTTGAGCTATAAATATTTACAGAATTTACCATTGAATTTGTGAATTAAAGGGTATGGACCGAACATGGGTAAGTTGTGGGGTCAATTGTCTAATTAAGACCCAATGTACATGTTATAAGGTTCAATTAAACATAAATGGGTAAGATGTGTTTAATGGGGTCAAGGTTGTTATTTGGGTCAAAATGCCCAAAAGGGACCCAATGGGTCATGGTTGACTTGGTTGACCACCAAGTGAGTCCA
Organism: Chimonanthus praecox; assembly: GCA_022113865.1. Lineage (NCBI taxonomy): Eukaryota > Viridiplantae > Streptophyta > Magnoliopsida > Laurales > Calycanthaceae > Chimonanthus > Chimonanthus praecox. The sequence goes on from CM039095.1 coordinate 42,038,478, forward strand.
AGCTTATCTTGGTTGGGGCTGATTTGGGTTGGAAATGGAATCAAATGGTTGAGTTGAATTAAATGTTTGAGTTGAATTAATTGGATGAGTTGAGTTAAGTGAGTTAAATTTATTTGAGAAGTGAGTTGGATGGAAAGGTTTTGGGGGCTACATATTTCAAATTCAACAATGGGTACACGTTGGATGCATAGGAGGTTTATCTCATGCATGAAACTCCCAAATGGGAATTAAATGGAGAGGTGAGGAGTTTCTTATTTCAAAATTCAAATCAAAATGGAACACCAAAAGGAGGGGGACAGTCTAATGTGCTACACAAGCCAAGAAGGCAAACCGTTGGGCACAAGGAGTTTCATCTCATGGATGAAACTCCCACAAGGGGAATTAAAGGAAGAGGTGGCAGTTACACAAGGAAAGCTAAGGCTTTACCGTTGGAGCCTTGGGAGTTTCATCTCATGGATGAAACCCCAAGGGAAGCATTAAGGAGGAAGATTAAGGAAATGGGAGTTACACATGGGCTGCACCAAAGCCATCACCTTGGCCGACCATCTCATTTGGAACAAGACAATTGGACATTCATCTCATACTCTCCCTCTCCCTCTTGGTTGTTCTTCTCTCCCTCAAAATCATATTTTGGCCGATCACTCCTCAAGACCAAAGGACTTAGAAAAGTGTTGATCTCAAACTATTATGCAAGGCTGAATTCTATCTCTCTCTCAAACCTATACCCCTCTTGGTCGAACCACTTTTTGGAGGTTTTATATTGATCAAGCTCACACTCGGCCAAAGGAACAAGAAAGGAGGAAGAGGCTAAGGAAAGGATCGGAAGAACAAGTAGAAGGGAAAGAACCGGAAGAGTCGCAGAATTAGTAAGTGCTCAATAAACTCTTATTAAGTAAGATGGTCAAGGAAACATGATCCGGCCATTGCATGGCCAAACCTTAAAGGGGATATACAAGTACCATTTATGGATTTAGATATCATAGGGTTCGGCCATATGTATGGCCGAACCCCATGAACCATGTTAGTGGGATATTTGCTAGCTGAAGTATGTCTTAAATGAATGGAATGGACAACCATAGATAAAATAATGGCAAAGATGTAATTAAGGGTGAAAAGGATGAACCATGGGTTCAGCCATACACCATGGCCGAACCGCATGAAAAATATTTGGTGGATTTAAATGGTAATCAATGATAAACAATTGTGATACAAGTGATTAGATGTATGAATCAAGAGGTCATGATCTTGTATCTAACTTAAAGATCAAAGGGTTGAAAGGTGAGCATAAAACCGAGGAAGTGAGGTTCGGCCATGTTGTATGACCGAACCCCACTAAGGAATTTTTATGGACTTAGGTTGTTGTGTGTGTTAATAGGTTAATGTGTGAATGATTAGATTAATGGATTGGTGATTGAACTTAATTAATAAGATCAAATGACTTGAAAGAGGGACCAAAATCAAGATGGTGAGGTTCGGCCATGGACCAAAATCAAGATGGTGAGGTTCGGCCATGTTGTATGGCCGAACCCCACTAAGGTGGATTTTGGTGGATTAAGGGTTAAGTAATTAGTTAAGTGGTGATTGAGTAAAGGAAGGGTTAAAATCAAAATAAGTGAGGTTCGACCATGGTGTATGGCCGAACCCCACAAGGGTGTGTTTATGGACTTAGACCAAATGGTAAATCAAATGGAATATGGATTGACTTGATGTAACAAGGTGACGGGACCACACAAACGGTGCGCGATCTTGAGCGGTGACTGGTTTAAGGAACAAGGGCATTTTAGTGGTCTTGGTAGGATTCTACCTCATTGGAACATGGTTATTTAATATGTTTTTATCTTTATTTTGATGATTTACGTTGTATATATATAATGTTTCAAATGTGGAGTTTTTAATGCTATGGTTATTTATATCACATAGCATATGGACATGTACATCTCATGCATGGCATGGGAGGGAAGTTTGTAACCGGAAGCCACGCTCCATCAGGGCATCCGTAAGGCAATCGTGGGAAGACCTTGATGTGTATAATCCCATCAAGAAGAATCCGGAGACCACACTCCGTCGGTATGTCCGAAAGACCACTGTGGGGATACCTTGATGAGGAGAATTCCATCAAGAGGTTACATGTATTGTGATGGGTGGGACTCATTGCATAAGACATAAGGCATGGCATGATTTCATATGGTTTTGAGGATATGATATTATATATGATTTTGTTACTAACCCATGTGTTAGCTTTATTTAAAATTCCTACTGGGCGCGTTATTCTAACTCCCTACTCCTACCTTAGTGAATGACACAGGAATGAAGGGATCGATGATCGTGAAAGAAGCCAAGCGTAGGAGCTTGGATATGTGATTAAATGTCTTTTATTATATGAACTTGTAATTTGAATAGATAGATGTCGGCATATAATAACTTAGATAATTTTGCTATGGTTTGGAATGGTTGTTTGGATGTTTAAGTTAAGGTAATTTTGGTTAACTGACTAAGTACTTTGCTATCTAAAATGGAGTAGCCTTAGGTTCAATTATAATCCGCAGTTAGTTTATGTTATATTCCGCAAAGATTATAAATTACTATGTGTGAACCATTTTCATGGACTTAGTCCATGCACATATAGGGTTGGCCAGTTAAGGGTCGGACTTTAGAAGTCCACACTTAGCTCGTGTCGTGACGTCCCGCTCTTTATCACTCTTGATTAAAAAAAAATAGACTCTGATTTTCAGATTAAAGCGAGTGAAAAGAGCGGGTGTTACAAAAGCAACAATGTCCAGATAAAATTCAAAATCCAGAAAAAAAATTCAAAACAGAAATGCTGTAAGAATTGAATCAAACGTGTGTTATTTAATGAGAAATAAAATTGATCTGCAAACGAAGTTGATATTCCCAAGAATTTTATTCCAATTGCAAGTAGATGCAATCTGGAGCTCTATTGACCAACTGCTACAATTGGTCAATTTTCAAATTTCTGGCTCTGAGGCCAACTGATGCAATTAGGGCTATTGGTGAGCAACACTGAATTCCCCAAGAACTCAGGCTTTGATTACCAACTAATGCAAGCTCAAGGTCAAATTCAGTGAGAATTCACTAGTAGGTTTGCAGTTTCAGAGTATGGTCTCTGAAAGATCCTCGCAGTCAATTACTGTAATACCCTGCCCCATATTAAGCGTGTTAATCGTGTTTTAACCGGTTGATCTCGAAGTTTTCGGTCAAGGCTTTAAGGAAAGCCCAAGTGTGGCCCGATCTGAGGCCGTGAGCTCGGTGATCCAGCCCGTCGAGCTGGAGGGGTACTTTGGTAATTTACCGCTTTTAGATGTGATTTTATTAGTTATATTGATATGTGTATTTTATTGGTGGATAATACTCTCCTTAATAAAGGATTTGCATTTATCATTCCAAAATGATTTAATTCTTCTGAAAATGATATTTAAATATCACCGTCGGAACCCCGAAAGAGAGTTTTAATTATTTTAAATAATTTCGGGAAAGAGTTAAATTTTGAAAACGGTATCCGGTGTTAGACCATTTTAAGAATAATCTAGATATTTTGTTTCATCTGAAAATAAGATTTACAAATTAGTTATTTTTACATTTGTTTAATTAAGTAATTATGGGTAAAATATGATTTTTGTTTAAATCAAGGGTTTTTATCGAGAAATAAAATCTGAAATTTTTATGGTGACCTAGGTTTTCAAAACCCAACCCATCTATAAGGTTGGATCCAGTTTTTGAGGTTTCAAATTATCACCTTTAGTTTAAAAAATCAATTTTTCTTAAAACAAGGGCTTATCTGCAAATTATAAACTTTACTGGGACTGATCTGCAACCGCAGGAAAAACTGTCAACGCCATGCAGGCGTGCACTACCGTTCGGCCAGATTTCCGGTCATCATGGGTTCCCGGCGTCAAGTCCCATCGTCATGCACAGCGGATTTGCCGGCCACTCTTTCATGATGGTCCATGGTTGTCCCGTCCCATCTTCGACTCTGCTTATGCAGCCGATTTCCGGCATCTCTCCTCAATCCAAATCCTATAAATTGAAGCCTCCGATCACCGTTTGAAACTCCCAGCAGAATCCTGCATTTCTTCTCTTCTCTCTACTCTTCTACTTCTCTGTTTAAGTTCCGGTCGACCCTGTTAAGCTGCTGTTTTCAGTAACAGTAAGCTAAGTGGAAGATTTTTCAAAAACCCGATTTTCAACCCAGGAATCGAAACCAAGGTATCCAATGTATTCCTCTTTCAATTCTAACCGATTAGAATCAAGAAAATCGAAATTTGGCCCCGTTTTGAATAAGAAAAACCAGTTTTAAAAACTAAGAAAAACCATGGGTTTCATGTACCCGTGAGGATTTGACCTTAAAATCGGTTGGCCCTTTGAGCTTTTGAGCTCAAACCAATCCCTGTAGAAATAGGACTCCCAGAGGAGTCCATCAGACCAGACCGATGTGAAAAACGAATTCGGGAAGCCCTCCCTTTTTGGAATCGTATTTCACTGTTCATCCGCCCTCACTGTCTGCTGGTGCAGACAGCTGAGGAAGACGACTCTCGGAAGGTCCGAGAGCCGTTCTTCGGAAGGTCCGAACCTTCGGACGGTCTGACCCTCGGACGTTCCGAGCTTCACCCCGAAGCCCATCACGCCCGAGGCGAACCTGACCCTTCGGACACACCGAGCCGAGCTCGGAAGGACCGAGCCCAGTTCGGAAGGACCGTCAGCCTTCGGATGTTCCGAGCTTCAACCCGAAGCCCAGACAGAGGCGATCCAGACCCCTTTTGGAAGAACCGAGCCAGCTCGGAAGGACCGAGCCAGCCCGAAAGGTCCGAACTCAGTCTTCGGACGTTCCGAGATCTGTAGACCCACCGAGACTTCTGTTTTCTGATTGTTTCGTTTCGGAAGGACTCCGGAAGGTCCGAGACCCAGTCTTCGGACGATCCGAAGTCAGGCCCCAAGTTCCGAGGCCAGTAACTCAGTTTAGAGTGGTTCGGACGATCCGAAGCCACTGTACCCATGTTCCGAGGTGATGTTCCGAGGAACCCGTTTTGAATATGATAAAATATTGTTGGAATACTGTTTTTATCTAATATTGATGTTCATTTATTGTGTTTGATTATTTGTAATAATTTATACCCCCTGTTAATTAAAATTATACTAACCCATTTTCCTCTTATTATTTATAGTGTAAATACTATTGTATACGCTTTCAGTCCGACACTAGTCGGGAACTGAGTGATTCACTTTCAGGACGACACTATAGTTGGGCACTGAGTGACCTCGAGGCCTACTCAAAATGTCAGCTCTGGTCCATATCCAGAAAACAACCGAGAAATGACCCGAGGATCTAGACCTCACTCAATAAGTCAATCTGGTCAATGCCCAGAAGACAATATGAGTTTGGACTGAGCCCCTTATGTTTATTATATATTATTATCTTGTGGATAACTTAAAAAGGATAGAAACCAAGTAAGAGACTCATTTCCATTAACCCTGGATATTTTGTGGGAAAACGTGTGATTTCCAAATACTATGTATGTGTATGTATTTGTTATAAATATTGATTGAGCACTTGTATGTTGTTTGACAGAGACCGCGTAAACCACACAAATCGATGAGGGAACTTAACTCTGCAGATTTTGTAAACAGGTATTATATTGAGCAATGAGTGGTTTCGGTTTTGATGAACCCACTCATGTGCCTATACATGATGCACTATGGTAAGAGTGCTGTAATGATTATGGTATTACGGTGTTGACCGTATGTGTATGAAAGACTGCTTCCACGTACCTGGGCTCTTGAACCAATATCGGCCATATGAGAGATGGTTTATGTCTACTGGACCATGGGCGGACCATGCTGTCGTCAGTTGCTGACTTGAGGGTGTCAGTATCGGCTAAGTTTAAGAGCCGGAGATGTACTTGCAAGGATGTATTTTGACCGTGTCGGGACTTAATACTGGTCTCAGTGTAGTCGGCAGGCGTTACGGTGGATAATGGCAGTGACTGATAGTTTTGATGATGTTATTATCTTATTTGAGATTATGCTTACTGTTATCAAGCATGTGATATTGAACTGTTGCTAACCTGTTTTACTATTTACTTAATGTGCATTGTTGATTATCCTTCACTGGGCTAGTTAGCTCACATCACTCACCTTTCAGGCAATGAACCCGAGGAGGAGGACCCTCTCTTTCAGGCTTAGGGCGTTTAAGCTGAAGCAGTACCTTGGGATTCCCCCGGAGGGGAATGCCCCGATCTTTTTATTGGTTCTTGAAACCGTTGATTTCATTAAGTGCCGGATGTGGTACTTAATTTATGTAGAATTGTTGTAATAGGCTGTGTTGCCCTTTGAGACAATGTTATGGATGATTAATCAATGTTTTGTAATGATGAATTAATGGTTGATTCTGTTTGATATTGCTTTACTTATAAGGCAGGCATATCGTACATGTTTGAGTTCACTTAACGGGCTAATGTGTAACCGCTGGGCCTAACTGTTGATCCGGCCCAGTGAGAATGCTTGTAGTTTAGTTTACCTATCTTTCAAAAAAAAATCAGTCGCGTTCCGGGCCCACCGGTCGGGTCGGGGCGTGACAATTACGAATTTAAAAAGGATTCTGGCTTAGTAAGGAATTGCTCAAACAATGTTATAATCGATTGCACAAGTTTCCCAGAAATTCAAAATAGCCTATAGAAGTCTCTATATTAGGTCCCCTTCTAATTGAATGTAATTAAGAATAACAGAAACGAAATTTAAAGAGAAAAATGATAAATTCGAGTATGACACTTCTAATCTATGAGAAAACCAAAGAGACTAATTGAATTAAAATAAACTGGTAATTATTTGCAAGATATAATTGGTCCCAGTCCAAAGAATTGCCTTTTGCAGGAGAACCGAAGCTCGGTGTGAAAACACCCAACTCCAAAGTCTTTTGTTTCCCAAAAAAAAAAATCAATTGTGTAGAATTCTAATGGGGTACAAGCCTATTTATAATAAAAAAAAAGTGTAAAAAGACCAAATTGGCCTTGCCTCTCTAAGAAACTCCTAAAATAAGCAAGCTACTTAAGATAGAATGTACTCTAATTTTGAGCATTCTATTTCAACCCTACATCATGCCATGTGGCTTATTTAATGACTAAGATTAAAAGACAGAAATACTAAGTAGGCGAATTTCTCCACCTCCTCTTTACACCTCTTTTCTCCACCTACTCTTTCCACTTCCTTACTTCACTTACTCATTCCACCTACTTTACTTGTCAAATCCTCTCCTTTCCAAGTGTTAAGCACTGAAATATTACATTTTTGCCCTTGATATTTAGGTCAGTTAGCCTTGGTTTTGTGTATATAAGATGTGTTTAATGGTTTATTATAATTTTGTAGGAAAATTCAGGGAAATACAGGAAATCACCATAAATCAGTGGATAATTGCTGGAAGACAGCTTAAAATAGAAGATTTGAAATTTTATAATTAAATTAGGCCACTTTTAGGTTTTCAAATGTAAATTGATTAATCTAGATTTGTTTATGAGAGTCTAGATTAATTCAATATTTAGATTTTTAAATGGTTGATTAATTATTTAATTTTAAGAGGCCAAGAGTTTGAAATCAAAATCCATGGGCCCGAGATCCACTGCAGTTGGGCCAAGCTTTACTCCAAATGTCAGACACTGGGCCAGGCCAAGCACTCATTGCACATTCTCCGATGTGGGCCAGGCCTAAGTGAATTCAAGTCCAGCAAGCCCAAGTCCACATACTCCAGTCCAAGTCCAATCCCAATTCAAGATCCAATGCTCCAGGTTCAAATTCAAATTTTGCAATCCTAAGCCCAAATCCACCTAATTCCAAATCCACACAACCCAATAATCTAAGTCCATGGCCTAATTCCCCAAGTCCATATATCCTATCCTATCTCATTTAGAATTCATTAAATCCATCCATTTTGTCATGCATTGATATCCATCATCTATTTAATCATACATCAATCTCCACCATTCATTTCATGCATTTCATCTAATCCATCCATTTGCAGTCACCAATTTAGGTAAACCCTAGAGCCTCCCATCCAATCTCAACCATTCATTCATCATGTTTAGATCTAGGTTATCTAATTCATCCATCGTATAGAAAAACCTTAGAATATCATTCATTCATGCATTACCTATTCATCCATCCATTTAGATCACCCATCACCCATCAAGGCCATTAGATCTTAACAAATTAATCATAGCCCTCTATTTGATGCATCGATCTAATAAAACCCTAGGATTAGTTTAACTTGCCTTCCAAGTTAATCCAAATCCACTCCACACGAAAATCACAATTTTTGGAAGCCTCCATGTGCATAGCACAATCGAAAATCCTTGTTCTTTCTCTCCACTCCACTCCACCTCATCTCCACATCCCCAAATCTTATCTCTCCATGCATCACACGATTTTTGTTTATCTCCTTTCCATCCATTCGAATTTCACCTCCATGTATTCAACCACATCATCACTTCATCATCCATCCATTCATTCATCTTAGTTTTAGATCTCAACCAATCATATCATTACATTACATTCATAAAGGTGCCCCATATAGACACCCGATTTTTCTTCCTCTATACACCCGATTTCAAAAAAATTGGGTGAAATTACCATTCTACCCCTCCGTGTTTGATCATCCGACCGAACTGTCAGTTCATTTTCAGTTCGTTCAGATGAATACACTCATCCGAATGAACAGATCAGTGTAAATTTCGTTCGTCCGGATGAATACACTCACCCGAACGAACAGAACAATGCAATTTCCGTACGTTCGGACGAGTGAACTTATATATGTTTATTTGTTCGAAATGTTCATTCGTTCGAAAGATCACTTAAGATCATTCGAACAAATGTGTCTTCTCATTCACTTCCTCAAGTTTATCATCTTCAGACTTCGCCCATGTTTTGGTTGCATCCCCATATTCAGCTGATTTGCTTTGAGATCTGCCAGCAAACATGGCACTGATTTCTTTTTTCAAGACAGAATCCGAAATAGCACACGAAGAACCTGCACTGCAGGAGTTGCCAAAATTACTTTGGGGAATTGTTGACTGATACTTGGTATCTTCATAACTAGCTCTCCAGTATGTGTCTTGTAGACCACATTTACTCCAACATTCTTTGACATACATGGCATCTCTAGAACTAGCTCTCCATTGTGTGTCTTGTGCACCACATTTACTCTAGCATTCTTTGACATTGACTAATACTTGGCATCTCCAAGACTAGATCTCCATTGTGTGTCTTGTGCACCACATTTACTCCAGCATTCTTTGACATTAACCATATCACATTGTTTACTCATCAAAGGAACATACTATTTTTAGGTTATATCCAAACTGATCATTCGAACGAATGAACTTATATATGTTAATTCGTTCGAATGATTCAAACTGATCATTTGAACGAATGAACATATATAAGTTCATTCGTCCGAACGAACTGAAATTGCACCGTGTTGTTAGTTCGGATGAGTATATTCGTCCGAACGAAAAGAAATTACATTAATTTTTTTTTATGAGTGTATTCGTCCGAACGAAGTGAAAATGAACTGATAGTTCGTTCGAATGATCAAACACGGAGGGGTAGAATGGTAATTTTACTCAATTTTTTGAAATCGAGTGTGTAGACGCAGAAAAATCGAGTGCCTATATGAGGCGCCTTCATAAACCCTAAATCCCACATGCAAAAATCGGCCAACACCTATTTTATCTCCTCCATGCACATATCCCATTCTTGCAATCCAAGTTACCTTGCATCTCAAGCCACCATCTAGCCAATTCGTGTACACCATAGAGAAGCCCTAGTTTTCCAACTTTTAATCTGCATCACCCATGTTTCATTAGATTTAATCCCATCCTTTCATCCATTAACTTAAACTTAGATTTAATCTCAGCTATCCATCCTTTTCTTGAGCCTATAAATACCCATTCAACCATAGCCAATTTCGAATTTGACCTGGAGCTCAAGAGGACCAAAGGCTGAGGAGAAAATATCAAGAGACAAGAAGACAGGAGGTCCCACATGATTTTACAAGTGAGAGTTGTAAATTTACGTCTCCAATTTGTTTTTTTGTTCTCAATTTTTATGTATCCATGTACTTGAATTTTTCCATGAAATAAATGAGTGATGTGCCATTAGAATCCTGGAAAGTCTAATTATTGAGACATTTTTTTATGCTCTCCTTTTAATTTAATTTTGTATTCTTTGTTTAATTAAAGGACTTAGGTTATACGTGTTAAATCTAAGAAGTATACTTTAATTAGATTAAAGATTATGAATTTGAATTTAAATGGTGCAAATTGATATTTGAATTCTAAGCATGAATTTCAGTTCTAGATCTCTTATTTATTTATTTATTTTGGACGATGAGAGAAAAATTCCATAACCACCTTTAAATTATGCATTTTTATATTCTATCATTTATTTTATTTGCAAATTTATTTTTTGTCTTTAATTATGTTAGATCTTTAGTTTGTGTGTTTTATTTTAATTATTTAAAATTTTTTAAATTCTTTAATTTGTTTGTCATGTATTTTAATACTCCTGTATTTTATTTCATGTATTCAAACCACTTCTTCAAGATGTATTAACTAGTTTGATATTTACTTTAATTAAATTTTAATTTTGCTTTCGTATACTTAGGTGTGAGATTATCCATAAAATCTACATTATCCATTATCTTAATCAAATTTAATTAATGTTCTGACTTTTGGATTTGAATCTTAAATTAGAGATTTTATTAACTTAGAATTAAATTTATGAAAATAGGATTGAGTTTTATGATTTGATTCATTTTAAATCTCTATTGTGTGGAAAACATAATAATTCAAGCACTAGATTCCAAATATATATACTTTGGTGCATATATTTTGCTTGTTCTCTGTGGGATCGACCTTGCGCTCATAACGTTGTACTATGAATGGGTCGTGCACTTGCGAGATTTATAAATTTAAAATTTGCACATCAATACCAAGCATGTAGACTACAATCCCGTATGAAAGGTTTTGGGTACGTTTAGGGTAGCAAAACAAGTCAATTAGGGCTGATTTTGGTAAATTTGATTCATATGACCCATATGTAATGATCTTAGGACAACTTTGGCTCAATTGGGTTGGCTTTTGGACTTGTGGATGCGGGTCTTGGGCACCAATTGATATATTATGTTCAATTATGGCAAATTGGGCTTCATGGAGCTTACTAGAGTTTTGGTCATGCCTAGTAATATTTGGGCTTAGGTTTACAAGCTTAATCTGGTCATTCGGGCCTTTTAGATAATTGGACTTAGGCTAACAAAGTGTTCAGGTTTATTAGATAGAGTCCACTAATGAATACCCTAGGCAATTTGGATCATGAAAGCCAAGTCAATTTTATTAATGGTCTATTAGGATTCATGCCTCCATCATTCTCCCCCTCCCAGAAGAAACTCGTCTTCGGGTTTAATGTCTGAAGTACAACACCAAACAATCTTCTATTGTATGTAGAGTTGAGGCTCACTATCAAGGAGTCCACCAAGGATACTGACAAGGGAGTCCACCAACATCTTGCGTAGTATATAGCTGCATCACTCCCTCATGACAAGAATTGGAGGTATTGCAACTGCAATCATATAAAGGAACCAAGGAGGCACTGATTTGCTATAGTAAAGCATATCCAACTACAGAGGTCAATATCTGCAATGGTTGTGCAATATATCACAGGTCATAACAAACTACGTGGAGAAACCTGCGCTGTAAACGGATCCACCTAAGAACCATATGCAGAGACAAAGAGTCCAAGAACTTACATTGTTAGTGCAATAGTGTATTTCTTGGTGTTTAGAATAATATCGCAGACATGTGCATGGTTGTGCCAGCCTAGTGGCATTCAAGACACTATCATCCCTGTGACAACACTGCATAGTCAGCCCGGTGACTAATGCCATCACACCCACGATCCGTTGTGGCATAACTATATCTTTGCATAAAAACTGCATAAGGGTGGTGCAAATGATCTGTCATGTTCTCCCTCTTCCGGAGAAGAACTCATATTCGAGTTTGGATACCACCTGTTATTAGGGTGCACTAGGTCTAGATTAGGTCCCCCAAAGGTACTTGATGTGATGTCGTGTGTCCTAGGAATCTACATGTGAAGGTTATGGAGCCTCTTTGACGGCGATCTTGGGGTGAACGAAAAATATAGGACTTAGGGCTCAAAGATTACCGTACATAGTTGGGTTGCTACTGTAGAGAGAACATTTACAATGAAATAGAATGAAAAACCCAAAATATAAAATAATTACCCCAATACATTAAAATGCAAATTACAACTCCAACCCAATCAAAACAACACCAAATACCCTTAGAAGACACTAGCAAGATGATCTTCATGTGGTACTGTCCTCTCTAGTGTGGTGACAACGATGCTCATGATCTGGATTGTGAAGTGTTTGACTGTCATATCCAGAAGGTGTTGCATGGTGTGAATCATGTGACCTCTTAACAGATGAAGATGTCTACCGACACTCATGGACAAGTTGTTGCATCAAATCTACAAGGTGGTCCTATGTCTTGCCAATTTTGCAACTATCTCCTGTAGGTTAACCATCTTAATTTCTCTTCGTCCTGGTATGCATTGCTGGTTCTGTTAAGTAGTCAAGTGTTCTAGGGTTTCGGCCGTGACATAACTCTTCAATTAAGTATAGTTGAACATCATCTTCTTCACTTGAATCTTCATAGCTTAAGATGCACACATCACCTTGTGAATTGAAATATATCTTGAATTGGCACTAATCCACTATTTTATACATACTTGAACTTTCAAGTAAAAAAATTGCTTTTATCTAAGGCCTATATAAATATTAAATATTGAACTCCTATCTTTTTTTTCCAATGATATTAGGATGGGTTTAAACTTTTGTCAACTTCTATATTTATTTGTACCTTAGTATTAGAGCATGGATCTAGCTACGTCCCATGCTTCAAGAGATTTCATGCGGCCTTTGATCTTTGGGGCCCACATTTAGACCCAACGCATTCGTTCTCCTCCCACATATACATCTACTCTCTATGAATTATGAGGACCAATATTATCAAACCCGACCCGACCTGCCGGTTGAACCCGGTTCAACCGAGACCCGTCTACTTGAAGGGTCGAGTCGGTTTAAAACCCGTGTGGGTTTAAAACCTGTAAAAAACCTACTTAACCCGTGGTTCAACCCGGTTTTTGATATAAACCTGTGACTCGTGTCCACTTAAAATCCGTTTCTAAATATAAAAAATAATAATTTTAAACGCTGGAAATTTGGAATCGGAACGGGATGGGACAGGACTCCTGATGGGAGTGAAATTGCGTGCAGAACGGAAATATGGGTTTCCATTTTCCAAAGGCTTTTCTATCATTGGATACTTGGATTTCTTCTTCTTCTATCAAGTCTCACTCTGTAATCTCCATTCCCAGTTTCTCATCTCCTTCCTCTACCATCTTCCCGTTCATTGCCTTCCTTGACCATCCCGTTGTGCTACTGCTGTTGTTCATCGCCTTCTCTTCTCTCAGGCAGTCTGCAATCTGTAGCGGTGCAGCAATCGTCTTTAATCTCACCCAGAAATCGTCCAGGACTCCAAGGCAACCTACCGGCCTTCCTCCTCTTCTTCATGTTGTATGATATGTAATATATGTCGGTATAGAAATGATAAAAACCTATTCTTAAAACCCCTTTGGAATGATTTTTTTCCTGTATTTCTATTATAATTGCAGCCATTTTGTTCTCCCTCTCTGTCAATACATGAAGAATTGAAGACTTCTAGTTTTCAGGTTTATATGCATTTATTGTGTATGCAACTATGCATGACTCACAAAATGGAACTGCCCTTTTCTGAACCCATAGTCCCAATCTCCCACAACCCAGTCCCTCTTTACTCATCCACCGTCCATATTCATTCGCCCAAACACACACCCTCTGTTACTCTTAAAAAACAGAGTGTCAGTCAGACGGCAACACCAATCCTTCTTACCCGATCCCCGCTGCATCACATCCAATGCTTACTAGTTAAAACTACCTTGATTCACAATGCCAGTATATTTTACACAATTGTTTTCATCCCATTAGTATAATTTTGATATTTGCTAAATTCTGATGATGCCCAAATATTCCTTTTGGAGAATTATTTGTTTTTATGTCGTCAAGGGTAAGATACACAGGGAGCTCTAACCAACAGGCTAGTTGTGAGCCATAAATATCAGGGCTGCTGTGCCCATTGGTAGCTTATAAAAAAAAAATTACAGACATCACCTAGAGTCGAATTTAGCATCACTCTCAAACTGGAGGGATTATCTAGTGATCATGATAATGGTGGTGTTGCTGAAAAGATGATTTTTTCTGATTGTGTGCATTAAGCATTATAATTATCAATATTAGGACCTAAAGAACATATACAAATGCATGGTTTGAATTCTGAATGTGGATTAGTCACCAAGTCTCAAGACACTTAGAACCTACAAGCATGGGCTTGGGATAGATATAGACAGCTTCAAAATCAAAAGAAGCTACAAGCATAGACTTGTAAGAATGTCCTAACTGGGTGTAAACATGGGTGTTTTTGCCTTTTATTTTGCTTCTGTTCTACTTAAAAGGAGGATTTTACATGTCACACAATGTTATCTGTCCAACTTTATTTAAGAGTCGGAAGATGGATCAAAATGATTTCATTTATTTTAGGATGATGGCTTCCTTAGAATAGTCCAACAATGTTTTACAATTGCTTTCAAATGTGTAAAGGAGTTCTAGGGTAGCATTGGATTATGGGATGATATTTATAGAGTCCAGTCAACAACATATTATTTTCTTATATATTTATCTTCATTCTTTGATATAGGTATCAAACTTCAATTGATATTTGTATAATATTTTTATTTTGATAGATATTTGAAGAAAAAAAATTGTTTTGATCTAATATCCAATATCTTGATGTGTTTTGGATATTAATTAACAATGAGTTGTTAGATGATATTTTGTTGGAATAATATTAGAACATGAATTTTAGATTATTAAGGTATTTACAATTATGTTTGTGAGAGTAAAAATATATTTTTTATAAAATATAAACTTAGTTAATAATTTAATATTATTTATAATATTATATTGATGGCACGGGTTTGATTAGGGTTGACTATGGGTCAACCTGGTTGAATCTTATTTAACGGCCGATACGATTTCAGATTTTTGAAACCTAGTTATCTCAACCGATAAAATACGTATTGATCGTACACTATTCATATCGGCTGATATAGCCGATATATCGGCCATAGTATCGTCGATATAAATAAATATTGATGATTTAAAAAAATGAATATCGGTGAGTGCCCAGGTGATATCTCGGCCGATATCAGCTGAAATATCGGCCGATATTTGGATTTCCAATTTTTTTTAGAAAAAATGGCTCTTTTTATTTTTTTAATTCAGAAAAATAAAAATAAAAACCGATATTTCCAAAAAAATAAAAAATAAAAAAGGAGAGAGAATGATATTGGTCAATATGACCGATATCATCCAAAGACGATATTTTTACCCCTGCCTGTAACCAATTTAATTATAACCTCTAGTTCAATAAAATAAAATTATATTAATATTATAAGTCAGTTAAGACGTTTTTATCATTATTCATCTATGAAATTCCAGGTTGGGCGCATCAGACGTCGTTGTTAGAAGTTCATTGTCTAATTAAGGACAACCACCATGTAAATAAAATAATCCATGATTATTATACAATAATATTACATTGGAAACAAGCTCACTTGTCCATTAGCCTGTCTGCATTTCGTAGTTCAGATATAACTATTCCGTATGGAATAAGGCATCCTTGTCGGTGATATGTGTCATATATGTTCAATTTTCATTCTATCTTCTAGAAGTACACAACTTGTTATTGCCTTTTCATTTGTCAACAAATAATGCCAAAATAGTTGTCCGAAGTTCTCTGTTTTTTTTTAAAAAAAAATCTCTTTAGGAAAGAGATCCAAAGAGCAAAAAATTCTCACTATTTTTAATATTCCTATCGTCTCAAAATATTGATCATATATATTTTAAAATTATCTCAAATTACTTATCATATTTCTTTATTTTTACATTAAATGAAAATTTCAACATTCTCAATGAGCTCCAAATCAGCTTCTAATATAATAGAAAGATGATCTCCTTTTATAAATTTTGACTTATCTATAATTATTTTTACCTCCGACTCTCATCATCTCAATTATACATTGTTGCATAATTACAAACGATACAATGACCAGATCTCCTTTTTTTTTCTCATTAGGTTTGTATTGACTTAAAAAATCTATTAGTAGGTTTTTTGTGCACTCTGTGTAAAAATGATCTTTAAAAATAAAAACAAATTCGAAATAATACAAGTATTTTGGAACAGAAGGACTACTATGAAAGTCACTCTTAATACTATGATCCTTAACTCCCAATCATTTAAAAAATAATAAAATCAGTCCATTTTTGGTATACAATGCTTTTTCTAGAATCTATTTGGATACATTTAAAAATATAGTATGATAAATTAATTAAGCCTTGATAGTAATGATTATAATATTTTCTTTAAAATCTTCAAAGTTCAAAATAGTAAACATGCATTCAAATATTTTTAATTCTATTTGGTGTCTTAGTCATATTATATATCTCACTAGGCATTGATGAGTTTTGGATTTTGAGGATAAATAAATGCATTACTAGAATATAATTTAAAATTTAAAAATAATTAAAATTATTTAAAATTTACTTCAAAATATAGATCCAATTAAAACTCATAAAATTGTAAAGATTTTGTACAAGATTATCATCTCTGGCAATTTTAAAAAAATACAAAATGATTATATACTTCTTGCAATACCATACTTTTAGCCATCGGTCAAAAATTTGCCCCACTGATATGTATTCTAAAACTTTAAAAAAATTCTAAAAAATTTATAAAGAATGAAAACAATATGATGAAACACCTAATATGAGCTTCGTGTTCTCAAATATTCTCCAGTGTCATATATCTTTTATTATAATTCATAAATTTTTCTTTGTAAAAATTTCTGAGTTAAATGAAAATGTCAGAATATTTTAAAAAAAAGTTATATAAAGACCCTAAAACCTCTACCAATCACATCAAGGCCTCTTCATTTATTGTAAAAACATTTGTATATCATTTATTCATTTTTTTCAAAAAAAAAAACTTGAAAATGGAAAGTATTTTAGAATTCTCAACTTTTATCAATTCTTTAAAAAATTTTGAAAAATCACTAGACACCCTATAAACTATGTGAATGATATTAACAGATCTTCATTGAATTTGGTAAGCATTGGATATTTTTTCCTTAAATTAGTTTCCCAAAAAGCTTAAAATTTGAGATTATCTTAAACTGAAACTAAAAAGAATTAATGAAAAAAATTTAAAATATCAAAATTGATGAAAATAACTCTAAAATTGAATAATTTTGAAACTCAATTTTTTTTATAATAAAAAACAGCATCGACTAATGCTATGCAGTATCAGCCAATACGCCAGCTTCTACGGTGATATGTATTGGCCAATAATTTATATGTATTTAAATTAAAAAAACCTTAAAAATCTAAAAAAAAATTTAAAAATATATTTATATATCAACAAGATCTTGTTTGCAATTATTAAAAATGTTACTTTTTTACAATAATTTGAAATTCCATTATACTTTGAAGCAATGGACAATTTTGAAGGCAAACATGAAATTTGTTATAATAAAAATTAAGAAAGTCAATGCCAAAAACAGTGATAAACCTTTGAAAATGATAGTTATGATACTTAAGAAAATGGCAAATTTATTACTGACATCTTAAGTCTATGGAATTGATAAACTGATAACAATGGTATTAATAAAGATTCTTCTTTTATTTTGGGATGAAAAGGACAGGGAAGGAACGGATAATGAAGTGTGAGGGCAAAATAGGAAATAACAAATTATCATCACCCTTTTTATAAGCCTATTAATTATCAATTCTATAATGTTAAAAAAATTAGTACAATATTCACTATACATCTGACTATATTCTGCAGTTCAAATTTATTTCTGATGGATTATCCTTTTTTTTCTTTAAAAAAAAGTTTGGTAAATAGCGCCCAAGCAACCAAATAGCATTGGTTGGGACAAAAACACATTTCTAATATTAAGTTAGATAATTTTTAAAATTAAGCTTATTTTAGTTTTTAATCATCAAATCTAAAACTTAAAATATCAGTTTGAGACACATTATTTCTTCAATAAGTATTCATTTTAAAAATTTAGATCTAATCTACAATGGATGAATAAGTGAGTGTCTTCTACTTCTAAAATTATACAAAGAGTTTTTTCATAATTGAAGTGTCTAAGACCTTTAGAGTACTGAATTAATTTCTCACTTAGTAAAAAGATTTACGAAAAGTAACTTTTTAAAGTGAGATGAGATTCAAAGCATTATCACAAATATCATTCTCGAAATATTAACGATGATTGATAATATCAGGAGATTTTCAAATTCTCAAATTTTTATAGAAAAATCTTGTAAAAAATATAATATGTAATAAAGAATTTACTGGTATTTTACTAAAAATTTATTGAAATTTTATCATGATATTACATTTATTGTAATTTTATTGAGAATTTACTTTAGTGCTAATAAATTTCAAGATATTAACAGTGTTTAGTATTTTACCAATAAAATTATAATAAATTTAAAAATATCATAGATATATGCCACAATGATTCAAGTACTCCTAGTTTCTAAAATGGATTTATAACCAACAAATCATCCGCTCGAGATTCTACTTTTCAATTTATGACCAACGAAGGAGATATTTTGAATAAAAAACCGAAAAGGGAAAACGACCTTACAAGGTGGGGAAATATGTGGTAAATACTATAAAATTCTCTCTTTTATTCCAGAAGTAAAGGTAAAAGATAAAATATATATTATAGATTACACTAATCTGATCTAATTAATAAAAGTGATCAATTCCTCAGTATTTTAAATTATATCATATTTAAACATTTTAGCCACGTGATCTAATACTATAAATAAAAGATAGATAGAAAACTAAGTATTATCCGTTAATTTTTAATTATTTAGATCTTTCAATTTCATACTTTAAATGACCAAAATTGTCGGCATTCATATGATCTAGAAATAATTATTATGTTATTTTACTATAATGATCATATAAAAATGTGTGATATATCTTATTTTCAGTTGCTATAAAAATGTCGATATATTTATCATGAAGATACTAATTCCTTATCCGGCCAATGCCGGCTGAAGCCATCTTCCACGTGGCATTCTCTGAACGCGCATGGATCTGTTATCTCCACCAACCGCCGAGATAGGTGGTGGGAGTGTCAATGGGTCAGACCGGTCGAATTGAAATATTAAATCATTATGAATTTAAATTATAATTACATTAAAAATTCTATTATAAATATAAGAATAACATTAGGAGACACATTAATCATAAAAATATTATTTATTCTTTTAACAGAAGATGCTAAATGTGGACTAATAAAAAAAATCTTATTCGCCATCATCATCTTTATTAATTAATATATAATTTTTTTTTATTAACTGACCTACCAACATATCATATATGTTTTTATAAATGTTATCTTCGAAAAGTGGCATTCAAAAAGATTAAATAAATCTCCACGCACTGGACAAGGTGATGGGTCCATGGTCCATACTTCATATTCATTACTGACTTCACTAATTTTTTTATTAATATCTAAAAATAAATTATTTATAAAAAATTTAAGTTTAATATTAAAAATTGAAAAAATTATCTGAAACGGCCAGATGACTCACATGTAGAACATTTTCCTAATTTTTCTATTTGTTAAATACTCACGATGGATTTTGCCTCAAAAATTTAAAATAAATTTAGAAAGATAAATCTTATGTTAAAATTCTTTCAAGAATGCATTGGATTGAAACTCCGTCCAACTTTTAAAATTTTGATAAGTATAGAATATAAAAACTGATACTTTTTAAATATTTATTTAAATAACTTTTATAATTTTACACTATTAAATCTTTTGAAGTTTTAAATTTTCTGATCGTCTAAAACAATTTTTTTTAGAAAAAAAACGAAGGCAAATTTGAGTGTTAAATCTGCTGAAAAAAGTATCTTGATTTTATTATTTATGACGCATTAATAATATCTTGTCCAAAACAAATTATCCTCATCCAATCCATGCTCGCTCTCTCTCTCTCTCGTTTCTCCCCTCGTCTATAAAGTGAGTGTGTTTCCGTTGCTTCAAAGCTCCGGAATCGGATTCCTTGCACTCTAAGCTCCTCCTCCTCCTCCTATCTTATTACCCTCTCTGAATTCTGTGTTTTTGAAAAAAAAAAAACGAAGATCGGAGCCATTTTTAGGCAGATCCGGTGAGTTTCTTCTTCTTTCATCACTCAATCGAAGCTCAGGCCCTCTCCAGGGGTCTCTTGACTGCAGGTCGACGATTTCTTGCATGATTCATAGATTATGTGAAAAACAATTCGTTACTCCGTTGGTTTGAGCCTTTTTTATTTTTTTAATAAGAAAATTACGTATTTCGTGCGGGATTCCTGATTTCTGTACTGGCTTTTTTTGTAGAATTTGAAGGGAATCCGAAGGAATCATCGACCACGAGATAGTTTTTCTGCCTTTTTAGTCCGATTCTGTCCTGGCACAGGCTTTTTTGGGGTTTCTGTGAGTTTCTGGTAAAATCAAGTTTTCAAGATCCAAAGGTGAGACCTTTTGCTCTCGCTCTCCTCTCTTCTCTGTTTTTGAGTTTCTTGAAGGCTTGATCTATCAATAGGTGTGGTATCTGTTATTTATCTCTTTTCTTGTGACAATTTAGCGGTATTAATGAGGAGTCAGCTGTTTTGCTGAAATTTTCGTGTTCTAGATGTGATCTTTGCTTTGACATTGCTAATTCATTCGATGTTTATATAACGATGAGAAATGGACGAGTTCAAATTGTGGCATCTGTGGATATTCGAATAGAGAACAGTCAAACACCCATAGTTGAGTTACATATGGCATAAATTTCAATTCTTATATCATAATCACAACCATTGATTTGAGAGGAACTAATCTAATCAGTTGAACCAAATATCTGGCCATTGATTTTGAACGCCTCATAAAATGGTTGTACTCATAAATCAAGGTTATTTTTGTAACATACTTATTGGTTGGCCAATAAGGGCCCACAAGATAAATTGGATAGTGCAATTTGCTTAAATTAAATAGTATAATTTGAAATTTGCTTAAATTGTATGAATTGATGGTTATTGCACTGGAAAAACTGCTAATTATAAAAGTTAAATTTTAGGATTTCAAAAATATGTTTGATTTAGTATTAGATTTCGACACGTTGGTAATCAAAATTTCCCAGTACAAACAATTGAAGAGCTACAATTTAGAAGCAGTAGAGTCTTGGTAGGAGAAAACATGGTGGATTGTAGAGTGATGGAGAACTTGATTTTAGACCGGGTCACACGGTAATTAGGACAAGACTGACACTTGCCCCATATACATGTGATGTTGTCATGTTGTTTTTCTTGCTGATGTTTTTTTTTTCTGTTTATTATGCTTTCTTATATTTGTTAGGATTTCAATTGCATTTTCAAATGCCATTTGTTAGAATTTGTCATTGTGAGATCACCTGAAGTGTCCTTTTCAAGATCCCAAGTCCACAAATAATGAACTAGTTATCAAAAGCTGGCATATAATTGATTGATTTGAATTTATCAAATTTTCTCTAAGGGGCAGCTATTGGATTTCATCAGGTTGCACTTCTCTGGAGGGCAGCTTTGATCTTCTAACTTTATGTTTTATTGTTAATTTCCAGTGTCTTATCTTTTCGTCCATTTTTCTCTTTAATTCTCTCTTTCCTCCATGTCAAGGGAAATGCTTATCGTTGGCTCAATGTGTGAACTTTTTGTTTTGGCAAAGGAGGTGAGATGGGAGCTCTTCAGGGACCTGTCATCTACCCCACCATCCATGCAAAAGAACCGGGCATGTGTACTTTTCCAGTGAATGGGCCCTTTTCAAGGGCAAGTATCCTTAGAACTGGATTTTTGGGATTTAAAAGCACCTGCAGGGGTCAGTTTAAGGTTGGGGTTCTATCTCCTAGGCGACCAACAAGAGTGCGTAAGACTGCTTTGTGTAGCTTCAGTTCATCATCCAATGGAAATGGCAGCATGGCAGAGAATTTCAGTGAGAACGATGAAGAATATGTGAACTCAAGTGTAATTGAAGCGGGTATGGTTGTCTGACCATTGATGTTATTTTTCTTCCTCTATGCACTGCTACTACCTTATCCTTTGAAAGCAGGCTCTGTAAAGAACTGAGTATGCTGTGAATCTCAATTCATATAATTCTAAGGTCCTCCCTTTTTTGGCTTTTCATATTAAATCATGTATTTCCTTGATTGTTGTTTCTAAGATGAAAAACTGCTGTTGCATGTAACCTTTAGTTGCTTGAAACTTTGTAAAGTTATTTGAGATGCTTGGTGGATGTTCTTGTACAGTTGAGGTGAAAAGTGGTGCAGATGGTTTCCTTGTTAAAATGCGAGATGGTAGGCATTTAAGGTGTGTTCATAACAACCCTCAAGGTGGACATCTTCCAGATTATGCTCCACATCCTGCTATTGTGCTAAAGATGGAAGATGGGAGTGGTCTTCTTCTTCCTATTATTGTCTGTAAGTAGAAATTGAACTCTGCTTAGCCATTTCAGTAAGAAATATTTGGGAGACTCTTTGCAATGCTATGGGTGGTATGCTCTACTTCAACTACTTAATTCTAACAAATTCTTGTTAAATGCAGTGGAGATGCCAAGTGTATTGCTAATGGCTGCAGTTCGCAATGTTCCAATTGTATGTCTTTTTAGTCCTCTGGATTTGTCAGTGTCACTAAGCTCTCCAATTTATTGCATCTATTTGGTTTTGCTGTCAATGTTACTGGGAAAGTAGTACTAAACTCAGAAATTGTGCTCAGGCAAGGCCTACTCTATATCAAATTATAAAGGAGATGATTGAGAAGATGGGCTATTCTGTAAGTTTAGTGTTATTTGATTGAAAACCTCTGATTTAAGGATGGCCTTTCTTATTCTGTAAGATTGTGATTCTTGCATTTTGTTATCACTCGAGGAGGAATTTTCTGTCTCCAGGTACAACTTGTTCGAGTCACCAAAAGAGTACACGAAGCATATTTTGCTCAATTGTACCTCGTCAAGGCAAGTTCCTACTTCACCTGATGGCTATTCCCTTTTTCTTTGTAATAGTGGATGTAAAACCTGATTAAAAGCTTGCTGCTAACATCACATCAGTTTTAATAGGTTGGTGATGAAACGGAGAGAGTCAGCTTTGACCTTCGACCATCAGATGCCATCAACATTGCAGTAAGATGCAAGGTGCTACATTACTCCATAAATAAGTAGCTCATAATGTTTGACATTTTTGTTACCAATTGCAGTAGCAACGCTGATCAATGTTCTGGGTTTCTTTTCTGTATTACAAAAAGTTACATTCTCTATTGTAAATTTGTTAAATATTGGTTTTGCTACTGCTACAGGTTGCAGATTGTGATATTTTCCAGATTTTGCAGGTACCGATTCAAGTTAACAGACATCTTGCTTACAGTGATGGAATGAGAGTTGTTGAGCCTGCAAAGATGGTGTTGGCCCACGCTCCTGTGTCAGAGGGTTTGCTGTTTACAGAATTGGATAGGTAGTGTTAAGAATCCTTCAAATGTGATCTTTAAAAACAAGAGAGAGAGAGAGAGAGAGAGAGAGAGAGAGAGAGGCTCATTTTTGGGTTCTCAAGAAGATTAGAATGTGCTCAGAGTCTAGAACTTGTCTCAAAAATTTGTCAATATTTAACACAAGTAGTGTTAAGAATCCTTCAAATGTGATCTTTAAAAACAAGAGAGAAAGAGAGACAGAGAGAGAGAGAGAGAGGCTCATTTTTGGGTTCTCAAGAAGATTAGAATGTGCTCAGAGTCTAGAACTTGTCTCAAAAATTTGTCAATATTTAACTCAAATTGTGTTAGCCAAATCCACCTGATCATGGTTATTTTGTGCTCCTAGGTTCATAATTTTAAAAATATATGAAGAAGTTGTAGAACTTAGGAAGTAATGGAGAAAAGGATACCTGAAATTGAAGTAGATTAGAAATGAAAGAAATTTGGGTGAGTGAGATGGGCATCACACCTGAAATATGCAAAGAAGCAAAGAATGAAGTATCAATTTAGAGGATGAAATTTGTGGGGATAAAATCTTATGATATGACCACCATTATCACCACAGAAAATCCCACTACACCCATTCTATGTTACTCTTCTAAGCTTTAAGAATAGTGGTTACAAAAATATCTAAAAGAAGATGCAACCATTTTGTACCCTTTTTAATGTAGCGGGAGCGGGGAAGAAATAGTGTCAAGTCAGACCCGACAAATATCGAGCCACACATGTACACAACTCGTCACACGTGTGGGGTATAACTTAAAGGGTTGCTTGGCACGTGTGAATAACTTAGGGTTAATAGAAAGGGAAAAGGGTGCATGCGATTGGGTTTAAGAAAAGGAAAGGGGAAAAGAACAAGAAACGAAAGAGAGGGTTGGTGGCGGAAGTGATGGCGAAGAAGAAGAAGAAGCTAAGGGAAGAAGATGGGAGAAGAAGAGTTAGGCTGCTATCGTCCTGGATAGGAGGAATATAGCAGCAAAGAAGATGGATCTGGTTGCACAGCGAGGCCAAGGAGGCGAGCGGAACCAAGTAGAAGCAGTGGCGAGATCTGCGATGCACTTGGTAAAGCCCAGATTAGCAAGGAAGAGCCTTCTCTTGGGATTAAGCCTAAGATTTGAAGAGATGAAGAACTCGAGTGGAACTGAACAACCAAGGGAGGATCGTCTGCAACTAAGGCAACAAAGAGGATAACTGTGCTCGAAGGCAAAGAGATAATCAAATCTTAATCTTATTTCATAATTTCGAAAGAGGTATCCTCTCTACATCTATTGGTATTTATAAGAAACCTAAGAAATCAAAATAGCAAAGGACTTTATGACCGACTGTCCTAGACGAATTTGGAAGGCCACATGAGTGGTTTTCCAATTCGTTTACAATTTCTAAACTCATCTTAGACTCCTAAATAAATTAGAAAAGCCACCGACCTGGTTTCCTTGTTTGTGACACAAGACTTCTAAAATTAAAATAATGCGAAAATAGTAAATCCTAAAATAAATGGTTCTGGGCTGCATGTCCTACATCATTTTTGGTCAATTGTGTAGAATAACACATTGAGAATATGGTGTCTTCCTTAATCAAGGAGAGACCCTATGGTTATATTTATAGAGAAACCAGAATACAGATATGAAAGGTAAAATAAATACAAATAAGGAAGGTAAAATAAAATAAAAAGGGAAAGCCCTAAACTTAGTAAAGACAATAATCTAAGTATATCATCTAAATATATCTCAACACCTCCCCACAAACTCAAGTGGGTCCCACTTGACTTTGCAGATATTCAATTTGACGATCTGGTGATATTGTCTAATGGAGCTAAAGCAGATTAACAAGAATCTCCATAAATTGAGCCCGATCGAAGCAGAAAAGCCATAACTAGAACCAGCTGACGTCCTGCAGAAGCATGTACCGAAACAAGTATTGGAGAAGGAACAGTGGAAACTCAGTGTTGGAAACAACAAGGCTGAACTCCACCGTACAGATGAATAGGTCTCCAAAAAACAGTAGGAAACGAGAGGGATCCCGCCGGCTGAAAATGTTTCGGTGGCCGAATCTGATGCCGAAAAGTGCTAGCTGCAAAGGGAAAAAACGATCGTAGGTATAAAAATCCGCTACAGAAGTCCGCCAAAAAGAGAAACTGATCCAAAAAATATGCCGAAGTCCGACGAGGAATAGTAACGTGGGCAAGAACAGTAAAAAGAGGAAAACTTAAACCTCCATTCAACAAGATTAAAAAATAGGTCCCAGAGGGTTCCACTGGCATCAAACTCAAAATTGCATTATACAAATGACTGTAGAGTTGTGGGAATTATAAGTTCAAATCTGAAGAAAGACTACAGATCTAAGAGAACAAACAAAGATGGCCCTATTAATCATCCACAAAATGCAGGGGGAAAAAAGTCTCAGAAAGGAGAGGTCAAAGGGTTGGAGAATTAGATCTTGGAAGCAACTGGTGGATCGTTTGGCAAACAAAAGGAAGGGAAAACTATGATGATCTAAAGGAAAAAGGCCAAAAGCTTGACCCAAGGTTCAGTAGTCGATCTGTGAAGAAGAAGCAACAGTGGACCCCACACAATAACGACCGAAGCAAAAGCCACACAAATGCACTATAGGAGGATCTGCGACTGTGGCGGTCCAAAAATCTGTCTGTGGAATAAATGCGGGTTCCTTGTAGATCTAGAGGAGAAAGACCAGAAACTGAGAGTGTGGGTGTTGGTGCAACAGTGCAGAAAAATAGTCTAAGTGGCCCCACTGTTGACCGAAATCTGAAGTCAACCTCGGGAGTAGGGAGGTTGGCCAGGGGCGACTCTAGTGGTGAACAACCATGTGGCAGAAGGACCGTATCCTAGCAGATCTCGAGGAAAAACCAAGAAACTGGGTTTTTCTAGGCAGAAGGAGCCTTGGGAAGAAAAGCAGCAAAAGGGAGGCCCACCAGTGATGGAAGGTGGGACCTCCAGGTGCAATGGAAGCGAGAGTCAGGTCGACACCAGTGGTGGAGGTTGGAAGACCAAAAGAGAATGGAGTTTGCGGATTGAGCCAGAAGTCCTGTTGCAGGGCGAAACTGGTGTGGGGAGAAAACAAGAACCGTGCCCACCAGAGTCGGGCAGAGATGAAATCTAACTAGTTAGATGAAGTGTCCACCAAAAAAGGACAATGAAGGGAGGGAGTTTGTCGCCAGAAAAGTTTTTCGGTCACCAGATCAAAAGCAAAAAAAGGGCAGACTGCAAGAGGGCACAGAAAAATAATCAGATCCATGCAAAGCCTACGGGAGAAGAAAGTGGTCCTCCCTTTGCTGGTGTCGGTGGAGCCAACAGAGGGAGAGGGGAAGTCGAAGGTTTTCTCTTAACTCTACTCAGAAATCAAAACCCACAAAAGGATCAAGAGTCCTAGAGTGTTACCATGTAGAATAAACACATTGAGAATTGGTGTGTCTTCCTTAATCAAGGAGAGACCCTATGATTATATTTATAGAGAAAACAAAATATATATAGATATGGAAGGTAAAATAAAATAAAAAGAGAAAGCCCTAAACTTAGTAAAGACAATAATATAAATATATCATCTAAATATATCTCAACAAATTGGTCAAATATTCCTCATGTTTAATAATTGGATATCACTCAACTCATTGCAGAAGTGATTGATGTGTCTATCTTATTTAAATGTCATTGAATGCACTTACTTTGTTATCGTCTTCATCATCAATACCATTATCCTATCCACCATGTCATACTATTTGAGTTAATTCTTTTCCTCTCAACCTTTATAAGAAAAAATCGTGTTCTCCACTCTCTGTTTTCTTCCTTACACGTTGATCAAACTCTTCAATGTTCTGCTCCTTATCTTGTTACCTTCTATCTCTAACTGTTCATTTTTGTACTGTAGCTGTTCCTTCTGCTATTTATTTGTCCAAGCCATCTTAAATGACATTCCTTGATCTTTTGTTCTAAAATTGTAACTAGGTTTCCTCTCTTTCATTCATTTCTATTTCTTTCTTCCTTGTTATTCCACGTATCCATCTTAACAGATGCATATCTGTCACATTAAATTTATCCATACATTTACATCCATACACAATTGTAAGGAATTTTAATGTTTATGATTCCATTTTTTTAAATGATGATTTGATTTTTTTACTTACTGATTTACTTGTAAAATATCCCTAACGATCTGAAGTGTTGCATCACTATGCGATCCAAAAAATTACCTCTATATTACGTTCCGCTTATTTACTCCCATAATTCTGTTAACAACAGTACAAAATGGACAAGGTGTATCAAGTTGCTATAAAGCCTACATAGTCATATGCATCTAGAGATTTTAGGAAGAATGTGGATGGTTGATCTAATTCAACTCTTGGCCTATAAAGTTGATGTGCTTGTTTCCCCTCCATACACAAGCAGGGCTTATCTTTTATTTGTAATTATTTGTATTTTGGTGAACTCATCATTGAATCATCGATGACCAGTGCATGGAATATGTTGAGTGGAGTAGATTCACTCTTTTTTTAATCTTCCAATTCATGCATGAACTAGATGATGGGAAAGAAATATATCACTTCATAGACGAACAATGAGTCAATTCTATGATGATTGAGCATTCTTGGGTTTTTTTTTCATTTCCATTTTTCTTCTTCCTTTTTTTTTTGGGTCTAAGTGCCCTTTTCAGCCCATTTACTTGTTCTCTCAGTAAATTAGTCATGGATGTTAAAATGAAGTTTTTGATTCAAGTTTCAATGCGACATCCTAAATTATTCAATCACTGAATCAGTTGCCCATATATCCCATTTGATCACTGTTCCAGTTGCGGCATGTGAGACTTGGGTATTTTTGGTCTTATATCTGAAAACCAGCAGTGTACGTTTCCCACTTGTGAAAGACATGTAATACTTTATATTTCTGTAAAATATAAATGATTCAAGGTCTTGTGGAATAATGACAGAGGATTGAATTACTGTTTATATATTGGGTATTATAATGAAAACTCTATGTTATTGAACTGTAGATTTTTTTTGCCCAAATCTCAATCCCATACAAATAAAAGTCTAACAAGATACACATAAACTCATCCATGTAGGAGTTTAGCCATCCAAAAAATATAATAACGAATGAACTTTCAAAAGAAAACCTTTAAAATATTTTAAAAAAATGTGGGTGAAGTTTTATATTGACATGACAACTGTCAAGGAGCAAACTGTGAACCAGTTTATTAAAACAGTTGACTGTTCAAGTTACTTTGATCTGTTACTGGGCTTAATTTAGCTCTAAGAAGTCTATTTTACAAAAAATAAAAATAAAGCAAAAACAAAAAAATCTCTAAGAAGGATTAATTAATTTAACTTTCTCTATCTAGTGGTGAATATCACTTTGATGTGAATGGTTTTGAGCCAGTAGCAGTTTCCCATAGGTGGATTTGATCTAGGTTTCTACTTTGGTGAAGGGTGGGCCTTTTTACAAGAGATGATGAACTAGAAAGTACCAACAATTAGGTAGAATTTGGATATGGGAAAAATGTGAAGTGGATATTCTCTTGGATAAAACTGAAAATGGTGACTCTCCTTGAAGTATCGCTAAATAGTGGAATCCCAGTTTTCTGTACTCTTATCAGGTATTTTATATAAGAAAAAGGAGTTGCTGAACTACTCTTATTGTAGAAATGTGTGCTCTTCCATTTGTAAGAGAATGACATTCTACCACATGTTGAGAAATTAGTTTCATTCTTCACCCCTATTTCTCCACCGAAGTTCAACAGTGAACAGGGTAATGGTCTTTATTTAGAAAAAGCTCATTCTCCACCACCCATCTTTCCACATCCGTATGCAGCTATATTGGCTATTGTGCTTATTTGGTTTGCCATGGACATCAATTATGTTTGATGCTTGCCCTGTACTTTGAATTAGAAAAGGTTTCTGATCAGGACAACTAATGTTTGCAGACCTGATGGTCAACCATGTGTTGAGACAAAAGAATTTAATCTGGTCCGTAACATGCTGATTGCTGCAGTTGAAGAGCGCTATCGAGATGCAGGCAAGATATATTGTCTTTCTTTCATTTGTTTTTTTGTTCATTCATGCTCTCGTTTGTTCCCTTGTCTATTATTATTATTATACCTTTTTTGGGTTCTCTAATGCTAGCTTGAAAGTATACCGTCTTTGTACAGGAGAAGTTTGATCAGTATGGTACATGTCCTATTGGAATCTTCTTGTAGGTTTTTTTCCTCTTTTTTTTTGTGTATAACATAAAAAACCGGGAGCCTGACCACCTAAACCAAGCAGAACAGTTGTCAATTAGCCATATGGAGTAGACCATAAAATAGATGGCTTAAATGAGTGGATTCCACTCATGCAGATCATGATTCAAAGACTACCCAAATGTTATGGCTGCTATTTGGTTGGAACATATAAGCTTTAGTCGTACAAGCTAGAGAGGACAAACCATGCTGTAATCCATATATCAATCGGGTGGAGAAATACATAAAGATTGATGCCCAAGGGTTTGAATTGGCAAGAAACAAGCCGGTAGTTTTCCAATAGGGGATAGGGGTGGGGGTGGGGGTGTTTAGGCCAAAGTATAAGAAAATTGGACCAAGGAAAATTGACTGATATGTATAGTCTCTTAGAATTCAGTTCATTGTTAATATGCTTTATCCAATTATTTATGGTGATCTTGATGCGGAAAAGCTGCTTTCCTTTGACATTTTAAATTGTAATTCAGCTCAATGGAGGGACAAGCTCACACAACTGCGGTTGAAGAATAAGAACTGGACATGAAAGGTAAAAACTGTTAGTTTCGTGAAAACTGTTAGTGTTTCTTTATGGGCCGTTTGCTAATTTCCATCCTAAGGATCTGTAGAAAAGGTCATTTCCATGGTTGAATTTTTCAGCATAGAGGAATTGTAAACTATAGGGGGGGGAGGCGGAGGGGGAGGGGGAGGGGGAGGGTTCACGCACGCAACATAACCCATGGGAAACAAAAAAAATTGACCCCCATGTGGGGCCCACCTGGGCCCATTTGATTCCCATATCCACTTCACACCCTACCCTACCACATGATGTTAGATCCGTACTCAATTTAAACCCCTTTTGAGTTTATCTTACTATTGGATTGACTTTTGAACCCTTCAAAATTATGGCTTTTAAATCCAATGAATGCGATTTTTTACGAGAAGCATTAACTTCAATCCCACCCTTTGGACTTCACCCAACGGCCCACCTGCGCAATGTCACACATGCATGACGTTGTGCAGGTGAATTGCTCTACTGAAATGGAAATTTGCAAATGGCACCGCAACATTCTCTATTGGGTGTTTTCTTAGAGAGAATTTCTGTTAAGCGCTTGTGTCAAGTTCATAATCTCTCTCTGTCTCTCTCTCTTGCTGCTGGAGTCACGGTTCATTTCTGATGTGTAATTTTCTTTTGCAGTGAATTGCACAAATTGTACATAAAAACATTGATGCGGACAAGCTCAGCCTCTATCAGCCGTAGTGGTATATATCTGTGTAGTTATTAAGCTTGTGAATATCCCTGTATAGGTACTATATATATTATATATTAATATTAGATAGAATACATTGGGGCATTATGTTAGCAGAAGGGCTGCTTTGTTAATGTCATCTGGTATCCTTCTGCTGAATCTGCCATTCTGGAGGGAAAGAATTCCCTCTATGCTAAAACTTAAGACTGCCTATTGTTCTATTACACGCTAATATATATATATGTTCCGTTGTTTGGCCGACTCACTAGCTATTTGACATGACCTGGTTATTTCAAAGTCTCAGGAGAAATGCTGTTTGGTCTGTCTCACTCTACTACAGTCCACACTGCACTTTTTAACTCTCCAAAAAGCAAAACTCAACCCTTTAACTCAGTGGTAGAAATCTCGATATCGGACAATAAATTTCTCTTCTATTTTTTTTTTTTACGAAAATCACCAATATCGGCAATATATAAAGGTTTTAAAAATCGATATATATCAGCCGATACGATATGTATCAGCTGATATTATCACCCCTTGCTTTATTTGTATCCATCGCTTTATTTGTTTGAATAGTTGGGTATTCTCATCCTACGTAGGGGGTCTTATCCTTAAACCTTTGGGGTGTTTAACTTGATCTATAGTGATTGTGGATGGTGTTATGGATATGAAGTTTTACCTATGATACCTCAATCGATTCTGATTAAGAAAGTATAAAGCCCTCTCTGTTTGATCCTACGGAAAATGCTGACCGTTTAAACTGATATAGATAAGAAAAGTTAAACTAATATAAAATTCAATTTCTAGCACTTTGATTTTAGTAATTAAAATCACAAGTGTTTTTAAAGGTGTTGAAATAAAACTTTTGATATTTTAACCTATTTTAGTCACTAAGATCAAGTCATTAGAAATTGAGTTTTGAGTTGAAATTTTATTTGCTTATTTCAAGTTTGATCTTTCATATTTATATCTACAAAAGTTTGAGTTTGTTGGACTTTTAAAGCTAAAGTAAAGCTCGTTCATTTTGCACTTAGAGCTGTTTTTAATTTTTTATTTTAGTTTGTAGTTTGAAAATTCAACATTAGAGACTTGTCACCTATTAAAATTTTAGTTCAAAATTCAATTGCTAGTTGCTTGATTTTACCAATCGAAAGTAGCAAACTTTTTTAGAAAGACTGACGGCTGTGTGCTAAGGTCCAAATATCGGTTGATATATTTTGTATCGGTTGATATATATCGGTTTTTTTAAACCGAGTAATATCGGCCGATATGGCCGATATTCGGTTCGAAATATCGGTCACAATATCGGCCGATATTCATAAATATCGTTATTTATTTATTTTTATTTTTTTTTAAAACACCGATACGGTTTTTCGCGGTTTTTACACGGTTTTTCGCAGTTTTCCGCCGTTTTCCACTATTTTTCAGGGTTTACAGTTCCCACGGGTGTTCACGGTTTTTTGCGGTTTTTCGCGGTTTTTTGCGGTTTTCACGGTTTTCCGCGGTTCAGGGTTTACGGTTCTCACGGGTGTTCATGGTTTTTTGCGGTTTTGTCACGGTTCATCAGTATTCATCACGGTTTTTTGCGGTTTTTTCACGGTTCCGATATCGGAGGAGAGAGAAAATGTCGATATCGGTTTGAAAGATAAAATTATCGGTCAAAATATCGTCCGTATCGCATATCGGCCGATTTTTTAACCCCTGGCTGTGTGTAATGATTTTCATCGTTAAAATTGAGTGGTTAAAAATTATTGAAATAAATTTTGTTCAAGTGATAAATCTTTAAGCGTGTTTTTAATTTGCATGGTTAAATTTTTAAAAAATATTAAAAATAATACAGTATCATATATGACTTTTTAATATATATTATATATAAAAATGTTAAGTAGGTCTAAATGTCGAATGGGCCTCAATGGTTTTTAAATAGAGTTTGAACCCTGTTAATTAGACAAAAATCTTGTCCAATCCGAGTGGAATTTGTCACACATCCCTAGACGTAGTTTGGTAGGAAGGAGAGTAATAAAATGAGCTCAAGCTTCTATCGTTCTAACTCATTCATTTCTGATGAATTCTATGAATAGGTGTAGAGGTTTTTATTTCAGTAAAGGGCTCATGGGTAAAATCATATTTTTAAATTCAGATATTCAATTTTATCCTCTTATGAAAATTTTATAAATTAAATATTTTAATAAAAAATTAAAGCGATATTAGAAAAGTTGAATTTATGGAATAGGTGGGTGTAGTGGTGTACAACAGCGAAAGGGTGAGAGAAAATAATTTATTTTAGTAATCATCTAAAAATAAAATATAATTTATAATGTATCATTTTTTAAAAAGAGGAAATCTATTGACCCCATTTTGTGGTGATCATTGGATAAATTCTGGATCCATGAAGCACCATGGATCGAGACAGGAAGTGAGAATATCCAACCACTCGAAAATATAAAGTGTTGGGTTTCTAAATTATAGAATAATATCTAATGATACTTAAATGTTATTATTAAAGTCATAAAATATCAATATTAATTAGAGTTATATCTACACTTTCAGTCGTAATTTTTATATAATACTAGTACTATTTTCATTAAAAAAGAAAAAATAGTTTTAATAACTGTAATATATCAGATATCATATTTTTATGGCATTTTTAGTATATTTTTATTGATATAAACAAAAATGACTATAAATTCTGGATAATATTGTGATTAAAATATTTTTATAAAATGTGATAAAATTAAATTTATTGTCAGTATTTATTACAAGCGACTCTCTACATGCTTCTTTTGCCGTGGACTTGTTTACAGATTAGTGCTCGAACTATCTTAGAAAAGCCCCAGCTAAACCTATTAGAAAATCTTCAAATTGATTTCCATATTAACCTTTATCCGTTCTTGTAGCACACAAAACTGCGAAGTGATGGAATCAATCCTCACTCGCACCAAGCATGTCACCCACGTACGTTATTCTTTTCAAATAAGAACGGTGGTTAGAATTTTGTTAATCATTAGGTCGGTGTAAGAAGTTTGTCTATGAGCTTTTGAGTTCGATTTACATGTAAATTTTTTTGACCACTTTTTATAGGTTACTCCTTATTGACTTATCAAGTGTGTGTGAATTAGGAGATTTACACATGCTATAGGATTAGTCTCACCTCCAACATAAGGTAGGGATTAGGGGTGAAGATTTCAGGACTGCCGATAATGGCCGGGTTTATAAACTATTCAATTTTTTTTTTTTAAAAAAAAACAGTGATATGATATATATCGGTGATAGATTCGCCATATCAGCTGATACGATAAGTATCCGTCAAAATTATTACCCATGGTAGGGATATGTATATTAAAAGAAATTATTAAGTGAGGTGAATAATGAGCTACAGTGAGCACTTTGGATATGGTCACATGCTTTTGTCAAACTCTCCACGTTTCTTCTATTTATCCAATTGTGAAACTGGATCACAAGTTGATCACAATTCAAGTAATCATAATTAAAATTGTGCAAATTTCAAGCTTTTATTATATATAAATGAATGAAATATTAATTAATATGTAAATTACACTATATATATTTTACAAAATTATTCTATTTTATTTAATAATTTAGTAAAATATACTAAATATTTAATGCTCGTAAATGGAATTCTATCTCTACAAAGTAGAATCATTGGCATCCTGTTTCATGATCTACAAGACTGCGAACCAATGATCTATGTAACTAGTGACTGAGGAAATAAAATCTCACCACTCCATCAACGATGGACACCGGTGGTTACCATAAGATTGTTACATACATATTTGAAATTTAAAGACAAACAATTCTTTCTTTTAACTAAACTGGTTGCCGTCATTTGTTTATCTTTTAACTATCATCTACAGGGGGTTTTACGCTAGATATTCTATAGTTTTCTACATGTAAATTCAGAAAAAAGAAAAGAAAAAGAGGCAGTCAAAATCAAATTTAGTATGCAATTTGTGAAAAAGAATTAAATGAGAGACAGCCAAATGTCGACCTTGGTAATACTCGAGGTCTGCAAGTTTGAAGGCGAGGAATTTATGGCCAAATTTCGGTCTTGATAATACTCAAGTTCTATAGGTGTGCAAGCGAGGAACTTCTGCATGAAAAAAATAGAAATAAGTAGAATAAAGGCGAAAGTAAATCATTCATGGTTTCTAAATCAGGGGGTCTAAAACAAATTCAGTGAGATCCTCTTTAAAGTCTTGAAAGAAGGCAAAGTCAACAACAGAGATGAAGAAGACGGTGTTGTTGAGGTCAGTTGTGTTAAGAAAAGTAATATAGCATAGAAAATCTTGAAAAAAACAATTAAAAGGGGGCTTCTATTGCCATAGTGGAAAGGAAGAAAGAAAAAGAGTAGACGTGAGTTAAACTCTCTAAATATTAAAGAAAAGGTTAAAGAATAGAAGACCATAAATGAAAGAGATAAGTTACTCTAAAATCTTAAAGGGTCTAGACAAAACTGTTTACATAGGGCCAATTGCAGGTTATTTTTTAGACTTATTTTGGAGGTGTATAGGCGGCGTAGGCCCTAGATAGAATAGAGTATCAAAGAGAGAGAAGTTAGAGGGGAAATGGATAGCAAACAAGAGTACGAACATTGGGATCGGTAGAGGGGGAGATGTCTTCCTAGTGTTGGTCACCATTCATAATGCAAAGAGATTCGTAGGGAGATTCCATATACCGAAGTATGTCCTCTACATCTTCCTCTAAACTGTGTGAGAGTCAATGTTGTCAAAATCGTATCAGTCGTGATTTGACTCTTACTATTCGGCACGAAATCTAGGTCTAGCAAGTCAACTTGCATTAGAAATCATTTTTGCTCAAAAATTGTATGTTTCTTGGGTTAAATCATAAATATTGCGATTCAACTCAATGAAGCGCTGAATTGTTCGACTCAAAGTGGAAGAGGGAAAAAAGAGGAAAAGACGTGGACGGTTGATTTTGGAAAGAGAATTTTTTGCATACTATTAAAAAAAAGATACATTTTTTGTTATAACTCTTGCATCGATAAATCATTTCTTCAATCGCCTTCTCCTTTGCCTCTACAAGTCTAAGTTTGCAAGTCTTCTCTTCTTCAAGCCTTGCAGCCTTTCAAATCAACACTCTTCTACAAATCTCCTCCAATCGCTCCAATCGCCAATTCTGCTAGTCCTTCTACAAGTCCTCAATGCCTTAGAGCCTTCAAACGAAGTCAGGTATGAATTTTTTTTTTTTCCATTATTCTCTATTTCCGTTTTTTTCTCTTTTCCTTATTCTTCTTCTCTTCTTTGTCGTCCTCGGTTTTTCATTTTCTTTTTATGCCATTCTTTGAAAAATTATGTTACTTTTTTTGTCATTTTCATTTGCAAATGATGATCATCTAATGAAATAAGTAACTAACATTTGCAGGTCTTTGCCTGAGGACCCTTTTACTATTTTCTATCGAAATTTCTGATACTGTTTTCATAGTTTTGTTACTATTTTTGTTAGAATATTTTTACCTTAGTATATAATGAAATAAATCAATAATGGACTTAAGTTTCAGACTTATATTGTTTTATTAATTGTATAGTACTATAGTGTCTACTGTTTTAGACCAGGGGTTTAAAAATCGGTATCGGCCGATATTTTTCTCTTTCCTCCATTTTTTTGAAAATATCGGCCGATATGATACGGCCGATATTTCAGTCGATATAGTGAATATCGGCCGATAACGATATATATATCGGCCGATATTCATACCTTCAAAACCGATACATATCGGCCGATAAGATATGTATCGGCCGATATTTGTACCCCTGTTTTAGACTATAGTAGGAAATTTATGTGTTTATACTGATTCGTAACTATACCATGTATACAATTTCAAATGGCCATAGTATACTTTGTAATATTGTTTTCTGTTTAAATTTTATTTAAATGTCATGATTTAATTACTAGTACTTAATATTTAAAATTAAATCTCATAAGAATATATTTTTATGTCTTTTTTTATGATTATTTCTTATGGATGATAAATGACAAATTTATAGATGTGGATTTATAAATTTCTAAAGATTGTTAAAATGGTCTTAGGTCGATGAAGTCGTTGTGGAAATGAGGGACAAAATGAAGCATCGCAATTTAGTACTAGAGTGCAACTGGGCAACTACTTGCATATGCAATGCAACTATTGTAAAAAAAAAATCGTGGTATTTATCGCATGAAATATCATTTAGGAAAAATAAAAAAAGACGTAGCGTCATGTGATAAATGTTTTGAGTTAGTGATCCAAAAATTTCATGAGTTGATGAGGCACAATTTGGACACAAAAAGGAGAAAAAAAAGAGGCTCAAATGTAGGCTGGGAAACCTGATTATTACTTTGATGATCAAGACCAAATGGGAGATAAAGGAAAAGGGAAGGGATGATGAAAAAATTGTTAGTTTGGATGATGACAAGAAATAAATAACTCTTACTAGAGATTGGAAAAAAGAAGATAGAACCATTGTTTGCTTTGATATTTGTCATTTTTTATATTCTTCAATTTGGTGAAGAGTCGTGTGAATCAATTGTGAGATTTGGAATGGGGTTGAAACCTCCATCATATCATGAGATAAAAAATACTTTTTTTAAAATTGAAGTTGAAAATGTGGAGAAAATGTTGGAAAAGCATAGCAAAGAATGAGTAAAAAAAGATGCATAATAATGACAGATGGTTGGACTGATGGAAAGAATCGGTCCGTTACTAACTTTCTGGTCAATAGTCCCATGAAGAGTGTATTTCTAAGAAGTGTTGAAACATTTTTTATCTCAAAAAATGCGGAGAACTTTGCCAACCTTATAGATCTGGTCATAGAAAAGGTAGGTGTAGAACATGTGGTGCAAATTGTTACCAATAATGTAGGACCACAAGTAAAGGTCGGAAAAATCTTAATGGAAAGAAGGAATAATTTATTTTAGGCTCCATGTGCAACACATTGCCTTGATCTTATGCTTCAGGGTATAGAGAAAAGAAAATTCGAATCATCTACTATTTCTCATGCAAAAGCAATTGCAAAATTCATTTATGGTCATGTTGTGTTGCTAAACTTAATGAGACATTTTACAAAAAATCATAAGTTAGTTAGGCCAACAATAACGAGATTTGTAACATGCTACCTTACATTGAAAAACATACTGAGATGCAGAGTTGGTCTAAAGAGAACGTTTGGTTCGGAAGAATGAGATATGATGTTGTTGTCCAAGACTGAAAGGGAAAAAGTACATGATTTGATTTTTATAGTAAGTTTTGGAAACTTGTTGAATTATATGCCAAGGTTGGAATGCCTCTTATAAAATTGCGTCGGTTAGTTGATGGAAATGACAAACCGACAATGAGATACATATATGCGGGCATGGATCGAGCCAAGAAAACTATCGCTAAGAGATTGAATAATGATGAAAAGAAATACATGTCATACTGGAAATTGATAGATGCTCGTTGGAATGAACAATTTCACCATCTATTGTATTCTGCTATATATCATTTGAACCCTTCTTTCCACTACGACGAAACATTTTGTCTAGATATTGGAATTAAAAAAGGACGGTATTAATGCCTTGATAAGTTAGCGATTGACATGAATGACAGGATTAAAATTAATGAACAAATGCTTGCATTCAGAATTGGAAAAGAATTCTTTGGAAATAAGATGGCCATAGCAAAAAGGAAAGAAAACAACCAGGCATTTAGTATTTAGTATTTAGTTATTTAGTATTTACTTATTTATTATTTAAGTTTTGAATTTGATTTTTTATTTATTATCACATGTTTTATAGCCATTTGGTGGAAAGATTATGAAGATGAAACAAAAGAATTACAACGTGTTGCAATGAGGATTTTGAGTTTAACTTGCAACGCAACTAGGTGTGCGCAGAATTGGAGTGTATGTAAACAAGTATGTTTTATTTTTAACTTTAAATAAATTGATGCAATTTTTAACATTTGTTTAAGAAGTGGAGATACTAATGTTGTATGTTTGATTGTGTTCTCTTAATGTTTTTATAGCTTCATATGAAGAAGATGAATAGGCTAGAGGCAAAAAAGATGAATGCCCTTGTATTTGTAAAATACAATTTAGAATTACAAGTGAGACAAACTTTAAGGGATTCAAAAAAAGATTATGATCCTATTTGCCTATTAGATGTGGAATCTGATGATGAATGGATCATTGAGAAAGATGATCTAGCTCTTCTACAAGATAATTCTTGGTTGGAAGCCGACCAGATATTTCATGAGGAAGAGCCTAACCCCACAAAAGAAATGAGTAAATATTTTAAAATCTTGAACATTGTAATTTTATATTTACAATTTAGAATGCAAAATTTATAAAATATTTGACTTTTGTAATTGATAGGGATTTATTCAAGAAAGCGAAAGAGCGTTGAAAGAGAGGAAGAAAGCGTTAAAGAAATTAACAATAGAGATTGTGGAAGATGGAAAAGATATTTTATCTTCATTGTACTTGGATGTTTTAGATGACATTGATGACAATGGTATTCTTTAGATGTTTTGAAATTTTGGATAATAAAATTTTATGAATTATGATGAAGTTGGATTTTGAAAAGTAAAAACTTGATTTCTAATGCATTTTTATTTAATTTTGCATTAGTACATTTTGTTATATATTTATGTATTTTCATATTTCCTTATATATTATGAAGAATTGAACAAAACATTATGAATCTTACGATTTACAATTCACAATTCACACCCTTTGAATAATTGACGATACGATTCGAATTTGAGAACATTAGAATTCATATTTGATGGTGGATAACTTCACACTCATCCTTGTCATATGTCGTCTTACGATCCTCTCTTATTGATCTTTCCAGACCCTTTATCACTATCTTTGGGGGTTAGATAGGAGATAGGGTTGGTTAGTTCTCCCAATACAACTTGATTCTTCGTGGAGACGGGAAATGGCACCTCTGCACAACAATGTCGTGGCATCTCCTGCCCAACAATGCCCATCTTCTTGATTGTTGCTCGAGTGAGACAAACACTATTTTGTTGGGTGCTATTTTCTTGTCCGCTGCTCTGGTGATACAAATGTTGGTCTCTTTGTCTACCATTGCCCGCTTAGAAAATGTTGCTTTGTCATACATGGATTTCCTTCAATTTTCTCACTGCAGGAATGCAAGCCCTCCTCATTCTCCTCATTTTCAGCATTGCAAGGTCGTTTGGAAGAACTAACTCTGCATTTATTGGAACTCAACTTGTTAGGAGAAGCCACTAGAGAGACTTTTTGTTTGCACTCTTCACGACCATGTATCTTCCTTCTCATCATCTAGACAATAGATATGTTAGGCAACAACATGGCAGTTAATACAGTAGATGAGAAGGTCGGTGTAGTTAAGAACACCACACTTTTAACAAACGGTAACCATGCTTTATGTGAGGAACGAGAGGCGCAAAGAGTGAACATAAGCAGAGAGAGAGAGTGACTGAAACAATAGCGGCAGCAGAATGCAAGGGTTGGTGGCCACCTAGAGTCAGGCACTAATAGTGAAGAAAGATAAGAGTAAGTAGAAAAATGTAGAAGAAGAAAAGAAGAATAACAAAAGTCATAAACACCGGGAACACAGAAGAGCTAATCAGAATCCTTTAAGAGACATGAGACGAGAGATGCTCAGAAACCTTAGAATCAGGCGGCTGTCGTAGGCACTGAAGGCCCTTTCAAGGAAGAGAGTGGTTTCATTTCCTCTTGAAATCAGAGAGTGACTGACTACAATGCAAGATCAACTGCTGGATTGAAGAAAAGGGTGGAAGACGTGAGAGGAGGGATGAACAAAAAGGAAAAGTAGAAGAATGTTGCTCTGACGTATCACGTATGGTAATCTGAATGTATCTGTTTTTGTTTTCTTTGGGCTGGTTGGTCTTGGGGCCCTTTGTAATTGGCTGTTGTGGGCCTCCTCTGTTTTTCAGTTTTGGCCTGATTAACTTTTTGGGCCAGTTTGTTTTTCTTTTTGCTATTTTGCCTTGTATTTTGCATGTATTTATTTGGGGTATTCCCCTCTCTTTCAATGAATTACGTATCAATCATTAAAAAAAAATGATGGTAAGCGAAGTATGTTGTGGCCTAAGAAGAGAGAGCTTAGAAATGAAAGTGGTCTAAGAATAAATAATTATTAAAAATCAAGAGTTTTCCTTCTTGGTTAATGTTACTTGAAAATTCCTTTGCATCAAACTTAGTGGACTTAGTTACTTAAACAAAAATTCTTACTAATCATTATTTTTCAAGTAGAAGCCAAGAACTAAGAATCAATATTCTAGAAAAATATGCTTGGATAAAAGAAAATCATTGGAAAGAGTTCAAGCCTGAGTTGTTGGTTTAGGCAATAACAATAACAATTTAAAATGAGGAGTGGGTGCCTTCGCCTTGGCTGGGGAAAATTGAGACGATGTCAAAGTAAGGAGAGTTGGGAGTGTTTAATTCAAATTACTTATCAAACTCATAAAAGTCAATGAGAGAGGAGGGCTTCATGGGATATTGAAATCATTAACCAAATTTGGAATGTCTAGCAAATTAAATTTGTAGTTTTGTAATATTATTATTCGTGAGAGATATTGGACAAATTCTTCAAATTATAATTGTAAAGTCAAACAAGCAAGAACCTCAACAAAGATAGTGCTCAACCTTTTTCTCATAGAAAAAGTGTGGAATGATAACTATCTATAGAAAACTATAGAAAATAGGATCGTCATCCTAACATAGGAAAACTCTTTTAGCAGACACGGATTTTAGTGAATTTCTCATTTTACCCCCATCTGTTCATACGAAAAGAATAAAAAAAAAAAATCAAACATTCAGAAATCGGTGCACCGACCGGATCACTTTCCAAAGAATCGGTGCACCGATTTGCGGCTGACAACAGGGAACTGGAAAAGAGAATTTAAGGAGACGTGAGAGGATCCGATGGTTCGTAATTTCTTGAGACGTGAAAGACTCCAAATCAATTCACCAATTCACTGGAAAGTGATACGATCAGTGCACCGATTTCTGAATGTTTGATTTTTAAAAAATTTCGTATGGATGGATGGGGATAAAGTGGAAAGTCTGGAAAAACCCTTGTTAGGATGGCCACCATAGAAAATATGCTATTAAAAAAATGCTTTCTATAGAAAACTATTTTTTTTAGAAAAAAAAGGTTCTCTTAGTTTTGGATAGGCTAGCTAAATTTTTTACCCAATACAATTTTCATGTGTTAGACCCTTTGGCTTTTCTCCCAATACAAACAAATCTAAACAATTGTCCCTCTATCAAACTATAATGAAAGAACCATTTTTGTTTTCTCACATACAAATATGGTATTGAAATTGTTTACCGAACATGACTAGTTTCTGAGATCTTTTCTGGATCTGAATCTTTTACTAGTTAGTCTTTGTAAAGCCCCAAGACGACGTATTTTTTGGAAACAAGGCTCCCGATAACGAGACAAAAACTCCTTATTAAAATTTCATTTTACAAAATAAATTTAAATTATGGCTAAACTAGACAAAGATTTTGATTTTCGACGCTCTCAAGAACATGATTTTGATTCAGTATGATGTTGTGCATTGCATGGGTTTCTACTGCGGAATCCATGGGGTATAAATTCATGTTGATCCGTGGGAGGGTGTGTGAGTATTGTTGATCCATTGTTCGTGGGAGTTAAACCACATTGCCCACTTATGGATGTATCCATTGTTCGTGGGAGATGAGCCACGTTGACCATTTATGGGTGTATGAGCATGACTGTTGATCCGTTGTCCTCATGTTGTTGCGTTGACCTCTTATGGAAGCATGATTGTTGATCTGCTGTCTGCATGTTGCGTTGACCTCTTATGGAAGCATGATTGTTGATCTGCTGTCTGCATGTTGTTGCGTTGA
This sequence comes from Chimonanthus praecox, assembly GCA_022113865.1. NCBI lineage: Eukaryota > Viridiplantae > Streptophyta > Magnoliopsida > Laurales > Calycanthaceae > Chimonanthus > Chimonanthus praecox. The sequence continues at coordinate 42,081,614 of CM039095.1, forward strand.
CCTCTTAACAATGTATGAGTACCACTGATCCATTGCCTGTGGGAGTTAAACCATGAAGGATGATTGGTAAACATTGGCGGATGCATTATTGGATAAGCAGTAATGACATAGGCCCGCATGTCTGTATCCATCACAATGGCATCGATCGCCTTGCGATGTAAATGGTAAGGGTGCACCACCTAATGATTTGCGTGAGTTTCGTTGTGTGCTTGGCTGCGACTTGTGATTGGAATGATGGATGATAATTCATGATGCTCTCTGACGCATGATAACTATGAGATTCATTCGTTAGATAAAAACTGATGACTAGCTATTGGCATACTTGATTGATATTTATGTTGTGCTATATTTATTTCTCTTCACTGGGTTGGTTGAGCTCATTCCCGTATGATTTCAGGGACTCTGCCTGAAGAAGGGTTAGATGAACCACCTTAGTTGATTAGGGATATTGGAGCCCCTCTTTCCTCGGATGGACAAGAACTTTTGTTACTTTGGATGAGAAACATTTACACTCGGGATTTGTAATACATGATATGTATAAATCCTCGTTGTTATGTATTAAATAACTTGAGTTTAGGTTGCTTAAATCCTTTATGCTTTCACATTATTTGTTGATGTTGTATGTTTGAGATCCACGTGTTGATCTGCATGATGTTGTGCTGGCTACATGTGAGATGATTTTGAGATGGGATTATGCATTAGGATCGTTTATCAAATGATCAGCTTATCCCATTTATAAATGAAACTCTGCCAAGATTACGGTACGACTTTCCGATCTTCGATGAATCTAGAATCATGGTAGGTTTCTCTTGTGTGTGTGTGGAACCCCTCCTATGGTAGGATCAGTGTTGATTCAGAATTAGCATTTAGAAAGAAAAAAAAAAAAAACACGTGTCCCGAGGCTAAGTGTGGTGAGGTGTTGCACCCACCCTTCAGGGCATCCAACCATGCTTACTATTTATCCAAATAGTTAATCACCTTACAAATTTCTCCAATTATTTGTAAGCCATGCCCATTGTCGATTGGGTTCCACACCACGCCCATCCTGAAATTCCATTACTAGAAGTATGCAAGACCTAGAGAGGGGTGAATAGGACTAATCAGATTTTATTTCCCTTTTTAAAATAAATCAATTTAACAATATGTGCAGCGGAATAAATGTATATACAAGTGATAAACAAATGAATCAAACCATCAAAACAAACCATATTGTACAATCATTTATACTGGTTCGGTTCACCTGAACCTACATCCACTGTCAGACTTCCCAACTCTAGGGTCGTCCCAATATATTGAGCTTCACTCCCAGATAGTACAACCTAATTTTTTATAAAGGTCCGACCCCCATGGTTTAGTCCTCGATGCCTATTTTTTTTTGTAGATCGAACACACTGTTTTAATCCACCTTACAATTGATTCAAATGAAAAGACTAAGAGGAACACTTGCCTTGGGCCTTAACAATTCTTCAAAATGTGTATTTTTCTTATTGATGTTGCCGCGCCTCTTCCTTCAGATCTGGTTCACTTTTTAATGAATTTTGATAGAGCGGAACATAGATTCTAGGACAATGATTTTATTGGTTTTTGAGTCCTAGTAAATCAGTCCTCAACTTCTTCATAACTGAAGCATCAAATACTTTTTAATATCCTTGCAAAGGATGATGAAGAAAAGAGGAAAATGGATGTGAAAGGTCTTTGGTGACTTTTTTATTTACCAATATTCAGCTCTGTCTTTTGAATTCAACTAGTCGTACATTTATAAGACTGTTTTAGAACAGTTAAGTCTCGAGGCCTCCAGATTTCCTTCGTGGCCTCGAGCCTGTATAAGGCAATACAACACACTAGATTATCAGATTTCAAATTTTAATTTTAATGATATTTAGTCAATGGCCAGCTCACTAATTCGTCACCTATCCGTGATTGGTAATCACAATATTTAAATACCAAATCATAAGGAGGAAAAAAGATTTTCCATAATCTTTTTCAACTCAAGAGGAGCCTCTAAAGGTTTCCATTTTTTTCATGTGCTAGCAAATCACAGTGAGGCTTATTTTTTAGAGATTGAGGATCCTTCAAAAGATTCTTTCATCATTGTGAGATGGCAAATTGATTATTCATAATCCCATCAAATCAATGGGAGCCTTTCTAGGATCTCCTTATTTCCACAAAATTTTCAAACAAGATGAGATATAGGATATTTCGAAATCATGAGCAGCCTTTCCCTTTTTTTCAAATCTTTCCTACCATATCTTTTAAGATATTTGGTCAAAGGCCAGATGACTTGTGATCCCACGCTGAAATACAGCTGTCTCAATCTTTCCTCAGATATGGACAATCTTTGAGGCCTCGAAACTGAAACTAAACATTTTTTAAATTTCCAATTTATTAATTAGGCTTTACCTAAGGTCCACTATAATCCACTTACCTGTATGCCAATCACATGTTCGGTGTAGACTCTTCTATGCATAGTAGATCTTCTGACATCTTCACATTCTACTAAGGCAAGGTCCAACACATACTGTCACGCTCGGTTACGGAATTGACAATACATAGATTTAGTCAAACCGAGAGCCTAACACATCCATCATACCAATACATACAAATGTTATTTCAATTGTGAAATAACACCTCTACCCAGCTGAGAGCTGGGCGTGTGGGAAGAGTCCCACATCGCCCAGCTAGGTGGGGATAAAAGGGGTTATAAGAGTGGGGGTTGTTAGCGTTACGCTCGGAAAGAAGAAAAATTGAACGGAAATAAAAACACAGCACAACACAATAATTTTACGTGATTCGGCCCACCTAGCCTACGTTCATGGAGCTACAGTGTAGCGACCCGACCCGATTTTTCGGGATTTTAGGGTCTCAGTAGCAGTAGGGATGTGATGGATCCCGTTATAAGCCTTGTATCGCCTGATCCCGAGCTCAGAAGCTCGGAGGGCATTTTAGTAATTTAAACTATTTAATACCTTGTCACAAAAAAAAAAATAATAATAAATAAATAAATATTTGAAAATCACACTTTTCCTCATCCGAGGTTTGACATCCGATTTTTTTCTCTTCTGATTTTGAAACACTGTTTTTGCAAAAATCTGATTTGAAAAAAAAAAATGGAAAAGAAACCCTAAACCCTAAAACCCTCCCCATTATAAATCCCTCCTCTTCGCCGCGCACTGTAGCACGCAGCTACAGTGCCGCGGCGCCCTTGCCGCTACCTTCTCCTTCTCCCTCTCGGCTGTCCGTCTTCTCTCTCTCCCTGGTTCTTCTCCTCTCGTCCTCCGGCCCTCTTTCCCCTCGCCCCGACGACCGGCGTCTCGGAGCCGCCGTCACCGCCCGACCGAACAAGGTATCTTCTTCCCCTCCTCTTCTTTTCTGTCGGTTCCTCCCCCTTCCTCGGTTTTCACCGATTTTCCCTGTTTTTCTCCTCCCTTTTCTCACGATTAATTTTCAAACGCACACCGGTGAGGGAACTAACACACTTTTAGCATACACATTTCTGCATTTATTTATCTTCGAATTATGTGGATGCGGAATGCGCAGAATGGGACCCCTTATATCTAGTTCTACCGCTCGGCAAGGGAACCGTTCAGATAAGTATGCGGTGAGGGGACCACTCTGTGTATCCGCGTCCGGTAATGATGTGAGAATGATAGATGAACTTGATGTTATACCAGTTGTGCATGATTAAGTAATTTGGATGTGGTTGATTGACAACATGATGAAATATCAACATGCTAGTATATGGTAGACTGTGGTATACCTGATTGTCTAGGATTCGATGTTGCTTCATTGAGAACATGTCTATTATTACTTGTACTTGCACATGCCTATTGTTAATCATACATGCATTTGTAGGATGTGTAGAATGTCGGAGGGGCTTGGACGTTAAATAACATTAGGGTTATGTGGGGCCATGCGGCAGACGCGTGATGGGATGTGTACCGCCTTGTGATTGGATGTGGGTAGTCGTGCCCCTAGCTTGAATAAAGTGGTCGGTTTGTCTTGTGGTCACCAGATACACCTTTGGGGGAGGTGTAACCTGACTTGGGGAACAAGGTGCCCGGAAGTCCCCAATAGGGATCCGTTGGGGAAGTAGTCGTGTCAATCCTTGATAGGCCATCAGGCTGAAGGTTGGTTCACCCAAGGTAACCTTAGAAGCCTCTTGTAGTTCCGATACCCAAAGGTGGAATGAATGAGATGATCCCTGTGTGACCGAGTAGGCTGAGGAGGTGCTCGCCTAGGTCGAGGGACGAAGCGGTGAGGGGCAGCTCCCGCTGGCATGAGTTGTGATCCCTGTGTGACCGAGTAGGCTGAGGAGGTGCTCGCCTAGGTAGAGGGACGAAGCGGTGAGGGGCAGCTCCCGCTGGCATGGGTTGTAATCCTCGTGTGACCGAGTAGGCTGAGGAGGTACTCGCCTAGGTCGAGCGACGGAGCGGTGAGGGACAGCTCTCGCCGGTATAGTTGCGATCTCTAGATGACCGAATAGGCTGAGGATGTGCTCGCCTGCTCATTGGTTAAGGGATTGAGGTTGTTTAAATAAGGTGGTCGTGGGCCATGTTGAGTACCTACCGAATGGCCCGTACGGTGGGTCGAGTGCGTGTTGTGTGGGAACCATGTATGTGGGTCTTTGTTATTCCTTAGTGGTAGATATGCAGTGTGTAATATATGTTGTGTGATTATATGCATGTGTTCCCTTGCTGAGTATGAAGTACTCACCCCCTTGCCTTTCAGGTGGCTCGATGGATGCGGGATCCAGCGGGTCCCAAGACCAGGCTTAGGCGATGATGCTTTCGGATTGCTTAATTACTTTCCTTTTATTAATTAAAAAGAACCTTGTGTTTATTTTGGATATTGTTTATCGTTGTGGATGACTGTACTAGCCACCTATTGCACTGTTGTGTTAACTGAGCTTATGGCATCTCTTCTCTATTATGGTTATTGATGTTTAGTCAAAAAAAAAAATATGTCGGTAGTTTGGAATGTGTGATATCTCGGTTTAGTATCGGTAGTAACACGTCGCTTCGGGATGGGGTGTTACAGACAGAATATTCACTATAAATGAGAAAGAAATACAAGTACAATATTAATGACTCCCTTGAGTCATGAGCCCAAACCCGTAGTCCCGAGCCCCTTGTACACCCATGTATAAGACACACCGACGTCACCTCTCAGTTGATGTGAATCTCTCTTATACCCAGAATAGTGAACCCAACTTCTGTGTTCCTCCCTCTACGCTTCCTACATCCTACGAGCATATCCCGATATGCTTTTCAAACGCGAGCGTCTCCGATGATGGTGTGTCCCACACACACAGATCTGCACTTCTGCTCTGGCGAAGGGGTTTGTCTTTCCAGCCGCACTTTTGTTGGCTGTCACTCACAGATCTGTGAACCCATATCTGCAACAGAATTGCACTGTTGCTTCCACCCCTCTTCGGCCATCGAGCTGTCCTCCAAACAGTGTCAGATCTGCGTACCATTGAGATCCCACCCACTTGCATTACAGCCATGCATTCCTTCACAAAGACGCATGCAGTAACTGCATGTTGACATGTAGTCAACGTCCAGCATCCTTTGCTCATGCTGAGACTTCCTCCATGGTAGCCAACGAAAGGCACATGGCCAAAAGGCAAAACTCCACTAACCCATCGCCTAGCATATATACTGCAGTTACCGTAGTTGGCTAGGCAAGTTGCCTTCCAATGTAATCTCCTACATATCCTATTAAGGATATTACCCGCGCTAGAGATTTTGTGTACCACATAGTAATTGCTATGTAGATCCCTATCCTTTTTATTCTCTTGCCATGTGAGAATCCCAAAATCTGGTGCCCAAATTTTCTCTACCAAAATCGTTGCTTTCACCGTGTCTCCCTCATGGAATTCGAGACATACATGCAGCAATCTCCACCTTGGCGAGAATTCACTTCACCAGTACCTCCGAAGACGATGTTCCTCCATTACACCCATCAAAAAATGACCGCTCTCGACTTTGCTCCACCTGCAGTGGAAGTTCTTCCCTCAGCTTGTCCTTGCTCACAAGCACTGCTCCACCACTCAGTAACTCAGACCATCAGTGTGGGATTCAGCACATCACCTTGCTGAATCTTTCTTCTGCTGTATGCAGAAGACCTACAGATACTGGCTAATTGTATCAACCTTGTGTCCACATACACAAGCATTGTGTGTTGACGTGCTGCCCATACCATGCACCGTCCCAATTTCCTCTCTGTTTGAAACCGAGAGAGGCACACTACAGTGTTGTATACCTCTGTATACAGTCAGACAACGCTGTGCAGTCCACCAGAGTTGTCCTACTACCACAGCACTACTGTATGTTGTTCATGTTCTGCTGTGTTTGCCATCAACACAGCCACCTACAAGGCCACCAACATGCTGCACCTCTACATTGCTGTATCACGTTTGCAATCTCCTACATGCAAACTACAGCGAGATTTGCACTGCAGTATTTGGACTGCCCACCTTCTGCAGAGCCGATACCTCCGACGTCTCTGCTTCTTGGAACAAATCAAAGACAAATCTGTTCCACTCAACTCTCTGAGCTGTAAGTGAAAACCCTTCCAGATCAGCCTTTTATAAGGCTGCCTCTATCTCCTACATAGACTGAACCGATCAGCCCACTGACAGAAACAACACATGGCCGAGAACTCCTCTTCGACAATGCGCCTACACATTGTATTGCACCTCTCTGAAAAACCAGAGAAACCTCTCTGGTTACATACGCTGGCAGCAACTTGGTCGCCCGCCTCTATACACCAGGCATTGGCCGCCTCCTTGTTACACACTGACCTTCCATACAGCAGCGCCTCTGCTGCCTGTGTGCTGCCTTCAACGCAGGGATTTCCACTAGCGCAGCCCCTTCTGCTGCTGCCTGTTGCTGTTCAAGCCACCTCTATCTTGTAACTTGAGCCTTCACGCTAGCCAACCCAACCCAGATGATCGCCATTGCTGCCCAAATCTCCTACTAGATCTATTTCTCGGCTTACAGCCCAGAACCACGGTCTTGCCCACTGTGTGCCCTGCTGCAACTGCTTTCTGATGCCTCCAACTTTATCGACGGAATCGGTAGAATGCCAATCTTTAATCCTTGGTGTTGTATCCCGTTCACCCACGAGTCCCTGGTCTCCAACCAAAACTACTGATACCACTTGTTAGCGTTACACGCGAAAACAAGAAAAATTGAACGGAAATAAAAACACAGCACAACACAATAATTTTACGTGGTTCGGCCCACCTGAACTACGTCCACGGAACGACAGAATATTCACTATAAATGAGAAAGAAATACAAGTACAATATTAATGACTCCCTTGAGTCATGAGCCCAAACCCGAATTCCTGAGCCCCTTGTACACCCATGTATAAGACACGCCGACGTCACCTTTCAGTTGATGTGAATCTCTCTCATACTCAGAATAGTGAACCCAACTTCTGTGTTCCTCCCTCTACGCTTCCTGCGTCCTACGAGCACATCACGATATACTTCTCAAACGCGAGCGTCTCCGATGATGGTGTGTCCCACACACACAGATCTGCACTTCTGCTCTGGCGAAGGGGCTTGTCTTTCCAGCCGCACTTCTGTTGGCTGCCACTCACAGATCTGTAAACCCAGATCTGCAGTAGTATTGCATTGTTGCTTCCACCCCTCTTCGGCCATCGAGCTGTCCTCCAGACAGCGTCAGATCTGCGTACCCGTTGAGATCCCACCCACTTGCATTCCAGCCATGCATTCCTTCACAAGGATGCATGCAGTAACTGCATGTTGACATGTAGTCAACGTCCAGCATCCTTTGCTCATGCTGAGACTTCCTCCATGGTAGCCAACGAAAGGCACATGGCCAAAAGGCAAAACTCCACTAACCCATCGCCTAGCATATATACTGCAATCACCTTAGTTGGCTAGGCAAGTTGCCTTTCAATGTAATCTCCTACATATCCTATTAAGGATATTACCCACGCTAGAGATTTTGTGTACCACATAGTAATTGCTATGTAGATCCCTATCCTTTTTATTCTCTTGCCGTGTGAGAATCCCAAAATCTGGTGCCCAAATTTTCTCTACCAAAATCGTTGCTTTCACCGTGTCTCCCTCATGGAATTCGAGACATACACGCAACAGGGGTAACCCTCCCCATTGTGAGGCCTTTTAGGCCTGGTCATGTGGGCCAAGGGTCTAAGATAAAATCGTGCTAGTCGAGTAGGGCCCAAAGCAAACAATACATGATGGGGTCGGGTCGAGTTGTCACAAGTGGTATCTGAGCACGATTCAACACTCGGATTGTGGGGGCTCTCCACTTGTGTGAATTGCCTACCTGTGTGTGTGGACCCCTATCAAGTGTGACATGATAGAGCTGAAACGGCTCTGTTCTTAAGGGGGTGGATTGTAACACCCCTACCCAGCTGAGAGCTAAGCGTGTCAGAAGAGTCCCACATCTCCTAGCTAGTTGGAAAAAGAGGGGGTTATAAGAGAAAGGGGCAACCCTCCCCACTGTGAGGCCTTTTGGGCCTGGCCATGTGGGCCAAGGGCCCAAAGCAAAACCCTGCAGGTCGGGTAGGGGCCAAAGCGGATAATGTCACAATGGGGTCGAGTCGAGTCCTCATGGAAATCGTGTTCCAAAATTATCTCAGGAAATGCATGAATGAATGGGAAAAGAAAAGTATACATCATTTATTCCAAAGTCAGTGTTTGTTCTCCTCACCTAAATGAGAGTGTGGAGTGCACACGAGTTCTAAAAGCTCACAAAGTGCTCAGAAATCAAAACTAGTTGTTTTAGAAATTTTAAAATAAATTAGATAAACAATTCAGGTGATTGTCGATTCAACCAAGAACAGATCCGATCGATGGCTCTAGCCGATCCGACTGATAATCTTAGAATTGGATTTGGGGAAAATCAGACAGGAAAACAACGGAAAAAAAATAGAGAGAAGATAACGGATTCCTGATAAATCAGAGTTCCTTGTGACCGAAGAAGGAAGGGAGGAGTCCAGTCGACCTACCGGAAAATGAGAAGAGAAAGAGAGCTCGACAGCAAGGAGGGTCTACTTTCGAATTTGCCAAAAGCGGGAAAGGATTATGGCTTACAGGTGATCAAGGTTTGGGATTCCTCTTTATAGTAAAAATAGGTCAAACAGGTCGAGTTTTTAAGGAGAAACTTTGGGTATTTTAATAAAAAATGGTTTTAAAACACTATGATTGGGAGTTTGGAAATTTTAACAAAATCCTCGATAACTCGAGTCTAAAATAAAATTTTCATTGAAAATCAACACTGTAAAACAATTTTAGGAAATAAAGTTTCAAACTCAAGTAAATCACGAGTATTTATGAAATCACATTAAATCAAGCATTGGAGTGGATCTGTGCGGGTTTCTAAGTTCTTCATGTGTATTAATGCAAAGGAAAGGTGTGTGCAAATTTTGGTGGCCTAAGGATTCAAATTTTGATCACTGTGAATTTCCAAAAAAATTCCATGCAAATAAACCAATAAATACATAAAATGCACTATTTTCTTTGGTCTGACTGACATCTGGCTTCGGTCTGACTGATAGAAACTCGAATGCCAGTTTGTAAATTTTGTTCTTTGAAGGTTTGACTGATCACTCCCATCGGTTCGACTGACAAAAATTCAAAGTTATGTCTGCAGAACCATGTCTCTGAAGGTTCGACCGATGGCTTTATTGGTTCAACCGGCGATAATTGGTCAGACCGAAACTCCTCGTCGGTTCGATAAAAAAAAAAAAAGAGGAAAAAAAAAAGATTTTTCAGCTCACTCCACAGGCCATCACTTGAGCCCCATGGCTCAGTTTTGGGGAAACTTGAACTCGTTGGAAAGCCCACACACCCAACTACTCTACTAACCCATAAAAATCCGAATCGAAGATCCACAGATCTCCTCAAAACATGAAACTGCGGCTCGGGTCATTTCAAAACGGCTGTAAAAAAATTTCAATCTCCATATTCGTCTTGAAGCATGATCGAATCGTCTAATGATTCTGTCGGATCGTCCGATCAAGACAAAAACTCATGTCCGAAAGTCTAGATCTCTGGAAAATGATCTGATGGGTGTCATCGGATCTTCCAATGGGTATGTTTCAAGTAGATCTTGCACCTTTTTCACCCAAAAGGCCATAACTTGAGCTACAGATCTCGGATTTGGGTAAACTTAGACCCATTGAAAAGATCTCTAACCAAGTTATCCAATCCAGCAAGAAATTTCACAAAATTTGGAGTCCAATTTCCTTGAAAAATTCAAAATCACATGTTGTGTCATTACAGGTGTCCAAAGCAACCTTTTGATGAACTAGATCGAACCTCAACTAGTTTTCGGTAAATGAATGAATTATTGTCAATAAGATCCAAAGATGAACGGTTGTGGTGAAACTGAATGGCTACTAAAAACTCGAACAAAAATCTGCCCCCAAAATTTGAATTTAAGATGTTAAACTCAGTTCCCCCAAACTGGGTTCTCTCTACCAATTCCTTTGCCCAATCGAGTGGGTTGTTGGCCCATTTTACATAGACAGTGTGGATTGTTTGTAGCCTTAGTTCAAGTGAGTATTTGATGCAATGTAGGCCCAAATGTGGCTGGGTTTTAGACAACTTGTAGGCCTTCAAATACCCCAACAAAGTCACTGCAAAATCGAACCTTGTGCAGGCCGAGTTCATGCTAGTTTTGGACTGAGTTGGGTTTGCCTTGAACAGTAACTGAGAATTCAGCCAAAACAAAACTCAAAACACGATGATTAATGACAACAATTCCTTGTTTATAACCAACTTAAATTGATTCAATCAAACACAAAGTAGTTGAAGAATAGAACTTACTTGATACACAATGTAGAAGTACATTTTCTCTAATTCCAAGATAAACAAACTACTCATAACTTAGACCAAGTCTTCCACTTGAAGAACCCAACGAATAAATTTCATTCCTCTCTCTAAATTGGCCTCCTTAATTCAGCCATATATGTAGGTATTTATAGAATTTCAAACTAGAAAACCCTAATTAAACTCTACCTAAGGCTAACTCTAGTTTTACATAGATTAACTAATTAAAAAAAAAAAATCAAATCAAAACAAACCCTAACTTAACAATAACTGACTCACGCCCTAACCACACTCAAATGCAATGTTCTATACATCCAAATCTTTATGCCCATGTTGGAGAAGAGAAGAGTCCAAGTTATAAAAGTGAGAGAATTTTAATCGCGTGAGGGTAGTAACATGTTGGGATTTAATCCCCAAGTTAGCAGAAGCAAACACACACGAATCATACAATCAAACCAAAAGAGAGACAAGATTTTATGTGGTTCGGCCTAAGCCTACATCCATCAAAAAAACAAATCAAATCTTTCACTAAATCAAAAGGGTTTGGAAAACGTTTCCCTTCCCTCTTCCTATCTACAAATCTCTCTCTCAAACTCACGTATAGCATACCACCAACAAACGAGACCTCTCTTATTTATAAACAGTAATACGGAAGTTTTCCCTAACAAAAATAGAAAGAGAAACAAAGAGGAAATGAGGGAAAAAAGGAAAGTTCCAAAATAAAGAGATTTTCCAGGTTTAAATCCGAAAATCCCTTATGCAGAACAAACCAAATCCTAACATAACATTCATTCAATCCACACCATTCATTCAAAATGGATCAATCAACCATCCATGCGTGAGAGTCCATTCTTGGCTGTTGAAGCACTCCACAGTCCTTGGAGAGTCCAAAGACTGCCAAACTCAGTTCGGAAGAGAGAATGTAGGAGTGGCAGAGTGAAAGAAAGGGAGAGGCGCGGCTCGGATTCCTTTTGACACCTGTTAACAAAAAAATGTAATAACTCGGTACGTAACTTAGAATTGGTCAAACTTGGTCTTCTTAGAAAAAAAATTGAGTAATATTTCCAATGGTCCAAATTTCATTGAAAATTTAAATCATTTAATATCTCAAATTAATCTGGAAAGTTAATGCTATGCTTATGTCAATCATATTCTAGCTAAGTTAGCTAGATTTGTTGACAAGTGTCGCCTCTACAAGCTTCACACAAATTCTCTTTCTTCCTTTAAAGTTTTGAAGTGTAACCCTCTCCAAGCGGGGTCCGTTAAGCCCTCAAGTAGGCCCTAGGGCTATTGGTGTGGTCCACATACACAAAGCTACCCACGGATAGCGTACATTGGTCAATTTCATCCAATACTTGCAACGGTCAAAGATAAAATTCTCTTCACCTCCATTTCCTCTTTGAATGTCCACATCAACAAGTTAAATAATTTTGGGTTAGACTGCAAATCATGTTAGTGTTTTCTAATCATGAATATTTGAGATACTGTTTTGAGCTACTTAGTTATAAGTTGAAGATTAGAAATAAATGTTGATGCTTATTCTATTGCCATAATATGAATGTCAGAAACAATTCATGATAAAATTCCATTCGCTTAAAAACAAGCATGATAATTAATACATTTCATCCTCTTTAAACATGCAACAAGTCTGATTAGGGAGAGGACTTCATGGTCCACCGTTCCATGTTGAAGAAGATTTTACTTGGGAACAGGTCAACGATGAGGTAAACCATTTTTCCACTATGAATTGCAATTTCTAATAGACTGTAGATCAGTACATGGATCTATGTAAGAGGAGACAGGTTGTTGATTCCACTTGTTATCCTCTGTGTCACTGTTGTGATCTTAATTTAATTCGCAAGCATACGAACCAATTATAGTGTAGTGAATGAGTGCGAGGTCGTACCAAAGGGAAATGAACAAAATATATGTATGAAATAAAAATGGCACTATTAAAATAATGTGATTTAAGAAAATAATTTTCTAAAACATGAAGTTATAATCTTAATTTAGCAAATTTCTAAATTTACATAACCAATAATTAATGAATTATCTAACTTTAGTAGTTAACATAACTTTTATCACTAATTTATAAATTTTGATTAAAATGGTGGAGTAAATTTAAATGACCTCAATCTAATTTAAAATGTAAAACTAAAAAACAAATAAAATATTTCTAACCTAGTTAAATCATTTTAAAGATTTGTATGAAAGAATAAAATAAAAGAATAATAATAAATTATTTACATACTATATAATGGAATCGAGACAAATATCGAAGGTGGCATGTTATCCTATTTAAAAATAAAATCATGACCTAGACTATGAAAAAATTCTGGAATTATAAAATATAATTCAAGTTCATTATTTATTAAAATTCTAATTAGAAAAATTACGTCGTCCATTAAATCAGAATTTTTCAATTCAAGCCTTAGGCTTAAGCGGGATTTAAACTTACATTTCCCAAATCTAAAATAAACCGTTCTTGAAAAGAACCCAAAAATCGAAAATTGGTCAAGTCCCACTAATCCTAACAGGGGTTCCACTTTTCTTTGAAAAATTCTAAAATTAATTTGTTTCATAATGTTCATAAAAAGAATTAAAATAAAATTAAAAACTATCACTATAAATATTTAATAAATGGGAATAACATAAATCTAAAGAAACCGCATTGAATTTCATTTAAAAATTGGAAAATAATGAAATACAATCCTTTGGACATTACATAAAAATAAAATAAATATGTAATACCCTGACCCAAATTAGACGTGTTTTAGCTTAATAAATCTTGCTTAAACCGGTTAATCTCGAAGATTACGGTTAGGGCTTTGAGAAAAACTCAAGTGTGGCCCAATCTGAGCTCAAAAGCTCAGTGATCCAACTCGTTAAGCTGGAGGGGCAAAATGGTAATTTACCGCTTATTATTATTATTTTATTAATTGTGTTATTATGTGATTATTATTTGATGATATTATTCTCCTTAATTAAGGATTCCTATTTCTGATTTTAAAATAATTTTATTTTCAGAAAATAGTATTTTAAACCGCTCGTCAAAACCCTGAAAGGGAGTAATAAATATTTTAAAATGATTTTGGAGATGAAATAAATTTTGAAACAAGTTTATTATGCTAGACCATTTTAGTATGGTGTAGTTTATTCTTTCAAACCCCAAAAATGAGGACTTTAAATTGTTTTATTTAACACAAGTTAAATTACATAAATAGTGTTAAATCATGGTTTTTAATTAAATCTATGGTTTTTGGTAAGTTTTAAATCTCCAAATTTTTGTTGTGATTAGAGTTTGTAAAACCCAACTTATCTATCAGGTTGGATTAAAATTTTCAAGCCTTGAAGATATTGCTTTTAGTTAAAAATCAAGTTTTTATTAAAAGAGGGGGCCTTTTGCAAAACAAAAAAAATGGGAGGACTTATCTACAACCGAGAGTATTGAACAGTGGTTACACTGTTCGGGACATCGGCAGTAGCTATATGCAGTGGCCACCCTTTGATCAGTTTATCTATAAATTGGCCCTCCATCAGTTGGTTTGAACTCCCAAATCTTCATCTCTCTCTCAGCCTCTGCCATCTGAGTAACCCAGCCAATCCTCTTAGCCTCTTTGTTTTCTCAGTTTAGCTTAACCGTAGCTTAGAGGGAAGTTTTTCAAAAGATTAGATTTCCAACCCAGGAACTCAAGTGAAGGTAACCATTGTGTTCCTCTTTCAATTTCAGTCTATTTAGAATCAAGAAAAATCAAGTTTGGCCAAGATTTGAGTGTGTAAAACCAGTTTGAATTCTAAGGAAAAACCCGATTTCTATTGTATCAGTGTATTTTCAGTGTTAAAATCTAATGGCCTGCTTAGTTTTAAAACTCCTGATCACTCCCTATGGAAAGAGGACTCACAGAGGAGTCCATCTGACCGGCTAGATGTGAAAATCGAATCCGGGAAACCCATTGTTTCCAGATTCGTATTTTATACAGTGACTGCCCGTCACTGTCTGTTGTTGCAGGCAGTGGAGGAAGAAGCTCTCGGACGGTCCGAGAGTCGATCTTCGAATGGTCTGAGGGTCACACCCTTCGGACGTTCCGAGCTTCACCCGAAGCTCGAAGCGTTCGAGGCAAGTTTGACTTCCTCGGATGTTCCGAACCGAGTTCGGAAGGACTGAACCCCACTCGGACGATCCGAGCCTCACTCGACTTGTTCCGAGACACCAGACCCACCGAGACCCATTTTTCGGATTTTATTTGTTCGGAAGGACCTTCGGACCATCCAAGACCCGATATTTGGACGATCCGAAGTCAGACCCACAGTCCGAAGTCAGTGGATAGGTTAGGTAGTGGTTCGGATGATCCGAAGCCACGGTACCTTATTCCGAGGCTTGTTCCGAGGGACCCAGTTTTTTAATGAAAAATCTTGTTCGTTTATCAATGCATGTGATGTTAGTACCCATTTAAATTAAAATGTACTAACCCTCTTCTCTTATTCCTATGGTGTATCTACTATTGTATTCACTTCCAGGCCGACTCTATTGGTCGGGCACTGAGTGACTTCACTTCCAAGCCGACGCTATATTTGTTTGGCACTGAGTGACCTCGAGACCTTACTCAACATGTCAGATCTGGTTCTATCCAGAAGATAACCAATAAGTGACCTGAGTATCTAGACCTAACTCAATAAGTCAATCTGGTTAATGCCCAGAAGACAATATGAGTTTTGGACTAAGCACCTTATAATTATATATTATGGATTATTTTAAATTAAAATGGTTAGAAATCAAGTAGGAGACTCAATTCCATTTACCTTAGAGATTTTTGGGAAAACAAGTATGGTTTTGAAATACTACTTGTGTGTATTTGATGCCATGCATGTTGACTTATGATTGATTGTGCATTTGTTTGCTTGTTATATAGAGACCGCGATACCACACATTTTCGGTGAGGGAACTTAACTTTGCAATACGTGTAAACAGGTTATATGAAATGGATCTTGAGCAATGAGTGGTTTCAAGTTTGATGAACCCACTCATGTGCCTAGACATGATGCACTGTTGTAAGAAGTGCTATGTTAATTGTGAAATGCTTATGATGTTGATCATACAAGATATGTAATACTGCTTCCACGTGCCCTTGACTATTGAACCAATATCGGCCATGTGTGTGAGATGGTTTACGTCTACTGGACCATGGGTGTCGACAGTTGCTGACTTGAGGAGTGTCAGTATCGACCATGTGAGGGCCGGAGATGTACTTGAAAGGATATATTTTGACAGTGTTAGGACTTAATACGATGGTCTCGGCGTAGTATATATGCGTTACGTTGGATGACAGCAGTAATGGAAAAGATGATGAATTATGGGAATGATGATATTATACTTAATGTTGAGAATTTGTTATCAAGCATGAGATATTATATTACAACTGTTGATTATTTGCTAATCTGATGTTTACTTAAACTGCACTGTTATATTTCCTTCACTGGGCTAGTTAGCTCACCCCACTCACCTTTCAGGAGATGAACCCAAAGATGAGAACCCTCTATTTGAAGCTTAGGGTGGATAAGTTGTTACGTTGTTTTGGGATTCCCACTGAGGGGAATACCCTTGTCTTTGCCTTTTGGTTCTTGGAACCATTTGTTTTTGTAAAGTACCGTGTGTGGTACTTAGTTTGTTTAAACGTGATGTATTAAACTACCATGTTATTGTAGTTACTCTGATGATGTTGAAATGATAATTCAGTGTTGGTATTATGTGTTCATGTTATGTATTATTGATTGTGTTTATGTTGGGTACTTTTATGGTATATGTTTGAGTCCACATGTTGAGATCATGTGTAACCTTTGGGCCTAACTGTTGATCCAGCCCAGTTAGACTTCTTCAGTGTCGTTTTAGTTTTCAAAAAAAAAAAAATCAGTCTCGTTCCGGGCCCACCTTTCAGGTCGGGGCGTGACAAAATAACTTACAAGAAATTAAATATTTTTTCTTTATCTTTAGTCATCCAACTTCAGTCTCTTCAATGCCTTGCCCAGTTCAACCTTCGATGGACCCAAAGCCATCAATTTATAGGAGGGAGAATAGATGAGATAAGGGACTTATTCAAATTCAGCCGATGAGTCTCCTTCTTATCTTTCTTTCTTATCTCTCCTTCGGTTCAAATTCTTTTATCATTATCTTCCCTATCTTCTTCTACTGTTGCTGAGTTTCAAAAACCAAGGGAACTGGATAATAAGCTGGGTTGCTCGGCCTTCCTCTCTCTTATCTCTTCCGGTCATCTCGATCGGCAACCCAACTTCTTCTTCCTTATCTCATTCAAACTCTTTTTTTTTTCTTATCCTTATATTCTTCTATCTCTGAATGTAAATCCAGTTGTTTGAAACCTTCAAGCGATCCCTCAAATGAAATTCACTGGTCCCACTTGGTCTTTTGGACTTAGATCCCATATTTGGACTTTTATCTGGCCCGGAATACTGGTGGATTTTGGCTCATTGGCTTCAAATAGCAGAATTTGTTTTCAAGCTTCAGATTCAAATAGTGGGTCCATTTGTGTGTTTATAAATTTCTACCACCTTTATAATTTAACACAATCTAAAAAAATATTATTATAATTCAAACTCTCATATCCGGATCTGAATTATAATAATTTACAATAATTCCAAATCAAATTAGGTGGTAAAAATTTTAAACTTTCCAAAATAGGACTATGGCCCACTTTTCTGCATTTTAATTCATTTTTCTTATGTTCTCACAAATACACTGCAAAACTTGAAAACTCCATTAAACGCATCTATTATTCACAAATCAAAGGCTAACTAATCCAAAATTAAAGGATAAAATGGTAATTTTCAGTGCTCAACAATCACTATATATATGACTTCATGGCTATCGGTATGTAGTCACTTCCTTTTCTTACCTGTTTCTCCAAAGGATTTGTCTTCTTCTCTAAACTCTAAATTGTTTCCGTACATTTTACAGTATGACTTGGGTCAATGCTGAGCTCGGGGGAATGACACAACTTCATTAGTTGAAAAAGATAAAGATTTGTTTTTATTCGAAAAGATTGGATTCGACCTAAAGACATGCAAAATAGTGTTCGTATCAAGGAGGGTTGGCTTGACTCATTTTATGAAGTGAGGTCTTCCCTCAATCCTTCTGGGTCACTTTCCATGGGATTACTCCCCATTGACTTATCAATATGTGTAGATTGAGAGGTTTATACGTGAGATTGTTCTTATCCCCAATATGGAATGGGGATACTTATGTTAAAAAAAAAAAATATTCATACCAATTAACTTTTTTGATCATTGGTACATGATCGTTGTAGTCTCCAACATATAGAAAGTTTATTAGGATACGTTGTATGTTTTTTATGAATTTGTCCTCGTACTTTATTTAAGAGCAACATATGTTTGATCACTTATGGTATCATTTTGATGTAGGCCACATTCCTTAAGAGCCACTTAAGGTTTGAAAATAGTCTATTGTAGAAAAGAAATAAATTGTATATTGTATTCAACTCTAAGCTATCACATGCATTTATATAGCCTTTAGCCGACCTAGGGCTATCACTATCAGACTCAAACACTTATCTTATTCTAAATCAAATAAATCTCTAAATTAGAGATAAAGACACATTAAGAATCCTAATTATAATAAATCTAAAAATCATAAGTATATTCCAACACGCCCCCGCAAGCTGAAGCGTGGATGAATGCGAAGCTTGGAACGTGAAGAAACGACAAATAAACTACAAAAGTGGTGCACCGACTGGCCATGAAGTTTCGTTGGAGAACCAGAATACTTCTTGACTGCTAAAATTTTGTTGAAAAGGCAGCATTGACTGGCTGCAAATATGTGTTTATGTGGAACGTTGATTGGCTGCAAAATGACATGAGGTGAACACTTGAAAAACAAGGGCATAATAAATGGCAAAGTAAGGTTGAAGCGATCACATCGATCAATCAGATCGGAAAGGCCAGCAAACAAAAGGGCTGAAGCCATAAAGGCCAGCAAACAACCGGTTGTAGCCATAAAGGTCAGCAAATAAAAGGTTGTATCCACAAAGGCTAGCAAACAAAATGTTGTATCCATAAAGGCCAGCAAAGAGAAAGGACAAATAAGAGTCCTCCAAATAATGTGAATGAATTCCACAACAAATGAACAGGTGTCCAAAAACAGATCGTCTCATATTGGAGAAACGGCGAACTAGGCATTCTCAAATGACAACAAAGTAGGAGGAGAACGACAACTTACGTCCCTTACTTCGGCTCTCCCCCTTTCTTCTTGGCACAAATCTCACAGATTGTGGCGAGAAGAAGCAACAAAAAACACGAGGTCTGAATTGGGATTGGTGGACAAAACACCAGAATAGTGGATCTGATGGAGCAAATAAAGGAGAGAGGCATCGTCCACGATAACAAAGCCCAATACTACGGACATAGCCAGCATCGAGACGTGCAAATCTGACTAAAAATCCAACTAACACAACCCATTTACTTTCCAAATCCTTAGAGCTATGCAGAGACTCGAATAAGCTGCAGGTGGAGATAGGTGCAGCAATGGGCGGTACAGCACAAGAAGATGGATGAGGCTTCTATTTCATACCAAAATGATAATACCACTCATCAATTAGTATTTCCTTCACTTGGGGGTTGCAGCAAGCCAAATTAAAAGCTTCTTCACAGAGGCCACAGGGATGGATCAGCGACAACAGAAGCGAAACAGGGCAGCAAAAAGATGGCCAAATGCGGACGGTCGCAACCACCAAGATCGTCTCAGATCTGAGAACAGTTATGCTATGATGGGGAAAAAGAGAGTCCCAGATTCAAACCAATGAAACCCAGGGACCAGATCGAGGTTTTTGACTGTGTGGGTGGCTACTCTATGCCGACAAATGGCAGACTTGCAGCAACATCAATGGCGTCTCCAAATCATAGAGGGCGGATAGTATGCAGATCTGGAAGTGGCTTCAGATCTGCGATCTGAGAAAGCTTGCAGATATATGTGGGTCTGAAACCCCACTGATGAAGGAAAAAGATAGGGCAACTGCAAGTAGGGTAGGCAAAGTGCAGCAGATCTAATCTGCAAAAGGCGTAGCAGCCAATGCATGCGTGTTTCTTTCTTTTTCTTTGGGTTATTGGGTGTCCCGATATGAGAAGAATAGTGTTAGAGACTATGTAACTGCTATTAGATGAGAAGCCCACGCACAAATAGGAGGGTGAGATCCAAGCAGTGTCGCCCACGAACAACGTAGATGCAAGATCGATCTAAACCCAGCAAGTGATCTAGTCTCCCTCCCTACCTCTACCAATGTATTGCCTCCAGCAGAGGGAGAGAAGAACAGGCGTGAATATTGAAGGCTCACTCAATAGGAAAGAATTCTAGCTGTGAGTCCCCTCCCTCTGCCAACGAGATTCTTCGAGCAGAGGGAGAGAAGAGAAACCCACGTGAAATCAAGTCTAAAATCGTAATCTTCTCTCATACCATGTAGAAAAGAAATAAAATGTATATTGTATTCAACTCTAAGCTCTCACATGTATTTATATAACCTCTAACCGATCCTAGGGCTATCGCAATCAGACTCAAATACTTATCTTATTCTAAATCAACTATATCTCTTAATTAGAGATAAAGACACATTAAGAATCCTAATTACAATAAATCTAAAGATCATAAATATTTTCCAACACCTACTGAATAGAACGTACTAATTGATGGGGTCGGAAGCAATGGAGGAGATCTATGGACTAGAATTTTCACAATCCTCGTGGGTGAATTTTGTTGTGGGCACACCGTCATTCACCACTAAAGTCTTTTCCAACGTCAATGGGTATAAGTGGAGAAGGCTCACTGGCTAAAGTGCAAAATAGGTATCAAAATTAAAAATAAAAAATTACATTTATTATAGAGGTAATGATCCGTGCACTATGAGTTTTCACCATGATGCACCACGTTTGAAAGAAAAAGACTATTCTGTCATTACTTTTCTTCTTCTCTCTTCTCTCTTTCAAAAAGATACGACAAAATAGTATTTTCCTTTTAAAAGTGGTGTACAACAGTGAAAACTTATAGTGTACATATTATTATCCTTATTATAGGTATTATATATTATAATTATTAAAGTAAATTTAAGCATTTAAAAAGTCCAATGGAGGCTGTTGCGCCCCTTTCTGTCAATTTTAGTAGTGCCCGGATTCAGGTCTGATTTTTTTTTAATTTGTAATAATTTACTAAAAATGACTAAAACAGTTTTATAATATTATATGAAACAGGAAATGGTATAGAACAAAGAGTGAATTAACACAATAATGAATCCATTCCTTTTTTACTCGTTAGGTGAAACAAATTTAACATCCAAATGTGATAAACATATGTATATTAAAATGGACGTGGATTAACCAGAAAAAATAAAAATAAAGCCTAAGGATTAAGATAATGTTAGTGTTGGAACTAGAGTGGAATTCCCCACACCATTAGAGATTGGTGTTTGTAATGGGCCTTCAGCAGATCTACCTCCTAAGATTTCTCAAGCCTAGACTTGGCATATTGCTATATGGGCAATGGCGGCTTGTACCCCCGAATGCCTTCAAATATCACCCAGAAAATTATATAAATATATTGACAAAAATAGATTGAAATTTTTTGAAATTCCAAAAACCATGGCTAAAAAGAAACTACAAGTCACCAGTTTGTAGACTTCAAGAATTCCTCTAAAAGGCAATTTGATGATCAATTTCCACCCTTATTTGTGTAAGGTCTTGAGATCAAGCGTCCCTCAACATAGAAAATGTCACTTTCCTTAGTTCTGTATCCGATATGTGCAAATTGAAAGATTTACATATGGTCTAAAAATTAGTCAGGTGAGACGTTTGAAAAATACAAGAGGAACACTTAGATTCCTTGATTTCAAAAAAAAAAAAAATCCTCCGTAACACTTTTTTATGAGTTCACAAGGATCCATGCCCTTCAAACTAAGTGACTCGTTTAGTGAAAAGACACATTTCAAAAAACAACATTAAAAAGTTTTAAAATTTTTAAAAAAATCTAATCTTGAAAAAAGTCCAACAATCCTCCATTTATTCAAAATTGAAAATTTTATAAAAAAAATAATTTTCTGAGCATTGTTGAACCATGCATAAATGGAGGCGTCTTCCAAGTTGAACTTTCACTTAGTCCAATACATTAAAGTTTGTCTAGGTCCATAGATAATGGCCTCAGCTTTTAACTAGTACAGTAGTATCCATTGAAAAACTAGATATACTGGAGAGTAGGGGGTTCAAAATTCGCTTTTACTGAGATATTGGACAAAATATCTCGGTGCTTAAAAACCCGAGAGGTTACATAATGGCTGAGATCTATACCCTAATAGATACACAATTCACCTAGGCTCTTCAATTTCTTAATTTTATGCATGAATCCCAGTTTCATAAGTGATCTAAGAGTCCAACCCAACTCTCATAGGAAGTGGCCCCACTTCCAAATTACATAGGTGAGTCTCTTGAGGTGCATTTGTATGATCTGCACCCCTCTATACTAATACTATTAAGAGCATAAGCTTAACCTCCCCTATTTCCATGCAGACATGCACTATATTATTTAGATAGTATCAATGTTTTAAAAATTGACTCGTGAAGTGACCCTTTCAATTGAAGGTCGGATTAAATAAGATTCAATTGGGTTCAAGCGTGGTTAAACTCGTGTTATGAATATTAAATTATTAACTAAAGTTTAATTAATGAGTTAAAATTAAATGTTAAATAAAAAATATTTTTTTAAACATTAAAATATATATATATAAGTTAAAGAATTTAAAAAATATATATTTTATAATTTTTGAAATGAATAAATAATGTATAAGTTATAAATATATTTTTAGATCATTTTTATTTGTCTCTCTAATTCCAAAGGTGCCTAAGTTAACTAACATTTCACTTATGATTAAATGAAGGCTCGGCATTTAGATACCCCCAAAATCTGTCAGTAAACACTGCATTTAAATTTTCTAGTGGAAATTACGTTTCTGCCCTTCCGCGTGGAATCGACCGAACAACAGGCAATGCATTTTCGCGTCGATCTATCGATCTGAGGCGTATACGATTGTGCGATTGATCAGACAGTTCATTTTCGAATAGATCGATTGATCAGAAGATTCATGGAATAGATCGATCGCACGATCTCATGGTTCAATCGATCGATTGAAACACATACCTTCTTCATTGCCTTCTTCTTCTTGTTGATAATTTTAATTCTCGAGTGGTTCAATCGATCGATCTCTTCTTTCCCATCATGTTCATGTTCTTCTCTTTCTCTTCTTCTGCTTGTCCTTCTGTGTCGTCTTCTTCTTCTTCTTCTTCTTCTTCTTTTCCTTCTAAAAATGGAGGTTCCTGCAAATGTTACAAAGAAGAAAAGGTGTAGAAGCAGCTTCACCGAAATAGAACTGGAAGTCGCTGAACTCCTCATCCAACTCCACACTCACTTTCTCAACTTCGAATCTCCATCGTTCCCTTCATGGGACAGAAAAAAGAAGCGATCTTGCATCGATATAAGCTCTTCTTCTTCTCTATTTCCCTCTCTTTCTCCGTGTACTGGTAGCAGTGAGCCCAAAACCCACGTCAAGGTTGAGGCTTCAAGTCCTGCCACACCCCTCTCTTTCTCTCCCAGCGACACAGACTTTAAGTTTAACCACTCGAAAATTAAAATTATCAACAAGAAGAAGAAGGCAAAGAAGAAGGTATGTGTTTCAATCGATCAATTGAACGATGGGATCATGCGATCGATCGATTCCATGAATCCGTTGTTAGGATCAATCGAAGTGAAAATTTCCTTTAAAACTTTAAAGTTATTTTTTAAGCACTGTGTATTTTCAAAATTTCTCAAATTGAATATCTAGACTAATTACGATAACTTGATAAAAATACTTTAAGACTTTAAGGTCTTTTGACACTCTCAAATGCTTAAAATAGAGTGTTTTACAAATAAGGGTATCCCTCGGATGTGTCGAAAACACATTTGGGAGTGTCAAAAGACCTTGAAGTCTTAAAGTATATTTATCAGGTTATAGTAATTAGTCTGAATATTTAATTTGAAAAATTTTAAAAATACACAATGCTTAAAAAATAACGGTCTATGTTACCGATGCTACAATAATGCATAGTGCATTAGTTAAATAATAAAATCTCCTTTAAAACTTTAACGTTATTTTTTAAGCACTTTGTATTTTCAAAATTTCTCAAATTCAATATCCAAACTAATTACGATAGCCTGATAAAAATACTTTAAGACTTCAGGGTCTTTTGATAATGTGTTTTCGGCACAGCTGAGGGATACCATTATTTGTAAAACACTCTATTTTAAGCATTTGGGAGTGTCAAAAGACTTGAAGTCTTAAAATATTTTTATCAGATTATCGTAATTAGTCCGGATATTCAATTTGAGAAATTTTGAAAATACACAGTACTTAAAAAATAACTTTAAAGTTTTAAAGAAAATTTTATTATTTAAATAATGTACTATGCATTACTGTAGCATAAATAAACATGAATCAATCGCACGTATGTGTTTTAAGCTAGTTGGCGTCTCCGATTTCTCCAGCTAGCTTATGGAATCGAGCGATTGATTCATGTTTACTGTATCTTCCGTTCGTGTTCGAGTGATCAATCGCATGATCCCATGGAATCAATCGTATGATTCTACGCGGAAGGGATCGATCGATCGAAGTAAAAATGAACTGTCTGTTCAATCGGTCGATTAATTTCTACTTAAAAATTGAAATGAGGTGTTGTTGACAGATTTTGAGAGTGTTTAAATGTCGTGTCACGCCCCTACTCGAAGTGTGGGCCCGGAACGCGATTGATTTTATTTTTTTTTTAAAAGATTAAACCAACACAAGTAATGTAACTGGCCGGATCAACAGTTGGGCCCAGACGTCATACATGATCCCAACATGAGGACTCAAACATGTACCATAAGTCTGATATACAACAAAAGCACAACAACGACACACAAGATAATCACATAAATCCAACACTGAATTATCATTCAAAACATCACCAGAGTAACTACAGAAGCATAGTAGTTTAATACATCACATTTAAACAAATCAAGTACCACACCCGGTACTTTACAAAAGCAAAAGGTTCCAAGAACCAGAAAGCAAAGATCAGGGTATTCCCTTCTGGGGGAATCCCGAAACACTGCCGCAGCTTATCCACCCTAAGCTTGAAAAAGAGGGTTCTTCACCTCGGGTTCATCTCCTGAAAGGGGGGTGGGGTGAGCTAACTAGCCCAGTGAAGGAAATATAACAGTGCAGATAAGTAAACAACAGGTTAGCAATAAACAACAGTTGCAACAAATATCTCATGCATGATCATAAATAAGCATAATATTATCATCATTTTCATAAATCATCATTTCCTTTCCAATACTGCTATCATCCAACGTAACGCCTGTCAACTACGCTGAGACCATTGTATTAAGTCTCGACACGGTCAAAATACATCCTTACAAATACATCTCCGGCTCTACCATAGCCGATACTGATACCCTTAAGTCAGCAAATGTCGACACCCGTGGTCCAGTAGACGTAAACCATCTCCCATATGGCCGATATTGGTTCAATAGTCAAGGCACGTGGAGCAGTCTTACACATTTCATATGATCAACATCATAGGCACTCTTACCATAGTGTGTCAAGTCTAGGCACATGAGTGGGTTCATCAAATCTGAAACCACTCATTGCTCAAATATCCATATCAAATAAACCTGTTTACATCAAGCTGCAAAGTTAAGTTCCCTCACCGTAAATGTGTGGTTTCGCGGTCTCTGTTCAAACAAACAGACAAGTGCACAATCAATATACATAGCATCAAATACGTACATACAAGTAGTATTTTCAAAACCATACTTGTTTTTCCCAAAAATATCCAAGGTACATGGAATTAAGTCTCCTACTCGGCTTCCATCCTTTTTAAATTATAATAATCCACAAGATAGAATAATAAGGTGTTCAGTCCAAAACTAATATTGTCTTCTGGGCATTGACCAGATTGACTTATTGAGTTAGGTCTAGATCCTCGGGTTACTTCTCGGTTGTCTTCTGGATAGGACCAGATCTGACATTTTGAATTAGGCCTCGAGGTCACTCAGTGCCCTACAAATATAGCGTCGGCCTGAAAGTGAGATCACTCAGTACCCGACCAATAGGGTCGCCCTGGAAGTGAATATAATAGTATTTATACTATAGTAATAAGAGAAGAGGGGTTGGTACATTTTTAATTTAAAAAAGGGGTACTAACATCACATCACATGCATCCAAAGTAATCAAATAACAATATTTTATACTTCAAGAACTGGGTCCCTCGGAACATGCATCGGAACCAGGTACAGTGGCTTCGGATCATCTCAACCACACCTAAACTAGTCACTGACCTCGGATCTTGGGTATGACTTCTGATCGTCAGAAGATCGGGTCTCGGATCATCCGAAATCCATCCGAACTGATTAAAATCCGAAAACAGGTCTTGGTGGGTCTGTAAGCCTTGGAACGTCCGAAGTTAGGGCTCAGAATGTCCGAGTGGGTTTGGTCCTTCCAAGCTCTGCTCGGATCATCCGAAGGGTCTGGCTAGCCTCGGGCGTAACTGGGCTTCGGGTGAAGGTCAAAACGTCTGAGGGTTAGCTCTCGGACCGTCCGAAGGGCTCGGACCATCCGAGAGTCGTCTTCCTCCACTGCCTGCAACAGCAGACAGTGACGGCAGAGGCACAGTGAAATACGAATCCGAAAACAGAGGGTTTCCCGGATTCGGTTTCCACATCTAACCGGTCTGATGGTCTCTTCTGTTAGTCCTCTTTCCATAAGGAGAGGTTTGGATCTCAGAAGCTCACTGGGCCACTGGATTTTAAAGTAAAAACCTCACGAGTAGAAGAGAACCCATAGTTTTCCTTAGACTTCAAACTGGTTTTTCTTACTCAAATCATGGTCAAATCCGGTTTTTCTTGATTCTAAACCGATTGGAATCGAAAGGGGAACACAGTGATTACCTTCACTGGAGTTCCTGGGCTAAAATCCGGTCTTTTGAAAATTCTCTTTCTAAGGTACGGTAACTGAAACTAGGAAGAAAACAGTGGCAAGGCAGTGAGTCTCGGCTGGTTTTCACAGAGAGCAGATAGACTGAGAGAGAAGAAGAGGTTTGCTGGGAGTGAAAACCAGGAGAGGAGGGTCGTACTTATAGAGAATTGGCCGGGAAAACTGGCCGGACAACCACTGCATGCGGCTGCATGCAGTTATGGGTGATGTCCGCTACAGTAGCCGTTGGTTGGTTGCAGATCAGCCCTCCAACAGTTTCTATTTTGTAATTTAGTCCTCCAATTTGATAAAACCCGGTTTTAAACTAAAAGCATGATTTTGAAAACTCAAAACCTTAATCCAACGTTACAGATAAGTTGAATTTTAAGAACTTTGATCATCATAAAAATTTTGGAATTTAACTCTCACTAAAAATCATTGATTTAAATAAAAATCACAATTTTACACTATTTACTTAAATAAACAAATGTGAAAATAAACAATTTAGAGACCTCATTTTTTGGTGCAAAGGAATAACTAGACCATTCTTAAAATGGTCTAACACAAAATACTAGTTTCAAAATTTATTTCATTTCCAAAATCATTTAAAATAATTAATACTCCTTTTTGGGATTTTGACGGGCGGATTTAAATAAATTTATTTTAGAATCAGAAATACAAATCATTTATTAAGGAGAACATTATCATCCAATAATAATCACATATCAACATAATTTATGAAATAATAACTGAAAGCGGTAAATTATAAAAATGTCCCTCCAGCTGGACGAGCTGAATCAGTGAGCTCACGAGCTCGGATTGGGCCACACTTGGGTTTTACTCGAAGTCTTAACCGTAATCTTCGAGATTAACTGGTTAAAGAAGATTATTAAGCTAATATATGCCTAATTTAGATCAGGATATTACATGTCGAACCTTAAATGAATAACGAGATTGATTATATTGTTAACAAACCCTAATTGAAAATTTCAGGCAAGTATTAAAGTAGAGTAGAATTACAATACCATTTTAAAGAAATTCAAAAGGCTAGAAAGTAGCTGTCGAAGATAGATTAGGGTCCTTTCCCAACACTTGCCCTGAGCCACTCACCCTTCTCGTTCCCAAAGAAGACTCTCTCCCTCTTAAGTTGTCCTTCTCATTTCCCCATTTCCCCATTTCCCAAGCAAAATCCTCTCTCCCTCTTTAACTCATCCTTCTCATTTCCCCATTTCCCAAGCAAAATCCTCTCGTCTTTCTCAGTTTCCGAGCAAAACCATGTCTCCCACTTGTCTCAGATTTTCCTCGTTTGGGGTTTCCTTTCCATTTTCTTGTCGCCTCTCTCTAGATGAGGAAAATCGAAGCTCAGGTATGACATTTTCCCT
The DNA here is from genome assembly GCA_022113865.1 of Chimonanthus praecox. Classification (NCBI taxonomy): domain Eukaryota; kingdom Viridiplantae; phylum Streptophyta; class Magnoliopsida; order Laurales; family Calycanthaceae; genus Chimonanthus; species Chimonanthus praecox. The sequence goes on from CM039095.1 coordinate 42,109,885, forward strand.
TCCATTAGCTCATTTGCTCAACATTTTCAATCCAACTCTTTTTCTTCCCATTTTTTCAAGTTGATTTCACCGAGTCTTTTAATTTCATTTTTGAAAAAAAAAATAGATGATAATTTTTTTGAGAAGGTAAAAAAAACAATTTTTTAATTTATAATTTTTGAAATGGGTTTTTAAGAATCATTTTTAAAATTCTAACTTATGGAGCCATCCGTCTTAGAAGGAGAGTCATTCAAATAAAGTTCAACCGGATTGATTCGTAGTTAAACTTGGTCAAATTCGTACTATTAATATAATATTATAAATAATATTAAATTATTAATTAAAATTATATTTTATAAAAATATATTTTTTCTCTCACAAACATAATTATAAATACCTTAATAAAAAAAATCTCAAAAGTATCAACATCTTCATCTTCCTTTAAAAAAATCAAAAGTTTTTAAGGGTTACAAATGTAATGACCCGACGTGATACATTGGAGTTTTGGTGAGACCAGAGTATCTTCAAGGTGCTTCTAGGGTTTTGGAAGCAGAATTTAGCGCATGGACTCTTATATGAGCCTAACTTTGTATGCTTAGTTTTTAATTTAGAGGTTCAATGGGTATTTTGGTAACTTCACAATTTGAATGTTCATTTTAAGTAAAAAATATTTGAAAACACATTGAAATCCTAGAAGTTGAACATTTAGATCATCTATTTTACACACATATCCCTTCAAATGGATACACTAATGAACATGGAAGCTTGCACGTTTTTCCCTTTGTAATCTGAATCTTAGTTTCTCGGGTTTTAAATTTGAATTTCAAAACATTCTTTTTGAAAATCAATTTCAAATTTTAAAGCCTAATTTGTTGTGTTTTAATTTTTTTTTCAACCAATTAGTTCTAGTGTGCTAGTTTATTATGTGTATTAAAAAAATGCATATGGTGAATAGCACCCAATACCCATCCCGTGTGGGCCCACTGTTCACTAACCTACCCAATCCCCTTTCAACTCAATTAAAAGTTTGAGACCCCAACTTCATAAAACCCTTGCCCCATCATTTTTCCCCAACTTCCTCTTTTGTTCCCATCGTTTCTGAACAGGGAACTACAATCCAACAACGCCCGCCCAAATCCCCTCCTCCAAACCTTCTACCGCAGCCTACAATCCTCTTAACCGAGCATCAGCACTCACATCTGTGTCCGGCTAAAATCAAATTATCAAAAAACCAACATCTTCATTTAAAAAAATTAAGGGTTTTTAAGAGTAACGGATTTATTAGATAAATTGAGTTGACTCACGGGTTGCAGAAGGTTTTAAGGGTTTTTAATTCAGAAGGATTTTTAATGACGCGTTACGGCCGGATCACGGTTGACCAGCGGGTCAACCCACAGGTCAAACCGAGTTTGATAACATTGGTTATGGGTCGATTTTTTTGTTTTTTAAAAAAAAAACTGGTCAAACTTTTATGGGTTTCTTCCATGGAAGGTTTTTAGAGAAACCGGACGATACTCATGCCAGTCACAGTTGAATCGGCGGCTCAACTTCGGATCGGCCTGATTTTCAAAACACTGGATAGAATTAGAGATTTAATCTCTATATCTTGTATAATCTGTAATCATATATGACTTATTTTCCCATTGAACCTTAATTGAATTTTTCAATCTAACAAGTTGGGTTTTATGTTAAAGATGATCTAAATCAATGGGTTGAACCCCATCCCTTGGATTTCCCCAATTTTTTTTCCTCTGCAAGGATTTGTAAATGAATCTATCCATTAAATAAACATGCTCCATAATCCCTACTCAATTTAGAGTAAAATTCATGACCTAACCATCCATCAATTATAAGACTTATTTGACTAAATTTACTTTTCGTGTCATACTTTGATCCATTAGACCTACAAGTGTATTTATCACACTCATAACATTAGGCATATAGATCCAAGCCATTTAAAGCTTGATTATCTACTTGTGGCATTCACATGCTCACGGGGCCAGCAATTAGTAACTTGATTTTTTTTCGTATACTTACCTAAATGCATTTACTTATTAAGTCCACACCAAGCTGTTTTGAACACCAATCTTTCTGTATAGGCCTCCACACACTAACAACTTATTTTCACAAATACCAATTCTCAGATATTAACAGCGGATAATATCGGAATAGTTTTAAATTCTTAGATTTTTACTGAAAAAATAACGGAAACTCATGTGGAAAATATAATATAAAAAATAACAGAATAATAATAAAAATATCAATAAAATAAAAATCTTAATACCGTTCATAAACAACTAATAACTAATTTAAAATGAACAATATATTAGAATACAACAATCTTTAAAATATTAACAAATATTTTAAATAATTATAGAAATTTCATTAAGATTATTGCAAAGATTTCTTAATAAAGAATTTATCAAAAATTTACTAAGATAATATCGTGATATTACCATTTATTGCATTTTTAATGTGAATTTAACAAGAATTTACTGCAATGCCAATAAATACACGTTATTAATACATTAATAGTATTTTTCCAATAAAAATGTGATGACATTAACAACATGAAAGAGCACAAGTTTCACAATTAACCTGATGGGCTCATTTTACATCGAACTAATTTCAAACTAAATATCTTCAAAATCAAGGGTTTAAATATCATACTATCCGATATATACTGTCCGATATATGATATATATTTCCGATATCGACTGATAACAGTGATTTTAATTTTTAAAAAATAAGAAAGAAATTTCTCAGTTGAAATCTCAATTAATATCGAGATTTTTTTTCCCCGCTCAAAAGATTAGATCACTTAGAAGTAGAGGCCATCATATTTTGAGATGATGGTTGTCGCGCAAGACGGCTAATGTTGACCAAAAAACAAATTGGGCTAATGTTGACCAAAAAACAAATTGAAAACGCGGTTCCTGATGTTTCTTTAATCTATTTAAGAAAATGGTTAGGTCAACCTTTGAAATGTTGTATGAAAGATTGGAGCTTGGCTCATTGGGCCCACATGGATCTACTCATGGCTACCCCCACTAGTTTCAAGATCTTTACAGAACCAATCTGAAGGACCACTTTACAACTTAGAATAATTGTATAATTCCATTAAATAAATGCACTATTTTTATGTCCACACGCTTGTGATTATGCAAATCCAATTGAACATGTTCCCAACTTCCCATCAACTTGCAAGTGGAAGTCACTGGGTTATAATTCGATTGACAATTAGTCTAATTTTATGATAAATGAAATTATATGCAAGTTTCGTTAAAAAAAAGTCAAATTTAAGACTACTAATCATAAAAGTTTAGACCAATTAACTATCAGTGTTGATTATTTAATTATTTTTAGTAATTAAGATTTAATAAAACAATGAAGTTCTATCCTTTGATTATTTTAAGTTGGGTGCTAAAATTTGATCTAAATTGAACAAATTGTGTTTGATGACTGATCTCTTGATCTTGGGTTTTAAATCCCAACATGGCTCAATAATCTAACCTAACCTTAATTGACATTGAGGTTGAATTGAGGTTGATTGGTTAGAATTTATTAAAACAGGGAAAATCTCGAAACGAATATAAAATTGAACCGACGGTCCTGGTTACACAAATGAACTATATTATAGAAGTAATTAAGTATTTTGTTAGATGTGAAATAGGCAATTCTGGTTGACTCATTAACATACCTAATACAGATTAGTACTCTCGTTAGCCCCTTCGTTGATAGTCCCAGCCGTGGTACTTTCCAAACCGTTAGGCTTGTTCACGGTCAAGTTCGTACAATACATTTTTTTTTTTTAAGATTTGATTCCAACTATATCTAAAAAGCTTGAGTTTATGAAGCCCATTTGCCTTTTATAGGTTAAAGTCTGAGTCTGACAAAATTGCAGTAAACATTGTTTTTATTTAATTTTTATTTTTAGTATAAAAATCTAACCATACAAATTGAAAGTGGACTTGAAGACCTATTACTAGTTATAATTTTAATCTAAATTTTAACTTTTAACCACTTGATTTTAACAGTCAATTTTGGAAAATATCCTTAAAAAAATTAAAAAATTATGCTTTGTGATTTTGATTGTTAAGAGCATGTGGCTAGAAATTCATTTTGGAATGAAATTTGAGTATATTGTAGGTACTTAAGTCTACTTTCAATATGTACTATAGTTTTTAAATATATTTTGAAACCTGTTCCAGTAGTTTTATCATTGTAACTGAATATTCTGGTATTTTGGCTGTTTCGGTGTGTTGTTTAAGACAAGATAGCATAAAAACTTTAAAAAAGTATAAAATATAATAAAATATGAAGACAATAATAAAAACTTATAAATATATTTAAATTAAGTATTTTCATCATTTTACTGTTTTGGAAAAGATAGCATAAAATTAAAAAAAAATTAAAAATATAATAAAGAATGAAGACCATAATAAAAACTTATAAATATATTTAAATTAAGTATTGTCATCATTTTACACTAACCTTCATAAATAATAATACAAGTTATCATTAAATAGTATTTTCAAGAATTTTTGAAATTTTACTCTAATAAGAATTAATTACAAATTGAATTAGACAAAACTCCAAGAAATAAACATGAATTCTCATTTATTCAAAATTAAAGGTCAAAATTTAGGCACATTGGATCTAATTCATTTGTTTCTAGAGTTTTCTTCATACATATCAAAAATAAATTATATGAATTGCAAATACAAGTTATGAACTATAATTAAACCAAATTTTAGGTCGAAATTCAATTTATAGCCACTTGAATTAAGAATGTCCGATAACTTTGATCATTAAAATTAAGTGGTTTTATATTTAATTTTAGGCTCAATTTTATTTTCAATTGTAGTCCAAGTTCGTATTTTTTTAGTTGTACATTTGGATTTTGTGTATCCCAAAAAAAAATTTCGACGAGCGAGAGGCGAATAGTTTCGGCGTGCCCTAATCTAATAACGAGTTTATATGGGTCTGCTGGACCATCCGTGGCCCACCCGATTTTTTATTGGACTGTAGGATCCGAATTGTAAAAAAACTCCAGAATCTGGGTCAAACAGTCCATGGGCCGGATCTAGGCCCGTTTACAGGCCTAGTTAAAACTTCAAATGCATGAAGAACTATGGGACTTGAACCTAAAACCTCTAATTCTTGTGCCAAATTACTAATTGAGCTACCCCGTGTAAGGTTGAATAGCCACCACTTTAATTTGGTAAATTTAGTATGCCACATATGGCTGAAATTGAAATTGAATTATAAGAGAACTTGTGATTCAATTATGTCAGATTAATGTTCCGATTGGACTTTTGGATATTAGATATCAGTGTGTGATTTTTGGACATCATCAAATCAATCAATCGTTCTAATTGTCTGCATAATGGACACTCTCTCTCTCAAATTTAATGCCATGGTCCATGGTTCCATACAAGAGAGTGACAAGGAAACAACCATATAAGTTGACAGTCGATCAATGACAACAGGCTCCATTATAAATTGTCAATCATCTAATGAATTTTTCAACACCCCACCCACCAAAGTTTGGTCATCTTGTGCTTAGAATCTTTCATTCCATTAATGCATGTATAAAGAGTCCGACATATGGCAAAAATAACAAATTGGCCATAAACAAGTCCAATTCCTCATTAATATTTAATAGACTAATATTTATTATTTTTCATTTATACTTTTATTAAGATAGTGTATTAAAATAGGAACTTTTTTTTTTTAATTTACGTATGGAAACCGTGTGATACCCAGCGTAAAATCTCCACAGGTGAATCCACTACCCCTAAGGCACATCAAAATTAGGCCATGAGGGGTCGAACTCGCAACCTATAGGAACTTTCTATTTGCTTCTGAGAAAAGATTTTATCGTCGATAAATTAAAAATAAGAGGGTAAAATAGAAAAATTCTCATTTTCACTTTTTCATATGCACCATATTAATAAAACTACTGATGTACAGATCAATTTTTGAATGAAAAGTATATATAACAATAATATTTAAATGTATATTTTACTTAAAATAGTGAGATTATGTAACGAGCTACAATTTGATAAAATATTGGTTTAACTGGCCTTAATCTAAATTAAAATTTTATAGTTAAGTCAAGTTAGGTTGATTTATGGGAGGAGAGATCAGATTGTCAAGCAAGCAATGGAATTTTATTTTGACTTTGACGGTGAAATTGGACCTTAAAATTCCTAAATGAAAGTCCATGGATAAGTATATGGGCAAGGCCTTTATTTTTATTTTTTTATTTAGGGCTATAAAAGTCCACTTAGGTGGCCATATACAAAATTGCATGGATTGTATACAATTTTTTATTAGCAATTCAGATGATGCAAATCATGACAATATCTTCTATCTATTTTCTTTCTCTATAAAAATTCCAAATGGAACGTCGGTGCCCAAGAGATTATTTATTTATTTATTTATCTCAATGCAATTAGGTGGCAATTTATATTGATTGAATCATGTAATAGGAACATGGGCCCAAATACTATTGGGTGTGATGTTGTGTTTAACCAACCTCTTGTGGGTTTTATTTTTTAATTGAATTTCAATAATAAAAGCCTGATATGGTGAACGTAGCATGTTGTAAATGTCTCAATGTCTTTCTCATTGAAAGTAGTTTATATAGAAAATATATGCCTTCTAATGAGAAAATAAATCAAGAATCAAATTACAATCATGTGATTCATAAAACTAATGATAATGGAAAATATAATTATGGAAAGTCAATTGTGTTCATTTATACTCTCCGGCAAATTGGGCGGTGGTAAGGTGATGAGTTTGGAATTAAGCATTGAGAAGCGGTGCTTCAGTAAACCCTTGGTGAAGATGTCAGCAAGCTGATCATATGAAAATACAAATTGAATCTGATGAAAGTCGGCAGTCACACGTTTATGTATAAAATGATAATCAGGACTGACTCCCATGTATGATGCACTAAGATTATCATAGAGAATGAGAGTGGAAGAAGTGAGAGGAGAATCAAGTTCTCGTAAGAGATTCTGTATCCAAACCATGTCGGCACAAGTATAGGCTAGGGCCCGATATTCAGCTTCAAAACTTGATCGAGAAACCGTTGGTTGTTTTTTTGCACACCAAGAGAGTTAATTGGGATCTAGAAAGGTACAATAGCCAGTAGTGGAGCAACAACTATTGAGACAATCAACATCAGAGTAACAATAAGTCATAAGGGTCGTGTCGCATACCTGATATGCAAACCACGACCTAGGAAGTCTTTGAGATAATGAAGGATGCGCTTGACAACCTCTAGATGAGATGTGCGAGGCTGACTCATGAACTGAAATACAACATGCACCGCATAAGCAATACCTGGCATCGTGAGCATGAGATATAGAAGTGCGCCAACAACATGGCGATACTCAGAGGGGTCCGTACGCAAGTCACCAGTGGTAGAAGACAACTGAGTCTTAGCAACAATGGGCGTCGAATATGGTTTGCAGTCAAGCATCTGACTTTGACGAAGAATGTCAATGGTGTATTTATTTTAAGACAAATGTTACTCCTAAGAGAAATGAGTCACTTCGAGGCAAAAAAAGTAATAAAGAGTGCCAAGGTCCTTGATTTCAAACTCAGTGCCCATTCGTCGAATGAATGAATGAAGGCGAGACGGAGTGTTACCAATGAGAACACTATCATCCACATAAAGCAAGAGAATTACAATATGCGAGGCCCGCCGAAAAATAAACATGGAGCTTTCGGCTTTGCTTTGAAGAAAATCATAAGAAAGAATGAAGGAGTTGAAGTGTTGAAACCAGGCATGTGGTGCTTGCTTCAAGCCATAGATGACTTTCTACAGTTTGCAAACATGATGAGGGTGATGTGGGTCAACGAAGCTCAGTGATTGATCACATTTTTTAAATCAAGTGGTAATATGTGTGTTGCAATGATCATTCCTTGAATATCTGGCATGCTAAAAATCATAATGATTAAATCAATCAAGTTACATTTTTTTAAACTTCCTAAAATTTAATCACTTTAATTATTTTTTAATCTTTAAATTTAAAGATTTATTGATTTTTAGTGGACCACATACTCAAAAAATGATATTTCCAATGCACCATCATCACTTTATTTAACATGCCTTATTCCTCCCTACTTGACATAATAAGCCACACACCATGCATGTAATCATTTCACCATACAAAAATTCTAATTTTTTCCCTCAAGATTAAAAATGGCCTTTTCAACTTGATCTTAGCATGGATTTTAAAATTTACCATGATAAAAATAGGCCATCCATAGAAATACTATGTTGTCCTTACATGACTTATACGTATGATCATACATGATTTGATTATAACATTATTCCCATTTATATGATAGTTGACGCCGAATCATTACCCTTATTTTGTTATTTTAGATTTTACTTAGATGAGTTTGTGATATGGTAAAGGGATTTTTTTAATTTTTTTCAAACCATGAAAATCTACTTACCAAATGCTTCAAAAGGTACGTGGCATGCTGATTCAAATCATATTTGGAGTGCCATAGTAATAATTGCAAATCATAAGATTTAAAGTGGTGAAATAGATATTCATCCACTGTAATTATAAGATGGAAGCTTTATTTTTTATTTAGCAACAAATCTAACATCTCCTCTTTAACAATGACCATCTCACATGCAATACTTAACGTGCATTTAGAGGTGGAGTTCATCAATTTGAATGGTGATGTGTATATTAAAAAGATCTATATTTGATTATATGACTTTTAAAAAATCACTTTAAATGGATCGATCGTGTCATAATTTTATACTCTCTAAAGTTCAATTACGTCAAATATTTGGAATCACTAAAATGTCATCACCTTTAATATATGATTTGAATAATCCAATCAAAATATTTTTTGACAAATCTTATATTATTAATCATTCAGATGAACCTAAACCGTGAGGATTGGTACGACGGTCAAGAATCTGCCTGACATGCAGGAGATCTTGGGTGGTGCTCAAAGAGATTTGGACACCTCTATCTTAATAATAGTCATATATCAGTAATTTTTATATTATTAAAACTTGTCACACAGGCCCACGAAATAATGCACATCTTTCACTTTATCATGGTTATCAAGTTATTGCGTGCAAATAGTAGGTGTAGTTGTGATCTTATCTTCATCTAATTAATAACATTTGCATCACTTAGAAGTCATCTATTATATTGTTTAATTTAGTTACCTAGGTGTAACTTATCAATCAATTAAGCTAGGCCTCAACATATCTAGGATAAAATTTTGAGATTTAAATCTTATTCATGTCCTCGTCACCTAGTTCTTTAAGGAATTTATTGTTGAGAAGTTGTTTCATATTTATAATATTCTTTTGGCATTGAAATTATTAAAAACAGTTTGAGAATATGGACGATTTGTCATTTTAAAATTTTAGAGGTCAAATAAAACTACAAAAGCATTTAAAGGATCAATATTTAGGTATTTCATTAGTTTAAATACTCAAAAAATTTAGACTGGCCATTTAGACATCGCTCTTTTTTTTAGAGAGACCATTTTTCCAAAAATGGTGTGAAATTACCATTTTATCATTTCGTTTTAGACTGTCCGAACTCATATCCATTTCATTTTTCGTTCGTCTGGACACCGTAAAATGTGTTCGTTCGGACAGTCTTCTCTACAGTATGGAGTTTGTGGGCTGTGGAGAGAGATTTTCAAACGAGCTCATTTTTCGACCGATTTATACAAACAAGGTATTAAAATTCATCTATTCTAAATTTTATGAACTCCGATTGATTTTAAGTGAAAATTGTATAAATTTGGACTTAAAAATTCGTACTCAAAGAATTAAGAGAGAGCCATTTTTCTTTAATTTTTTGGGTACGATTTTTTAAGTCCAAAACTATATCATTTTCACTTAAAATTAGTTCTGGAGTTTATAAAATTCAGAGTAGATGTATTTTAATACTTTATTTGTAGAAATCGGACGAAAAACGAACTCGTTTGAAAATCTCTCTCCACAACCCAGACTCCATACAAGAGAGAAGACCGTCCGAGCAAACGGACACACACTTACATATTCCTTCGAATGGTCTAAAATGGAAGGGTAAAATAATAACTTCACAATATTTTGAAAAAATGGGGTCTCCTTGTATAAAAGAACGGTGTCTAAATGGCAAGCCAATATTTAAAATTTTGTCAGATATATGCTAAATCTATTGACTTTAGTAAAATAAATATAATTAGTCCACTGTGATTAGGCCAAATGATTCATAAATAGAAATTATTAACCAACTAAATTTCCGCCATACATGCCTCAATTGGATTTGCAGTTGCTAAAATGCTGCCGGTGATTTACAATTATATTAATGAAATAAAATAATTATGAGTTTGAATAAATCTTAACTTACATATAATGTTTATAAACAAAAAAATATGGAAATTAAAAAATAAATTCACGCCAGCGAGGTTGGCAAAGTCACCATGTCTCTTCTCTATTGCCACGTTGCTAGTCCTATGTGGCCCGTATACATTAAGAAAAAAATTATTGAAAAAGAAGAGGTGAAGGAAAAATAAAATAAAAAGAGAAAATAAAAAGAAGACTCGTCTTCACAAACACTTTTATATTGTCATTTCCAGTAAGCCATATTTTCGCCGGCGATTTCTGTGTCTAATTAGGCGATTTTTTGCCTCTTTTATCTCTCTCTCTGCATCCAAACCCTAAAAGCGCAGCTGAGGGAATTTCATACCTCGACTGCCCTCCTCGTGACAAACAAGTCGAGGTAAATTTCACTACTTTTGATACCCTTTTACCTCGATCTGCTCCTTTCTAAGCTTTCTGTGGTTTTCAATCTCGAATGCAGGTTTGTTCTAGCGTTTTGCTCGATCCACTGATGATCTTTATCGTGTCGTGCTGAATTTCGCCTTTTCTTGTCGATCTGAAGGTGTCAACATGTCCGGACCGCTTGATCGATTCGCCAGGCCTTGTGAGTGCCCCTCCACACACCCCTTTTCCAAGAGTCTAATTTTCATTTATTTGGACCTTTTTTTTTCGATCGAGTTCAGTTTTGTGATTGAAATGCTTCTCGTTTGGGAGTTCGGATCCTACGGTTATGTTTGATAGAAAGTTCTAGCTGAATATGTTCTTGTTCGATTTCTGGATTTTGGAAAATTCCTGCAACAGAATTTGTGTTTGGTGGGTGTTGGAATTGTTAGCTTGATTCAAGAGCTTTATGTTTTAAGGTGATTTGGGCTTTGTAATTCCAATTAATACTTTCCAATTGCTATTCTTAAATTTGATGTTATTGGAATACTGCGTGATCTCAAGATTCTCACTTAGAATCTGGTTTCTCCAAACATGAGTAGTTTTTGAATTCCATAAAATTCCAGTTCCACCTAGGAATTCAAGGCTACAGGCAGGCCCAAAGATTTTGATTGGTAGAGAACTTTGGAATTTGTAGGTCAAATTCTGGAATTAACAAATTTTTCTAATTCTGGAGTTAACAGGTTCTCCTAATCTGGAATTTGCAGATTTCATTAGCTAGCATTAGGTTCAGCGGCTCTGAATTACTGGATGGAATTGGTTTTTTGTTGAATTTCCAAAATTCTCCCTGGAATCCCATGGTTTTGGAACCAGCATTCTGGAATAGGAACTTTGAAGCTTCAATTTATACAGGGAAGGACTGTAAGGTCATTCCTGGAGAAAACCTCACAACAAAACATGGACTATTAGTTTTGAATGTGTATCTAAGAGTAAATCATTAAAAGAACAATGAAGGATCCTCTCAAAATTAAGTTGTGGAATTTGAAAGGGGAGAAAGCAAAAGTGCTCAGAGATAAGGTACCAAGAAATAGAGAATGGATGATGATTTGAACGCTAATGAGTTGCAGGGTAAAATATTTGGGCTTATTAAAGGAATAGCAAAAGATTTTGGGTGAAACTAAAGGAATTAGAATAGGTATACGTAAAGATACGTGGTAGGGTAACAGTGATGTAACGGGCTAGAAGTGAGAAGAAAACCTAATTCAATATGTGGCATGAACAAGGAAAATAGAGGATTAGGAGAACCACGAGACGGCACGAAAAGCCATGAAGAAAGCTATAAGTAAAACAAAATATGAAGCCTATAATAACTTATATGCAAAATTAGGAACATAGAATGGTGAAAAAAGAATTTATAACTTGCTAAGGTGTTGGGGTGAAGGAGTAGAGATCTTGACCATATAAGATGCAATAAGGATGAAAATCAAAGGATCTTAGCTTAAAGACAAGAAAATAAAGAATAGGTGGGAACTTATTTTAACGCTATTTTGAATACAAAATTTGAAAGGGAAGTTAATATGGCAGGAGTGACGAATGAGGGGATGGTGACTATAGGACTCGAACCTGAGATGTCTGGTTCCTGAGCCAAAATGACTGCAAGTTGAGATACCTCGTGTGAGGTATCAAGTCTTTTTTTTTTTTAAAGGGGAAAAACTTTAACAATGAGCCTATTATATTAGTTTTCAAGTTACAACAATTACATTTTCTAGTAACAATGAGCCTATTGGTCTAAAGATCTATTTTGATGCCCTCATTTCTTTTGGGAGAAATTTTTTTATTTTTGGGGGGGGGGGAACGCTTCGGGCCCAAATTCCCATCCCTAAATTGCAGAGCTGGTGAATGGAATTGCATGATTTGGCATAATGGTCAAAGGTGTGCCTTGGCTGCACCTAAGATCATACCTAGTCTTCAAACCTATTTTGTGCCTCACTTGACTGTAAGCAGATTGACCTTTGTTAGGCCTATTTTTGGAAAAAAGGTTAAACAATGACCCTGTTAGTTTGGTTTTTCAATAATAATGATTACAGTTTCTAGTGACAAGAGGCTGTAATACAGTTCATGAATATAATCAAAAGGTTGTGGGTTTGAGTCATGTCACCATCTCAAAAGAAAAGACAATCTTACATTTTCTGATTATTATACATTATTAGGAAGTAATACTTTGGGAATTCTAATGAGAGGTTCTCTATCATTATATTTGTGCACAATGTTGAGAAAATCAAATCATATCGTAAAATAGTAATACATCTTGAATGGAAAATCGTATATCGTAAATCATAAGATTCATAAGTGTTTTCCCTAAAAAAATATTTAATATATAAAATAAAGTAAGATATTTCTAAAATATAATAATATGAGCAATTTTCCAACTTTCTTTCCAAATTAAGTAAATATTATGTAATTAGTTCATTGGAGTTCAAATTTCAATTCTCCAACTCTCAAAAGTATAAGACCAGTATATAATCCAACTATACTATGAAAAGTCAATAATGAACTAAAAAGCCCTCAAAAAATTTAAAGTTCTTAAATGCCTATCAATTCAAGCTTTAAAAACTATTAAAACAAAAAGTTTCATGCTTTCATATTCCTAATAACTCCATAATTCTATTATTTATATAAATTGTAAGATTTGTTAATAGATACGAATCGTTCCTCTTATCATATCATATGAATCGTAAGATTTTAACAACAATGTTTGTGCATGTATGTTTAATTTTTTAAGCCCTGATGCCCTTACATTTTGGTGTTTTGGATGAAGAACATTAAATTCATTAATATTCATATGATAAAGACACGATATAATGGATCATCATCGTCGTTGTCGTCATTATCTTCATCATCAAATGCGAAAATCCACTCTTTGGAGTCAGCTTTTCAAGTTCTTCTTCTCTATTGGGCCCTATCAAGAACCATTAAGTCATATATTCCACTAAGCCTTGTGTATAAGCCTTATGTATTGTCGGTATCAGTCCTGTTCATATTCTTGGTCTCACTAGCAGACTTCATATGATGTTGTTGACCCTTGGATGTAGATATGTATCTTATTGGTCAAGGTTGGGAAGATGATGATGATGCTCATACTGAACTCAACTTGCATTGAGAATCCAGTTTGGCAGTTTGCTTGGGATTATATTAACCATGCTCTCACTCTCCAAGACTCTCTTTACTCCCTTCCACAATAAGACAGTGCTGCAGCATCGTTCTCCTTCTCTATACAACCAAATACCTCACTTGTACAGATCGTCTCCTTTCTGGATTTCTTTCCATGCCACATCCTCATGAACAGCTCTTGATCTGTCATAGATACCTATATTTTGTGGTTAGTAGGCTTGTAAATTTATTCTCCTTTTTGATGTTGTCGAGTAAAGGCACTTTCTTGATCTGTTCTGGTTGATTCTGTTGCACTGACTCCCTGTGTACACAAAATTGACAATTGCATTTAGTCATTTAAACTGTCGTTCTTCCATCAATTATCCTTTTGGTCCCTCATAACAAATTCAGCTTGTTCTTGTGTATGGAGAAATACAAGTGTGAATCTACATAGTATCTCTTCTTGGTTATACCATAGGGAACCTTAGAGAAATGACAATACTTCCAAAAGCCCCTCCAGAAGCAACTTGTTCAATTTTCTGCAAATTCTTTGACGGAGTTGATTCTTTTGGGCAATGGTTTTTAAATAGTTCCAGTTATCTCCAAGTCGGACAGTGACAGTTTGATAGAATTCTCTGGAGTTATCCAGCCTCAGTTACATTATCATAAGTATGGTTGTCAAAATCTGACATGTATACGATTTATGGTAAATACTTTTCAAGTTTACATAATATTGAATAAATTTGTACTATGTAATTGTTTTTGGGAGTACGGGAGATGATAGATTTTCTTAAATAGAATGGTTAATGAAATGAAAAACATCTATCTCTTGCTTTCATATATATTGGTGAAAAACTTAAATGAAGCTAAAAACAAAAAAGTTGTAACAAATATAAGAAAAAATAAAATATTAGATTATATAAAAAACTTAAAGTAATATATAATTAATTATCTAAATTGTGATGGATTATTGAGAAAAGAAGAGGAGGAAAAAACTATTATTGAGAAAAGGAGTTGAATGAATAAATGCAATGAAGGTGGAAGGAGTGTCATGTGGTACTTAAAGGCTTCTCAACCCTATTTGTGTAGTGTATAAGATTTTTGCTACCATCTCAAAGAAGAAAGGAGTAAAAAAAAGGTATGCATACTTATTTTCTACCTGATTTTGTTGAATTATATATTATGATCTAAGCATTTATAATCTTCATGTTTTTTTGTTTTTCTACCTTATTTAGGATTAATTGTAAATTTTTTTTAGTATTCACCATGCCTTAATAAGAGTATTTGAGTAGTTTCTTTAGGATTCTATATTTATATCTAATCATCATCATCATTGAAGATATTTATCCTATTAATCTGTGGTGGCATTTGCATTTGGATTTGGCATGGTTTTTTTATGAGCCGACTGTCCATCTGATGCAATTCCATATTTATATTTAATGTTTGTAGAAACATGGTAAAGTCATTTTAGTGATTGTAGGACTCCAAAGGGAGGCTCACCATTCCATTGAAAGTCCACATTTATCTGCTGCAATGGAGGCACTGGCATGTCATAGTCATATCCTAGTGTAATGTTTAGAAATAAACAATCAGTTATAATTTAGTGATTCTCAGTTGTGGCCTATGGGCTTTTTTTGTCTTTCTTTGGGGCCTATGCTGTATCCGTGAGCTTTTTATCTTTGTAAATTTCTTTCTTTTTGCAATAAATTACTACCACTAAAAAAAGTTATATTTTAGTGATTTATTGTTGTGAACTTATTACAGGCTTTGAAGGGTTCTCTAGTCATGATGAGAGAAGAGAAAGGAAATCTGATTTTGAGAATTCAGAAGATGAAAGGAGAACAAGAATTGGGTCACTAAAGAAGAAAGCTATCAATGCATCTACTAAATTTAGGCATTCTCTTAAGAAAAAGGGTAGGAGAAAGAGTGAAAGTCGAGTAATTTCTGTCTCAATTGAAGATATTCGGGATGTTAAGGAGTTACAGGCTGTTGATTCATTCCGTCAAGCTTTGGTTTTGGAAGAGTTACTCCCTGCAAGGCATGATGATTACCACATGATGTTAAGGTACTGTCTTGGTCTTACTTTTCTCTGTCTGTCTTCCTATTTATCTTATGTGCTTTTCTGCTAGTTCTAAATATGGCCCTCTAAAGCTTATACCAAGTAGAAAGTAAATATTTTTTTAGTCCTGTTCCCAAAATGAACAAACTTTATTGAGCAGACTATTCGGATATTCTTTTGGATAAATTGGGAAACACCGTTTTGGATGGGAACACCTGTGAAGAATATTTTGGTGTGAGTTGTTTATCTGGATTGCAAAATTAACCAACTGTTAATCACCCAAGTAATGTTTTATGTTAGTCTTTTCTTGCCTCCTTTTGATTGGTAATGTTAACTCATTGAGCAGTCATTATGTTTTCTATACTCAAAATCAGGTTCCATATTTGTCATTTTGTCAAAAACAAGGTACCAAGATGAAGTAGCTAGTGATACCACTAAGTCCCTTTGCATGCTTCTATTGGAATATATGCTGACAGTAGCGTGATGAAATATTTCTTGTTTATTGTTGATGTTATGACCACTCAACAAATAGAATATTAAGATAAATTTCATAATGACATAGTGGTTTTTTTACTGAAACAGAAGTCCTTAGCCCCCACTCTTTTCTATTGTTGCCAAGACAAAAAACTTATTTTCCATAGACAGAATTAAATACTGAACATCTGCCTTTTCAATTATGATTTCACTTGAGGGCACTACCTCATTGTTTATGGGGTGGAGTAAGGGATGTTGGGGACTAGCCCTCCAGGTGCTTTGTTGCACTCTTTATGGCATTTCTTCTAGAGCTCCTGTCAAATCTTTAATAGATTTTTGCTGGACAATTAATTTCTGATTAACTGTGTTTGGTCAACGAGATTGTTGACAATCAAACTAGGCATTGCTACAAAACCTTTGTGTTTAGGAGTGGATTACTGTTATATTGCTGTATAAGCCTTATAGCTTGATTTTGGGAATAAAACGTGTGTACTTCCTGCATTGTTTTTGAACTTTCAAAATCCATCATGGAAACTGAAGTCTTAAGGTGCACATTATATTCACCTTGTCATTTCTTCTCTGTTCTGGTTTGCACCACAGAAGATATGTCTTGACTCCAGAAGATGTACTGACTTCTGGCCTTCTGTTATCTCAGCCTTTGAATGGATTTTATCATACTGTACATTCAGGTTCAGAACACTTGCTACAAAATCCTTATTAACTGTTTCCCTTGATGTGCTATGATGATATTAGTTTTTCTCATGCATTCTAGAGAACTAGTTATCCCAATGGTTTGTTTATTGGCAGATTTTTGAAAGCAAGAAAGTTTGATATTGAGAAAGCAAAGCACATGTGGGCTGAAATGCTACAGTGGAGGAAAGAATTTGGTGCTGACACAATTTTAGAGGTATTTTTATTTTCTAATGTGCATTTTTTTTTTTGAGGTTGTTCCCTCATTCTATGCGGAACCATTCTTTAGAGCTAATCTAGATTCTCACTTGGGAGAAAATCTGATCTTTCTATTAGAGTTATGGATTTGATTTCTTGGTCACTGGATCATATGAAAAATATATTGATACCGATGTTCTTATTAGGATTTTGAGTTCAGAGAGTTGAATGAAGTCCTTCAATACTATCCTCAAGGTTATCATGGTGTGGATAAAGAGGGAAGACCTATTTATATTGAAAGGCTGGGGAAAGTTGATCCCAACAAACTCATGCAAGTCACTACCATGGACCGGTACATAAAATACCACGTGCAGGAATTTGAGAAGTGTTTTGCTGTTAAATTTCCAGCTTGCTCAATTAATGCAAAGAGGCACATTGATTCAAGTACAACAATTCTAGATGTTCATGGTGTGGTAAGTTGTGTAGCATGTTCTTAATCTTGGACTGCATTTGTGGCGGTAATTTTTTTAAAAGTAACAGATTATTTCGGTCTTTTCTATATGTAACAGCATTTTTTTACGCAGGGTCTAAAAAATTTTAGCAAGACTGCCCGTGAACTCATTATACGGTTGCAGAAGATTGATGGAGATAATTACCCTGAGGTATGCAGTCTTGTGTAATTTATGTTTGTTCTTTTGTTCAAAACCTAGAAAATTTGGTACATTTTACAGTTGGAGAATGTTAAAGTGAATAGTTAGAATGTTGCAGACATTATGCCGAATGTTTATCATCAATGCTGGCCCTGGTTTTAGGCTGCTGTGGAACACAGTGAAGTCTTTTATTGATCCAAAAACTGCCTCCAAGATTCATGTATGAAGAAATCTTTTCTTTCATTAGTATTTAATTGTTTGCTGTTCTATCTCTATATGTTGAGAAACTATGCCTAGTACAAGTTGTTGATTTATTCCTATGACTTCTCTTTAGGTTCTTGGAAACAAGTATCAGAGCAGGTTGTTTGAAGTAATTGATGCAAGGTAACCATCTTTTCCACATCTCAAATTAAATCTTATTGATTCTTATTTTTTAATCAATATTTTGAAGTCATTATTTAGTTTACAACTACATTCTTTCTCAACGCTTTTTTATCATGGATTTTTCTAGTGAGCTGCCTGAATTTCTTGGCGGTACATGTACCTGTGCTGATCAAGGAGGTTGCATGAGGTCCGATAAAGGTCCATGGAAGAACCCAGACATATTGAAGGTTTTCTGCCGTCCTTTGAAGCATTCTTGTTCTATGAAATTACCTTTATCTTTTGGAGCTGTTCTTGTTTTTGGCTAAGTATTATCAATGAATATGTCATTGTATCAATGAATATCAATGAATATTATCAATGAATATGTCATTTTATTTGTGCAGATGGTTTCCAGTGGTGAAGCACGCTGTGCCCAGCAAATTGTGACCATTTCAAACAGTGAGGGAAAGATCACTTATATTAAACCACAGTATCCATCAGTGAGTCCTATTCATAGGAAATATCTTTGTTTAAATGAATTGCATTTTAATTTTGTGTATTTGATTACAGTTAAGATTTTTGCATTCAGTTTTGAATAATTGTATTCTTTTTGTCACAGTTGAAGGGTGGTGATACATCTACTGCTGAGTCAGGGTCTGAAGCTGAAGATATTTCTTCCCCTAAAGCGCTAAGGACATACGTTTCCAATCCTCGGTTGACTCCTGTTCGGGAAGAAGTAGGCCTATGATCTTTTATTGTTGGCATTTAGTGTTTTTGATAGTTTGATGTATAGGTGCTTGTTTGATTATTATCTTTTTGTTTCTGAAATGGGCCTGCTTAATTGATTTTTGCTTGATCAATGTTAGTTTTTCTTTGTTGTTTTTAGCATCTATGATTTCTATAGTTGACTTACTTGCTTTAAGGGTATAACCTTCTTTTTTTTAAAATAGTAACAATAAATTTATTAATTAAAATAGCAAAGTAGAATGATAAGGAGGTACAGGAGAACTGTACACCCTTGCACATAAAACAAAGAAAACAAAGATGACTCCCTCCAACCCTGAAACACAACCATTACAGTAAACAACAAGAAAGCACCATTGCGAGAAATCAACTAAAGCTTCCCTCTTGTCAACTCTAATTTTGGCCACCTATTGGCAGAATGCCTGACTTATCTCAACTCCACCCCTCTTACCAATAGTACCTGGTCTAGTTTGTGAAATTCAAGGCATTTCAATTAACAACCAAAACTGAGATGGCCCATTTATAGATGCTTGAGCTACCTATCAGATGCATAATGTCCATGATTCATCCATTTGTGAATAAGTTGGAAGTGACCACATTGGATGATGTTATGGACATCCAAGCTTTCATCTTTTTGGGATGCTCCTGCTTATTCAAGTACCTGTCTTTTTTTTTTTTGGAAGACCATGGTGTCCTGGCCCCTTAGAGCACCTTACTAATCCTTGGGTTTTAGAATCCCATTATCAGTTCTTGGTTTCCATGACTTCTTTATTAATACCATGTTGCTTGTGTAGATTTTGAGAGAAGACCATGGCTTATGGGCCATCTTTTGTTCCTTTGTTCATGAGTGCAAGTCTAGGTTTGGGTTTTGTTTCATGACTTTTTCTTATTCTTTTGTTGGTATGTTGGGTGTCTTGATATTTAGATGTTTCTAGGGTTCTTTGTAACTGTATGCTTTAACCAAATGTTGTTCTTGAAAATTGTTAATGTTGAATTCATTATGTTTTTCATGTAGTATTATAAGAAATACATTGGTGGTGACAATTGTTGGGTCAGGTTGTGTTGGCAATAGGTAATAACAGATATTCTGTTTAACCTGACCTAACTAGACCCAATTTTTTTTTTTTATTACCTGACCCAATTTTCATTTTATTAAATCTAACTTGACTTTAACCAAATGTTGTTCTTGAAAATTGTTAATGTTGAATTCATTATGTTTTTCATATAGTATTATAAGAAATACATTAGGGGTGGCAATTGTTGGGTCAGGTTGTGTTGGCAATAGGTAATAACAGATATTCTGTTTAACCTGACCTAACTAGACCCAAATTTGTTTGATTACCTGACCCAATTTTCATTTTATTAAATCCAACTCGACTTTATTTTCCAAAAAATTGAAAAATGAGATGAAAAATTATTTTTAATAGAAACTGAAAGGTATAAGGACTTCACTTCCATATGGGGCCATTGTGCTATGTAAAATGGAGGCAATGGGCTAGTATTTTTGAACTTGGGGTGGGTACATGGGCTAAAACTAATGGATTTAAAAAATAGAATGCTTATTGTAAGAACATAGATGACATCTTCATTGATATTCATATCATCTCAAGGGTAGTTTACTTATTTACTTTTCCCATATTCTTTATGTTTTTTTCTTTATTTTCATTGTTTTCATTATTTCACTGACCAGATGTGCATGTATGGTTTTCAATTTTTAGAAAGCTCTTTTATTTTTTTTTCTTTTTCTTTTAATTGTGTGGATTTGTGGGTGGGTGGGTTTAAGGAAAACCATTATGTTATTGGTTTCTGCAAGGTCATAGTTTGTCAAATTGCAATATTCTAGGTCTTAGATATAGGTTAAAAGTTCAATATGGTTGCAAGTGAAACATTAAGATTTTAGATCAACAACTGGATCTTTTGAGTTATATTGAAACAAGATTCATATTAAATGGCTTGAATATCAACAAGGAGACAGAGACTTTTCTTCACTTTTGTAAAGTGTTGCTAATCTATATGAATTGTGGATGGTGACACTATTGCATGCTATTAGAAAACCTTTTGTGTGTTATTTTTTTATTTCTTTTTGAGATTCTCAAGATTGCTGTACCTTTTTTTGGAAGATAGTTATTCTATCTTGTAATTCTTTTTTTTTTTTGATAAATATGCAGGCTAAAATAGCTGGGAAAATTAGCTTCCCAGATTTTGATGAACATGTTCCCATGGTTGACAAAGCTGTAGATGTTGGGTGGAAGAAAGAAGTGTCACGTCAAAGGCTTCCTTCTCCCAAAGGTTGTGAAGTTATTGTTTCTTTTATTATAGAAATGAAAATTTGAATCGTTTTTTTTTCCTATATTGATTTTGTATGCTTGTAATTTCACTGATATATGCCATTATGAACAGTTGCAAAAAAACCATTGCTTCTTTACTTGATCTGGTTTCTTCGCCTTTTAAATTCACAAATGAGATATATCCTTAGAGCCTTACATCAAATGTTTTGGGAGCTTGGACACCCTATTTTGCATGGATATGGGTATGAGTGTTTGAATCAAACAACTATAAGAGGTGTTTGATTCAACCATCCCCAAAACATCAGATTGTAGACATGACATGATTTTTAATGATTTAAATATAATTTTTTTAAAATCAAAGTAAGGTGTGAAAATAACACTAATAGAAAGTAATGTACTCGTATACTTAAAAGATAAAGTGGACGACTAGATGAACAATTTAATAGGTTTCAAAAAAAAAAGGTGTGACTATTTATCATCTTGGAAACATTTTTAAATGGCGGTGGAAGAATCCATTAAAAGAGTATGTGAAGAATCGAACATGCTCTCTAGGTAGAGATAGAGTTCGTTACATGATATTTATGTTGAAAGGATGATCAACTACACAGGGGTGCAGCTCATTACCCCCATACACTTAGGAATGGGGTCTACCAAATGAGGTGGTGGTGTGTCTGTTGGCTAGGTCTTTATTTGAGTATGAAGGCCACTAAAATTCACCTTAATTGGATCAATCAAGCTAATGTTTTTGAAAGATTCCAACTTTAACGATTAAAATGGTACTTTAAATTGATCAAATTTTGGAGAGCTTAAAAGACGTGATTGATTCAATCGGGTGATTTTTGGTGGACCATATATGCAAAGAAAGACCTTGCAAATAGTCACATCACCACCCTATTTGGTGGACCCTATGCCCATTGCCCCGCACACTAGTTTGCATACTAGTTTTATTTAAACAATCATGTGAGAAACTTATCAACATCTTAATTTGAGTTTCACAAGGAAAAAATGTGTGTATTATTTTTGTCATATTGGAAAGAAATGATAAAATGTAGTAGAAGAATTCATGAACAATCCATGGAGAATCAAACATCACACCCTCATGGTCAAGCATCACATATAAGAATTTGAGCTTTAGCCAGTAATTGCTGTATTTGTGTTGTCATGATAAATGATGATAACTTGTACAAACTTTTCAAGATCTTTATCGGCGTTTTGGGTATCTAGTTTCCACTATAGAAAAGTGAGCCAATGAACCTTTCTAATAAGAGAAATAGGCCGAGGACACTCTTGAGTTTAGCTTCTCCACTTTTATATACCTTTTTGATGTCCAATTTGTGTACCAAACCTGGATCCTTCGACCCTATATGGTCTTGAATCAGTCTTCTCATGCACCACAATAATAATGTCTACAATTTGTCTCCCTCCCAGAAAAAGCTCGTGGACTAGATCAAATCACTTGTTACACCATTGCTCAAAGTGTATAACTCAGGGTTTGGTTTTCAACTTATAACATTCTTTATAGCCCCTGAAACTGTTATACTAAGAAACAAGCTAGCAATTATGATTCAAAAGCTTTACTCCACTGAACTCAATAGTTGCACCCATAATTTGCTTTTCCCAAGCCAATCCAAGTACTTAGAGACCTTAAAAAAAGCCATTTATCTCTGAAAGGTTAAAACACTCCACTAGGTACATGTTCGTACACAAAGCCCTTTCTTCTTTCTTTCAAGAAAAAAAAAAGTGATGTTATTTCCTTCCTTTGTCTGGCACTACTATTTCAGACAATGCTCCACTAGATTGTCTATATTTTTAGCACCTTGCACCCATCCTACTAGATATCTAAATGAGACCGTCATTTTTATTTTTAAGATGCACCCAAGTATTGAAATCTATCACAATTTGCTCATAAACTATTTTCAATTTTAACCTATTCATGGCCCCTACTTTTAGATTCCCTAAGTTACACTTCATGTATGATGATGTTCTTGCTATACTAATTTTCAAAATGTTTGCCTCAAGTTATTTTCTACAATCCCATTTCGTTATTTAGATTTTTCATTCCCGTTTGTACCTCTAAAATCCCAGCGGTTTTGTACTCCCATTGGGCTGGGCTAGTTCTTTTGTTCCAGTTTGTACCTTATCATCATCATCATTTACCAAAATCACATCTATTTGGGGTTGGAAAGTTCTACTTCTCCATTCGGCTCTATCAACAATCGGTCGAAATTCATAACGTCAGTCACTCCACTATCTATCATATTTTTCTTTAGTCCTTTTCTCTATGTTTTCTGTGGTTTACATCTCCTCCTTGTGCCTATGATTTGTAATCACTCAAATCTACATTTTGGAGTCGTCTTAGGTCGTCTACATACATGACCAAACGAGTCTCTCATTTTGTCATCTATTTAGGCTATTTTTAAAGCATCCTTATGGAGTAAGATTTATAGTTTTCTTTCATACACAAAAAAAAAGAAAGATCTTTAATTGTCTCCCTAATTAAAAAAATGGGTGAAACATGAGTTCCACTTAATGTATTTGCAAAGTTCTTAATATATTTTTCCCCTTTTTTGAGAAGATTTTATAGATATTGTTATCTCCTAGTTTCTAGTCACTATTTAAATTTCTATTATCTTCTTTCCTCTCTATTTTACATTTCTTCAATGCATGTGTTGGAATCAGAAGCCAGTATGGGATGCACAAACCCAATCCTAAAATGCAGGTTATATGGATTGATCATAAAATTTGAATAATTTATATATCTTTTAAGTGAAAGTAAAATGAAAAATAGGTTTTAAAAAAAAAAAAAAAAAGCAAGGAAGATAGAAAATAAGACCAATAAAAGATTTTGTACAAACAAATTTACTCTAGTTGACTAATTAATAAACATTTCAATGTCTTAGTTAAGTTACTAAAGAAGAAATGGCTGCCTCCACCTTTTGTCTTCTTAAATATTTTTTTTTTTGAAAAGTAACTTCATGCATTAAACGGGAAAAGAATCCATGAAGCTTTGAAGAATTGAACCTTGAGTTGCATCCACAGTAGGTATGTTGTGCATTTTTAAGAATCTCTGAAACTACTTAACTCATGAATTTCTTTTTCTATCTTTTTGAGAAATTACCCCTTAGTAGGCAATTTCTTCGTCTAAATCTTTTATCATTTAGAAGTTTTGTTTACTTTTCATCAATCACTTTTTTATCTTTTGTGTTTCACCACCAAGTTTCTTTATGTGCCCAACTATTCCTGTTGGACTTGAACACATTTTTTGTCAATGCATCTTGACGCACTTAGTGGTATTAATGGGGTGTTATTGGAGGGTTTTTTTTTCTTTTCTTTTCTTTGTCATTTTGTCATTACCTAACTTGGCCTTGACATTACCCTCAATAAATGGGTGATGTGAAAGCAGGTGAAAGCACGAAAATGTGGATAGTTTTAACAATTTGTAGTTCTTGGCTGTAATCATTCTTCTTATAGTCCCTAATGGCTATTACAATTTCATTGTGATGTCCAACTTCATTTTATTATAGAAATTTATTGTGAGATATTCATATAAAATCTCCAATGCAGGGACTCTTCCTCTATTGAACTCACATAAGCCTCACGAAGGATTTCGTGCTCAAGTTCTTCAAGTACTGATGGCGCTCTTGATGACCTTCTTTACTCTCCTTCGTTCAGTAACATACCGTGTGACCAAGAAACTTCCTAACCAGTCATCTGAGAGCAATCAGAACAATCCTATTGTCGAACTTGATCCAGTGCACAATGAGGACTTCCGCCCACCTTCACCATCTCCTGGATTTACAGCAGAAGACCTCCTTCCTTCTGTACTGAAAAAACTTGCCGAGCTGGAGGAAAAGGTTGACACTCTTCAAGCGAAGCCCTCCGAAATGCCTTCAGAGAAAGAGGAATTGCTAAATGCTGCTGTCTACCGTGTGGATGCATTAGAGGCTGAGCTTATTGCTACTAAAAAGGTACCATTTGAATTTTCTTTTCTAATTTTCATTTGCCAAAAAAAAAAAAAAGATTTAATTTTACTCAACCATCATATGCAATTAAGCTTCCATATTTGATTTATATCAATCATCACAAAACCTTCTGGTTACTACAGGGCAGATTGCTTAAAAATGGTTCCATGCTTATAAATTATTCTTATATTCGAAGTCAATCTTGAAGTTACAGTGGGTATGGTACCTGTATTAGAATCCAATACGTCTAATTCAAGAAATACAAAATATAGGATACATGGATTCAGCCTAATATTTTAATAAATTTAAAAGGACATTTATTATGGAATAAAAACAATATTTAGAAATAACACCAGCAAAAAATAATGTACAGATTTTACTCAAAACAACCAATTAATAAACATTTTTTTTTTCATGTAATAAACATTTAACTATGTTAGATTTCAAAAGAACGAAAAAGGTGCAATGATATTTTGATATCTTGAAGAATCTGATAATGGAACTGTGTCTGAAATGGGTACCTTGTTCTTTTTGAAGAATCTAGCAACATAGGTCCGTCCTAACAGTAGGATTCTGGGTTGCCATAAATCCTTGGGAGAAATCTTATTAGGAATGCTATTAGTTTAACTGTTTGTTGGGATATGTCTAAAGGGCCTCCTTCACTTCTGTTACCTTTTCCTTTTGGGGCATTTTGGCTGTAGATACAGTGGCATGGTCTCCTACTTGGGTTTGTTTACAAGCTCCTACAAGAAGTAAAACTCAAAAGTTCATTTTCCTCATCTTTCAGTTTAAAATTACTATTTTTGGAGAGGAAAACCATTGTCCAAGATTCTCTATAGGATTGGAAATTTGGCCCTAAGCCTGAAAGCTCGAAGAACCCAGCCTGAGAAAAGGTAGGCTTAAGCATAAATTTTCAGCGCGGTTGTAATCGGGCTGGCTTTGAACAAGAGATTAATGCTTGATTATTTTTTTTGAAAGGTAACTTCATTTATCAAAAACAAAAGGAAGGATACAAGAAAGACCAAAAAACGGCGGGCCAAAAGGAACCCACCATATATGCTTTGCATATGGATCTATGAAATTAAAATTAATAGAGTTTAGATCTATTTCATTGAATCGAATGTTATATTAAAGTGAAATTATGCACTATAATGTATTTACATAAAAAATATAAACTATAAGAAACATACCTAAACATGGTTTTATTGAAATTAATACATTTTTTTTAATGTGCATGTCTATAAATTTAACATTGGGCTAAAATGAATCCCTTACAAAGTGTATAAGTATTAGCTACACGCTATAACTATTAAAAAAAGTGTGAAAGAATATTTGATATTCAAAAATAATTTAAAGTCATCAAAATGGTGCGAGCTTAAAAACATAGAGTCTAAAATTGGACCAAGTGATTTTTAGGGTTTTATATTTACGTTATGATCTTTCAATGGGCCATCAAAATGAAATGAAAGTGAGCTTCATGTGGGATGCAAATTGTTAAGATTTAAAAATAATTATTTGTGCCTTCGGTATTGGATCAACATATTTTTTTAAGGTATTGGTGTTCCATCTATTTCATTGACCCCCATCCTATGGGGCAAAGTTGGGCCCCATATATGATTCAGAGGTTTAGTTTGTAAAAAATAATTTGATGGCATGAATCAAGATGCTTTTGTTTAGGTCTCACAATTGAAGATCTTTGCAATTGACTTATCTCAATGAATAGAAAGATAAATGATTAATGGTTAATATTTATTCGATGGACAACTAAAAGTATCACACGAGGAGTGTTTGAGAAGTATAATCTTCCTAACTATTCCCCCTTTTATGGTCTTGTTTGGAGAATGAGATTAGATAAAAGAGGTCACCCATTGTACCTGGTCCTTCTTTCTTTTTCCTCCCTTTATTTTTTTTGGGATACTTATGAAAATCCAACTAGTTGGATTAACAGCTCATTCATTTTTAAATCAAAAAATTCAAATAGAGCCTACTTGATCTTAGTGATCAAAATGTATGGTGATTTTGACCACTAAAATCAAGTGGCTCAAGTTGAGTTTTGGGCTGGAATTTGGTAAGGATGTAGATCATTCAATTAGCTTTCCATCCATCTGATTGAACTTTCACCATTTTCCATAAATTCAGAAAAATGAAAAAAAAAAAAAACCAGGTGCAACATATGTCATTGGTAGCATTTGATTTGAACTCATTATCTAGTATTAGATCACTCATTGTTTATTTAAATAATTTAATAATTAAAAACCTAAACTTCGTATAATATATAGTTTAATTACTGCTTGTTCTTTTTAGCCAAATACATCATTAAAAATATTTGATTTTGGACTCACATTTGGACTTGGGCTTTTTAGTGTTGCTAATTGGGCTTGTTGGGTTTAGTGTCTAATCATATCATTTAGGCCCATGTCAGGCTCGGGCTTTTTATTTGCTAATCAGTGTCAGGCTTGTTGTAGTTTGAACCCAACCCCATCCTATCTCTCATTCTCTAGGTTTGCCAACTTCCATCGGTAGGGGTGATCCCTATTCATCCCAGAACAACACTTATGGAGTCACCTTTCACAAGCTCCTCGGACAACTGTTCTTTTAGTCTCTGCATCCCTATAGTATCACAAATACCTTATCTTTCCTGAATCTTACTACCATCACAAAATGCTTCATCTCCTTTTTGTTCCCTACATCCCATTAGCATCACATTCCCACTACCATCAGAAAATACTTGGCCTCATTCATAAATTAACCTACCCACTTCAAAGAGGCAAACCTACCTCTCTCTCTCTCTCTCTCTCTCTCTCTCGGAACACAAAACCCTTAAAACTGATAATATGCCTGTCTTCTTTGAGAGATCAAATCCTGCTTGCCAGTTAGTTGACTCTCCGAATTTGGCATCACCCAACTAACATCAAGCACTTCACTTCACACATTATGAAAGAGACGTGATTAAGTGGTTCATCTCTTCCCTCTGGAGCACCAATAGCTAATGCTAGGGATAATCTGGTGATAACTCCTCAAATGACAGTGCTTAGATTTACATGGTAGAACCAGCTAGTAGAAGCAGTAGGGGGAAACAATGGTCAACCACAATAACAACAAATGGCTTAGCTTGTTTTAATAGAGAGGAAAAGATGGACTTGTTACCGAGCTGTACTCTCTCATTTGATGGGAAAGATGGATTCAGCTTGTAAGAAACATTAAGGTTTCTTTTACAATAGGTGATGCGGGGCATATATTGCAGATTCCATAATTAGTAGTTGCTGTATTTAATTTTTCTTTTAGGTTGGTTTTAGTTAGTTTCTATTTTGTTTATTGCTTTATTTAGTTAATGTTTTATTTTAAGAAAGGAAGAGTTCTATATAATTTGTAGCCTTTTTGAGGCAAAGATAGATTAATAAATAAGATTTTGAGATTTCCGCAAAAACCTGTAATTGTGCGACAGTGGAGAGAATCCATGGAACTCTGGTGAGAAATCGGAGAGGCGTGAAGCCAGGTACTTCTTTCTATCTCTTTCCATCTTCTTCTTCTCTCTTCCCTTTCTCTTTTTCCTTTTCCGGGCTGCACAAAACTACCCTAGATCTGTTAAAACAGTTTTCGCCACCCCTTGTTGAGTATCCCTTTGCTGCCGCACCCTCTTGTAGCCCCTCCTACACCATCGCCCAACCCTGTTAGCCCTTTCCTATTTCCGCCACTTCCAAATCTCACCAAAGATGCTTCCGTCACCCTCTCCCCTTCCATATACTGCTGCCGTAATCCCTATTCCCCTCCTTATTCCCTTCTCATGTTTGTATGGTCCCATTTACCTTCGTTGTTACCCCATATTCTCCTCTTCCTTACCCATCGTGCCTTCCTTCTTTTCTATTCCCTCATTTAAAGCACATGTTATTTAAAACCATGTCTTTTCAATTAAAGTCCTATATGTGTTCAGTTCATTCAAAGCTATTTTACCATTTTATTAAATCTCTTGCATGATTATTTTTGGTAATTTTATATTATTCCTTGTTTATATTAATTGATTAATTAATTTCAGCTTATTTTAGCTTTAGGGTGCATTATTTTCATCTCTTTTAATCTTTAGGGGTTACATTTACGCATTTAGGGTTACCCTATCCTTTGTCCTGCATCAATAGGACTAGGTCAACGTGGTTGTTCCTAGCCATAAAAACCTTTAATCGTATCATGTGATTCAACCCGAAGGTGGTCATGTTTAAATTAATTATGAATTTTCATTTGTTGCCTCTGACACATTGCCACTTCTCACAGCCATTGGCACACAAAGAATCTTATATTTTGAGCAACTGATTTTAAACACAAGAACCACCTTGAACCATTCAGAGCATAACCTCATTCAGATTTTTCACCCATTAGCAACAAAATAAGATTGCATCATTGGTAAATTGAAGATGTAGAAATATCCACTGAAAATGCTGTATTGAGGACGTCATAGCAAGTTATTCTCGTCCCTAGCATAGGCAAAGAGGAGAAACTGATTAGCCATAATGATGAACAAATGAATGTATTTCAATTCTCCTCCGAACTTCAAAAACTTGAAAGCTTATTGATCCTTCCCAAGCCTCCCCTACATGCTCTAACCTTAACCAACTTAATCTAGAACTGCTGGATTGCTTTCCTGCATGTCTTTAAGTGTGCCTCGTGGACTCTAACCTTTCTTTCTTGCTGACTTCTCTTTCTATCTCATTTCTTTCTTCAAGTGATAGTATGCCTACACTTTCTTCATTTCTTTATTGCTTGATGTCTTTCTCCTTCTTTCTTGGTTACAATTTTGTTATTCTTATATCAATTCTTTTATTGATTTTATTTACATTTTTTATTCTTTCTTCCATTATTTCTTGTCTTATTTATACTATTTCTTACGGAAAGAAAGGAAGGGAAAATAGGTCATCTTGTTGCAGTCGTCAAGACGCCCCAAATAAACCTTTTTGGGGACCTATTTATCATCATTGAGAAATGTGTGGAAGAAATGCAATATTGCATCCATATTTTTGCCAGTCCAATCCATCTTATGCCTTTTCGAAGCAACTTCATAACTATCCTTTACTTTTTTGAGTGATGTATTTTCTTATAATGCCACCACTATTTCTCTTTGTTTCTTGCATTATTATCCACCTTCAAAACCAACCACCACGATCCCCCTCTTTTTCCAACTTAATTTTAAAGTCTTCCCACAAATTAGTACAGTTATGTTGAAAGATAGATTTAGTAGTGAATGCATTAGAGAAATCTTTAGCCCTATCATTAACCAATAGTTAGTTAATCCAAGTATGATTGCTAATATTTATTCTAGGTTTTAGCACTATGAATGCTTGTAAGGACTTTCTCTAGTTAGTCTTGATATTGATTTATTTCTATCAAAGAGATACTAGATTGGAAGGCCCTCTTCCCTCAGGACATGAAATCCATGTTCTTTCATGTACAGATGTGAAGCCTCCCTCTCATTCAATGATCAATCTCAATATACAATTCATGTTCCTCATTCCTCCTCTCCCCCACATCGTTACTGATATACTTCTTTTATAATCTACCCTTTTCCACCAGGAAGGAAGATTTCTGGCTTGTCTTTTGTGAATTGTGCACATATTCTGCTTATTCTTTCATCTGTCATCTTCATTGCTTTCCTTGGCTTAAATCTAAAATGGAGAAGCAAATTCTCAATTCTCACTAGAAGTCTGCAGGTTACTTTCTCCAACCAAGATGTGCCTCTCTAGATTGATTGAAATGAAGAGTAAAGAGTGTCTTGACCTTCATCCTTTTTCCATATTTGGCTTGAATTTGGGATTTAATCAAACAGAAGGAAGACAATGATGGTGGTCTTCTGCATATTTTGTTCATTCTTGTGCGCCATTTCTTCTGTTACTGAAAATATGGAGGAAAGGGATAATTAAAGATGTGGTAGCTGATTGTATGATTTATGATTGGATCAAATAGAGAAGCAGAATTGAAATGTCAACCTATGATGGATGAAATTTTGACTTTAATTAATGATGATGATGGTTTGTGTTGTATACACAAACATCCATGCCTTGGTTTGGGTGTCATCGACTGATTGTGTCTGCGTCTGTATTTTGCACATATACATTCAGCTTTCATGGTTCATAAGCTGATGAACATGTTTATTAAGTTTCTTCACTTTTTTCTTGATTAGGCGTTGTATGAAGCACTAATGAGACAAGAGGAGCTGCTTGCATTTATAGACCGTCAACAGGATGCTAAATTCCGGGTAAGTACACTGTACAAGTATATCCTTGATATAGTTGAAAGTGTCTTGTGTTTGTTAGTCCTGAGGTTAACGAGAGGTGTCTATTTTTGGCAGAAGAAGTGGTCATGCTGGTGATGAGATGGGAGGAGAGATTAAGAATGATGCACTCGGCCATCTCCATTCTCTGGTGATGAGCTATTTTATTTTTAAAGGACAATGTTTGATACAAATGGGTTGGATTTTCCTTCGTTGGTTGGTTTCGAGTGTATTTTTAAGAAATACAATATTGGTGAATAGCGCCAGGCTGTCTTTCTGAACCACATTTATCACCGATGTGTGCACTTGGTTTCATTTTGTGTGTATAGTGTACTTAACAGATTTCATTCAGCGATATGTGACTTTATATATACATACCAATGCTAACAGAAACTGACTGCTCTTGAGAAGCTCCTCCATGAAGGTTTTAGGTTCGATTCACGTTCAATCTCTTGGGCTTATCTCCCATGGGTTACAAAGAACTCGGTGTGTGTGTGCAGGAAGGTGTGCACATGCTCCAAAGGATTAGTTGGACATTACAGTTAGACACCTTCGGTCATAAAAAAGAAATGACCCGGACTGCCACTGGTATGTGTTGGCATGCCGTGTTTCTATAGTGGTGCTACAGTTCGACACACTGAAAAAAAGGCCAATACAGCTGTTAATTTCAATTTCTTAATTTTTTAAGAGAAAAAATAGCCCATTTCTTTGTTTTTCACTTGGATTAGAAGCAAATTCTATATATTTGAAAGGAATTTTTCTTTCTAATTTCATATTTTTTATAGATTTTTTTATTATGAGTTATTTGTATCAATTTTAGTTTTGAAGATAATCTCTATTTTAAGTAACCTTTTTTTAAAAGATTAATGAAATACTATGCAGTCTTTTGGAATTGAATATAGATGATTGGAAATTTGTTTGTTATGTGTAAAAAAAAGTTAGCTTTTATAATATTTTCATGAAATTAGAGGTTTTTTAACTAAAATTCATAATTTAGAAGAGAAGATATTGCTTAATATGTTACAATTGTGAATATGAATTTTGTATTAGGAGTTTATTATTATTAATCTTTATTTTTAGAAATTTTAATTATTTTTTATATTTTGAACATATTGTATTTGTACCAAAAATTTTTGCTTCAATGATTTTATATTTTATGAAAAGGACTTTATTGAATAAGTTTTCTTATTTATATTTTATGGAAAACATATCTGAAAATATTGTAGATTATGTGAAGTATTGATAATCAAATGATAATTTTTATAATTGATAAATCAATGTCAATCTATATATATATATATATATGACCTAAAATGCAACATGTAAAGGCTAAACCTTTGGAGTATTTGCATGAAGCTCTCATATAGTAGTTTTAAGGCGAAATGATCTCCACGTTCCTCCTTAAGCTACATTGTTCGTAAGGATGGTTGTGGGATACAACAATGTTGGTGATGGGTTCATTTGAAAGATTTAATTTTTTATATGTAATAATTTTATTTTAAGAATAATTTCATGAGATTTTGATTAAAAATTTAGTTTATAGAGCTCATAATAGACTTAGTGGATTTAATTCTCTTATACCAACTCCTCATGAATTGCATTTGTACCTATTCCACACAAATTTATCTTTTAAATTTTTATTAGCCCAACTCAGAAAATTTTCACCATTAGAAATTTTGAGATTAAATTTTATAGGCATCATGTTTGCCTGGATGGTGCCTATATGCCGTCTGCCCCAAGGTCTTTCAGACCTTACCCCTCCTTAAGTTGCATTCTTTTAAAGTCCATATGTAGGATCCATCTATGGAAATAGAGATGAGTCCATTAGAAAGACTAAGAATGAACATATGACATAGCAACAATCATATCAATTAGAACTATGAGGCTATAGGTTTTAAAGCCATAAAAATTTAGGGGTTAAAACAATGATAAAATTTTATTAATAATTTGTTTTAGGCTTCCAGTGATATTTTGAGTTTTTCTTATAATGCATCAAATTTAAAAGAAATTCTAATTTTGTCTTTATTTCTCCTCGCTTTTTTTTCTTTCTCAAAAGAGTAAAATTGGAATTTCCTTTTAGGTGCACTATGAGAAAAATTCATGGTGCAAAATTCACTACTCTTAAAGAATATGGTTTAATCAATCTAATTAAGATTAATTTTGGTGAGTTACAGGTTCAGTAGACATTTTCAACGGACTTATCAATTTGGTCGTAAGGTGGGCTAATAATATATATATAAGAATGGTTCTCATGTGAACTTTGATTTGTACAGCTAATTTGTAGGGCCTACCATTGATCTAATGGATCAACTTCTCCCCTCACATGCATCTAGCCCCTTTGAATTGCACCCATATTTAATTTAACACAAATTTCACTTTTAAAACTCATTGAGTAGTCCAATGAATTTTCACTGAAACATAAATATAAAATTTCGAGGATCTTAAAAATATGATTTTCTTTTCTAATCAAAATAAAATTTTATATGCACCATATATAATTCTAAGAACTTTCTAATCCACTAATCTAATCAAAATAAAATTATATTTTCAGTTCTTAGATTCGTATAGAGCGAATGACAGAGATGAGAAACAAAAAGCAAAAACAGTCGCACATGACCGTATTCCACTCTCTTGAAATACTATACACTCTCATTTTCCAAACTTTTCTACACCCAGGAAGTCAAAATTCAACCTTGGCTCCTAATTTGGGCACTCAAACACGATACATGGGGCACTACCACAACCTTTAGTTACTATTCTCTCATCATTTTAAGTACGATACGAAAACTACTCTAAAAAGTCAAGAATCTCTTTTTCTTCTGAGACATTTCTTCTTTTTTTAGAAAATATAAATTGAGTGTTTAAGAATTTTTTACTGTCTATGCCAGTCAAAATGTAGAGTATATTAAAATTATATTAAAACAAAAATTTCTATCTAAAGTATAAAGTTTATAAACTATACCGTGTGCAAGTGATTGTATGAGTTGCACCTAATTTACTTTTCTACTACATTATTTGATTTCAATTAAAAATTATTGTTCAGATTGATACTATATTTTAAAAACCATATTAAGGCCAAATTTCAGTCCAATTCTAAATTTTTAGCTAGTTGATCTTATTGGTCAAAGTGACCATTTTGACTGTTAAGATCAAATGGCTTGAAATTAGGAGTGTTTATGGATTGTATTCACGCTACATTATGTTCTATGGTAACTTGAGTCTCTTTATATATTTAGAAGCCTCACCCCTCCTAAAGGTCGTTGGGCTTTTCAAGGTTAAAGCTCAATCCTACTTGCTTGTAAAAGCATGTCACCCACATGGATGTATCTCAACTTCTCATATGGGTGTAATTTAATTAGTTGTCTCCCACTTTAGGAAGCGGGAGGTTGCAGGTTTGAGTCCTTATGGCCTAATCTTGGTGTGCTTTAGAGATAGTGGGCTCATTCGTGGAGGTTTTAGTAGGACTGTGAATGAGTTTTCCACACGTTAATAAAAAAAAAAGTTTCAAGTACAAGCTCATTCGTTTAATACTGTTAAAATTTCAACCATTCAAGTCAAAACATAGTCAGATAAAAGTAAATCATATTTGAGCTTGAAACTCAATTAGTAGCTATTTGATGTAAGTGGTCAAGGTTATCATGTGCTTTTAAAAATCAACAAGACAAGGATGCCCAGTGATTTTGATCACGGAGACCAGGCAACTAAAAATTTATGTTTTAGCTCAAATTAAGTTCACTTATATTCATCATGTCTACTTTCTATTTGAAGTTTTGAACAACCCCTTTTGTAATTAAATTAAAATAATTTTTGAAAAAGGAAAATAAACTAAGTGTACACATTTAATGGCTAAATTGGCCAACCTGATGTGTTGGCTTGGTCGTCAAAACTTGCCTTTGTTTCCAGAAAGTCTTGGGATCAAGTCCCTTTCAATACAAAAAGGGTCACTCACCCCATACATGCTCCACGGGAAATGGCTAAATAGGCCAAAAAGCCCAATGGGCTTTCATGGGCTCGTATAGCTAAATTTGCTTAAGAATTTAACCTGGCACGACTGAATAACATGTCTTCAAATATGTCTTCAAACCCATTTATGATAGGTTCGGGCAAGTATTGGGTTGAGGAATAAGCCCAATTGAAAATGAGTTTTTAGTTAAAATTTGATTTATTTATACTTTATGAAGGCTAATTTTAATTTAAATGGTCAAATTTTTAATGAAAAATAAATATAATAAAATAAAGGAAAACAAATTATGTGAGACTCATGCAATCGGTCGGTCCTTATTTAAATGGGCTTGGAGGTTCATATAGAGAAGGATGCGCTTTGGGTCAAAGTCTTCTCAATTAGATATGGAGTAGCAGGTGTTGGTGGGTAGTTTCTGGGTGAAAGAGTAGAAAGTCTCGGATCTTCAGTAGACAAAGCTTGGTGGAAAATAGGCTCGGGGATGGGCTTGGTAGGATGTTTGTTTAGATAAAACATAAGGTTTTTGGTTGGAAAAGGTGACAGAACCTCTTCTGGAGACCTATGGATTGGAGAGTGGCTTTAAAGAGATTTTTCCAAGACCTAAATTTCGAGGAATGCTAATGGTTTGGTTCAGGATTTGTCAATTGGGATAATGGGTCATTCTTCTGGCACTTGGATTTCAAAAGAGAATTAAGATCTTTTGAAGTGGAGAGCTGTGATGGTCTTTTGAATCTTTTGGGGGAGTTACCTTTCTCGCCGCCCGAATGTGATGAAATGATTTGGTCAGAAGATTCCTCTGCCATGCTCTCAATGGGAGTAATTGTTTATTTGGCTCAAAGTCAACTCTCCAATGATAAAAGGGTTTTTAAATCAATTTGGGAAAGTGCATCATCACCAAGGGTTCAAATTTTTGTATGGTGTATCCTTAAAAGGGAAGATCTTGACGAAGGTAGAATTGAAAAGAAGAGGCTTGCTAAGGGATGAGGGCAAACTCAACTGTATTCTCTGTGAATCTTCTATGGAGGATGTAAATCATTTGTTTGTTAATTATGAAGTGGCAAAAGGTCTGTAGTCAA
This sequence comes from Chimonanthus praecox, assembly GCA_022113865.1. Taxonomy (NCBI): domain Eukaryota; kingdom Viridiplantae; phylum Streptophyta; class Magnoliopsida; order Laurales; family Calycanthaceae; genus Chimonanthus; species Chimonanthus praecox. The sequence goes on from CM039095.1 coordinate 42,146,488, forward strand.
ATTCATTAACTTTCTAGGTATTCCTTGGGTCCTAGCAAAAACTTGTGTTCAATTTATGGGTACTTAGTACCTTTCGAGAGTGAAACCTAGACTAAAATGTACTTGTCAATTGCTTCCGGCTATGATTGTTTGGATCCTGGAAGGAAATGAACGCTAGACTTTTTGAAGGTTCTTTTTCCTCTAAAAATGGTCTTCTCCAAAAACCAAAATGGAGATGGTTCGTATGGTTGTTGGCGGATTCCAACTTCAAAGGGCTAACAATCAATGATCTTATGTTATTTTGGGAGGGTTGCATAAAGGTTCAGAGTAAGAAGGCAAAGGTAATGGAAAAATGGAGGCCTCCTCAACAGGGTACCTGAAATTTTAATATAGATGGAGCCTCAATGGGCATACTGGGGCCAATAGGGACTGGCGGAGTGCTTAGAAATATAAGGGAGAGACTTCTATAATGTTCAATGAGTTGATGGGTACTAAAGATTCAAATGAAGCAGAAATTCTTAGCATTAGAAGAGCTCTTATAATTTGGAAGAATTTTGATCAAGGCCTAAGTATATATTTTCTTAATCTTTTCATTTTGTTTGGCAAACAAAGATAATACACTTGGTTTTATTTTCATGATTCAAGTTGCATTTCAAAATTTCATATAAACCTTGGTCAAAGAAGTCATATAATTTCGTGTCAGATTAAAACAAGATCAATTTATACAAACATTCAGTCACACTTTCAAGTGAATTACACACCATATTCAGCAAGAACAATGTATACATTCAGTCACAATTTGAACTTTTGAAGTAAATTAATGGCACAATTGGATACCATTTAATACAACAAGATGAGAAAACAATCTAGAAACCTTAGAATATGTTTGGTGGTGGAAATCTAAAAATGACCTTTCAAATGGCTTTGGAAATATACTCATTTCTAGGGCTTCCATATCTCACCACTTTCTTCCCCATCGGAATATACTCTGCAATAAAAAAAAAATACAAGATGAATATTTAAGGAGAAAGAAAAAAAATCAAAACAAGAAAGTTAAGGTAAATTTTTAGCCTCTTATCCATGTCAATAAGCCCATCAGAGTAGACTAAAGTGCCTCCAAAACAAGGTTTGAAAGTGTAAAGACTATAAACATAATTTACAATCATCAAATTTTGAAGAGTTTAAAAATATCTTTACTAATTTAATAAAGTTGATTTATTTTCATGCTCATATTGATAAATTAGTCATTTCCAATGAGAGAAAAAAGACCCCTAAATAAGTACAAAAGTTTAAAAACAAAAAAAATAATAAAAAATATTAAATTTGGAAAGTTCCTTTTATGCAAAACATATATTTTTCAATTTTATAAAAAGAAGAACGTTGGGTAGAGATTGTCTCAAATGTTTTATTGATTTGCTTTAATGTATCGTATTGCAAGGTAATTTGAAATCAATGGGATATTTGTAATATCTTAATAGATGATATGTAGTTGAACTCCTATACTATAAATATCAGGCCACACCTTTCTTAATACCATTTTTTTTTCATTTGCTTATCAAGTTATTGATTTAAACTAGTCAAGAAATTAAATTTAGTTGAGGATCAATATTGTTATCTTAGAGCTTTAGAAATGTTGTTTTAACAAAAACTAATCAAGAAATTAAATTTAGTTGAGGATCAATATTGTTATCTTAGAGCTTTAGAAATGTTGTTTTAACAATTAAAATTAGAAATACGTATAATTTGTTTTTTTTATGACTAAAGTGTGTAGGTCTTTTAGACCATCCAACTAATCTTCATGATATGTACAAGCCTTTCTACAAACTAGATAACTCTACGAACAGTGGCCCTTCGGGGTGGAGTGACAATCGAGCTCCAAACTCCCACTTCCATAAACGAGTTCCTAACCATCACTTTAACCTCTTTGGATTAATACTAGACAATTTCACATTCTATATAGTGTTAAATACCGATAGAGTAATACATATAACTAGTTGTAGACAATCTCATACTCTATATGTATTTAACACTACACAATCTCATGAAAGTACTCAAAAGATAAACTTGTTTTCACAAATAAGGCAAACCCAGTACTAGAAAATAGTTGGCTAAGTTGTAAGCTTGCTCAAACTCTGGAATAAAATTGAATTTAAGTGTCATATGGGTGTAGCTCAACTGGTTATCTACCGCTTCAAGAAGCGAGAGATATCAGGTTCGATCTCTCATGGCATCACCTGGTGTGCTCTGAGGCCAGTGCATATCACTCGTGGGGATTTTATATTAAGTTTCCCACGATTTTTCACATATAAATTCCAAAAAAAAAAAAATTGAATCTAAACTTGAATTTCTTATCATTATTTATTAAAAAGAAAAAATTAACTTTTCATACCCTCCTCTTCTTCTTCTTCTCAATATAAGCAAGAAGCTCCTCTTGTCGCGTAAGGACATCGTCCAAGGCCTGCATGAAGAAAGCCATGCAAATGAATAAGAAAGCTTCTAAACAAAATCATGAAAAGAATTCCTATAATGAAAAGAACCAATATACAATTAGAAAACTTTCCAAAAGACATTTTGTACATGATAGTTAGACTGTCATTTATTTAATGATTTTTTTATTAACAAAGTATTCTGGTATTTTAGAGCACCGGATTAATTCACAAGACATGTGTGAGTCTTCCTTCCCACACACACTGAGTAACTCTACTGAGAATAGCCCTTTGGAGTAGAGTCAAAATCAAACTCATGATTTCCACTTTCTAAGGTGGGTCTCTAACTATCACTACAACCCTTTCAGTTAACTTGGCATTTAACTTAATGTGTAAGTTGGCCTCATAAATCATAAATCAAGACCATTGATCCACAATAAAAAATATCTGCTTGTGAAATTTGTTTTATGGGATATTTAAGTTTGTTATAGCTAAATATTCTGAATTCTTTAACATCACATTCATAAATGAGAGATAATGGGCGCCATTTGAAGTACAAAACAAGTGTTGTAGTTATTTTATAAGTCTATTTGCTAATTCTCCTCCTTATCTATCCCTATCTCTTTCAAGTTCATTGGCTTCTGCTTTTTATTCTACTGGAAGTTATGAAAGGTGGACCCCATGCCTTTTGTAGGATCTAATTCTTAGTGGTAAGTTTAATAAGGGAATCTCAATGGATCCTTAGCCTCACCACTAACCCAAAATAATGGATTAATTGAATCATCTTCTCTAGTGGAATTACACCCATTAAATTAGGAGTATTAATGGGTTGAGGTCTTAAATTTAATACTCCCTCCGTCCTATTTTAGTTGTTTCATTTTAAATATTTGTATTTTTTAAGGAACTTGAATATGATTTTAAACCACAATGCAGCTGAAGGTGATTCTCATCTATTTCAAGACACTTTATGCTACTCAAATATAGATAGAACAACTATTTTGGGACAATTCCAAAATCCATATGAGACAACTAAATTGGGACAGAGAGATAAGTAGTCAAGTCAAATGAGTCATAGGACTGGGATCAGGCCATATTTAAGGTCCGATAGTCTTAACTGATTAAACCCTAGTCAAAGGAGGTCTGACATGCCTAACCTATTATCTCCTAGTCCAAAATATGATTAATGAATCATATAACAAAAAAATAAAGATGGTAATCAAGTAATTAAGACCTTTTTAATATGTATTTTTATATTAATAGTTAACTTAACTTCTTTAGATGGTGTATTCTCTTTATTAATAGTATAAATTTCACAATACACTAACTTATTAGTTTGAGAGTTTAAAAAAAATCGCAAATAGATGTCAATGATATAATTAGTCTCATTCTAAAACTTATGTATGTTCACGTATATGGACATTTCATACTATATTTTATTAGAAAAGATTATCTAATCTATACAATTGATGACTTCAATCCACCCAATTAATAATATTGTGATGTTAACCGGTCGGCCCAACTTGGTCCATTTTTTAACCATCTTTTCTTAAGTCTGTCATAGGGGTGACCCAACCCAGCCTGATCTATTTACTTAATGAACCTTCATCAATATGAAGGGCGGTGTAGCCCGAAACCATCCTGGTGACAACCCTAGTGTGGTAATATAAAAATTAAATGATCAAATGGTAAAATAAATAAAAATTAGGGATAAAACTTGGGTTGAGTTTTAACTTTACTTGAATGATCCGACCCGAGAAATTAAGTGGATTGGGTTTTATATTTTTATAATTAGGATCGGATTGTGTTGAAGAAAAAAATTCGAATTAAATTTGGGTCGGGTCAGGTCAGGTCAAGATTTTTAAAATTGATTTGATCCGACTCAAATTGATCCGATGTGACCCACTCAAAATATTTAATATAGCAGTTGGATTGAGTCGGACTAGCGATTCGATTTAACACTTGGATTGAATCAGTCCAACGATTCAGGTCGAATTTGTTCTGCAATAGTTTAGAAGAAAAGACAATGAGAACATACCTTTTTAGTAGATGAAAGCTCTTCTTCAAGTGCACCCACTCGGCTTATAGCAGCTTGCAACATTTCTTTCTTCTTAAAAGCCATCTCTTTAGGCTCCTCAGTTTGAATCTTTACCTTCTCTTCTAATTCTAATAGACGCTTTATAACAGCATCATATTCTTTGGGAGAAATAACATGAGTAAGAACTTGGTCTGTTGTTTCAGTATGAGCAGAACCAGCACCGGCGATCTTCATCGGCATGTTGCGTGTTATCCGAAGGAAGGCGACAAGGCCCGTTACGATGGCCATGATTCCCGATAAAAACTGTCCGGGATTTCTACCACCAGCTACAGGAGATGATCTTGCAGCTACAATCCCATAATAATTATAAAAATTAGATTTCAGTAAAATACCATGCATTTGCAAGTGTATTGAAGTCATGTGGGCGTCAACAGGCACTCCGTCTATAGAAACAGTTTGTCAAATTCAATATAAAGGCCAACTCTGTATCAATGAAAAAATGATTTAGATAATGACGATGACGATGACGATGATATAGATTTGTGAAAGAAAAACGATGTTTACATGCCCTGCAATCTCATGAGAAACTATAAGAGGTTGTTATCATAAGATTACTTTCCAAATATTATTATTATTATTATCTTTCGAGTCGTAAGCAAAGCCTATTTGTGAACTCAATTAAATAATAAAAGCATCAGATAATTATACCCAAAATAGCTTTATCTCCATTTCTCAATTTTTTTCCATTTTTATTATTTTTTTATTTTAAGTTCTTTCTAATTAAATTAGGAAGAGGATGATGAAATATAATTGTTGCCATGTGTTTAGTATGAGATAACTTTGGAGCATCTCAAATCATGATCACCCTTATTAGCAAATCCATTCTACCATTGAAACATGGATCCATGTTTGTCTAGATTGGCCCCATTTTATATAGAACAGACCTCTAAAGAAATATGGCTCTAATCTACTCAAATACATAGGTCGATCACAAGAAGACTCTCCTGTATGACCTATTTTGTCTTCGTATGTTTAAATATGATATTATCAAAAATTATTTGGTTGAATCAATAAAACCATGTATTTCTTTATACTATGATTCAACTAAAATAAACGAATGTTCAAAACTCTCAATTCTTCCAAGAAAAGTAATACTCTGAATCAGGGTAGAAATCTTAGTATCAGCTGATATCTCGGTCGATTTCTTTCTTCTATTTTTTTTACAAAAACCACCTATATCGGCCGATATCGGTGATATATATATTGACGATATATATCAGATATAAATATTTCCAATAAAATAAGTAGGTTCTAATCATGTTTTTTAAAATATGGAAAGTATGATTGTAGTTTTCAAATGAGATATACCTGTATATATGGCAAGGTTTTTATCTTGTACTGTTTGCTTCCAGTCAGCATCTACAGTCTTATCTACCATTGGGATATATTCATCATACCCTAATGTTCTTCGACTTGGATCCTGTCATAAATATCGATAGAACAAATGATTAGAATATTACTTTAATCTCAAATTTAATACAAGTAAAGTGACATGGATTAAAACAAAATACTCTTAAGTGACTTCTTCAGGTACTCATATTGGGTTATAATTCTCTCTGTATATTTCTAAACACAATATCTTAACTCTTAAGTTCCACGATATTTGGAAAACAATATAAACCACAACAATGTTAATTGATTCAATGACATTTACAATTTACATCAATAACATTTGAGACTGTCAATTGTTAATTTCCTTCTACAATGTGAAGCCTTCTATAATTTACTTATTTTAAAACAATTCATCAAATTTTTTTTAAGACCTAGGTATCCAAATGTCCTACTTGAATTTTTCAGGCGGCCCACCTGACTAATCCTTGGAGCATGTGTAAACCTCCAATCCATACATTTTACCAGCTATAGAATTAAGAAGAATGACCCTTTTTGTGTTGAGGGAGACTTGATCCCAAGACCTCCCACAAACAATTCATCAAATTATGAACTTCTTTAGTCTTAAAAATGAATGAAAATACATTAGAGTGACAACCATTATTAGAACTATTATGGAAATAAGGTGGTAAAGATTTCTTATCTCAATTGTAAATAATTCATAAATCGAGAAATGATTGACGTCCTCATCTAAAAGAAAAAAGATATGATGAGGACTTCTATGATGAGTACTGGGTGTATCAAAGATCTCGAAAGCGACATCTTACAATTGCCGAATCGTTATAGTTGGGAGATGAATGTTGGATCTAGTGGTACATGATCATCTTGATTCGAGTGGTGGATCTGCTCATTGATCTGTGTCATTTTTGCTTAGAGTTGTCTGATCTGATCGTCCATTTTCATCAGATCGAATTTTGAGAGTTGTTTGACTGTTAGATCGAGATTGGCTTGACCCTAGCTGTTTAGATTGGGTCTAGCTAATCTCAACCAGTCATCAGCTTTTTTGGTTTAATAGATGATATAAGAAATTCATTTAATTTTTTATTTTAAGTATGGACAACTTTGTTTAATGTAATAACTTATTTGATAGTTTCAATTGCACACTTATGTGACACACATGAAGTTTAGGATTTCTTTTAAGGTTTTTTATTAATAAATGTATAGACCTCTTACTTTAATATAGAATACAATTGAAAGAATCTATCTCTGCAAACTCTTCTCCTGATATGACTATGACTCAATCAATCCTTCAGTGTGACTTTAAGAAAAACTAGGTGATTTATATCGTTCTCTTCTCTTTTCCTTTCTTCTTCTTCTCCTTCTCCTTCTCCTTCTCCTTCTCCTTCTTTCCCCTCCTCCTCCCATTCTTCATTCATTTTCTCATAACTTTGGAACCCTAACCATCCCACTTCTCCTTCTTTCCCCTCCTCCTCCCATTCTTCATTCATTTTCTCATAACTTTGGAACCCTAACCATCCCACTTCTCCTTCTTTCCCCTCCTCCTCCCATTCTTCATTCATTTTCTCATAACTTTGGAACCCTAACCATCCCAAAAAGCCTAAAACAAGCCTGATTTTACCCAAACTAGGACCAGACCTGGAATCAAGAGACCACCACTGGCTCAAAACCACATATGAACAGGGTTCTCTCCGCCAGTAATGTTCCCTTTAGCCTCTTGTCCTGTAATGCCACCCTATTATAGGCCTATTTTGAGTGTTTTTTATGGGTTTGAATCCAAGTAGGACCGGATTTTCCCTTGCAAAACTTCTCTCGTGTGAGAATTTTTTGTGATTTTAGAATTTTAGAACATTTTGAGGGCTTAAACTTTAATATAATTACCTTTAGAATTTAACATGCTTGCATGTTGTAGGACTCTGTAGTTCTCTTATGTGATGTTATTTTCTTAGGTCTTTTATTAATCATTGATTGCAGAATTTTAACTTCTTAGATTAGCATACTACCTCTATTTTGTACGCAGATATAATAGATATCATTCATATTTCTTATTTTCCTTCATTGCACTCTTAAATTTTGGATTTTGAGTGTCTTAACCTTATTTTAGGGCAGTTGCATATCCATCCCGTGTCAAGATAATTATTTTCTCTCTTTTGAGAAATTTACTTTAAGACAACTGATCATATTCTAAATTGTAGTTCTAGAAGTCGATGGTTGACAAATGAGATCATTAGTCTACATAGTGAATATTAGCATTCCATAGTGAGTCAAAATCATGCAAACAACCCAAAGAATTCATTAAATTATCTATATAAATTGCAACACTAAAAGTCGTTGTTGGCTTGACTTAGGGTTGTTTGTCATTTTTCAACTATGAAAAATAAAGATATTGAAAAATGAGACAATTTTTTTTTGTTCTTTCATGGAATGCGGGCTCTTCACGAAGACCACAAAAATGTGACATTTTACTCTCTTTCTAAGGAATCCTTTTTCCAAGAGTGATACAAAATTTATTGAGGAAAATAAAGAGGTTTTCCTCTTTTGTCAAGATAATGGTTTATTCATTTTTAATAAAAATGAAGATTTTGATGTTCACAATCAAAATATCGAGCTTTTAATAACTCAACATGAAACCAGATTTCATAGCACCTATTGGATAATATGAATAGAATTCTGATATAAAATTTTCTGTAGAATTATTTTCCTCGAAAAAATTGACAAACGACTTCTAAGAGACGGATAGTGTAGGGTATTTAAACCACTATGTATACTTTCTCATAACTTTAAAGTATAGATCACTTACTTCTTCATGAACAGGAGATAGCTCTGGATGCTCTATAAATTCCCTTCGAAGTTTTGACCAGGTGTTACTTGTGTCTAGAAGTTTCTCTTTCTTGAATGAATCACAACCCTTCATGTTAGAAAACAAATTGAATATAAAAAATACATTAGTATAGAAGACATTTTTCTTAATCCATAAGTACAAATGAAATTGGAATTTCAACATTGTAGATTGTAAGGATAGGAATATAAAAATTGCAATAAAATAGGATTTATATGGTAAAAAAAAACATTAAGAACCTTTGGGTACAATATCTCATCCTCAGATATGGTCTTCTCTGCAATTGAAATGGTTTTCCTTCCGCATTTTGCCTCACCATTATGTACCCTCTGTCCACCAAAATAGAAATATCCATTTGTTATTGTAGATAAGAATTAGTATCACAAACAATTTAGTTAAAATAAATGCTTTAGTATCTTAATTAATATGGGAACCTTCAGTATTTCTGAATCCTTCCATGGGCCTTTATCTGATCTCATACAACCACCATGATCAGCACATGTGCAAGTACCTCCCAAGAAATCCGGCAGTTCACTAGAAAAATCCAAGAAAAATCAGATCTACTAAGTCGTCACATTTGAAGAAACAAGAGTTTTTCTTTTTGCATATTATAAAAATACGTGTGCAAAGTTTAGGGGTGAAACTTGGATTGGGTTTTGATCCAACTTGCATGACCTGACCGAGAAATCAAGTGAGTTGAGTTTTACATTTTTTAAATTAGAGTTGAGTTGGGTTGAAGAAAAAATTCGAATTAAATTTTGTTAGAACCACGGTTTATCTATGTATCTAGTTTTGTCAATTCCGTGACTCAATTTGATCTTGCCTCTAGAAGTCCGAAGTAATTAAAGCAAGTTTGAAGACCAAAATCATGGAAAATGAAAGGTTGAGTTCAAAAAAGTAGTCTCCCATGTTTGCCAACCATTTTAGGGAAAAAAGAGACTAAAGGATGCCCTAGAAAGGCCCTAAAACTTAATTGGATTTAATTGTAGAATTTCTGGAGCCAAAATCATGGTAAAGATAATTTTTGGACAAATCAGTATCTCGGCCTGGGCGAATTTTTCACACATAGTTCAAAGTGGTTGGAACACTCTAATTTATGCTAGAGGTTTTGACTTTGAATTCTTGTAAGGACTTATTTAATATATGTGTTTATGGGTGGTGCCATGCATCTAAAGTTTTATCAATGATCATCAAAAAGTACAGTCGAAGGGTTTTTACAGTTAAAAAGTTCCAAACTATATAACGAAAAATGATAACCAAGTAGGTCTCAACTAGTTCGATGCAACCAAATCCATGGATAGATAATATCAATATACATAAATTAATGAAAATAAACAATAAATCATCATATTCTTTCAAAAATAAAAAATAAATAGAAAAAGCAAAATCACCTAGCATCAATTATTTCAAGCAACTTGCTCTGGTACTTATTTCCAAGAACCTAAAGGACAAAAAGATCCATTAGTTAATATTTGAATTCAATGGCCAAACTAAATTATATGAACCACATTAAAAGATTTATACTTACGTTGATCTTTGCTGCTGTTTGTGGATCAAGGAAAGACTTTATGGTGTTCCATAATAGTCTAAAGCCAGAACCTGCATTTATGATGAACATGCGACACAAGGTCTGCAGTACAAACAAGAAATACAATCATATATATTTTACATTTATATCAAACTGATTTACTTAAAAGGATAGATATTTTTTTATACTATTTATATATGTTAGTATAGTTCACATCAAGTGGGTACAAAAATTTATATATGTTAGTATAGTTCACATCAAGTGGGTACAAAAATTAGTGACTGTATATAATATGAGAGGTACTCTCATCTCAAAGACTGACTTTTGAGACTGAATTCTACTTCAAGACTATTCACGTGTATCAGAGTGAGTGTATCATAGGGATGGATCGGGTTTGTGTCTTCAGCCTTATATGGAGGGGAGAGCCGAATGTTTATAGCCCCAGGGCTGAAGGAGAGACACTCTTCTTTCAAAAGCTAGATTTTGAAAGTGAGTTTTACCTCAAGACTGTTAATAATACATAGACGATATTTTATTAGCCAATAGTGATATGGGCCTTTAAAAAAGGTAACTAATTTGATTCTTGATGAGAATTTTGACACAAATTATGCCTCTTTTGTTATAGGTGGTGAGATATTTAGATATTAATCTCAAGGGATACTTACACTATCACGGAATAAAAAAAAACATACAAGATTGGACATTATAGAAAGTAAAACAAAAAACAAAAAAGGATAGATAATTACCTCAGGATAGTTACTCCCATCAATCTTCTGAAGACGCATAACAAGCTCCCTTGCATTTTTGTTAAAATTTTTAAGTCCCTAAGGCACCATTTGATATATTGAGTATAAGCAACAGATGATCCTAGTGTCTCTAAAGATAATCATAGTGCGAAGAATTAACAGGACATCGGTGTTTTCTAAACAAGAGATACCGAATTTGTCTTTTTATCTATTGATATAAAAAACATCGATGCCATTATTTGTTTTCAATAAAATAACCTCACATACCACTCCTTGCACATCTAAAATTGTTGTACTTTGATCAATGTGTCTTCTTGCTGCAATTGAACAAGCTGGGAACTTAACAGCAAAGGTCCTTTCAAACTCCTGCACATGGTATTTAACATAGCGATCCAAAGTTGTCGCTTGCAACAACTTGTTAGAATCAACTTTGCCCAATGACTCTATGTACACCGGCCTGCCTTCCTTGTCCACGCCATGGTGACCTTGTGGGTAGTGTTGTATAACTTCATTAATTTCTTTGAATTCAAAATCCTTAATGAAACAATTAAAAAAAAAAAAAAAAGAATCAGCCAACGATATAACTAGCTTGGAAACTAATATGGTTGTTTTTTTTTAATGTGTTTGGCAACTAGTAGATTCTGATATTAGAGATTCTTAATCAGACAATTAGGAGAAACTATTTTCATATTAAAATTTTGTTATTTGATCGCGGTTAAAGTGAAGAAGATTTGTGAAGATTAGAGGGGTCTAGCTAAACATTTAGATTCAAGCGATGGGTATCGAGTCATACAAGGTATGCCCTTATAGCTCAAAATTTCCGATTTCTCTATAACTACGTTTGAATGCAGACGAAGCTTTTAAGGGATTCCCCTGATAAGAGATTCTCCTTGAGTGGGGGAATCTCATGTTAGGGATTCTCATGTATTCGTTTGGTCATTTTAATGAAAATCTAATAGGAGAAAAGAAGTGAAGAGATGGAAAAAGAGAGAGGAGGGAAAATCATAGTTTCTCCTCGCTATTTACAAAAAACCAAATTTAGGCTTTATAAGGGGAAAATAGGGGAAAGTAGGCTTGGCGAAAGAGGGATTCTCCTCTCTATTTACCAAAAAGCGAAATTTAGGCTTCATAGGGGAAATAGGGGAAAGTAGGTTGGCAAAAAGAGTAAGGAAAGGACAGGGGCAAAGATATCAATCAATACAAAATGATAAAAAAATAGTTGAATTAATATCAATACAATACCAAATTTCAAATACATTCTTGCAAATATATTTTACTCCTTATGTTGTATTAATTATTTTATTAAAATTTATTTTGATATATTTTCAACACAAGAAGCATATTCATATATTATGAATCATTACTTACTAAAAAAATTATAAAAAAGATTCAAAATCATTACCTCCATAATTGTGTCTGCGGCAAATTCAGTCCTCCATTGTAGCATTTCAGCCCACATTTGTTTAGTCTTGGGAATGTCAAATTTCCTAGCCTTCAAAAATCTGCATGATCTTATTACGAGCTAATAGATCATTAAGTGGTGGTCACCATATTTATAAGCATATTAAATTGAGAACTTGATATATCGACCAGGGGTCGAGATATCGGCTGATACGAAACATATCAGCCTATCATATGGGCTTTAAGCACCGTATAATATCGGCCGATACAGCCTTCGTATCGGCCGATATATATCGGTCTGATATCGGCCCATATGATTAATATCGGTATTTTTAAAAAAAAAAAAAATTCAAAACGGTGATGGGCCAGTGTCAAAATATCAGTCGATATCGGCCAATATCAGTCGATATTTACATTTTCAAAATATTTTTTTAAAAAAACAGTTTTTTTTGGTTTTTTATATTTTTTAATTTAGAAATAATAAAATAATAAAATAATATCTATATTTACAAAAAAAAAAAGAGGAGAGAGAATCATATCGGCCGGGCCATTTTTTGCACCCCTGATATAGACATTTTACATGCTATGTCTTCCCATTACAATGACTACATGTTTCCTTCAATAAAATACGTTAGAAAATTTAGAACCAAATGAGTTTAGCTATTACATGTGTGCCTTCGAGCCCATTCATTTGAGATCATTAAAAATTTAACCGTTTAGATTAAAAATTCACACGATTAGATGATATAAGCTGATCAAATTTGAGTTCAAAAATCAATTTATTGTCATTTGATCTTAGTGATCAAAGTCACCAGGCTTCATTGTCTTCGTAATTCTTAAGGACGCCTGATAACTTTGACTACTAAAATCAAATGGCTAAAATTGAATTTTGGACTCAAATTTGATCTCTTGTAATCATATGTCCATTTTCAATCTGAATGCTCATTGTTTTAATTAATTTCAAAATAATAATAAAAAATAAACATAGATCAGATGTGTACATAGTTGTATACACACATAAAATGGTTAAAAGGGTCAAAAATGTCCAACGGGCTTTCAGGGGCTTCTTACAATAGCCCGAGCCAATTGTTTATATAAATGGTCTCAAAAAATTTATCTTGCGTCCAGTGTGACAGGTTGGTATATGTGTTCAAACCCGAACTCGAGTTGGATTCGGACCAAGGAACAACCCTTAGATTTATATAGAGATTACGACTATGGAGGAAAGAAAGAAATGACCTGAGCATCATGTGATAATCATCATGTTTTGAAGGTAGTAATTCTTCCAAAATAAGTTCTTGACGAAATGCATCAACGGTCACTAGTTCGTCAGCATCATGTTCATCTTCGAGGGAGATGGACATAACTTTGCTGCTCCTCCTTTTCTTTGTCAAAGAATACTTGAATTTTGTAGATGCAGTCATTGCTTTCTTCTTTATAGATCCAATCTTTGTCTTCCTCTCCTCATCAAAATTCTCAATTTCTAGTCTTCGTTTATCATCATTGCAAGTGGATCCATCTATACCCATAACAAGTAATAAAAATTAGAACAATAATTAAATATTAGCTACCCCAAATAAATATATTTTGCCAAAGACATATTTTCATGTAATCAAATAATGGAAGCCCTAATTTGTTCTTAGAAGCCCATGAATGAGGAAGATGAGATCATAGCCTAGTTAAAAAAATGTGATTCATTATCCATTAATCTTTTAGGAAGGTTTATTGTTGAATGGAAACATTTAGTGAGTCTCAAATTGCTATGTGATTCATTTTCAATTTAATATGAAATTCTAATGATAGGTTAAATGGTACTAAACAAAATACTAAGGAAACAAAATAAAGTACACAACACTTTTTTTTTTCTTGGATGATCAAGGTGTCCAAGAGTCTTAGAGCACCTGATTAATTCTTGGTACATGTTCAAATCTCCCTGCCTATGTACACTGAATAATTCTACAGGGAGTGTCCCTTTGAGATGAAATGGGAATCGAACTCAGAACTTTCAGTTTGTAAGACGAGTTAAGTACACAATACTTATTAAAATCATCTAAAGAGCAATACGAAACTATCCCAAATCTCAATATATGTTTTCAAATGTGGATTCAAATGTATTTTAGGCCTACTTTTCATGAACATTGTCCTTTTAATAAGCATTTTTATCTTAAAAATAAATATATGCTCTAGCAAATTAGATTATAGTCAATCTTTTGTCTCTGGCACAATCTTTACAATATCCCGAGCTTCTGAAATGTGTGACAGATGAACAACTCAATCGAAATGAAATTTCTCCCAATGATTGATTTCTATTTTACTTCTTGGTTTTCTTCTTCAGGGGCTTCAAATGGTTATGATTTGATTTCGTATTGGCAAGCAAAATACTAAGAAAATTTATCTATAAATAAAAATCAAAATCAAAATAAATTATAAGACTTAATTTAGTGAGTTTGAAAGATTTCACATATCATTATCATATTAGTATTAAAAATATAAAAATCATTTGATACCATGATGGACAAATAGAAAAATCATTTGATTTAAGGATTAAATTTAGTAAGGTGGAAGGATTTGATCCATTATTATCATTATCATTGTCTGAAAATACAAGAAAATTGTGAAAATTGGAAAAAGAAATTCTATGACTAAATTTGGTAATTTTGAAAGATTTGAGCTACTTTTTTCATGCTGTTATCTAAAAATGGGACATTTTTTTAAAATAAATCAAAGTAGAGTAATTAGCATGTCTTAACTTAAAAATAAAAATAATGAAATCCCCATTAGAAAATCTTAATGTAGTTTTAAAGTGGGAAAAAATCTCTGTAAGATCATTTGGCATGTTTTTGTATCTTGCATCTGTCTAAATTTGTATCAAATTTTTAGCCTTTTTCATAATTATATTATTAAATATGGTTTTGAGTTTGACTAATGAAAATATGAAAACACATGAAAAAAATAAAATAATTTGATATATAACCTTTCTAATTTGTGAAATTTGAAAAAACCAATTCTACAAAACATATTCATCAACTAGTTATACATAAAATACCAAACATCAGATAAGGCGTTGAGGTTTGAATGATTCACCATTGAAAAGTACATACCTTCTTCAACCAATATTTTCAATTATTAATATTGAATAAAAAATCTGAACACTTTTAAAACCAAATGACCATTCAAATATATTGAGTTCACTTTATATGAAAAACCAAGTGCATTGTTTGTCTAATACTTGGAAAAAATGAGAGAAATGAGAGGAAAGTGAGATAAAAAATTAATTACCAGGCCTTGCAAATCGATCTGACATGTTTGCACTCATGATTTGTCTTTACAAGCGATCAAGTGATAGGAGACTTAAGCCCAAATGGCAACAGGGTTTTTCCACTGCCACAAAAATAAAAATGAATAATAGAAGAATAAATACCAAATAATCTACCAATTAATACTCCCAACAATTCCACATTAAAATTAAAAATCTCATAGATAGTAATAATGGACACCGTTGACATTTCATAAATGTGTGTCCCATTATTTGGTAGTTTTCTAATTACAAAATTGTAATTGATTATTTCCCTTTTAGATAGGTTTGTATTTTCTATATAATCAATGTCAATAAGAGCCATTTTTCTCAAATCTTTCATAGTTTGTTCTCAGCCTAGAGAAACCAAAAAAATATTGAATTTGGTTCTATAATAGTAAGAGAAGGACCAAGAGGGGCCATATGATCACAAATGCTGCATATTTACATGGAATATCTCCAAATTCTCTCATTTTATTAATTTGAAAAATGACATATTTGAAATGAAAATGAAAGCAAAGACATGTTGGAATATATATAGCTTCAAGTTAAAAATTAAAAACAGTATTGCAGTGGGTAAATTTACAAAGAGAGGTGTTTTAAGGTTGAGTTGAAATCGAACTCAAGATTCCCATTTTCTGAAGGATTCCTGATCATTACTCCAATCCCTTTGGATTGATGCACTTTACTCACTTGAGAAATAAAAATTAGAAATCAAATTATTTAAAAAGGAAAGAAAATCATTACAACAATGTAACTCAAGATCAGGCAAAAATGACATGCAACTCAACAGGATTTGCAGATTCCAAACGAAGACAACTAATTACACACATTTCCAGGAAAAAAAACAAGTGAGTGCATTCTTATCCAGTTGCATCAAAACTAAAAGCCTTAAAACTCCACATTCTGCCCAGGATCAAAGACCAAAAGAGTGAGATTACTCAAGATTGCATTAAAAAAATAATAATAAAAGGGTGACATTTCTTAGTGCAGATTTTCTAGGAAAGCTTGTTTGTAGTGTATCAAAATTATCCTGAAAGGAAGATCATTAAGCATCACATGGATAGGAAAACTATCAAACTTGAAAATATTTTCTTAGAAAATACTTGCAAAATGGAGTACCCAAAAGAGAAAATTTTCTTCACATGAACATTGTACTTTACATGTTTTTTTAGATAAATATAGAAATTGAACGAGTCGCAATTGGATTAATGCAAAGATATAATGAACCCATATTCCAATATCATGGATAGATCTTGAAATTGAGAAGAAAAGAGAAGAAACATACAGTAGTATCAGAATGGAATGCAAATTCCATTGAGAGAAAAAGGTTCTCTACTTTCTCAGGAACTGGATATTGGAAACGAAGCAGAGATAAAGAGTGGGGAATTTACCTCTGGGAAGAAAATGCTTGAATTGTGGGGTGTGCTATGGCTATAAATGGCTTAATATTCAATGGTGATAATTACGCCATTGAAGGAGGCGGAGAGGAAGGCAAAACAGCTGAGAAAGAGAGAGAGAGAGGAGCGAAATGCAAGCCATTCCATTGATAAAATTAGAATTTCCCACCAAGACACCAACCAAAGGCCATACCACCCCAACGTCTCTTCCTTATTTTTTAAGTTTCTAAAAATATATATATGTTTATCTTACAATCTCATACAATTTTCTATTCTTAGTGAAGCTGATTTTCAGTTTTCATTTGTAATAAACTATCTTACGTTGTCATTATCTTAATGATAATGATGACTTTCATTTGAGGGTGAAATTTGGATCGGTTTTAATCTGACATGCATGACCCAACTCAAAAAATTAAGTAGGTTGAATTAGGTTGAAAAAAAAAAACTCGAATTAAATTTGGGATAGACTGAGTCAAACTTTTTTAAATTGACCTAAGTTTACCCGAATTGACCTGAACCAGTCCATTTAAAAAATTCAATATAAAACTCGAGTTGAGTCGGATCAGCATTTTGGGCCAACACTCGGATTGAGTCGAATCAACATCAAGTTGGGTTGAGTAATTCAGATCAGTAATTCGAGTTGGGTCTGATCGAGTTCAATATATTTTTTTTATATGAATTGAGTTGGGTTTATTAAAATCCGGTCTGACCCGCCCAAACTTCAACTTTAGTCATGAGGAAAAATCTCAATCATTTATAAATTTTTAAATTCAAATATATATATATTAGAGAATCATTGTCAACCTATGTCGAGAGATAAAACGTGACCTGTGAAAATAAAAAATTAATGGTTAGATAGACCAATCAAATAGTCTAAAATGGTGTCTATCAAATCATCTTAGCACTTTAATTTGTTAAGATAAAAATAAAACCATTGAAAAAATATTTTTACATATGCCTTTCAATTCATGTGTTAAAGATGCTTCAAATCAACATGAAAAAAGTTTGATCTAAGTTTAAAATTAGAGTAACAATTTTATTAATCATTTTTTTTTTATAAAGTGAGCTCCACATCATACTCTTACGTAGGGTGGGCCTGAGATCCTCTAAAATCTCAAGGGTCCTAGACAGAGTGAGATTTGAGGGGCCCTTTCTAACTAATATATTAAAGAGTTTAGGTGTATAGAGACCCTTTCTGTCTAAACACATAGACGTGTAGGGCCGGTCCTGCTCTAACACTCGGCTTAAGATGGGGCGTTTTGTATATTGACGTTACATAGCTTAAAGTCTTGTCTTTTTAACTCAGTCAAAACTTGTCTCACTTTTCCAGTTGACTCAACTGAATGAAAAATTGAATCGAGTTAAATTTTTTTACTTTTAGACTAGTCACTGCAGTGTGACTTTACTGCTATTGGTTATTATTATAGATTTACATACCATATCACATAAATGTAATTTTAATTTTTCAGCTACCAAATTTTAAACTTATTTAAATTTTTAACCAGAGATATAGTCATAAAATTTAATGGAGAACTTTAGCATCAAATAGTTAAAAATTTGTATGCATTTAAATTTGACATTTAATACATATAATATCTTTTTATTTTATATGACCATCACGCTTCAATATTATGTCCCGTACTCGCGTGGGCCACTAAACTATTTTTGACCTTTTGTAGCATATCTACATTGCTGATGGATTTTTTCTAACTATCGATTAACGGTGAAAACCCACTTTTATTAGGTGGAAGTGTTACAAATTTATGCTACGGCTACCACTTCCGATAAAATAATCGTGGATACAAATTTCGATCAAGATTAATTTTTAATTAATGAGAGATTGAAAATTTTCAACTAATATTTCAACTATATTGATAATATGAATTGAAATTTCTAAATACACTATATTTGTCGTATTGGCAAAATTAATCGAAATACGCCAAATTTTCAGTTGAAATTTTACAAATTTTGGCCAATATAAATTTTCAAAAAAGTCTATTATTTAAATTAATTTAGAAATTTTAATTAAGTGACGAAAATGAATCTCTAATAATTTAATGTCATGACGGTTACATTCCCAGAACAAGTAAATTTATCAGAATCGATAGTAGAGATGTAGGAATCCAACTTAATTACATCACTATTATGAAATTATTTAGTACCCCATACATAACATGCATGAGGTTGTGGGCGTGGGAGAGTCGCTTCATGGAAATAATTTATCCCACCTCCTTTTGTTCTTAGAGAATAGCAGCAAATAAATTACCAACAAGTTTTGTAAAATTCGTCCAAGGTCAGGTTGGAATTTTTCCAGAGAAAATTAGGAAAAAGATTAGCAAGAAAATATTCTCTTTGTTTGCCAAGGAGCAGCCAACTCTCAGTAGATTTCATTAGCAAAGTCTCAAATTGTCAGTGAAGTAGTAAATCTTTGGGTTTTGGATTTTATAAATGTATGGACACCCTCTCTTTATAAGTCGGTTTTTAAAGATGAGTACTACTCATGTGTTTTCATATTTCCAACCTCACGTGGAAGGAGAAAACCGAGTATCTCGTAGAAGGAAAGTGTCGGAAAAGTCCCACATTCCCAGTGAACCTTTGAATTTTGAGGTTTATAAATTCATGAATCTAAAACTAATTGTGAATAGTAGTATCTAAGCCATTGATTTGAACAAGATTAGAATGCAATAGTTTTGGGACACTCAAACAATCTTTTTCTCTAGTTTTTTTTTCTAATGAATCATACCTCAAATAGCAGCTGCAATCATCCACAACTGATTTGGGAATTTTCTGGGTTTTATTTTTATTCTTTCTAGTGCAATAAACAAACATAGAAATTCATGACTGAATAGATGTAATTTAGCAGTTTTTTGGCTTTAGAAAGGGTAGACGAATTTGACATTTCCAGATTGTTGTTTCTTTGTTTCTTCACATCACGACTTCAAGCGAGCCATCTCCGAAACCCTGCCCTATTTGTAATCCTAGGGCCTGAAACCACGTAATTCCTCCCTGTTAGCCGAATTTTCGGCTGACATCTCAGCTGAATTTTTTCTCTCTCTTTAAAATTCCTTTTTTTTTTAAATCTCAGACTTTTTTTTTCAAAAAATTCATTTAAAAAAATATTTTTTTAAAAAAAAAAAATTAAAAAATATAAATCTCGACCGAAATATCGACCTGAAACCGATATTTTTTTTTTAAAAAAAAAAGAAGAAATCGGCCGATATTTAATCCCCGTTATTTATAGATGTGACTCATTGGCAATGGACATTTGAATCCATGATCAAGGTTGTGGACGACCCAATTGGTCTCGCACAATGAAACTTACAAATCACTGGCCCCATCAAATTAATATTTTTGTGGCCTTCACTTCTTTTGTTATTTTCACTTAATGGGATTATTTAAGATTAGTGTCTTGGGTTAATACCTACCGTTCGAATCAATAAAACAACTATGGACGGTATTTTATTTTTATTGTTGTAATATAAAGAATTTTTTTTTTATTAATATCAGGATTTTACCACTTCTCCCATTATTATCATCAAAATTCAGTATTATCGTGATATTAACGGCACTTTCTTACAAAAAAAATTAAAGTTATAACCATCGATAATTTGGTTTAAGTTTTTAATAACTTTAATAATGGTATTTTGAAATAAATTTTTGTGATTGGATGACTTTTATGATTCAAGAAAAAGTGAGATAATGAATAAAGTAATTTATTTATTACAATATATTTGTATACTCCTAATGGTTATTTCAATTTTAACTATTATATATATATATATATATATATATATATATTATTATGTTATTGTTATTGTTATTATTATTATTATTACTATTTAGGGTTGAAATCGAGTCGGGTTTCTTAAAATCCAAACCGACCCGAGCTATTGACCTGAATTCTCGACCTGACCCGATCCTAATTTTGACCCAACCCACATTCTGAACCTATTTTAGTCGGGTCGGATCGAGTCGGGTCGGATTAACTTGAAAATTCCTCAACCCGACCCGACCCGAATTCCATGTGGATTTTTGTCATCTCAATCCGACCTGACTCGCATGACCCGACCCGCATGATTTCTCGGATTGAGTCATGCGGGTTGGATCAAAACCCGACCAAGTTCCACCCGTACTATTATTTAAACATTATAAGTTCTGTAAGATGTTCCCGATAATATCCTAGTTAAAATCCTAAATTTTGAAAATATTTAAATATTGCCGGTACCCATCCTCACAACCCTCACAACCTTTTCACCGATTTGGAAAGAAAATTGGAAATTTAAAAGATAAACATTTAGTAAAAATGATGGTATAAATATCAAAATCCTTAAAAGATAAAAATAGATTATTACCATCAGTCGCCATGATTGATCTTATGCATTTGTATCTCGACCATGGTGGAGCTAATGATAATAAACAACCAAGCTCTTGCTATTTTGAAACGTTTTTGTGGCACCTCAACATTGTCTGATGCAATTAGGTACCATGAACTGTCGTTCGACTTGTATGATACTTTGTTTGTCCATGGGACGAGTATTAAGGCGAGATAGGGGGTACTTGGGCAAGGAGGGGGAGAGGTAACTCTAGAGAGGGAACTGTTGGTTTGGGAGATGAGGCAGAGAGAGAACTGTGGATTTGGGCGAGGAGGAAGAGAGAGAAATGTGAAGAGGGAAGGGCAAGGAGGGGGAGAGGTAACTCTAGAGAGGGAACTGTTGGTTTGGGAGATGAGGGAGAGAGAGAACTGTGGATTTGGGCGAGGAAGAGAGAGAAATGTGAAGAGGGAAGTGCAAAAGGAAAGGAGATTGGATTATTAATAGGTTGACGGGTTTGAATTAAAATTTAAAATAATTAAAAATACTCAACATTCAAATAAATTAGAAAAGCAACTTGATGTATTGATTATTTTTATGAAAGTAACCGTTTTAAAAAATTTATATTCCAAATTTATTTTTATAAAATGAGATTAAAGTAGTTTTGGAGTGAGGGTGTAACTCGAATAAACCAAGTGTTTTGCCTCAGCACATGACCTCCATACCATGGGGTCATTCAATTGATAAACTTAGATTATTGAAAATATTATTTATTTATAGATTTAAATCAGCTAGTTTAAATCTAAAGAGAAAAATGTTAGGTTTATTAGCGAAATAAACACATCAAATTAACGGAATAAAATCAATCATAAGCAAAACACCAATGATTTACGTGGTTCGGCCCACCCGACCTACGTCCATAGAGCATGTAATTATATTATTCAAAAAGAATAAAGAGATATATAGATACAAGAATAAATTCCTTTATACGAGAACCAAATCAAACCCGGCTTAATCTCTTCTCGGTAGTGTTCTTCAGTTCCTCTGTAACCCGATGTAGGACAATTGATTTTTGCCCACTACGATGTATGATTGTTGCCTCTATCAACCAACTAGACAAGACCCAATCCACTTCTCATGCTTTCTATGGTTTTCTCCTCTCCTGAACCTGACTTCTCACAGATCATCTCTCTGCTCATCTGCATATGGTGTATGCCTTCAGAGTCGCACTCAGAACCGTGCAAACACCCAGCAAAAGGTGGCTGAAAACTCTTCTCAGCAAGACCCTTCAATCTCTGGGTTTGCCTGCTGATAGATCAGAGTGCTGCTGAGTGGAAAAAACCCTTTGATGACATTGTCTTCTGTTCTTAGAAACCCAGCCAACATTGCTCTCTTCGAAGCCTTCCTCACGTTTTCTATGTTACTGGTTTGCCTCTGTAAAAACCTGTTGCCCAGAAATTGACCCGAGAGGAGGGGTGAATTGGGTCAATGCAAACTTTTTGAATTTTCTTTAATTATACAATTTAAAAAAATAAGATGCAAATAAGTACTAAATAAATGCCAAAATATAAAAGAGGAGATGAAAAGAGATGGAGAGATTGAACCGAAGATTTTTACGAGGTTCGGCGTTCTTGCCTACGTCCTCGCCTCAAGTACACCACTTGAGGATTGAATGCACTAAACTTCTCCTTTAAGGATGGAGAAGAAACCTATTACAATGCTTGTAATGAACACTCTTTGATTTGAATGTGAAGACATCATTCTCCTTCACAAGGGCTACACCAACCCTTTACAAATTTTATCTCTCAATGAAAAGTAGAAGAATACAATGCAAAGCTTATTAATAACTCTCAAATGTTTACAAATCAAGTGTACTAAGAGTTACTCAAAGATTTGAACTGGAATGGCTCAAAGTAAGATTGCAAGAGATGGATTTTTGAGCTAGAGTGTGCTTAGGATTTGACTTCAATAAATTCTTTTTTATTCCAAGTAAGTCAACCTCCTTATGCCCATTAATGCTTGGTTTTATAAATTTTTCATAGTTAAGACCGTTGCCAAGCATTAAATGAAGGAAAGGGTCATTGGGGAGAGCATTTATGATTCAAAAATGTTATCGTTTCGCGATTCAGTCGATTGAAATGAAGATTCAGTCGACTGAAAACGACCTGAATCTCGTACAGTTTATCAGCAAGTAATTCAGTCGATTGAACCTGAGAATTCAGTCGACTGAAATCTCATCCCATGAAAATTCAGATTTTCAATCGGCTGAAACTTCAATTCAGTCGAGTGAAATCACACCCTGTGAATATCCAGAAATTCAATTGGCTGAAACTTCATTTCAGTCGACTGAAATCCCATCCCAAATTTATCCATTATTTCAGTCGATTGAAATCTCTAATTCAATCTACTGAAATGACCCTTAGACTGTATTGTTCAATTTTTTGCTTCATTTTGGTCATTTCAAACACACTTGATAGGTCCTGGGGACTAAATGTAATACCTTGCCCTAAAAAGTCCCACATTGCTAGTGGCATTGAAAATTTCCCTGGTATATAAGTAGTAGCATTCCTCCTTTTAGTATAAGGCCTTTTGGGAGCAACAGTGGGTTGGCTTATCAAAGCAAAGTCGTACGAGTCCGTGTGTATGCCCAAAGTGAACAATATTGTACTAGCGGGGCGGGTCATTACAAATGGTATCAGAGCATGATTTAACTCTCTGCTTGAGGGTGTGAGTTTGGTTGTTGTGTGTGCAGAGCCGGGGACGGCTCTGGCTTTAAGGGGGGTAGATTGTAATACCCCGCCGTAAAAAGTCTCACATTGCTAGTGGCATTGGAAATTTCCCTGGTATATAAGTAGTAGCATTCATTCTTCTAGCACAAGGCCTTTTGGGAGCAATTGTGGGTTGGCTCGCCAAAGCAAAGCCGTGCGGGTCCATATATAGGCCCAAAGTGGATAATATTGTGTTAGCGAGACGGGTCGTTACACTAAATCATATCCTAAGATTCCATTTGGATGCATAAGATTAAGCTCGGTATCCTAGGGTCCACTAGAGGGTGACTTGAGCCATGGTGTTCAAATATTTAAGCACTTTTACAACACACTTTCCTAAACACTCATGATTAGACTCAATATGTGACTTTGATCTTCCAAGTTCTTGATTTTCAGTCTTTGAATTTTGTAGGCCATTCGATCTCCAAGATTTGACTTGATGTACAAGGCTTGATATCATCAACTTGATCTTCATGATATCCAATACATGTCTTCTTGAATGTGATACATGTCTCATAGAGTAATATCATTTGAAATATTAAATATCACACTTTAATGGTTTGTGGTCATAAAAAATACCTATATATCATTGGATTGAAATCTTGGGGCTAACAATCTCCCCCTTTTTTATGATGACAAACCATTGCACAGAAATCATAAATAAAGGATGCTCATTTTGTGATCCTCCCCCTTTCTTCATGCATAGAAACGAATTTTCTATTTTCTTCAAGGTACATTTCAAATGACAAGTATTCTTCCCCTTTCTTCATAGATGTATTTCTAAATAAAACAAGTGCATCATATCCATCATTACACAGTCTACTCAATCATATTGAGAAATGTAGATGAATAAGATAAAGACAACATTAGCATAAGTAATATGAAACTATTAAATTTGATTAAGTCAAGGACCTTGCAAAGGTTAGAAATTTAGTGGGTTATTCACATGCCCAAAAGGTTTTATAACAAAATACAAAGGGGATATAAAAGAATTTCAAGTGCAATCATTGATATTTCTCCCCCTATAGCATCATCAAAAACAGAAGAGGAAAAGAGTCACTCTAGGCCAAAATGGGCCATGAGATGGCTTAACTGAAGGTGCTCGTGAGATGAGTCAAGTCTGTCCTTAACAAATTCGCGAAGACTGTCAAATTGGGTTTGGAGAAGGTCGACATTTACCCCTATCTAAAAAACGTCGATTCGAAGAGATTCAATGGTAGCAGGAACATGCTGAAGGTCCTCATTGGAGCAAGAGGGGCCACCAGAGAGATGAGGAGAGTCAGGCATGCCGATATCCTGATCATGATATGTTTGCTCCTTTTCAGCTTGTTTAGGCTACTGGACTTTCTTCAATTTTGCAGGAGTGGGTTCCCAAGTATCACCGACAAGCCTATACCCCATATTTTTAAATGTATGATCACAATAAACATCATTTGGAGCACCAATTTTTTCTAATTCTGGTGGGCAGCGGACCTCGAAATGGTCAAATAATAATGAAAAGAGTTTGCCATAAGCCAATGTCTTCTTGTGCTTTTGACAATCTCTCATGAAGCACATGATGAGGTAGGGAAGATTAACAAGGTGATGTTGAATAATGGCCCAAATGAGATAAACATCAAGATAAGTGACATGATTATAAGATCCAGACCTCGGAAGAATATTGAAGCAAATGATATGATGAATCAGTCGGGCTTCTAAGGAAGTTGGGATGCAATCGGTTGAAAGGGTTCAACAATATCATTGCGTTCACAGATTAACTTGAGCGCAACTACGTCATCAAAACCTGCAATCCAGGTATTTGTTTTGTATACTGTAGGACCATTGGAGGGGCCGCTAATAAGGGTCTCCAAGTCCTCTCGATTGAAAGAAAAAGAAGTTCCACTCACTGAAGATTCAATACGTGGATTTGAGGGATTTGTTTTGAGAGAGAAGTTGGCATAAAATTGTTTCACTAGTGTGGGATAGAAGGGGCGAACGATTTCGATAAATGGGCCCCATCCTTGGTAGTCAAAGTGTGCCCTAAATGGAAATTGCCTTGGATATTGATCAAAAAAAGAGAGGGGAATGATTTTACCGAAGACCACCTTGCGAAACATGAAATGAAGTGTGTAAGCACTTTCCGCATCTTCGAAGAGGAAGTGAAGAAGTGCATCGCTCATTCTTTTCGACCGTTGTTGGGTCTCAGCTTGTTTACCTTGATCACGCGACCGTCGTTTAGGGGCCATCGGAGATTGAGGGAGGATGGAGCGGAAAAAGATGTGATGTGGAGACGATGAGGAGAGGGTTAGGTTTCGAACGAAGGGAAGAGGGAGAAGGAAGTGAAAATCGGAAGAAGAAAAGAAGAGGGAAAGAGAGGAGAGGCACAAGGAAGAAGAGAGAAAAGAGGGAAAATTGAGTGTTAAAAAACAACTTAACTCCGTATTTCAGTCGAGAGCAGACAGTGAATAGAGGAAAAATCAGTCGGCTGAAAAATGGGAAACCACGTGGTTCAATCGGCTGAAAAATGACACTTAGAGCAGACAATAAACAAAGGAAAAATCAGTCGGCTAAAAATGATTTTCAGTCGGCTTAAAAATGGGTAATCGTGTGGTTCAGTCGATTGAAAATGATTTTCAGTCAGTTGAAAAATGACACTTAGAGCAAACAGTAAACAAAGGAAAACTCAGTGCTGAAAACCAAAATTCAGTCGATTAAAATAAAAAAAAAAAATCAGCTAGTGCATAGGAAGGTTTCAGTCGCTAAAAATGATTATCAGTCGATTGAACATGTCCGCTTTTTTTTTTTTTAATTCAACACACATCCTTACTGAGGTACATTCCCAAATCTTTTATGATTGTACAAAAATTATCTTTAAGAAGAGGTTTTGTGAAAATATCGGCCAGTTGATGGTCAGTACTTACAAATTCTAATTGAAAGTCACCTCTTTGCACATGGTCTCTAATGAAATGGTGTCTAATTTCTATGTGCTTGGTTCTAGAGTGTTATATGGGATTTTTTGATAAATTTATAGCACTTGTATTGTCACACCTAATTAGAATGTGATCATAATTAAGTCCAAAATTTTCCAATTGTTGTTTCATATACAACACTTGTGCACAACAACTCACGGCAGCCACGTATTCCGCTCCAACTATGGATAAAACCACTGAATTTTGCTTTTTATTAAACCAAGATACGAGAGAGTCCAAGGAAGTGACAAGTCCCACTTGTGCTTTTCTATCAATTTTACAATTGGCAAAGTCCGCATCCGAATAGCTTACTAATTCGAGTGAAGTGTGTTTGGATACCATAAGCCCAATTCAATAGTGTCAATCAAATATCGGAAAATACATTTTACAGCAAGAAGGTGTGATTCTTTGGGGCAAGATTGAAAACGTGTACACAAACATAAACTAAACATGATATCCCTACGACCATGTTATGCTTCCGTTCTAACAGTTAGAACCAATTTTCATCCCTCACATGGAAGCAATGTCAAGTCTCACATTCTGGCCTATTCGGTCTTTTCCATATCATGTATAACCCATGAAACCATTTATTACACTAGATTTAGGTTTACAAAATCTGATTTACTAATCTGAACTTATTAAGTCTCATCACTATGAAATGTAGAGTATCGCGGGTATCTGTTACATAAATAGAAATACAATGAATATGCACTCAAATTAATTATAATACATATTCATAGACAGTACAACATACATTCATAGTATTTCAAATCCTTATATCTTATTTTCCAGAAAAACTCCAAATAAAATGGATATAAGTCTCTTAAATAGGTTACTAGTCATTTTTAATTACAATAATTATCAATATAATAAGATTCTCAGGCCATTACACATATTATCTTCTAGAAATGATTATAAAAACATATTGAGTTCCTATAGATTTAAGTTGCTCAGGCCACTACTCATATATTGAGTTAGGCCCAGAGATATAAGATGCTCAGGCCACTACTCGTATATTGAGTTAGGCTAGATATCACTCAGTGTCTGAATCCTTCTTTTCGACCGAGCGGTGAAGTTAATCGCTCAGCTACTGATAGCTAGCGAGCTGCGTTTTCGCTGCGCCACAAATATAGAGTATCGGCCTGGAAGTAAATACATAATATATATATAATATAATGATACAAGCAAGGGTTTGTATCACTTTTAATTTAAAATAAAGGTCTCTAGACAATCATCAATACAAGTCTCAAATTATTAATCCTAAAAAAATTTCAAAATTACACATATTAAAAGTATTAATATGAATAATTAATTTAAGTGGTCTAAAAATAATTTTAAGTCTCCGAGGTGTTTAACTTTAAACTCATTAATAAGGCTAAATTAGAATTTTTCAATTTACTATTTAAACAAATGTAGAAGAAATGAAGTACTGAAGGAGGTGAAGAAGCCAGGGAAAAAGAAGAAGTAAGGAGTGAAGGATCGATTTTTTTGCAATGGGCTAATGAATCTCTCATTACTTTTGATTCTATATATAGACAATTCCAAAGTCATGCAGTAGATATCAATCGTCCACGTTGGCTATGCTACTATACATAGGTTGTATGAATCATCTTTTACATTTGATGATTCACTTGCATGTGACTGTAAGAAAAGATAACTTATAAAAATGTTCTATTATATTTTATTCATTTAATTTTATCTTCAAAATTAGGGTACAAAGGAGATCTTGTTAAAATAATTCAATCGGTCCAGATTGTTGGGTTTTAAAAATCAAAGATTGCCACAAAAATTTGGAGTGAAATACATTTCAAAAATCCGTCCACTCAAGCAAAAATGATATATTTCTCAAATTACCCACTTTTGAAATACTCTTTGGAGAAATCTGACTTCACATTATGATTAGTCAAATTCACCTCATGAATAAAATTTAAGTTTGAAAGTATTTTGATTTTCATAAATACCTCAAATTTTGATATTTTGTAAATAGGGACCTCTTAGGGTCAAATTTAGTTATATCTCTGAAAGTTAAAGAGACAAACTAAAAGATCTTTTACACTCGTAATTAAAAATCGCTGAGTGTTTATGAATTTGAAAGTCTAATTAATTTAAATAATATAATTTAAAAATAAACAAAGATGAATGTCATTTAATAAATAATATTTAACGAGCTAGATTCACGAGCTACCAAGCTCAGATTGAGCCGATCCGGGATATTTCAGAAAGTCCACTCCGTAATTTTCATAATTAACAGATAACAAAACACAATTATTAAAATAAACCATACAATTAGTCTTCATTTTGGATCATGGTATTACAGGGAGAGTGCCACAACTTATTTAGAAGAGGGGGAAAATGGGAATGGACAAAGAGGGATTGGCGTAGAAACAAGATGTGAGTCAGTATGTACATTAATGAGCAGTTTAATAAGAAGATGCATCAAGTGCATTAAAAAACTAAGATTTGATATTTTACAGAATGATCAATTTAAGCAGCATATTTAGGATATATTAGTTTGATTCCTGCAAAAAAAATTGTGTAAAATTAATTTTCTCCCAATTTTTTACATTAATTTTTTTAGTTAAAACAGGAGGGCTTAAATCCATTTTTTTTTTTAAATGCCATTTGCAAATCCATGCAGCATTATATTAGGAATAAAACATCATTATAATCTAGTCTTCAGCAACAAACATAATTTTTTCAGTATAGTTTTTCTTTTCTTTTCACAGTATAGAAGAAAAAGTTTGAAAAATAGATTGAACATTTATAGGTAAGAAATCTTTATGAGCTCCGAAAATGTACCAGAATTTTGCAAACCACAATTAGAATTTCTTAATGAAGTAAAAACAAATGAGCTTCATCTTGAGAATAAGAAGTTCTTTCAATAATTTGAATTATAAACTCAAATTTATCTCTAAAGATCCTATAGAGAAAACTTGATCATGAGAGACAATAGGTATAGGCCAATTTTCAATGGATTACTCTATTTCTCTAAATTTTATTTCTTCAGCATTTTTTAAATTCATTGTAAATAATTGTAGAGTATTTGCAGTTTGTGTTTCAATTTATAAAGTTCTGGATGACAAACTAACAAAATTAGAAGAAACAGAAGCTGTATTTGAAGAAGTAGAAATAATATTTTTTCTATATTCTTTCATAATTTTTTTAAAAGCATTCCTCATTATTTCTTATTTAATTAAATATAAATAAATAATGAAATTGTATAGAGATCGGTCAATGAACCAAACACACAAAGTGTGATCAATCCAACATCAAGGCTTAAAACAAATATTCCAATGCCAAAATGAAGGACTATAAACAATCCCTATCATGGCAACAATAGGTCACACCGGCGGGTAATGGTTGGTACTTTCATGACGAGATTCTCCATAAGCACTTATTCAACATATGGATTAAACTATACTTTAATGGATCAAATTTTTTAAACAATTTTATAAAAAGTTTTTTTTATATAAGCATTGATCCATTTAATTAAACAACATTTAATTTCATAAATATCCACAAGATATTCTTGCTAAGCATGCAAGACTCCACCGTGTGTATCTAGATCCATTCTTGATTTTAGTAGCTAATATCTAGGAATGTAATTTGAGCCATCTTACCCAACAAAAAAAACCTCAAGTAGAGAAAAAAACCCAAAAAGAGAAAAATAACTCAGAAGGAGAAAAAATACTCAAAATGAGAGTAAATAATCACTATAAAGAGAGAAAAAGAACCTACATGGGGAGAAAAAAACATAGAAAGAGAAAAAAATCCATAGGAAAAGGAAAAAAAAACACAAAAAAGAGAAAAAAAAAAAAAAGTAGAAAAAAAAACCACTAGAGAAAAGAACCAATCAAAAAGAGAAATATGAAAGAATGAGAGAAAAAAACCTACCATGAGATAAAAAAGGCTCATAAGAGAAAAAAAACCTATAAAGAAAAAAAGAACCCATAGATAAAAAAACCAACAAGTGAAAAAAAATCACAAATAGAAAAAATCCACAATGAGGAAAAAACTCACAATTAGTGAAAAAAACCACAAATAGAAAAAATTCATAGTGAGAGAAAAAAACCCACAGGGAGAAAAGAAACCTCACAATGAGAGAAAATGTTGGAATATATTTAGATCATCCTAATTATAATGTAATTAGGATTGTAGTTTGGGTTTACCTCTAATTAAGAAGTGTATTTGATTTATAATTAGTTAAGTGTTTGAGTATGATTATGATAGCCTAGGGTCGGCTAGATGTTATACATACATGCAATAGCATAGGGATTTCATAATACACAGATTATCTTTTCTACATGGTATCAGTTAAAATTAGATCCTAGTGGGCCTTTGATAAACATTTTTTTTTCTTCTCTCCCTCTGCCGGAGGAGATTCATCGGCAGAAGGTGGGAGGGAGAGACATTCATCCTGACTTTTGTCTTTTTCGGACATTAGTTTCTCTCCCTCTGCCGCACATCTCCTCTAGCAGAGGGAGGGAGAGGGAAGAAACACTGAGAAAGATATCTCCTATTGTTGTTCTGTGTTGCATAAGAAGCAACCCATTTTTGTTTCCCTATTGACTGTGCTCGGCCTATCAGTGTTGACCGCCGCACTCTGTTTTTTGGTCCATCTTTTTCAGATCTTGGTTTCCGCTCTGAGTTTCACAAAGCAGATCTCTTCCAATCTGTTTGCAGATCAGATATATTCTTGCTGCTCCGCCAATCACCAAGAGGGGGAGAGTTGCCTGCCACCTCCGTCGCATGCTGCTGCCGTTTTTTATTGTTCAAATCTGGTTTAGATCTCGCCGGACCTTGCTGCAATCACCGATCGCTGCTCTAAGCTATATCTGGATCTGCCCGTCTTCCTCTGTTGTCTTAGCCGCAGCGTATACTGCCTTTGTTGCTTTCTTCGCCGGACCCTACTATCGTCGCCATCGCTAGTCGGCCCTTGTTTCCATCTTGTGCCGTGTCCGACGTTTCTCTGACCAGTGTGTTCCCTGGCTCTCTTACAAGACTCAGATCTGGTGCCTTTAGATCTGCAATGACCCTTTGCCAACAGCATCATGAGCGTCGACCATCCTCTTCCTGTTTTTCAGACCTACATCGTTTCAGATCTGTGAAGCGCCTACCTGCAACGGTTAAATCATTTTTCAGATCTGGTCGCCTTATCTCCTACCACGCTATAGAGCGGGGTTCTATCATCTCTTCACCCTTCGTTGTCTCATCTCAGATCTGAGAGTGCAGGACCGATCTGCTGATTTGATGCCCAGATCCAAAAGAGAATTCATGCATACAGTTGGGCCATTCGCCTCCGGTTCTCTATGCTTCTGCAAAGATGCAGCCACAATTGGAGTCCCTGTAGATCTGCCTTCAATCTCCCTCCTGAAAACCCTCTATTGTTGTTGTTACCAAAAAAAAAAACCTACAAAAAGGGAGAAGCTATTAGAAAAGGAATGCTCCACTCCCGTACTGATTTGTTGCTCCTGCTTGATGCTGATGGGGCAACGAAGGTAAAAAAAAAAACCCTTCAATCTGCCACTTGCTGAGCAGTCTTTGATCGCCAATTCCGCTTCTCTCCGCTATTGTTTGCATGCAGCCGTTGCTATAGATTGCTTCTTTCCCATCGCCGACTGTATTTAGATCTTTGTCTTGCCGATTTGATTTTCAAGTCCACATACCTATTTTGATGTTTCTTATAGCCATGATCCGCGAGATCTATGCCAAGAAGAAAGGGAGAGTGCTAATGAAAGGGACTGAACATTGGTCCAATGAAGAAGCTCCTTGTCATCAACTTGAATGGATTGTCGCTGGCTCACCATATCAAGAGCCTTTGTCCTTTGCTACTGTTGTCATGCGAGTTATCTGCTGTACATACTTGTTTTGTTGTTTTTTCTCGCCACGATCTACGAGATTTATGCCAAGAAGAAAGGGGGAGAGTTGAAGAAAGGGACACAAATTGCCCTTCTCCTCCTACTTAGCTACCTTTCGAGCAGCCTTGTTTTGTTGTTTCTCCAATATGAGACGGCCTCTTTAGCCGAAGAAAGGGACCCAACTTGCCCTTCGTTCGAGCACGCCTTATTTTGTTGTTTTTCGAAAATGAGACGGCATGTTTTGGACACATGTTCATTTGTTGTGGAATTCATCCACTCCTCTTATCTAAATGACTGATTCGTCCCCAATTTTTGCTGGCCTTCATGGCTACAACCTTTGCTGACGTTTTATGGTTTTAGCCCCTTTGTTGACCTTCATGGCTTCAGCCTTTACTAACTTTTCATGGTTATAGTTTTTACTGGCCTTTTATAGCTACAGCATCATTTGCTGGCCTTTCATGGCTACAGTGTCATTTGCTGGCCTTTCATGGTTACAGCCCTATTTGCTGGACTTTCATGGTTACAGCCTCATTTGTTGGCCTTTCATGGCTACAATGTCATTTGCTGGCCTTTCATGGCTAAAGCCCCATTTGCTGGTCTTTCATCGTTAAAGCCTCATTTGCTGGCCTTTAATGTTTACAGCCTCATTTGCAGGTCTTTTATGGCTACAGCCTCATTTGCTGGTTTTTATGACTTCAGCCTTTATTTGCTGGCCTTTATGGCTACAGCTATTGTTCTCTGGCTTTTACGATCTGATTGATCGATATGATGGCTTCAGCCCCTTGTTTTTCAGGTCATTCGTCGCCTGCATTTATCGTATAGTGCAATCATTGTTTGCCGAACAATTGTCTTACGGTCACTGCCGTCTTCCGAGCCTCTTTCTCTATTTCAAGCCGCTATTGGTGTTCACCGCCTGTCTTTTGGAGCCAATCAACGCTGCCACTTCAACAAGTTTTGCAACCAATCAGTGGGTTGCTTCATCAAATCTTCGTGGTCAGTCGGTGTGCCACTTTTGCAATTCACCTGCTGTTTCTTCATCTTCCAAGCTTCGCGTTCATCCACGCTTCAGCTTGCGGGGGAGTGTTGGAATATATTTAGATTATCATAATTATAACGTAATTAGGATTCTAGTTTGGGTTTACCTCTAATTAAGAGGTGTATTTGATTTATAATTAGTTAAGTGTTTGAGTATGATTATGATAGCCTTAGGGTCGGTTAGAGCTATATATACATGTAATAGCATAGGGATTTCATAATACACAGATTATATTTTCTACAAAAAAAGTCCACAACGAAAGAAAATAACCACCAGTGAGAGGAAAAAAACCAACAAGAAAAATAAAAAAAACCTACCAAGATGAACTTCTTTATTTGTCTAAAGATACGTGATTTTGATGTCGAGAAAGGATCCTGAACCAAGTGTTTAGAAGTGACAACTTCTTATAGTTATAGAGATATGAGATTTCTTTTGAAAAATTCGGGACGAAATTTTCTTAAGGGGAGTGGATTGTGATATCCCTGACCCAGTTTAGCGACTAATAAGGTGATTTGTGCTATTGTGATCTGATTACGTTGAGTTAACGTGATATGACTTGAATTAACGTGATATAACTTGAGTTGATTGACTTGATGTGATATGACTTGAGTTGATGTGATGTGACTTGAGTTGATTGAGTTGATGTGATATGACTTGAGTTGATGTAATGTGACATAAAATGATGTGATTGATGTGAACGATGTGATGTGATGCGACTTGATGTGATATGAGGCTTGAGCCCCAAGTCTTAATTTTCTATAAATATAGGTTGGGAGATGAAGAAAAAATGAAGAAGGAAAGAAGGGGGGAGATGAGTGTTGCGTTTGGATGATGGGTAAATTTTAAAGGGGTCACCCTTGAGTGGGGGTAACCTATGAACTGGGATTACTCTTATCTTGTTTAATAATTATAGTAGTAAATTAAAATCTTATCCTAAGGGTAAAAAATCTTGTCTGGTAACTACAAGTAAGGGTAACCTGATATATTAATATTTTTTAATTTTTTTATAAAACATAGTTATTAAATAATATATTCATGAAGTAAATTCTAATAATATAACTTATAATACTATTATCTATTTTTTAGAAATTATTTTTCATAATTATAATTTAAAATGAACACTTGCATTCTGGCATTAAAAAAATAAATAAAGATTTTCTCTAATATTATTATTTTAAATTTCAATAAATGAATAAAAAATACCAACATATCTTTTCATAAAAAACTTTAATTTTAATTTTTTATATTTATAGGAATTTACAAAAAATATTGATTCTCATAAAATTGTTAATATGTTAGGTTACCCCTGCTTACAGTTACCCCTACTCAAGGGTAACCCCTACAAAATTTACCCCTCATCCAAATGCATCACGTAGAAAATATTAACAAACTTTTAAAATACGCATTTAACAAAATAAATTGCTAATTACTCTAAAAGAGATTACCATGAACTTCAAACTCTTTCGGAGTTTCGAGCTTTCGAAATTTGGACAGAATCACTCCTTAAAAATAGGATGTTTTTACAATTATTTTTCTTGAAATTTTATGTTTATTTTTTATATTATATGAATTTAATAAAAATTATTAATTCTTATAAAATTGTTATGTCAGATTATCCATGTTTACAATTACCCCTACTCAAGGGTAACCCCGAGTAACCCCCGTAAAATTTACCCCTCATCTAAATGGATTATGTTGAAAATGTTAGCACATTTTTAAAATAAAATTTCAAGAGAAGAAATTACTAATTACTCCGAAAGAGATTATGATGAACCTCAAAATCTTTCAGAATTTCAAGACCTTATCGAAATTTTGATATAATCATCCCTTAAAAATAGGATATTTTGACAATTATGTTTAATAAAATTTTATTTTTATTATTTATATTAGATAGATTTAATAAAAAATATTAATTCTCATAAAATTGTTAATATGTCAGTTTACCCCTACTCAAAGGTAACCTCTTTAAAATTTATCTTTCATCCAAATGCATCATGTTGAAAATGTTGACACATTTTTAAAATAAATTTCAAACAAATTTAAATTACTAATTACTTGAATATATTATTTTTTAATTATATAATATATATATTTTTTTGAAAGATTTTAATTTTATAATATATATAATTGATAAAGAGATGAAGGTAAGGGGTATTGAGGGGTAGGGTATTGTGAATACTCCAACCTCCAAAAGGGTATTAAAAAATGGGATTAGAGTGGTAAATTTTCAAATTTTTCCCCTCATCCCCTTGTTACCAAGACAAGGGGGTTACCCCTTCTTACCCCCCATCCAAACGCAGCTGAGGTTGAGAGGGGAGAAAAAAGAAAAAGAAATGGGCTCTTCTCTCTCCCATTTGTTCCCTCTCTTTCCTTGTTCTTCCTCCGTTTCAATCCACCAATAGAGATGGTTACGGAAGTTTTCATGGGTTTTCAAGCAGAGTCGATTCTCAGCATATTTCGATGTTCAAAATCTCTGGTAAAAAAGTTAGGCTGGAGAAGGTGATGTGACTCAACTGTGATTTATTTGCATAGTGGTTATGAATGCAAACCGAGAAGAGACAAAAATCTTAAACTCGGGCTGTTCTTTGATCTTGGGCCAAGACCTGAAATCTTGATAACCTGAGGAGGTGTTTTCTCTGAGTTGTTTAACTCGAGTGATACCGTTGCCAGTTGATGATAAGTGAATCTTCCTTGTGTAACTATAATGAAATGGATATATGGAGAAAACATATGTAAATATTGATTTATATTATTTTCATGTTTATGGATAATTGATAGTTAATATACATGTTAATGTATAAGTACACACTTGTTTGTTCGATTGAGCTTTTGCAAGATGTTGCATTCTGTCTGCCTTGACTTAATGCATTCGATGATGAGTGAGATTCCTCATATGGCTGAGTGGGATACCCTTGACCTGTACAATTGAGATTGAGTGGGATACTTCAACGGGGTTGAGTGGGATGCCCCAATGTATCATAAGGTTCGTTGAAACCTTATAAATGGAAAGAATAGAACAAATGGTAAATATGGATTATTTGTTTATCATTTTGTTAAACATACATTTTTTTATTGATATTTTAAATGCATGAGAAGAAAACAAAATTGCATGTGTGAGTTTACATATGCATGTATGAGTTATATATACATGTGTGAGAGTACACATGGTTGTGTGCGTGGAATAAACAAATGGTAAGGTATGCTATTATATTCTAAGTATTTGTGTTAAAATTCTTTATATTTTCTATTTTGAAAATTGGTGGATATCTCGGTATGTCAAAGAATTACTAAAGCTGATTTGATCCACTATTTGAGACGTATGCAACTGAGAGCATTGTGCCTTAGCTCGATCAAGAGACTCATTGTATCTCACCCTTGCATTGTAGATTTATATTTTTGGTGGATTAAATGAACTCAATGTGTAAGGTGTGTGAATGTAGAGTGCAATCAGAATTGAACTAAGCAAACCCAGATCAATCAGTCGACCATCAGTCGACTGATTGCATCGACCAATTGGCTGACAGAGTGATTTTGTTATTTGTGTTGGTTTGAAATTCATATGCACAAGTCTCAAATCTCCATACCTTCATAGTGGTATTATTGAGCAGTTTGAGTGTCGAAATTGGGAAAAATCAAAACGTTCATAACCTGACATTATAGCAAGTTTGCTGTCAGAGACGACCGATCGCTCTTCCAATTGATCGCTCATGGCTGGTGGTGATCAGACCAGAGAGCAGTCAGTTTTCAGACAGTATTCTAAGCGATCTATCGCTCAGACGATCAATTGCTTAGGCTAAATTTTGTTCGTATTGATTTTTAAATTGATTTCTGATATCCCATTCTTTTGGAACTCTTGTGTAATCCATATAAGCTTGTGAGGCATTTCCTTTAGGCTTGTTTTGAGCCGAAAACTCATGGGCCTGTTATCTTGAATTGTTTTGTCTTTTTTTTTAAAAAAAAAAAAAAATTAGTCACTTTTTAGACCCACTTTTCGAATCGGGACGTGACAAAACCTTTTCGAAATTGATTTCAGAAATAAAACAAACTGACATTACTCGTCTTTATAGATGGAACTTAACTGAAATCCAACCAACTATTCAAAAGACGAATACTTCAATTAATAGAATAATTCAAAAAGATGATGGAAGTGTTGAAATTAATGTCTATCTTCCAATCCCTTCAGTAATTAATACAACCCAACCTGAAAATTTTGGTCTTAACACTATTGAATTGAATGAATCTGATTTTGAAATAAATATGATAAAAAGCTTAAATCCTGAGCAATTATTAAAATTTCAAGATTTTGAAGTTGATGCTAGAATATTATGTATAGAATTCATTAAAAACCCTAGATTTGATGAATTTACAGGACGAGTCTATGCAGAACAATTAATTTAAATAAAAAATGCTTGGTTAAGAGATTAAAGGTTTTAAGAAAAAATATGTTCTTCTTTGATTGATTGGTATGATATAAAAAAAATACAAAACCACAAGATCAAATAATGATGAATAAATTAAAGGAACAAATTTGGAATACAGAAAGAGAGAGAAAATTCAATCAATTCATCCCCCTCAAAAATCGATAAAAATTACAGATAAAATAAAAGTTGTTCCTTGTAAAGAGAACACTCAAATAAATAAACAAGCTGCAATGAAAGGTTCTCATATATCAGTCATAATAGAACAAAATAATTATACAAATTTATATCTAAAAATATTTAGTGAACAAACCTCTAGAATAGAAATTCAAATTATTCAGATTCAAAACAAAAGAGGTGAAGAAAAGAAACAACCAGAAAAAATACAAACTGAACCTTCATTTAACAAATCAATTAAGCTAGATTCTTTTACAAATTTAGAAAAAAAAACCAATAAAGTTAATTCCAGACGTTTCAGATGATTTAGCCTTTGAATTAAGAAAAAAAATTGAAAATTTTAGAAAAAGATGATCAAGATAAACAAACAGTTAATGTTATTATAAGTCAAACAGAAAATGATGAAGACTTAAGGATAAATAAAATAAGATATAAATGATAATCATTATGATAAAAGACCACCAATTTTAAAAATAGAAAATCAACAAACTAAAACTCCCAATTCTTTTGATGGTCTATCTATGAATCAAAAAATTCAAATTTTTCAAAAAATATATATGTATGCAAATATTCTAAAATCCAATCTCAATACTGAAAGACAAATTTGTAATTTAATTATTGCTGATTTTACTAGTCAATTATATGATTGGTGGAATAATTACTCAGCCGACATTCAAAATGAATTAATAAAAGACTCACAGCAAATGGATGATTTTTATAACATTTGTTAGAAAGTGTCCTTTCTTTCCACGTTCTCGTATTTCCTTTTTTAGGATTTTTTTTTTTATAATCATTTAGACACGTGACTTTTATTTGATGAGACACTTAAATTCAAAATTTTATACAAAATTATCATTTTCCACTTCAGTTTTGTGTAGAAGAATCATCTTTTTAAAAAATTGAAGAGTAAAATGGTAAATTTCATACAAAATTTTAAAAATCAGGTGTCTCATAAAAGAAAAGTCGGGTGTCTAAATTACCACTCTTTTTATTTTAAGTTTTCCTTTTGTAGTTTGAATAGGGTTTTTTTTTTTCTTTTTATTTTATCCTCGAAAGGAGAAAATTGAGAACAAAAATGTCCAAGTTCTCTTCTATTCAAATATTGTTCTTTTTTAATTTGACATTGATCTACATTTTAATCTCATCAAATAGTCTTTTACATTTTGATTCAATTTTGGGTATCTTCCTATGTTTGTTAATAAATAATCAACAGAATTAAGAATTGGTCTTTTATTAATTCCTTTTTGAATGTCGGTTAAGTAATTTTCCCACCAATCATATAATTGACCAATGAATGCATCAATAATTAAGTCACAAATTTGTCTTTCAGTATTGAAATTCGAGACTAATTTTTAATTAGTATGGGATTGAAAATTTTCAACTGATGTTTCAACTATATTGATAATATGAATTGAAATTTTGAAATACACTATATTCATCATATTGGCAAAATTAATCGAAATACGCCAAATTTTCTGCTGAAATTTTACAAATTTTGGCCAATATAAATTTAAAAAAAATTCAATATTATTTAAATTAATTTAGAAATTTCAATTACGTTAAAAGTGGTCAAGTTAATTTAAAAATATATATCAGATTAAATAGGATCAAGTAACTAAAATGAATCTCTAATAATTTAATGTCATGACTGTTACACTCCCAGAACAAATAAATTACCAACAAGTTTTATAAAATTTGTCGAAGGTGAGGTTAGATTTTTTTCAAAGAAAATTAAGAAAAAAGATTAGCAAGAAAATATTCTCTCTACTTGCCAAAGAGCAGCTGACTCTTAGTAAATTTTATCAACAAAGTCCTATATTGCCAGCCAGTGAACCTTTGGGTCTTACAGTTTATAAATGTATGAATGTCCTCTCATTATATATCGATTTTTAAAAATGAGTTTTACTTGTATGTTTGATATGGTATCAGAGTAGTGGTACCGATGGATAGGTCAGGTTCGTATCTTCAGCCATACATGGAAGGATAGTGCCGAATGTCTTAGTGAGTGTTAGCAAATTCCAGATTGTGGACTTTCGGGTCTCGGAGTTTATAAATGCAATCATATAAGGTTAATTGTAGAGTGAAGATCTCTCCTAATAGTAGTATCTAAGCCATTGAAAAAGAAAATCACCCAAAACAGCAAGCTCCCAAGGGCGTTTTGAACAAGATTAGAATGCAACACTTTTGGGACACCCAAGAGTCTTTTTCTCCGGTTTTTTTCTAAAGAATCATACCTCAAATAGCAACCATCATCCACACCTGATTTGGGAATTTTTTGGGTTTTGTTTTTATT
Source organism: Chimonanthus praecox (assembly GCA_022113865.1). Lineage (NCBI taxonomy): Eukaryota > Viridiplantae > Streptophyta > Magnoliopsida > Laurales > Calycanthaceae > Chimonanthus > Chimonanthus praecox. Next base: position 42,187,352 of record CM039095.1, read on the forward strand.
TTTCTAATGCAATAAATTAACATGAAAATCCATGATTAGATATAAGCAAATAGTGTAATTAGATAGAATAGCACTGTTGTATTAATATTTAAGGGTAATGTGGTGAAATAAAATAAGGACAAATGTGTAAAACAGGCTCTTTCATTTTTTAAAATGCAAGGGCAAAACTGTCATTTAAATCTAAACCCTAACATCCTTCAAACAATATCGTCCTCTCTGAGAGGAATAGTTCCACCACTTCCGTCACTGCCAACGCTGCAACTTCACCATTTCACGTTGGCCGCCGGTAGATTTTCTTTCGCATTTTCTCTGTTTCTATTTTTCTTTTCTTTTCTTGCTCTCTGATTTTTTTTCCTTTTTCTTTATAAAAAACAGAAAACATGGGAAGGGAGCCAATGGGAAAAATCGAAGAAAGGGACATGGGAAGGGACGCGATGGAAAAAATCAAAGAAAGGAAAGAATTTTGAAAATGTGGGAATAATTTTTGAAAATATCGGCAATATAACGAAAATACCGGCGGATATATTACCGAGATTTTAAAATATCGTGCGATATTTATTATCGGCTGTTCGTACTAAAAACCATACCGGGTACCACCAATTCACGATTCGAACTGGCCGGTTTTTCCATGTGTTTAGGTTCTTGTATTCAGGGGAAAAAAGTTGCTTCCATTTTGTTTGTTGACCATGCTTACCAATTCAGTGGCAAAAATAATCGTGTCTTTATGCGTTTCATTTTTTATTTTTTTTTGTTTTCATTGTTTTGAATGTTACTGTTTTTCATTTTCTATGTAGACTTACAGTTTTTTTTTTCTCATATATTTGTGGCTTTCTTCATGATGTTGTCTGTTCCTTATTCATTACCCTGCAATTACTATCAGGTTGGAGACGTTCTTTTCATTTTGAGTCCTAATCACTCAATTATTGAGGCTGCTTATGTTATTGCCTTTCTGCTTGATGTATTGGTATAGACAAGGTTTTAAGGATCGGCTTTGGTCCTGCCTGGTACAATCAAATCCTGTTATGACTCGGCCGAGTTGGACTCAGATGCGGACTCAGCCGATACGAGCCAAGTCTGATATTTAAAACCTTGCCTTGCACACATAACCCCCCCACCACACACACAGACACACCCCTTCAGATGTGCAGTGTTGTGGCATGTCAATAAGATCACAGCTTTGAAATTTTCCTTCAATATCTTGATGAAGATTTGTGTTTGTAACAAGCCTCCGGCAGCTTGATGGTGTAATGAATTGTATGAACTTTGAAACTCAGAGTTCTAATACTATAAAACCTACAAAATAAATGTTGTACTTGGTAAACATTGGCATGCATGACGCAATAGTTAAGCTATTATTTTATCATTATTATTATATTATTTTTACTGTGATTAATGAGGATCCGCTATCTTTGCTTTGTGTGTCATTGAGTGAATCTGGTCAGTCTCTGGCAGATATCGTGATGTTCAAATTCCAGATATTGTGCTCGGAGAACATACCTTTTCGCAAGGTTTCTCCAACATTCTCAGTGTCATGATCAAGTTATATTTTCAAATTTGTTGGCTGTCTACCAGTATGTTTTTTTTTTGAAACTTTGGAAGCCCATCATCACTATCTGTATCCATTCATTTTACCGATGTTTTCAGGTTATTTTGCCCTTCCACAATACGAGCCCTTTTGGATTCTCATCACTGCAGTTATTTGGAGTCCTGAATAAGATCAAGGAAAATTTTTCTTCTTTTAGGTTTTCTGTTATGGCTGGCGATGTTACTTCGAACGTTCCAAATGGCATTGCACAAATGCAACCTGACCCCAAAAGAACTTACCAAGTTGTTGTTGCTGCAACTCAAAATATGGGTATTGGCAAAGATGGGAAATTGCCTTGGAGGCTTTCATCTGACCTGAAGTTTTTCAAGGAGATCACATTGGCCACAATGGATCCCGTGAAAAAGAATGCAGTAATAATGGGAAGAAAAACATGGGAAAGTATTCCACTTGAGCATAGACCTTTACCTGGTCGTCTGAATGTGGTGCTGACCCGTTCTAGGAGTTTCGATATTGCAACTGTAGAGAATGTTGTGATGTGTGGAAGTATGGATTCAGCTTTGGAGTTATTAGCAGCATCTCCTTATTGTTTGTCCATAGAGAAAGTGTTTGTCATAGGAGGTGGCCAGGTGTTGACGTGAGTATTTCTTGCTCGTTGTTCTAGTTTGGGAATTTAGAGTTCACTGACGAAAAAGGTAATCACTGATATTGACTGCAGGGATTCTCTCAATGCACCAAGCTGTGAGGCTATTCATATTACAGAAATTGAGACAAGCATTGAATGTGACACTTTTGTTCCTTCTGTAGATTTCTCCATGTTTCACCCGTGGTATTCATCCTTCCCATTGGTAGAGAATGATGTTCGATACAGATTTGTGACTTATGTTCGTGTCAGAAGTTCTGTGGTTGAGGCTGATGTGTTACAAAATGGCATGATGGTTGATACTAATTCTGATGCTAAAAGAATTGAGTTTGAGAAGTTCACTTTTCTGCCTAAGAATATTTTTAATAGGCATGAAGAGTTTATGTATCTGAAGCTGGTTCAAGATATCATCTCAAATGGTGTTCAAAAGGATGACAGAACAGGGACTGGCACACTATCTAAATTTGGTTGTCAGGTATTCCATATTTTTTGGTTGGTCAACTTCATTTTGTTTCTCAAAATTTCTGTTTAATTGGCTAGCATCTTATTTGTTTAAACTTCATTTACAGATGCGGTTTAATCTTCGCAAGAATTTCCCACTTCTTACGACAAAGGTACTGCCTTATCTCTCTCTCTCTCCCTCCATACATGCGTTTGTATATATGTTAAGACAATGATCCCTGCACCCCCTTCTTACTCTTCGTGAGCCCACTCATGCAAGACTCACGTATGGTGATGGTGATGGTGATGATGACGGGTCCATTGAAAAAGTCTAAGCTTAAACTTGTGATCAATTGAAAATCATCTCGATTGGATCAATCAAGCCATGTTTTTCAAGCCCTCCAAATTTTTTATTACTTTTTTAACTCCAAAATTTTAATGGCTTTGAAAACGATGACTTCATCTATCTAATCAAAATGATTTTTTTGGACCACAAGTTCAAGACTAGACCTTTTAAATAGATCCATCATCATCAATTTAGGTGGGCCCACATAGGCAGGCTCACATAGTGTGCGGTGTAAGGAGGGGTGCAAGGTAACAAGATTCACCCTCCAACAAGTTTGTATATAAGTTTGGTGCAATAATTGGATTGTGGCTTCAACACTAGACCTAATGGATCCATTTTAAGCCAATTGATCTAAACCGATGAATTTCCATCGTCAGATAAATTTTAAGGGCCTTAAAAACATGATCTCTTTTATCCAATGAAGATGAAATTTTATAGACACCATATACAATCTAATGTCTTTCAAACCCACCGATCCATATGGCTGAGGTGGGGCCGTCGGAGTTTGGTGCATTCTAATCAAAGCCCATGGTAAGTATTTATTTGTTTTCTTTAATTTGTTTACATGGTCCATTCTAATCAAAGCCACTAGTTGTTGATCAAACATTTTTCTCCTTTATTTGTCAATGATTTTATGGTGATATTTTCAACTCTTTCTTGTCGTTATTGTTATCATTGTTATGATCATCGTCAATACTACTATAATAAAATCTGCTTTTGTAATTCTCACTACTTCATACCCATTTACTATGCTAACAATGAATTTATGGGTAAATTGTGTTTTGGAATCCTAGAAAGTGTTTTGGCGAGGTGTTGTTGAAGAACTTCTGTGGTTCATCAGTGGATCAACAAATGCAAAGGTAATATTGATATCTGAACAGTGAAGACAAATTCTATGATATCTACGGTATCTTTTGGTTTGTCTACATTATCTTCTTATGTTTTACGACTATTTGAAGAAACATCATGAAGCAAAGTTTGCATAATTCCTCAATGGTTGACCTTGATGGTTAGACCAAACTTCTACTCTTGGTTCTATTGACCCTGCAATCAGTGGTTGTGATTGTCTAACCATGGTACTTTTGAGGGCGCAATGGATATTTGGTGGGTGGTGTCTCCTAGATATTTTTTAACATTCATGAAAGGGACGCACAACTGTGTCCCATAGTGCATCGAACTCTATATTCTGATGGGGTTGTGAATGTATTAGGTTTAACTCAAGTCCTGGCTCTGTCATCATTATCATTATTTAAGCCTCTGTGCCATGTATCTGGGTTCGCTATTTGACGTCTTACCACCGTAGTTCATGTCTTTAATTGCCTCTCCCTTCTCTTTGTACTTGTGATCTTTTAACTGTTGTAGTAGGGCTGCTTCTAGTCTTTTATGGATGTGCCCAAACCATCTTAACCAACATTTTCTGATCGTTTCTTCTATAGGATCATCTATTAGGCATTCTTTGATGCACTTATTTCTTACTCATCTTTTCTTGGGACATCAAACATCCATTTTAACGCATGCATCTATCTCCATTGCTATTACTTTATCCGCCAGTTATTTGTTCAAATGCCCAATATTCTGCTGTATATAACGTTGACATCTAAATGTTGTCTTACAGACATGCCCCTTTAATGAATGGGGCACTCTTCTATCACCTAAGCACTCCACTCTCTTGCCTACACCACCCTGAGCTCATCCTATTAGCAATATTCAAATCAGATCCTTCATTTAGTATCAATTTTTTTCATGTGTTAGTTTTTTTTTTTTTCTCAATTTTAATCAATTCATCTTCTTTTATCTCATATTCAATAAACTTACACTTAATATATTCTATCTTCATATTACTAATTTTCAAATTGTTGCCTATCCAATTGTAAAAAATCTTGTTTGGCAATCTGTGTCCAAGATAAACCCCAATTGGTTGGGTTTTGGTATGGGGTCTGTGACTTTGACACCCAACTATAGTTGTGGACATTACTCACATCTTGAGCACTGGATATTGTAGTAGAGGTGCTAGGACGAAGGTGAAGAGTAGCGGTTGTGATTAGTGATAGTAATAAATAGAACCATACTTATTTGAAGCCAATGAGTAAGATCTCTAACATGGGCCCCACTTCTTGTTCATGCAGATTGTCAAATGGAAATTCTCTTCAGGAATTTATCACGTTAGGTTGAATTAATTTATATCTTTTACCTTTGGAAACTTGTGACTTGGACTTAACAAGGTGGTTGTTAGTGGTGAATATTTTATGGAAAATGAAAGCACATAATAAAATATAAGAATGACAATACTTTGTTGAGTCAAGTCTTTGTATCAACTACCCTGCATGGGGTAGCTCAACTAGCAGGCGCTTTGGCTCAAGAACCAGAGGTTCCAAGTTCAAGCCCATAGCTTGCGGGGGGGTTGCGTGCATCTAAATCTCTCTCAGTCACTTTAATATAGATAAAGTATAGAGACAAAATGTAAGTTGAGTCTCAGTTTGGATTTAGATGGAAATGGGAATTCATTTGAGATTTGTTATCTTTGTATAATAACGGGGAATTTATTAGGAAAATCCTGATAAAATAAAATAAATATTTTGGGTTCTTTGAAGAATCACTAAATTATTATATATTAAACTATTGAACATTTTAAGATATTAAAATATTAACAAATTTATTTTCAAAACGTTGAAAATATAGAGGTTTTAATTGTGAATCTTCTTTCAAATTATCATCAGTTTCCACGCTCCTTAGTTTGTGTTTGAGGGATTGATAATCATGAGAAATGCTTGTGGGAGTAGAATTGTACAAAACCTACATCACTTGCTTGGCATATCAGAAGTTCACCTTTATTTCACGACAACGATAAGGGCTTATTGCAAGTGTCATTTTGTTGATAACCTATTTACCCTGATGCACGAATTGCACCCTAGTTGTTATAGTATCGTACTGCTCTTTATATGCTCTATGGAGCAGAGTGTTGGGTAATAAAGAAAAGACAAGTAGACAAAGTTAGGACTGCTGGATGCATATGCTATGTTGGATGAGTGGATTAACCTAAGGGTAGAGTTAGAAATGAACACATTATGGATACTTTAAGAATAGCCCCCGTAGATGACAAATTGAGAAAAACTTGTTTCAGGTGATTTGGTCAAGTTAGTAGAAGATCAGACATAGCTCCGTTGTGTAGAGTTGAACGGCTAATAGATTAGGGGAACTAGGAGATGAGGTCCACCACTAAAAACTTGGAGGGAAGGGATAAAGGACATGTTGGATTATAGATTGACTTATAATATGGTTTATGATAGGGTTAATTAGAAAGGAGCTCGTAAAACGACATCAGATAAATGGGATTTTGGCTTTTGATGATGATGATCATTTTCATTCGAATTGAACTAGATTTATTACTTGTGGAAACAAGGAATGTATGATTGGAGTATGTTGGTTGTTTCCACTTGGCTTTTCACAAGCCATTTCGGTTTATTTATTGATTTATTTTTTCTGTTTCACCAACAGATTCTACAGGAAAAAGGAATACGAATATGGGATGGCAATGCATCTAGAGACTTCCTTGACAGGTTCCTAACTTGCCCAGCCTAATTGTTTAGATGTAAATGAACATGTTTATGTCAGACTGACTCCTATGTATTCATTCTCAGCATTGGGTTGACAGATAGGGAAGAGGGTGATTTGGGACCCATATATGGATTCCAGTGGAGACACTTTGGTGCCAAGTAAGTGGAGAGTGGTTGAGCAGAAGTTATATCTATTATTTTCATTGGATAAGTCATCACTTGAGATTTTGTTTTACAGGTATACCAACATGCATGATGATTATACAGGTAAAGGATTTGATCAGTTACTGGATGTAATCGACAAGATCAAGAACAAGCCAGATGAGCGTCGCATTGTACTTTCAGCTTGGAATCCTTCTGATCTTAAACTGATGGCACTTCCACCTTGTCACATGTTCGCTCAGGTACACAATTATTAATTAAATGCTTCAATGAAAGTTCACTTGTTTCTATATTTGTTTATGGGTATGCTTTCATTATTTAGGCTGTTTGCCAGTCATTGGATGTATCATCTGTTGCTTAGATTTTATATGCAACAATTGGACAATGAAGATTGGTAACTTTGCAACATTAATTACTTTTTAGCAATGATAAGAAGAATTCTAGTAATTGTCCCATTTTTTTCCTAAATATTTGTTATGGAGGTACAGATAATTATTGCCAGCATAATCCTATTTCATTTGTTTTAAAATACCTAAATATATTATTGTCTACTTGCACCTAGAGTTCGTGTTATGCATCATCACATTATTACAGTTGACATTATGAAGAAAAAGGGTTTGCGCCTATTATCACCTTTAAACATGCCAGTAAAATTCGAAGTTGCATTATTAAAAACTTTCATGTTTTTGCACAACCATTTTTCTCAGAATTTGGTTTCCTTGATGATTCCTTTTCTAGTTGTTGTTTCCCACAAGGAGTGCCAAAACAAGGTAGAAAAAACACAAACCCAGAAGAGAGCAAGGGCAAATGGACCAACAAAGCAGGAAAATATTATCAGGCCCAACTAGAACGATGGAACACAGCCCAAACTGACTTGCTCCTTCCAGGCACGAAATGTCTGATCTCGAATGCCCTGAAATTCCTTGTGATTAGAGGTCCAAAAGGTCCATTTGGCTTTGACTTTTTCTGCAACCTTTTAGTAAAAATTCAATTTATCTTTGAAAACCCTATTGTTTCTTTCCCACCAAGTGCTCCAAATCATAGCAAACAAAAGCAACGACCAAAGGGTGGTAGATCTGGAGTTGCCTTCACAGTACATTTTTTTTTTTGAATGTTGGGTAAGTATTCATTCAAGGGGGGGTGGGTGGGTGGGAAGAAAACTCCCAAAAATACAGCAAAAATTAGAGGGAAAAAAGCCCAAAAAGAGGAGAAAGATGCCTATAGCCCGGGCCAAGCAGATCAAAGATCAAACAAGTACTGTAAGATCAGTAACAATGGGGTACAAAAGACCAGAATCTCAAGCACAGAAGAGTCCATAACCTTCATGGAAGCCGAAGCAGACAACAAGCGAGGAAGAGAGCCATCATCTGCCCCAGGCCTTCATGTGCACCATGACCCAACAAGGGCTCGTGGAGACCCAACAGGAAATAAAGAAATACAGCAGAAAGCATGGAGATAGTTGAAACAAACTTACAACCTGGGTCAGGCAGAGAGTTGATAAAAAAAAACCCATATGTGCAGATGGAGTTTAAGGACTTGTTTCTGCAAAATTCCAACAGCTTGTCATAGAGAGAACCTGTGGCAATGGTGATCTGGATGTTATTTCTCTGCAGGTAAACCCAAATGGCATTGATATGAATACGTATGTGCCAATCAGTAAAGGAAGGAGACGATAGCTGCTGCAGAAAATCCGTTTTTAGGCATTGCAGCTGGCGAATTGGCATCCCTTTACCATGGATGAAACTGATAATAGATTGGCAAAGTGTAAACTGTCCCTGGTGGCAGGAAGTGCAAAAGGGGCAATGTAGCATCTGGATGGGGAGACGGAGGAGCTGTGAAAGTAGGCAGCCAGCAAAGACTGGTTACAGTGCAGCATTCTCCCAAACAGTAGGGTGTAATCAGCGGTTGCAGCAGAGGCAGATTGAATGAGGACAGCACCAGAATCATGAGCAGGAGCAGGTGGAGGGAGGTCCCAAAGGGCTGGGAAGGGCTCCTTCATCTTGCATAGATCATGGTTTGACAGTAAGAAGAATATGCGATTTCTAATATCGGCCAAATTGGCAGAACAAATGGACTCTGCAGACCTGATAATACCTTTGAAAGTCCTGCAGTTCTGCTCATTCCAGGCGTGCCATACAAGGGCAGGGACAGAAAGAAGTGCAGCAAGCTTCTCAGAACGGCTACTCCTGGAGTTCAGCAGGGACATAGAGTCATCGAGAAAGATAGATGAACAATAGAGTCACCAGTGAGTTCCCTTCATAGTACATTTAGGAATAAGATAGATGAACAATAGAGAAAGAGGCATCACTCTGCGAACCTAAAACAGGTTTAAGACAGCATTCCAAATTTACCATGAGAAAGCACAATGAAGAAGGAGATGGTCAACATCTTCAATCGTTTGGAGGCAAAGTGGACAACTACTAATCATGATTTTGTATCTTTCCTTTAAGGCCCCAGAAATTCAACTTTATCCGATGGCAGAAATGGATCAAAAATTCATGTAGATCTTAGTAGGCTCTATAACTTAGATTGGGGGTCAAATTGCTTATGGATCTAATTCATGGAGGATAGGTGTGTTATGGATAGGGTGTCATTGAGCCCATTGTTGGCACCATAAGCTTGAGTCTGCATGTTGTTACATGTCATCTTGGGCTTGGAGCATGAATTTTATAATATGTTTGTATATATAAAAGTTAGACCTTCCTTGAAGGATAGAGTTAGAAACAAACATATTAGGGATAATTTAAAGGTAGCTCCAATAGAGGATAAATTGAGAGAAACTCATTTGAGATGGTTTGGTCATATTAGTAGAAAAACAAACACTGCCCCAATGAGTAGTGTCGAGAGGCTACGGATCGAAGGCACTAGGAGGAGATGACGACCTTTGAAAACATGGAGGGAAGAGATAAAAAAGGACATGTTAGATTGTATAGTTACTGAGGGTATGGTTTATGATAGGGTCAATTGGAGAATAACTCATAAAGCCGACCCTAGATTGATGGAATATTGGGTGTTGATGATATAAAAGTTAGACCTTGAAGTGGAAAACTTTACTTGTGTGGCATACCATGTGGATCCCTCATGGTGATAAAAAAATAAAATTAAAAACTAAAACAAAAGCATTGGAGTGACAATGTGCCTCCCCTGTCCTCTCTTTCACAATCTCTATCTATCCCTTCCTTGCTTGTGGCTTTCTTTCCCACGTCGCCCACTGCCTCTCTAATAAACCTTGGTTCCAATTTACTTAAAATAAGACGGGTCTATGTTTTAAATGGATTTTTCATGACCTTTGACATTTGAATTTTCCCCCTTTTTGAGTTGATGGACTTGTATTTGTATTTACTCATATTTGAAAATATTGGATCTGTATGTTCTCAGAGCCTCTCAATTTAGTGATTTGATGCTGTTGTTGTTCAAAGTATTTATTGGTTTACATTCTCATTTTTCTGATATTTTTATTTTTTCTCATCTGAGTTTGGTATTTATTTAGGGAAAGGGAGATTTCTTTCTTCCATAGTTTTCCATCCAGAGTACTATTGAGTAATAAATTGGACAAATGGGAAAAAGGAAAGAAAGAAATGGTCATTGGAATAGAAGTAGACAAGAGAAATAGGAAGAGGGAGAGCCTTTTCATTAACAAACCTATGACATGTGGTTTGATGGTAATGCAAAGACTCCACTAGTTAAATGGAAAACCAGTGGATTGGTGAAATGCTAAAATTTAGATGCATTTGAGGTTTATAGCTATCAGGGATCATCACATGTATGGCTAAAGTAGAAATCTCAATGGCTAAAGTTCATCCATTTTATGACTTCATATCTAATGGATAAAAACACAAAACAGTCATGACTTTGTATTTAGTTGTTCTTAATTCCATTTTATTGTTTAGTGTAGATCCTATAGCTATACCATATATCTAAATTTTTTTTGATGAAAAATCTAATTAAAAATAAGATATATTTGATAAATTGACTACTGTGTGCCATCCAAACAGTGAAGTGGCTGATACAGATGCAAACTAGTGCATGCAGAGCATTTTTGTGAGTTGGCTCAAGTTGGTACATGGGTCATGCATGAACATGGGTTGGATTGGGTCATGAATCATGTCATGGATCGTAAAATACTTTGTTTGGTTAGGTTGGACCATGGGCCATGGGTCAAGTGTGGTCATTGATTGGATCATAGGTTGGACTTGGTCACGCATGGGTCATGAGTTGGTTAGTTATGTCATGTATCAGATCATGGGTAGTGGTTGAGTTGGATCTTGGGTCATGGTAGAGGTCCACTGGGTTACTGATCAGGTCACAGGTTGTTGGTGGGTTGGATCTTGCGTCATGGCAATGGTTTGGGTTGAGCCATGGTTAGTTCATGGTATGGATCATAGGTCTTGAAATCCATGTAGTGGAAATTGTTTTGTTGACCCCTGCTCGTAGAAATTCATTTCCACTAAAAGTGGAAAATGATTAAGTTGTGAAAATCATGTCTCTGAAAAGGGTTGGTACATAACACTAGCAAACAATTTCAATAATGAAATCATTTTCCATTTTCATGGCTTTTCATGGAAAGTATTATGCACGAGCATGCCTTGAAGCATCTTCTGATGCAATTAAGGATTTAGCCTTGGCTAACCACATCAAGCTTGGTAGTTAGTATGATATCCATAGTGGCATCATTGTATCTCATGTGACATAAAAAATGGAGGAACAGGAAATGTTGCCACATTCATTCATAAAATGACATAAAGAACCGATCCTCAACTGTGTAAAATAACCAATTGTCCTCCTAAACTGATCCTCCTTCTGAGGGCCTGCTTGGAACATATTGTAGAAAGAAACAAGCCTAAGAGATTTTGTACTGTGGGGGCTCTGTAAATATGAGATTTTGATAAGGATTCAACTCTTGTCGGGTAAAAAACTAGACCTGCCTAGACCTGAATGGAAAGTTGCTAGGGTTGGGTCTAGCATCATCGGTTTTAGGGTCGGGTCAGGTTTAACATTTAAATACCCACAAAAATCTTGGGTTGGGTCAGGTCTGACCAGAAAAAAATCTGAGACCCATGACCCCATCCAAATTTTTAAAGAAAGAGATTTACATTAGCATAAATCCTACTTTCTTTCTTTTGTTAACAGATCTGGAGGTAGAAGTGCCTCCTTTGCGCTCCTCTTTCAGGTTCTCTCTCTCTCTCTCTCTCTCAGATCTTTCTTGGGGTCAGGTCCTTGGTTGTCGGGTATTTTTTTGGGTCAAGGTCGGTTTTAATATCTTGGGTAATTCTAGTAATTTGGGTTGGGTCGGGTCCACATTTAAAAAACATGGGTTGGTATGGTGTAAACCTGACCCGACCCGAGTTGCATCCCTAGAATGCTGATCAACTAGACTAGCTTTATTCTGTTCTGGTGGGCAAGGTCACACTAGAAGCATGCATCAAGAAGATTATCCGTCTCCTTACGCTCCCATCTTATTTGCCTTTTTTCATGTAAGAACAACTTGTACTTTAGAATTATGTACTGAATAGCTAGATATATCTAAGCCTAGAATTTCTTGAAAATGGGCTAATATAGTTCCTTATTACTTTTTTTTTCCAAAAAACTTTTCTCAATTGAATCCCCTTCTTCCCTTGTACTAGTGAAGGCAGTGCCTTTCTTTCTGTTATGTAGCATCTACTTTTTTACCCTGTTAATGGCAGCACTTCACATTATATTGTTGTTTTTGAACCTGGTGCACTGCAATCAAAATCCCTGTTTTGTAGCCCAAGCAAATATTTTGTAAGATAATGTGCTTCTGAAACACACAGCCTTTTACATAATCTGAATAATTGGCGAAAGGATGGTGGTCATCACAGTCACACAATAGAACTTGCCAGTAAGCTGTGGAACAACTGCTTTTAGTCACATGAATCTCATTGAAATGTACCAAAAATGATTGCCTATTCTACCCTGATTGATTTGATCATCATCTTCCCAAGATATTTACATTTGTTAAATTGTATAGAGTTGGGCATGTTGCCAGTTTGCCTTGTCATATGTTATTTTCATTTTTAATGCTGAAGTTATTTTGCAGTTCTATGTAGCCAATGGAGAGCTATCTTGTCAGATGTATCAGCGCTCTGCAGACATGGGCCTTGGAGTACCATTCAATATTGCATCATATGCTCTTTTAACATGCATGATTGCTCATGTTTGTGGTATGCTCATCTTACAAGCCTGTGATCAAACTGAAACATTTCCATTTTTGACCAAATTAAGTTGACTTGGTTTTGCATGAGTTTTGTTTTAACGAACTATCATGTTTGTTCTGTTAAATTATAATGTTGTGTTGAAAATAACAGTATCAATAGAGGGATATTTGCCAGCCTAAAAAGCCTTTTGCAATGGTGACCCCCATTTATTGGCCTTTTATTCCTTATTGGTGCAAATTTTACATCCAATATTATGAAAAATATTAAAAAATATATAAAATATTGGAAACTGTCAGTTTGAAGTTGCATTCTCTGGTAATCTTTATCATGTAGAGATCTAGGTATTGCTAATGTTTATGGTCAACATGGGCATTGTTATTTTTACTATAGTTGGAACATGGACGGTTATTGGTTCCTTACTATTATAATGTGGGATTAAATATCCTAATAATCTTATTGATATTAATTTTTTTTTTGAGCGGCAACAAGACGAATTATATTAATAGAAAAATAAAAATGTACAATTACATCATAGGAAAAGAGCGTCTAGAAGGACTAGACTGTAAAGAAGAATACACATGAGATAATCACTAATACAAAACAGCCATAAAACAAAAACAATCAGGTGTGCATTATCCTGCTCGAACTCCTCCTATCTCAAAGATAAAACACGCCTGAAATGGCTTTGTCGACTTCATTCTTTGCGATGAAATCTGCCACAACATTGGCTGTTCAATTGACTTGGGCAAAGGAAACATCGAGTTCTAAAGGGAGAGCTCTAATCTCCATGGCCGTGGTAATCAATTTCCGGGCGGTCACTTTAGTTCCTTATCCCATTTGATTGCATTTGCTGAATCCTCTTCTATCACTAGTTTACCATGCACTTAAATTGTCCAGATGGTCAAAGCTCTCCAAATACTGAGGAGTTCCACTTCATTTGAATCCCTATTCCCCACCAACTCCACTAATCCTTCATAGGTACTATCAAAGACCCTAGGAAGATCCAACAGGTTAGTGAAATTTATCCATAAGTGTCAAGCAACTGGGCATCTAATAAAAAGGTGATCAACATCTTTCTCCAATGATCCGTAGAGGGAGCAACTAAGGTCCTTCGATCTCCACAACCTCTCCTCTTGAGGTCCATTTTGGTAAGAACCTTTCCCTTTAGAGCGCACCACACAAAAGTTTGAACCCTTGGGGGAGCTAGGCTTTTCCGTGCTAGAGTAGAGAGTAAGTCCACACTGTGTTGTTGTTGTAGGACCAAATCTACCATTGTTTTAACCGAGTAGGTGCAAGAGGAATCACCCGTCCAATTGAGTTCATCCTCATTTCCTAAAGACAATCGGAATTCACCTAACTGGACTAGCAAGTCTTCCCTACTCCCGCTTTCAAAGGATCTCAACTCTCTCCTAAAGTCAAGGTGCCAGAATATGTGATATTACATGAAGCTTCTTCTTTTAGGAGCAGCCCTACCAGTAGGCTATATTAGAATTCTATGACATTCTCCTCTAGATCTGTGGATTTTAATCATGCTCGTCTTGCTAATACCATGTGGGATTAGAGTTTGGTAAATGGCTTTAGTGAACATATTAGCAAGTTGATCCTTGGATTTAACTAAGGGTGCAACAATTTCCTCAGACATGATTCTTTTAGATGAACCTCAATATTTTTGGTTCTCTCATGAAGTACCATATGAGAAAATATGGATGGCAGCTTGATTGTCACAACTCAAGGATAAGTTTAGTGAGAATTAAGCTGAGTACCATCATTAGTTGATTCAGCCAGAGTTCATAAACGATATCGAGTATTGGCTGATTTTCCTTCTGCCACTAGATGTTGCAACCATAGGATGTTTTTACTCTTTTGGATGACAAGAATTCAATTAATAAATTTGCAATAGCTTGTATAAAGCTCCCTGATTAGGAGAGCCAACCCAATCAACCTTAGGGAACCAATTTATGTGTCAACTAGAGGAGGTCACAAGCAACATTGGCTATTGCATGAATTTTTTTTTTCCACTACTAGATCTTGCAATCACAAATTGTTTCTTTCTTTTCCAGAAGACAAGATCTCCACCAATAATAGAGAGCTCATTATTAGGATAGTCAACCCAACCGGCATCAAAGAATCCATTTATGCGTAATTGGCCACTAGAGTAGAGTAGTCCATGACATGGAAACTTTTAGGTTGTTTGGATGAGGAGAAGT
The DNA here is from genome assembly GCA_022113865.1 of Chimonanthus praecox. Lineage (NCBI taxonomy): Eukaryota > Viridiplantae > Streptophyta > Magnoliopsida > Laurales > Calycanthaceae > Chimonanthus > Chimonanthus praecox. The sequence goes on from CM039095.1 coordinate 42,202,424, forward strand.
GCAAGTTCTCTTGTTTGGATCCCTTTTCCAGGTGAGAGTGGCACCCGTAAGATGCCAAAGTTCTCATCCTCCATGAGAATATGTTTTTCTCCACAACATGGGAAGATGGTGTTCTGTGCAACTTCCCACTTAGGTTGCACAAGGTTGTGCTTCTATTCTATTTTTTTTTTTCTAATAAACTTTTTGAAGTTCAATGGTTAATCAACATTCACTTGAAACCTTAGTTGGGCAAAACGGGAAGGAATGGTTCGTTTCGGCCCTAGATGTTTGGCTTTACTATTTTCATTTATATATATAAGTAAATAATATGAAAGTTGATTGATATCTATCTACAATTCAATCATACAAAATAATATTAGACTTGATTAACTACAAGCCCGTCAAATTTCAACCTAAAATTAAATTTATAACCACTTGATCTTAGTGGTCAAAGTGGATCAGGTTTCCTTTATTTAAGAATGCTTGATGACTTTGACTACTAAGATCAAGTGACTATAAATGGTATTTTCAGCTGAAATTTGGTCAACTTTTAGTTTACCAATTCTATTTTCAGATCATATTGTTGATATTTATGGATGTGACAAATTAGAGAAAAAAATGAAATGGACTTGGGTGCACCCATGTGTATTGAGTTTTGACCTTCGATTTCGAATAAAATGATAGTTCAAGTTTATTTCTTGGGTATTTCTTTAGTGTTTTTTTTTCCTACTTGGATTTTTATTTGATTCCTGTTGGTGTAAACTTCAAACCCTTTTTAAATTAGTATTTGAAATTACGCTTATATGATTTGAGATTACAAACATGATATTGGTATTTAATAGTAATTTATGTTTTTATTTGTGTAGATTAGTGTTAAATGATGAAAATAATTCATTGCAACAATTTTGCAAGTTTGTAATATTTTTTTTCATATTTTATCATATAGTTTTTGAAAGTTGGAATGGGTTCCCGATGTAGGACAAAGGATAGGGTAACTTTATATGCCTAATGTGGCTATGAAAGGGTAAAAAAAATGCTCCCTAAATCTAAAATGAGCTGAAATTAAAAGTCCAAATTAATAATTGCAATAAAACAATATTAATTTACCACCAAACAATCATGCAGTTCTTGAAATTTCAATTTGGGCAATTATGTTACTCTCCAGACCAAGCCACAACTCAAAGCAGAAGACTATCAAAACAAAGGGGCTTGTCAAATTCCACATATAAATAGATCTATCATCAAAACAGGGTTAAATTTGGCTGTTTAGTATCAAAATTATAACAAAACCAGCATGAGACAGTAGTATGTGAGGGGAAAAGGTGAAGAACAGCAGTAGAAGGGTTAAAAGGGTTTAAGAAGAGGGCTGGATTTGAGGGACAACAGTAAGAGGGAGGGGTTTAGGGAATTTCATCAGCAAGGGAAGGCTACAAAAGCGTACCAATAGCAATAAGGGTCTATGGAAGGGATTGGCAAGGCCAAAAGGCCCTTTAGGAGGTTCAGCCAAAGGAATGGATGGAGTTGGGAGATGGCAGCAATTTAACTGGGCAATATTGATGGAGGCGACACTTGATTTGGGTTAGGGAATGGGCAACGACAACAAGGGCTATGGGATGGTGTAAGAGGGCCAAGGAGGGTCTTAGAGGGACGGCGATAGGGTTTTGGGAATGTAGCAGATGGCGGCAAGAAGAGTTAGGGGTATGGGTGATGACGGCAAAGTTGTGGAAAGAAAAAACGAAAATAGAGAGAGGGAGAGAGAAGAAAGAGAGCGAAGAAGAAGTACCTGGGAAGAGGAAGAGGGCTTCACGCCGTTTGGATTCCACCAAAAGCCTCGGATTCTCTCCAAAGGGTTACCGTCACACCATACTTTGCGAAAAAATTCATTTCTTATTCCATATCAACTTCCGTATGAATTACATGGTATATATATATTGCTTAAAAAAAACATATGCCCACTTTACCCTTACCAAAAAAAGAAATACAATAAGTACCTAAACTACCCTTAATTTAAAAAAAAAAACAAAAACAACTAAAACATAGCACAAGGAAATATTGCTATGCGAAATACGGCAGTAATGGTATGCTCCGCATCAGTTCCAGAACGGATTTGATAATTATGCTTCAAACTCAACATGTGAACCAAATTTTAGTCAAAAAATCAAATCCTAGTCACTTGATTTTAGTGGTTGAAAATCACCAAATGTCCCTTTTTTTCTTTCAAAAGTGGCTTCGTGATTTTGACCACTTGATTTTAGCCATAAAATCAAATTCTAGCCACTTGGTTAGTGGTCAAAATCACTAAGCCACTTTTGAAAGGAAAAAAGGGACATTTGGTGATTTTCAACCACTAAAATCAAGTGACTAGGATTTGAATTTTTGACTAAAATTTGGTTCACTTGTCTCACTTGAAATGAACATTCAATCCTCACTAGATATTGTTATTTTCAGGATTCTTGATTATTTAAAAAAGATTAAAAGGGCCAACATAAAAGTCATATAAGCCTCACTAAGTTCTCCACAAAATGTTTTTCAAACCACTCATCTCTAGGAGAACCTCAAGGGGCAGATGTTCTGCTTTCTTCTCTTACCTCTAGAGAAATAGGGAGACTTCTCCTACTTTAAGTTCTCCCGATTCAAAGACAACAGTAATATTTTGCAAGACAACTTCAAGGTGTGAGGTGCTTGTGCATGATACATGAATATATTAACTAACATGTCCAATTGCATGTAAGAGGTTAGGGTGAGTGATTGTCAAATGGATGAACTTTCCTAGAACCTTTTTGTAAGAGGTTGTATTTGTTAGAAGATCACTAACATCTTGCTGAAGTTTGCTATTTGGTTCCATAGGTATGTATATGGGCTGTTAACTGACATTTCTGATTCCTCAAAGAAGATCTAAGGCATGCTTATGTTGAGAGAAAGATGCCGCTAGAGGGATTGGTGACTTCAATAACCAAATTGTATTTAAGTGGTCCATATCTTTTGTGTCAAACACCTTTCATATCAGTAGTTGAGCCACCACCACCACCCTTAGTATTGTCATTGATATATACAACAAGGTTGATCATGCCATTCCGAGTCTTTTAGAGAAGATTGAACAAATGGAGCAGCAACCCGAGAAACCATATTGCAAAAGACCATTAGTAAAATTTTCAAAACAAACTCGTGAGGATTTTAGTCCATAAATGGATTTTTTAGGTGGAACACCTTAGATTGCTTCCCATGTTGTGGAAGAAAACCTAGGGGGAGGAGTCATACAAACTTCCTCATGTAAATCCCCATGTAGAAATGCATTTTTGACTTGTAGTTGATGGAACAACCAATGTTTTGTTGTAGCAATGGAGATAATCTCATAGTAAAAGTTTAGCTTGGCCACTTAAACAATCGTTTTAAGGTAATCAACACCATAGGTTTGTACAAAACGTTTGTCTCAAGGTGCTTTTTTATAACTAGAAATATGCCTACCTAGAATATACTTGATAGTGAACACCTACTTGCACCCTTGGATTTCTTCCCAGGAGGAAGAGTGGTCATTCCCAAAGTGTTCTTTACCAAGATACTATTTCTTCAATTACAACAACTTTCCAAGATGGATCATGAAGAGCAGCATAACTCTTTGAGAATGGATATAGAGTTGCGACCAACAATAGGAGTTTGATATGAAGTCGGTGAGAAAATGAAAGAGATAAAATGATGAAGGGGATCGGTGGTCTATTTCATCTTTCTCTATGAAAATCTATGGGAGAATCAGTATCTGAAGGCACATGATTACTTTGAAGTACTAGAAGATGGTTGATGAATTGGTAGAGTATAATGCTTGTTTTTATCTTTGCATTGACAAACCACAAGGCTTTTTATCTCCTACTATTGTAAATGAGAAGCAAAAGAGTCAGGTGGCATTGGAATATCATACTGATGAAAGATTGGGCTCCTTTAGTTGGAAAAATAAAGAATAACTTGATCTTTGCTTTCATAAACCACAACCTTTTTACGAGGATGAGTACCCTACAAACATGAATCTTAATGGAAATTGCTTGGAAGTTTATTTTTTTAAGATTAAAGTTGGGAATTGATTTTGGCATTAGTGTTTTTACTAACATCAGGTACCATTCCATGGTAGTTGGAAAAATAAAGAATAACAAGATCTTTGCATTCACAAACCACAACCTTTTTACGAGGATGAGTACCTTGCAAACATGCATCTTATTGGAAATTGCTTGGAAGTTTATTTTCTTAAGATTAAAGTTGGGAATTGATTTTGGCATTAGTGTTTTACTAACATCAGCACCATCCCATGGTAATTGGAATTTTTCTATATTTTCCTTTCACTTTAAACTGGCTTTTCAATTTATTGTGATAAATTGAAGGGTTAAAAATTCCAATTTATTGCTCCATAGTTCCCAATTTTAGTTAAAACACTGGTGCCCAAATTAATTCTCATTAAAGTTATGTATGAAACAAAGTGAAGTGATCACCCACATATTAGTGAGCGGTGTATAACCGAAGCATGGGGCCTACCAATGGGTTGATGATGGGTTTGTTGGAAAGGTCTTTACTTAAATATGTGGCTCACCAAAAATCGCCTTGATTGAATCAATCAAACATGTTTTTAAATGCAGCAAAGTTTAAAGATTTAAAAATTAATTTAAATTTATCAAATTTTGAAGAGCTTCAAACGTGGATTGGTTGATTCATTAAAGGGATTTTTTTTGAAATGGAGACAAAAAGAAGTATATTAAAACAGAAAAGCAACTACAAGAAAGCTCCATCTAAGAGGACTATACAGAAGAAAAGAAAATACAAAAAAGATAAAAAGAACACTTAACCCCCCATACTTCCTATCCCAAACAATTCACATAGGCTATATTCTTATCAACTCCAGCTTTTTCCAAAAAGTTTGGGACACAATTCGTTGATCTCCTAACTTTCCTAAAGTGCACTACCTTATCTCTACATACCTTTTCTTAATGTCACTAACTTCATGATCTTTCAAAAAAAAATGTCACTAACTTCATGAGTCAATCTCCAAGGATGTTTTTTCCTACCACTTGCCCAAGCTACAACATTTGCTAAATCTCCAATAAAAGTTTTTTTTTGGGTGGGCCACATGTTTAAAGGAAGACCTTTCTAACAGACCTATCACCATCGCATTTGGTGGGCTCCACGCCTAGGTGTGTGATGTGAAGATCGACCCCGACTTGAACCCGATTGAAGACAAGCCGACCCAAAAGGATCGGATTGATGAGATGGTTCTCCAAATCTACCATCAGATCGGAGGAAAGAGAGGGCCCTGCCTTGAATGTCACGACAGCTGTGTAGTCACCATCGTGTGGACACCACACGGTGCAAAGTCGACCGTTCGAACTGAGGAAGCCAAAACGGAAAGGATTCAAGGGACGGTAGTTGCCAACACAAAATCAGAATCAAGCCAAATAGATGCTCTGTTTAAAACAGAAAGAAAATCCAACACAGAGTGGCTCGGTGTTGTCAACAACCAAGGGGAGAGGACTTTGAGTGGAAGAAATGAGAATGGGAAAGGAAGTCAGAGAGAACCGGTTTCAGACTGATTTTCAGTAGAATTTTTATACAAGTTGAGGGGCGATTTTTGAAGAAGAAAGGGACAAAGTCCAGCTGCTGCAATGGTTAGGAGGAAGGGAAACCAAAAATGGAAAATCCAGCCAGAAGGAAAGAAAATCAAGAAGAAGAAAATGCCAAGTAATAGGTGTTGCTGGCAGAACCAATCCAGTTGGCAGAATCGTTGAGAAAAATGGAATTCGAGAAGAGAGGAAGGAGAAACCAAAGAAGAAACCCAGTTGTTGGATCGGAAGACAGAAAACTACAGCAGAGAAGGAAGATGGAAAGCATAATCGAGAATAAAAGAAGAAAGGAGGGACCGAGAAAAAGACGAGCTAAAGGAGGGAACCTAGCCGGAGAATCAACACTGCCAGAGACAAAACGAAGGAGAATGAAGAGAAAAATAGAAAGAGAGCGGAGAAGAGGAAGAAAAGAGACAGAAAGTGGAAAAGAAAAGCAGAGAGAGGAAGACGACTGAGACTCAATTCGCTTGAGCCAAACGGTATTTCGAGTTTTGGGTTTTTGTATTTTCTTAAATTGTTTATTTCATTTTTTTAATTAAAAATAAGGCCTATAAATTTAGTGTTTGGCCAAGACCTGTAGTTAGAGAAATTTATTTGAATTTATTGAAGCTTGAAGCTTTGTTTAGAGTCTCCCCAATGAGGTGAGTCTTGTTTTGGGTTCTTTTGAATGGATTTGTTTTATGTGGTTGAATTAAATTTGATTTAAGTATTGATTATTTTGCATGGTGTATGTTTACTGTTCATATCTTGTATTAATTGAATGCTTGATTAAATTTTAATTCCATAGTCAAATTAATTCATTAGAAGGTTTCTTTGAATTTCAATCTGAATTCAAGCTGGATTAGAGTCATGCATGTTTAAATTTTTTCATTGCATTTAATTCAGTTAATTACGGGCGTTAAAATTTGACTTTCGGACTCCCAATTCCTCATTTGAATTGAATTCTTGTAACACCTAATTTCATTGGTGAGTTTGATTTCGCCAAACTATCCTAATAAAATAGCGCCATCTTTCTTTTCCTTGAGTGATTGAGAGAATCAAGAGTTTTTTTTTCTAAGGGTTTCCATCATCAAAATCTTTTGATTCAGCTTAAATCCCAGGTCAAAAATTTATTTTAGTATGATGGCATGAGTACATGGATGGTTACATGTGTGGGTTGAAAATATCCCTAAAGACTCTAACTGGATCTGAAGAAACATGTGTGGGATGAAAATAAATCAAGAGGCAGTTTTCAACATGTGAGAGTATAGACTATTAATTAATTAATAGGCTGTTAAAAGAAATAAAGACTCACCTAAATTAATTGGCTCCATAATAGTTTAGGAGCCAAGGCTTGACCAACCATGTTTGCTTTCCATCACTAATGCTTAAGATTGCAAGGAGGCTCTAAGAAAACTCCATTTTGATAGTCAAGATTTTGTCTCCACCAATATGTAGATGCACAGCTTGTTGACGTTGTTGAATGTTATGTTCATTTAGTAGGCATTCTTTTTTTCCTCCTTTTCTGGGAATGATGTGGGCATTTAATTTTCAATGTTTGGGGGGAAGGAGGAAGAGTATTAAGTCCACCTGTGGTGACTGAAGATGAGGAATCAACCATAGCTTTTGAAGAAAGTATCAATAAAGTGAACCAATGATAATGATCTCTATGGATAACTGAACCAACCAATAGAAGTCCTAGATCTTCGGGATAATATCTTTGCCCTTGGAAGATTCACTACAAAAAAATCCAGAAAAGGTTATATTTGGGCATCGTTGGCAGATATCTTGACTTCCCAAACTGGGCCCACATGGATGGTTACCCTAAAACTACAAGGATATAGGGGTCTCTCTGTCACTCGACTCAGGATAAAACGATAGACAGTCCATATCAAATTCTGCAATTTTATGCTTAGTTTCTTCAGACCTGTGATGCTCAAACACCTCAAGGTAGGCAATCCTTTTGTTATCTTATTGTGTTTAGATGCTTCATTTTTTGTGTGTAAAATTTGTGTCCTTGCTGTACATGGTGAATTCCCTGGCATATACATCTGACTGGGCATCTTAGGTTCAAACAAAAAAAAACAGATTATGATTAACTTGGTGTTGGAGAAAATTGTGAAAAATGACAACAAATCCTAGAATAACTAGATGCACTTGGATGCTTTATTCCTTCTTTAGATTAGTGATTATTAGTGGAACCCATGACTTCATAGTGGATGGTTTTGATATGCTGGTGGTGATCTTGGACTGGAGAACTTCTTCAAAGCCTGAAACAAAGAAGGTTTTTTTGAAATGGTGAAACAAAGAAGGTTGAGGAACCCTCCCACCCCCACCCCCTGCATTGCATCCCATTATAGTTTTAAAGAAATGATGAATAATAAGAAGGCTTAGACATGAGAAGGACAATGATGTAGGAAGACTGTGCAGACTAATTACTTATAATAGAAGATGAAGACAACATCCAAGATTATATCAGATCATATAGCAAATCTATAATCTAATCAAGCTTTGAGGTTCCCAAGGCCTCTTTGCTCTGCATACATATCAGGATGATTTTAAGGGGATGAAGAGAATAAGAAGGTTTGTACTTGACAAAGAAAAAAGAGATGATGAAAGAAACTCTACTGACTTGTCTCCTTGAGAGATTAGTGATGTATTTTTAGCATAAGATGAAGATTACATCCATGATTATATCAAATCATAATATAATCAAGCTCTGAGGGCTCCCAAGACTTCATTGCTTTGCATACATGCTGTGATGGTTTCAAGGAGATGAAGAAAATAAGAAGGCTTCCACATGAGAATAAGAGAAGTAATGAAAGAAAACAGTATTGCGTTATTGTTAGTTTAGAGGTGTATATATAATGTAAGTTGAAGATTACATCCAGGATTATATCAAATCACACAGCAAACCATAATCTAAACAAACTCGTAATTATATCTTTTGGTGGGATTAGATAGCCTCATTTTGTATATTTACACTGTAGTGCTCCTTAGGAGCAGCCCTACCAGTGGTTTACATCAGGAATCTAAGACATCACCAGCCTTTTGTGATTGTCATGCATCCAAGTGGGCCTGTAATTGTTGGGGCGGGAGAGTTAACATGGCCCATGTTCACCTCAATACATGTAATTATCATGAGTAATTTCCTAACCGTGATCTTTTAACATGCTTGTGATGATATTTTTCGATATCAACAGTTATCGTAACTTCATTTGCCATTTACAGCAGGTCAGAAAATGGAGAGGGACCACCTCACTATCACCCTAAGGAAACAAGTTTCAACGCATAATAGCATTAGTGTACTTTCTGCATGAAAACCAAGTCACTTTTCATTGAATACTCTTCTAGTTCAGCAAACATAGGGGAAAGAAAACAAGAAGGGAACAGCCTAGGATTCTGCAATAACTGCTCAGTTTTTTGTGTCAACTTTTTCATTGGAAAATGAAAAATCCAATTTCAATTAAATTGGCAAATGTTCCAAAGATATACTGCACCAAACATTACAAATTCAGAATCTACTGCCTTAGGGCAATGAATATGTACTTGGAAATTTTCTGAAGTGTAGGCGATTGAGTGGAAATAGAAAATATTTGTAAGAGGATCTTGGAGATTGCCCATGGCTGTCATAAGAACAATGCTATTGGGGCTTCTAGACAAATGCTGGTATCATTGGGCTTGGTGGCAATTTGGGAGATGAGGCTGAAGAAATATTTGAAGTAAAAAGAAATCATAAAACTAATGAGATATTTTCAATGGAGCACCTGTATCCACATCAGTGTCCTAAACTTTGCAAAAATGGTTCATCATATTGATGTAGGACAACTAATAGGGTAACCCTAAATGTCTAATGTAGTTCCCTAAAGATTAAAAGAGATGAAAATAATGCACTCTAAATCTAAAATGGACTAAAATTAAAATCTAAATTAATACTTGCAATTAATTAATATAAAATTTATTTACAAATAATCATGTAGATTAAAAGCTGAGAATGGAAATATAGGAAAATTAAGCCATTAATCATTCTGATGAAAATTGAGTCAAACAATCAAAAAATCTAGTCAACTTGTCAAACGCTGGTTAGGAAAGGTGGGCAAAAGATTAAAAAGGAAGGGTATTTATGGGATGGGAAAAGTTAAGGGGACATGAAGGAGACAAGGTTATTAGTGGATTTGAACGAAGGCTTAGGATACGGTGGTGGGAGAAAGGGTTATGTGTTTTGCTTTAAATAAAATAAGGAAAAGTGGACATGGGTTGGCTTAATGGGACTGTCTCTATTAAAAGAATAAAGGGAATGAGTGGCTTTAGGTAATGGAAGATTTTATGGGGATTACAGGTGCTGGGCGACACATGGAAACAATCCGGGAAGGTCTGGCTGCAGCAAGTAGATGCAGCAGAGGGTGGCAGAAGCAACCTGGAGCCTAGGGGTGTATGGCAGAAGCAAAAGAAAAGCATAGGATGGTGGCGGCAGCAGTTTTAGGGGATGATGTGAGAGGCGGCAACAAGAAGTCGTTGGACGGGATTAAAAGTAAAGAAAAGAAAGAGAATGAGAGGAAAGAGAGATGGAAGAGATAGAAGATGTGTACCTGGTAGAAGATAGGAAGGATGGTAGTCTCATGTTAGGCTTCATGCCAAAAGAAGGGCCTCATCAAAGGAATCGCTCCATACAATCAATCGCATCAAAGTTGCGAAGATCTCAAAAATTTTCAATTCATTCAATCTTGTGTTTTTGTTCTAATGGGCTTACAACCTATTTATTCAGATACATAAGACAAAGACCAAAATACCCTTGCATGAAAAAAGTCTAAAATACCCTCAGATAATAAATAAATAAAAAGAATTTACATCAAGCCAAATAAATAAAAATAAATAAATTTGGTGAATCATATGCTCCCAAATGCTCCGCATCACATATGCTCATTCCTGTACCTGTGTCCATAATCCTTTGGAACGCAAAAATTTGTTTAAGTGCATCACAGTAGGGACCCCAACATCATTTTCTATGTCATGCTCTTTTTATTGAGAAATAGTGTTAGGGACTTGAAGAGCATCATGGTGTGGGTGTTCCAATTTTTGAAGGATCCAACAGACTACACTTTTTTTTTTGAGATTTGCCCACACTTTTAAACTCCAATTATCTTCACTCTTGGAGAGCAAATGCATAAGTGAGATAGTAGATGCTTTAGCACCTGGAATAGATAAGAGATTTGGTTGCACGTTGGATCTTTCTTTCCCAATTTAAGCTCTCTATTGTCTTGCTTTGATTGTTTCTCTCTCTCTCTCTCTCTCTCTCTCTCTCTTTCAGAAACTATCCACATGATGGATACCTTGTGATATTTTTCTGTTTAACTCTTTCTTCAGATCTTGTTCCCGGTGACTTCATTCATGTTCTTGGTGATGCCCATGTTTATCAAACTCATATTAAGCCTTTGCAGGAGCAGCTTCAAAAGCTCCCTAAACCTTTTCCTGTAAGTAATAAAAAGGCAATTTATAAATTCTCTAATTGAACATTAGATTGTTAGTTGTCATTGATGTGTTGACCTTTTCCTGGTTTTATTTTCAACCTACAGGTTCTAAAGATCAACCCTCAGAAGATGGACATAGATTCTTTTGTGGGATCTGATTTCACACTCATTGGTTATGATCCTCACAAGAAAATTGAAATGAAAATGGCAATATAGTGTTCTGAACTCTGAAGAACTGGTAGTCCAGAGTTCTTCACATCAAAATGTCTTCTAACCATAGTTTTTTGAGGTATGTAGGTAATAGTTTCCTGGCATGTATTTGGGTATCTTCCAGCCTATTTTTACTACTCTAGATCTAATATTGTTAGTATTGAAAGAAAGATTGTTCAATCTCTTTTCGTCTTCCTTTAAATGCATATGGAATACGGCATGCGTTCTTCTCTTTCAATCCATACATCAACACTTTTCTTGAATCCAACGTGGTATAAGGGTGGGGCTGATATTTCTTTCCTGCCTCCTTCACTATGCAAGGCTGATTCTTTTTTTTTTTCTCCTTTTTCAATTTTTTTTTTCATTTTTCATTCTATTCTTAGGACTGGGGTCCTATTTTAATTTGTTAATATTGGGCCAAATGGTTCTTTATTTTATTTTTCTTGAACTGTTAGACTAGGTTTTTTTTTTTCCCTTGAATAATGGAGTTCCTGTAAAGTACGTTACAAATCTTGTCATAGATGATCACATGAAGAATATCCAAGGATGTAAGATCAAGCTTTGAACAGTCTGGATCACCAGAAATTGCATTTCCGGTGGATAAAACCTTACTAAGCATTTCATGACAAAAAGCAGGCCATGTGCCATGTTTATCAAACCAAATGAGACCTAGAAAACTACCTAATATAAGACCTAATCCAGATCTTACAACAAGTCACTTAAAAGAAACCGACTTTGTTGATGACACTTCTTAAAAGCAGTTTCTAGACAAAAGAACTTCTAAACCTACTTGAAGATATATGGTGGTGCCATGCTCGTGCACTGTCGATACTTGTACTAATTATGACCTCAATTTTTTCAGGGTTAATATGGAATGTGACGGCTTGTGTGACTTGCATTTCATCATGATGATTACCATTGCCATTCAATATTGGTGACATGGTGGGCATTGGTATTAGTTGGGAGAAACAAAAAACATGCTGTCACTGGATTGTCATTTGAAGTGGAATAGGGAAATAGCAAACTTAAAACCACACCATGTCCCATCTCAAAAAAAGGGGTGTAAAAAGAACAGCTAGGCACAAACGTAAGTACATAAAAAGACATCAATTGGTGTGCATCACTTGACATCTATCCTCCCAATTTATGCATCAGATGTTAAAAAGAAATATTTGTGTTCTTTGAGGTGTAAAAGATTCAACCTTTGGATCCTTAAGATCAAGAGCAATGATCAAAATTGGAGACAGTTGTTATCTAGTGACCTTGGTTTCGTTGGAGGAGATGAAGAAGCTCGAGGATTCTTCACCGAACCTTGGGAGATTGCAGATGCTTGGGAGATGGCGCCCCAAATGGGGTGTGTGGATTCATTGCTATGGATATCCACTTCAAGGCTGGATTGAGTAGTTGATCAAACCTTCGAAGCAGGATGGGCAAAGATGTGGAGATTGAAGAACGAAACCTTATGAGAGAAGACTACTCTGTTTTGAAAATGATGCTGGAAATTGGGGCTTCCGATAACATTTTGACGCAGATAGCTCTGAATCTCAATGGAGTAGTGTTCAAGGTGGTAGTCAGGGAAGTTTCACAGAACAACCCTTCCTTGGATCCTTCTCTTCCCCTGGACTCATCGTTGGAAAACCAAACTTTTTCGTCAAAAGAGGAGTGCTCCCAATCGTTGGAGCTAAATACATGTGGCATTCATGCAACATTAGGCGTGCCTGAGATCTGAGGCAACGTGGTTGACGTGGCATCGACTGAGAGGGCACCAGAGGAGGCGAAAGAGGAAACAACAAAACAATTGGTCTTTGGAAAGGAGTGAAATATTGATCAACTCATGTCTGGACATGGACTTGAACCTAGGCCTGGTCCAGCGGCCCAGAAGGTCAAGCAGGCTAGGATTGGGCCCTTGAATAGGTAACTGAGCCCAAGTATGAATAACCTAGGTCCAGGGGACGACCTTTTGGCTTTGGCTCAGATTCTTAGTACCTGTTTAGATCACAAGACTGAGCCGAAGTACGAATAACCTAGGTCCAGGGGATGACTGTTTGGGTTCGACTCAGATTCCTAGCACCTGTTTAGATCACAAGGCTGAGCCCAAGTACGAATAACCTAGGTCCAGGGGACGACTGTTTGGGTTCGACTCAGATTCCTAGCACCTGTTTAGATCACAAGACTGCAATGGGTGGAGATATAGAAGGAGAGTTCACGACCAGAAAAGCAGAATAGGGAGAAGAGTGCAGTAGTAATAGTGAAGCAGGACAAGGCGGTGACTGTAACCCAATCTGCGATGGCAATTGTGGTAATGGAAACCCCCCAAGCGGTGAGACATCATAGAGGGCATTGGGCAACAACGATGATGGTGGGGACAATCTCAGTCACATTGGGTTGTCACTGGTGGGCTAACGTAGAGATTTACAGAGGATAGAGGGTGTGCGATGGACGAGGACGGTGAGGAAGTTACTGCTACTTGCAGGTTGGAAGCCTTGTCCAGATGTGGTTACTCCATGGAAGATGGTGAAGAACTCTTGAGGATAGGAAAGGCCCTCGATGTGTAGTTTCATGAGGAGGATAGAGCTGCACTGAAGTGGGTTGAGGAAAGGGATAGATCCTCTTTGTTCAAGATGAGACAAAGATTTCTTGGATGCCTGAATTATGTCGCCTTTTTTTATCAAGACTTGGCAAAAGATAGAAAACTTTTCCAAGAAAGATTGAAGAAAAATCCTATAGATTGGTCTGAGAACCATTCTAAAGCTGTGAGAAAAATCAAAGAAAGAGTAAAAAATCTCCCTTGTAGATGTCTATCTGATCCTGAAGCTTTCAAAATAGTTCAAACTGATGCTTCAGATATTAGATATGGTGGTATCCTTTTACAACAAAGAAATAATTCAAAAGAAGAATTGGTCCGATTCAACTCTGGATTATGGAATGATGCATAGAAGAAATATTCAACAATAAAAAAAGTAGTTCTTGCCATAGTTCTTTGTGTAACCAAATTCCAACATGATCTGCTAAACAAAGAATTTCTTATAAGAGTTGATGCCAAAGCAACAAAAGAAATTCTAGAAAAGGATGTTAAAAATCTTGTCTCCAAACAGATATTTGCCAGATGGCAGGCCATTTTATCTGTATTTGAATTCAAAATTGAATTTATTAATGAAAATACTAATTCTCTCCCTGATTTTCTTACTATAGAATTCCTTCAGGGAAGACAAAATGGCAAGTAGCTCTTCCCCGCTCAACCAGAAGAAAGGGAAAGAAAAATTGGCAGTCCAAGAAGAAAGCCAAAAGGTCTTTACACCAACAAAAGATTCGAGCCAGTCAGAATTATATCTTTATACTGGTTACAGAATACTGGTTACCTCAGACTGTCTCATGGAAGAAAGGTCTATTGATGATAATGTGCATTTTCTTTTTGGAAAGGGTCTTTATTATTATTCCCCTGACAAAAAGAAAACCAGAGAATGGTATCTTAACATTTTGCATCAGACGAAAAGTGTTCTTATCTTCCACAACAAAAACCCAAATGGTATCATCACTTATTCAAAATTCACCATTCTTAAAATCCGTACTAAAGAAGATTGGGATGGTCCTTTATACATGACACGTTCAGTCCAACTCTATAATTCCACTGAGTATTTCAATTATTGGGATTATATTGATGCTTGGAAATTTGCTTTGATGTGGCAAAACCGCCAGTATAGTCATTCATGGTTCATCAGGTTTAAAGAAGAAAGTCCTGATGTTATTCCTATTCACCACAATTTCCCTTCTTGGTTTCTATTTAGTTGGTGGACTCATTATGGTGCATCTCAGAAAATCCTCCTTGATAATTTCCGCTATCTGTTTATTAAATTCTGCCAAGTTGAAGAAAAGGTTCCTTGTGAAGTATTTAATGTTCTTCGCTTCTTTGCAAAATTTCACATCCCTTTCATTCTCCAGTGGAAATTTGAAGTGAAAAAAGATTCATATGGTCTTCCATCTCTTTATCAAACTACTTATAAAAAATGGTGGCCTAAAATTGAAAATGATACGTATGAGAGAATTCTGAATTAAATCTCTCCTCCTAAAAAGGTTAATGTTTCTCTTCCGGATGAAAAGCCTCACAAGAATGAAATGATCATGGCCGATCTTTTAACCAAGAAAATTGCCAAAGAAATTGCTCGTGAAAGATCTCCCGAGCCTATGAATGTTTCTGTTGAATCTGTTAATTTTGAAGGAAAGATTAAGCAGATTTTAGAAGAATATCTTCCTAAGAAGAAAGATGACCAGCATGATTGGGACAATAATCATGATCCAGATGAAAATCTTGATGTCGAAGATGTGTCCCTTGAAAAAATCAATCCTCGATGGGATCCCGATTCTCGCATCAATCTTGATGGTTCTGTCACTGAATTTCTCAGAGGTGGAAAGTTTTGGTACTCATCTCCTTCAGCTAAAGCCAAAGAAAAAGAAAATGAAAAAGAATCTATGCTTGCTGAGTTGTTCGGCAAGAATTCCGCAAAAGCTAAAGAAATGATGAAAAAGAAGATGTAATATTGTCCTATCTAATGTTGGTATTAGAGCCAAGATGTTACATCTCCTTTTGGTGGGGGAAGGCTTGCCAGATGTTAAGCATTTAAGGTGTTGGTCAAAAAGTGGTTCATCAGTGCTTGTCCCATTTTGGTGGTGCTTTACCAGGTGTAAGCCTTAGAAGAAAAGTTGGTGTCTTGTGCTTGTCCCATTTTGGTGGTGATTTACCAGGTGTAAGAAAAGTTGGGCTCTTGTGGTTGTCTCATCTTGAAGAAAGACATTCCAATTATTGTACTTTTCACTATTCTCCTTAGTGGAGAATTTTCTTTTTTTAAAGTTGGTTTGTTGGTTTGCATCGGTAAGATTCCTTCTTACCTTCTTTTTTCTTTTTGAGTGTTGTCCTCTCTTTGTCGGAAGAGAGTTTGTCCATTGTACGCATGCTCCATCTATATAAGGAGCTTTGCAATTTATAGTACCATGCATTTCTTCTCTTAAAACATTCGCACTTTTTCAGGAAATAAGGGTGGTAATCCTGAAATAGATCTTTCTTTCCATATCTCAGAATTGCAATCGTTCAACTGGTAAACTTTGGATAGGAAAACATCTTTATACTAGCGGAATTCACCTAAATCTTTGCATCTTAAACGATGTAACTGTTGTCTATTTTTCTCCTTGATCAAGCCAATACCACCTGTAAATTCATTGAGGATACATAGAAGTAGGACATTGTTACAATCAGGTTGTGTTTCATAATTTTCAGGGCTATGACTAGTACTGGCTTCAATTTTAATGGAAGGATCGACTAGACTTCCTGTGGTTTTGTCTTTGTATATAATTCTTCCTAATTCATCCATTTTAACAGCATGTTCTATTTCGGTTCTTTGAGCTCCTGTTAAACCATAATGCCACCATCCTCTTAATATACCATTAAATGAGGTGGTTATCATGAGGAAAATATTTTTTGGTGAGTTTCCTCTGACTTCACAGGCATTAGCATATATCATCATACTATGAACCATTTGGATAATTTGATATTCTGTTAATCCATCCAGATTCCATTCATATAAAGAATTTCCAGAATAAGTTATATCCATTTGATATGTATAGGGAGCTTCTTCAAGCTGTAGATCAATAGGAGTTGGCCTAGGGTAATAATTTTTTGTCACTGGTAGCTCAACTTGAGGGTTCCATTTTTTCAGCCTGTTTATCAACATATTTTCAGAGGCTGAAACTCTTAAGATACTCAATCCTTTTCCTCCAACGTTGAGACTTTCCATTCTTGAGGTCAATTCTTTCTGCATTTCATCCGACATTTTAAATGGTCCTTCTTGCAAGATTATTCCTGAAGGTAATTGTCTTGGGACATAGACAGGAATTGCAGGGATTTCTTTTGCATATTCTCCTTTGTATTTCTTTAGAGAGGTAGGACTAAGAACATGGCTTAACTTGATTGTTCTTTCAATTCTAGCTGTTTGTTCTCCAACGGTTAATAGGCATAGATTGGTATAATTATTCTGCTCAATTACATTACCAAGACTATGGCCTAAATCTTTGGCATTTATATCTGTTTTCGTCTCAAAAACAAAGCTATCTTTGACGGGACAGGCATAATTCTTGGTTTCTGCCTTAGTAGTAGAAATGTCAAGTTTTTCCAAGGAGGATGGGCTTTATGGACTTCTTTTCCATCAGAGTCTTTCCAAGTTCGGGTTGTTCTTCCTATGACTTGTATTTGTTTTGGATTTTGAGTTTCTTCTTTTTTAATTTTTCCTTTTTTGAGATACTCCATAAACCAATCAAAGAAAGGTATATTTCTTTCTTCTTCATTCATTTGGTGATACCAAAGTTCTCTCATTTTATCCTTTTCTTCAGAGTTGAAGGTTTTGAAAAAACAATCTTTCAAGGGATGTTCTTTTAAAAAATTTCTTAGATAAGGTTTGTCAATTTTAAATTTTTGGACATGATTTACTTCGGATTTTGGAACTCTAATAATTCTTATGGCACCTTGAAGGAAATCACTTTCACTAGGGTTGTAAGTTTTTTCAGATGATGTTCTTTTGTATACTGGGTGTTCAATACCACTTTCTTTATTTTTAAAAACCTTTTGATCCATTTCTTCCTTTTCACTACTCTTTTGATCATCATCTATTTCTTCTAAATTAAAACCTTTTCTTCCCTCAGTATAGCTAGCAAAACTTTTTCTAGCTTTATCCATTTTTCTTCTGAAATTAATTTCAACATTTCCATTGGGTAGTTTGATTATACTTTGTAAATCATCTGTTATTTCATTTTCTCTGGGAGTTACATCTTCTATTTGCCAATTTCCTGGCAAAATAACATCTTCCCAACTGATTACTTTTGGAATAAAAACATTGTTGTTAAAATTTGTTTCCAAGAGTACAGTGGTCTTTTCCTTTTCAACTTTATCTCTATATGCAATCATAGGAAAGACAGACATCATTGATTTGTAAAAGATACGGTAGATGATTGCAAATGGTTTACTCTTAGGACTCATTTTTAATCCTTTGCTTTGGAATCCTAAAGTAGCACAGTCCAAGACATCATCATGTAAATCAACTGTAATGTTTGGAAGACAATTGAAATAGGCTGCTCCATGGCAAAGCCTTGATTCTATCATAGCATAAAGAGAATCGTCAAATTCATCATGTCTTTGGTTACGGACGTAAACGCAAACAGAGGCATTTAATCCTAGACAGAACAACGGTTTGATTCCTACCTGTATCAATCCTATGTGCAGGTAGTTGTATTTGGATTTTATCTGTTCAATAATTATTCTTTCAAGGAGTCTTATCGTTTGGTTTCTTTCAGAAAGAGAAACAGTTTTTTCTACAGTTTTGATGTGATAATCATTTTGTTCTTCAAAAGTCCCATTACTGTATATTTCTGTTATGGGCATAGCTGGCATTTTCCAATTGGAAATAGCTTGATCAAAATTCTTATACACCATTTCTTCTGAATTTTTTGTTTTTTTTTGCGTTTTCTTTAGCTAGACTTGAATGAGGAAAGTTGGTCATAGCCGACTGATAAGATGAAGAGGATGAAGTAGATCTATTAGAGGGATGCTGAAATGATTTAAACCAATTTTTAAAAAGTTTTGTTTTTCCTTTGGAGTTTTCCATATCTTGTAATATGAGTGAGAATAAAAGAGCACTGTCAACGATTTACAGCCCAATACGCTTGACTACGGCTTGAAGCGGGACTTAAACGCGATCACACTCTTTGTTACTTAAACAGGTTACAAAATAGGAGGGACTTAAAAGGAAGATGAAAAACTCTAAAGAGAATTGGATAGATCAACAAGGTTAAATAACTTCAGATCCTTGATAATAGATTTAATTCATCTTGCAAACGGCGGCAATGTTCTTTAACAGCGTCATGTAGGGCCAAGAGTCTTTCATATTCTTGTCTGATAGCAGGAATATCTATTATATTTAGAATATCATTCACCTGATTAATACTTATTTCCAAATTTCTTAAAGTAGCTTCACAATGATGGATAAACTTTACTAAGTCTATTCTTCTTGTAGGCATGGATTCAAGCTCGGGATAATAATTCTAATTCTTCATGGAGACGGTTACAGTATTCTCTTATACGATTACACATAGCTACTATTCTAGATCTTCTTAGGATTAAAAGACGAATTACAATAAAGCGTTCTGCAGCTATATTTTCATCAATTTGTCTGATTTCATTCTCTAATCTTCTTAGCTGACTTTCTCTGCGTCTTAAATTATGCAATAATTCTTCTCTTCTAATATGACGAGGAGGCATATTAGATTGCCATCATTTGTAATTTTGATTCAGTTCTGAAGACTTCTATCTGGAAAACAACATAGGCTTGGATCAAAATAATCCTTCTGATCTCATATTGTTGGTGACGTGGATTATTTCTATGTGTACATATTTGCATATGTCTTCGGATGGTTTCAAGATTTCTTTCATTTCTTTTCAAGACTCGAACATCAACATAATACTTTCTTAGTAGAGATAATTGAATCAACATGTTCTAAACAAAAACAACATTATTAGATTATGAAAATAACGATCTTATAAAAGCTTATGCATTACTTACAGACTGTTTACAGGACTTCAAGCTTTAGCACACTTCAAACTTCAAACTTCAAACTTCAAACTCAACTCCAAACTTCGATGCTCTAAAATGAACATGCAAAGCTCCTTATATAGATGGAGCATGCGTACAATGGACAAACTCTCTTCCGACCAAGACAACACTCAAAAAGAAGAAAGAAGGTAAGAAGGAATCTTACCGACGCAAATCAACAAACCAACTTTGAAAAAAGAAAATTCTCCACTAAGGAGAATAGTGAAAAGAACAATAATTGGAATGTCTTTCTTCAAGATGAGACAACCATAAGAGACCAATTCTTCTAAGGCTTACACCTGGTAGAGCACCACCAAAATGGGACGAGCACTGATGAGCCATTTTTTGACCAACACCTTAAATGCTTAACAACTGGCAAACCCCCACCAAAGGGAGATGTAACAACTTGGCTCTGATATCAACATTAGATAAAATAGGACACCGTTACATCTTCTTTTTCATCATTTCTTTAGCTTTTGCGGAATTCTTGTTGAACAACTCAGTAAGCATAGATTCTTTTTCATTTTCTTTTTCTTTGGCTTTAGCTGAAGGAGATGAGTACCAAAACTTTCCACCTCTGAGAAATTCAGTGACAGAACCATCAGGATTGATGCGAGAATCGGGATCCCATCGAGGATTGATTTTTTCAAGGGACACATCTTCGACATCAAGATTTTCGTCTGGATCATGATTACTTTCCCAATCATACTGGTCATCTTTCTTCTTAGGAAGATATTCTTCTAAAATCTGCTTAATCTTTCCTTCAAAATTAACAGATTCAACAGAAACATCCATTGGCTCGGGAGATCTTTCACGAGCAATTTCTTTGGCAATTTTCTTGGCTAAAAGATCGGCCATTATCATTTCATTCTCGTTAGGCTTTTCATCTGGAAGAAGAACATTAACCTTTTCAGGAGGAGAGATTTAATTCAGAATTCTCTCATACATATCATTTTCAATTTTAGGCCACCATTTTTTATAAGTAGTTTGATAAAGAGATGGAAGACCATATGAATCTTTTTTCACCTCAAATTTCCACTAGAGAATGTAAGGGATGTGAAATTTTGCAAAGAAGCGAAGAACATTAAACACTTCACAAGGAACCTTTTCTTCAACTTGGCAGAATTTAATAAACAGATAGCGAAAATTATCAGGGAGGCTTTTCTGAGATGCACCATAATGAGTCCACCAACTAAATAGGAACCAAGAAGGGAAATTGCGGTGAATAGGAATAACATCAGGACTTTCTTCTTTAAACCTGATGAACCATGAATGACTATACTGGCGGTTTTGCCATATCAAAGCAAATTTCCAAGCATCAATATGATCCCAATAATTGAAATACTAAGTGGAATTATAGAGTTGGACTGAACGTGTCATGTATAAAGGACCATCCCAATCTTCTTCAATAAGGATTTTAAGAATGATGAATTTTGAATAAGTGATGATACCATTTGGGTTTTTGTTGTGGAAGATAAGGACACTTTTTGTCTGATGCAAAATGTTAAGATACCATTCTCTGGTTTTCTTTTTGTCAGGGGAATAATAATGAAGACCCTTTCCAAAAAGAAAATGCACATTATCATCAATAGACCTTTCTTCCATAAGACAGTCTGAGGTAACCAGTATTCTGTAATCAGTATAAAGATATAATTCTGACTGGCTCAAATCTTTTATTGGTGTAAAGACCTTTTGGCTTTCTTCTTGGACTGCCAATTTTTCTTTCCCTTTCTTCTGGTTGAGCAGGGAAGAGCTACTTGCTATTTTGTCTTCCCTGAAGGAATTCTTTAGTAAGAAAATCAGGGAGAGAATTAGTATTTTCATTATTAAATTCAATTTTGAATTCAAATACAGATAAAATGGCCTGCCATCTGGCAAATATCTGTTTGGAGACAAGATTTTTAACATCCTTTTATAGAATTTCTTTTGCTGCTTTGGCATCAACTCTTATAAGAAATTCTTTGTTTAACAGATCATGTTGGAATTTGGTTACACAAAGAACTATGGCAAGAACTTCTTTTTTGATTGTTGAATATTTTTTCTTTGCATCATTCCATACCAATATAAAGGCAATAAATATAAAAGAAAATTCAGACAAAAACCCCGTGAAGCCTTCGTATTTAAAAGAAAATCCAAAGGATACCCTAGCATAAAGAAAACAAGAGAAAAGGTACCCACTTGTTATACATGTGGACAAAAAGGTCATTATTCAAACAAATGTTCTCAAAAAGAAAAATTCTCTAAAAAGAAAGTTGGAAAAATCACTTATGAAGATCTAGAAGAAGTCTCTGCTGAAGAAGAAGATCATGATTATCCTTTAGAAAGGTAAGACTAAGAACAGGGCTTAACTTGATTGTTCTTTCAATTCTATCTGTTTGTTATCCAACGGTTAATAGGCATAGATTGGTATAATTATTCTGCTCAATTACATTACCAAGACTATGGCCTAAATCTTTGGCATTTATATCTGTTTTCGTCTCAAAAACAAAGCTATCTTTGACGGGACAGGCATAATTCTTGGTTTCTGCCTTAGTAGTAGAAATGTCAAGTTTTTCCAAGGAGGATGGGCTTTATGGACTTCTTTTCCATCAGAGTCTTTCCAAGTTCGGGTTGTTCTTCCTATGACTTGTATTTGTTTTGGATTTTGAGTTTCTTCTTTTTTAATTTTTCCTTTTTTGAGATACTCCATAAACCAATCAAAGAAAGGTATATTTCTTTCTTCTTCATTCATTTGGTGATACCAAAGTTCTCTCATTTTATCCTTTTCTTCAGAGTTGAAGGTTTTGAAAAAACAATCTTTCAAGGGATGTTCTTTTAAAAAAATTCTTAGATAAGGTTTGTCAATTTTAAATTTTTGGACATGATTTACTTCGGATTTTGGAACTCTAATAATTCTTATGGCACCTTGAAGGAAATCACTTTCACTAGGGTTGTAAGTTTTTTCAGATGATGTTCTTTTGTATACTGGGTGTTCAATACCACTTTCTTTATTTTTAAAAACCTTTTGATCCATTTCTTCCTTTTCACTACTCTTTTGATCATCATCTATTTCTTCTAAATTAAAACCTTTTCTTCCCTCAGTATAGCTAGCAAAACTTTTTCTAGCTTTATCCATTTTTCTTCTGAAATTAATTTCAACATTTCCATTGGGTAGTTTGATTATACTTTGTAAATCATCTGTTATTTCATTTTCTCTGGGAGTTACATCTTCTATTTGCCAATTTCCTGGCAAAATAACATCTTCCCAACTGATTACTTTTGGAATAAAAACATTGTTGTTAAAATTTGTTTCCAAGAGTACAGTGGTCTTTTCCTTTTCAACTTTATCTCTATATGCAATCATAGGAAAGACAGACATCATTGATTTGTAAAAGATACGGTAAGATGATTGCAAATGATTTACTCTTAGGACTCATTTTTAATCCTTTGCTTTGGAATCCTGAAGTAGCACAGTCCAAGACATCATCATCATGTAAATCAACTGTAATGTTTGGAAGACAATTGAAATAGGCTGCTCCATGGCAAAGCTTGATTCTATCATAGCATAAAGAGAATCGTCAAATTCATCATATCTTTGGTCACGGACGTAAACACAAACAAAGGCATTTAATCCTAGACGGAACAACGGTTTGATTCCTATCTGTATCAATCCTATGTGCAGGTAGTTGTATTTGGATTTTATCTGTTCAATAATTCTTCTTTCAAGGAGTCTTATCGTCTGTTTTCTTCCGGAAAGAGAAACAGCTACAGTTTTGATGTGATAATCATTTTGTTCTTCAAAAGTCTCATTAATGTATATTTTTGTTATGGGCATAGCTGGCATTTTTCAATTGGTAATAACTTGATCAAAATTCTCATACACCATTTCTTTTGAAATTTTTGTTTTTTCTGGTTTCTTTAGCCAACTTGAATGAGGAAACCTGCTTCACTATTGGTGTCAAGTTGGGTACGGGTGCAATTCAGGGGTTAGGTGGATTTGAGGGAAAAATTGAAACCATTAGGTCTAGTATAGGCCCTGCAGACCAAAGTTCTCATGAAACTGTTCTTAGGGGATCATTATTATATATATTATATGGTACTCTCTGAAAGGAGGGCACAAGAAGTGCAGAGGCATGAGACAGCAGAGAGCTACACCTTTAGGAAGAAAAAACTACATGAGAACCCAAGGCGTGGTACCACAATGCGAGGCAAAAGGCCACATCCAAATGTAAACTTGGTATCCACCACTGCTCTTTTTCCAAGGCAAAATCAGGAACTCCTTAAGAGTAGCCCAAGCAATGCACTTGGCCTGGACTCTAGTTGTTACTAAGAGATGGTATTTGTTATCCTATCCTTTCTTTTCTTTTTTCATGGATATCCTCACCTCATGCTGGAGGTGAGACTAATCCCATAAATGCATGAAACCAATCCTATATGCAAGTTTGACTAAGCATTTTTCTAAAATTCTTTTCCTCAGCTTTTCAGGGACAATTGAGAGGTTTGGTTTGTGGGAGGAATAAAGAGAACAAAGAAGATGTAATCTCTGAAATTTCACCTTTCTTTTCTCTTTTGAAGAGCAAAGACTAACATCAATATCATGAAATTAGGATGTATTATCTGTATGCCTTGACTCTATGTATTGGCCCACGTATTCGTAACCCTGGGTGATGGTCATATGGATTTCTAAAAATCATACTCTATTGAATCCCATTTGGAAGAACAATGAGCATCTCATACTGTGCTCTTTTATCTTTCGTGTAGAAAATATATAAAAACACTTCGGGATCAGGAAAGGAATGGACCCAAAGGATGGGAATGAAACACTTTGATACTATTTCAGTCCCACTAACCTTTATAAGAAAATTGGAAATGAACAATTAGGTCCTGTTTAGAATGGTAAAGAATCATTGGGAATAATAGTGGTTTTGAAAAATTAGTATGTTTGGTGTACAGAATGGTTTTGAAAAAGCAAGTCAGAATGACTTCAATTCTTGTTTTTTATGCCCCTTTTCGAGTCTCTTTAAAAAGGAGGTATTATTTTCATTATGATGACTTCAATTCTTGTTTTTTATGCCCCTTTTCGAGTCTCTTTTGAAAAGAAGATATTATTTTCATTATGAATGAAAACCATTTTCATTCCCTCTTGAACGGCCTACCAAACAGGCCCATCACGCAGCCCAAACTCTATCCATTTTACAAATCTGCTGACAGCCTGTAGCACAATAAATTCTTGTTGTAGCAACCATAGAGGTCCCAGGTACAAGTAAAGATAGTAATGGATAAAAAACCCTCCAAAATTAGAGTACTTTAATAAGTTTTATCTTAAAAGTCAAGCCATGGCTGATGGAATCATTTTTCAGGGTAACTGGTCTCTTGGGGGAAGGCTGAGTTAGAAGAAGCCTGAGATCAGCCCTGAGAATGAGAACCATGTGGATGTCCAAATGTGATAGAGGAAGGCATAACAGGGAGTGGACAATACAGACTCCTTGATGGACCACATAAAAAACAAACATGGGAATAACAAAGATTCCTGATTTTATATTATCCATGACCTGGTTTTATTGTTAAATTCTGAATTAATAATGAAATGCAAGGGCAAGGTGTACAGTTTCATTTTTTTTTTTAAATTATGGTTTTGTAAAATCATAAAATCAGCAACGGTTGTAACTCTCTCTCTCTCTCTCTCTCTCTCTCTCTGTGTAACATGGGTATCCCCACCCTACATTTGAGGTGAGACTAATCCCACGAGCATGTGTAAACCTCCCAATCTACATACATTGGTTTTATTCGATGGGAAGTGGCCTAGAGAGGTTGAGCGAGAATTAAACTAAAGACCTCGCTTCATGAGGCGAGCGTCTCTCTCTCTTAATACACATATGTGCATGCACACACATCTTTCTTTTTCATACCTTGGGTAACTTGGGTTGTTTTGATGACTTGCAGATACCTCTGTCGATCAGTTTGTCGGAGAGCACATAAATTACTGCAGGATGGGTTTACTTTGATCTTGTATATAGTAAGAGCTGAACCTGGAAATTGGAATCCTTTAGTTCCAGATATTTTGGTTCTAAGGTGATTTGGGGCCCTTATGATTGCGTTGATGTTTTTTCACTTCATCTCCCCACCCCTACTAGAATGTTGAAATCGCTCAATAGATAATTTTGTATTTTTTGTTGTTTTAGTATGTTCACTAAATGTGCTTGGTGGGCTACATTAGGAGCCTCTATCCACCATTTCTCATGTTCTGGTGCATCATTTTAGTTTTATAATTTCTTTGTTATACTTCAGGAAATGCTAAACAGCGGAATCATTTTATCAGAGTAAGTTACACCTTGAGCATAATCCTTTCTCAAATGTGGTGACATTAATTTCTTTGTTTCTTTAATTAATTGCTGGTTTTGTTCTCCATCCTTTTATTCTGCTCATGTTTGATGCTGGCCTGCAACCACTCTTTCTTTAGCTTATTAGCTTGCCCGCCCTTTTTTGGTTCAACTTGGATGGAATGATGGATGTCATCAAACTTATGGAAATGCATTTAAATATTTGCGCAAGTATATTTTCCATTCTATTAATGTTTTGGACATTTTTCTCATTGTTCTTGACATACTTTACATATCAAAAATTGACCTGAGGCATCGAAATGTGATGAAAACCAATTAGATTTAAATTCAAAAAATATGGAGATGAGCTTTTCATTTATTTATTTATTTTTAGAATAGTTTTTAGTTTAAATTGCAAAAAAAGATGGATTGATTAATGGACTTTATTTAACGATTTAATATTCATTTAGTTATTTTTAACGATACGGTAGTGTGTCGGCTCTTGCTTGAGGTTTAAGATCCTTAATTAGAGAGTTTTCTGTTGTGTTTAACAAATGAATGCTGGCTTCTGCTATTAATTTGTAAGATGTTCTCCTTGACAGTGTGCTAAGATATTACTGTGTGCATTTAAGATATGGAGTCCATTAAATGAGGTTGTTATTAGTCAACTGAAAATGTCTTTTTATTTTTAAATATGTAGATCACAAGAGTCACCTGTTTAATCTCTATATGTTAATCAATTTTAATTATTGTTTAAACTTGTAGCTTTCAAAGGCATCGAAAACCACATCCCCATCTTACTTGCCTTCACCTAATGGATTGCATTCTGCAATCTGCCCGAGAGGAAGTTCAATTATCCTTTGATTCCTTTCACCAACAGACTGGGCAATGCTCAAATATACAATTTTTCTTACCCACTTCTAGTCTTCGAATCCTGGCTGCCATCGGACTTACCCGAGCTTTGTTGGCTAGGCGGTGTGTGTCTAAGGAGATTAATCTTGTTGATGAAAAAACTGATATTTCCGAAAATAAAATTAAAAGAGGAGAGAGAATGATATCGGCCGATACAAACGATATCATCCAAAAATGATATTTATTTTTACCATTGAGTATGACGAAAGGTTTCTCTAATGATTTTTTTAATACTACCTAATGGGTGAAGAACAAGTTATAATTTACAAATGATGATGACAATGAGTACAATATTCTCTTAATAAGAAAGAGAATATTTAATATAACCATCAACAAATGTGATTTATTTTCATATGCAAACAAAATATTAAAAAAAAATCATCTAAAAAACAGCTACATTTGATGTGTTGTGACAATCCATCTATATTTAAAAAAGGAAGTACCAATCAATCAATTAATTAATTGTATTCACTTACGTAAGACTTGGGTCACACATCATTAGACTTGAGATCATTGGTGGGGTTGATTGACTAATGAGTCATTGGTGGACTTTATAACAAATTGGGCCACATAGGACATGGGTCAAATTGGAAATGGCCATGGTTAAGTGATGGATTTTGTCACTACCACCAAAGGGCATGGTCAAATTGGAAAGGGCCATGGTTAAGTCATGGATTGTGTCACCACCACCAAAGGGGGGAGCACTTGCTGCAGCAGCAGCAGCAACTCTTTTTCCTCCCTCTTGCTCCATGTTTTTCATCCACTGATCCAATTGCTCCATCACTTGCTGCAACTCTTGGTACCTGATTTTTAACCACTCCATGAGTACCTGCACATTCCAGATGCCATCCCATTAGACAAACATTTTTTAAAAGGATTTGTGAACATTTCATCCTGATGCCTTAGAAATCATGATGGACATTTTCATATTTGTTATCACTAAAACATAAATCCATGATTATCTAAAGGGGCTGTTATGTAATTTTTCAGCTCATGAAAAGTGAAGAGCAAAGAAAAGTCTTTCCTCGTTCTTCCATGGAAGGTCTCTTTGCTAAAAGCATAGAATATGAGACATTTTTATCTTCCTCAAAGGAATACATTACCTATTGGAGGAGAGAGAATATTTTAATGACAAACAAGGGAGATTTTCCTCTCCTTGGCGAGACAGTATCTCATTCGTTTTTTTGGGTGCAAATATCATAAAAATCGAGCTTTCATGGCCCAATAAGATATTGGAATTTATGACATGTGTCAGACAACATAGATTACAGCCAAAAGATAAATTCTCTTGTGACATTAAATTCCTTTCCACCACTGATCTCTCCTTATTTTTTAATATATTCACCATTCTAAAACAAAAAACCAATTCCTTTCAAATATGCGTCTCCATTGTGGACAACAAAAATTGAAATTATACATATTTTATACAGGGCGCCCATTCGGACACCCCCCTTTTCTGCTACGGAACACCCCTTTTCAAAATTTCCGTGCAGATTACCGTTATGCCTTTCGGCGTAACATCATTCGAATCATTATTCTTGTTAATTTCCAGATCCTTCGAACGATTCTGTAGTCTGAAGGAATACGACAGTGGAATTTGGGCCTTCGAAAAATCGCTTCTTGCATGATTTAA
Source organism: Chimonanthus praecox (assembly GCA_022113865.1). NCBI lineage: Eukaryota > Viridiplantae > Streptophyta > Magnoliopsida > Laurales > Calycanthaceae > Chimonanthus > Chimonanthus praecox. The sequence continues at coordinate 42,231,131 of CM039095.1, forward strand.
TCGTTCGAAGGACCACTCAGGATCCTTCGAATGATTCGAAGTCACAGAACGACTGTATTTTAACATTCCTCTCAGTTAAAATCATTCGAATGATTCAATGCAATCCTTCGAACGATTCGACTGTGCAGTAGAATCATTCGAAAGAAAATATAAGTAAAAAACTGGATCCTTCGAATGATCGAACCCTACACAGTCGAATCGTTCGAAGGAGGAATAAGTCACGAGTTTGTCTCGTGATAAATAGAGAGAGAATAAAAAACTGGAAACAGCCATTGATAGCTCGTTACCGACTTCCTTTTTCATGGCACGTGTCGTGTTCTCAATGCGCCATAGGTTAAGTTGAGTTAAACATTAAAAACCAGGTATTACGAAAGACTAAGAATATGAAAATTTTAATTTTAAAATAAATAGATTTAAATACAATTTAAAATAACAAGAAATAATATAAAAATTTAACAGAGACACTGAATTTTTACTGAATGAGACAACAAATTTATTTTTATTCACTTATTATTATATAAATAGTAAAAAAATACTAATATCCTTTATTTTAAAAAACACTAAAATATCTATAATCTTTTTCATTTTAAACTTTAACTAAGAAGAGACATCAAATAATATATAATATCTTTTATTTAAAATTTTACTATTTAATTATTAAAGATAAAACTAATTACAAAATAAAACTTCTCACTTTTACATAATTTCGTGGTTTCCCATAACAAAAATAATGATATTCAAATCAATTTTTTAAATTGTAATTAAATTAATATTGAGAAAATAAAAGGAAATTGTCAACCCAATCCATCTTATATAAATTGCATCTTAATCATATTCTAAAGTTATAGAAGAAAGATTTGGACTTTAAACAAAACTTTGCAGTTAATACTATCTTATGTCATTCTCTTTTAATGAATGAAGTGCACCTTAAAATGTTTAAACGATCAATAATAAGTAAATTGGGGCGTCCTATATAGATGTGGGGCGTTCCCCAAAAAATTATAGGGGCCCTTGGCTCGTTGTTCCGATAAGTTATATATATAAAAAAAATGCTTAAGCCATCAATAATTATTAAGACCCTATATCATTTAAAATTATTTAAAGTTTACTCTGTATAAATTTAGCCCGTCTTTTGAACTAGGAGATTAAATGGGTGGAGCCCATCTTAAGAAACAAAATTGAGCCACCCACGACAAGTAAGACCCGTCGTTTTAATTTTACCATGTGTAAAATGGGGCCCACTACATAATTTGCCGCAATGGAGAACATGTGGTAAAAATATAAAATGAAATGAAAAAACAAAATTATTCTGATTTTATTATATAAGAATATATGTTGAAGTGTAAAATTGTTGTAAAAAAAAAATCAGATGTGGAATGCGGACCAAAACTCTAAGCCTTTACTTAAATGAGTATGCATATGTGGCATTTATCCTATAAATTTAGAAATTGAGAAATAAAATTTTCTATAAAAACATATTTTTAATACAATATTACTGTTTCTCGCGTTAAAAATAGAGTTTCCAATAAAATGTCGTTTTTAATAAGAAATAGTATTTTTCATTAAATACGTGATAAAATTCAATTTCTCCATGATATTTGTTACTGTCCTTCAATTATCCTTTGATGCCTTTCCCCAGTAAACTAGGCAATGGTCAAAATACAGTTTTTCATAGAGGCTGGCCTTTCCTCGAAGGTAGTGGCCCATAAATAGGAAAAAAAGAAGTGATAGGAAGAAGGTCCAAATTGGAAAGGTAAAGGGAAAGTTTTGGAATTTTTTTTTTTTTTTGTGTGTATGTATCATGTGTAGATTAGAATTATTATTAGATTACAAGTATTACTTTGATTAATCTTTTGATTAGAGATGAACCAATTTAAGAATATTAGATTATTTGAAATTAGAGTTTGAGTAGGTCTATAGTTCCTGTATCTATATATATATATATATATTAGTCGCTGTAATTAGTCAATTAAGCAATTAACAGTTTATGAAATCCTTTTTTCTTCCCACTATGTAAAGGCATGGTGATCTTGTACAATGTGATTGTTGTGTCTAAACTTAAAACATATTCTCCATAAGTGGAAAATACATTCAATGAAAAATTATATAGTAATTAGATCAATCATCTAATTAAGTATATATATATATTACCCGTTCCACCCGAGTGTTATATGTTGTCGGGACTCATGAGAAACATTTGAGATAAATTTATTTGAATTTTTTTTTATGGATTTTAGAGTTTATAAAAAATTAGCGTCATTGAATTGACTTCATTGAGAAAAGTTGAGATAATAATTGTACATTTTCTGTGATAATTGAAATTTCTAACCATAGATTGAATGATTAAAACTTGCTCTTGCAGTCATGTTTGACAGTATCATGATAAATGTTAGACATATAAAAAAGAAACTCATATATTTATTTACATGTGTGTCCTTAAAGCATTGGCCACTCTGGTTTATAGTATTAACACTGAACTTCTTTCTTTAGCTTTTGCTTCCTCCTCAAGTTTCTAACAGTGGAGGAATTCAATAAGGCCTTTAAGGGCAATATCTGGATCATCATTCTTCAACAGCTCCTCAGCAACCTCTGCAGGAGTGATCTCCACCTCTTGCACTAGAGTTCCAATCTCCTCAAACAGCCGATGGTCGACGGTGCCAAGGTAGTTTTTGGCCAGGAGCTTGAACCCACAAGGGTTGCAGTAGGACATGTGGATGTGCATGTCCATGCGGCAGGCCGGAGGAGTGCCGGGTCGAGTTTGTCTTTGTGGTTGGTTGTAAATATGATGATCCGCTTGTCGCCGCAGCTCGACTAAAGGCCGTCTATGAAGTTGAGGAGTCCTGAGAGAGTTATCTGTGGAGCCATCTAAAATGGAAAACTGAAGAATGCTGTTAATGAATTCAGCTATTTCACTAAACGTTTCAATTTTATTTGTAGAGAAGTGAAGTTTATTTCTTGTGGAGCATTGGTTTGTGGGGAAGTCGGTGGTAAAGATCTTCTACAAAGGAGACAGATTCCATTGTTGACTTTGCATTTCATTGAAATGCAAGGACATTGCAGAAGACTTTTTGGATGGATTTTGAAATGAAAATGGCAGTTTTTGTCTCTTCCTTAGATTTTGGAGGATGGAAGGTGTGAAATAGGAAATTACAGAGTTTTCTTGGTCAGGAATCCGTGGAGTCCTTGAGTTCGATTATGAGTAGAGAGGCGTGTTAAGAGTGAAACTTGAGTCGGGATTTAATCCGACCGGTATGACTCGACCCAAAAAATAAGTGGGTTTGGATTATATATTTCTATATTTTCGGTTGAGTTGGGTTGGGAAAAAGAACCTGCATGAAATTTGTGAGGCTAGATTAAGTAATTTAATATCAATTTGACCTGAACTGATATAATCCGAGTGCACCAATTTATAAAATAACACTCGAATTGAATCGGGTCAAAAATTCAAGTTAGATCGAATTGAGTAATTCGGGTCAACAATTATGATCGGGTTAGATCGAGTTCAATAAGTTTTGACATGGGTTAGATTAGATTTATTAAAACCTAATTCGATCCAACTCGAGTTTCAGCTCCAGGCATGTACATGTCGAAAAGAATAGTCAGGTGCTCAAAGACACCTTAGTCATAAAAAAAAATGTTTAATGATAACATTAAAATGAGAGAGGTTGGTTGATCATCGAGCATATAGACCATGTTAAATGAATGACTATCTTTTTATTGGTTTATGACATAAATTTAGAAAATCTCAAACTCTTAGCTATCCGATTTAAAGATATAAAATGAACAATCTTTTATTAAGAAAAGTATTTAATTTGACCATTTCTTTTGTACCTTCAGATCAAATGACTTTAAATTTAGCTATGTCTTGCACTTTCATGTACAAAATTTAAAAGATGAAATCACGTAGGTTAATTGTATTTGTAAATTGGATTTTATTTAATCCTCGGAAAAAATGATAATGAAATTATTTTATAGACTAATGAATATTTTTTATTAATACATTTTAGAATGGACAAATATTGTAAACGTGAACTTTATAAACTGCAAAAAATATATTTGATAAATTTAGCTTAACAATTTTAGCTTCACTTATATTTTTTAGCCATTTGATGTAAGATAGCGGATTGAATGGTATGTATTGCAAATGGTGATAAATTTGGTTTATATTGTAATTGATAAGTATTCTAGTAATTTAACAAAAAAAAAAATTGGCTAAGGTTTCATTCAAATAACTTTTCAACATTTTAAGAAAATACAACTCATGTATCCAAACAACTTTTCAATATTTTCAAGAAATAACTTTTTACAGGGAATTCACTCTAAGCTATTTTCTTGTAGTAGAAAGAAATACATCTAATGTATTTCAATTGAATTCGATAAATCTTACAGATCCTTTATACTCCATAAATAAAAATAGTGGAAAAGGGGAAAATAGTGAATTTAATGTTGTCTGTTGAAATAATAATCCTAACTCATAAATTAGATTATATTAGAGAAAATAATTTCTCTACTCCCAAATGTCACCTTAAAGTGACTTTGAAGATATTTCTAGAAAAGAAAAGAAAAAAGTCAAACGGTCAAGTCAAGCTCTGTAGTCTAAAGTCTAAACCAAATGGAACGTTGGCAAAACAATTACATTTGTAGGGATGTAAATGAATCTCTAATAATATTTATTAGCCTTAGATATTATATTTGAATAAATGGGTTTGGATGAAACTTCTCATCCCTTTAAATTTCTGATTCTAAATATTCATTCATTTGATTTTCAAATCTAGATTTCGATCAATATAAAATCTGAAAAAAATGGTTACCCAAAAATCTTAATGGCAATATAATATAGGCTGGTCATATAAATACCACATTTTTTTTTCCAGGAGACACCTTTTTCATTTTTAGGTGTGAAATTATCATTTTGCCGTTCCATGTTTTGATAGTCCGCTCGAACGTCCAGTTCATTATGTGTTCGTTCGGACGATCAGAACGTCTGATCGAACGATTCCATGTAAAATGGAATCGTCTGAACGAATGTTCTAGAGAGGGATTTTCAAAAGAGGCCGTTTCTTGACTGATTTTTACAAACAATATATCAAAATTAATCTACTTTGAAATTTATGAACCGCGGGACTGATTTTAAGTGAAAAAGGGTATAGTTTTGAACTTAAAAAATCGTACCCAAAGAATTAAGGAAAAATGACATTCCCTCTTAATTCTTTAGGTACGATTTTTTAAGCCCAAAACTATACAATTTTTACTTAAAATCAGTCATGGAGTTCAAAAAATTCAAAGTAGATTAATTTTGATACATTGTTTGTAGAAATAGGTTGAGAAACCGCCTCGTTTGAAACCCTAGCCAAACGCGCAAAGGTTATAGTTGACAGGGAGGTCGTTTTCTCGGCCGATTTTTACAAATAAGGTATCAAAATTCATCTATTCTGAATTTTATGAACTCTGTGACTGATTTTAAGTGAAAATAGTATAATTTTGTGTTTAAAAAATCGTCTCCAAAGACTTAAGAGGAAATGCCATTTTTCCTTTATTTTTTTGGTCCAATTTTTTAATTCCAAAACTATACCCTTTTCACTTAAAATCAGTCCCGAAATTCATAAAATTTAGAATAGATGAATTTTGATACCTTGTTTGTAAAAATCGGTGACGAAACGACCTCTTTTGAAAATCTCTCTCCACAACATTCGTTCGGACGATTCCATTTTATATAGAATCGTTCGTTCGGACGTTCTCTCTACAACCTTCGTTCAGACGATTCCATTTTACATGGAATTGTTCAATCAGACGTTCTGATCATCCAAATGAACACATAATGAACGGGACGTTCGATCTGACTATCAAAATACGGAAGGACAAAATGGTAATTTCATACCTAAAAATGAAAAGAGGCGTCTCCTGACAGAAAAGTGTGGTGTCTATATGACCAGCCTATAATATGTGGTAACCGTGTTAATTTCCTTTAACAATCTATTGAAAAATAGGATTCATAAAGAGAGTAATCTCCCGTTTCATAATTTTAATCACTTTGATCTTCAAATCCAGAATTGGATCAAGATAAATCTAAAAATGCTTACCCAAAAATGTCAATGGCAATATAAATCTGGCAAGAATAATAATTCTAAGTTACAAATGCTCAAAAGCAGGATTAAGGAGGGGGAATTTCCAATTTTAGAATGAGTCTTCAGATTTGGATAAAGATGAACCAAATATATTATGCCGACATAAATCTCGTAGAAATGTTGGAAAGGGAAATGAAACTTTCAGATTCAGAATTTGCATCCGTTCAATTTTCAAAATGCAGATTTGGACAAAGATGAATCTATATATTTCGTTTGATGATAAAGGTGTCCAAGTCTTTAAGAGGATTTGACTAATTTTGGAGATATGTTGGTGCCCCTTCTTCTTTCTTTCTATTAATATATTAACCATTCCAAAAAAAAATTCTCAGGATATGTATAATCCTCTTTACCCACACACATTGCATCATTTTACGGAGAGTGGTCCTTTGAGGTGAAGTGGAAATTATACTAAGGAGTCCCGCTTCCTAAGATGATTTCTGCCCATCACTTCAACCTTTTTAGATTAAGATGAATCTCTATATGCCTACCCAAAAATCTACAGAAATGCAAAGAAGTGGAATCAATAATGGAGAAAATAGCCAAGGTTGGATTTTGTCCCATGTCGATATGTTGAGTTTGGCTCAAAAGGTCTTTTGCGCCAGGTGTGTTTATGTTAGGCCCACCAAGGTAGGTTTGAATTTTATTTGTAAGCCTACTATATAAGGGCTATTTATCTCTGTGTTTCAGTTGGGGCTTTCTTAGCTAGAGATGAGAGAGAATGAAAGACTGAAGAGGACATAGGGAAAGGGTTGGGAATCCTTATAACGAGTTGTCCAAATTATTCTTCTTAGTGGAATCGAACATCGCACTCTGTGGACGTAGGCTGAATTTTGTCGAACTACGTAAAGGTCTTTGTGTCTTATGTGATTGATCTATGTATTTGTGTGATTTATTTCCCAACACGATCTTGGTTTTGTATGGATACTCGATTCAAATGTCTTTCAGATGATGATCAAGTTATGCATCCAACATCTGTGTTCGATTCTGGTAAAAGAACAGTTAAGGATTTTCCTTCCTTCTATCTGGCCTAAATCCGACCTATTTACATCGAAACACCCTCTCTCTTACAAACAGAAGCCAAATTTTGAAAGCACAACTAAATCATAAGATATTCAGAGATCAAAGCAACACTAACCTCGTTCACATTTGGAGAATGCTCTGTGTTGAATAAGGAAAGAGAGTCCTCTAATACAAATAGGACTCTTTCATCTTTTCTATACATATGCTGCAGATGTATTGTGTAAATACACCAGCATAATAATAAAATCTCTTTCTCCAGTGGTTTTTTCTCTTAGAGGTTTTCTACGTAAATCTTTTGTCTATTGTGATGATTTGTATTTAATGTATAAATTCTACGTATATCTTTTGTTATTGTGAAGCCTTCAAAGTGGCTAGAGGCATGGTCCAGGCCTTACAAGAGAATGCAGGCAACTTTGCTTTGATGGTTCCTTTCTTTTGTGAAAGAATTGGTTGGCATGATATTGAAGGCTTGGTTATCAAGTTTCAAAATTGAGCTTCATTTGGAGTGCGAGTTGAGATTGCAGCACTACAATATTAGTGTTTTTTTTTTTTTTTTGTGACGGTCTACAGCCGGCCTAGTTTGATCATTGAAGCATTTTTTTCAATGGGTGATTTAGAGAAAAGGAAACATATTGTTCAAAATAAAGGCAAAAGAGAACGTTTTCACTGTGATCACTGTGGTAACAATGGACACACCAAGGATCGCTGTTGGAAGTTATATCCTTATCTTTAATCCAATTATGCAAAGAATTGAAAAGATCGTGCAGTTGTATTTGATACATCACTCTATTTGAATCAGTTGAGTCATCTCCTTCAACAACTCCTAAAGTCCTTGCCTTCTGAGCCAAATCCTTCAGCTAGTACACAGGCTTTAGGTAACTTACAAGCTTCTCTCAGTTTGTCTTCCAATGCTCATTCTTGGATTATTGACTGGAGCCATTGATCATATGGCTAATAATCTATCATCGATATATGATTTTATTCCCCATTCAAATAGGCACGATGTCTCTATTGCTAATGGTACTACAATACCTGTATTAGGGAGTGATAAAATTGACATTTTCCCACAGAGTTCCCTTTCTAATGCTGTTGTTGTTCCGTCTTTTCCGGCTCAACTTCTTTTTGTTGGTAAACTTACAAATACCTTGAACTTCTGTCACAATTCAAAACCAACAGTCAGAAAAGACAATTGGTGGAGGCACCTATTCTAATGGATTATATCTGATCAATTCTATTGATATGGCATGTCATGCCAGCGGCTTGGTGGAAAGTAACATCTTGCATAAACGGCTTGGACATCCTTCCAACCGTGTTTTGTTGAGTCTTTTTCCCTCTGTTTCAATTGAGTCTAGCGTGTGTCATGTTTGTCAAATGTCTAAACAAACTCGTTTACCTTTTGTTAGTTTTGTGTTGACTTCCGTTGAGTTTTTTGAACTTGTTCATTCTGATTTATGGAGTGCTCCAACTAGTTCATATGATGGATATAAATATTTTGTGCCATTTATTGATGATCGTTTGCGTTCTACTTGATTATATTTACTCAAATAAAAAACTAAGGTGTTATCTGCTTTTAAATATTTACATAACATGGTAGCTACTCAATTTAATGTCAAAATTAAGTTTTTTAGGTCTGACAATGGTACAAACTATACCAATGTTTCTTTCTCTGACTATATTCGTAGTCAATGAATTATTCATCAAACTAGTTGTGTGGGAACACCACAACAGAATGGTATCGCTGAGAGGAAAAATCGACATATCTTGGAAGTCGCTTAGGCTCTTATGTTTCAGATGCATGTTCCCAAAAGATATTGGTCTCATGGAGTTTTGACGATAGGATATTTCATTAATCGACTTCCTAATCGTGTAATCAACTTGAAGTCACCATTGGAAGTCTTAAAAAATCATAAGCTCGACATATCTCGTTTGTGAGTGTTTGGTTGTGTCTCTTATATGCATCTACAAATAGTTAACCGTGATAAGTTGGCTCCTCGCTCTACGCGGTGTGCGTTTTTTTGGTATTCTTTCACAAAGAAAGGGTATGTATGTTATGATCTGATATTTCGAAAGATTATCATTTCTCGTGATGTCCTCTTTGTTGAGTCTGAATCTTATTTTCAAGCTCAAAGTGATTCTGGGAATCGTTCCCAGGGGAGTATTTGTCTGATTTGGTACCGCTTCCAACTGCAATTGGTGATTTCACTGTCACTCCTGATACTGCCACTCCTAATACAGCGGTTATATCTCTAGGAAATGAGGCAATTTCTACTGTCACTCATGATACATTGGTATAGCTCCAGAAAATGAGCCAATTTCTACAAGTGAAAGAACAATGCCTCAAATATCGACACCTTCTCCAGCCCAACGAAGATTGAGTAGAGAGACTCATCCTCCAAAAAAATTGAAAGATTTTTTCACTTGCCATGTTGTATCCCACCCTATACAGGATTATTTGACATATGATAATGTTAGTCAGTCTCATTTTTTCCTTCTTAAGTGCAGTAGCCAATGATCAAGAGCCAAAGACCTTTCGAGAAGCTAATTCCAGACCTATTTAGAAAAATACTATGAAAGAAGAATTGCAAGCACTTTATGAGAATCAAACGTGGGATACTGTTAAATTGCATCCAAGAAAGAAAAATGTTGGGTGTCGTTGGATATATAAAATAAAACATAAGATGATGGAACAATAGAACGACAAACACAAGACTTGTTGCCAAAGGTTTTACCCAAACATATGGAGAAAATTATAAAGAGATATTTTGATGCGGGAGCACCGCCTGCAACTAGGCAGGAAGAAGATAGAAACGTCTGCAACTTGGGCAAAAGTAAAAGAAGACAAAATCAATCAGATAATTCTGAATCTTTAATTCATTTTTCGAATAGAGGTGTATCCATCTCTTACATCTTATCATATTTATAAAAATAGAAAAGGATTCCTAATCAAAGTAGGAAACTTCTTAATTATTCTAAAATAAAAATAGAACTTTTAATCTTATCCTAGACCCCTAAATAAATTGGGAAAGCTACTGAGCTAGCTTCCTTGCTAAATAAAAATTCTAAAAATAAAATAATGTGAAAATACAAAAATAATAAATACTAAAATTGGGCCAATGAGCTGTGTGTCCTATATCATTCCTCCTCTCTTAAAAAGAACTCGTCCTCTAGTTGAAATCAGCAAAAGCACAACGCACCAAACAAAGATGAAGTCCAAGGCCGAAGATACGAATGATGAAGTTGTGAACTGCACAAACTTCAATGCACGGACGATGAGAGCTTTCCTTCGGTGGGCGAAGAAACCAAGGATTGTAAACGGGCTCAGGCACGAACGAACCAAGCTGATGGCGAAGGGGTCTTCATATGGCACTGGAGTAAGCACACGGTCTTAATGGTCTTTCGGATGAGAAGATAGTGTTAGTGCCACGACTTGTCGAGACCTTAAAGTTTGTCAATTACATGACTCAGACAAAAGCACTTGCTAGAAGACTCAAGGTGAAGATCATGCTCCACCGGATTAAAGCTTATTGTTATGGAAATCACAAAACATGTATTTAGCCATAGATGAATTTAGGTGATACCCATACCTTAAGAGGACCATTCCTAGGCTTAGTTGAACAAATGGTAAAATCATTAAAAGCCTAGAGAGGAAGATTGACAATGAATTAGAACCCAACTTGGAAATATGTATTTTGTTTCACTATCAGCTCTACCAGTCGTTCCCACCGACCCCTCGGTAGAGACAGGATCGACCCATCGTGGTAAAACCAGATTGACAAAGGTTCTGGATCACAGAACTGTCATTCTGGATGTGCCTCTGATCGAGAGTCTCGTATGCACCGACCCTTCGGTGAAAGGCTAAAACGACCTATCGTGGTCAATGACACTTCGATGAAGACTTATGAGTTTTGGAACTTATAATTCAGTTGGACTCTCTGAAAAATAGACATATAGGTAGTTCAAGACCGATTGAAAGTACCAGGACCGACCCCTTGGTTAAGGACAATAGGTCGGTCTGGGTAAGACTAGTTTCTGTCTTGAAACTCTATCCACATGGTGTTGTCCCAGACCGAGCCTGTCGTATGGACCGACCTATTGGTACCATGACTGTCAACTCATCAGTGAGACCAACATGTCAACCAGGAAAGAATTATACTGTTGAGAGTGCATTTAATGCGCAATGGTCAGGTTGTTGAACGGTAGTATTTTTAGTCACCGACCCCTTGGTGAGCCCAGCCTGTCGGTACATGACCGTTACTAAAACTGGTTGCCGTGTCTATAAAAACCAATCTGTGTGTAACCAGTTGGCATCCTTTGGCAAATAAGTTGGACCCTCTTCATTATCAGTGAGCTTAAATAAGGGACAACAAAAAGATCACTCACTCTCTCTCTCATACTTACATTTGGGGAATCTAATACAACAAATCATATGGATTGAGTTTGTGAGAGAGAGAGGAGAAATGATAATAAACTAGGAAAGATTTGGTACAACCTGTAGCGCCCCTCCCTCTCCCCCTATTTATCAGAGTATTTATTTGAGAATATTTAGATGGGAAAAAAGGGGAGCACACCATGACGCGAGTCAAGTCAGAGTCCGAAGACCCGACCCTCGACTGGCCTAACTAATGCGTGCACATGAACAAAGTTCATGTAATATTTGTAACGCTCTAACTTAAAATTTGCAGAAATATGTATATAACATTTGATACATTGAAAAATAACCATTCTCAATCCAAAGCAAAGTAATATAATCCCATAAAATTAAATGTCAAATAAAAGGTTTCAATTACATAACTCCTACCGAAATATTTATTCTCAAAATGTAAATCAAAGGGGAATATTCTCTTCTATTTCTAAAATATAAAATAAAATGAAAAGCTCTACGAATTTTATCTCCTGCTTTCAAAACCATTTACGCATGCCTAAATATTTATTCTCAAAATGTAAATCAAAGGGGGAATATTCTTTTTTATTTCTAAAATATAAAATAAAATGAAAAGCTCTACGAATTTTATCTCCTGCTTTCATAACCATCTACGCATGACTATTGCTCGATCGTGCCTCATCACCTTTCTCCTTTCCTGCATCAGTTTCTAAAAGAGAAAAGATTTGTGGGCTTAGTCAATGCCTAGTAGGAATTCCCATCAAGTGGGTACCAATACGTGATATATATAAAACTGGGATAAAACATATATATGTTATTGATATCATATAGTTCATTTGAAAATCATCCACATCCCATAATTCAAAATCAGTTCATATTTCATACTCATAAAGCATAGTGTTCATTTTGTAATCATCTCATATAAATCAGAATCGTATATACATGTAAAGCATTTAGAAATCATCATGATGCACTATGCCATGGTGACATGAATTGATGCACGCCCTTCTCATGCCCCATGCATTAAACATTATCTCGTTTTCATTCGACGGTTATAAACATTGGCCATTTTGTTCGTAACTTTCTTAGGGCACTAGCTGGGAGCTATTACCCAATACTAGCATTTAACCGGGACTACCGGGGGAGTACTATACACTCATACTCCTGCGCAGGTTTCAGAACTTCATTTGACCCTAGAGCTTTCTGTCCAATTATTATGTCATTCTTTGTAACCCATGGTCGCAGCCATATACCATGGTTAACTTATTTCAAATATTTCCCGTTAAAGTACATCATCTCTTTAACCTTTGACTCATGCATTCTCATCCCACTTATATGCATGCGTTTCAAGTCTATGCATTGATAAATTGAACATGTTTGACAACATATATAAAATACATTGTATTCAAAACTAGACTTTATCAAATCATGTATACAAATCAGCTTATAATTCAAATATACATAAGTAATCATTTGATACTTCAATAATGTAGGAAAATCTAAGTAATCAATGAGATTTCGTGAAGGAGCGAGCTACATGGCACGTACATCTCATAGATCACCTTCTGGTCCTATGGATATTTCCATAAATCAAAATACAATAAATCATCCGATCAGTTTGTGTCCTTGTTTGCCAGCCAAGTCTATACCTATTTTTTTCCTAAATTTTCATTTAGTGGTGTCTCCTTAATCCTGCGTTCACGTTTAACCCAACAAGTATGGAGTCACAAGCCATACAGCCTCAACAATGTGGTTACAGAACTTGGGTCATCACTCTATCGGAACTTTCGAAGCTTCGGAACATCAAAGTTTGCCTTCGGATCATTCCGAAGTATACTACTCACTGATTTGCTTGGAACTTGACCTCAGTACTTCCGAGTCAAGTTCCGAGACTTCGGAACTTTAAGTCCTCTCTCGATACTTCTGAGAGACTTACTGGTTTCAGTTCTACATTATAATGCTTAGAACTTGGCATTGGTACTTCCGAGACAAGTTCTGAGACCTTGGTTTTCTCTTGGTACTTCCGAGACTTCACAGGTTTCAGTTTTAGATGACTATGCTCGAAACTTGGTCTCGGTACTTCCGAGCCATGTTCCGAGAGTTGAGTTCTCATATGGACTTAACCAAATTTCTAAGTTTTCTTTCTGATTTCAATCTCCTCGGAACTTGGCCTCCGAATGACCGAGCTAGGTTCCGAGATTCTGTTCCTTCCGATGGTCCTCGGAACTTCCTTGTTACTTCGGACTGTTCTGAACCTTAGGAACTTGTCTCGGATGTTCCGAGACAGGTTCCGAAGCCTGTCTTCTATAGACAGTCAATTTGCAGAATTCTGCATATTTCAGCACACATGGGTGGGTTATTGATCGCATTCTTTCAATCTAACCCTTTAGATTTATTCCCTATGTGATTTATCACGTCCTTAGGGATTAAAATTTATAATTTAATATATAATTTCACAGATTTAAATCCGATTTTCTGAATTGGAGAAATACCAAAAAATCTCCAAATCTTTCCAATTCTTATTCCCTAAACCCAAATTTGCATAGGGTTGATTCTAAGTCAATTTAAACTTCAAATCAAATAAAAATCCTAATTCTAGAGATGGATACTTACTGTAAGTAAAACTTTTCGAATTTCTTTCCTCTTTCCTTCTTCTTCTTTCCTTCCTAGCTTTCACGGTGGGGAGATGGGATTTTCGATGAAGAAGTGAAGAAGAGAGAGTTTTTGTGTGAAGAATGAGAGAGGAAGAAAGGTACCGTGAGAATATGGAATGGAATGGGAGAGAACTGCTGTGCGAATGTGGAGGGGAGTGGGTGAGTGTCGTGCGCATAGAATAAAGGAGTGGATTGACCGTGCGCACGTGATAAGTGGAATTGGAGTTGCCGTGTGTGAGGGATGGCTTTTCCATTCCCTATTTACCCTAAAGTTACTAGGGTGTGCCATTTGGGTCCTTTTCCATATGGCGAGCCATGTCATCACCTATGTGGCGTGACGCCACTCACAAAATCATCTCTAATAAATTTTCATGAATTTATTTTCCATCGTGCCACTCGACATTAGATTAAAAATAAATTTCTCAGTTTAATTACCACTACATTTCTCTCAATTACTTGATTAAATTTTATTAATTTCAATTAATTATTAAAAATTCAATTTTGCATAAATTCTAAAATTTCGGGGTGTCACAAATACTAATACCTTTTAGAATTTTTGTCCCTAAAATTGAATAAGGTAAGGTTTAAACAACTTACGTGAAAAGCTCCGGATGATGCGTCCTCATTTCGGACTCTAACTCGCATGTTGCCTCTTCATTACCATGTCTTTCCCACATCACTTTGATAAAAGAAATTGCTCAATTCCAGAATACCCTTTGTTCCGCATCCATGATCCTAACTGGTCGCTCGACGTAAGATATATCACTTTGTACATCTAATACATGTAACGGATCTAGATGGTATTTCTTCAACATTGATACATGGAAAACATCGTGCACATTAGATAGCTGTGGAGGGAGTACAAGGAGGTATGCAACTTCACCAATTCTTTCAAGTATTGGAAAAGGTCCAATATATCTCGGTGATAATTTCTCTTTCTTTTTGAATCAGATTTGGCCTTTTCGTGGTGAGACCTTCAAGAACACTTCGTCTCCCACTTCAAATGCCAACGGCCTTCTTCTCTTATCGGCATAGCTTTTCTGTCTACTTTGCGCAGTCAAGAGTCCCTGCCTGATGATTTTAATCTGCTCTATAGTCTCTTCAACCAATTCCGGCCAAATGAGTGCAGCTTCACCTACCTCAGTCTAACATACAGGAGATCTACAAGGCCTACCATATAGTGCCTCGAAAGGTGTCATCTGTATACTTCCTTGTAGCTGTTGTTGTATGAGAATTCCACCAACGGAAGGTGGTCTTCCCAACTACCCTCAAAGTCAAGCATGCAAGCTCTCAATATATCTTCTAAGGTCTGTATGGTCCTCTCGGACTGACCATCCTTTTGTAGGTGAAAAGCTGTAATGAACAACAAATCTGTTCCCATAGCTGCTTGTAAACTCTGCCATAATCTTCCTGTAAATCTGCCATCGCAGTCTGATATGATAGTCTTGGGTATCCCATGTAACCTGACAATATCTTAGATGTATCGTCTACCCAAACTTTCTGATGAGTCAGTTACCTTGATAGGTATGAAATGTGCGGACTTCGTAAGGCGATCAACCACAACCCAAATTGCATTATTGCCCTTGAAAGATCTGGGCAACCCTGTCACAAAATCCAAAGT
Organism: Chimonanthus praecox; assembly: GCA_022113865.1. Classification (NCBI taxonomy): domain Eukaryota; kingdom Viridiplantae; phylum Streptophyta; class Magnoliopsida; order Laurales; family Calycanthaceae; genus Chimonanthus; species Chimonanthus praecox. The sequence continues at coordinate 42,246,932 of CM039095.1, forward strand.
TATATGTTCCCACTCCCATTCTGGTATTGAATTAGGGTGAGTAAACCAAGTGGTAGTCTATGTTCTGCCTTTACCCGCTGACACGTGAGACATTTAGAGACAAAGCCTGCAACATCTTTCTTAAGTCCAGACCACCAATATCGCCGCTTGAGATCTCGGTACATCTTTGTACTTCCAAGGTGTATCGAGAACCTTGATTAGTGTGCCCCTTTCAATAATTCTAATCTACACTCCTCAGGTACGTATACTCTGCCTTGATACATAAGGCTATGTTCCAGCTGTAGTCTCTAGTCTTGAACTATTTCTCTTCTTGCTAACTTTTCCCATGTTTTGGTCATTTCTGGGCTTGACCTCTATGCTTGTTCTATTTTTGATGTCATAGTGGAGTGTACTATGCGATTATACACACATCCTCTATTAGTGATCTGAATATTCAAGTCTCTTAGTATGATTACTTCGTGTGATCGTTTAAAGAAATTATAAACAATTTATCACATTAAACAAATCACTTGATTGACATTGTTATTCCGCTGTACTTAAAAAAATCAAGAAATTTGTAAACACCATGGAAATTGGATTGACCTATTCAATCAACCCACCCCCCCCCCCCCCTTTCCTCTAGGGTCAATAGTGTTCTAGCACCAAAGGAAGGACTTTTAGATAGGAGGCGGGCATGAGAGTGGACGAATAACTAAAAAGGAATTCTTGGTATCCGTAATGGGATCAGGTTTGGGTAATGGAGAAGGTTGGATAAGTTGCGGTGGTGGTGGAAAAGGTGATGGAGGTGCAGGTAGTGGTGGTGGTGGTGGATTGACACTCGTCGGTATCATTGACTGTGGTGACGGCAACACAACTGGGTCATTCTGCAAGATAGGCGTTGTCTAAGGGGTCACGATGTCTCGAGAAGCAAGCATTAACTCAGTGTGTGACTGGGGAGCAGTATGCACTAGTTTGAGGATAACTCTGGTTCAAAATCAATAGTCGTAGGAGCACAGATTACCACGGGTCGTTCTAACTCACGTTTTGTTCGTATGGACATTTGGAAACATCTCTTAAAGTGATGATGTCGTGGCAGACGACGCGGTCATAGAGCACAGGATGGAGTCCTCCGAGGAATCTGGAGATCTGTTGAGACTCAATCTCAGTGTGTCTCGTGGAAAGATAAAAGAACTCAACTACATAATCTCGAACAGTCCGATCTCTTTGTCAACAATTTTGGTATTGCTCGACCATAAATTACTTATACTCGACCAAAAGAAAATGATTACGTAGCAACCTTTTCATCAGTGTCCATGATCTAATAAGAGGCTGTTTGTAATACTTGAGGTTGATTTGCAACTCTGTCCACAATGCATATGCTTCATATTCGAGACGAGATGCCACGAAGTCTACCTTTCTCATTTCCCCAATCTTCGTGTAAAAGAAGAAGCGTTTGACTTTTACGAGCCAATCGAGGAAGTATTCATTGCGACACTGATCATAAGAAGGTGGGATGTAGGCCTTGTCGCCGTAACTTGAGTAGGCACAATAGGAAGTCATAGTGATACCACTTGATGTAGCAAAAGCATTGCGGACTTAAAGTGTCTAGTCAAACTTGGTAAACACGGGTCAATCTGGTCAAAGATGGGTGGGTCCCACAGTTTAAGGTATGAGTTTGGTCAAAGGTGGTAAAGAAAGTGGGAATAGAGTGGTTTGGTAAATAAGTTAAATGAGTGGTTTGTTAATTGGAGAAAAGGTGAATGGCATTAAATGTAGATGAAAAAGTAAAGGAGACAATGCATTAATTGTCTTGGAAGGTGGGATAGCTTTAGGGAAGGGAGTAAGAGAGTGAAACGACTGGTGTAGGATGGTTTGGATTGTTAATGGAATAAAATAAGGTGGAAAAATGATATAAGTGGGTAAATAGAAGGAAAGTAAAGGGTATTTTGGTAAAGAGAAATTGATGATTTGGATGGCAGTAAATGCATGGATGAAAGGACAAGAAAAGGTACGAGGAACCGATGGTTTATTGGGTAAGTGTGAGATAAGACTTATGAAAGGAGATGGGTAAAGTGGGTTGGCCACATGGGAGGTTGTGAATGGTTATTTGTGAAAGGTGAAAATACAGTGGAAAGGATGGAAAGATTTTGAAATCGATGGGTTGTGGAAGGAGGAAAGGAAAAAGAATGGAAGAGGTGTGGAGCGGCGAAAGCAGTAAGAAGCGGAAAATAAGGAGCGATAGAAGGGCTTGTAGCGGCGGAAGTAGAGATGAGAGAAGGAGAAGAAATCGAAGAAGAAGACAGAAGGAAGGGAAGAAGAAGTCTACAGCAATACCTGGTTGGAAAAAAGGCAAATCTGGTGGCTGTAGAGATGAAACAGAGGGGCAGAAGGGTGGTTGTTTTGCAGCGAATAAGTGAGCAAAGGCGGAAGCTGGAGGAGGAGGGCATGGAGGATGGCTGAAGACGATGCAACAGGGGTACATGTTCTTCAAAACCTTATTCTTTTTTGTTTTCTCTTTCCCGATAAATGGTGACCACGATCATACCTGATAATGCAAGGGGTTGTCTCTGAATAGGATAGGAACGTCTCTGTATAAAAGAGATACAGAGAACCCTTGGCTCTGAACCACTTGATGCGGGATCAACGCCTGCAACTAGGTAGGAAAAAGATAGAAACGTCTGCAACTTGGGCAGAAGTAGAAGAAGACAAAAAATCAACTACATAAATCTAAAATTTTAATTCATTATTCGAATAGAGGTGTATCCCTCTCTCACATCTATCATATTTATAAAAATAGAAAATGACTCTAGCTTGGTGAGGATGTGAATTATTGTCTGATATTAGTTAGTTCCAAATATTGGTCGGTAGATTGATTTATTTAACCATTACTCGGCCAGATATTTTATATTCAGTCAATTTAGTTAGTCGTTTTATGCATGCACCAACAATTACTCACATGAATGCCATCAACAAAATTTTACAATATTTAAAAGGTTCACCTGGGAGAGGTATATGGATGCACAGACATGTTGTTCTATTGTTGCCTACACTAATGCTGATTGGGCCGGATGCCTGTTGACCAAAAATCCACTACAAGCTATTGTACCTTTATCAGAGGTAACTTGGTAACATGGAAGAGAAAGAAACAGAATATTGTTGCTCGGTCAAGTGCAGAAGCAGAGTACCACGCTATGGCTTCAACAACTAGTGAAATTATTTGGCTTCGAGCTTTGTTACAGGAGCGAACTAGACACGTTGAGGTGAACTATCACTTTGTTCGAGAGAATTTGCAAGCTATTGTCATTTCTACCCTATTTGTTCTCAGTGATCAATAGTTAGCCGATATCTTCACCAAAAGTCTTCATGCTTCTAAGTTTAAAGAGGTATTGTCCAAGTTAGGCTCCATTGATATCTTCACACCAACTTGAGGAGGAGTGTTGAATAAGGAAAGAGAGTCATCTAATACAAATAAGACTCTTTCCTCTTTTCTATAAATATGTTGCAGATGTATTGTGTAAATATAACAACATAATAATAAGATCTATCTTTCTCCCGTGGTTTTTTTCCTTAGGGATTTTCCACGTAAATCTTTTGTATATTGTGATGGTTTGTGTTTAATGTATGAAATTCTACACTCTGTTTGAGCCTCAGTGCGTATAATTCGATCTTTAAACTCAAGGGTGCAATCAATGTCCTTGACGAGGAGGATCGATAGATTTGCCGTCCCAATCAACAATTTCCTGAGATCTAAATTGCACTTTAGATCAGTGAGCTCCAAGTCATATATATCAAAGTTGAGATAATTCGCCATTGCAGCAATCAAGCTCAACTTCTCGGTCCCCGGTGGCCCATACAGTAAGTACCCACGTTTCCAAGCTCTCCCTACTCTTTTTTATAGACCTTTCCTCCTTAGGAACCTGTCAAGATCTTCCATCACGACTCTCTTTAGTTGTGGATCCATCGCCTGTATTGAAGGTTTCGGATGATTGAGGTTAACCAATGTTATCAAACCCGGCCCGGCCCGCGGTTGACCCTTGGGTCAACCGTGACCGGCTGAAATACGGGTCAGATCATTCATAAACCCGTCTCAGTTAAAAATCCTTAAAAACCCAGTGTGACCCGTGGTTCAACCCTGTTTCAATAATCAAACCGTGACCCATCAAATCTTAAAACCCTTTAAAAAAACTCCATTGTACCAGAAGAAAAACTCCATCAAGCTTGCATTCTTATTATGCTACTGCTTTCTTGAACTTCATATTGCATATGGGAGGAAGGAAAAAAAAATAGAGAGGGGCAACTTCATTATGCAGATGGGCTGAAGAAAAGAAAAAAAAAATAGAGAGGGGCAACTTCATTATGCAGATGGGCAGAAGAAAAGAAAAAAAAATAGAGAGGGGTGGCTAAGTTTTCGTTTTAGAGAGAGGGGCGACTCCATCCATTATGCAGATGGGTTGAAGAAAAGAAAAAAAAATAAAGAGGGGCAGCTAGGTTTTCATTTTAGAGAGAGGGACGGCTTGCAGATTTGCTGAAGAAAAGAAAAAAAAAAAATAGAGAGGAGTGATGAGATTGGAGTTTTCATAAGCACACGTGAGTTACTCAAAAACCTCACATTAGCAAGGTATTTTAAAAAAATATTTTAAAGGGTTTAATATTTTCTCATAATTTCATTCATTCCATTATAAATATAAATAAATGAATAAATGGAATATAAGGGAGGCAAAAAATTCAACCAAATAAAATGTAGTTATCAAGATTTGTTAAATGGGAAAATTCAATTCATTTTAAAGGTTTTTATTTGATGTAACTTTATAAATTAGATGATTCAAATAAAAAAGTATTTATATTTTTATTTGTTATTAATTTATAATTTCATAATAATATTATGAGATTGTAATAGATTATATAATGTAGAATTATGGTTTTTGAGTAGGTTCATTTTTCAATTCAAACTCGACTTGAGACTCGTCGAACTCATTATAAATGAATGAATATAACATTCTATTTGAATGTCTTTGATTTAAATATTTGATATAACAGCTTATTGAAATGACCCACGCTAACTTTTAGAGCATGCTATTTTAAAAAAACACAAAAACCAATCGACTTTCAATTTATTTAGCTATTATATATATATTATTACATTTGGTGTATCCTCTTTTTTAATTGTTTTAAGGTGTTTCATAAAAAATAATGTTGGATTAAAATTATATATAATAAGCTACGAGTAGATCAAAATTTGAAAAAGTCACATTTTTTTTTTTAAATAGTTTTTACTTAAAATTTTATTTCAACTTATCAATGAAACTAAAATTAATAAGTTAATATTATTTATAATATTATATTAATAGCACGGGTTTGACCGGATTTGATTACGGGTCAACCCGGTTGAATCTTCTTTAACCTACCTTCCCTCAAGGACGGGTCGCTCCAGGGGCCGGGTTTTAGAACATTGAGGTTAACACACCCCCATGCATCTCCCAAACTTCTATACATGCTATCACATTCAACAGTAAAGAGTTTCAATGTCTTCTTCTCTTCTCTTATAGCCTTCGATTTGGTAAGTACATAAGGTAAGTAAGAACCCAACACCTGCTTCTTATGAAAACTGAGTTCGAAGAATCGGTTCTCGCTGATTACAGTCGAATTAGCACCTCGGTGGGGGTGGAATGCCATCATTTGAATCTCTGTACAGATCAATCTCCATTTGAATTGAATTCCTTCAAAGACATCGACCATGTCTTTATTTCTTTCCATCGCGACGGCTAAGTTCTTTTGTTTGTCATTCTTAGATACTCTCAACCTTCTTGTGGAGAGAGAAACATTGTCTCCCAAGTAGATGTTCGCTGCGGCATAGAGTTCGTTGGGGGCAAAACTATTGAATCCATTGATAATAAGGGTAATTTGAGGAGATAGGCGATGGAGGAGGCTGTAGAGGTTGGAGAAGAGGTAGTGCTGGAGCTGGCGGGGCAAGAAGTCCTTGGAGACAGAACGGACGAACATCGCCGAGGCCGCAAGAGAGGCTGTAGTTGATAGCAATGACTTTGTTGAAGGCCTTTTGTTGTAAGAAAACATGTTAATTGGAGTGTTTTTGGATATATGGGGAATGAATTTCAATTGAGTTGAATAGACAAACCTGTTTTGAATTATATATAATTCTTATAGTGGGATTGACAAGAGAAAATGAGGAAGAAGGTATTGTTTCAGGCTCAACTGCCTGGAAGTTGTATAGAATGGAAGTAAATTTTGACTAATGAAAGAATCACAAGGAAACTGAGTCAGTCAACGAAAGTCAAGGTCGTCTATCTTTGCTAGAGGAGTTTGAAATTATGACTAGTGGCATGCTGGCATATTTGTCGGAGGATACCAAGTCTCTCTTCACATTGTAATTTCTTCAAACGTAAGGAAAGTGATTGACTTTAATATTTATTACTGTATCCGTTCTATTTTAGTTATCTTATTTTAAATATTTATATTTTTTTAAAAACCTCTCTATATAAGGTTAGCACTCATTTGATTTCATCCAATTTCAATACATTTTATACAACTCAAATACAAATGAGACAACTATTTTGGAACAATTTTAAAATCCATATACAACAACTAATTTCGGATAGAGGGAGTATTATTTTTTATAGAATCAAATTAAAAAAGTAAAATTCAAAAAATTAACTTTAAATAACTAGAATTTTAGTTATGATAATATTAATCATAATGAGGACCATAGTTTCATTATAATAAATTTACTTGAAATTTATTTTTAATATTTTAAAAAAGTATATTTCTTTGCTTCGTCCCTATCTTTATACACCGTTGAATGGTTGCTCTTTCATCTTCTTGACTACTAGAACTACTTCTAAAATTTCTTTAATGCAATTATATCTAATTTTATTTATATTTATATATATCATGACTTTATCTACTTATTTTATTTAAAATGTTCACAATTAAGTCTATAAAACATGACCAATCTAATAGTCATTTTATGAAACCAATCCTTCAACTAGCATGGCACTCTACTAAGTTCACATGTTCTACAAATGATCCTTCCCTAATCGGTGCTGTATATGTGGTTTCTTCTGATACCTTAGGAATTATAAAAGTGGAAACCAGTCATCGTCAAAGTGTAGGAAATAAAATAAAATGACAAATACGAGTAAAATACCGATACTTCGTAAGGGCATGGCTGGCATGCCTAGTCTTTGATGTACCTACTGCAATCAATTTTTGTCTTTACTTCATTGGTAATTAATTAATTTTTGTCTTTACTTCATTGGTAATTAATTATTCTTGTGAATTTGATTCTTTTCCTATTTCAAAAGATGATTCTATTTAAATTTATTGGTTAGGAGTGCATAGGAAGAACTGTAAATGTCCCAATGATCAGTGCGTACTAGGGGTGAAGTTTGGATTGTATTTTAATCGATCCGCATGACCCAACCCAATAAATCATGTGGATCGGGTCATGCAAGTTGGGTCAGTGGGTCAGATTGGGTTGAGAAGATAAAAATCCATATGAAATTCGGATCACCTTCGGTTGAGAAATTTCTAAGTTAAACCGACCCAATCCGACTAAAATTAGACTAAAATGATTTAGAATGCAGGTCAGGTCAGAATTCGAGTCAAGTCGAGTTAGAATTCGAGTCAAGTCAGGTCGAGAATTTCGGATCAATAACTAGAGTTGGGTCTAATTAGGTTCATAAATATTGATTCAGATGAAAATGTATTTTAAGAAATTCAACTCTATCCGACTCAATTTCAGTTTAACCAATACTCTAAGAGGCTTGACATAATTCAAGAAGAATTTGAACCCAAAGCCAGCTGTTGTCATTTACTCCTTCCCTTAGAGCAGCTCCTTTAGAACAATACTTAGAAAATTTTGAATTTTCCACGTGTACGCATTAGGGATGACAATTAGTTAGAAAGCTTGAAAATTATAATATGTGAAAAATAAGATTTGAGCTTTAATTTATAACTTAGTAATTGATCTCAGGCTCCTTAATTAAGGGCTCAAGCCCAAAGAAGAAGCCTGTTTAAAAATTGAGCAGGCGTTAGACATATCAGTGGTAAGAAGTGAAGCCTAACACCTAGCCGAAATATCTTACATATATTTTTATATTTTAAATACATATAGGAAATCAGTCAGAGTGAATTAGACTTGAAGAGGACCCATGGTTTTAAAAAAACTGTTGTGCTGATATGTGTGCCCGCTACGCCTGCATTGGCACAACATCTCTCTTGTACAATTTTTTATTTTTTTCAAAAAAATTAAGAAAATTACAGAGAATTTAGGGAAATCTGAGCTTCATTTTTATGTAATTGTCTCATTATTTAACAAACTGTTAGACATCAAAATGGGGTTTTCAAGTTATGAAATCGAGATTTCAATAACTTTGAACTTTTTTTGAAAAAAATAGTGAAAAGAACAGAAAAATGGAAACTAATTTATAGTAATTTTCTGACAAGATATTGATCTAGTTAATTAGTATGGAATGATTATATTTAAAATACTTTGCTCATATATTCAATACAAGTTTGTAAGCATGAGGAAAAAAATGGATTCATATAAATATAATTGAAGAAAAAATGAAGTTCATGTATAAAATAATTATAAATAAAGAATACAAATATAAAATTGAATAACAATGAAAATAATTGATAAAAATGAAGTTCCTTTATTTAATTTTTTAATTAAAAAAGGTATTTTAAAATAAATTCTAAAAAATTTTAAGTATCACCCGTTATCATGCCCGACCCACATGGCCAAAATCGGCAATACATCAGTGGCACAAACCGCCGATATTTTTTTTTTTTTTAAATAAAATCTGATATTTGACTGATATTTATACATATCGGTCAATATTGATAGCCTATATCATCGATATTTATTTGGGATTAACCAATATGTATTGACCATCAATTTTCGCTGAAATTTGTACCCTTGGGGTGAGACCCATTTAAATTTTACATTTTTCTCCACGCTGACTGATTGTATTAATGTAGTATGGAATAAGATTGAGTTTTATGTGGACGTGTGATTCAATCAAATTAAATAATAATTAACATTAGATAAAATTTAAAAGAGTTAATAAATGAGATTTAGTGGGTTTGTGTTAAATGGGTCGAAGAGACCTTGTGGGCACGGTCTGGCAGAGGTTCAGAGGGGAAACTGAGAATGGAGGAAGGCAGAGGCTTGACTGGTGAGGCAGGGGTCGAATGGATTATGGATGGTTGGACGTGCGAAGGCGGTGGCTGCTGGATCTGGCTCGAGAGGCAGAGAGGGCGATGGTTGTGAAAGGGGCTGGACGGCCGCGAAAGGGCAGGCGATTGGGCGATTGGGAGGCAGGGACAGGGATTGGACTTGACGCAGTGGAGGGACAGAGGCTGAGGAGAAGCCGCAGAGAGAGAGAAGGTTAAAGGGGAAGGGCGATTAGGTCTGGGCACACGGGCAAGGAGGAGAAGGAATGTGATCTGGTTGCAGGCTGGAGAAGGTGGATTGATCGATCGGGGTTGTGAGCGGCAGCCTATCGAGTGATGCTGGATCAGTGGTGGCGTTGGGAAGCAGGTGAGGGCGCAGGCTGCTAGCCGGCTGTGTGGCAGAGACAGCAAACACCGTTGCTTTGCAAAACCTGGTATGTGACCGAATCTCGAACAGCGTCGGAGAATCAGACACGGGAACGGCAGCAGAGTCTGGGAATCCACCCAAACTTGGAAAAAGGAAGAGGAGAAGAGGAAGAGGGATGGAAGAAGGAGAGAGCCCGGAGTCCACGTTAACGGAGGATAGAGAGTCTTAAACGAGATTTTCATTAATCTTAATCGTTAATCTCAAATACAACTCTAACTAGTATTTATAGAATGAAAAACCCTAATGTTAAAATTAAGGATATAATTAAAAAACGAAAATAAAAAAACAAAATAACTGGATTTCTTCGATTTTCCTTCAAAATTGAGCCTCGGATTTTCAATTTCGAGTTGGGTCGGACTCTCTCCTTCATCATGTATGTATTCTCTACAATTCTTCTCAATTTATGAATATGAAGTTCTCAAGTACATTAAATTGTTTGGTTAAGAGATGCTTTCATATCTAAAATTAAGGATATAATTAAAAAAGAAAATACAAATAAGAAAAAAAAAAAAAAATTAACAGGTTTCTTTGATTTTCTTTCGAAATCGGCCCCTGGGTTTCCGATTTTGAGCATGTGTTCTCTGAAATTCTTCTCAATTTATGAATATGAATTACTCAAGAACAATAAATTGTTTGGTTAAGAGCTGCTTTCATATCTAGTTCTTCTATTGTTCACTTGTTTGTGCTGCTTCTGCATTTCCAATTTTCTCTTCTACCTTACCCTTAATAGCGTCTTCATTTTTCCTTTCTTCCATCTCTCTTTCTTGTTTGACTCTCGCTTCTTCATCTTCCTTCTTTTTTTCTCTGGAGGAATTCAACAAGGTGCTCCAGGCAAACATCTGGGTTATCTCTGTTCATCAACTTCTCAGCTACTTGTGCTGGGGTGACCTCTACTTCTGCTATCAGTCTCTGAATCTCTTTGAAAAGGTTGTGCTGTTGAATGCCAAGATAGTTTGAGGCAAGAACATCAAACCCTCCACTGTTCAAATAAGACATGTGGATGTGCAAGTCCATGCGGCCCGGACGCAGCAGCGCAGGATCGAGCTTTTCTTTGTGGTTGGTTGTAAAGATGAAGATGCGCTCATCCCCGCAACTCGACCACAACCCATCCACAAAGTTCAGTAGCCCTGATAGAGTCATTTGTGGCTGTGAAGGCTAAATACGAACAACCAAAATATTTCGTCAGTACCTTTCAGAGGAAAAAAATGTCCTTTGAATAGCTATTAAGTTGAAAGATAAACTAGAAACTATGAAATAAATTGGGTAAGGTTCTTTTGCGGTGTCTTATTATTCATCTAATATAAATTATGAAATAAATTGTTCTGAAATTTTCTATTACATTTTACAGTAAGAAACTTCTATTTAGATGGCTAATCCAGACAGTTTTCACCATCCCCTGTTTTTAGGAAAATCTAGTCAGCAGGACTAATTGAGCTCTTATCTGGAAGAGTTGATTTGATCCTATAAACCTATCATTTCAGAGAAATTCTTAGAATAAAGATTTCAAAAATAAATATATATATATATATATATATATGGCATGTTGGTGAGGCTGAATTCTCATCAATATAAATCAAAAGTTACAAATGACCAATTGCTCAGAAACCAGAATGAGCAATTGTGATATTCATCCAATTTAAGCTATTCATAATTGATATAATAAATAGTCATTAAGCTCCATACTTATTTAAATCGGACAGGTAGAAATTTCTCATAAACATGCTATATGACTCCACAGATTCACCAACTATGTAGTTTAAGATAGAGAAAACAGAGAGTAGGAGGTGGGGGTCTTGTGTTCGATTCCTATTCTACTTAAAAGGGTCACTCTCTATAGACTTAATTGGTGTATGTGGGTTGAGAGGTTTGCACATGCTCCAAAGATTAATCGGGTGAGACGTTTGGACATCTTGGTTAAAGAAAAAAAGAGTGAAAGAAAAAACAAAGAGCAGAAATTAAAATGAAGCAAGCCCGCCCAACAAAATACCTCATCGTCATCACGAGGTTTGGATGGTTTCTCATTTTCTCTGTTCTGCAAATCAATGGAGCAATCAATATCTTCAACAACCAGTATCGATCTGTTCGCTGTTGCAAGCAGAACCGTCTTGAGCTCTGAATTCTTCTGCACGTCACTTAGCTCCAAATCATAGATGTCAAATTTGAGAAAATTGGCCATGGCAGCAATCAAACTAGTCTTGCCAGTGCCTGGAGGCCCATACAACAAATACCCACGTTTCCATGCCTTTCCTACTCTCCTATAGAATTCCTTTCTATCTATAAATCTCTTCAGATCATCCATCACCTCTCTTTTCAGCTCTGGATCCATTGCCAGCGTCTCAAATGTCGCCGGATGGTTGAGGTTTATCGACCTCCATGCATCTGCTAAGTTCCCATACAGATTGTCATAGTCCAAAGTGTGTAGCTTTATTTCCTTGAGTTCCTGTTTTATTGTCTTCGATTTTTCTACAACGAAAGGCAAGTAAGAACCCAAAACCTTCTCCTTGTGCTTCTTGTGAAAGCTGAGCTCAAAGTACCGAACTTGGGTTTGTGAATTGGGACTGCGATCGTAGGAATAGCCCCGACGTGAAAGGGTCATTTCCTTCTCTATGCAAATAAATTTCCATTTGATCTGGATTGCTTCGAACACATCCAAAACCTCCTCATCTCTATCCATTGTGACTTTGATGTTCTTCTCTTTCTCCATCTGAGCCACCTTCAATCGCCTCGTAGACGGGGAGATTTTGGTGCCCAAGTAAGTTTCTGCAGCTTGATAGATTTGATTGATGGAGAAGCCATTGAATTCTTCGACCACGATGGTTAGTTGAGAAGAGAAACGATTGAATACCCTGTAGAGCGATGAGAAGAGGTAGTCTTGGAAGTCCGGGGGCAAGAGATCATTGGCAACTGTTCGGACAAGCACAGCTGAAGCAGCAATGGATGCTGCTGCAGATAGGACTGAATTTGCGGAAGGCAAATGAGAGTAGCTATCATTTGAAGTCATTTTCGATCTGAATATTGTAATCCAAATGAAATTGAGATTGTTCTCCGGCTGGGTTTGAAGGAATGTTGAATGGGTATTCAAATAACAGAGATTATAAGCCTGCGATCACCGAGATCTTCTGATCAAGACAAGAAGAGGAGCAAGCAGTGATTTTTGTTGATAGAGAGAAGAAACTCAAATAGAAATTGCTAGATTTATTTGCGAGCAATCGTAGTATTTAAGGATTACAACAACCGACCTGCCAATCTTAAGTCCTACCACAGCAAGGATAGGGTCACCACTGACCAAATAATCGGTTTGCATAAAAAAATTATAATTTCCACAACAAAATACAAAATAGAGACTTGTTTGTGAATCACATTCGTTTCCGCGTTTTCCAACCTTTGAATTCTTTGTACAATTTTAGAATCGCGTCGACTGGAATTCAGTGTTTCCATTGACTCTCTTTGAGTCTGAAAGAGGGAGAGAGTTTGAATGGGTCAACAAGTCTTCTGAGACAGAGACAGAAAGAGAGAGATTGAATGGGTCATTCAGTGGATATAAAATACAGGATATTTTTTGAAAATGCCTGGAAGAGTGTCAATATGGGCAACAGGTGAGAACAGGCCTATAAATGGATCCGGATCCAGCCCAAATTATCAGGATACGGATCCGGCCCATTAGTCTTATCAGATCGTCCATATTGGACTTCAAGAAGATAAAAATGTCTTCTTTGCTCTAATGTATCTATGGGTAACAACTGAGGCCATCTATACTAGCGCAACCCACCCCATTTATGCTAACAGAACCAAGTCTATTTATTCTAGCCCAACCCAACCCATCCCTGCTAACACAACCAAGTCTATCTATACTAGCCCAACCCAACCCATCCATGCTGATGCAACTGCGCTTATTTGCAGTAGCACAATCCAGTCTATCTGCGTTAGCTCAATCAAGTCCATCTGTGCTAGTACAACTAGACCTGATAAGATCTGACCCACTTGACCTAAACCAACCGTTTTGATAAGGGACACAATCGGACCCGACTTGAATAATTTAATAGATGACCCGGCTTGACTCCAATCTATTTATAAATGGGTATACCCAACCCAAACCTGAAAATAAATGATAGACCTGAATGACCCGATTATTGTGATAGTGCATTGTGGCCGAGTTGTGATAGTGCTATGGGTGGCAATGGCTCAGGCTGAGTCAAGTTTATGTCGGATTGCTATAGGTAATAATAGATTTTTTTTATTGACCCAACCCACCTCGACTTGACCCAAATTTATATAATTTTTTTTAAAAATTAGATAAAGAATTACTTTTAACAGAAAATGAAACATAAAAGGACTTAGCTTTCGTGTGAGCACATTGAGAATAGAAAATTTAGGCAATAGACTAAGATTTTTTAACTTAAATTTAGGCAATAGACTAAATTTTTTTAACTTAGTGGGGTACATGGGCTAAAATTAAGTGGTAATAAATAAATAATTTTTTAAATATTAATTTTAGTTTCATTTGGGTGAGGTTAGGGTCCAATTTGAGTTAGGGATCCGTCTACCCAACCTGAACTGAATTTATTTAAGAAAGCATGGGATTTGGCGGGTTACAAGTCGAGTAAAAAATTGCCACCAAGTTATTTAAATAATTTATTTATTTTTAATTATTAATTTTTGGTATGTACTCCATCCACCAAGTTAAAAAAATCTTAGTCTAATGCCTCAGTTTTACATATCCCAATGTGCTCACATGAAAGAGAATCTCTTTTATCTTTCACTTTATATTAAATATAATTTCTCTTATTTTTCTAATTTTTTAAAATTTCTTATATAAATGCGTGTTGACTCGATAGGCTAGGTTGCATTAGTGCAAATGGGCCAGATTGCTCTAGCGTAGATGGACTTGGTTTTCTGGCACATGTGGGTTCGGTTGCATTAACGTAGATAGGCTGGATTGCCCTAGTGCAAATGGACTTGGTTCAGCTAACACAACTGTGTTGGATTGCTCTAGTACAACGAGAAGATTATAGAGGTCGAAATTTAGGTAGATACTGTGCGTATCGGCCAAGATATCTCGGGATTTCTACGACCGAGATATCTCGGCCGATACGCATAGTATCGGCAAGAGATAAAAAAATTTGGCCGAGATCTCAGTTGATTTGTATTTTTTTATTTACAAAAAATACAAATATCGGCGTGGGCCCAATTGATATATCGTCCGATACGGGCGAATATCAGCCTAGATATCGGTCGATACTTGAATTTTTAATTTTTTTTTTAAAAAAACAACCTCTTTTATTTTTTTAAATGATTTTTTTTTGAAAAAAAAAGCCACTGAGATTTTCGAAAAAAAAAAAATTAAGGAGAGAGAAATATCGTCCGAAAATTTGGATGAGCCAAATTTCCGACTCCTCCGTCTTTTCAAAAGTCGACATGGATCCTACGAGACACTCTCTCCTAAAATGAAATTTTCAAGCACTATTATCCAATTTCACACTTTTTTAAATATTTTCAATAAATAGTCCCTGAAATCTTTTAGAGATGCATATGTTAGCCCCAAGGTTTCACACAATACATATATTGATGATTTCGATGATAACAAAACCATTATCGTACTGTGCTAATCACTCTATAAGCATGATCTTATAAAGACAGGTTCAAAGATAATCTCCAGGGCAGTAAAAGAGACATGTATTGGATATCATGTTGTTTAAATTAAAGATTAATGATGATGTGATTCCCTCAAGCCTATGAACATCAAAACTATTCATTCAAGATCAAAAAGGCTTGCGAAGATGGTGACTCGAGACTTGAAGCTCTAAAGTGAAGACATTGAAGATCAACTCTTAGTTGTTAAGTTTTTTGGGATTGGTCTTGGGTGTTAGGATCTAATTGTAAAGTTACTCATTTGCATGAACACCGTGACTCAAACTAATAATTTGACTCTAGGACCTTGAGACCAACATTGAATGCATTATCTTAGGTTCCTAGAATGTTAGCTAAGTCCCCAAAGACTCATCGTATAAATTTATTGACTTAGAGAGACTCAAATGGCACAAGAATGAAAGACAGAACATATCACTCGTGATAGATATCGAATTATATGTTGACTCACTTTGAACTATATTTAAAGTCATCTGTCATAAAGTGATTTGTAAGAGACGCTAATTGATAGGTCGACTCACATCGAGTTATACTTGTATCTGATAAAAGTGAGACGTTGGATTGATACGTAGTTGGCTGTATGTTTGTGATATTTACAGTGTTTACTTGTGCATATGTGATAGCATTGTTAGAATGATATTGTCTAGATGGATTATGGCATGTTGATAATTGATATACATGTTGAGATGGTGTTATTAGACTGGTTACATGTTGATTATGTGTGGTATACATGTTATTTGGATTGAAATGTTAGTAGAGATGCATATTCCAATATGATGCTAACTGGCATGTGCTGTATAATTGAGATAAATATTGTGTCTAGAACATATGCCGTGTTATTGAATTATATTCTCTGTGAATAAATCATAAGCTGCATGATTGAAATGCTTGCTTGATACATGTGTTGAGTAAAGTGAGTCATATGTTGTGATTGTGACTATCAAGTTCGGAGGCACGGGATTGTGCCTGTTAGAATATAATTATGAGTTATATTTAAGAGTTTATGATTGGATTAGGATTAGAGTTTTAGTATGACTGAAATAGTCCTAAGGTCGGCTAAAGGCTATGTGCCTTGCGAAGTTAATGATGCAAAGGCCACAATGAAGCTTGTAAGTGCTGGGCCGTGACTTGCAAAGTTAATAGCGCAAAGATCCGCAGCACAGTTGTGTACACAATAGGAATTGGACCATGGGAGTCATGACTCCGAGATGACCAGTGTTGCATGTCTCAATAGGAACTGGGCCCCATAGGTAAAACTGTGATGACTAACATTGCGGAGAGAATCGGGATAGCATATGACCCCTTTTTTGAGACGTGGGCTGACTTGCATTCCGATTACCTGCATTGAGTTGCATCCTAACTATGTTTATGTGTTTGGGTGTTGGCCATGTCTTATTTGTTGTAACTATATGATGCATATGTTGATTTATAACATGAATAAGTTATTGAACATGCTTGGTTGATAACATGTAATATAAGTATATATGTTATTTCTCTTCACTGGATTGGTTAGTTCGGTCCCTTACAATTTCAGAAACTCTACCAGATGAGGGGTTAGAGGTACCCCCGTTGTTTACCTAAGGGACATGGAATCTCCAGCGTTCTCTATTAAAAGATAACTTATTTTATATATTAGAGAAACATTGAAGAAAATTGTAATAATACTTCGATTATTTAAATCACTGTTGATGTAATAAAACATCTATACTTTCGTTAAGCTCTCTAATGTGCTATGTGTTATGTGATTGAAATCCACATGTGGACCTGGATGTTCACGTGTGAGTTTGTGGTAGATAGAACTCTACCGAGTTACGGTAAGACTTACATTGATAGAGTTATCTTGTGCTTACATTGCTATCATTACTACTCTTGTAAAATTTGATTGTAAAGGGTCGGCCATACCCTATTTGTAGAAGAAGGGGTGTCTTCTACTTGTGAGTTGAAAGTAAGAGTTGCGAACTCTTTTACATGGTTCTTCTCCACCCAAACGATGAGAAGAAATAGTGGATTTGAATTCTTAAGCGGGGAGTTTAAAGGGAGGACGTAGGTGGAGTGTCGAAACTCGTTATATCGTTGAGTCAAATTCTCCATCTATTCTTATCTTTTCTATTGCTTATGTTTTTAATTGTTTTATCTTAATCTTGCTCTTTCAATCTTGTGTAATTTTTATTAAGGTCCAAAAAGTTTGCATTGACCCAATTTCCCCCCACTCACCCCCCTCTCCCTCTCTCGAGTCGATATCTGGCCAACAATAACATTTTTTACCAACTAATAAGAGTGAGAAGAACCGAAAGCGCAACTAGTAATGTCATGTTATTACATTTTAAAGGTTGTGGATTCAAGTCAGGCTTCGAATTGGTAGTTGGTCCACAACAATAATTTTATGAAAGGCTACAAAATGTCTTATATCAATCTATGTGAAAACAATTTACCAAATAAAAAAGGTTAACTCCTAATAAATGAGATAAAAGACTTAAATAATGATAATATAAATGAGATAAAAGACTTAAATAATGATAATAATAATAAGAAAGTGAATGCTATAACAACACGTCTTATGCCTCTTTACGGATGCAATAACTAAGGAAAACATTGGAATATTTAGTATTAGTTGAACTATTGTCTTCATTGGTTTAGATTGAACGTGGACTATGCACATCGTTAGCAAGTGCTAAACCATAAAGATTTTGAATCTGAGTTAAATAGATGTTCAATGTGTAGTTGACCAATAATTATAAATTTATAAAATTTAATTACGAGTATCAACTTCATGTAAATTGGATAAATGATTTCGGTAACGATGATAATTAACTCCATCAATGATGTGCATATCATTTTTACCATAACAAATGATTTGGACAAGAAATTAATTAACAAACCTGAGAATTCACTGTGGGTTGTCAATTTGTCATTTGCTATTGTATTATTTTTTTAGCAAAGACAAATGTGAAATTTATTAAATTAAAAAGTACACACAGAATCTATACTTTGTATAAGAAAGTTATACATACCATACCTAGAAGAGAGAAAAGATAGAGGGAAAAGAAAAAAAAAACAAGGAATTTATTTGCTATTGTATTATTGTTTGTAGAAACATAGGGTTTTTCACGTTTTCTTTCGGTTTGATTTCAGGTGGTAGCATTTTGAAATCTACTTGATCTTTGATGAGATAGCAATGCACATTTATACAAGTGCCTGATTTGAGTATAGGACTAAAATCGGGCCAGGTCGGGTTGGGTTTTTTAAAACCCAACCCGGCCATAGTTATTAATATATGGAACCCGATCCGATCCAATCTGACCTGATCTGAACTTTTGACCCGGATGTCTTGACCTGATTCGACTTGAATTATAACCCAACTCAACCAGAAACCGACCCGACCCATATTTTGAATCTACTTTAGCCTACTTTTTACCAGGTAGGTCGGTCGGTTTGATCGGGTCGGTGGGGTTAATTTAAAAATCTCTCATCCCAACCCGACCCGAATTCAATGTGGATTTTTGACTTCTCAACCTGAGCCGATCCGCTGACCCGACTTTCATAACCCGACCCACATAATTTTTAGTTTGGGTCATGCGGGTTCGGGCCAAAACCCGACCCGAGTTTCACCCCTATTTGAGTGGCTTGTGGTGTGGGTCTTATATTGTTTAGATTATCTAGCCTGAGCTACTCCACTGTTTGATTAGCTGGGCCTCCGTTTTCAGTAGAATGTGACATTTTCCTCTTTACTCCCTCTTGCTCAGGTTGTATTTTATTTTATTTTTAATGGCCCTTGTTGATTAAGCTGTTAGTGTCGATTTTTTTTTATCTGTTTTGTAGACTTGTTGATCTGGGTTCTGGTTTGTTCAGCTTGAAATATTTGTATCTGTTGGAATATATTTATGATATTAGAGTGATTAGGATTTCTACAGTTTGTGTTTACCTCTAATTAAGAGGTCTATTTGGTTTAGACTTATATTTAGAGTTTGAGTTTGTTTGTAATAGTCCTAAAGTCGGTTAGAGACTATATAAATACATATAATAGCTTAGGGTTTAATACAATAAACAGTTTATTCTTTTTCTACAGTATCTTCCAAAAAAAAAAAAATCCAAATTCATTTTTGTGTTTCTCTTTCACAAACTTACAATATCAGGTGACGAAAAAAGTTCGGTGAGGCCTGGTCCATGTCTACGTGAAGAAGCCTGAAAAAAAAAGGAAAAAAATCTGGTCTTGGCTTTGTGCTCAATTGAAACCCTATTTAAATTTGGGGCCAGTCTTGGACTTTGAAAGCTTGATTCCACTGAAAACCCAATTTTTAGTTAGACAAGAAAAGCCCAAAATCCTAGTTTGGATATACAAAATATTACATAAAATGTTTGGGATTCATGTGGGACTTTGGGGAATTTGTTGGGCTACGAAATTTGATTCTTTTGCCGATTCTGTGCATAAGAATAACCAGAGAGGGCCAATTCATAGTCGGACATGTTCAAATCCTACAAATGCAATTTGTAGTTGAGCCAATTCATGGTCAGGTTGCTCCAACCAGTAGCCAGTTCCTTTGTTTTTAATGACGAAGGTGTCAAGATCTCATAATGTCAGCAAAGTCCCACATCGCTAGTGGATCTTTAGATCTTAGGGTTTATAAGCACATGAACTTTGGGAGATGAATTCTACCGACGTGTTTTATCTTTTTTAAAGATAAGTTCTACTCATGTATTTATCATGATATTAGAGCAGGGCTACCAAAGGGATGAGTCGAGTTTACAACTCCAACCCTGCTAGAGGGCAAGAGCCGAGTGTCTCCAGCCCTGATGCTGAGGAGGAGTGTTGGCAAAGTACTGCATTGTTCGTGGACCTTTAGATCTTAGGGTTTATAAGCACATGGACATCCTCTCCTTTCAAGCCGGATTTTAAGGATGAGACTAACCCATGTGTTTTATCACTCAGAGCATTCAGATAATCTTCAGAACATGTATAAACCTCCCTACCCATATACACTGAGTAACTTCTACATAAACTTTAAGCCCTTTTCCTTACTCCTCCTGTGATCACACACTTGGGATTGGTTTTTCCACAGGAGAGAGTAGAATGGAGACGTAGATCAAAAGAATGAAATAAAAAAAAAAAAAACAACTTAAGCAATGACGATGACGACGGACAATGATATGCCCTTCAACAATACTCTTCATAGTTTACTTGCTTTTGGGGTTAGACCCATTTAAATTTTAGATTTTTCTCCATACTGACTGGTTGTATTCTCTGCAATTCTTCTCAATTTGTGAATATGAATTTCTCAAGCACATTAAATTGTTTGGTTAAGAGCTACTTTCATATCTAGTTCTTCTATTGTTCACTTGTTTGTGCTGCTTCTGCATTTCCAATTTTCTCTTGTACCTTCTCTCTTTCTTGTTTGGCTCTTGCTTCTTCATCTTCCTTCTTTCTTCCGAGGGATTCAACCAGGTTCTCTAGGCAAACGTCGGGGTTCTCTGTTCATCAACTTCTCAGATACTTCTGCTGGGGTGACCTCTACTTCTGCTATCAGTCTGTGAATCTCTTCGAAAAGGTTGTGCTGTTGAATGCCAAGATAGTTTGAGGCAAGAACATCAAACCCTCTACTGTTCAAATAAGACGTGGATGTGCAAGTCCATGCGGCCAAGGGTCAAGCATTTCTTTGTGGTTGGTTGTAAAGATGAAGATGCGCTCATCCCCGCAGCTAGACCACAACCCATCCACAAAGTTCAGTAGCCCTGATAGAGTCATTTGTGGCTGTGAAGGCTAAATAAGAACAACCAAATTTTTTCATTAGTACCTTTCAGAGGAAAGAAATGTCCTTTGAATAGCTATCAAGTTAAAGATAAACTAGATAAGAGGTGCAACTTGGGTCAGGTCTAACTTCGACGGAGTTGATATGGTCCGTTTTTTCATACGTTGGTTAGGAATGGTTGGGCCAGCTTTCATGTTTTAACCTAAACTAAGGGAAAACTCAAGTCACTGGGTTTGTCAAAATCTAGTTGAATAGAGAGAACACCATCTGGATCCTTGAGGTGTTCATGACCAATAACAATATAATTGTATAAATTACGGCAATGTGTGTTAGGGCTGGCGAACAAGTCCCACAATAGAAGTGTAACTGGCTAGTCTTTCTGGATATCCAAAATCCTAATAATGTCCCACGGTTTATCATGTATGATCTTTAAATTGGGTAATGCATGCATGGTCTTTGATAGAAAAATACACAATTAGGCCACTGTTAGAATTCATTCTAATCTAATATGATAAAATTTATGGTTAGGCAAAGTAAAAGAATGAAATATGAAGCAATAGCATAAACGTAATTGATCATCTTCACAAGCTTACTTTGTTCTTAACACTAAATTCTAAAAGAGGGTTTCTCTCATACATCTTGGCTTACTTCAGCCTTTTTAAGACCTTTTCAGCCTATGTTTTTGACTGTAAACAAAAGATTTCCATTCTAAAATGACACTTGTTTTTCTAGGTGGGTGGTACCTTTAACAAATAGGTTTGGATCTTTTGTGGGGTCTTACATACGTAGAAAAGAAGAACACTGAATGGAATTGAGTGAATAGTTCTCCACACTTCAATCTTTCATAGAGACCTTAGTATTTTTTTTATATTTTTTTCAGAAAATACAGGTATGAATCGATGAATGAATGTTCTGTACACATTAAGAGATCAAATAATCATAGAAGGAAGGATTTCTCTGCTGGAAAACAGCATCTTTGCAGGTGAAATCAGTGATTTTTCTGCTGGAAATCAGGGTGAATAACAGTGATTCTCTGCTGGACTGATTGATTTTTCGGCTGAAAATCACCAGCTCTGCTGATAGAGAAATCAGCATCTCTGCTGGACTGTGGGCGTCAATAACATATGGCAATTGCTCAAAATCAGAATGAGCAATTATGATATTCGTCCAATTTAAGCTATTGATAATTGATATACTAAATAGGCAATAATATTCATACTTATTTAAATTGGACAGAGAGAAATTTCTCATAAACATGCTATATGACTGTACTGAATCTCCAACTATGTAGTTTCAAACAATTATAACAGAGAAAACAGAGAGCAGGAATCAGGGATCTTGTGTTCGATTCCCACTCCACCCCAATAGGTCATTCCACATAGACTTAACTGGTGTGTGTAGATTGGGAGGTTTACACATGTACCGAATCGGTTGGATGAGACGCCTGGACACCTTGGTTAAAAAAGAAAAAAGAAAAAACAGAGAGCAAAAATTAAAATGAAGCAAGCACGCCCAACAAAATACCTCATCATCATCGCGAGGTTTGGATGGTCTCTCTTTTTCCATGTTCTGCAAATCAATGGAGCAATCAATATCTTCAACAACCAGTATCGATCGGTTCGCTGTTGCAAGGAGCACTTTCTTGAGCTCGGAATTCTTCTTCACATCACTTAGCTCCAAATCATAGATGTCAAATTTGAGAAAATTGGCCATGGCAACAATCAAGCTAGACTTGCCAGCGCCTGGAGGCCCATACAACAAATACCCACGTTTCCATGGCTTCCCTACTCTCCTATAGAATTCCTCTCTCTATAAATCTCTTCAGATCATCCATCACCTCTCTTTTCAGCTCTGGATCCATTGCCAGCGTGTTAAATGTCGCTGGATGGTTGAGGTTTATCGATCTCCATGCATCTGCTAAGTTCCCATACAGATTGTCATAATCCAAAGTGTGTAGCTTTATTTCCTTGACTTCTTGTTTTAGTGTATGTAAAAAAGATAAAATTGTGTATTATATTTAAATCTCTATGCTATTACATGTATTTATAGCTTCTAGCCGACTCTAGGGCTATCACACTCAGACTCAAACACTTAACTAATTATAAATCAAATACACCTCTTAATTAAAGGTAAACCCAAACTAGGAATCCTAATAGCATTATAATTCTATTAATATTAGAACTCTAAATATATTCCAACACGCCCTCGTAAGCTGAAGTGTGGATGAACGCGAAGCTTGGAACGTGAAGAAACGGTAGGTGAACTGCAAAAGTGGCACCCGACTGGCTACACAAATTGTTGGCAACAAGCTGATTGGCAGCAAAAGTTGTTGAAAGGCAATGTTGACTGGCTGCAAAATGTCAGGCGGCGAACACCGATGGCGACTTGAAATAGAGAAAGAGGCTCGGACAACTGCAGTGGTCGTAAGACAATTGTCCGACAAAACAATAATCGCACAATGCGAAAAATACAGGCAACGAATTGCTTGAAAATCCAAGGGCATAATAAATGCCAAAAAAGGCTGAAGCCATTACATCGATCAATCAGATCGAAAAAGCCAACAAACAATAGTTGAAGTCATAAAGACCAGCAAATAAAAGGATGTAGTCATGAAGGCCAGTAAAGAGGCTGAAGCTATGAAAGGCCACCAACTAAGGGTTGTAACCATGAAAGGCCAGCAAATAAAGGGTTGAAGCCATGAAAGGCCAGCAAATAATGGGGACGAATCAGAGTCCTCCAAATAAAGCCGATGAATTTCTCGGCAAAATAGGACATGTGTCCAAAATAAGTCATCTCAAATTAGAGAAATGACAAAAACAAGGTGTGTTCGAACAAAGGGCAAGTTGCTTCCTTTTCTTCATCTTCAACAAAATAGGAGGAGAAGGGCAATTTGCGTCGCTTACTTCGAAGCGTCGGTTTCGCTGGGTGTCCTCAACGATGACTAAAGTATGAGGAGAAGGGCAAGTTGCATCTTTCTTCAGCTCTCCCCCTTTCTTCTTGGCACAAACCTCGCAGATTGTGGCGAGAAGAGATAACAAAGGAACAGACTATTCACATCTGACATGAGGCTGAGAAGCTCCACATGCAAATTGCATGAAAATGTGTTTCAACAGAGATCCCAATTTTTTTTTTAAACGATTCACCAAATCAGGAACTCACAAAGTCCACGAGATCCACAAATGTCAGACCCAATCGGCCTGGGTCCTGATGAAGTCGAGCAACAAACAAAAGAGATTGTCCTTCTGGTAAGTGTTATTCTTGATAAACACGCCTCTGCACCAATTTTGAATTCATCAAAATTGTTGTTTACCTACCATGACTCATAAGAAATGGATACAGAAGTCACAAAGAACCTAGATCTAAGATCTGGAGAGGGCTTGATTAGGTGCACCAGAACCCAAACAAATATTGGCTGAACCGATTGAAACACATTGAGTCACTCATTCAATACATCCAACATAGACGTAGAGGTGTCAAGACCAACAACCATAGTTGGAACAATGGCACAACTTTTGGTAATTAAAGCCCTAACCCATGTTTTCAAGCGGGGATTGAGAAAGCCACCATCTGATATTTATCTTATAAAAAATATTTTGCTCAATGCACAAATCAAAGCAGTAAGAAACAATAGGCCGATCTGGCAAACAGCAACAGAAGCCAGAGCTGATCAGAAACAATGGATGACACCCTCTTCTCGCCTGATAATGGCGGACATATCTGAGAGACAAGGCTAGATCTGCGAACAGAGTGGAGAATATGCAAACACCTCTTCTGTCGCCGCCGAGAAGACACCATTTTGCTTCGCTGGTCGTCACTTCCCTATTGTAGAGATCTAGAATCTCTCACGCCCAAATCAGCGATGATTTGTAAGACTATCTGCACGGATCTTCTATCTTTCAGATCTGAAGTTGGAACGGCACTTGCAGATGGTTGCAAAAGAAACAACCACTGCTTGGGGATAGATTGGAGATGATGTATAACCGTCACACACCAAAGATAATAGATCTGAAAAACAAAAAACCAAGAGACAAAAAAATCTTGATCAGGGTGTCCCTCCCTCCCTCTGCCGATGAAACTGTATATCTAAGGATCACTCAGGAACGAATTGTGGCTGATACCATGTAGAAAAGATAAAACTGTGTGTTATATTTAAATCTCTATGCTATTACATGTATTTATAGCCTCTAGTTGACCCTAGGGCTATCACACTCAGATTCAAACACCTAACTAATTATAAATCAAATACACCTCTTAATTAGAGGTAAATCCAAACTAGGAATCCTAATAACATTATAATTCTATTAATATTAGAACTCTATATTCCAACAGTATCTTAGATTTTTCTACAACAAAAGGCAAGAAAGAACCCAACACCTTCTCCTTGTATTTCTTGTGAAAGCTGAGCTCAAAGTACCGAACTTAGGATTGTGAATTAGGACCGTGATTGTAGGAATGGCCGCGATGGAAATTAGTCATCCCCTTCTCTATGCAAGTAAATCTCCATCTAATCTGGATTGCTTCGAACACATCCACAACCTCCTCGTCTCTATCCATTGTGACTTTGATGTTCTTCTCTTCCTCCAACTGAGCCACCTTCAATCACCTTGTAGATGGGAAGACGACTTTGGTGCCCAAGTAAGTTTCTGCAGCTTGATAGATTTGATTGGTGGAGAAGCCATTGTATTCTTCGATGACGATGGTGAATTGAGAAGAGAAACGATTGAATACCCTGTAAAGGGATGAAAAGAGGTAGTCTTGAAAGTTCTGGGGAAAGAGATCATTGGCAACTGTCCGGACAAGAATAGCTGAAGTAGCAATCGATGCTGCTGCAGATAGGACTGAGTTTGCTGAAGGTAAACATGAGTAGCAGTCATTTGAAGCCATTACCGATCTAAATATTCTAATTCCAATGAAATTTTCTCTGGCTGGGTTTGAAGGATTGTTGAATGTATCAAAATCACGAGATGATAAGCCCACGATCAACAAGGTCTTCTGATCAAGACAAAAAGTGATTTTCTTTTCAAGCAGAGAAAAATTAATAATAATAAAAGAAAACGAATTTGATGTCTACTGATAACAATGAAAAGAAGAATGGCAGATTAAAGCAATAGAAAGTAACTCTTATGGACAAAATCAAAGGAAGATAGAGGAAACTCAATTAGAAATTGCTAGAAATTTTAGTATTAAAGGAATACAAGAACCGACCTGCCAATCTTAGAG
Organism: Chimonanthus praecox; assembly: GCA_022113865.1. Taxonomy (NCBI): domain Eukaryota; kingdom Viridiplantae; phylum Streptophyta; class Magnoliopsida; order Laurales; family Calycanthaceae; genus Chimonanthus; species Chimonanthus praecox. The sequence continues at coordinate 42,273,143 of CM039095.1, forward strand.
TCCTTCCACAGCAAGGTTAGGATAACCGCTGACTAAATAATCGATTTACATTAAAAAAAAAAATTGACAACAGAATATAAAATCGATACTTGTTTTAGAATCACATTCCTTTCCGCGTTTTCCAAGTTTGGATTCCTTATACAATTCTAGAATCGCTTCTGACAAGAATTCATCGTTTCCATTGACTGTGTGAGTCTGAATTGGGTCAACAAGTCTGATGAAAGAGAGTTTGAATGGGTCAACAAGTCTGATGAAAGAGAGTTTGAATGGGTCAACAAGTCGTCTTCATTTAATGAATATAAAATGTTGGATTTCTCTTTTAAATGTTGTGGATAGTGCATCGTGAGCAAGTTGTGATAGTGCTATGGGTAGCAATGGGTCAGGTTGGGTTTAGATTTGGTTGGCTATCGGTAATAACAAATTTTTTGATTGACCCAACTCAACCCGACTTAACCTGAATTTATATAAAAAGTTTTAAAAATTAGAAAGATGAAAGAAATAATTACTTTAAACAGAAAATGGAACATAAGGACTTAGCTTTCACGTGAGCATATTGAGATTAGAAAATTGAGACAATAGACTAAGGAGAGCAATTTAGACATGGGCATTTTCTTTCTGCAGACACGGGATTCGCGATTTTTGGTGGAAATGACCTCGTTGCCCTTCCGCTTCAGCGTCATCTAGCCCGCTGCCCTTCTGCGTCATGCGTCGTCCATACGCGAGATAAAAATAGTTTTCCGTCGTTCGTACTATAAAATCGTTCAGACCATAGTTCATGTGTAAATTCAATCGTCGGGACCATCCTACGACTGTATGATTTCATTCCTCTCGGTTAAAATCGTCCGGCCTATTATTCATGTATAAAGTCAATCATCCGGACCATCTATATAAGTTATATATGATCATCTGGACCATCCACTAGAATGGTCCGGACGATCATAGGTGAGAGCCCGACTGTCATTTTCTAGTCCTCTCAGTTAAGATCGTCTGGACCATTATTAATAATCGTCTAGACGATCTAAACTGAGAATGTGAGTTTAAGTTTGAATCTCTATCCTTTTTCCCCAAATTACATTTTCGTTCCATTTTCCCCTCTCGAAACCCTTGGAACTGAAACCCCATTTCGAAACCCTTCTTCCTCAAACCCCCCTTTCCAAATCCTTCTTCCTCAAAACCCCCCCCCCCCCCCCCCTTTCCAAATCCTTCTCACTCAAACCTCTTTCCAAACCCCTCCAACTCAAACCCCCCTTTCCAAACCCTTCTCCCTCAAACCCCCCTTTCCAATCTCAAATCGAAGCTACTCCCTCAATCTCCTATCTCAAATCGAAGCGACTCTCTCAATCTCATATCTCAAATCGAAGGTAACTCTCTCAAACCCAAGACTCCTCTCTATTTTTTTTTTTTTTGAAATAAGTAGTATGGATTATATTGAGGGAGGTACATCAACATTTGTTGAAAACGATGAGTTTTATAATGAGAATGAGTTTGTAGAGGGATGTTATCCAAGTCGAGAGGATCTGGTTAAGTATGTTAAGGAGTTTGCTATTGCATAAGGATTTGTAGTTACCATCAAAAGGTCAAGTACTAAGACAAGACCGTTTTTCTTGGTTGCGATAGAGGAGGTACATATTGCAGCACTATTAATTTGAAAGATGATGAGAGGACAAAGAAATGATCCTCTCGCCTTGTAAATTATCCATTTGAAATGAGAGGAAAACAAATTGTTAATGCGTCATGGAAGTCGACCATTAAAAATTTGGAGCACAATCATGATCTGTCGAATGTATTATTAGGCCATCCACAGACACGATGTTTTTCAGATGAAGAGAAAACGAGGATCATTGAAATGAACGGTAGCAATATACCACAGCGCCAGATTTTGACGACCCTTAGAAATGAAAATCCGGACATTGGAGTGACAAAAACTGATTTGTAGAATTTTTTGTATTCTATTTGGAAAGAACAACTAAGAGGTCGTACTTCAATTCAAGGTTTGATTGATGATCTTCAAGAAGATGGTTTCCAGTACTGTCTTGACTATGACAATGACGGTCGCTTGTCTCATCTTTTTTTTTTTCACATGCATTATTAGTGGAACTTACTAAGACCTTACATAATTTTTTTTTTATGGATTGCACATACAAAACCAATAGATATCATATGTCATTGTTTAATATCGTTGGTGTTACAAGTTTTAATACTACCTTCTTCTCATGCTTTGCTTTCATAAGAAATGAGAAATTAGAAGATTACGTATGGGCTCTACAGATGTTCAAGAGGGTTTTAGGAGTTCATCACGAATTTCCAGTTTTAGTGACTGATAGAGATTTGGCGTTAAAAAATGCCATTGATTTGGAGTTCCTTAATGCAAAGCATATATTGTGTATTTGGCACATCAACAAAAATATTCTTACTCGGTGTAAACCTCTCTTTGAGAAAGTCGAAGTAAGGAATGCGTTTATATCCGAATGGAATGCATTGGTTGAGTTGTCAAGTGAATAAGCATTTAATATAACATTTGAAGACTTCAAACAAAATTTTAGAGATGATTCACGGGCAATAAACTATATAACAAGTACTTGGATTCCACATATAAAACAATTATATAGAAACAAGCGTTGGTGACCTCTACAGAGTTCAAAGAAAAATATTCAACGTCGTTCAAAATCAGTTTGAAGAATTCAAGGCTCAACTTGAGGATGAAAAACTTCGGATTGCTCATCCTGTTTCTATTCATTTCTTCGATGAATTGAATGACAATATATCTCATTTTGCCTTGAATGAGTTGTACAATCAATATGCTATGGTGGAATCAAATTCATTTTCTACTTACTGTACTGAAGAATTTACATCATCAATGGGTTTACCTTGTGCCCACAGAATGAAGTGGATAGAGAAGTTACAGCTGCATGATATCCATCCACAATGGAGGATCGATTTGATATCATTGAACGAATCAATCAACAATGAAATGAATCGGCATGGGAATCAATTAGATGTTGTATTTGAGAGCATTAAGAAGAAATTTGACAATTTGTCTTCATTTGATCAAAATGGGCTCCAAAATCATCTAAAAGATCTTGCCAGCGAAGGTATGCCTATCAGTCATCCTATCATTCAACATTCTAGAGGATGTCATCTAGGTTCCAAGAATGTAAAGTCCAAAAGTTCTACAAGACGAGATCCTTCTGCATTTGAAATTGTAGATAGTGAAACAACTGCAAGAAGATGTAGGATATGCAAGAATATTGGTCATAATTCTAAAACTTGTCCAGTTCGTCTTACTTCACAAGCATCCGCATCAGCGAGTATCGATTTAAATGTTTGCCTAATGTAGATGATTTTCGTGAATCATCCACAACGGGTTTGTCTCAAATATCCCAAGTAAGTGATTGTTAGAATCTGGTGCATTGTCTTATTATTTCTACATAATTATTACAGTGATGAAGACTAACATCTATTCTTTTTTCAACAGCCCATTGGTTCTTACACCTTCTATGACGAATCAACATATAACTCTTCTGAGGTGTCCCAAGTAATATCTTCACCCAATTCTCTGTATATTTACATTGTTACATGTATATAATTTTCTAATGACATTTTTCAAAATCTTATGCAGTGGTCTGGTAACTAAGAGATATTGGTGATTTTAGCATTGGTGGAATCAGTGAAGAGTTATAGGGTTTAGGGAGTATTCATTGAGCTTCATTGAACATATGTGCTGGTAATGGGTCAATGTTGTGCTGGTACTGGGTCAATGTTGTAAGCATACCTTAGTGTTTTGATTAAAGGAAACATTTTTTCTAATCAACAATTAGATTTACATTTTTATATGGAATTTGCCTTGAATGGGTTTAATTTGTAAATAGATTCATGAAAATTTCATTTATCAATCTAAAGACATATACAACACGTTCATTCAAAACACATATAGAACATTTTCATTTCGAAATAGGAAAATTACAAAATATTCCCTTTACATGTCCTTATCAAAATATGGAAGAACTATGGGGAGCTAGAAGCCTCTGCAGATGTAACAGGAATGGTGGGAGGATGAGTGGAGCCAAAAGCAGGTGCAGGTGTTGTAGCAACATCCTCAGGAGCAATGGAGACAAAACCAGATGCAGGTGCAACAGCAGGTGGTGGTTCAGCAGATGCAGGTGTAGCAGCAGGTAGTGGTTTAGAAGCAGATGGTGGTTCAGAAGCAGATGTAGGTGTTGCAGCAGGTGGTGGTCTATGAGCATATCCAGTCAGGCCAGTAGTGGAGCCGAAGCCACAACTTGTTGGACCTATAAAACATCGTAGTCCACCTTCACCAGGTCCTATATGTTCTCGTATTCTATTTCTCTGAGCAATTACAACAGACAACCTCATATTATCTACCACTTGGAGAGACAAAGTGTTAATCCTTGTGTCTTGACTCTGCATACATTCATAGATGTCATCAAATTTCTTATTCATGTTGTCATTAAGAGCCGAAATGCTGTCAAGAATCTGCTGAACTTGAAGTGCCTGAACTTGAGGTGCCTCAAGTTCAAGTGCCTGAACTACAGGTTCTTTTTCTGCTTTGAGAATCCACCGGTTCTGTGCATTGTCGAGTCTAAATCCCATTTTCTTCAAAGTGAGCTGACCAAAAGTATCAATAGGCTTCATAGCTATTTTATCTTCAGGAGGAAGATCAATTCCACGTTTTCCAAAGAAGTAAGAAAGTATAAGACCATATGGGAGACTACATTTCTCTGTCTTGAGGCAAGCTCGCATGTGATTTATGATTATATAGGAGAGGGATATTTGTTTGCCATTGAGGATGCACTAGATGAGAAAAATATCGAAGCATGACACATCGTTACTATACCCTTTTTTAGGAAAAATATTCTTTGCAATAATGTGATGGATGATTTGGGCATCAACTATTAAGTCCGTCAGAATGGGCTTATCATCTTCGGTAATATCAGTGCGCCCACACATTTGCTTGAGGGCACCCAAAACAGTGAAGCCATTAACATCGGTAGGCGATGTATTTGTTCCATACTTAACAATTGTGGCCTTGGAGAGATTGAACATAGTGTCCAATCTCTCACACGAAAAAAATATTTCACAACCTCAAACTTTGGATTCAATGGAGTATTCATCCCTCGATTTTATGTTTGCATAAAATTCCTTTACTAAAGTAGAGTACATATCCGATTTTATTTCTAAAATTTTTTTCCACCGAAGGGATTCAAAATACTATTTGGTTTTCAGTTCAAAGGGTGGAAAAAAGGAAAGATCGATGACTTTACCAAAGAGATAGGGTCGAGTGGTCAAATCATCTTTGTAGAGGGTGGTAGCTACCTCAGAGATGAAATGATTGGCGTCGGAGGTAGGATTTTTCCTTTGTTTCTTCTGCGCATTTGTAGAGGTAGATTTTCCCTTTCTCTTCGATGAGCATGCCTTTGATGCCATGTGTAGGTCGAAGGTTGAAGGTGGAAGGTCGAAGGTTGAAGTTCGAAGGTCGAAAATGAGGGAGTTGAGTGAGAAGCACGTCTGAAATCGATCGAACGATTGGAGGAAGGGAGAGGAATCATTCACACCTTTGGGGGAAGGGAAAGGAATCGTCCGCACCTTTGGGGAAAGGAAGAAGGAAGAGATCGATGTTTCGTTTGGAGGAAGGGAGAAGGTCCTTAGAATGAAGTGAAATGGGGAAAAATGGGTTTTAGGTTTCGTTTGACTATATAAGTTATATATGATCGTCCGAACCATCCACTAGCTTGGTCCAGACGATCTTAACTGAGAGGATTAGAAAATGACAGTTGGGCTCTCACTTATGATCGTTCGGACCATTCTAGTGGATGGTCCAGACGATCATATATAACTTATATAGATGGTCCGGACGATTAACTTTACACATGAATAATAGGCCGGACAATTTTAACCGAGGAATGAAATATTACAGTCGTAGGATGGTCCGGACGATTGAATTTACACATGAACTATGGTCCAAACGATTTTATAGTACGAACGACGGAAAACTGTTTTTATCTCGTGTACGGAAGACGCATGACGTGGAAGGGCAGCGCCCTAGACGACGCTGACACGGAAGGGCAGCAAGGTCATTTCCACCAAAAATCGCAAATCCCGTGTCTGCAGAAAGAAAATGCCCGTGTCTAAATTGCTCGCCTAGGCTAAGCTTTTTAACTTAGTGAGTACATGAGCTAAAATTAAGAGTTAAAAACTAAATAGATTGTTTAAATATTAATTTTTAATTCAATTTGATGAGATTCAAGTCCAATTTCGGTTTGGGATCCCTCTACCCAACCTGAACAGAATTTATTTTGGATTGGGTTAGTTCAATTTATTTAAGAAATGCATGACCCTTTTGGGCTAGGTTTGGCATGTTAAAAGTCGAGTAAAAAATTGTCACCTCTAAATATTGGAGCTTGACAACATTTATAATAGCACTTAATTCTCACACCTCGACCCATGGGATGCAAGATTTTTTTTTTTTTAACTATAATCATTCTCAACCATAACCTCACACGTTACTGGGGCATGTCATGCTTCTTGATACACGAATCTCAATACCACAATGCGGAAACATAAAACAATCTAAATCATCAAAGTTATTACAAAATCAAAAACCCAACTAGGGATTTAAATACATAAAATATTACAAATCCCAACCATAGAATAATGTAAAGGTCTCTCAGCCCAAGGATGTCAGGACTCTAATCAGTATACGAGGTCTTCCAGGGCTTATCCAACCCCTCCTCGAATGTAGTCCTTGAGATCCAAAAGGAATAAGGTAAATAGCTTAGTGAAGAAAAATAACACATATATATACACTCATCCCATAAATATACATACATATAACCAATATCACAAATATCTCCGATAATTTCAAATATACCATATTTTTATCAATAAAATACCAATCGCCGTTAATATCCCGAGATTTATCAGCACTGCAGTAAATTCTCGAAAGAATCGCGATAATATCCTAATAAAATATCGATAAATTCCTTATTAATATTTTATTTCATTGATATTTCTACTATTTTTTAAATATTGTACTTTCGGTGAAATTTTCCCTTTAATTTCCCAAAAAAATCTAAGAATTAGAAAATATCTCAATATTACCAATCGTCGTTAATATCCCAAGAACGGTATTTGTGACAATGGATATAACATAACATGTTAATCTCAATCAACGCATGTATATCAAAATCACAATATAAAAATATAGATTATTGAATATCAAGCAATCGCATGTTAACATTCCACAAAATACATTTCATTACTCGACAGTGTCCCCACACTTGTCAACATCCACCAAGGATGAATCCTTGATATGAAAACACACCATACCTCATGACAACCCGCAATGTCCTCCAGGGAGGTTCCAACTCCACTCCTAGACACAACATATTGTAGTCCTAGGTATTCAATTTGATCTACGGGATCCACCGGAACACCTACTGAATATTTGATCTACCCGATCAACTGAAACACATTGATTAAACTTGAATGTTCATTGAACATCGTATCTACCTGAACATGCATTTGTCGTGGCAATATAACCATAAATATTCGATCTGGTCACCAAATCAACCTGAACCGAAATATCTATGGCATTATGACCATAGGTACTCGGTCTGATTACCAAATCAACCCGACTAAAATACCTTATCATGGCATTACAACCATAGGTGCTCGGTTTGATCACCAAATCAACCTGAACCGATATACACCGAACATGGCATTATAACTATAAGTGCCCGGTCAAATCTCTACCAAACTACCCTAACAGCTCAGTAGTCTTAGGTATTCGATCTGATCTCATCCGACCAATTGAACAGCCTAAACCAACCTCTACCCATAGATCATCATGCTACAACCCTAGGCACTCGAACTCATCCAATCATTCGATATGCATTTGACCCAATCTCATCTGACCAATTGAACTGCACTATAGTCCTAGGCACATGATTCACAAATCTCTATGGCCCACTAAGTCATCATGTTACAAGTCTGATCTCATCCAACCAATTGGTACACACGGAACTCTGTCACTCAACAACCATCTACCTTCAAGTGGCTACATTTTTTGAAGGGAGCCCATATAGACACTCGGCTTTTCTTTCCCTACACACCTGATTCCAAAATTTTAAGTGAAATGACCCTTTTGCCCTTCCACTTCTGATTCCATCGAAACCATAGTCGAAATACCTTCCTTCGAACGACTGATTCCTTCCTTCGAACAAACCGGATATACACAAGAGAGGGAAAAAAACCAGTGGGCCCCACCGTTGTTAGAAACCAAATATCTTCCTTAGCCATAGATAGGTGGGCCACGGACGATCATGGTGGTGTCAATCCTAGGGTCAGAAGTATAGGATCCACTTGGATCTAACAAAAAAATCGAAATCATGGATTTTCGGATGCCCCAAACAACAGCTGAAGAAATTGGTCAGAGGAGGGTCCCACCATACTCCGATCAGAGATCTGATGGTACATATGGATAGACCATCAAAAAACAGAATGGGTATGGTGGGACCCGTGGGCAGAAACCTTCTCCTCACTTGATCTAAGGCCGAGAAGAAGATCTAGCAGCACGAAATTAGATAAGTTGATGGAAAAGGTTTCTGCCAGCGGGTCCCACCATACCCATTCTGTTTTTTGATGGTCTATCCATCTGTACCATCAAATCTCTGATTGGAGAATGGTGGGACCCTCCTCTGGTCAGTTTCTTTGGATGCTGTTTTAGGAGTCCGAAACCCAATTTTGTGAGTTTTTTCTTAGATCCGAATCGATCCTTCACTTCTCCACCTAGGACTAGGATCGACACCACCACCATGATCATCCCTAGCCCACTATCTAGGCTAAGGATGACCTTGGATTTCAGTCAACGGTGGGGCCCACGGTTTTTTTTCCTTTCCCAATCAATTCGATGGTATATCCTTTGAACGAATGGAAAACCCATTCGTTTGGTGATTCGTTGCTTTGAAGTGGAAGGGCAAAACGGTCATTTCACTTAAAATTTTGGAATCGGGTGTATTGGGACAGAATTTCCAGGGGTCTATATTTGTTCCCTTTTTTGAATGCGCACACGAATCTCAAATACCATAATGCCTTTCGGGATGTGTGCCCATACACATCTCAAAATGCGATAAGGCTAGTTGAAAGAGGTGTCCAGCATCATTACTCAACAAATACTCAGGACACAAATCTCTCCTCGTCCTGCAACAAAAGCATGCATCTCAATATTATACGCATAATTAACATATTAGAAAGATGTATATTGCACCCACCATTGGGTAGCTCAGCTGGTGGCTTCTCCCCTCAGGAAGGGAGAGGTCACGGGTTCGAGTCCCAGTGGCCCATACCTGGGGGCGTGGGTGTGATGGCACTTCCCCAGGAGTTTTACGAGGGCTATTGCCAAGGCGTAAGTTGGGATAGGTCTGAGGTTTCTCCTGAGTGTTCAAAAAAAAAAATTACATGTATATTGCATCCAATATCACTCAAAGCATGTTAATAAAACATGTAAATCACATATTCAGGAATGTTACATCTCTAACATGATATACATCTCATCATGTCTATTATACATCTAAGCTACACATATATGAAGCATACATTCTCAAAGTGTGTAAATTTTACACCCCAACATCTCATCCGGTAGATGGATTGGACCTCTGGAAATTTTAAACGATACTTACATTTAGTTTTTCAAACGGTTTTACTCCTTATGAATCTCATAATTTTAGTAAGTAATATCCATTATCAATCCAGCCCTAATCCATATCAGACCGTTCAATCATCAATGCATTTTTTACCTAAAATGTCATATAATATCATTTTATAGTAATATACAAAATACAAGCAAAACTATAAAATAAATAGGTGTGTTCTCCTCACCTAAAGTTTGGTGACGTTACACGAGCTCCTATGTTGAAAGTAGGGAGGAAATAAATCACATCGATCCAATAATGAAATACGGAAATCAGGACATTGTTGGTTTCACCGATGGTTATGGTGGGTCCGATCGAAGGTCACCATAGATTACAGAAATTAAGTAGAAAAACAGAAAAGAAAATAAGTAGAAGAAGAAGAGTGGTTCTGAAATCATCTCCGAAAACTAAAATTTCGAGCTTAAAGAAAATAAAGTAATTTAAAAAAAACACCCTATTTTGTTTTATTTTTAAGGTATACATTTTCTTAAACCAATGGAATAAATAAGAGGAACCCTTTTTTTAAACAAATAAAGGCTTGCTTTTTGTAAAAATAAAGGTAGAATAACACCTTTAGAAATTAGAACCCTTATAAATTTATATTAACCAAAATAAATTAATCAAAACAACACTAACTCATTTTAAATTTTAATTTGAAAATGGCCTAAACAAACCAAAACTAATAATATAAAAGACTCACCCAAAAACTGAACTCTATTTTCAAGTTTCACAAAATATCAAAGTATAGAAATAAAATATAGCTTATTTTTTTTTAAAAAAAAAAACCATTTCTTTGAGAGAGAATCATTTCTTGAAATCCATTTTTTTAAGTTTTTAAGTAAAAACATCAAAATAAAAACATCTTATTTTATCATTTCTTTTAAAATCTAAAACAACCCAAATCGAATAAAACAAAACAGTTAAACTTAAGTAAATAATTTCTGAAACCAATGAAACCTTTTAAGCTTAAAATCAAAACAAAACAAAATAACATAACATAAAATAATTAAATCAATCAATCTCAAATTAAATTAAATTTAAAAGTAAAACACCTGCTGAAAACTTAGATAGGCCGGACGATGGTGCTGTGCAACCGTCGCTGTGCAGGGACGTGAAAGAGCCCCTCTCTGTTTCAGAGAGAGAGAAAGAGAGAGGAAGCAAAGTTGCTGCCTCTCATTAAAAAAAAAAAAATTCAATTGGAGAGGGTTTTATAAAAGGAAATCTTGGGAATGAAGAAAAAAAAAAGGAATAGCCTGAGAAACAGTAGTGGATACTAGAAAGGCTTGGAGAGAAAAGTCAAAGGACACGTCCAAGCCTTGACAAAAGTGGGGCCCACTTGGTAGGCTTAAAAAGCAATGATTTTATTTATGTATTTTTGTTTTATAAATGAATTTTTCTTGGAGTTTTAATTTTTTTTATAAATACTTTGTACTAAACCCAGACTACTGATAAGATTTTGTCAAAACTCAAAAGTAAATATTCTGGGAAAATTTTAAAAATTTCGAGTGGGGACTTCAAAACTTTTGAGAGAAATTTAAACCGACTTGGAGTGGGTACTAACCAGTAAGCTGTTTCTAACTCTACTACAGAGAGAATAGTGTGCAAATTTTGACTCTTTAAGCTTATAAATTTTAAAACAGTGTCTAAGTTTTAACATATTTATTGAAAAAAAATATAATAACTAAATACAAAAATTCATATTTTTGCCATAACTTTGATCAAACTTTGGCTCGTTAGAAAACCCACAACGAAATTAACATGTGAGGAATGCTACCCTTTTATAAATGTTAAGGTTAGGTTTAACATCTACTTAAATCATCATCATGAAATTGTGACTTTAGACTCCAAATCTTCAAATTCGAATAAAGGATTTCGAAATGAAATCTAAGGATGTCCAACTCTTATTCTCACTATGAAAGGAAGGGATTGTCCTAATTCCAAGGGGACAAATTTATCGAAGAAAATAGGTGTTCTAAGAATTCAATTCGAATGTTAAATTTTATATACATAATTAAATTAAATTAAATGCAATTACGAAATTAAACATGATAAATTCAGATTAAAAATTGAAAAACCTTCTAATAAATCAATTTGAACGGGAAATTAAAATTTATAAAGCAATTGACATATGTAAGACATGAACCATGCAAGACATTCAACACTTGGATTAAAATTAATTCAAACAAAGATCCATAAGAAACCTAATCAAGACTCACCAACACTTTGGAGAGGCCCACATCACAGGGAATCTTTGCTTAAAATTTTCACTCAAATTCAATTGCTGTACAATATTCTGGCAAAACACTGAATTTATAGGCCTTGTTAGACTTAAAAAAAAAAAATAAAAGGAAAATCCAACTTAGAATCAGCAGGGCCTGCTAGCCCAGACCTGGCCAATTGGGCCTGCTACTTTATTGGTTTGTTTTACATAATTAAAGGGCATTAAAGAAAGGAAATTAACTCACTAATATTTACACAAGCCTGGCCATACCTGGGTTTAAATCCCAGCCCTTCGTTTTGGATTATTTCCCTTTAAAAAAGAAAACAGTTCAAAAGCTCAGTCCCATTAAGGTATGCTCAGCAGCAAGGGTCGAAAATTCAGCCGAACTGAGATTTCGGCCGAGATCTTTTTCTCTCTTCAAAATTTTTCTTTTTTGGAAATCTCAGTGACTTTTTTTTTGAAAATATTCATTAAAAAAAATAAAAAAGTTGAATATCAGCCTGGGCCCACAACCGATATTCGGTCAAAATCTTGGCCATATCAGCTAAATTTTTGTTTCTCTGGCCAAATCAGAGATCTTTTCGTTGCAACACTGGGCCAAAAATCAGGCCCAGATCACCTCAGATTGGTGCCACGTTCATGCAGACTATTGAATTTCAGCCACTAGTGGCTGATTAATTTCTGTTTTAGAACAGACCAACAATCAGTCTATACTCAGTCAAGATCAGCATTCGATGCCCATGGAAATCCTTCAGTTTTTGGATTTTCCAAATTCGATCAAAATGAGGCCCACATGGTTGACATCTGAGTTGACTGGGTTTTCTGCGATGTTGGCAGTCCAGGTAGGGTCCACGGATGGTGGATCAGCAGCTGATGTGTAATTTGAGTTGGGTCCATCCGGGAAGCAAATGGGTTTCGTCTATTGGGCTTTCCCAGAATGTCTCCCAAACGTATCCAGGCCCAAAATGACTCAAATGAGATCTAATTTGTGTAAAAGTGGGTCCATTGGATTGAATGCGATATCCCCTCTTTCCTCCATCTATTCTAAGTTCAATCCGGATAAAATAAATTCATAGATGCCCCATATTCATCTAATGGGCCTTCCCTGGTCATGCCCTGTTCAATGGGTCTATTGATGGCCGCATTATTTTTGCTCTATCCCATCCCTTCATAATTATGCTTTGTAAGTGAATAGAGATAGTAGGAAGAGAGCTCTACAAAATGAGTCTGGGCTTTTGACAAGCCATGTTAGAAGGGAAAAAGGGGGAAAAGGACAACAACACAGTAACATGGATAGATAAAGGTTCATGTGGATTATCTCATTATCAAAAGTTGGAAAAACATGGTAAATATTTCTCAAAAATGCATAGTCTCAATTAAATGTTAGGTTCTGTAGAGCCTGATCATTAAAGATGTATTGACAATCCTGTCAAGTGTCGAGCTTTGTGTTGAGCTTGTGGGGGGTCAAATGAGGGCAGCGCCTCCTTGTTCGGGGGGACAGAGGTGGAGCCCTCAAGCCAATTTTTTTTTATTGGAGGGAAATTTTGTAATTTTATACGAGAGAGAACCATGAGAGGAAATTGTAATCAAGAGCCACAACTAATTCTCTTTTGATTTCTTGCCTTTGAACATAGTGGATCGGTGTAAAACAAAGGGAATCACGTAAAATTTTCGTGTTATAGTTTACTTCTCTTTGTTGATTTATATTTTCTGTCTCGATATTGTTGTTTGTGTGGACGAGAAAGTGATTTTCTCCCAACATTAAACTCATGATGCACATTTGTGAAAATGAAATGTTCGGTGTCTCTTTCTAAAGGGGAGATCATATCATTTATTTATAATCAATATCAAATACACATGGATAACTTAAATTCAAAATAACAAGATAATTGTAGGTAATCAAATTCAAAATGTAGATAAAGCAAAATCAAATTCAAAAAGTAGATAAAACAAATCTAAAGGGATTTTGTCAGCGTTTATTGAATAATGCAAAGCTTGGAAATAACAGGAATGACAGATACAATGTGGCACATTGAATAGCCAGAGAAGATGAAGTGAATGAGTAGCACGTTGATTGACTGTTAATTGGATGAACCGGCAACACAATGACTAGTTGCGGAGATGAATTGGTAGCACACTAACTGACTACGAAGATGAAATCATCATAATACTAGATTTATATGGAAAAACCCCTAAGGGAAAAAAATCACGAGAAAAAGAGAGTATATTATTTCACTGTATTTTCTAATTACATTAGTGACATATTTATAAGTTAAAAAAATACAAGGATGAGTTCTAATCGAGTTAGGAGACAGTGTCCTAATTGAGTTAGGAGACAGAGTCACACTCGATGTCTCTTTCTGATTCAACACTAACATGGATGGAGACCTGAAAAAAAAAAAAAAATTCACGGACAGAATATTTTCTTTGAAACTGTAGTCTCACTGGAGCACCAAAAAGTGTGATCCCACATACCACCGCAGGAGGAGACTTTTTTTTATTATTGAATGAAAACCCGGTGCAAAAGAGGTAAGGTGGAATAAACTCAGCGAGAAGCTCCACTTTTGCATTTGAACTACTTCTGAGAGTTGAAGTGCGTGTGATTGCCCTTTTTTTTTTTGGGATGAGATCTGGGTTGGATTGCAAAGCGAGAGTCGCCGGAGGTAGCAGGGAGCGCCATCGTCGCCGAAGATGTAGATCGAGTGATCGGAGTTTTCTGGTCTGACTGCACAAAGACGCATGCATAGAAAACGGTGAGGACCCTATTTCTCAAAAAAAAAAAAACCATCTCCTGCGGGAAATCAACCTCCTAACCAAAGTTGAATTTGGAAAAATTCTTATAACATTCATCATTGATTAATTCCAAATAAATATGCATAAAATGATATTTAAAGAAATAAGAACAAATTGGAAAAGATATCCCTTCATTTTGTAGCTACCAATACTTTGAAATAGGTCAACCATAATCCATTAATCCTCTAACCCAATTAGGTGAAAATGGACCAAGACTTTCCCATGTTTCGTGTAAAAAAAGGCAGTATAAAAAATTTAAAAAGTAAAATTATATAATAAAATATGAAGAAAATAATGTAAACTTATAAATATATTTAAATTAATTTTATTATTATTTTACAATAATATAGATAAATAAAAATATAAATTATCATTAAGTAACTATTTATGTTTGTAATCTCAATTCATAATAGTGTAATTATCAAATACTAATTCAAGAATATTTGAACTTTACTCTAGAAAAAATCAAATACAATTTGAATTAGATGAATAATTCAAAAATACAAAGAAAAAAACTTGAATTCTCATTTTATTCAAAATTAAAGGTCAAAATTAAAAACACATAGACACACCGGGTCCATTTCATTTATTCTCAATTTTTTTGTCGTATAAAATAAAAATAAACTATATGAATTGAAAATATATTACTGAGACAACTGGACTAAATTTCAACCTAAAATTCAATTTATAGTCACTTGATTTTAATTGTCAAATCTACCAGCGTCGTTGAATTAAGGACACGTAATGACTTTCACCACTAATCAGGCTCCAATTTTTTCCTACTATAACTCATGAAGTCTATTTTTAGTTCTACTGTTCAATTTTATATGAAAATCTTAAAAATTTATAAAAATGAAATCTGAGCGAAATGGGTAGGGCCAAAATGGGCCAGTGTAGCCCATTTCACACAGATCAAGCTCCGGTAGGAACATTACAGAACGGGTTGAAACTGAAACTGATATGAGAACTGAACCCGATCCATTCCATTTTTCAGCCAAATTCAGAACCTAAGGTTCAAATATCGGCCGATACATATTGTATCGACCGATATATATCGGTTTTTTTAAACCGAGTAATATCGGCCGATACGATAAGTATCGGCCGTACATACCGAATATTGGCCGATATTCGGTCCGAAATATCGGTCACAATATCGGCCGATATTCATAAATATCGGTATTTAAATTTTTTTTTTTTTTAAAACACCAATACGGTTTTTCGCGGTTTTTTCACGGTTTCCGGCGGTTCAGGGTTTACGATTCTCATGGGTGCTCACGGTTTTTTACGATTTTTTGCGGTTCGTCACGGTTTTTTGCCGTTTTTTCATAGTTCCGATATCGGAGGAGAGAGAAAATACCGATATCGGTATGAGAGATAAAATTATCGGCCGATATATCGTCCATATCGCATATCGGCCGACCCGATTTTTGAACCCCTGTTCAGAACATTCCAGCGAAGCAAAATGAAATTGATAACCAAGAGTGTGAGTGCTCATCTTACTTGCTTGTGGGTGTACCCAAACATCAATACTCCACACAAAATAAAACTAAGTTTAGATTTTATGTTACTCTGAAACATGTTTGGAGACTTAGTAAGAATAATTTGTTGGGAATCTACAAGTATTTAAATCAACAGGGCTCACTCAAATGATCAGTCCATCTTGGAAAAGATTGGACCCAGATAGAACTTTTTATATATTTTTCTCTAACTCATTTTCTAATGCAATTATGAATAAAATTAATGTCCTGAACTAAGCATAGATGTGACCATGGCCCAATTGAGTTCAGGGCTTGAAAAATATGTTGGTTTATCCACATTATGGGCCTCAAAGTCTTCACTTCAAGTTGGGCCCATCTCTGATAGTTGGGTCACATTACAGAGCATGAGATATGCGTATCATAGGGTCCAATGTGCCTTCCCATTTGCTCACAAACATAGCAGGTCTGGGGCACACTTTGAACTTGGGCCGCCTTCTGTTCGGGCTTTTTCTCTTCTGTCTTCTTTTCTTCGGCCTTCTTCTGGCCACCGGCATCCTGTTTTGGTGGAGGGGGAGGTGGACCGACGCTGACAACCTCGGCCGATTTCCCGGCTTTCCTTGTCCGAACGATGATTTCAAACGGGTCGGCATCACCGGTGACTGTTAGAGTTCCCTTGGCAGCATCAATCTCTACTTTATCTACTCCTGCCAAAATGAAATTTGAAAATTTGGATATGAATTTGTCTGAGGGTCCGATGCATGTTCTTCCCAGACAGGAACATGGGACAAAGAAGATTGCATATTTATGTTGAAAATAAAGAAATTATTTGAATTACAATGGTAATATTCTATATATTTGAGCTTTTGCACCTTTTTGAAATGAAAATTTCTATAACATAAAACAAATATAGAGAATAACAATGACACTCTGTTTTCTTATTTGGAACCTGATGATCGTTCTGTTCTCACCACCCTGTTGATCAATGGGTGGAGGGATTGATTGATCTGATTGGATTCCTGAAAGGTGGGTTTTGGCTGTGTTGGAATATATTTAGCTGGATTCTTGAAAGGTGGGTTATATTCGATTTTTTTTAAAAAAGAAATAGTACCGGAGTGACAGAAAATAGATGAGAATGCCAATGTTTTTTATAATATGAGACATTAGACATGTTTTTTTGTTCATTGCAATCATATAAAGGGTGAAAAAAGTATATTGGTGTCTTCTTTTATAAAATACAACAGTATTTCTATAATTCTATCAATTTTCAAATAAAGAACGTCAAGATTTTTTATAATGTCAAATGGAAAAATAAAACCCAAAAACTATAAAATCTTGAAATAGGAAAATGGGTATTTAGTGGATTAAAATTGTAGGAACTGGAGAAAAAACCCAATTCATGTAATCTATTAATCATAAAAAATACAGCATTGAAATAAAGATCAATCCTCAGTCTCAACATGTGATAGATAAGCAAATAAAACTTCTCTAAACATAAAATATGAGGATCTCTTACCTTGTAGACCTGATACTGCCCTTAAGAGCTTCTGCTTGCATTTTTGGCAAGAAATATCAACCTTGAGAACAGTCCTCTGCACCATGGGAAAGTGCTTTCCTCAATCCCAAACCTAATGACAATTAATTTAGCTGTAAGCTGAGATTTAGAGGGTTGAAGAGATCTTTGGGTTGTTCACCTCCCCAAGAATCTTCTTAGAAATATTTTCCAACAACAATGCTGGTTTATGTCATTTTTCATTGTCTTGTATGTCAAAGAAATAATATGATAATGCACCAAGATACCAATGCCTGCAGAAAATTGAGAATTTTCATAATTTTCTACCATTGGTTTGATTATATCTATGAACTCGTCTTGTTTGAAATGGTCATGCTTGAAATTGATTATATCTATGCACGGTCTTGGATTAAAAAAAGAAATCACAAATGTTCAACGTAGAGGCCTTGTTTGGATGAAGGGGGTGTAACTCTTCATTACCCTTATTTGGTAACTAAGGAATAAGAGTAAAAGATCAACGTTTTATCCTTCCTCTCTTACTTTTGAAAATCCTTTCCTTCTAAGGGATTTTCATATTTCCTGGGGTAATCCCTGGTCAGGGGTAACCCCGGCAAAATTTATCCCTTATCCAAAACGATAAGATGGGTCGAGTTGAGTTGAATCAAATTAATTTTTTTACAGACATAATTTTGAATTAAAATTAAAATGAGATTGAATCGTACAACCTCTAGCTTGGGCATAATCTAATTTAATGCAAAGATTTTTAAAGTCAGCCACTCCATACCATATTATCCCATGCATCTAAATTTCTTGAAAAAAAGAGATGTGATTCAGGGTCACCTTTATTTTGATCAATTTAGCTTGGTGTTTGTGTTTTTAAGATCCCCACTTCTACAAATGTTGATTTCAATTTGTAAATATATGTTTTTTTTTTTTTTTAAATTAAGTACGTATTAATGCTTGAAAATAGTCATTAAATTAAGAGTAAGTAGAGAACATTAAATTAATATCAGGTGATTACTCTTATTGGTTTTCTATTTTGTTAGATATTTTTCATACTTTTTTATATCAATTAGCTAGTCTTCAAACTTCAAAGGTCTAATACTATATAAAATGAATTTCTATTTTCCTTTTTACAATATTTTTCTGCAATTTTCAAAAAGATTTTTTTTTTAAAAATAGCTGATATAGCCTTGTATGGGCCATATCTACGAGCTATTTGGGGTGGTATCGTATCCTGCCGTTTCTTAAATCCTTATATAACACTATTGATTTCTCAAGATAAAAGAAAAATAGTTCTAAATATCTTCTTTTAATAACTATTTGCAAAATATAACTAATTGTATCAAATCAATAATACATTTAAAACATATAATTGACAAGTGGAGACCAATTTTAATCATAAATGGGTATATAAAACGTCAAGTCTAACTTCGAAACTTGAGCCGATCGGACCCAAATGACTCATCATGTGAACTCTAAAATTGTAGGAGTAAATAATTTATGTTGTCACCAATCACCGGTTATAACATATATCAATTCAAGGGTGAATTGATTACTTCAGTCATCTGCTAATATTTTGATGACACGAGACATTGTCTAGTACTGTAGTGCTAAAAGATCTATCTATGAGGTGTGAATGTTGACCAACCCAAGTCGCATTTTTATTTAAATTTTTTTTTAAAAAAAAATAAGCGTGAGTAGATTATAAATTCTAACTAACCAAATCTTCCATTAATTAAATAGGACCGAGTCTGTTATACCACTTTAATATCTTAATGGTTGCAACTTGATTGTTTATTTTGGTAGATATGCTACTAATCTTTTGCCTCCTGGCCCATCTCACTTTTCTTATCTCTAATCCAAGGACAGCATTATATTAAGTTAGCATTATAAAATATAAGATAGTTTATATTCATGTCTCTGTCTTCTTCTTCAATTACAAAGATAAATTTTATACTCCCTCTGCGAAATTATAAAGGTAGAATAAGTAAAGTGTTACATTTCTCCATTACTTTCTCTTATGTGATCATTGGTCGCACATTATCTTTTTACTTATTTTTTCTTGATTTCATAGAAAAATAAATTATATTAATTGAAGTTAAACTTGTGTGTTATAAGTGGACAAAATTATATCCTTAAAATTATTTTTAGCCACTATATCTTAATGATTCTATATTCTTAAAAAAAAAAAAATCAAAGATGTCTATTGATCTCATCTATTAAGATCCAATAGCTATGGGACTTAAATATGATAAAATTGTAGTCCATCAGGTGTACCTTTAATTTATTTTTAATGGGCTTTACAAAATTTTTTAAAAAAAAGTAGATGAGGTGCAACTCATGTGATTAGTCGCTCAATCAAATTAATTATTGACCCACTTTTATTCATTGTGATAAATTTATCTCAAAGATCTTCAATTGATTATGTAACCTAAATAAAATAATTTTGATCCAATTATAGAAACCAACCTTTTAATCTATTTGAATTTTCATGATTGCAATTTTTTTTTAATCACTGAACTTTTGTATCTTAGGAGGAAACCAACTTTATTCCATACGATGGGTCTTTGAGTAGATTTTTTCATCCATAGAATAGATTTCAAAAAAAATTCATATTTTTAACGACTATAACATTTAAAGATTAAAAATAATAATTTAAATATATTAAATTTTAAGAAGTTTGAAAGTGTGACTTAATTGATTTAATCAAAGTGATTTTTTAAAGGTCAATATATTCAATGAGTGACATTTTTAATATATTCATCACTAATTTATTTGATGAATCTTATATTTAAATACTAAGTGTAATACTTCACACATAAGTGTGCATGTTGTCATCTCTCATTGAATATTTAATGGCTGACGGATGTGAGTAGAAATGTTATCCCATGACAAGAGTTCACTGGCAATTTTAGATGTCTCGTGTCATTGCTTACGAAGGTACCGTAATATGTGAGTAAAAATGTCATCCCATGACAAGAGTTCACTGGCAATTTTAGGATGTCTCGTGTCATTGCTTACGAAGGTACCGTAATAAGTTTAAGTATAGTTGACTTGAATGGTACTCGGTGTTCCTATTTGTTTAGACGAAGATGTTTATTTTAAACAACATTTTTCACCTCCTTTGTCTCTACACTCTTGTTTGACAACCATTAACTAGGGTAGGGATCAATTGAATGGGGTGGTATGTACTTCATAAGAAATTGTTTTGTTTGAATAAATTAAGTCATTTTTTAAGATCATACAAGTTTAGAGAGTAAAAACAATTTAAAATATAATTATTCTCACCTCTAAAATATAGAGTGAAGATATCTCATATTATAAAATAATAGTAATTTCAAATGGTTAAATTTTGAAAAGTTTAAAAAACATTACCCATTAATTAAATCAAGACAAATTTTGTTGGATCATATACTTAAATATATATATATGTGACGACGTGACTTCCCCAACAAGATATTGTCCGCTTTGAGCCTACCTCACCCGCACGATTTTTTATTTGGGCCCGGCTCACTTCCAAGCCTAAAAGGTGTCTTGTTTGGGAGAAGGGTTCTTCTCTCTTAAATCCACCCATACACCCACCTTCCAGGGCGATGTGGGACTCTTTCCCACATGCTCATGTGGCCAGGGGTGTTACAATCTACTCCTCTTAAGTCCAAAGCCGTCCTCGACTCGCCCACAACACACAGGCAGAGGACCCACACAGGCAGAGCATTGAACCTATTCTAATACCATTTATGACGATTCGACTCATCCAACAAGATATTGTCTTCTTGGAGCCCACCTGACCCTCACAAGTTTTCATTTGGGTCTGGCTCACTTCTAAGGTCAAAAGGCAAATTGCTTGGGAGACGCACTCTCCCCTCTTAAATCCACCCATACATTCACCTCTATGGGCAATGTGGGACTCTTTCCCACATACCGAGGTGAGCAAAGGCATTATAATATACCTTTATACTAAACCCATCGCCAACCTAATTGGTGGGCTTCAACTATTCATTGACGTAGAGTGTGCACCACAAGTAGGAGCACGTATAAAGGGTGTATAGATGATTACTAGACTCACATGCAAGTTGATATACACTAAAATAAAAAAAGATAAAATTTTATCTACAAATAAGCATACAACATTATGCAAAGTTTATCTCAATAATAGACTTAGTAAACTTAATTTCATTCAAGCAAGTTGTATTGGATCTTTGAGTTGGCCCTATATAATGCATTGCAGAACAGTATCGAGTTTAAGGGATGAGTGACTAAGTCGATGATTTAGGATGGTTTAAGGTCAATGATGGTGGGTTGTTTGGGGATAGGAATAAGGTTTGACTTCGTCAACTGGTCAACAGCCCAAGGACCACAGTTTGGGGAAATTATAAAAAAGAAAAGGGAAACAGAGAGGAGAGGTGGGCGAAGGAGGGTGTAGGTTGAGACACCGGTGATGGAGAAAGGAGAGGGAGAGCGGTGGTTTGGTTGAGAGGCAGGCGACTTGGCGATGAGAACAATGGCTGAGGAAGGGGCGAATCTAGGAATCTAGGTCGTGGACGCTCGGCCATGGGAATGGTTGGAGTGGTAGGGACGTTCGGAAAGGAATCAGTGAGAAGAGTGGTTAATCGACCAAGGGACCCACTTTGATGGGGTAATAATTAAAACAAATGGGAAAGAGGAAAAGAGCACTAGGCAGGGAGAAGGCTGTTGGGTTGGAGCGATGAGGTATCTGGGCGTGCGATGGTGTAGGACGATAGCAGGGAAACTGCTTTTGAGGTAGTGGTGTTAAACAAACAGCGAGCACCGAGTTGTGCGGGAAAATAGAATTGGGGCTATTGGATGAATCTGGCACGACAATCATTGTGGGCATGGCCGGCTAGACACAAGTTGAGGTCTAAGGCAAAAATTCTAAATGAAGCTTT
The DNA here is from genome assembly GCA_022113865.1 of Chimonanthus praecox. Taxonomy (NCBI): domain Eukaryota; kingdom Viridiplantae; phylum Streptophyta; class Magnoliopsida; order Laurales; family Calycanthaceae; genus Chimonanthus; species Chimonanthus praecox. The sequence continues at coordinate 42,295,765 of CM039095.1, forward strand.
CTTGGTATTTAACATATTATTATAAGTAATATTTAATTAAAATTTTAATTATATTTAATAAAAAGAATTTTCCTTTTAAGATTTCAATTCTTACCACTCATAAGTTTAAAGTCATGGAGAACAAAAGTAAAAAGAACAGTAACATATTAAGATAAAAATCTAGGCGTCAACGTAAGATAAATAGTTAAATAAATAAAAGATTTGAGCCAGTTTCAACCATGTCCCATTTTTTAATTCAAACAACAATTTGAATAGTAAAATCAGTGTTATTAAATTGTTTAGCTCCAGATTACCCAATATTAAATTGCATTTATTCTAGGTTGTGTCAGAGATATATATAAGAGTGGAATTAGTTTATACATGTTGGATTTTTATACAATAAGTAAATGATAAGGGAAAGCAAAAAATAGCAGACATCACCACTACTTTCTTCTGTCTACTTTAAAGAAAAAAAAATCCAAAACAACCCTCTTCAGACGCTGCTTGCCCTCAGCGCCTATTTTTCCAGATGTTTTCCAGATCCCACCCAATCCAAATCTGTTTACAGCGATTTGCCTATCCCTGCTTCACCATGGTCGTTGCGAGATCTCAACCCATAGATCTAGATATCTGCTGCAGTACTGTTTGATCCCAGATTTGAAATCTTCCCCTCCATTCCTGATTGCACACAGCAAACCTCATCTTCCACAACTACATGGGTTTTTCGATGAGAGAGGATCGGATGGGTTTTTCTAAGAGTTAGACTTAGGGTTTTGCCGTGGTAAGCAGTAACTTAAAAAATTGCTAAACTTTGGGCCTTCGCTAAGGCGACCGCCTTTTTGCTTACTAGTTAAGCTGGCCCTAATTGTAGGACTAGACAACGCAGCTAGTAGAGAAATACCACTCCTGTTCTTAGTATAATAACCCCGAGTGTGATATTGTCCACTTTGGGCCTACACTGTCTGCACGATTTTGTTTTTTAGTCTAACCCACCAAGCCTGGCTTAAAGGGCTTCACACGAGGGAGAGGGGACTTCCGTCAAATAAGTCCCCCCCCACATCCCATCTGGGCGATGTGGGACAGCAGTGGCATCACAATCCACCACCCTTAAAATCAAAACCGCCCCCGGCTCAGCTCAGCTACAAGACATAGGGGGGCCCACACAGTCCTAGCCCATAACCCACAGGTCCGAGGATCGAAGCCTTGCTCTGATACCACTTTCTAACAACCCCGACTCGACTTCCCGAGTGTGATATTGTCTACTTTGGCCCTATACTGCCCGCACAGTTTTGTTTTTCAGCCTAGACCCACCAAGCCTGGGCCAAAAGGCCTCACACAAGGGAAATGGGGCTTCTCTCAAAGAAGCCCCCTCTCACATCCCCATCTGGGCAATGTGGAATAGCAGGGGCATCCCACTTAACAAGATTTGGTTTCTCGAATCCAGGAAAGATGAAGGAAGAAGAAGAAGTGAGAGAATAGGAATCCACTCGAGAAAGAAGAAGATGAGAAACATGAATCCACCAGAGAAAGAGGAGAGGAGTGTCAATCTCAATTTTCCATTAATAAATCATTGTCTCAAATGCAACCTTTAATTCAGTATTTATAGGAAATCCTAACCCTAAAAAATAGGAAATAAATTAAAAGAGAAAATAACTAAAAAAAAGAAAAAGATGCTAAATAATAATTTTACAATTGGGGAGTAAAATAAAAATAAAAGGAAAACTAAATAAAAACTAATTTTCTCCAAGAGACCGGTGATCCGTTCTCCTTTGTTTCTCATATTTTAACTTTGGGCCTGTTCCAGCTTTGATTATTTGGTCACAGAGAATTACGCAATTTTCTTAGGGACCTATATAAGATATTTATGATGAAGTCTTGAGGTCCACTAAAATCTGAGTTGAGCCATGGTGTTCAAAATCTTTAGTAACTTTACAAGTGTGAGTCTTAACACTCATGACTTAGACCTATGGACACAGCCTTGGACTTCAATAATCTTCAAATCTCAGTTTTGAGTCTTCAAGGTCCAAGAGCCATTCGATGTTCAGTGATTTACACTGATGTCTATGATTGGATAAGCTTGATCTTCTTTTCCAAAGGACTTGATATCCAATGCATGTCTTCCCTTGAAACTTAAGAGTTTTTCTTCGTTACACTTGTCGCATCATAAACTTCCATTTGAAATATTAATTATCACAAGTCAATGGTTTGTTATCATCAAAATTACCTTATACCCTTGGATTGAAACCTTGGGGCTAACAACTTAGTCAATTAATCAAATGGTCAAAGGACCACAGCTTGGGGAAATAATAAAGAATGAGAAAGAAAATAAGAAAAGGGAAATAGAGAGGAGAGGTGGACGGGAAATAGAGAGCTGGGTGAAGAAGGGCGTGTATAGGGGCGAAAAGCGTAGGCTGGAACGCTAGTGATGGAGAAAGGAGAGGGCGAACAGTGGTTTGGGCGTGAGGCAGGCGGCTCGACAATGAAAACAACGACTTAGGAAAGGGTTGTAATGACCCGCCCACCCTGCACAATATTGTTCTCTTTGGGCTTGATACACCCTCGCGACTTTGCATTGGAGTGTGCACCCATATACTCACCCAAAATGCATTGTGTTTGGGAAGTGGAGAACGTTAGCTTATATCTAGGATTAAAAAGGCTAGTGTAGGTGATGTGGGGCAATTTCCATCCCTACCAGTGCCTGGCTGGCTATTTTTTCTCCCTCCACACGCCCACATAATGGTTTTTGTCACTACTCTCACTTCATGACTCATGCGCACATGCTCGCATTGCACTATTGTTACTCTCACTTCATGACTCATGCGCACATGCTCGCATTGCACTATTGTTACTCTCACTTCACGATCTATGTCCTTACCACTACTCTCATTTTGTGGCATTCTCCCCCACTCTCCATTTAGTGCGGGCCATCATAGGGGTGAATCTGGGTTGTGGACGCTCTGGCGTGGGAATGGTTGGAGTGGTAGGGACATTGGGAAAGGGATCGGTGAAGAAGAGTGGTCAATCGATCAAAGGACCCACTATGATGGGGTAATAATTAAAACAAATGGGAAATAGAAATAGAGCATTAGGTAGGTTGAACGCTATTGGGTTGGAGCGATGCAGGGGAGCACAGTTGAAGGGAAAGTGAAGGAAGGTACCTGGGCATGCGATGGTGGAGGACAGAAGCAGGGAGACTGGTTGTGAGGCAGTGGCGTTGGAAACAAGGGCAAGCGTCGAGCGGTGAGGGAAGATGGAACTTGAGCTATTGGACAAATTTGGCACAGGACAACGGTCACTGTCGGACTGAATGGAGCATGTGTAACGCCCCGACCGGATGGTGGGCCCAAAATGCTGTTATTTTTTGTTTTTTTAATAATCTCCAATCAACCACAACCTAGTTGGGTTGGATCTTCAAATTTGCCAGAAGTCGATCATAGAAAATATCATACATGCTCTTCTCACGTGGACTCAAATATGTACCATATGTTCCCATATATTACACAAACAAACATATCCATTCATCTCATTAGAGTTACGAACGAAAACATAGTGATTTACATACTTAGATTTATAGTACCACAAATGGTACTAAAATCAATAAGACATCATTTGCATGAAAATAAACATAATAAACATATTTCCCATCATCAGAAAATACAACTGACTGCAAAGGGTCCCTCATCTTAACTCAGAGGTAGAGGTTCCTCATCTTCAGATGTTAACCCTGCAATGTAAGGGATGTGAGCTCCAAGCCCAGTGAAGAGATCTTAAAATAACACATTCATCAACATTTACATGTTAAACAATGCAGTCTAATCATAATAACAATAATGATCTAATCTTACCATTTAAAATCACAGTCATCTACTCATGAATAGTCTACCTTACCATACTTATCAACTTACCATAAATGGTCTCATATACAATTTTACCTGAATTCATAATTGGTCTACTATACCAATTTATCAAGTCACCATCACTATCATCTCACTGCCATAATACTATCATACCACTGCTATACCACTGTCATACTGCTGCAATGACACTGACATACCACTTCCATACCACTGCCCAATGGTTTCGCATATCATTATTATACTTGAAATTATAATTGGTCTATTATACCAATATTTCAAGTTATCCGTGATACTGTCATGCCACCGTAACACCAAAGCACTACACTAACTATAAATGAATTAAGTCCTGCCACGGTCAAAATGTAGCATCTTGCAAGAACATCTCTGACACACCTGGGTCGGTACTGACACACATGGGCCAGCAACTGACACACCTGGGCTAGTAGATGCAAACCGACGCACCTGGGCTGGTAATCGACACACCTGGGCCGATAATAGTGATAATAGTTCAATAGTTAAGGGTACGTGGAGCCAGTATCAATATCATAAATGCTCAAGTTCTCACATCGAAGTATCTTATCAATAGTATCAACTTCATATTTCAATCTTCATCATAACATGATGCTCAAGTTCTCACACCATAGAATATCATTATCAATATTACCTTCATACTTCAATCCCTCATCATAACATAATGCTGAAGTTCTCACATCGGATAATATCATCATCAATATCAATACCATGCATGATAAACATCATTAGTAATAATATGAACATATCTTGGCAATTTATATCAAGTTTAGGCATATAAATGGGTTCATTATTCGTTTATAGACTAGTAGACCTCGACTCCTTGATACTGTGTTATGCTTCTGTTTTAACAGTTAGAACCAATTTTCATCTCTCACATGGAAGTAGTGTCAAGTCTCGCATTCTGGCATATTCGGTTTTTTCCATATCATGTATAATCCATGAAACCACTCATTGCACTAGATTTAGGTTTACAAAATCTGATTTACAGATCTCGTATTATTAAGTCTCCTTACAGTAAAACGTAGAGTATCGCGGGTATCTATTACACAAATAAAAAAATAATGAATATACATTCATAATCAATTATAATACACATTCATAGACATTAAAACATACATTCATAGTATTTCAAATTTTTCTACTCATTTTCTGAAAAACTCCAAGGGAAATGGCTGTGAGTCCTCATAGTAGGTTACTGCTCCTTTATAGTTAATATAATCAATCAAACAATAAAGTACTCAGTACCCAGTCTCATATTGAGACTTTGCCCAGAAGGTACAAATAAAGATGCTCAGGTCACTACACATATTGTCTTCTGGAATTAACCATGAAGACGTATTGAGTTAGGCCTAGAGAGATAAAAAAAAAATCACTCAGTGCCCGATCTCTTCTTTTCTACCGAGCGGCGAAGTTAATTGCTCAGCTACTGATGAATATCAGGCTGCGTTTTCGCTGCACCACAGATAGAGGGTATCGGCTTAGAAGTGAATACATAATATAATAAGATAAACAATGGTTAGTATCACTTTTAACTTAGAATTATAGGCCATTTCAAATTATCATCAAAGATTAAGATAATATCTAACACAAATCTAACTTAATCAGTTTAAACAAAACTTTTAAAAATCAGCTATGAGTTCCTCAGAACTAGGTATTGTGGCTTCAGAACTGCCGAGTCACTGCCTAAATTCTAGGTTTTATCAGACCCTTCAGAACTTCCGAAGTTCAGGTCTCGGAGCTTCCGAGCTTGTTCCGAACAAAAAACAACAAAACAGGAAAAAATTGGTCTTGATCTGCATCAGAACTTGTTTGAGGTCTGCTCGGATTGTCCGAAGATGTCCTCAGAACGTCCGTGTCTTGTCCAGCAGAGGTAGAGAAAATGGTTGTCCTCTACTTGCTTCAGAACTTCCGAATGTAAGCCTTCGGAACTTCCGAAGACTAATTCTCAGAACTTCCGAGAGTCGTCTTCTTCATGCAGTCAGTTGCAGACTGCTGTGATGGGACAATCCACTTGAAATACGAATTAAAAAATAGTGGGCTTCCTGAGTTCGTTTTTCACAACTATCAGGTTAGATATGTTCTACAATCAGTTTAGTATAATTTTGAAATAAATTAGATAATCAACAGATAAGAAAAACCTATGATTTTAAGAATAAAACCAGTAAAACACATGAAAAATCAAAGTTTCCACTAACTTTTAAAATTGATTTTGAGATTCAAATCTAAACCAAATTTAACTCTGTTTTATCCTAAACATGCTAGAATTTGAAAATGAATTTAAAGGTTACCTTCGCTTTCGAAATTAACAACCAATTGCGAAGAACGTATGGAAAAGGTAGCAACTTAGAGGAAGAAGAAGGGGATGGAGCAACAAAATGAACTGAAGATTTCATTTGCTAAAAATCTGTTTGAATAGAGAATGAGCCTATCCCTTTCTATAATGCAAAGAATGAAAGGATAAACATTATCCAAAGTTTTGGAGAAGCATTAATTAATGTTTTAGATGATGTTTATCTGAAACATTATCCAAAACATTATCCTTGATGTTTATTTAAAACATTATCCTTGATGTTTATGCAAAATATTATCCAAAACATTATCATTGATGTTTATCCAAAACATTATCTTTGATATTTATCCAAAATTTTATCCTTTTATTTTTTCTAATTTAATAAATAAAGTTCAGGTATTTACAATTTTGCCCTTCCAACTTCAACGAATTGGATCAATGAGCTGTGGAGCTCAGATTGGGCTAAACTTGGACTTTTCAAAAAACTCAATCCGTAATCTTCATGATTAACAGATAACAAAACATGATTATTTGCACAAAATCACACAATTAGGCCTAATTATGGGTCAGGGTATTACATCATATAGTAGAGAAACATCGTTCTCATTTTCAACAGGATTTGGTTTCTCAAATCCACAAGAAGATGAGGAAGAAGAAAAAAGAGAATAGAAATCCACCCAAGGAGAAACGAGAATCCACCCAAGAAAAAGGAAATGATTTTCAATCTCAAATTTTCATTGATTAATCATTGTCTCAAATACAACCACTAATTCAGTATTTATAAGAATACCCAAGACCTAAAAAATAGGAAATAAATTAAAAATGAAAATAATAGGAAAAATAAAAAGTAACTAGATAATAATTTTACAATTGGGGAAATAAAATAAAATAAAGGAAGACTAAATAAAAAATAATTTTCTCGAATTTGGGTCATCCGAGTTTTCGATTTTCTTTAGCAGAGTCGTGTCAATTGTGGGTTGTTCTACATCACTATCAAATCATAGTTAGGGTGTGAACTCATTAATAATTGGTTCAATCAACCCAATACAATTCACAATCTGTGTTTACTGTTGCAATCATACAATTGTGGATTTAATCATCATCGTCATCGTTAAAATCCCATTTGTAGATTTAGTCTTAAGGGTGACAAATACGAAATCAGGCTACAAAAATCGTTAAACCCAATTGTGATAACATCCTTAAATAGAATAATTATAATTATCATATTGATGATGATATTTATACATACCATAGTTTCAAAGTCTAATAGTCTCTTGGCTCTTTAGTCTAATAGGCCCTTGGCTCTTTAGCCTCTCTCTCCCCCTCCTCCATCTAGCACGTATATGCTACTTTGGTCCTTAGTATTAGAATTTAATATATCTTAAATTATATGTAAGACATTGGATCAAGGTTACTAGAATTAAATCCTAATAACATATCTTAAAGTCAATAATAAGGAAGATCACCTGAAACCCTTCGTTTCGACAAGCTGCGTCATTAACATGAATTTCGATTATCTCTAATCAATTTATACAGTTTAATATAATCTAAGCATTTTCAAAGGTGCAATAGAGATCTCTTGTTACTTCATTATTTATGTGTCACGCTAGTCATAAAAGAAAGAAATTAGAAATAATTTGCCTTCAAAGTCTAAAGGTGTAAGGTGCTCAACCCATGGCTATAGTGCTCAATCGATGTCTTATTGGGCCCAAACTTGACCCATTAACATTTACAAGAAGAACAATTTGGCCCACAATCTCCAAAGCCTGAAAAATCAAGCCTTTCACTCAATCCCTTTCCTAGAAGAAATGTTTAACAAAAGTTACTCTTAATTGTTTCCTAAAATAAGTATAGTATATTCTTAGAGAAGTTCTACAACTTGCAGATGTTAGCTCATTAACTATTTAAGTCTATTCTATCTTAATAAACTTTCTAATGCATTACTTGTCAATGTTGATTACTATGTTTGTCAATACTGTAGAGCTCAATATTCTTGTTATAATGAGCACTCTCTTTTGTTCAATAGAACTCTTTATTTAGCCAATAATGAATACACTTGAAAAGGTAGACAAATATTTGTTCAACTATTTATAGAATATATCAATATCATTTTCAATTTTCTCCATTAAATGCAAAATAATAGATGTCATATTCCTTAAAAGTTTGAAATGAATCTTCCACAATGATATGTATGCTTATATGACATGGACACAATGTGCATCCATTAATTGTCTCGCATTGATGGAAAATGATCATGTGACATGTCGTGCCTTTTACGATCTAACCTGCAAATATCCGCCACTCAATTCAACTGAAAAAGAAGAAGACACACTTTCATGCCCTACTTGTCATGAATTTTATCATCGGATTTGAATTCATATCACTCATGTATCTTTCCATTATATGTTCAATGCTACATCCAAATTTGATGATATTTTAGAGGTTAGAAGTGATTGTTTGTTTAAGATTTTGACTTGTGAAAATCATAAATGAGACCAAATACATGCCAAAGAATATTATAATCCATCTACAATATAAATTGAAGCGCTCTCACACACAACATACACCGACACGTGATGCGAACTTTAATTCTTATGATATGATCTTGAAATCTTCCTTTGATCAAACTTTGAGAGTCAAATATCTTGCTTTTGGAACAACAAATGATTGAATCACAATAAAAAATTTCATCTATTCAAATTCATTCAAATTTTAGATTTATAAGAAAATGATTTAATGATAATAAAAAGGATTACAAAAATGTCTCCCGCATTCAAAAATAGTTTATACCATCCTTGCTGGATTATATGACTAAGTCAACTAGTCAAGTAGTAATACCAACTTCTTAAGTAAATTTCTTTAATTCCAAAAGAAAAAAACATTTTCCTCAATAGTAGTGATATGTGTTTAAGAAAAGGCCTGCTTTTAAGTATAAATTACTTTGTAAGTGAATTTCTTCATGTGGAAGGAAATGAAATGATAGTGATTCGATTGGCTTGAATATTCTTCTTGCATTGATGGCATAACTACTAGAAAAGTTTTTGTACTCTCTAATGTTATGTAAAAAATAGAAAGATAGATTGATAGATGGAGAGAGAGTTGTCGGGAGAAACTTATCTTCATGTAAAAAAATTCTTATTTAAAGACCAATGGTCTTTTATGGTACAAGTTTATTTAATGGCCAATGGTTTTTTATGGGATAAGTGGGGCAAATGGTTCAAGGGCCTAGAAATTACAAAGCATGTGGTTGGGTATTGATAATGGACTAATGGCTAAACTCAAACAATGTACGAAAAGTAGTCTTGAGATGGTGTGGTGTAAGAAATATTAGTGTTTTTTATAATAAAAATTTCACTTATTATTATCTAAATAGTAAAAAAATACTGTAGAGATTAAAAAAAAGTGATTAGTAATGTAGCACCATCTTTCGAGAGTCACATTAAAATGGAGAGAGATAGAGAGAGGGAGAGATATTTCCCATATGTTCATGATACATTTTGTAAAGTAAATCTTATTTTTTATAAAAGAAAATGACTTTATAATATATTTAGTTTAAAAATGATAAGGAATAAAATGAAATTAACTAAAGAAATTTGAGCTTAGGATCAGTCAGAGTTCATTTAACCCATTCTATTTTATTTTCACTATTTTCAATCTACTAGACACACCTAAAGAAGAAACACAAAACAAAATTGTCCAACCATATAGCTAATAAACTAGATCTATCAAAACTAGGTAAAAAATCCCCTAGTGCTATAACATTGCACAATTCATAGAGACACTAATCACAAAAGTCCTAGATAAAATTTTGAATTTGATTATTTCACTTATGTAGAGGTTACTACAATCTTTTATAATGACCCAAAACGCCTATTATTCCATACACGTGGCATAGAGAGATGATTTATCATTTTCCGATATTCACCTAAATATTTAATAGAAAATGATGATTTTCTTTTAAAAAATAATGACTTGCAATTATATACTCTTTCTGTCATAAATTAGTTGTCTTATATAGATTTTAGAATTGTCCCAAAATAGTTATCTCATTTGTATTGAAGTAGTATAAAGTGTGTTGAAAATTGATGAGATCACATGAAGTGCTAGTCTTATATAATGAATTCTTTAAAAAATACAAATATTTTAAATGAGACTAGTAAAATGAGATGGAAAGAGTATAATTAAAGGTATTTTCTAAAAGCAGATTTATTACCTTTTCCATTGACCTAAACAGAGATAGAGAGATGGAGAAGAATAATTCAAGACCAAAAGAAAGCCATTATAAAATCGTCTAAAACAGTGACAATATCAATATTTACATAGTGACAACTTCAACCAAACACAATTTATAGATTACGATAATTTTTTTTTTATAAGTCATGGGTATCTTTACTCCACAATAAATATGAGACTAATTAGATAAATAAAGATTTGCTGAAGAACTTCCCCACCCAAAGTTCATAACCAAAGAAATTACATAATTATTTATTTAAGAAGACCCATAATTAATTTGACAATGGGTTTATTTATGACTGACTATAGAATAGGACAATTCCCATAGGGATGTTCATGTATCACATACCAAGCATCACATCTGCGACATGACTTTGGAGCTTCATAATATACATCCTTCTTCTCATCCTTTTTCTCATCTTTGGGTGGTCCTACACTCACAAAACCGGCGGTTTTCTGGAATTTCCTCACCTTCTTTATGATCAAGGCCGGGTCGGCATCTCCGATGACGGTGGCCGTTTTCTTGGAAGGGTCCAGCACAATTGAAATTACACCTTCTAGGTCTGCTACCAATTTCATCACCTTCCTCCTGCACTTTGAACAGAGCATCTCCACTGACACGACAGTTTTCTGCAACAACTTTCAGGCTTAGTACGTGTTCTGAGCCACAGACAAAATGGCAGAAACCTAAGAAAAATAGTAGAATGGCAAAATGTACTTGGCTCACAAGTGTCAGTGAGCAGACTACTATCTATGGAAAATGAAAAAAAAAAAAAACGGAGCAAATGAAAAAGAAATAAAAATAAAATAAGAAATATGAGTGCACAACCTTTGACATGGCTTTGATGGACAGCTCCAAAATGGGTAATGGCAAATATGGGCAGAAAAGATGGATGCAGTGTTGGTATTTATAAAGTTCATTTCTTTTCATTGAGTTCTCAATTTCTGCTTATTAATTGTTTTTCAATCCATTTATTTTTATTTTTACTAATTATGTTTCAGTAACTTTGTTTGGAAGGACAATAGCTGCCATAATTAAAGAAGAGGGATGGAGAAAAGTGGGTAGTAGAAGTAAATATTTGTCAGAGGAATTCTGTATGGACCACTTATGAACACTCATTGGCATTTAATATGAGTTGTCATGTGAATTACTTAGAGAATTCTAGCTGGAAAAGTTTAAGTTGGATTTTCCTAGTTACATTGATGTATTAGGATGTTTTAGTTTGACAAATCTTGAAGTTAGTAGCTGACAAGATTATAGATTAAAGCAACTAATAAATGAATTTATAAAGATAGTTATTAATTGGGGAAATTCATAGCCATCCTTATAAAATAGCACAATGACAGTAGCAATAATGACCCAACTAGTAGTATTGATGATAATGATAGGATAGGATTTTTAAAATTTTGGCACTGCAAAAGAAGCCATAGAAGATTCATGAGAGTAGAAATTCAAGAAAATTTAATATGTACTAGTAGTTTAATTGATTTGAATTTTTAAAATTAGACTAGAGGTGTTGAATTTGACTCTTTTTAAATTTAGTTTTGATATACAAAGTTTACTGATAACTTCATGTAGAAAAAAAAAATCTGAAGAAAAATTTAGTTAAGCCTTTGATAATAACTAGATGCACAGCTTGAACTTGGTAGCCCACAAAAAGGCTTGGCTTATTAAACATCAAAAAATTCAGTTTTACTTATATTCTAGCCCTTTAATCTAAATGATAAAACAAGCTGGCAAATTTAATGAAGTGATGGCACACAATTATTTTCTTAATTCAATAAACTATTTTTGATAAATGGAACTCATCGTCATCTTCTCCTTTTTTAATTTTGAGATATCAATGATCCTTTCTTGCATTTAAGGTTTTAGTAGGCTCCATAAGAAACTGCATATCAGGTTTTTGAAGTTGATATTATGCGATAGTGTAACATGTTACACTTCAGTTTTTGATGAAGTTCCAATACCTTAGGCAGACGGGTGCAACTTGAGCAGTAGGTTGGGATGAGACAATGATGTGGCGTAGAAGAGGCATAGGAGACAAAGGCAACCTATGATAAACTGGTTCTCTCCAATTGCAAACTTTTCAAATTCGAGGACGAGCCCCTTTCAAGAGGGAGAAAATGATATGAGCATTATGAATCAAAGAGAATTACATGTCGATTCTACCCATGGACACAGGGTTACACTGGAAGTATATTGGGCTCTACAAGAGTAGTTGTAAGGCCAAACCTCTAGTTTCAAGTGAGAGTTACGAATCAGAATGGGTTGGTGGCTACAAAACCTACAATTAAGGTCCAATGGCATGTCGTCTCTCTCTCTCCAAAGACAACTAAAAATCCTAATTGGAGTTGGATTAATGAGAGGCGGCACATGCATGTGGAAGAATAGTGCTATAAATAGAGGTGTAATGGATCTATGTAAAACACGCAAATTTGGGAGTAGAAACTTGAAGTTTAAAGACAAGTCTCTTGGGAAATTTCTTAGTAATTTTTTTTTTCTTTGATACTAGTTTCTTATTTTAGTATTGAATTAATTTAATTCATGCATTTGTCCAGAAAGATTCTACATTAACTTAATTAGATCTGATTGGTAGGATTGGAATTGCATTTTTAATTTAATTCAATCAAAAGTCGAATTTAGTTTCATTGGAACTTGGCTTCACCGCGGTACTTGCATGTTGTCAATTTCTACGTGGAATTTGGGGTCCTTTTTATTCTCCCTGTGAGAAGTTAAATCTGTTCCATCATTTCTAACTGAGTTTCCGATTACCAAATGTTCGGGTGAAATTCAATCAGTGGACTGAAAGGGATGAGAGATCTGAGGAGTCTCTGAAATTTCGGGCGGTTGTGTAATTCGGGATTTCTCAAGTGCTTAGGAGTTTGAGCCAGTTTGAGTTCACTATTCATTTTATTGAAGGGATAGAAAGGATCTCCAAATTGGCCTTTACTTTCATCAGTTATCAGAGCTTGCTTCCTTCACATACCTGTGATTGGCATGCACCTTTCTTTCATTATGCGCTTTGCTATTATTTTTGGGAGATGTTCTTTACATTTTCTTTGTGCCAAGCAACCTCACTCTTGGGAGAGCGATGCACTGTCCTCTTCATACCTCAATGACATGAGGATACGCCAAACTCAACCAGCGAAAGAAGGGATAAATGCAGAGTTTGAGAATATGATTGGACATGTGGAAAACGACCTAACTAAAAGGATGGTAGAATTGAGAGAGGTCATTTCAAACCTCTCCAGGAAGTTGGGTGAAGTCAACAGATGTGGGCATCAAGCATTCCATTGACCATCTAGATCACCTTCCAACAAATGTAGAGCCTCCTGGTCTGGGTTCTGTGATTTCTATAGTAAGAGTGTTGTAGATGGTCAATTCCATCAGCAGAGGATTTGGCCGAAGTGTAGTGACAGGAAGCCGAATAGGAGACCTTTGAGGGATGACGAAGATGAGACCTTCGGCATCAAGATTGATATTCCCGAGTACTCTAGCGGTATGATAGGAGTTGGATTTTTAGATTGGGTAGAGACAGTAGAGAATGTATTTGATTGGAAAAATAAATATAACCCTAAGCGCGTATAGTTAGTAGATATTAAGGTGAAAGGAAGGCCATTGGCATTGTACAAAGAAGTCAAAATGGAAAGACAAGACAGGGACAAGTAAAAAATCCAATCATAAGACAAACTTCAAAATTTGATTATAAAACCTTCATGGATACTAATTACACATAGGACATATTTCATAGATTGCATAAGTTGAAGCAAGGTAACAAGATGGTAGAAGATTATACGGAGGAGTTCAAACCTCCTGTTGGCTCGAAATAATCAGGAAGAAACAGAGGAGTAGAGTGTTACAAGATTTATTGAAAGCGTATGACTCTTCATAGAAGATGCCATGGCAGCCTTCGACTTCTTGAACTGGTCGATGCATACAGGAAGGTTGTTCAATACAGGAGGAGTCACACTGGAAGCATATTGGGCCCCACAAGAGGAGTTGCAAGGCCAAACCTCTAGCTTCAAATGAGAGTTACGAATCAAAGTGGGTTGGTTGTTACAAAACCTACAATTAAGGTACAATGGCATGTCGACTCTCTCTCTCTCCAAAGACAACTAACCTTTGGAGCAAAAAACCATGTCAATGCCATCATATCATATCTCTCAGATTATCACAAATGGCATCTTAGTCCAGTCGGAGAAAATGAAAGACACGTGATTCGGATAATGAAAAATAGTCTCTCTAACAATAGAAGAGTACATATAATTTGTCACAAAGTCTTCCAATTGTGATTGCAATCATATTGATGTTGTGTTGTTTGATATTTTTTCAATGTAAATCATTGATTTGATGTTTCTCATGTACTTAGAGTTATCACTCTTGTTTGAGTCTTATACTCTGGAGTTTCCCATTTTTTTAATAAATAAACTACTACTTATCATTAAAAGAAATATAGTAATTGGTGTTGGATTAATAAGAGGTGGCACATGAAACGATTTGATTAGTGGTGACAGTACACCAATCCAATGTAGCAGGTTTTGATTTGGTGCTTAAAGTTTTCCTTTGTTTTTTATTGCTTATACGATGTAATACTATCCTAGGATAGCACAACCATGCCCATACCCATGGGGCTGATTTTTTTTCTTCTTCTTTTATCCTATAAAGGTGTAATGGAGCCATATAAAACACACAAATTTGGTACTAGAAGCTTGAAGTTTAAAGACAAGTCTCTTGAGAAATTTTCTAGTAAGTTGTTTTCTTTGATACTAGTTTTTTAATTCTGTTTTGAATTAATTTAATTCATGTAATCATTCATAAAAATTCTACATTGACAATTAGATTTAATTGGTATGATTGAAATTGCATTTTTAATTTAATTCTATCAAAAGTCAAATCTAATTTCATTGAAAACTTATCTTCACTGAGGATATTATATGCTAACAATTTCTCTTTGAAATATGGGTCTTTTTCTACTTAGATTTGATCCATCATTTCTAATTATTTTTCAATTGTCAAATATTATAGTAAAATTCAATTAATAGATTAGAAAGGATGATAGATCAAAGGAACTCTTTAAAATTCCAAACAATTATGTAATTCAAGATTACTCAAGTACATAGAAATTTAAGCAGATTCAAATTTGGCATTCATTTAATTTGATTGAAGCCGCAAAACTTCTACAAACCCACCTTTGCCTTCAACACTAACCATAAGATATGATTTCGTATTGTGCTGAACCAACTTTATCACCAACTTTATCACCTTCCTCCTGCACTTTGATCAGAGCATCTCCACTGACACTACAGTTTTCTGCAACTACTTTCAGCCTTAGTACTTGCTCTGAGCCACTGACAAACTGGCAGAAACCTAAGTAAAGTAGTAGATGGCAAAATGTACTTGAGCCTCTGCCACAAGTGTCAGTGAACACAGACTACTATATATGAAAATTAGAAAAAGTAAAACAAGGAAGAGAGTAAAATGAAAAAAAAAAAATAAAAAAAAAAAAATATGAAATGAGTGCACAACCTTTGACAAGGTTCTGATGGACAGCTCGAAAATGGGTAATGGCAAATATGGGCGGAGAAGATGGATGCAATGTTGGTATTTATAAAGTTCATTTTTTTTCATTGAGTTCTCAATTTATCATTATTCATTGTTTTCTTATATTTTTTTAAAAAAATTTCTAATTATCTTTGAGTAACTTTGTTTGGGAGGAGGATGGCTGCCATAATTAAAGAAGAGGGATGTAGAAAGGTAGGTAGCAGAAGTAAATATTTGTCAGAGGAATTCTGTATGGACCACTTATGAATACTCATTGACATATGATATGAGTTGTCATGTGAATTATTGGAGAATTCTTGTTGGAAAAGTTTAAGTTGGATTTTCCTAGTTAGATTGATTATTAGTACGTTTTAGTTTGACAAATCAAGAAGTCAGTAGCTGACACAGTAGTATTCATGATATGATAGGATAGGACTTTCAAAATTTTGACAAATGCACAAGAAACCATTGAAAGATTGATGAGGATAAAATTTGGAGAAAAATTAACATGCATTAGTAGGTTAGTTGCTTTGAGTTCGATTTTTCTCGAATTTATTTACTTTTTTATTAGGGCTGAAATTCAAGTTGAGTAAGATCAGATTTTAATAAATTTAATTCAATTCATATCAAAATTTATTGAAGCTGATGCAATCTAATCGGAATTGTTGATCTGAAGTATTCAACTCGACCCGACCCAAATTTATGACCGTAGTCAACTCGAATGGTATTTTATAACTTAGTGCAAGCAAATTGAGTCGGGTTATGTTGGGTCGAGTCCGGTTGATTTTAAATTTCTCAATCAGACCCGACCCAAATTCATGTGGGTTTTTATTTTTCTAACTCGACTCGATCCGAAATATACAAATACATAACCCAAACCCACTGATTTCTCGGGTTCATAATGCGGGTTTCATTATGCTTTGTTATCATGCATGTGCATCCACAAATGATTGGATGATGGAAATTAGGTTGTGTCCATGTGACTATGAATTAGTGACCGATGAGGGTCTGATAGCCATTCCACAGTTGGTGATCATTGGAGTCTAATGGCCATCTGCTAGTTGATGACCAGTTGGATCAGATAGTCAACTATGACCTTTGGTCAAGTCCTTAGATTGAGTTGATGACTAGAGGGGGGACCTCTATGACCATCGACTAAACTGATGGTCGTGTAGGCTTGCGATGCAAGACATGCAAATATTGGTGACTGAGTGGGAGTTGTGTCATTTTAACAAACCAATTGATGTGTGGTACGCTGTGACGATCAGCTTATGGCCAACGGGCCTGGTCTGCATACCATTATATAAGTGGTGGATTACATGGACACATGGGATTAGGGATCATGCATCATCATTGGCATTTTTGCATTACATGCATTATTTATCATATAATTGTATATTTTTTTATCAATCTTGATTATTTGGGAATTCCTAGTTGAATATGCTACATGTTTATGTTTGTTTTTTTTACTGGACTTGGAGCTCATTCCCTTTACATCATACGATTTTCTTTGGAGTAGGGCTGAAATCGGGTCAGGTCAGGTCGGATTTCTTAAAACCCGACCCAAGTCAATATTTATGGAACCTGACCCAACCGAACCCAAACAATTGACCTGAAATTCTCGACTCGCATCCAAATTCTAACCTGAATTTTGACCCGACCCGCATTCTAAACCCATTTTAGACTAATTTTAGCCGGGTTGGGTCAGGTCAAGTTAACTTGAAAATTCCTCAATCCGACTCGACCAAACCCAAATTCCATGCAGATTTTTGTCTTCTCAGCCCGACCCGACCCGCATGATCTTTCGGGTTGGGTCATGCAGGTCGGATCAAAACTCAGCCCGAGTTTCACCCCTACTTTGGAGTTAGATCAAGGGAAGCTCAGAAGTAAACTTAGGATTTTCTAAAACGGCTAGAGAGAAGTCTTAGATCATTTAAAATTTTAATTTTAGAGACGATTAGTTTGATTTGGATTTGTTTATTTGAGACACATGGAGTGTCCTTTGAGGATTGTAATTAATTTTAATTATGGTTTGAGACTTTGTATTTATTCTGTGGGTGTGAGAATGTGAGATTAGTTATTAATTCTCTTTAAAAATTATTTGGTTTATTTTGTGGTTGGCTTGAATGACAAATCTGATGTGGAAATTTATTATGTTCGATCACTTTTATTATGGGTTATCTTTCCGCAACTCTGAAATGACTTTTGTCAACCATGCGAAAAAAATGGAGTCATGTTCGGACGTTCTCATATCGAGTTGGTCTTTTTAATTCAAGTAGCGCCATGTTTACTCTTCAGATGGACGAGATGCTACAAAATATACTTAGAATACCTGAAGTATAGATGGTCTGCTGCAAGTGCTACAGTGAGTTGGTGTAGCATATTTAGAAAGTCCTGCATGGCATGCTTGCCAGGTTTAGTAATCATATAAAATGAAAATAATCTATAATTTATTTAGAAAATAGGAATTTGTTCTCAATAAAAGTATCTAACCATCCGAAAATAAGGTCATAAAAATCAGCAATAACACTTGGAGCTATTGTTTTTAACCTAAAACTTCAATTTTAAAGTTAATTTTTCATTTTCCTGGTTTTATGAATTATAACTGACAGATGAAATTCTGATTAGGAGACAAACTTTGGTATTATTTTAGATCAATAAAAAGTTTTTTCCTTTAGAATATGATCATTGAACTTGAAAATGATGTCACTTTGGGCATTTTGAAAATTCTACACTCACCTCAATATAGGACATGGCAGAAATTCCAACTCCAGTAGAAACCAACAAATCACATTTAAAAAAATAAATTACAAACCCATCAACATGGCTAACATTCGGATTTTATTTTGTATATCTCAATTTTTATTAAAATGAGACACCCACTTTTTTAATTTTTTTTTCCTTTTCATTTTAACCTTTGTTTTTTTATTACCAAATTGTCCATCATTTTGGGGATAAAATAAAAAAATAAAAGTGTTCCATTTAAAAAAAAAAAAAAAATGAGGTCTATAAAGTGAAAGTGCATCTATTGTCAAATTGAACAATTACCATCCTAACCATATTGTACAAAGGCCCATCATAATATGGAAGGCTATAAAATCTACAATTAAGGTGCAATGGCATGCGGTCTCTCTTTCTCCAAACACAACTAAAACTCCTAATTGGAGTTGGACTAGTGGAGGTAACGCATGCATGTGGACGAATTTGATTTGTGGTGACAACACACTAATCCAATGTAGCGGGTTTTGATTTGGTGCTAAATTTTTCCCTTAGTTTTTTACTGCTTGATGTCATGTAACACTATCCTAGGTTAGCACAACCATGCCCACGTCCATGGGGCTAGTTTTTCTCTTGTTTGGAGCCATAGAAAACACACAAATTTTCTTTGAAACTCGTTTCTTATTTTAATTAATTAAATTCATGCAATCATCCTTAAAGTTCTACATTAACTTAATTAGATTTGATTTGTATGATTGGAATTGCATCTTTAATTTAATTCAATCAAAAGTCGAATCTAGTTTCATTAGATACTTGATTTCACCGCGGATCATGCATGCCGATAATTTCTCGATGGAATTTGAGGTATTTTCTATTCTCTCCGTGAGAAGCTAAATCTGATCTATCATTTCTAATTGAGTTTCCAGTTGCCAAATGTTAGGGTGGAAATCAATTAGTGGATTGGAAGGGACAAGAGATCAATGAACGCTCTGAAATTTTGGCACTTATGTAATTTGGAGTTTCTCAAGTGTTTAGGAGTTTGAGGGGAGTTTGAATTTGCCATTCATTTAATTGAAGGCATAGAGAGGTTCTCCAAGTGACATTTTCCTTCATCAGTTGGTATCAAAGGTTGTTCCTTATATTCTTGGACCCAATTTTCCTTTTGACGTTCCGTTAACATTAAACTTTTTCTCTTGTTTCACCTTTTAAAATTTAAACACGCATATTAATTGTAGAATGGCGACTAGATCCTCAATTAATACATGTGTTTAAATTTTAAAATGGCTGAAATTATATTAAATTCCAAGATTGCTCTGAAAATCTTCGAGAAGAAAAATAGTTTTTCTTGGAACCTCAACAATTAAGATATACTAATTCAACATTTAATTACACTTAGTCAAATTTGAAATTGAATAAGTACCTTCATAAATGGCAAACGAATTCTAACCGAGAAGAAAATTGTTTCATTTAATGTCTTGTGTTATTTTATTTTATTTTCGTTTGCCAAGTTGTTAACCTAGAGACCAAATGGGTGTAGCGGGTATATCAACATAGAATAAGATGATAGCGGGATTTTTTTTCTTTTCTTTTCAATTGTACAATTAAAATAGAAAGACTAACAACCCTAAGGGTTGAAATTTTGGCCAGAAGTAGGTCTCGAGAGTTAGTCGAGTGTTCTAAGAGGTCCGAACTTAAAAAAAATAAAAACACTAACAAAGAAGTGGATGTCTCGAGAATTAGTGGAGTGTTCTAAGAGGTCTGAATTTTAAAAAAAAAACAAAAACACTAACAACTAAAAGGGACAAAAGGGATTCCGCAGTTTGTACCTTGTTCCAATTTGGAAACCAAGAGTTTCGTGTTTTTATTTCATTTATTTTAAACCATGAGAAGTGGTCTAATAAATCATACCAATTAAAGTAATTTTTTGTTTCTTTTCTCGTCCCTTTGAATATAATGAATTTATTGAAGATGTAACAGACGTAAACATCACCACAAAACCAAGAAAATTTTTGTTGCCTTGGGTAGCATTTTGATTTATCTTCACTTTTTTGTGTTTTTTTTTTTTTTTTAAACATTTGTTTGCACTATGCCCTTACACCACAACCTGGATCCAAATCTCGGCCGATACCGTGCGTATCTGTCGAGATATCTTGAGATTTTACGTATCGGCCATACTTGCCAAATCTCGACCGAGATCTCGGTCCTAATATCAGCCGAGATTCAGTAATATCGGTCGGGCATTTAAAAAAAATGAAATTACTTAAAATAATCCATTTTTTTACTATTTTTTTATTTCTACAATTCATAACTTAAAATTACACTCATTAACTAAATAAATAAATTATGAAATTACTTCTACAATTTTACCTCATTTATCTATTTTTTTGGTAATTTTTCACCATTTTATTACTAATTATTTAATTTCACGATATCGAAACTTCAAAATTATATTAGATGTAAATGCCCGACATTTTATCAAAAAAATTACATATTCAATGAACATATAATTATCTGCATTTTCTGTAATTTTCTAAAAAAATAAATAAAACAAAATAAAAACGTTTGAGAGAGAAAATTCGGCCCTCCTTAGGCCTATTTTTCTACCCATGACCACGACCGATTGGGTGGATTGGAACATTAATAAGGTCTTTAATCTCTCAAAAATATTAGGCTTTTAGTCTATTGGTGTCACAAATGTATTGGGAGGCCTCACTGACACTCAAAATATGGAAACATGCAAATTGCTTTGCAAGAAAAGGAGTTTAAATCAATCATCATATATCAAAACTCAGTGCTGTATATCGTTTTTGACCAATTAATCTATAACAATGAAATAGACAACTGTAACAATTTCATGTTATATGGAACGACATTGGACCAATGCTGAGTATGGGACAATTCCTTTTTAGGCAGCAATCAATTTTCTTCACGAGCCGGTACAGCTGCACAGTTGTTCAGCCATGTCCTAACCGACATTTGAAATAGCTATGGTATTAACTGTTAAGCCAGCCATCTGGATGCACTAATTAAGAACGGCAACCAATTCCAATGATAAAAACACCAGTGTTTTTTATAATTAGAAAACAATTGCGTATCTTTTTCACCACTTAAATGATGACGAGTGGTCAAAAGAACAAGTCCAACATCTTATCGATACCTCTTGGTGGATAGAATTGAAGACCGTTTACCCTATTTGTTGGGGAAACCAAACCATGACCGATGTCATTACTCTTATCAAATTTATCTAACGGACATTTAAAACAGCTATGGTATTAACTGTTAAGCCAGCCATCTCGATGCACTAATTAAGAATGACAATCAATTCACCTGATAAAAACACCAGTATTTTTTATAATTGGAGAACAATTGTGTATCTTTTTCACCACTTAAATAATGACAAGTGGTGAGAAGGACAAGTCCGACATCTTATCGATACCTCTTGGTGGATAGAATTGAAGACCATTTACCCTATTTGTTGGGGAAACCAAACCATGACCGATCTCATTACTCTTATCAAATTTATCTCCCCATTTTCCAAGAAAACGGAATGTTACTTTTCCCTCACTCCAGCAAAATACCAAACAAGAGCAGGAGAACATTGACTCGATACAAGGAAAGGTTCAAGTGAAAAACTAAGATGGTAGTACAAACCCTTAAAGTCCAGCTACCGTTTTAAATGGTAGCATGTGCCCTGAGATGGCTGTCCTTTTCTCTCTGCATATTACATCCTTATAAAGGCAATGACCCAAGTGGTTGCACTATCGCTTTCCTGAAGCCAAAAAGAATAGCAAATTTTAGTTTTCACCAGCCACCATTCACCCATAAAAAATTTAGTTGATGTCAACGTTTCTTCCTGTAAAAATTAGTTTTTCATTCATGAGAAATTTAGCGACACAAAAACGTACACCTGCTGCCAATGTTTCTGCCCATGAGGATTCTGGAAAAAAGAGGCATATGAAATGGACATCATCAGGGCCCCAGCCCAATATGTACAGATCTGGGTGAATGAACTTTTGTCTTTACACAAATTTGATAATTCTCCCCATGGAACATGATCCACAGCCTGAAAAAGCCCAAAGGGGTTATCCTAGTTGGTTTGGGAGCAAGATCTCTACAAGGAGGTCTCAGATTCAAACCATGGGAGCCCCAATGAAGGGCCACTTCCCATTGGAATATGTAGAGTCAAGTCCCATCGAATTACCCGGTGTGTGCAGATAAGGAGGTTATCACACACTCCGGAGGACTAGTTGGGTGCGAAGCTTGGACACCTCCGGACCTCAAAAACAATAAAAAAATTGAACGTACATCTAATACTGAATGTTGCAGTATGCATGCACATTCAGTCCCACTACTTCACACTGATTGTTCTAACTAATATGGTGTAATCCAATGGATTAAGATAACGTATTTTCACAATTTATATATAGATAAATTTGTATGCAGGCAAGATTTTCTGCCTCAAAAATTCTATAAATTAACCCACACACGAATGCAAATTGATGAACAGTATCTTGAAGGCATTTTCATGTACATCCAAACTACAACAGTGAATACAGAGGTGCACTAGGCACTTGACCCCAATTAAATTGATGGTTTGGGTGTGTGTTTGTTTTTGAGATAGTTGCAACAATGAGCACTTACGATGTTTCAATTGTGCAGTATGTGAATTGAAAGTTATATTCTATTGGGTTCCACTTTTCCCAATGAGCAAAATGAAATGTGAATTCCAAGTGAACAGTCACTACAGGGCTGCCCATAAGAAAACCAAATTCCTATATACGGGAAATCTAAGAGATGCCAAAAACTGGCTCCACTCAGAATCTCTGATGAAATTGGCCTTCAGTATTTGGGTACCTTAAATACTCACAAAGTTGCGTCACTTTCTTTACTCTTCATTTGTTGGTAGCAGCTTACTATCTTCTGATCCAATTCATAATAATAGGGCATCCTTTTCAGAGGCTTCAAATCCAGATCAATAAAATAAGCCTACCAGAGGGAAATTTTGAAAGTTTAAAGATTAGATGGCAAAATAATATAGTTGGAGAAAGGGATAATATTTACAAGTTTTAGAATAAATAAGCAAATAATTCACATCTCAGTGAAAAGAAACCAGCAAGGATCCTAAGCCACGTGATTGCAATGCTTGCTAGAATGAGTACAATGTCCACTACACCTGCAGCATTCACAAAAAATGCACCAGATTTGTAGGGGTAGAGCACAAATTATGGCATATTTAAGTCTCATGGATTTTTAGATTACAATTGGTGCTCATTGGATTAAGTATAGGTAACATGCAGAAAGAGTCCCTTATTTGTTGGATCAGTTAGAACCCACAAAGACATTATTGTTGAAAGAACTGATCTCTTCATTTAAGAAACTGATCAACCAAGTAAAAGGGGAGTGACAAAACTCCAAATCTTAGACAAACTTGACACAGTTGAAAGGTCCATTCAACTCATAAACAATGTCCTAAAGCTATTAAACGAACACCTATGTATACCACCAAACTAAACCAACATTTAATACTTGATGGTCAAGTAGGAATCATTTAAACAGTTGAATTTGGACGAAGTCAAGTGTCAAGCTGAAAATCTGGTATTGCAACAAATCATCCAAGCAGTATACATTGATTTGGAAACTGAAGGAGGTTTTACAAGTACAGCCTGAGTTTTGAAGCACTGATCAATTGCAAGCTCATTTAACAATGACTGTTGGAAGGGTTGATACTTAAAGACAAAAGGAAATGAATCCAATGGTATACGCATAAAGAAGTTTCAATGTAGCATGAAACCAAAGGGATTAACACACACACACACACAGATTCGAACGACAAAGAAACATGCAAACATTTAAACATACTACACACAAAGGGATATGGTTCTACCAGAGGCATGGGTTGTAACTGTTCCTTTCTCTTCATTTTTTTTTAAAAATGGAAACTGGTGGGATTGAAAGGGCTCAGGTGCCTTAGCTATGGTCAAGTGGATCAAATTGCATCGTATAACACCAAGATCACCTAGGTTCTAGCCATGAAATTGCTATTTGAGGACCGTGATCAAATGGGGCCCACCATGGCCTGGCCCCAATCACACCCTTCTCCTCACATTCAACTACCCACGTGAATGCGATCCTCGACCAACTTTGACTCTACAAAGCCCAAAATCTAAACTCGTGAATTTTCACTGTTGGATAAAATTGAATCTTTTCCGGTTAAGGTGATATTTTGTGAACACCTTATTCGAGAAAATTCCTTTCCAAACAATCCATTTCCATGGCCCCTTGTGAGCCCATGTACTGACTTATTTTTGTACAAGGCCACCAGTTTCTTATTTGGTTGCATGCATGCAAAAAATTCAGCTGTACATGTAAACCTATCAAAGGATCCATCCATACAGGAAAAGTATTAGAAAATAAAACTAGTCAAAATGAAGGTAACAGGAAGCAACACAATTAAAAAATAGAAATAAAAATTATTAGAAATTATACAAAGATAAATAGATAAAGTAAATTGTTATATAAGTAATAAATAGATAAAATTTCTTAGAGTCTAACAATAGTCTTTCTAGAATTCAAAAAAAGTATAAAATTTAATGACTTATTACTTTCAACAGATCATATTTTCATTTTCAGAACACCACTCAATCGTAAGACATAAAAACTGTTAATCAATGGCTAGGCCATTAGATGGGGGGACTTTAGGTAGATGAATTAAAATGATATTATAGAGCAAAATTTCTACGGAGTCAATAATAGTAGCTGATGAATTAGAAAGCCATTGAAAGAAAGGACATAGACATGCATAGCTAGGATTTGAACATCACAAAACACAAACTTATCGTCCATTTCATTTAACAACTAGAGACAAGAAGAGAACACATGTTTCCACTGTTGCAAAAATTATATTTTGAAGAGGAGGACAAAAGGCTTCTGCTACAGGGCTATATCTACAGACGTGCAAGAAATAGTTCTAGAAAGAGGGAAAGAGGGAAACAAATCCTGAGGAATAGTGTACAGATAGAGACACAAGAATTGTCAGGCCATGTGATGGCATGGCAGAAAGAGAAATGAAATTTAGGGGCGGTAGATATAATGTGGTGACTCAATTGAACTCATCCTTGTAAATATATAAGATTCAATGGAGGACCTTCCTTGAGATTCAAGAGATGAATTGATTGATGAGATTTAACGAATGACTTGAAAGAAGGATTATTTTATGGAGAAATGAAGCAGAATTTGCAAGTGGAATAGAGGACATAGAGTGAAACTAGCAAGAAAAGGAGCAATCGGTAACATGGGAGTTGGGTACCACATGGCGGCCCCATGCTGAAAATCCTTTTTGTACTTCATAAACAGTACATATAATTGTATTCTAAATTGCATGACCACAACCCAACCCTGAGGAATAGTGTATAGATAGAGAGACAAGAATTGTCAGGCCATGTGTTGGCATGGCAGAAAGAGAGATGAAATTTAGGGAAGGTAGATATAGTGTGGAATTCGATTGAAGTCATACTTGTAAATATATAAGATTCAATGGAGGACCTTCATTGAGATTCAAGAGACGAATTGATAGATGAGGTTTAAACAAAGACTTGAAAGAAGGATCATAGTATGGAGAAATGAGGCAGAATTTGCCAGTGGAATAGAGGACATAGAATGAAACTAACAAGAAAAGGAGCAATGGGTGACTTGGGAGTTGGGTACCACATGGCGGCTCCATGCTGCAAAAACTTTGTAAAATGTAATAACTTCATAAACAGTACATATAATTGTCTTAGGTTGCCTGGGTTCTAAATTGCCTGACCAGAACCCAACCGTCTTTCTATCAACCAAGGAGATAGAACCAAACCTTGAAAGTCTGGCTAAAACCTGACCAACAAGTAATGGCTACTGGGGCTGATCGTGGGTCAGAAAGGCTTCAGAACCTCTCATATTACCAGGTCTGTAAATGAGAAGGCAGACAGGCTAGCGAGGAGGGGGTTGATCTAAATTCTGAATTGTTGATTGTAACCTTCCCTGTCTTTTTGGTTTTGGGTCTGGTTGTTGGCTTCTTCCTAGCTATTAATGTACTTTTTAGTGTCTTTGGGCCTGTTTGCAGGCCTCCTTGTAAGGGCTGTCTTGCCTTATATATTAGGTTTTTGTAGCTTCAGTTGTGGTTGTTTCTTTTCTGTGGTTGGGGTGGGTTTGTAGGCAGGCCTCTTCTAAGGCCTGAGTTGTCCCTTTTGTTTTTCGTAGCCTTGGGTGTATTCTTTCCTCTCTCGAAAAAATAGTTAACTTCCCAAAAAAAATAAACTAGTGGCTACTGGGGGCCCTAAAATCTAGATTGTTCTGACCTATTGACGACCTTTGTACACGAGACTTGTGAACATGAATGTATAATTAGCAGTGCATGACAAAAGCATGATTTGCAAGTAGTGAAGGATACACATACCTTGTATTCAAATTTTTGTTCAGTTGATTCAAGGATTACAGAGCTACTCTCTGAGGCTGAATCTCCATCCTTCATAGGTCTAAAGCCGATCATCATACTGCAATCCTTTGCAGTTGCAGCTATTAAATACTCCCTCACAATTTTCAGGCTTTCTTCCAGTGAAAGAGAATGCAAGCATGAATATTGATTTAAGAGTTCAGCATCACCTAAATCCTTGCAAACCATGCAAGGTTGTGAAATAACATTATAATAAGCATGAATTGCGCCTTCAATATCAAGCGTATCAAGCTTCTGAACCATTAGAAGGCGACCAAGTACGCCTGATTGGATAAGCATCTCTGCAACAAGCTCTAGAAAGCTGCCTAACTGATAGCCATGACCTGCTTGTATCACATCCTCGATCAAATCTTCAAACGCCTTGCTCTCTGTACAAGCATGAGTAGCTTCAATACCATGTTCTCCACCTCCCAAGGACCCAAAAACAAGAGAACCATTTAAAAACACACGGAAATTGTTCTGTGGAGTTGCAATAAGTGATCTGACAGCCTGAACTACTCTGTCTCTCGATCCAGAAAACAGATCCAGCGGGTCATATGCACTTAATTGTGATATCTGATATAAAATACAAATGACATCTTAGAAATGATTGCATTTCTTTTATACTAACTAATGAAAAGACCACCAAACAGCATGTTGATATTTCATTTCCGAAGAAAAACAAGATTTCTTTTAACGAGTAAAAGCTCAAACAAAGCCATTTTGTCCATAAAGTCAGTTCCGTCAAGTTTTACCTCCCATTAGATTCAAAGTTCTCACCTTTCAACTAAAATATTCCTTATGGGGAGAGAGAAATCACAGAATTGTTAGAGAAGTCCAGAAACAAAGCGCAGGTCCTATCAGCTATTCTTCATGATGTTCAAATCAGAACTCTCTTCATTTGCTCCTGTAAAGATATCCTTAAAGAAACTAGCTGGTTGTTTGCTGAATGGAACCTCCCAACTCCTGTTACATGTGTTCCCAATTACACACTTGATATAGTTTCTATCAAATCTACCACAGTAGATCATCACATGTTCATCATCATCAACGATGTCACAAAAATGGGATCCATTTAGCATGGCAAGCTGAGAAGGCCATAACTGGGCTTAATGGGGCTCTTAATCGATGGAAGGCGCATACAGGTGAACCCGACACTTTCTCGGAGGAAGGAAAAGCTTTTTCATCCAAAAAAAAGGAGAGAAAGAAAGAGAGAACCTCAGTCATCTCTCTGAGACAAAAGGAAAAGAAGTACAACCAAAGGGTAGAAGATGGGCTGATATTATGGGGGAGACCTCAACAATGGGGGAAAGGAGGAAAGCACTGGACACAGTGAAACACAATGTTAGCAGAAGAATGATTGAGCTGATGGTAGATCAGGAAGAAGAGAAAGGAATCATGGAATGGCTTTCTAGGGCTGTGGTGAGCCCAATAGGATGTCTCTCTCAGGGTAAGATTTCTCATTACCTGAATGGGAAGGTTTTTCCGATTCTTAGACATGCCTGATCGGAGATAACTGTTATCCACACAAGAAGAGATTGGCTCTATTGTTACAAGTTCCCAATCCAAGGGTGGACAGACGGAACGATTAAAGCATTCGGCGACAAAATTGGAAAATTGATGGAAATCGATGGCTGGAACATGAGGAAGGAGGACTGTTTGTTCTAAAAAATTTAGTAGATGTGGGCTGGAAAACCAAAACCCGGCGCCGTTGGGACGGGGGAACGAGGACAGTCGACCGTTGCAATAGTGGACATGTGGCAGCTTACAAAAACCCGGTCTGAAGTTCGAAAGCAGTAGTTTCACCGCATACAGGATCATACAAGTATCATACGAAGTGTCCAGCGAGCAAATTTTGCAATGTGATGATTTGTTTCTGTTTCTTAGGCCTTCAAGCTTGTTGTATTTTTTCTTTTCTTTTCTTACCTTTTGGTGAGCTTTCTTTGTACCTATTTGGAAGTTTGTCTTCTTGGAATGATACAATCTCTATCTTCCAAAAGAAAAAGTAAAATATTCCTGAATACACCCCCAGAAAGGGGAAAAAAGTAGCCAAACATCTGAGGAGGAAAAAGGGGGGGAGGGAAAGAAAGATGTCAAAGATGTCAGTTGAGATGGTCCTGCAGACAATGATCAATTTTAAATTACTACATGGTCCAGTATCAGAGAAGTGATAGGTGTAATTAAGGATGAAATTTGAGAGATTAAAGCCTGTCATTGGGCCTTTATCAATAATTTAAGGCAACAAGTCACCTTGCCATTTTCTTCAACAACTATCCCCCATCCTTCTTGCCCCCCTCTCTCACATATTTCTTCTGCTCTTTTCTAGTCATCTTTTTCTTCTATGTTCGGTTTTAATTTTATAAACAGATGCATAAGAGCATCAACATGTGTAGACTCTATTTTTTACCCCAATCACTAGTCAAGATGTGCCCCATAAATCTTGAAAGTTCTTCAAAAACTACCAATGAAAGTACAAATATTATAACTTAAATAATAGGAATTCAGTGACCATTCAAAGATCTATATGATTACCTTCTCCATCCACATGTATTTCTCAAGATCAACTTATCTTCTAGTGCTGATTACCAATTACAAGTAAAAGAAACAACATTCTTGTGTCATTTGTCTTATTAACCATTTCATTCGAGTATTTCAACTGTCATTGATCGTAACATTGTTCCAAAAACCATGGATGACTCCAAAAATAAAGATTGAAAAAAAACACGAGACTCAGTCAACTTCTGTCATGGAGAATTTAAATATCTAGGTATGATATCAAGAACGCATTTCTTTCTTCTTTTTTTGAGAGGTAACAAAAACATTCATTGAGAAAAAAAGAGAACAAATACAAAAATATTCAGGTCTAAAAGAAATAGACCAAGAAAAAAAACGAGAGAAAGAGAAAACAAACAAGAACTGAAAAAGAAATAAAAGTACAAAAATCATGTGATCTTCCAACTCAAGAGGAAGAAAATGCCAGAGAGGGAGTCAGTGACACTGATCTTGACAAAATAGTCTGCCACGCCATTTGCTGTTCGACCAATCTGAGCAAAGGATGCGTCCATTCCTGAAGCCAACTCCCTTACCATAGTGATCAATCTCCAGGGAGGACACCCTTGTCCCTTGGCCCATTCAAGAACGCATTTCTTAATAGAGAATTGTAGAAAGAGGTCTACATTTCCACCATCCAGTTTTCTACTTTGGAGGAGGAATGCCAGCAAAAGAGCACTATTTATTGCCTAATCAGTCATCAAGGCCCTAGTTTGAAAGGTTAATTTGTATCAAATGAAGTCTGGCCATAACAGATGTCATGTTCTTTATAGGTACTAATGTCTTCATTTATGTGAATGATGTTATGACTACTGGAGATGACAATCGAACCATCCAAGATCTCAAAAAGTGTCTTCTAAAGGGGCTTGAGATAAAAGGTCTAGGACATCTATATTGCTTTAGGGATCGAGGGAGCATGTTAAAACATTACTAATCTATCACTGAGCAGAAAAGGCTATTACCTTGAGGAAACAAGTATCCATGGCCAATAAACCAATTAATACACTATTGGAGCAATGAGATAAATGGCTTTGATAATAATGATGATACACAATTAGAGCACAGTCACCATCAAAAGTTAATAGATGGAAAACTCGAGTGATCCCATAGTTTCCAATAGTCTATGAGGTGTATGACAAAACAAAAGGAAGAAAAAACAGTGTGAATCAACATTATGACCAACCTCAATAAACTTTCAAGGTATCTCTCTCTTTCCTAATCTGCTCACTTCGTTGTGCAAAACCAAAAGAATTTGTATCCAAAAGGCATTGGTCATTTTGTTTCCTATCATACCCCTTTACCATCAATGAAGCAGATCTTGCATCCATCTCTTGTTTCAGTTTCTACTAAAGCTGTAAATGCTTTCAAAATTGGAAGAAGCAATCATGGATGGAACGCTTTGAAAGAGAACATGCCTAGGATATTATGAGTCATTGAAAAGAAAATGTGAAGGTCACATATAGATTTTTGCTCTTAAGCACAGAATTCACATAATAGTAATAAAATATACAAACATTGGCAAGCAATGTCTCGATTTACACCACTTTATGGTTTGAAATATTGGGAAAGTTTCTCACGTTACAAAATTATATTGTTACCAATTTACCATGTTATCCATGACAACTACAGCAAATCACTCTTGGTCTCTTTGCCTATTGAATGAGAAGAATTGCCTTTCCACATAGAAACAGTATGAAAAGGCATGTGAATCTATCACCAAACTATTATCCTTAGAATGAGAAAGTTAAGTGTGAAACCTCAGGAAAGCCATTTACAATTTGACACGACCTCATCATTCAGTTTGATATTTGGTTTTTTTTTTTTTTGGCTTGAACTAGTAATTAGATCAATTTATAGTGAATATAACAAAGAAAAGGTTCAAAAGGAACATCTTAAACCATTCTGTGTTTCTTACAAAGAACTACGACTCAACAACTACGGTGTGTTTTACATGGTGATATTGTCCTCACATGAGATATTGATCAAACAGGTTAACAATGGCAAGGAATAATTGGAAGTTTCTTCAATGCCAAAGATCTAGGACTACTAAAGCATTTCTCGAGCATCAAATAGCCTAAAAATGGTTATTCAGGTCTCAGATATGTTCATCATCTTTTTAACTAGAAAAAGCGACGCCAGATGCCCCACTAATTCTCTTATCAAGGTAAACCATTACCTTTGGCATTCATGAAAAGAAAATAAAGCTGATGATCATGGCTCTTATCAGCATTGGTTGGGCATAACTATTGCAAATATAGATATTGCATATGCTATGTTGCATGAGTATGGGTATGCATTTTGATGCCTAACAAGGGTACAAGGTATCAGATATAGCTGATGAAAATGAGGAGAAAATTTTTACGAGAAAAAAGCTATTTTTATTTCTTGTGTCAAACATTGTACAAATGACCTCTTTTATAGACACTATATACAATAGAAAGAGGAAGGTAAACTGTCATACGTAAGATAATCCAAGAGACTACAAAATAATAGAACTCTTTGCTAAAAAGAAAGAGAGACATTCATACTACAATAGATTCTACAACACTCCCCTTCAAGCTGGTGGACATATATCGATTGAGCCTACCTTGCTTATGGCAACCCAAAAAAAAAAAAAATACATGAGGACACGGTACCATATTTAAACAAAATTACAACTAATGTTTATTTTAAATGAAAATAAGGTGTGAAAATAACACCAATAGAAAATAAGATACTATTTCAACTCTAAACATTTAGGTGACAAAGGTTTTAAGAGGGAAAATGTGTTGTAATATTTTATTCATCTTAGAAAACAATGTCACCGTTCAAAAAAAGATCTTAGAAATTAAAAAGCACTAAAATAATCCATGAAGAATGGGTACGAGTGTCCACAAGTATTCAACACAGTGCGAGTGTCCACACAGGTACATCACACATTTTTGAAGTGTCTATGCAACATAATGCATATGCAATTGGTGTTGGTATGGTCATTGGTAACATCACATGCAAATTGGTTGCTGCTAAGATATACATGTTATTGGACACATGTAAACAGCCAAAGTACTAGTGCAAGTAAAAGAACACGGTGATAACTGTTTCTTATCTATTGCCTCCATAAAAAGAAGAAGAAACTTCAAAAAGAAGAGAGGAAAAAAGAGAGAACTACAGGACAACCACCCAATGGAGGCCATTTAGCCCACCTTTATGTGTATCGAGTGGATTGATTAGAAATGGGTTTTTATTTTATTTTATTTTGTTTTGTTTTAGAATATCATGGGTATCCCCACCCCATTTGGAGGTGAGACTAATCCCACAAATACACGAAGCCACGAACAAGCCTCGTGTATCAAGTTACTCTGGGAGGAGATGAACTTGAGACCTCTAGTATATTTCTAGAAGCTCAAGCCAACTGAGCCACCTTCTTATAAAACTTCCGAATTTAGAGAGAAGTAGCATACTGCAGACAATTCTATGAAAAAAGGCTATATCTTTTATTATACATGCATGTGTTTGTACTCCAATGTCCTCCCTTCCAGTACTCACATCCACAACCTAAATTTTGGAGAATGATATCTAATACATGTTTGTCAATAAGAGAGAACTTAGGATGACTGTATATAGAGATATCTAAATGAGCAGTGGGAAAAGGTTGATCAAGAAATTACATCTTGGATTTTGTGATACTCATTGAGCAGGATACTACAATGACAGATGATTAACAATGGCTATTGCACATTTATTGGAAAGATCTCACATTTATTCACTCAAGTACTGAATTAGAATATCACTCCATGACCCTCACTTCTTGTGAAATACTGCAGCTTAGATCTCTTCTCCAGGAAACAAGATTTAAAATATCAATTCCAATCCCTTCTTCATGATGACCAAGCAGTCACACGTATTTTGATTAGTTTTTCACAAGAACCATTAAGGTAAATTGCCACTTTGTGCAAGAAACGGAGACTTCAAAACTGTACAACGATTTAATGCCCAGTGGCTGGTGTTCTGAAATATCCAGTTGGAGCACAGCTCCAAGAAGCATTGCAAGCTTTGCACATATGATGATAGGAATCCTAATGGGAAATGAAAGAAAATAGGGAAAAAGGTGGAGAAAAAAATGAAGGATAGGGATTTCAATTCAAACAGAAATCAGGCCTTCGATACTGGCTTCAGTTTGGGGAGAAAACTGACCTTCGAACCGAAGCTATTTGGGGGAAAATTTTCTAGTAATATTCATTAATCAATTTAGCCTATAAATAGACTTTGTTTACAACTCAAGGAACCAAAAATATAAGAAAATATTTTTCTAACACCCTACTGGAATTGACAAAATAACTCCAAAATACTTTATTGGCTCGCCATTTAGACACCGCATCTTTCTGCCACCAGACACCGATTTTCAGTTTTTGACTGGAAATTACGATTCTACCCTTCCGCTCGAAATCGACCGATCGATTATGCAACGCCATTTCGCTTCGATCGATCGATCTGAGGCGTATACGATCGATCGATCGATCAGACAGTTCATTTTCGAATCGATCGATTGATCATAACACGAGATTCAATCAATCGCACGGTTCCATGGGATCGACTTTAATTGAGAGATAGACATTTTGACAGTCGACCTCTCCTCTCAAGATCGATCGTACGATCCGAGTGATTAATCGATCAATTGTGACCCATTCAAAGATCGATCACACGATCACATAGAATCGTGCGATCGATTTTAACTGAGAAGTCGACAGTTTGACAGTCGACCTCTCCTATCAAGATCGATCGCACGATTATATGGGATCGATCAATCGATTGTTTGTTTAGGGCAAGATAGATCGCACTCCTGAGGATCGCCTCACCATCATTCCTGCTGCCTGAGGATTCCTCCTCTCTAAAAAGGAGATTCATCGTGATGCTTAAATCTGCATTTTGCATGTCCACCCAACCAGCGTTCTCTCTTCGAAGACCTTATCCTTCGTCTCAGCAATAGCTACTGGAGCATTGACGGAAACCATTTTGGTTGGGGTTCCGCCGCCCTAAGGGGTTAACAGAGGTTGCCCCTGTATTTCTATGCTCTCCTTCGCCAAATGAGGGGGCGGAGATAGCAGTTGTCCTGGATTGAAGAGGGAAGAGAGATTTTAAAGGGACCTGAGTGTTCGAGACCGGTGCCGCAACTGGATTAGCGATAGTTCTTCTGTCGGCGCCCTTGTCCCCAGCTACGACCAGAAGAGGTAACAGGGGCCTAGTAATTGTTGGTTGGGACCACTAGGGAAGGACCCCGATCTGAGGGTCCTTTAATGAAGATCGGGTTGACAGGGCCCTGGGTTACTGGGCTAGCAGACTTGGCTTGTGTGATAGCCCTTTCTTCTGGCCCAACTGCGAGTGCCCAAGTAGGTCTGAAAGGGTAGCAGCCCATTTCTCCAGACTGTATCAGCCATAATGAGGCCCGGCCCGTATCAAGGAGGAAGACCCGAGGCCAACAGGCCCATTGCGTGATTCATTAACTCCCTAGCACGTACGTTGTTCTTTGCACATGTGGGACAACCGAAGCTGCCATTCAAATTTTGAGTTAGGGCATTTCGATCATCCCCAGCTTCTGTGCGAATACTCCTCTCTCCTCATGGTCCTCCACGTCTGCTCACCGGCCTTGATAGTTGGAACTCCTGCCGTTTCGAATTGCGTCCCCGATGCATGAGGGACACATGGCTTCCCTATCGTTGTTTCCTATAACGTTTGAGACACCCTTGTTTCCGGTGAAAGACCGAATTTCTCTTTGAAGATTCCAGCCAACAATCGGCAAGCTCCTTCAAGGCAATCTGATGTAGTTAGAATCTGATATCAGGACACATGTTGAGCAGGATATTTGTTCTTTGTTTCCACCCAAGCCATCTGTTTGCGTCATGCTAGAGAGGGAAGGATATTAGATCTCATGTTTGGTAAGATCTTTGCCACCCATAGATATAAATGATGAATACTAAATGTGAAAGGGAAAAAGGGGATAAACAAAACATTGTCCAGCAAAATGCAATATATATATATATATATATATATAACGTGAATGGGGCACATCCAAACATAATCAGAAAACAACATCAAAAAATATTTCAGTAAAGAAAAGAGCAAAATATCTGTCATTAGTGCATAATCATATCAAGGAAGCAATTCTTTTCCTTTTTCTTTTTCTTTTTCTTTTTGAAGTCAAGCAAGCAATTCTTATGACTGATATGGCTGGGGCTATGGAAGATTCTGTAGTGACATTCTAGAAATCAAGTACATTCCAGGAGTTATCAGCTCAATCAGGTATTAATCATTTGGCCTTAAAACAGAAAATATTAACAGCTGAGGGAATGATTACCTCTTTCTGATGAAGTTTCAGGACTTGGTGCATTGTAAAACGAGTTACACTCTTCTTGATAGAATTTCTCTCAGCAATAAATCTTGAAGATGGAAGAAATCCACATTTGGGCTGTTCCCATGCAGAAAATTTAAACAAATAAAATAAAATAAAATAAGAGCAAAACAGGAAAAGAAAAAATAAAGGAAGAACAGAACAGAATAGGTCAAGCATAAGTTATAAGAAAGAAACTAGACGCCTGTGTAAGAGTCCACAGAATAGCGAGGTACCTTTATTTCAATTGCCACACTATAATCCTCCTTAAGACTACCTGAAACAAAGAAGTTAAAAATAGAAACAAAGAATGTGGAATATGTGCTGAAAGATAGAAAGAAACATTTCACCACTCTGTCAAAATCTATCCTATATTATTGTAGAAACTGACAAATTTCAAAGTGTTACATCATTCAAATTAATAATTCGAGGGAATGTTCTGATAATCATAAAATAATAGGGTTTTTGATAAAATTCTGCAGCCTTTACACTACCAAGTCTGCACTTTTAACATTTTAGAGCCCCATCCTATTAAAGCACTTCATGCATGGACCATGCATCAAAAATATTCACACTAGGAGAAACCTAACTCTCCCATTACTGAGCCACAATGAGATATAATGGTAATGGTCCACATTCAGCAGAAAAAGATACTAGGATATTAAATGTTAGATATTCATAATTAATAATAATTGAAGGCTTATTCAGTCTTTGATGTGTTTTGGTACTGAATTGTTCCGGTGCGCATCTCAGATCAAGTTGAGGAAACTGGTCTCAGATCATTGGCAATTTCTACTTAGTACGGAAGTCATGGATTGGGGGCCTTGTCCTTTTCGCTTCAACAACTCTTGCTTGGAGAGAGAATTTTCTTGACAAAGTAACGGAATGTTGGTGTTCCTTTGAGGTTGAGGGATGGACAGGTTATCGGTTACATAAGAAACTGAGACTATTGAAGGATAAAATTAGAGAGTGGTGTAGACCCAAGTTGGGCGTCTTGGAGGAGGAGAAAGGCCACTTTTCTGGTCTAATTGAGGGGTGGGAGGGTGTGGAGGAAGATAGAGATTTGAATTATGAGAATATTGGGGAGAAGTGCCATTATATGACCAAACTATGGAGATCTTTAGATGGGAAGATGTAGATTGGAGGCAGAGATCATGAGTCACATGGCTTAAGGAAGATGATAGAAATATTAAATTCTTTCACTGGATGACAAAGGTGAGATCCATGGAGTCATGGACAATACCATGAAGGTTATTATGGTGAATGGAAGGAGGG
The DNA here is from genome assembly GCA_022113865.1 of Chimonanthus praecox. Taxonomy (NCBI): domain Eukaryota; kingdom Viridiplantae; phylum Streptophyta; class Magnoliopsida; order Laurales; family Calycanthaceae; genus Chimonanthus; species Chimonanthus praecox. Next base: position 42,333,073 of record CM039095.1, read on the forward strand.
TAGAAGGGAAAAGTGAGAAGGGCGGTAGTTAAGCATCATTTTTCATCATCTTCGCACCAAGGGTCAGGTAGTCTCACAGGCGCTCTACTACCTCCTCCTTGGCCAACTCTAATTTGCACCCCCATATTCAGCACCATCCTTCGGATCCCGAGGCCGAGAATTCTTCCCCTGTAGGTATTCCTCCCATCCATGCCAGTTCGTCAAGTTCAGTTCCTTCCTTACCCCTGCACACATGGAGGCAGGGGCTACTGGTCCTATTTTGAGCAGGTCATTACAGACGGAGGGCGAGGCGCATTATTGATGTTCATCACATTCCACACAGCTCCAGGGATCCCCACAGCCATTTCCACCTGGAGAGGCTGCAGGTCATGGCGAGGTAGGCAGTTCCTTATTGAGTCATCATCATGCAGGTGCTACCCATCCTTCCGTTTTACCTTCGATTGAACCTAGTGATGTACGTCATATCCCGGGGGAATCCTCTTCTAGGACTAGGTAGGTTGCAGGAGTTGAATAATTCAGGAGGTGCTTTACCCAATTATAGAATTGTGTCGGTCCCTTCCTAGAGGAACCTTGTACAGTCCCTATTTGATCTGTCTATCACTTTCGAAGAGCGTTTTAGATCTTTGCTTGATGGGGATAGTTTTAACAGAATAGCAGAAGATCATGTCTCTTGGCTAGAGAGAGAGTTTGAGGAGGAGGAGATTCTAGAGGCTTTAAGGAGTGTTGAAGGAGATAAGCCACGGGACCGGACGGATTTAACTTTACATTTTTAAAGGCCTAATGGGCGATCCTCAGGGAGGATTTTATTACCTTTTTAAAGGAGTTTCATAGGAGAGGGATGTGGATTGGAGCCGTTTCCCATGGATATCCAAATCTTATGGAGATGCCTACCCTCAACATTACATGCACAATGCCAAATGAACACAATAGAAGTGTTCTCAAATATACAGCAATTTCCAAGAGTATCATTGTGCAAAGAACAAAATCATGCATCATCCTATGGGAATCAGCGACAAAGGATATTGTGGAATTGTCGAAGACTCACTTTAGGGATATTGAGAAAGAATCTCTCGATCTTAGTTGATGCAACTATATTGTGTTTGCATCTCTTTTTGTATTGGTGGTATGAGTTTAGTCTAAAATCTCATTGGGTTTGCCTTAGAATTGTACTTCTCTCTTAATAATATTTTATAGTTAATCTCAAAAAAAAAAAAAACCCACCAAAGCAATAGTTGCAGAGATGTGTATACTAGGATAGATATTTAGTGCAACTTTAATAAATAAAATTAGAAATAACCACAATAGGGAGACCTTAGATAGTTCCAATAGAAGATAAAATGAGTCATTTACAAGTGGTTTGGATATGTATGATGAAGACTGGAATATCCCTCATTTGAAGAATTGAAAAGCTAGACGTATAAGGTACAAGGAGTAGACTTAGGCCATTAAAAACTTGGAGGTAAATATAAAAAAGGATAGCTTGTGGAGTGATATAAGAAGTGGCTTATGATAGGTTCGCCATTAAAAACTTGGAGGGAAATACAGAAAAGGACATAGTTTGTGAAGTGATAAAAGTGGCTTATGATAGGGTACACAATTGAACAATCGATCCAAAAAGGGCCAAACCCCAGATAGAAGGGAAAATAGCAATGATGATGATGAATTCAAGCAAAGGGTTATGACTGTCCATATGGAAGCCTGTTCAGAACTAGTGTTTAGCCATTGCACCTAATATCTAGCCCTTGATGAAATTGTGGATCTAAAAGAAGGCCTAACCTAGCTACTCAGCCATATTCTAGTTTCAAAAATGTTTAAAATCCAAGTCAGGCTGGGTATGGCTATCGACAGACAGATATCAAGTCTAAAGGAAATTCGCAAGCAGGTCATGGAAACTAAATCCAAGGCCCAACCCATAGGCCTATTGACAGCTCATGCTAATTAACAGCTAAAATCCAGCCAAAAGTGCCACACCTGGGTCTAGATGTGTTGCAATGCTTCCTATGCCATCCAAAGAGTCATGAGCCAACAAATAAGTAATGAAAGGTAAATGCTGCGAGAAGACAGTGGAAAAATTAAATCTAACTCTTGCATATCAGGTCAGTCATTACCATGAGGAAACACTGAGTGATCAGATATAAGAAGTGCAGACTCGCAGAAGGAATTAATCCTGGCAGCATCAACACGCCAAGCAGGGCGTTGACTTAAAACATTCTTTTCTATTGATTCCAGAAAATCCTTAGATACAAGAACATGAATCTGGTATTGAAAGGAAGTTCAAATCAATGAACTGCAACATGCTTTAAAGGTCAACCAAAAATACTAATCTTTCAAATATATATAATCCATTTGCCAATCCAAATATAAAGGCCAATCCCAGATTGATGGGAAAAATGGCTTATATAGTTAGAAGATGATGGTGATATATACACTATACTCTACTAGGAAAAAGACAAGTAAATAACAGCATGAGTCTTCTGAGAATTGAGAGGGAATCAATAAGAGATAGCCTATAATATCAAAATGAATTGCTGTGTGTAATACCCCTGTGTCGTGGGCGTCGGTGGGAGAAAAAATAGCCAGAGAGTTGTTGTGGTATATTTGAAGATGCCTCCCTCCTTCTATCAGAAGGCCTTTTGGGGGCAACCTTTGGTTGGCTCGGCAAAGCAAAGCCATGAGGGGCCAATGTCGGCCCAAAGCGGACAATATTGTGCTGGCAAGATGGGGCGTTACAAATGGTATCAGAGACAGGTTGAACTCTCTGACTTGTGGTAAAGTCGGGGACGGCTCTGGCTTTAAGAAGGTGGATTGTAATACCCTTGTGTTGTGGGCGTTGATGGGAGAAAAAATAGCCAAAGAGAGTTGTGGTATATTTGAGAATGCCTCCCTCCTTCTCGCACAAGGCCTTTTAGGAACAACCTTGGGTTGGTTCGCCAAAGCAAAGTCGTGCGGGCCAGTGTGGGCCCAAAGCGGACAATATTGTGCTAGCGGGATGGGGCATTACACTATGATGGTTATGTGATTCATTTATATCATTCAGGGGTTTTCATCCAATGTCATAATCATTTTAAAACATGGTTATGAGATACTATCAGCAGTACCATACAAAGGGAAATACATGTTCAACATCAAGTCGTATAGACAAATTAAGTAACAACGGGGTACAAAAGTTATAAGCAGAACAGCTACACAGTTTCGCAGACAGATTTTGTTTTCACACCTTCAAATTGATATTTTACCAATAATGTGCAGTAAGAGTCTTGGTTTGGGGAATAGAAGAGGGAAAGCAAAAGAAGAGGGTAGGAAAAGAAAAGGAAAATAAGAGGAGGGCGAAGAGGAGAAAGGAGAGAAAAAGGGAAGAAGAGAGAAGAAGATGCTACCTTGTTTCACACAAGGACCTTTGATGTCAAGGCAGGAAGAAGCTAAGATGTCATGCCAATGCTTTAAGGAAGACACTAAGAAACTTCCATTCATTTGTCATGTATTCTCTTGAATGCCTTTACATCAATATTTATACACATAAGACTCAAAACCTGCAAACCTAGACACATCTAACTTAGGGCACACATGAGTGGAACATCTAAACCACAAATAACAAATATATGTTCAAGACAATTTTGAAGCACACATTAAACAATATGACACCAATAAAATACAGAAAAAAATAAATAAATGAACAAACACCTGCGTGGCACTAAATCAATGGTCAAATGGGTCAAATTCACAAATGGATTATTCAAATAATATAAATGGTTGGATCAGGCCAAATCTTCTCATCAACCAGTGGATCAATGTATGGTCTAGGCTATCCATGGTCAAATCTATCTCTATCAATAGTCAAATACATTAGGAAGGAGAAAAAAGATCATCCCCTAGCCACATTCAAGTGAAAACTAGATTCTGATGCATCCATCTTCATTGGCACTCTCAAAGGCCTAGCTCATTGTCCTGATCATTAAATGTAATGGAGATGGAAATGAAAAAATGCATGCCTCAAGTAACAAGAAAAATAGAATAAAAAATTGAGTGCAATAAAAGGACTAGTTGTCTTCAAAACAGTATGCTTCTGTGTGTAAGTCAAAGTCCAAGCTCAATCTACTACTAAGTAACTAAACTACTCGAGATGTTTTACAGCTACCATTTCAACTCTACAAGAAAATCTTTACTATAATTGTTAGGCAATTCTACAAATAGATAGAACTTCATGCTTCGATTTTACTATATTTTCCCTAATCCATCTTCGTGTGTTTCTGCAACTTGCTTCTTTACCTTATGCTTCTTTTTGTCTCTTGGTGATTTTTTCTGCTTCTTATTCTCCTTCTATTGTTTCTTCTTTTCTTCTTCTACTCCTTTAGCTATTACTCCTTCCTCTCATATCCTCCTCATGATTCCCATTCTCCTTCTCTTGCTCCTTCTCCTCTGTGTCTTCCTCTCCTCCTCCTCCTCTCCTTTTTCTTCTTTTTTTTTCTCCTCCTTATTTTCCGTTAATGTCTTATGGGGCATGATATCTTCTTTTCACAAATTGGAATGATGTTTCTCATCATGCTCATCTTTCACTATGTACCCAAACACAGCGAGGACACAACATCGATACAACTAAGGACACAAATTTTACGCATAACATGAAGTGTCCAACACAGAAATGTTGCCTTATTGAAATGTTCGTGCAACATGGTTCACTATATTATTTTCAATATTTTGTCCAATGAAGAATGCTCCAATAGTACCTGGGTTGTCAAGTAACCATTTTATTCATCTCTTGAAAACACATAATGAGGTCCCTTCTCTTTTTCTTCAATTGTCAATAAACAGCATTGACTACGAGTTAGTGAATTTTCAACATCACTAGGAATAAAAAGGGCATCTAACGCACTTTCAATAGGACAAAATTCACAATAAAATTTAAGATAAAATATTCCTAGCATTATCTAATTTCTACACAGATATGAACATAGAACTACGAAACATTCCAAAGTACAACGGCAGTTAATTAAAAGCTTCCATGTATTTCAAAATCTCTAAATAGTGCACAGCATCTTCTCATCATCATCATAGGCCATAACCACACACAGCATCCTCTATAAAAAATAAGGTGCATAGAGTCTTACAAAATGGCTTGTTAGGAACTCCATCCATAACAAGGAAAAGAAATTATATGCAACTAGCTCCCTACAGAACACTAGCAACTATCAACTATTATAAGATGACAATGCTTCAAAAGAATTATCTCAAACAAAAAATTAAATTACAGTTGTAGTCATACAACAAAAACATACCCCAGCATCAACATGTTCAGAGCCCAACAATGGGCTCATTACATACAACGCGAACAGTTGTCCTGATACTTCCCTCGAAACAGAAGCAACAAGCCCTGGTGTATCTTTCCACAGTAGACATTCAAGCATGGACAAGACTGGTTTGTTGGTGGCGGATTGAGGTTCTGCTCTCGGAGACTTTTGCACACGCAACACTTTCCCAATCTGCAGACAAACCAAATGTGACAGTCAATCATCAAATCATCAATGCATAAAGTATAAAATGCAGTGACATTGCACCAGAGCATGAAAATGGAAATTGAAACATTTCTTCCTTCAACCCAGTATCTACCTACCTACCAGAGGTCATTCAAGGGATTGTTTCCCATTCAGTAAATTATTTCATTATCTTTCAATTACCTGCAATATTCATTTTGGAATGGTTTGTGAAGATTTATGAGTCCTGGAATGGTTTGTGAAGATTTATGTGTCCTAAGCTTCAAGAAATATATTCCAAAACATCAATCTCAAACATGATCTTCACATGTCAATTGAAGATTGAGGAGCAGTAACATATAAGGAATGGCAAAAAATAAATGGAGACATGAAGATCAAGGACTTCTTTTTTCTATGGCATCGTTGGTACGTACTTATTAAACCATCCATAGTGGTAAGCTAATCCAAGGATCCTTCCATACTCAGGCTTCTCATAATCAGTATTATCAATTAATGACCATGGCACTAGCAGTATAATGACATTAAACATTGGATAAAAGAAATGTCATAGAACATCAATCAGGCTTTCCAACCTCGTGAGGTTGGTGGGGGATGGGGGGAAAGGAATCCTTAGGCTTCTCCAACCTTCAAGAAGAGGAAGTAACAACATCCCTCAAGTCACCAAAAGTAAAAGGGATGAAAATTTAGCAAGACCAAATAGCGAATGATTCATCAAAATGTGCAGATAGATTAGTGATGTGCAGAATCTCAGGGAATAAATAGATCCATAAGATGACAAATAGCAAAACATATTCTAAATTCTAAATCAGATATTTCCGCTGTTCAGTCAAAATCACAAATACAGAACGTTGTGTTTGAAGGAATCATTTACATACAGGGGACAAACCATATTTCCTTTCAACCACTAATAGAGAAGTCATCATGGAAAACAAGGGAAAAGAGAGTCTTCTATAGGGCCATATTTATACACAGATTGTAGGAAAAAATTACATTAAGTGCCATCCGTAGATGTGTGCCACGTGTCCTTTTCTATTTACATAATTACATCAAGACTGTCCAACATGAACATGCCCGAAAGGGCTTGGCCAACTTTCCTTAGGCTTCCAATGCTAAACATGTCACTTTCTTCCATAGTTTATGTTGCACAGAAATTGACCCGAGAGAGAGAGAGGAGAGGGGGGGGGGGGGGGGGGGGGGGGGGAGTGTGTGTGTTGTGAATTGGGTCAATGCAAACTTTTAGGATTTCTTACGATTACACAATTTAGAAAAAGAAAATGCAAATTCACAATTAAATGGAAGCAAGTAAATAGAAGAGATGAGAAAAGAAGAAGAGATTGAACCCGGAATTTTTACGAGGTTCGGCGTCCTTGCCGACGTCCTTGCCTTAAGTATAGAGCTCAAGGATTGAATACACTAAACTTCTCCTTCAAAAGTGGAGAAGAAACCGATTACAAGGCTTTATGTACACCACTCCTCAGATTGAAGTAGAAGAACCCTCTCCTATCTTCACTAGGGTTACACCAACCCTTTACAATTTGATCTCTTGAAGAAAAATAAGAAGATTACATGTTGTAGCTTAGGAATAACTCTCAATTGTATACAAATAAAGCTCACTAAGAGTTACTCAGAAATCTGAACAATTATGGCTCAAAACATGATGCAGGCCAAGCTGCATTTGAGAATTTAGACTCGGGATTTTACTCCGAAATCAAGGATTTCAATAAAGAAAACCGGTGTTCTCGAGTTCTCACACGGGATAACTCCGAGAACTTCTAATGAATCACCTTGAAATTGTGGAGTATGTTTAATTAGAATAAATGGAAGAAAAATGCATTAATGAAGATTAAAATACAATTAAGAATATCCAATTAGACTAATTAAAAATAACCCAACACAATTAACAAAATGAATTTCAAAAGATAAATCAACTCACCGACCTCGGGAAAAGATGGATAAAAGAAAGCCTCAGCTCTTCCTTCAATTTCAAAATAATAATTCCAGTCTACCTTATTACAAAGCTTGGCCACATATTTATGGGCCTTATTCAAGCAAATAAATGGAAAATAAAAACTAAATAAGTAACTTTTCTAAAATACCCAATGCGTCTTCATCCTTTTGCTGCTCGTACATTCTTTGCTTTTCTCGTCTTTCTTTTTTATTATTTTTCTTTTATTTCCTCGTTCCCTTTCTGCAAAGAATGGTTTGCCGCTTTTGGAGGCCAAGAGGATTTCCTACCCGTTTCATCTTCTTCATTCGATCAAGTCTGACGTCCCGCTGCCTCCCGATTCAATTTCCTTCCTTTCTTTATTATTTTCTCTTTCTATTTTCTTTCTCAAACGATGGTGGCCTTCACACAACTTTCCAAACAATCCTGCTGGATTTTTAAGATCTTGAGCGAAATCCTCTCTATTCTGGCTCAGATTTGGCAGCCACGATTTGGGTGGGCAACAACTTAGGTGGCCCCTTCTATTCTTGTCACCGACGGAGCGGCTGCAGAATCTTTCCTCCATTCTCGTTGGTACCCCTCTCTGTATTTTCTTGCATTGTTGAGCAGACCCGTCCTCATCTCCAATCGATCGACTGTCACGTTTGATTGGTCTTGCAGATTTTAACATGATAAGGATCTGATTTGGCAGCACCCATCTTTTGCACCTTCCTGTTTTCCTTCTCTTGCCCTGTACAGTCACATTCACAATGTGTGGGACCCACACATAAGAGAGTTCACAGTAGCTGTGGGGATGAGGTACACATACTGCTGAGTTAGCAGATAACTCAAATGCCATGGGTTTTCTTAGTGAGCCATGCTCGGCCTCGGGTCCATGAGCCTCAAAGATCCAGCAAGCCTTTAGCCGGGTTTGAGCCCAAGGTTGATGGAAGTGTGCTTCCATGGATCGCGCCTGCGGCCCGCGTTTTCCTCCATCGATCCGATGGTAGATCTCAGGGGTTTTCTCATCAACTGGGTCCAATTGGGACGGACTTTCGTCGTCCGAGCTCGAACTAGACTCGGTGCTTGCATCAAAACAAGATTTGCAAAAGTCGAATGGTTTTTTGAGCAAGAGAGATTTGAATTGATTGCACTTGAATGTCAAGTAGGTGAACAGTAGTTACTATTCATTGCCTTTATAGGTTTTTCAAATACAAGACCATTGGCAAGAAATAAATGCAAGAATTTGCCTGTTGCTATGTGCAATAAATGCTCAAAATCATACCGTTGTCGTGAGCCGGTCAACCTCTCTTGAGGGAGCTATCTCCCGCTCTTTTTAATATATGGAACTTGTACTAAGACTGGTCGATCTCTCATGAAGGAAAAGTCGACCGTTCTTAACAGAGAGCAAAACTGTTTACAGTATGCAGAGACAGGTCGACCTCTCTCAGAGGGTCGGTCGCCTGATCTTAACTGGGAGTAAAATGTTTACAGTTAGTTCTACTTCCAAAGAGCGGTCGACCTCTCTAGTCAAAGAGGTTGCCCATTCTGCCCTGTTTTTATTGTGTTTTCAATTTTAAGCACTTTTAGGGATTTGAACTATGTCTGATGAGTGACGAGACTTAGTGATGCGGACCAGCAAATCCCAGTATATCTCTTTTTATTGTTTATTTCTATTTTTGATTTGGTTGTAATTAAAAATTAGGATTTACTATTTTCAGTGAGTTATTTTCGTTTTGAGTGTATTTAGGAGTTTCTAATTTAGGTGTTGTTATTTTCTTACTTTGAGATTATTATAAATACCTATGTAATCCCGTTTTTGGGAGAATATGGTTGAATGAATAAAAGCTTGAGAAAGTTTTCGCAAAATACCTGTGAGTGGTGCGATTGATTGTTGGAGTGATTCCAAAGAGCATGAGGCTATGGCGTGAGGCTTGGTGTGAGACCATAGTTCTTCTTCAAGTACTTCTCTTCATCTTCCATCTCTCTTCCTCTTCCTTCGTCTCCTTCTCCCTCTTGTCTTGCCGCAATTTCCAAACCCCTCTCTGGTTTTGCCAGTGACACAAAAACCTCTCTGCAGTCGTCACCCCTTCATAATGCTCATTCTCATGATTTCATCTCCCTCATCGCCAGCCTTCTCGTGACCTTCCATCTCCTTCCCTGGCTTCCGTGACTTCCGCTATCCCTTCACCTTTTTTACTTGGTGCCGCAAACCCATTTCTTTTTCCCAGTCTTTCGCATGGTTGCCCTAAGTCCATTTGTATCTCCCTTTTCCTTTTAAGTCAAATTTCGTATGTGCCAGTTATTAAACCCTTGCCATTTGATTCATTTAATACTTTGAGCCCCATTCTTTTCATTCACATTCGAATTTAATATCTTGCATGATTATTTGTGACCAGTTTATATTAATTAATTACAAATATTAATTGAATTTTAATTTCAGCCCAGTTTTAGGTGCATTATTTTCATCCCTTTTAATTTTTAGGAAACCACATTTAGACATTTAGGGTCACCCTATTAGTTGTCCTAGAGTCCATTCATATCTGGGTTGAGCCATGATATTCAAAATCACTCAGTAACTTTACAAATTATGAACCTAACACTCATGACCTAAACCTAAGGACACTAACTTGATCTTCAATCTTCAGTCCTTGTGTCTTTTGCCATTTGATCTTCAATGCTTTGACTTTATTTTCATTGATCTCTATATTTCACATGTATTAGCTATTGAGTATCACTACTTGATATCCAATACATTTCTCCTTTGAAGCAAGGATCTTTTTAATATCTATCTTATGATAAATTCAATTTGAGATATTAGTAGCATTAAACATTGTTTTATTATCATCAAATTACTCATTTATCCTTCGGTTGAAACCTTGGGGCTAACAATCTCCCCCTTTTTTTATGATGACAAAACATTGTTTAAAAGTATAGAAGATATGCAAATATAAGGCTCCCCCTAAATTCAAGTATACATATTTGAGGTTTTTAAATAACCTCTCCCCTTTCTTCAAGAATTCATACATACATTGTTCTCCTCCTTACTTCATGCACACAAGTATATTCAACATTTAGTGAGCAAGCATTCTCCCCCTAACTTCAAGGATAGGGTGCATACATGAATGAGATTTGTAAATAATCTAGCAATCATATCAATATTGAAGCCATACATATATTTCCAAGTCATTAATTAGCATTTGTATTCAAAAGTCTTAAATTATATACATCCCAAAATACATTTCATCAAAACATGATGACCTAAGTGTGTATTCATTAAAAATATGTAACTGTTAAGATGTATTTTATTATATTGTTACGGGCACTATAACAAATATCGCCGATATTTTCGTTTTTACGGCAAAATACAGTTCTGGTGATAAAAACGCAATTGTATTGTGAATCCTGTTTTTAACAGGAATTTACTGGTAAAAACACGTTTTAAACGCGGGAAACCGATAAATTGTTTAAAAAAGCGTTTTTACCGGTTGATTTCTCCTATACGCACAAAGAGTGGACGTACGGAAACACGGAATGAGGCTCTTGTTCCGTCTTTGCGCTTTCCTTCACTCGCTCCTTGAAGTGGGACCCAATTTCTAGAGTCAATATGTGAGAGATCATTGAGTGATGAGTTCTTTGGTCATGGATGAAATATAGTAGACACACCAAATTACTATTTTAAAGATTTTATTTTTTACATAAAATTTTTATTTAACATTTTTAACCATCCATTTTAAAAATTAAATAGTACCTATAAATGGAATTCTTACGTAACATCCATCTGAGTTTTTTATCTTGAGTTATTGAAATGTTCAATGAAATTAATTTTTATTTATCTTAAGTATTTGTAATTTTGAGAGATTTATTATACAAAATTCTTTATACAACATTTAATTTTTTAAGATTTTATTTAAATAAAGAATCAATTAAATTATTTAAAAAATATATTAGTATATACTTTTGAATAAAAACAACAAAATTACTCACAATCTTTTTCTTTTATTTAATGAAAACAATTTACATAGTGTACAGTTAAAAAAATATATGCCACATTTTTAAAAAAAAAATTAGATAAATTTATTATTCAACGAAGAGAATATAATATAAAATTATAAAAAAAATTAAGTTCTCATAGTTATTACACCTTTATTCTCTAACAAACAATGATCTAATATGCACATTAATAGGTATTATTACTTTACAAACTTAACCATGAGACCCACATAATAATGAGTTTGTTAGAGAGGTTTTTTCTTAAATATTTAGTCATAAAAACCGTGTTAATTGTCAGTTATTTCAATAATCATTATAATCATTAATATCATTAATATTGAACTTATGTAGAATTGTATGATATTTTTTACTCAAGAAATGTTAGATGCAAATTATTTATTTATTATTTTTAAATATTTATATTTTCCGCGATATTTTCCCGTTAAATTTCCGCTAAAAACCCAAGAATTTGAAAATATCCCGTTATTAACAATCGTCATTAATATCCTGAGAACGATATTTGTGACAATGGTAAAGGGTAATTTAGACCTTTTCTAATTAGGCTCACTAGGGTTATATGTTTTGTATATAAATATCTTTATTGTATTTGCAATATGATCAATCGAATAAGAGAGACTTGACATGGTATCTAAAGCACGGTTAGTTGTCCTGACTTGAGTCCTTTGCATCTTCCATCCGTCGCTACCCTTTCCTCTGCCTGCAACAACGTCAGGCCATGTTCTGCAATCGCCCGACGTGTGATTGCAGCCAAGAGCATTCCTTTCTTAGATCTTGTTGTTCCCTCTTCTGTCCCAATCAAGATTAGTGGTTGAAATAAATCAAGAAGTATCATCTCTGCAGCCGAACTACAGTCACAACCTCTTTGTTTGGTGTTGTTTCACTTATCAGAGCCAACTGATTTGCATTCTGCAATTCCATGTCATGCGGAGGCTTCTCCTTCACCTTCTGGCGATGTGGATCTTGCTACTCTCCGTTATCCTTCACGGATCCGTAAGCCTCTTACTCATTTTGGTTATTCTCCTAGTGATTTTGGTTATTCTTGTTATTCTACTTCATTCTCTTCATTTCTAGCTTCCATCCATGCTTTATCTGAACCCACCTCCTATAAGGAGGCTATTTGTGATCCTCTTTGGCAACAGGCTATGGATGAAAAGCTTTCGGCATTGCAAAAGATTAGCACATGGGACTTAGTACCTCTTCCTCCAAACAAACATGCAATTGGTTGCAAATGGGTGTATAAGATTAAGACCAAGTCTGATGGTTCCGTGGAGCGATATAAAGCCCAATTAGTTGCTAAGGGTTTTGCACAAGAAAATGGTATTGATTATGAGGAGACTTTTGCCCCTGTTAGAAAGATGACTTCTGTCGTCCGCACTTTAATTGCAGTTGCATCCGTCCATAAGTGGAGCTTGTCGTAGATGGATGTTAAAAATACATTTCTAAATGGAGATCTCTGTGAAGAAGTTTATATGATTCATTCCCCAGGTGTTCGTCATAATCCTGGGGAAGTATGCAAACTTCGAAAGGCATTATATAGTCTTAAACAGGCACCTCGTGCTTGGTTTAAAAAGGTCTCCCCAGGGATTAGTTCTCTTGGTTTTCAATCCAGTGCTCATGACTCAGCCCTCTTTGTTCGTTCCACCTCCGCTGGTCGTATTATCCTGCTTTTGTATGTTGATGATTTGATCTTGACAGGTGATGATCTTGATGGCATTGCACAGTTGAAGGTACAGTTGCACAAACAATTTGAAATGAAAGACCTGGGGCCCTTACGATACTTTTTTGGGATAGAAGTTGCCTTTCCTCTCAAAGGCCATCTTCTCTCTCAATCTAAGTATGCAGCAGATATTATTCGGAAGGCTCGTATTACCAACACCAGACTAGTTGCGACACTTTTAGAGCTTAATGTTCATTACACTTCATCTGATGGTGTGCCTTTGCCCGACCCTACATTGTATCGCACTAAAGTTGAGACTTTGGTTTATATCACCATCACGCGCCCTGACATTGCATATGAAGTTCATATTGTCAGTCAGTTTGTCTCTTCACCGACCACTGTTCATTGGGCCGCTGTTGTTCGTATTTTGCGGTATGGTCGTGGCATTTTATATTAGAGTTTGTTACTTCCCTCTTCATCTGCCTTGGAGCTTCGTGGATTCTCTAATGCTAGCTGGGCGGGTGATCCTTCTAACTACAAATCTACTACCGGCTTTTGAGTCTTTCTAGGTGACTCTCATTTCCTGGAGAAGCAAAAAGCAGGATGTTATTGCTCGTTCGTCCGCTGAGGCTGAGTATCGAGCTATGGCATCTACCACTACTGAGACCGTTTCTCTTCATTGTTACTTGCAGACATGGAAGTTTCTCTTTCTGCCCCTACTCTCATGTACTGTTATAATAAGAGTGCCATTCAAATTGCACATAACTCAGTTTTTCATGAGCGCACCAAGCATATTGAGTTGGATTGCCGCTTTGTGAGACATCATCTCCAGCTTGGCACACTTTCTCTCCCTTTTGTCTCTTCAACCATGCAGCTTGCTAACTTCTTCACGAAGTCTCACACTGTTACACACTTCCAATTTCTTCTTAGCAAATTCTCGATGTCTAACACTGTAACATCGTGAGTTTAAGGGCGGGTGTTAAGATGTATTTTATTATATTGTTAAGGGTAGTTTAGACCTTTTCTGATTAGGCTCATTAGGGTTATATGTTTTATATATAAATATCATAATTGTATTTGCAATATGATTAATCGAATAAGAGAGACTTGACAGCAACATCATCACAACAAAACTAGGTGTGCTTTGTATGAAAATCAAAATAGTGTAGACAAGATAGATTTTTTTAGCTTCTCTCCTATTCCTTCTATACTGTCTCTCCTATTTTTCTATTCTCTCCCCTTTTTGGAATCAGCAAAATGAAATGCTACTAAGGGGCAGGAAAGACTAATGAAGGAGCGGACTGCTCAGATGCAGGAGCAGGTGGAGGTATAGCAGCAGGTGAAGGTATAGCAGCAGGTGACTCAGAAGGAGGAGCAGATGGTCCTGATGGAGAAGCAGAAGCAGGTGTAGCAAAGGCAGATGGAGGTGCCTGAGAGGGAGGAGCAGGTACAGCAGAGGCAGATGGAGGTATCCGAGGTGTTACAGGAATGGAGTGGATCCCTGACCAGTTGTAGCCGTTTGTTTTGGGTACCGGAATGTGGCAGTCATCCCTTTTAGCTTATCTTCAACTGTTTGGAACCTTATGTTCAACATTGCAACCAATGTTACAAAATTCACCGATATTTTCGTTATATAACTTTTGCGCATTAAAAAAGCGAGTTTATCGTGTCTGCCATTTTTAACGGTAAATTCCTATTAAACACATGTTTCTATTGCAAAAAAGGGTAAATTCCCGTTAAAATCATAAGATTTTACCGTTAAAAAACGCTTAGGACAAATACACCTTTTTTATTTCTGAAATATCATTTGTATTTTCAAACTCCGGCCACATTGTTTATTTATTATATTTATTTTTATTATTTTTTAAATATTATATTTTCCGCGAGATTTTCTCGATAAAAATCCGAGAATTTGAAAATATCCCACTATTAACAATTGCCATTAATATCCCAAGAACAAGATTTGTGACAATGGTTGCAATGGCAGAATCGATCTTTGCGTCCAAAGTGTGCAAACAGAATAGCATGACGTTGCGCAGTTGATTGAGATTAGCATTGTGAACATTGATGCAGTCGAGGAGTTGTTGGTTTGAGATTCCAGTCTTAGCCTATGGACAAGAAGAGGGGCTAGGTGGTATCGACCCTGGGGATTGGGTTGTTGCTTCATGTGGATGTTCAAGAGGACAAGAAGACAAATGTTGATCTAGTGAATTGTGTGCCTCAGAATGATCTTGAATCGCAGGTTCTACTTTGGGAACCCAATGGTTGTCTCTAAGTTTGAATCCCATATGTCTCAGGGTAGCAACATTGAAGTGATCAGTTGTCTTTATCTTCAGGAGGTAGGGGTATTCCTCGTCGGTGAAATAGATGACACAGTAGAAGGCCGTAGGGAAGACTACAGGTTTTCTTTTGACGACATGATTTCATGTGCTTCAAGATGATATGGGAGAAGCTGACTTGTTTACCGTTCAAAATGCACCAAATGAGGAAGACATCAAAGAATGACACATGGTCATGATGCCCATTTCTAGGAAAATGATGTGCAAGAAGATGATGGATGATACGAGCTTCCAGGGTTAGATGAGTAAGTTTGTGCATGTTCTCTTCCTTGATATCAGTACGCCCACAAATCTGACTGAGGGCCTCCAAAACATTGAAACCATCCATAACAGGCCAGGTATTTGTTTCAAATTTTTCAAATGCAGCTTTGGAAAAATTGAATATATGGTCCAATCTTTCACAGGAAAGAAAAAGGTTGTGTCCTCTGACATGAGATTTGATAGAGTTCTCACCAGACTCAGAGAGGTTGGCACAGAATTCCTTAACTAGAGTAGGATATAAAGGATGATTTAGAGCAAACAAGGTGTAATGACCCGACCCGGGGTAACGGGTCAGTCGTGACGGGTAAAATTAATTTAGAAAACAATTGTAGTTTAAATTGATTTGTTAGTTTAATTTGATAATTTTATTTGGGAAAAACACAATTGAATTTAGAGATTTAATATTAGACCCCGATTTCACACTTTCTCCCCAATAAGAATTTACAAATTTATCCCCTTCGAATTAAATTAAGGGAATGGGAAATAAATTATCAACTTAGATTTTAATTCCCCTAAGTTACAATCTCAATTGGAAATATTCAATTAAGAATGTGAAATAATAAATAAATTTCAATTTTAAGTATCTAGAATTTAATCGATGATTGACAAAATTAATAAAAGAGAAATAAAGGACAATTTATTAAAATCAATAATTTAAAGGGACCCACCTTCGCTGGTCGAATTTAATTGTCCAAAATCCTTTCACCGGTGAGATTCCTTATTCAGATTAGATTCTTCTTCTTCCTTATTCGTTTGGGACTCAAATTCCTACCTAAATGGAAACTGTCCAAAATCCTTTCACCGATGGGATTTCTTTACCAATAAGACTCTCCTCCCTTTAAGAGACCTACGAACCCTTCCCTTCTTTTACCCTTTTCGAAACAGCAACCAAATCTCAGCGGAATCGCAGCGGAAACCTCAGCGGAAGAAGGGAAAGAAAAACCCCCAATCTCTCTTGAGTTCTTATTCCTCCTCTCCTCTTTGAAGACCAAGTTTCGGTTCAAGCAGCATAGTTCGGGACCACCGTGTGACTAGCTTTTGTCGTCTTTATTCCCAAATTACAGCAAGTAACAGGTATGTCCCTCTAATTTCCTCTATGTTCTTCTTCTCCCATGGGTTTCTTCTTCCTCTTCTCCCCTTTGTAAATTTCGAGCCAGCCAACCAGCCAATCCTTGTTGGATGGTGATGATTTTTCCCTTCTTCATTCAGCTGTAGGATCAAATAAATTGGTGACTCAGATATGCCCCAATACTTGATCCGTGAACAGTACCTGCCCAGTTTTCTTCCCTAAATAACTAAATGTGGACTGATTTCAGTGTTTGTAGAATTTGCCCCTATTTTGCCAATCGTACTGTGACCCAGATCTGTCCCACCATAGATCTATTCCTTCTTCCAAACAAATGCATACAAGTAGATGCCCTGTTATTTACATTTACCTCTGTGAATAGACCAAGAAGAGACTAGTCAAACCATTGATGTAGTTAGTGATATCTGGGACTGATTTTTCAGTCTTCAGATCGCTGATTGTGGGGACTGATTGGAACTTTAAAACACAGCCAAAACTTAAGTGTTTTCCCTTGCTGCCCTACTAGTTTTAAAACAACCAGGGTGTGATTCTTTCAAACCAGGCCAGATCTTGGTCGTGGGTTTCTTGGACTACTCAATTATTTTTAAACCTCACAGATTTGTTTCCTTTTGATTTTTATGAATTTTGTCTGTTTTAAATAATTTAGATGTGCATTTTCCTTAAAGTCTTGCGGAGAACTGATTTGTGTCAAAACCATTTAGACGAGGCCAAATATTTAATATTTGACAGTTCTCTATAGCAACCCCTGCTGCAATTTCCTTTGTTTAATACCCAGGCTTTTACAGTTGGGGACTGATTTCTTACCCCAGATCAGCAAGTTAAAGGGACTGATTTTCAGCCCCAAAAAAACATTAATGTTGAGGACTGGTTGGTCCAGAATTTCACTGAGAACTGATCAGTAAAACTAGTCCTCTTTCTACCTAAAACTGGATGCTTAAACCAGTCTTGTTAACGTCCAGCTTGAATCTGAGATAGAAAACCATCTCATACCTAGCCTCTTAACCTTGTATTTTCAGCATACATAGGTGAGGGCAACACACATCACCCATGGTTAATAATCCTTATACACCGATCTAATCCATGCTATTTAGAAATATTTGTTAGAAGAAATATTAAAAGTGATTGGAATCTTTAAAACATATTCGCAGCAAACTTTGGTATTCAAGAGTAATTATCACTTGGAAGCTACGTGGACTTCTCATTCACAATACGAAAACTTCTAGGTGAGGGAAACAATTCACTACATACCATGTATTCATATAATCTTCTATTTGTTGTTGTGTAATGAAAAATAATGCAATGTTTGTATGTTATGAATATAATTGTTAGATCTAGAAAAGACTGGATGCATGTTAATGATGGTTATAATCCAGTGCTTACTCACAGTAATGTAAGGGAGATTTTGGCTAAATATTCTATTGGCCGTGAGGAGATCCAATCCGCCCGGATTGTGAAATCTAACCATTAATGTATTGAAAGATCCAATGATTTTATATTCGTATATTAATGATTAATTATATGGTATTGTTGAATTTCAATCTTGATGGTACATGTTTGAATGTTGGTCTATTGATTCAAATCATTATGATGCTTGAATTATTACTATGCATGCTATAGTAAATGAGATATCGATTATGATGCAATAATCTGCTTAGAATGGAGATCATAATCATATAAGTATGTCATGATTAATTAAGCATGTTGAATTGGCATTGAGCATAGCATTCTCATATTCATAGCATTGGGTATGAGGGTGCGATCCATGATTGTCACGAAGACCACGACGGTGGTAGTATTGTTAGCCTCACTTTAAGTGGGAAGACCATTATGGTAGATGAGATGTGATATCCGTGACAAGTCATGAGGGTTGTTATTTGGTGGTAGGTTGTGTTATCCTCACTTTATGTGCGAAGGCCATTAAGGCGATGTTGTGTTATCCTCGATTCGTCGGGAAGACCACCAAATATCAGTAATTGTAATAATGGGTTGGAATATGGTATTCGGCATTGAGGATTACATTTTGTAAAGGCATGAGCATGTAATAAATTGTTATTCTTAATTATTTGAAATATCATTGAGGAAGTAGGAATGCCATACGCTATGTTTGTGTTATTGTTTTCTTCACTGGGCATGGAGCTCATCCCTTACATTGCAGGCAATCCCTTTGACTTGGTTCTGAACGATAATCACAACTGAGTTTAGAAGGCGAGGAGTCGATGAAGAATTCGTAGAAACACTTAGTCAGTGCAGAATTTATTATTTAGATTATAAGTTGGTTGTTTATTTGAATTGAGACTTTGAGAAAGTTGTTTACTCTTTTATTTTTAATTTGTGCAAACTTAGATAATGAATTCAAGTATGGATTAATTTTGAGAACGCTTTAATGTGATTATTATGGGAATGTGAGTAAGTGATGCGTTTGGGAATCCTTATGTGAGTGATATTTATCCCTTTGAGTTATTTGGGAAGCTCAAATGAGATGTTATATCTTCGAGCAGGTTGTGGGCTTGAAGAATCTTGGTGGCTTGTGAATGTAACTATGTTTGTTTTAAATTTAGCCACAGATTTTTGATGTAAGACCCGTTTAGGGCAGCAGGTGATGTAATTTTGTACAGTCAGATCACGCCCGTCCAGGTGTTGAAAGGAGGAGCGTGACACAAGGATTCCCAGCCAAGGTTCTGAAAGTATTTTTTGATTTTAAGGTCATAAGGTCTATAAGAAGATAGGTTGACAATTTTACCATAAACAGTGGCTCATGATGAGAAATCCTCGTCATATAGTTTTGCCGCATCCTCTAAAATGAAGTTTTTGGGGTCATCTTTGTGCTTTGTCCTTCGTTCCTTCTGTAGTGCAGTTCTGGAACGTTTTCTTTTCGTTTTCGTGCTTGAGGGCCCATCGATTTGGGGATTTGATGCTATTGATGTGAAGGAAGAGGAGTGGAATGTTCTAAATTTTGCCTTTATGAAATCAAAATTAGAGAGTGAAAGAAATCGAAAGTGATTGGCCAATCACTAATCCCAAATCAACCCAATTTTATGTGTCCCAAAAAACCAATAGAGGGGCCAATGCAATTTCACTCACAAGAAAAAAATGGAATAGAATTTTTAAGGATTGGGTGGAATAGTATGAAGTTGTTTCTTCAAGAGTTTTTGCCAAGTGTACTTCATGGGCCTCTTCTCTTGTGGAATTTAAGAATATATCAATGATATCTTGCGTGCCTGGAAAGAATGCACTGATTTAGCTTAGATCTGTTTAGTGTTGCTACCATCTTTTGGGTTTCTACGAGGGGGTATTGGGATTGCGGATAATGGTGTTTTCTTTGCTCTTCATGTTTTGCTTTCTATACTTGCACCTCTAGTGCCACCTGATGCGGAGCGAATCGACATTGATTTATTTTGATTTTATTTTATTTAGTTGTCTTTTGATGTAATTTTCTATTTTTTTTTATATGAGGATATTTTGTTTTATTTTACACTTAGCGGTATTTTCGTCATCTATTGGTGTGTTTATTATAAATACATTGTAAGCCTCATTGGGGCAATCAGTTGATGAATGAAATTGAAATTTTCTTCTGTTGCTAGTGCGAAGAAAATAATTTGGGAGCGATTCCTTTGGCGTGAAGCCTATCATGAAGCCATCCTTCCATCTTCTTCAGGTACTTCTTCTCCTTCTCTCTTTCCTTTTCCGTTTCTTTCCCTATTGCCGTGACTGTTTGAGACCCATCAAGTTTTGCCGTTCCCTATCAGATCTGCCCAGATTTGTTCCTCAGCCATTTTCACCCCTTTTCTTTAGTCATTAGCCATCGCCCCCCTTCCCAACACCTTTCCAAGCCTTCACCCCACGTCTATACCCCTCCCTGAATTTCACCAGTGACCCGAAACCCATCCCTGGGTTTCGTTCCTTGCCCAAACCACTCCCTCCACTTTCGCCCTTCTCTAAAACCCATCCTACCATTTTCGTACAGCCCTAAACCCCTTCCTATTGCCATCTTCAACTCTCTTGAACCCTTCCATTGGCTGCTACCATCCCCTCTAACCCCTTTCTGCTTGTCGTTCCCTTCTCCTGCTTCACTTGTTGTCGCCAACCCCTACAGAGCCCTTCACAGTGTGCCGCGACTCCATATTCCCCTCTCTTTGCTGCTGCGAACCCCATATCCCTCCACCACCTTCCCGCCACCCTCTTTTAGTACCCTCCGTGTTTCCGTCCCTCCTTTCCTTGCCATTCGCAGACCCTCATTATTCAATTTGTATCCGCTCCTTTAGTTATTTCAATAGACCATGCCTAAGTCCTCATTTAATAACCCAAGTGCCCTTTAGCCTTCCCTCCTTAAATTACCATCACTGTCATTCAACCACCATTTACTCATTTATTCATATTAAACACATTATATTCGTAAAATTTGCATGATTATGTGTGGTAATTTTATATTTATTAATTGCATATATTAATTTGAATTTAATTTCAGCCCATATTAGTCTTAGGGTTCATTATTTTCATCCCATTTTAATCTTTAGGAAACCAAATTTAGGCATATTTAGGGTTACCCTATCCCTTGTCCTGCATCACCACCTTTTATTTTAATATACTAACGATTCAAAAAAAAAAAAATACAAATGCCCTAATCTCGTCAACAATTCGCTACGGAATAAAATTTGACATAGGTTTTGTTTCAATTTAAATTCACACAAAATTAATTGTGCTTTAATTAATTTCAAATTCCAACACAAATTCGAAATTAAAATGATAAAATAGAACATTGAAAGTAAGAATTAATTACAAACAAAATTAATTTGCTGAAATCAAATCAAAAGAAAACTCATCAAGATCAGAGAGGAACCAAGCTCAAGCTTTTTAATTTTATTGCATTCAAATTGTGTGTACAAAATGCATGGCCGATCACTCAATTTATACTAGAGTGTGGGCTGGAAGAGTAAGGAAATTACAATCCAAAACAAGGGAAATTCGTCCATTGCATGTTGCTCCGTCGTCTAAACACGAAATTCTAGGTCTAGATCCCTTAGAATAGGATCATGGACACCTAGTCTCATCCATTCACACGCCATTGCAATTTAGAACCATAATTTTTCTAAGTTTCTATGTCCGCAATCCACATGATGCCATGTGTCCTTATTACATGCTCAATATAAGAACATGATAAATTACAAAAAAAAATCCAATCCCCAAGGATGCATACGCCCATACTTGCTAGAAATTGGAGCAAATTTTGTAGAAACAAAAGCCGCCTCAAGAGATTTCATTCCTTCATTCCCAAAGCTTCCCAATTCGTTGCAAATAGTTGGTAGGATATTCCATGCGTCCAAGGACTTCCCAATTAGGAGAAGATTCTTGACAACAAAATTTGAGAAGACATGACACAAGATAAGGCATGCCATGTTGAATTCCCATCACTCCACTTTGTGACTAGCAAATGGGCCACTTTGTTGGATTGGATTGGGTCAATTTTTATGTATTTGGAAGCCTAACCCAGTACCCAAGCCCACGAGTGATGTGGGCATCATTACCAACACCATTCACAATCGAGAGAATCAAATTGAAGATGAGCCGATTCCAATTGATCTCAAATTGCTGGGGATTTTAACGCATCAAAAGTGGGCCCGAAATGGCTTCTGTAGGAGCATGATATGTCCAATTTAATGGCTCATGGGCTAAGGCATTTGGTCAGGCTCCCAAATCCATAAAATTTAGCCCAATTTTGTCCACATAAGGGGTCCATTTGCAGCCCACAAGGTGGAGTGACGAGAATCCTGTTAGGGCCTTCGTTGGACCGAGTCTATATATTGTCAATTCCATGACCGAGTGTGACCGTGTCTTGGACCTTGACTTAATAGAATGCGAAGGTGTCAGAAGATCTAATGTGCATTGAAAAATCCACACCGAAACATATGATTGGCACACAGGTAAGTGAACCTTAGTGGACCTTAGGTTAAACCTAAAATACCTTAGAAGTCAATGGTTGTAAAATTGGGAAACTGGAAATTGTTTGACTGTCAGCCTTGATGCCTCAAGCATTTTGTCGAGGCCTCAAAGATTGTCCACAACTGAGCAAAAATGACAGCTGGATTCCAGCGTGTGATCTCATGGTCATCTGGCCTTTGACCAAATATCTTACAAGATATGGTAAGAAATATTTGAAAAAGGGGAAAGGTTGCTCACGAGTTTTGAAAGATCATATGCCTCATCGTGATTGGAGACCTTATGAACATATGGAGATCCTAGAAGGCTCCTATGGATTTGATGAGATTATGAAAAATCAGTTTACCATCTCATACTCATGAACAAATCTTTTTGAAGCTAAGCATCGTGGGTGGCAATCCAACACATTTGGAAAGGCTCCATAAAGGATATTGAGAAATCATTTTTTCCACCTCATGACTTGGTAGTTAAATATTCTGATTGGCAATCACGGACAGGTGGCAAATTACTGAGCTAGTCATTGACTAAAAATCATTAGAAGTAAAGGTTTAAAATCTGGAAATTTAATGAGCTGTACTTCCAAATACAGGCTCGAGGCCTCGAGACTTAACTGTTCCAAAACAGTCTTATAAATATACGATTGGCTGAATTCAAAATACAGAGCTGAATATTGGTAAATCAAAAACAGTCACCAGAGACCTTTCCCATCCCTTATCCTCTCTACTTCATCATCCTTTGCAAGGACATGAAAAAGTATTCGATGCTTAAGTTATGAAGAAGACGAGAACTGATTTACTAGGACCCAAAAACCAGTAAAATCATTGTCCTAGAATCCATGTTCGGCTGTGCCAAAGCTCACTAAAGAATGGACCAGATCTGAAGGAAGAGGTGGGGAGACATCAACAAGAAGAACACACATTTTGAAGAATTGTTAAGACCCAAGGCAAGCATTCCTCTTAGTCTTTTTATTTGATATCACATTGTAAGGTGGACTAGAACACTGTATTCGAACCAGCCAAAAAGAATAGGTGTCGATGATTAAACCATGGGAGCCGAACCTCTATAAAAAAAATTAGGTTGTACTATCTGGGTGTGAAGCCCATTCATAGTATATTGGGACGACCCTAGAGTTGGAAAGTCTGACAGTGGATGTAGGTTCAGGTGAACCGAACCACTATAAATGATTGTGCAATGTGGTTTGCTTTGATGGTTTGACTCCTTTGTTTATCACTTGCACACACGTTTATTCTTCTTCACATATTGTTAAATTGATTTATTTTAAAAAGGGAAATAAAATCGGATCATACCTATTCACCCCGCCCCCCCCCCCTAGGTCTTGCATTATTCTAGTAATGACATTTCAAATCCAACATGCCATGCCACATCACATGCCATGTCACTCTCCAACCTCTACAATTCAGTTGCTTGGAATCCTCACATGCTAAGGAAGTCTCCAACGCATGGCAATCTAAATTTTTAGGTGTTGAAAGAATTTGGGAAATGATTTGCAAGCAATGAACGACAATGGGAGGGAGATATTTTAGAGTCATCAATTTTCTCGAATCTACAAGTCAAAACTGTGTGCATCTCCATTGAGCGATTGTAATTTTTCTTTGTTTTATTTTTTCCTTGCAATTCACATATCATGTTGTGGACGGTGGAAAAGAGAAGACTTAGGGTCAATGGTGTGTGAAGGAAATGAGATGGGCGCATATGATCGTAACTTGTAGGATCTTTGGCTACAACTTAGGACACCAACGATTGGAGACTTGTGTTTCCAATTTTTTTACACGCCAAATTTCTAGTATAAATAAGCGTTGTGGGTATATTGTAGGGACAATTCATTTCAGCCAATAAAAGAATTTATTTGAAGGTTTTCCCCACATTTGATGAGTGTTTTTATTTTGGTTTGAATTTATGCAATTTTCTTGTCTTTAATTAATTTTATGATTGCTAATTTTCAATTTATTGATTGTAAATTATTTGAATTAATTTCAGCAACTTAAAATTAATTATTGCACATTTAATTGTGTGAATTGAAAATTGAAATTGAAGCCTTTGTCAATTTTATTCCGATGAGAATTGTTGACCTAGGTGAGATTAGGAGGACCTTTGATTTTTCCCATTGAGTGAAATTTCTTTGGATCCTCTAATCAATTTTCGAGGACCCATATAAAATTGGGCCGATTTGAGATTAGTGTTTTGGGTGATCGATTTCAATTTCCTTCGCTCTCTAACTTTGATTTCTTAGAGAGGCAAAAATTTAATTTTATTTTCAGATTCGAGTTATTGGACCTAACCTCCAATTTCATAAATTTGGAGCCTTTGACCGAACCCATATCCTGTGGTCGAACTTCTTTGGTTGCTCTTTGAATCAGGCTACATCAATGAGCCAATTATTTTATGGTTTTGGGCCCATATGGAACCCCCTCATGTGCTAGGAGTGCAATTTCAACGAATTCATCCTCCAATTCTCTTAATCCGTGGGTCCTTGATGTCTTCATTGTCCATGATTAAATTGAGGTCCTCATAACCTAGGAATGTAGCCCACCAAATATGTTGGTAATGCATCTATCGAAAGGTCTTATCTAGAATATGAGGTCCACCAAAAATCACCTTGATTAAGTCTATCAAACCATGTCTTTTTAAGCTCTCTAAAATTTTGATCAATCTAAATTATTTTTAATCTTTTAGCTTTATGGCCTTCAAAAACATGGCTTAATTGACTGATTAAAGAGTTTTTTTATGGCTCTCATGCTAAACAAAGGTCTTTCCGACAGACCTATCACCACTCCATTTGGTGGGCCCCATGCATAGGTGTGTGGGGTAATACCGTACACACAATTGTGCAGGTGATCATCCTTTCACATGTATACTTTTCCTTTTTTCAAATATTAGAGGCAAAACTGGTGCAATCAAAACAGGGTTTCTTGAGGCTAGCCCACAAGAAACCCACCCCCCACCCCCCTTCCCACACCACCCCCACACACATAAAAGAAGTGAAAAACATCTTCAGACAACATTTTTGAGTAGTTGTGCGAAATGTTATCAGCATCAATTGCTAACCGTGGCACCATTTGGAATGAAACACCCATGTAACAAAATGCACTGATTTAAATATTTTAACTAACATGTAAATGAGCTAAGTCAATCATGCAGAAGTTCATCGATTTAATGGTTCGGTTCTCTGCCATGCTAGTAGGGCTGGACATGAAC
Source organism: Chimonanthus praecox (assembly GCA_022113865.1). Taxonomy (NCBI): domain Eukaryota; kingdom Viridiplantae; phylum Streptophyta; class Magnoliopsida; order Laurales; family Calycanthaceae; genus Chimonanthus; species Chimonanthus praecox. The sequence goes on from CM039095.1 coordinate 42,358,994, forward strand.
TAGATCAGACCCAGTTTGACTAAATATTGTATGCTGGTAGGATGTAAATGCAACAATAAAATCCACCCCAACTGAACCTGATCCCTAAAAACTAGTCTGGTCCATCCAAGCGAAGCAAATACTGTGATTGCTGATGGATGGACTTGGACCCAAATAATCGTATGAGAATTATACAACACAAGGAATGGTCAATCCAAACAGCTCTAAACACCAGTCCACACTCTAAATTCAAATTGTGCTTCAACCAACACCCATTCAACAATTCTTCATCAAGTACCAAAACTGTAAATATTGACATTTCAAACCAAACTGTAAATATTCATCCAATGTTAGCTCTAGAAAAGGCCTGAGTTCTTAGTCTCAGGTTCTTTAACATGGGATACGGGAGGATAGGCCCCAGCCACAAACATAGGCAAAAGATAGACAAATGTAGAATCATGTGAAGTTGTGAACTATGGGAGTGACCAAATTGGATCTCGTCGAATCATCCTAACTGTTGATTTGTAAGCTTCAACATTAAACCATTGGATAGCTATACTTTTTATGCTCAATCCATTAATGAGGATGAGTCAATTGACAGAAGCACATGCCACATTTGAATGTCCCACTTATAAACCTCATACCTAGGCACATTCCCGTTAGGACATTTTTAGACATACATTAAAAACCAAAACTCGAGGCCACCATGACTTGATAGACCTACTTCAGATAGTGATATTATAAACAGTACATTATCCTGTATAGTTGTCTCGAGCTATCCTTTCGAGTCGGATTGATATGAAAATATAAACATCTATCCAATCCAATTTAAATTTAAATATCAAGAATCAAAGAATTAAGGGTTACTAGCACAATATGGTCAATCAACGTAATAGGGTGAGACTTGGCACTAGACTTGGCAAAATTTGACCTGATCCAATTACCCAAACCGAATTAATGGGTATAGGTCTAAGCTCTATGACCCATTTAATAATTGGGTCGAGTCTACCCTAACCCGTTTATAACCAGGTCAATTCATGTCTACCCATTTACCTGATTAAGCTTTGACACATAAGACATTCATGTCTATCCTAACCCTAGGCTAAAATTGAGACTCAAAGAGTGAAAAGAGATTCTGCATAGTGGTGCTTGTGTTCGTGTCTTTGCATTTTCCCTCTCCATCGCTGGTGGACCATGGCCAATGGCCAATTTGAGGCTTTGTTGTCTCTTCTTCTTTTATCTTTCATTTACTTTCAATAAAAAAAAAAAATCCCTACCTAAGATTTGCAAATTGTGGCTTCTTCTGTATTGCTAGACACCAGTTGCTCACACTTTCTCTCTCTCCGATTTAAGGTCCTCTCTCTCTCTCTCTTCCACTCCCTCCTTCCTCGTCTCTTCTTTTCTTCTTTTATTTTTCATTTTCTTCAACGAAAATCTCAGCTTGACATTCTAAGATTCACAACCTGTGGCTTCCATTGGTCGTCGGATGCCAATTTTGCATGCACACTCAATTTCTATCCGATTTAAGGTTCTCTGACTCTTCCCCCCTCCCTTTTCTCTTCTCATTTTTGTTCTTTCTTTTTTATAAACTAAATATCTGCTTGGCAGTTTTATAGGCTTCTTCTGGACACCTGTTTCGCACAGTCATTCTCTCTCTCCAATTTAAGGTACTCTCTCTCTCCTCACCTCAGTTTTTCAATTTTTTTTAAAAACTAAAATCTCTACTTGAATGTTGTAGCCTACAACTTCTTCATCGTTGCCAAATGTCGATTTCTCACAGTCACTCACACACACCTACACACACACTCTCTCTCTCTTTGATTTAAGGTAACTCTTCTTTTCCCTCTCATTTTTTTTAATTATTTTAAACTAAAATCTCTCTCAGTTTCTTGTGTTGAATTTGGACATATTACAATGCATGGAGGGATAAGTATATTTGATAGTTAGGATTAATCATAAATTGGTCCTATATTGATGTATAAAAATGGAGTGTTTGCCAACTCCCTTTTTTTTTGTTTTGAGTTGACTGGAGTTTATAATTATTGATTACTTATTGAAATTATAGGTCACTATTGAAAGTGTTTACTGGTTGAATTTATAGGTTACCATTAAAGGTAAGATTCAATGCCTTTTCATAACATTTCAATTTTATGATGGTAAAAGAATATTGTTTATATGTTAAACTTATTCAGTCATTATTTTTATTTTTTTTGAAAAGTTATTCAGTCATTAATTTTTGTATCTTGTTTTAGATATTTTTTATATATGAAAGTTTAGTAATTGAACATTTTATGCAATTTTTTAAGATATATGGATTTTATTGTTTAATATTCGCTTGATTTTGTGGATGAATTAAATGTCTACAAGCTTGGTTAGGTAAATGGGTAACCCAAAGCCCGACCCAACCCAAACCCTTAATAGACCCGAATCAACTGAATCATTTAATAAACAAGTAATGAGTCAAGCATTCGTGACCTCAACCCGAAAAGGATTTGACTTGTTGTCAGGTCTACTTGACACAGCCTTAATAGTCAACGTAATGGAAAGCGGAGCCTACCCTCATTCATTGTGGTTTTGAGGACACTTAAAAGCTCAAGCGTTTTTAAACTATACATTCAAATGTGGGGCCACAGCCCATGGACCCCACCATGACTTACCCAACTACAAAAGTGTTACCCACCAAAATAGGGGTGTTACATTTGTCTCAAACTAGTCCGAGCCCAACTTAAATAAATAGACTTGAACAAGATTTTTGTCAGGCCAAGCTCAAGATTTTACTTAATGCCCATCAAGATTTGAGGCCCGTTTATTTTATAAATAATACATATATCACAAGGTCGAATCTGGTATTGTTTTTGTTTTTATTTTTATTTTCTATTTTGTAAATTGAAAATTTAACCATATATTGAAAAAAGACTTATCCAACCATTTGTTAAAACTTCATCTTAAAAATTAATTTCAAGCCATTCGATCTTAATGATCAAAATCATCGGATGTCTCATTTTTTTAAGGATGTCTACTGACTCTAACCATCAAGATCAAGTGGTGGCTAAAAATTAAGTTTTGGATTGAAATTTTAACCGGGTAGGTCTTTTAAGTATATTTTCCATCACTAGGGCTGAATTTTCAAGTTACAGAACAATTTTTTTATAAAAAAAAAAAATAGTGCCAGGTGCAAAACAAATGGGCTTTAACTGGTGGGCTCGGGCTTTAACTTTAAAAGCCCAAGGGGCTCTGGATGGGCTCAGGGTTTTTTTTTCGAAGCCCGGCCCAAACCCGGCCTGTGAACAGGCCTAAATAATCACAAACGACCTAAACCTAAAATCCCAAATTGTAATTAATCGCAACTTAGCGGATGGGGAAAAGGGGTTTAAAGGTAAGGAGAAGAAAAAAGGATGAATAGGTAGCAACGAAAAAAGTATTTGATCGAACAGGTGGAATGCATACAAAAGCAGGCGAAGATCCGCAGTAAGAGAGAACAAGATTGACAGCACCTTCACCTCTGTAGACCCATTCACACGCATCCTTTGCTTGTAAAATCATATCCATTTTATCCAATCTGCAGCTACAACACATCAGCAGCTAAAGATTAAAAGAAAGAAAAGAAAGTTAAGCATCAGCAGGTTAAAAGAGAGAGAGATAGAATGAGAAAGACAGAGCCTTACTTTTTCACTGAAAAATGAGTACAGATGAGAAGAGAGAGATGGAAAGAGAGATGAGTTGGGAATAGACGAAGAAGATGAGAGGAATCATTATTGAAAGTATCGAAGTAAGAAGTGATGGAGTCTAAAGCCTCTCTGACGCGAATCAGATTTTGGAGACGGCTTCCTGTGTGAGGTTCGGTGGAGCACTTGGTGGGTTTTGTTCATTTTGAAATATCAACCAAAATCCACGTGCCGCTTACTATTAAGAGCCTATAAAAAATTATATTTAATAATTAATAAGTAATTTAAAATAATTAAATACTATAAAGTTAAAAATATATGATTATCTAAAGTAATTTATTGTAGCATCGGGACATAACTCTTTTCAATGCATATGACACTATATAAGAATTGGTAATAAAAATTTATCAATTAAAATCCATTCCGATCTATTATAAATGAAATCATCAATCATTTTAAAATCTAATATATCATTTTTTCTTATTTTTTTTTAATTTTTTGTTGACATCTTCTCTTAATATCTACAATTTATAGTGTATCAACTCTACGTATTGGATCGTATCTGATATTCAATTAAAATTTAAAAAAAAAAAAAGTTAAAAGAGTAAAATAATACCAAGTGAATAAATTATAAAAAGTTTAAAAAACAAGATGAAATTTAGGAAATGGTTAGTCATTGGAGAGTTACAAGCACTACCAACACTACCAATAAAAAAAGAATTTAACTTTTCAATTGCACTAGTGTAAAGAGTTGTGAGATTCTGTAAAGTTCAAAGTGAACAAGTGTTAACATGTTTGTCAAAAGACTCAGATATAAAAGCAAAACTACAACTTGGTTGTAAAGAAGATTTTTAGAAAAAAAAAAAATAGATATTTTAAAAGATTTGAACTCGGGAGAATGCACAATGTTGTAATTGCCTCACTTTTGGAATTGAGTGTTGAAATTTAGAATTTTCTAATAAATAAATGGTCTCTTAGGGTTTTTTCTACTGTAATCTTACCAATATCTTGGGATGTGACTCACATTTCTTGAAATTGTATTAATCTCCTTTCTTATTTCCATTTTTTTTTTCAAAAGAGTAGGATATGCAATCACTTTATGCATGAGGAGATCATTTATCTGGTAACCAAACTTTAAAAAAAAACGCAAGCTTGTTACTTTCATAGATCCTAACATTTTTCGTTCTTAACTCTATGTCATTTGTTGTTCTTTGTTATTAAAGTTTATTCTTCTCTATTTTACACAATTGGTTTTTAAAATCAATATGATCAGGTCTCTTAGAACACTTGACTAGTTTTTAGAGCATGTGAAAATCTCTCTATCAACAAATGTGCAAATCACCCTATCTACAGGCACCGAATAGCAATATGAAGAGTAATTATTTTGTGTTGAAAGTGACTTCAACCAAAGATCTCCCGTATCTTAGACAAATTATTGACCAGCAAATCAACCGGGACAAATTTATTTTAAACAATTACTCGTCTTCTATTTTAAAAGTTTCTCAACTCTAAATATTATAAAGTTTCTCATTTCAATCACCCCAACACAAGCATGTTAAATGCATAGCTCATGTACACGAGGTATCAATTATAAAGATGTTGAGGTGCATTTGGATTTGACAATTTTTTACAATGCGAGTGCTCATTTGATGATCATAACACTTAAATCCACAAATCCAAAATTACAAAAATAAGCACTTACCAAATGATAAACCTATTATTTTATTAAAATATTTATCTTAAATAATTGACTTTTCTAAAGAGGAATCTATTCCCTCATAATTCAGAGACCAACCAAGCTACAGCAAATATAACAACATAATAATGATTTTAATTAGCATGTTGTTGTGCCATGCCCCATCACACAAGATCATGGGCAATCAATGATGCTTAGGGTGTGATATAGCTTAGCTTCAAAGAAAGAACAAAGAAAGTTCGACCACAATATATGGTTCAGCCAAAGGCTCCAATTTATGAAATTGAAGATTAAGTCTAAGACTCAAATCCACAAAGAAAACACAGTATTTGACATCTCTAAAAAATCAAAGCTACATATGGTGGAAAAGTCAAATTGATCACTCAAAACTAATTTCAATCTTCCAATTTTATATGAAACTCTAGAATTCAATTAAAGGAAACGAAAAAGTTTCACCCAAAAGAAAAATACTTGTTCTATTTGCTTTTTGAAATTCTCCTAAATTACTTGTCCTATTCTTTTAGTTTCACATTAAATCAAAACTTTAATATTCTCAATGAGCTCCAAATCACCTTCTGATGTAATGGGAAGACGACCTTCTTTTATAAGCTTTGACTTGCTCATACGTGGCATTTTGTAATTATTTCCACCTTCGACTCTTATCGTTTCAATCATACATTGCTGCATAGTTATGAAAATATTATCGGGTTGTAACTACACAACAAGATACCACCCTAACTTCTCTTTTTTGTCATCAGATTTGTATTGACTCATAAAATTTATTATAGGATTTTGGCATGCTCCATGCGAAAACGATCTTTAAAAAAAAGAAATTCTAAAATAGAACAAGTATTTTGAGATAGAGAGAGTATTAAATAGAAATTAATATTTAACATTATCATATAGAAGATATTCTATCCGACAAATTTACAGACTCTGTTCCCTTAAGGCATAGCTCAATGTTTTCTACATATACATCAACTCTAAGCACACATACGGATAATGAAAATCCATAGATGTATATATCATGTACACATGAGATTATTTTTTATAATATTTGTAAATAAAACGTTTATTCATAAATTTTGATGAGAACCCTTGTAAAAGTGTATGAGAAGAGAGTGAGAAAGAATTATTTTTCATTGCTTGGAGTAGTTATAAAAAAAAAAAGGAGAGGAGCAAAATAAAGAGATTTCAACAATCTTTTTGCCCATTTAGGGAAGAAGAACTAGTTCAATGTAATTTTTTCATTTTCTATTTTCCTTTTTAATTTTTTATTTCTTGCAGTTTGATACCTTTTTAGTCGAATAAGATACCAATTTTCATAACTTCGTCCAATAATTGAAAAAAAAAAAAAAACATAGATTCAAACTCAATTTGAAATATAACCGTCATAACAAGTACATCATGTATAAATTAATTATTATACATTTTGTGGTTGAGAAGCAAAAGCCAATGAACCATTAAGAAATTTTAGAAATGATTTACCATATATTTAATTTTTACAGTAATTGGCTAATCTTGATATAAAGAGAGCTTACCCAAGGAAATATAAGAAAGAAAGAAAAATGAACAAGTAAGAGTTTGGTTCATTATGTAGGGCTGAAACTTGGGTCGGGTTTTAATCTGACCCGTATGACCTGACCTGAGAAATCAATGGGTTTGGGTTATGTTTTTTATATCTCGGGTCAGGTCGGGTTGGGAAAAATAAACCCGCATGAAATTCAGATCGGGTTGGATTGAAAATTTTAAAAACAATCCGATCTGGCCCAACTCGACTCAAGTGCACCAAGTTATAAAACAACACTCACGTTGAGTCGGGTAAAAAATTTAGATCAGTTCACATTGAATAACTCGGGTTAACAATTCGGATCCAGTCAAGTAAGGTTCAATAATTTTTGAAATGGGTTGAATTGGGTTTATTGAAACCCGACCCAACCCAAGTTTCAGCCCTATCATTATGTGACAAGGAAGGATTGAATATTATTTGAAAAAGAAGTTCCCATTCAATCTTTAGAAAGCAGTGCAAATAGGGAACTACAGACAAATTTATGTTTTTTGTTCAAGTTAATCAATTTATTAAATAGGTGAATATGCTATATTATATATTTTTGAGTTGAGTTCTGGTTGAGTTGGTGATTTTATTCACTTATTAGTTGGGTCAGTCAAGAAAATCTAAGTTGGATTTACTATTCTATTTATTTTAAACTTTACAGCCAAATTTATTTATTTATTACATTAATTTATATATTGGATCAACCTATTTATTAAACAGATCAACATATACAATTCAAACATTGTTTTCCAGAGTTAAGATTAAAAGTTAGTATGCCTCGAACGAAAAGGTCACCCTACATATTTTTAAGGAAAAATTCTATGAAGATTCAATATTTAGTGATGAGGACATCTATGACCCAATTGAAGATGATCAAATTGACAATCCAATTTTATAAGAATTTGATGAGGCAAAATGGGGCCAAAATTATGCAATTGGACCATCAAATTATTTAAATAAGTGCAAATAAATCAACCTCACCTACTGTCGACATTGAAATGCTTGTTACATGAGTCAAAAGCTTGCAAACACTGTATGAGAATGCCGACATATAAGAGAGTTTTTCTAGAACTCTGATGTGGCGAAGAATAAGAGAACCGCCATTGATGGAATATGGCAAAGATAGAAAATTATTGTACCACCTTTATATAAATTATTGTACCCACATGTTACCCCTCTTTACAATTGTACCGGTAGATTTCGTCTTCTAAAGATGTGTTCCACATCTCCAAAAGTCACATGTATATAAATCGTCGCAATGGCTATATGTAGCCATGGATTCCCGTGCAATTTGTTAGACAGCCTACGCGGAGTCCACTTATGTTTGATGATGCTAGGTCCATTAAAAATGTCTAATCTTAGAACTTTTGACCCATAAAATAATCTTACTTGGATATACAAATCCATTTTTTTCAAAGAGAAAAAAATGTAGGGATTTTTTTTGAGTGCTTGAAAAACATGACTTGATTGATTTAATGGACCCATCACCATCACCCTACATGAGCCTCATATAGATAGATTCATGAAGTGTGTAGCATAATGAAGGGGAAATCACAATACATATTCACTTTATATGTGTGTGTCCAATGGTGAAGATGCACCAAATGAGAATCCCAAATGGTTGAATCTAAGTTTTAAAATCATCTTTTGGTCTAAATCTTTTATACTCATGTTTGTTCTTCTTGTATTCTTCCCTTCTTTTTCTAATGAATTTTTTTTCTGTGATTGCTCAATTTTTTTTTTTTTTTAAAAGAATATAGTGAACCAATGTTGTCAACCTAATGGTATGGTTGCCTTTAATTAATTGAGATATACGAAACCCCACCTCTTAGAAATCTAAATTGTTCACTAATTTTTAAATGCAATGATATATAAATACTCCATCAGTCCCATTTTAGTTGTCTCATTTGAAACATTTGTATTTTTTTAAAGAACTCTCTATATACGACTAACACTCCAGTTGATCTCATTCATTTTCAATACACTTTATACTACTCCAATATGAATGAAACAATTACTTTGGAACAATTTCAAAATCCCTATAAAGATTACCCCACCCCTTTCATTTAATCAATTCAATAATGGGCCCAATAGTTTTACAAAACTTAAAAATATAAATATATGAATGGTTGCGTTTAGAAATTAATAAATAGCTTAGATTTTTAATAGATTGACCTTATATATTTCCAATAGTACAATTCGAAGTCATTCTTACAATTAAGATAACAACATGGGATAAATGCTCTCTCTTAGACTAAATATAGTTTGCCGTGACACAGTCCTAGTGGACTTGAGGGACCTACTAGTAATGTGGGCTCATGCAGTATCTCTTGGGTCTTCTCAAATGTCAATTTAAATTCAAACAGAGGATAACAATTGGTTGATTTGGGTTGACTATTTAATAAATAAATTTGTTTTCAATTAATCAGGTCCCATAGAATCCTTTTGAGCTTGACATGTGTTGACCCCAATTTTATTTTACTCAACATGACTTGGCCTAACCCTAACTAAAAGATATAAAAAAATTAATAGAATGAAAGAGAAGTGGGCTTGTATTTCATATGACGGCATTGAGCTATGAGAAAAAGGAGGCAATGGAAAAGAATCTTTAGACTGAATGTGTTAGGTTGAACTATTAGGCTAAGATAATATAAGATTGGGTTGAACTAGGGTTTAGGCTCATCTCCCTAACTTGACCCAGACTTTCTCAGGATCCATCAAATTAATTTTCTTTTTGCAAAGAAAATACTTGGCTTGAATCTAGATCTTTTCGAGTTGGGTGGTTCATATAAGAAATTGCCACCTCTATTATGAACAATGTATCAAAATTAGGTCAAGTCGGGTTGGCCTAACCTAACTTATTTTGATCTGGACTCATGATCCACATGTGAATGTGGATAATGGGTCTAAAATATATATATATATATATTTGTAATCGTGAGAATTCACCGATTTCATTTTGTGATGATCATTGAAAAAACTTTAGATTTATAACATTACCTATAAACAGTATATATTAGATAAGACGCCTCAAAAGATTAAAGATGAAACCTCCCCTAGAATATACAAAGCGGTGCATAACAAATGATGGATCTTTTGATTCTCATGTCAAATTGAGATGATGGTAGAAGGCAGGGAGAGACACATAGAATTGGAAAAGAAAAAGTTATTGGTTGTAGCCAAAACTCATTACTAGACTAGAAAAGTAGTAGAAACGTCTGAGGATGGGATAAAATAAAGTACGTTGATTTGGTCTAGCTTATCATGGAGTGGGGGAAAGACCATAATTGAGAGAAATCATGGCATGCTTTCCAATATTGTGGCTTCTCCATGGTGTTTAATTTTAGTTTTTTTGATTTGCTTTCTTTTCCAATTTTTAAATTTAATTAAAACTTACTTAAATGGGTTGAAATACAAAAGTTGATTTCTCAATGTAAATGGGCTTAATTCGGGTCGGGTTTTGCATGTGCCAATCCCTATTATTGTATGTCGGGTGCTTCGAGTCGACAATTGATATATAAGATCACTACCTATAGGCTATAGTTATCTAATTTGATGGATTGGATCATGTATTTAATAGTTTCATAACAATAATAATAATACCGCTCCAAGGTGGTCCCCTCAGAAAATTATCATCGGATGAGGGCACTGTAGGGCCCACCATGGCCCTTGTCACAACTCTTTTTACTTCACACTCATTAGCTCCCTGAATTCAATGAAGTTTACAATGTTGACGAATATTGAATTTTTGAAATTTAAAAAAAATATGACTTCAGTTATCCAATTAAAATAAATGTTTATGGATATCTTATTTAAGCTAAGATTTTTTCAAATTATCAGAATAGGGGTCATGTAAGCCCCATATGGTGGTACCTCAAATAAGGTAACTTTGGTATCATTGTTCTTTATGACAAAAATGATGGTAAAAAAGAATGTGAACAATAAAAAAAATTGTTTTGCAATGTAGAAGGAAAGTCTAGTTGATTTATTTTTCTTTTTATAATTTAAGTTTTTTAAATAGATAGATAATTTAAATGGTTATATCCTATAACTAATTACTAAGGCTCAGTTTTTTACGTAGCTGATAAAAACCTTCGTAAGTGGACATAATGCATTTCACCATCATATTAATATGTTGCTATAAAAAATCATTACATTTCCTAACGGCAATCCTTTGCTGGCTAGACTTATTGTCCAAGTTCATTTGGTTCTCTATTTTATCTAGTCTACATTTTCAATATATCAAATGTTAAACTAACATTTTCTTCTTTTCATTAATAACTACTTACTCTTCCAAAATTTAACTATAACGCAACATTCATTTATAATATAATGATCCGTCTCGCTAGCACAATATTGTTCGCTTTAGGCCTACACACAAAGACCAGCACGACTTTGCTTTAACTAGTCAACCCACTGTTGCTCCCAAAAGGTCTTTTACTAGAAGGAGAAAAACTACCACTTATATCTTAGGAAATTTCCAAAGCCAGTTATTACATATAATTTATAAACTGAGACGAGCTCCATGCAAAGACTACTTATTACTATGGCAAGATCCATTGAAAATGTTTATATCCAAATATCTTATCTACAAAAATTGACTAGATTGAATAGTTTTTTTTTTTTTAACGAAATAACTCTATATATCTCTATATATCGTTTTAAAATCTCCAAAAGTTAAGAGTAAAGAGTGGTGCAATCATGTTTCAATCAAATGATAGGTGTAGGCGAGTAATAGGTGTAGGCATAGTGGTAAAAAAGGGATCCAAAGAGGCCCAAGGTAGCCCATGTAGCACCCCAAAATTCTAAACCAGGGGATTGATGTTATCCCCTCTTAAGATAATGGATTGGAAATAGCATTGGGTATTAAATCAAGTGAGAAAAGAGATGAAAATAAGAAGAAATAAGGAAAAACCTGGGATTTCCAGGAGGACACATTGACTCTGGTCGATGTATCCTGACAACTCACAAGTGTATGTATCGATTTTGGAACATACGTTGGCAAACAAACCCAAAGCTAAGATTTCCAGATGAACATATAGATTTTGGTCGATGTGTATTATTATGGTACATATCGACTACAACCATATATCGGGAATGCCCAGCGGCTTAAGCCCGAGATCTAACAGTTGTAGCTGTCCCATCACCCTTGGAGGATCAATGCATGGCCTCCACTTGGATTGTGTGTTGACTGAAGAGGTAGAAGGAGATCCCGGATGTATACATCGACAAAAGTCGATGTGTTTGTAAATCCACCAAAAACATGTATCGACCAGAAACATGTATCGTGCCTGTTCAATGTGTTTAGTTGAGACACACAACTGTCTTTTCTTGTCCCATCATACACCTACCACCGTCCTTGAGAGCTATTGCATGCTCTCCACGTGGATTACATGTTGACTAAAGGAGAGGAATGAGACAATGGAGAGGGAAAAGGACTGATGCCCATTCCTCTCTCCCCATGTCCATTATGTGGCTAGAGCAACAATAAAGAGAAAGAGAAGAAGAAGAGTAGAGGAGAGGGGGAGGGCTGCTCGAGTCCCTTCCATCCTCCTCCTCCCATTTGAACGTAGTACATCCTTCCTTGCCCATCTCTCCTCCATCCCCTCACACTTAAAATCAGTGAGCTTCAAGGAAGCTCGGGAAAGGAAAGAAAACAAGGAGAGGGAAAGCAAGGAAGCCGAAGGAAGAAGAGGAAGGAAAAGTAGGGAAAGAGGAAGGAGCTTCGAGCTAGAGCTCAAAGCACATTTGTCACCGAAATCCCCAAGGTACATGATGTTTATGATGTTTACAATAATTTAGAGTAAGATAATCACACTAGAATGTGTAATAGAACATAGAAATGAGATTGGAAGAGAATGAACCAAAGTGGGGAAACATGCAACCAGAGGAAGTTGCAGGAAATCCCAGGAGTACACATCCACTTTGGTTGATCTGTATGTCTTAGAATGAAAGTGAAGAAAAGGATAGAAATGTATGATTTTCGAACCTTACCCAAGAGTATGCATTGATTGGAGTCGATGTGTACACCTGGGAGTGACAACAAAGATAAAAGAAGGGAAAAGAAAAGAAAAGGGAAAATGGAATGATTGATGGGTAGACCAATTCTAGGAGACACACCGGCTGTGTCGATGAGCCTTTCTGATGAACAAATTTGAGAAATATAAGAGGAAATTTTATTGTAAAACCCATTAGAAGATATAGACCAATACTCGTACCATAACTTGAGAAAAAGTGGGAAGAAAATAGGTGCCCGAACAGATGTCTAGGAAATGGATGCATCGACTACACATTGACCAAAGTCGATGTGTCTGTCAGAGAAATAAACAGTTTTGTAAAGTTGGTTTAAATGGACTCAAATATTTTTGTGGAATCACCTAGGCTATGTTATCCTTTATCTAATGGATCTACTGGACCTAATGAGACCTTAGATGTGGAGAAATAAAATGTAAGAATTAGAGAACTAAAAATTAATGAGAAGAAATCTAATGCCATGTATGTGATATTTTGATGCATGAACAATGAACGAAGGTTCAAAGAGTGAACCCATGATCGAACAAGCTAGTTCGTGGATTACCTTCATTCACTGATCGGCTAAGATCAGGTAGGTTTTCCTACTTCGTTGAAATGCTATGTGTGTGGACCTAATATTTTGTTAATGAATAGACAAATGATGAATTCAGTTCCTTTGAAAATCATGTATTCTCGATTTATGATTTATTGCACTATAAGAATCAAATGGTATGATTATAAAAATAATACCTTTGAATGATTTTGTATCACATGAAAATAAGAAGTTTTTGAGATATCTTGAATATGTGATATTATGAGAATATGATAGATTCCTACTACATGGAGTTTTGAACTACTTTGGGATTTGTAACTCATACATAGAGAGTCTATATGATTATGTTGAATAGAGTTAAAATGTTTTGAAAGTATAAAGCATTTATGGGGAAAAAAGATTTTTATGCCCTTGATAATGATTGGAGATATGTCATATGTATGGACATTAGCATTCATGTGCATTCATATTCCTCATACATGAAGCATGGGATGAGAAATACATGAAATGATAACCAAGGACCAATTTGTCCAAATGGACCTTAGGGTCATGATGATTGTTATGGGTTTACCGTCAACGAATCAAAGTGCCGAATATTCGGACAGGCTTTGGTGTCGTGTTATGATTGATGAATCAAAGTGCTGAATTGTCCTGGGCAGGCTTTGATGTCGTATGTGAATGGCCAAAAAAGAATGTTTCACCAGTGGAACCGGTTGAGTTTTATGATGACATATAACAAGACACTCCAAAAGGACGTATATGAAATGAGAATACGGGAGGATGAAATGCCCCGTTGTTCTAAAGGAAATGTTGAAACACCTATGCATAGGGCATGAATCATGGCACCCATGGCATAACATGTTACATATTGATGAACATTTACATGAATTGAGCATGGTATTTGAAATGATGAAACGAATATGGTTTTCATGAAAGGTTTTAAGAATGAATTTTCAATATGGTATCTCCATAGTGAAATATATTATGATATATGGTTACCGAAATACTTATAACATCATATTATGTTTTGAAGTATGGTTTTATGTAATTTGAAATATTATATGATCGAGATTTTGATGAAAGTACAAGTATGTATATTTTTATCTTAGTATGATACACCGTAGGGCATATTATGTGATCAGAATTCTTACTGGGCGCGTTGACTAAGCCCATAAATTCACCCCTAGATTCTGGTTGTAGGTTTGAAGTATGTAAATGAAATTGGACCATATGATGGCCGAATGCGAGTGAGATGGATGCAATGAGGAAGCTCGGATAGCTTAGTTATATCATATTTCTTCTTTTGAGATTTTGAGAACAATGTAATTTGAAGAATGTTATCTTCTTGGGAATGTAATATTTATGGTTGTGGAAGTTATGTATTTAAGTTGTTTTGTATTTCACTCTAGTATGTGGGAATTTCTTATCTTGCTATGGGATGCGTTGACTATTCATGAAAAGTTTAAAATGTTTTAAATTTCCATAGGATTACGAGAGTGTGTACAAAATATCATGCACACACTAGTTGGGCCAGTCAAAGGCCGGGTCTTTAGACTAGGACTTGGCTTGCGTCATAACGCTCGCCTCCCTCTCCACTCAAATATTCATAT
The DNA here is from genome assembly GCA_022113865.1 of Chimonanthus praecox. Taxonomy (NCBI): domain Eukaryota; kingdom Viridiplantae; phylum Streptophyta; class Magnoliopsida; order Laurales; family Calycanthaceae; genus Chimonanthus; species Chimonanthus praecox. Next base: position 42,374,064 of record CM039095.1, read on the forward strand.
AATTCTACTCTGGGAGGGGCATTACAACCCCCACATGAAGGTTCTCTCCAGAAGAACCCTCTCTGTTGGGTACGAACGAGTCTCACATCAGGGAGAGAGAGGAAAGAGTAAGTTATATGGGGCTAGGGATCTCCACCTATCAAGCTAGTATTTTGGATTGGAAGCCTAGTCCCAACAAGTGGTATCAGAGTCAAGTTCCAAACCATCGATGGTTCCCCTAGTCGAACGGGATGACCAACGACGTTTAATTGCAGGAGAGCCTCGTTTAAGGAGAGGATTGTTGGGTACGAAGGAGTCCCACATCGATAAGAGGGAGAGAAACGAGAGAGTTATATGGAGCTAGGGATCTCCACCTATGAGATTAGTCTTTTGAGTTGGAAGGCCAATCCCAACACTCTCGATGTTCTTAGCAAAACATTTCCCTTTAACTATATGCATATATAGATATAAAATCAATTCACATTTATTTGATTATTGAAGACCTCTTTTGTAGAATTTGACTATGTTAAATGAAGAAATGTGCTCGTCATCATCATTTTCCTTTTTTTTAATATAAATATATATATATATATGTATATATATACATATATGTATATATATGTATATATATACATATATGTATATATATGTATATATATGTATATATATACATATCAAATAGGAAATAATCTACCTAGAAGGTTGGAAGAGAGCCACCATCAAAATAATCCCATTCTAAAGAAATTTTAAGCTTATTTATTTTCTAAAAATTTCTCGTTTTTAGGTTTCCTTCCTATCTATATCTCACCTCACTCGATTTTATCAAAAATTACATCTCTAACTTTTCCAGAATCTGCCATTCCCTCTTTTATCCCCTTTTGTCTAAATTTTTACTTGTACTTATAAATTCTTTCTTTTAATGACATTTCAAATCTTCTATATATGTGTTAAAATCATTTTATATAGAGTTTTCTCATATTTTATCTTTTGAACTACTTTTAACTTTTTGTCGTAATCAATTCTAATTTTATCCTTTAATATGAATTATATATTGATATGCATGTCTTTTTATAAAATATAAAAATTTCCTTTAATTGCCTATCTAATTATCTAAAATTTGGACCTGAAAAGATGGAAAATGGATGGGTCCCAGTCGTGACATAAAACAACTATTCAATGATTAAAGTGGAGTAGAGCATAGGGCTGCAACTCGGGTTGGGTTTTGGCCCGACTCGAGAAATCATGTGGGTCGGGTTACAATGGTCGGGTCGGGTTGAGAAGAGAAAAACCCGATCGAAATTCGGGTATGGTTGGGTTGCGGTCTTTAAATTTCAACCCGACCCTACCCGACTTGAGAAGACTCGACTCGAATTTCATAACTTAATATAAAAACCCTCACCCTCAAACCCTAATCAGAACTTTCATTTTCCAGCCCTAGCCGCAGCTTTTTCCTCCCTTCCTTTGCCTACGAATCTGAGATTGTGCTCCTTTCGTCGTTGTCATTTTTCCTCTTCTTCACCGACATCTCTTCCCAGTCGCACCTAGGTGAGTCTCTCTCTCTCTAGTTCTCTTGTCCGTTCGGCTTGTGCTCCTCGTTCGCGATTGTGTTTCTCATCATTGCTTTTCCTCTTGTTCACCAAGATCTCTTCCCAGCCGGACCTAGGTAAATCTCTCTCTCTCTCTCTCTTTCTCATGTATGTTCGGTTGTTCCTCTCAAATCTCTCTATAATCTTGTTTGTTACCTGAAACTGCAATTTGTATTTGGGTTTATTATAATCTTGTCTATTCACCGTCGTTTTTGAGAAATCCAAGAGAGGCCAATCAGGCCTGTTTTATGTAAATGATCTCGATTTAGTTATTTTTCATAGAAAACAACCCCTTTTGAGCCTTTTCCATAGAATTAGATAATTTTTTCCCCCTTGCAAACTTAAGATAATACTGCCCATGAACAGAGGAAAGTGTTTTTTTTTTCATACATCAAAATGGATCCAACTTTATTGCAGACCATTTCTGAACTTTGATTTTGGAGAAAGAAGGGGTTTAAATTTCTATAAGCTAATTCTTTCTGTACAGTTTTTTTTTTTAACAAAAGGAGTGGTAATCTGAAAATTCCAATATTTTGGGCTTTCAAGCATTAACTTCTTTAAATTAGATGAATTTCTTTTGAATTACTAACATTTGAATTTTGTAGAAATCAGTTTGTAATAGGATACTAGTCTTTATTTGGTGGGTAAGGAAATGCTCTCATGGAAATTTAAAAAAACAATTCTTAAAAAAAGGTAAACTGAACAATTCTTCAAAAAAGGTAAACTCATTCTTATTTGTTGGTGAAACATGATATCCATCATTGCTAGTTGCAAGATTTTCTCTTATTTTCCCAGTAATAGGTAATCAAACCTATATGGGAATTTATATTATTGCAGATGCCTTTGGAACTTCATACCAATTGATTTTTATTGTTTACTTTTACAGTGCCTTTGCAAAAATAGTGTAATGGCTTCGCATAACAATGATGTTGATGTTGATCTTTACATTGAAGTAAGATTTCTTTTTCTTTCATTGATAGTTCTTTATTATTTAATTCATTTTTTCCTAGATTTATTTATGTATTTATCATAGTTGATTAATTATTATGTGTAATGTTTAATTAGGTGTTACGATCCAATAATCTTGTCACTAATGACAATACCATCATTTCGACTACGGGTGATTGTTCAGTTGCCACTAGTGGCAAACCAAAGAAATGATACCCACTAAAATCACATGTTTAGCACCATTTTATTAGAGACCCTAAAACTAAGGGGGTGATTTAATGACAATTTGCAAATATTGCCATGGAAGATATAAAGTTGCTTCTAAAAATGGAACTACCGCTCTTAGTCGACATTTAACACGATGTACTGCGTATTCGGTGAAAGATAAGATTCAGAAAGTTCTTACCTTTGATAGTGTTAAAAAAGAAGATGGTGATGAGGGAGTGGAGCATGCTTTTTGCCTTATAGTTTTAATATGGAACATGCACAAGGAGAATTGGCTATTATGATAGTTATGTTAGAGCTTCTATTTTCTATTGTTGATTGTGCACCATTTCGAAGATTTGTGAAATGCATCAATTCTAGATTTCAATTCATCTCTCGTACGACGGTTAGAAGGGAATTTTACTAGATTGTGAAATGCATCAATCCCTAGATTGTGAAATGCATCAATCCTAGAGCAGTAGACTTTACTAAAATCCACATTGGTGTAGCTCAACTAATTGCCTCCCGCCTCAGGAAGCGCGAAGTTGCAGGTTCGAGCTCTCATGGCCTAACTTTGGTGTGCCTTAGGGGTAGTGGGCTCATCCATGAAAGTTTTACTCGGACTGTGTATGAATTTCCCACACGTTAATTCAAAAAAAAAATGTGGAGTAGAGCAGTAGATTTTAAGTTCACTTTGAGGGGCATGCATTAGCATTCCTTTATAAAAATAAGGGCACGTGACATACGTGTGCATGCTTTAGTGGTCACGCTAACTCAGCCACTTTGGCCTAGAACATTGTCACAACGACAATTGTTAATAGCAGGATATTTTCAATATCTTGGGCTTTTATCGAAAATTTAATGGGAAAATTTCACGAAAAATATATTATTTAAAAAATAATAAAAATAAATATAAAAAATAAATAATGTGGCAGGAGTTTGAAAATATAAATGATATTTTAGAAATAAAAAATGTATATTTGGCCCAAATGTTTTTAACGGGAATTTAACGTTAAAATCTCATAATTTTAACATAAATTTACCGTTTCTCGAGATAAAACGTGTTTTTAACGGGAATTTACCGTTAAAAATGGTAGACGCGATAAACTCGCATTTTTAACCCGCAATAGTTATTTTGCCGATATTTTCATGATAAAAATGAAAATATTAGAGATATTTGTTATATTGGTATAGAATAGTAGGAATTTGAAAGATGTTGACAAAATTATTAAATACACATCAGAATAATTTTTTTATGGTCAAAGGTGTCCAGGTGTCTCGTTCGATTAGTCCTTCGAGACATGTGCATGTGTCCCTAAACACACATACCGGGTTCAAACGGTGAGAACTTACTATGTACATATCCCACGGAGAGTGGTTCTTCATTGGAGTTAACAGGTATTGAACCCAATACCTCAAATCATGAAGTCTTGCGTCTCAACCACTAGGCTAGCCCCTTGGGGTTCACTAGGAACAAATTTGACACTGCATTCGACTAAGGAAAGACAAGGCATTAATTTAAAATTTAATCCATAATTTTAAATATTAGCATCGGTATTTGTATCCATTCTTTGAAAAATAAATAAATTTTGATGACATATAATGATCAATATAAATAAATTAGAAATAATAATGAAAATTGCTATACAACAAAAAATCATGTCATAGATGAGAAGCATAAATAATTTTTACATTAAAAATAAATATAGGATGAATATTTCTATAAATTATTGAAAATAAGTGATAGAACGTGTTAAAAGAAGAAAGAACATGTAAGAAGATTTAAATTTCTATCAATAATAAAAAGGAAATAAAATGTAGAGTAGATTAGAATAAAAATAAAATGGTAGAGGTACTTAAAATAAAATGTGGAGTAGATTTATAGAGTTATTCAGCATGTAAGTAGAGAGGAACAAATGTCTCAAAGATTAATAAGGTGCTCTAAAAGTGATGGACACTTTGATAAAAAAAAGAAGACGAAGAAGTTATCTACAATAGAAAACTCAATATTTGAATCTTGAATCTAGATTTTCTTACATTTATTAAAAACATTTAAATGATTTAATCATAAAAGGATAGATAAGAGAGAGAAGGTATTTATCTATGCCACGTCATAAATTCATGCCATAAATGTTCCGAAAAGATCAACTTGATTAATTATTATAGTTTGACTCACAATTTATTTTGTTTTTTATCGATATTTTGAATATAACTGTCTAAATTTAAGTTAGTATAATTCATACAAAGTGATACTCCTTTCGTCTAATTTTAGTTGTCTAATTTGAAATATTTGTATTTTTTAAAGAACTCTTTATATAAGGATAGCACTCCATGTTATCTCATCTATTTTCAACACACTTTATACTATTCCATCATAAATAAGACAACTATTTTGGAACAATTCCAAAATCCAAATAAGACAACTAAATTGGGACAGAGGGATTATACTCCCTCCGTCCCATTTTAGTTGTTTCATTTGAAACATTTGTATTTTTTAAGGAACTCTCTATATAAGGTTAGCGCTCAATGTGATCTCATCCATTTTCAATACATTTTATGTTACTCAAATATAAATGAGACAACTATTTTGGGACAATTCCAAAATTCATATAAGACAACTAAATTGGAACAGAGAGAGTATAATAGTTGATGACATCGTATAATGGTTGAGCAATTTAATAAGGCTATCTGTTTACACACCCGATTTTTCTGCTTCTACACACCCGTTTTCGGGCGCGGGTGGCTAATTACCATTTTTCTCCCGCGTTTCCATTCGTTCGAACGAATGAAAAGTTCATTTCGGCACTCATTCGAACGAATGGACGCATACCCATCCAATTTTGATTCGTTCGAATGAATCTCCTTTTAAAATCAATTCGTTCGAATGAATGAATCGGGTGAACCATAACGTTACTGTTCACCTGTGAACGAATTCATTGAATGAATCTATTTTTTTTTAAATTTCAAAGTTATTTTTTAAGCACTGTATATTTTTAAAATTTCTCAAATTAAATATTCGGACTAATTACGATAATCTAATAAAAATACTTTAAGACTTTAAGGTCTTTTGACACTCCTAAATATTTAAAACACAGTATTTTACAAATAAGGGTATCCCTAGGGTGTACCGAAAACACATTTAGGTTTGTCAAAAGACCTTTAAGTCTTAAAGTATTTTTATCAGGTTATCATAATTAGTCCAGATATTCAATTTGAGAAATTTTGGAAATACACAGTGCTTAAAAAATAACTTTAAAGTTTTAAAGGAGATTTTATTATTTAATACACTATGCACATTATTTTTTAAGCACCGTGTATTTTCAAAATTTCTCAAATTGAATATTTAGACTAATTAAAATAACCTAATAAATATACTTTAAAACTTTAATGTCTTTTGACACTCCTAAATGTGTTTTTGGCTCACCCTAGGGATATCCTTATTTGTAAAATACTGTGTTTTAAATATTTAAGAGTGTCAAAAGACCTTTAAGTATTAAACTATTTTTATCATATTATCGTAATTAATCCAGATATTTAATTTGACAAATTTTAAAAATACACAGTGCTTAAAAAATAACTTTAAAATTTAAAAAAAAATCGATTCATTCGAATGAATTGATTTTCTTTAAAATTTAAAGTTATTTTTTAAGCACGTGTATTTTTAAAATTTCTCAAATTAAATATCTGGACTAATTACGATAATCTAATAAAAATACTTTAAGACTTTAAGGTCTTTTGACACTCCTAAATATTTAAAACACAGTATTTTACAAATAAAGGTATCCATAGGGTGTGCCAAAAATACATTTAAGAGTGTCAAAAGACCTTTAAGTTTTAAAGTATATTTATCAGGTTATCGTAATTAGTCCGGATATTCAATTTGAGAAATTTTGAAAATACACGGTGTTAAAAAAATAATGTTCATAGTGTATTAAATAATAAAATCTACTTTAAAACTTTAAAGTTATTTTTTAACCACTGTGTATTTCCAAAATTTCTCAAATTGAATATCCGGACTAATTACGATAACCTGATAAAAATACTTTAAGATTTCAAGGTCTTTTGAGAAATATAAATGTGTTTTCGGTACACCCTAGGGATACCCTTATTTGTAAAATACTGTATTTTAAATATTTAGGAGTGTCAAAAGACCTTGACGTCTTAAAGTATTTTTATCAGATTATCGTAATTTGTCTGGATATTTAATTTGAGAAATTTTAAAAATACACAATACTTAAAAAATAACTTTAAAATTAAAAAAAAAAATAGATTCATTCAATGAATTTGTTCACTCTAATAAATTTAAAATTAAAAAAAAAAAAAGATTCATTCAATGAATTCGTTCACGGGTGAACAGTAACACGGGTGAACAGTACGTGCATTACTGTTCACCCGATTCATTCATTCGAACAAATTGATTTTAAATAGAGATTCTTTCGAACGAATCAAAATTGGATGGGTATGCGTCCATTCGTTCGAACGAATGTCGAAATGAACTTTCCATTCGTTTGAACGAATGGAAACGCGGGGGCAAAATGGTAATTAGCCATACACATATGAAAATAGATATGTAGAGGTAGAAAAATCAGGTGTGTAAATGGATGGCCTTTAACAATTACTGACTAATATTTTAATATAGAAATCTAAGTGATTACAACTATTTACTGCTAAAAAAAGAGGTGACAACAACTATTTGTCCATACTAAACACACTAAGGTAAATGGGTTCCCTCATTAATGATTATGAGTTGTCTTTGTCTCAAAGTTGCAATTATAATTTATAGTTTGGTTAGTTGCCTTTTAGAATATTCCAAAAAATAGATGGCTCAGACCAAATAAATAAGAGACAACAATTTTGTACTTTTATAAAAGGACATTATTGTGGAATGGATTGGTGAGAATGGTCTATACAGGTTGAAAGTTTTGATGTCTAAGCGTCTATTAAGTTGGGCACTTGTAAACATTCCAAGAATTAATTATAAAATACTTTTTTCTTATTTTTTTAAAGAGTAATTATTTTTGTACTTCCATTTTCTTTTCCATGGTGCACCATTTAAAAAAAAATATTCAATTTTTCCCCTACTTCTCTCCTTTCGTCTCTTTTCTGCTTTTCTAAAAATAAAGGTAAATTTAAAAATTCCTTTTAAAAGAGTGCACCATAAGAAAAAATAAAGGTACAAAAATCACTATCTTTTTTTTAAATTATAAAATTATAAAGTTAAAAATTAAGATGATTGAATGGAATTCAAGTTTGACATGCATCCACATCATTAGATTAAAAAAGACAGTTATTTTATGACATGAGGGCCGTTAAAAATACCTATTAATAAAAAAATATCTTGAATATAAGTTTTAATAGTGAATTACTTTTAACCTTATTTAAAAATAGTAATAATAAAACTGATGGAGTTCTTACCATATTTTATTCTTTGAGAGTCTTCCAATCAAATATCAAAATTGATGAACCTCAAGTGGTTCATGGGTTGGTTAGAAATACACTTCAGAATTTTAAGTTCAATTCTTATTCTATTTGAAAGAATTACTTTTTATAATTTTACTCATATTATATAAATATAAAAATTTATACACATTTTATAAATAAGACAGATGTTCTAAGATATTTAAACAACTATTTCAATTTAAAAAAACAGTGAAGTTGACCCACTGAAGCTGGCTAATGTCAGATGACAGAAAAAAAATATCCCATTGTCCCTCACATGTGCCATGTTGTATGATGATGAAACAAAGACAAGAAAGAAAAGTGAGAAACACAATAGATTCAACACCCATCTTAAGTCGTGCTCTTGGTTGAGAGAATCTTTGACTTTACCAAAGATACTTCACCACTAAATGCCAACTGAGTCTTCCTTATTTGGTTCCTCATGCTCTTATCATCACTTGCCATGTTACCACATAACAATTATAAAATAATATGAGTGGGGAATAAAAGTTGGAAAATTTCACTCCGTGTCATAAGCATGAGATCACTTACAAAGTCAGAATAGGCAAACAAAATCATTTCAAACCCATATTGATAATTAAAGTAGAGAAAAGCTCTAAACATACCATGGAAAAGCACTTTCCATCATTTTCGACTTCCATTTTATGTGGTCTGTAGACAACCCATTGATTCAGGAAAACCAACCATGTACTACATGCATGTACCCTATTTTTTTTATTTTTAATTGTGTTATTTAATACTAATACTATTTATTAAATTCATGAATTTTTTAAATTAAAAAATAGCGGACTATACATTTGATCTATGCGATATTGTTTTATCATCACCACCATCATCAAAATTAATAGTCTATCGACAATATTTCTAAGTTCTTCTCTTTCATTGATTCTATCAAAGATAATAACTTAAGTTACTCCAGCATCTATTATATTTTCTGTTTTATCTTTTGAATTCATCTTGACATACGACACTATTATCACTCCATCATTTTTTTTCCAAAAATATTTATATGGTTTGGATCGACCAATGTATCCATCATATAGTACAACAATTTTTAGTTTTAGATACTAATGTAGAAAATCTCAATTGTATCCTTCAAACTTACCAAATTTAATAATAAAATGTAATTTTTATTTTACTCAATTTCTACATAAAATTTCTCTACTTTTAGATATTAATATGATAAAGTTGGAACAAATCTTTCAAACTCAACAAATCTCATTTTAAAATATCTTTTCCTATTTGTAGTTATTTTTAGATATATTTTTCTTTTTTTTTTGCTTTTACCAATATGAAAGTAAATTATATTTGTTTAATAAAAGAATAATCAAATTCATTAGACAATCACCTTAAAATGTCTATATATATAAAATAAAAAGATATCAACATATCAATGTATTAACCAATACTGATATGAGAGACAACAATATGTTTTACCAATATGTTCCACCTAGTATTCGAAGACAATTTATCTACAATAAAAGAATTTAAGCTTATGTATATTCGAAAAGATGGCACATATTAAATTTCTATTATTCCAACTTAATTATTGGTATTCAAGATTGCATTAGTCTTCCATAACTTAATGAAATGGTTTGAATTTTTAACTTAGTGCAATTTATATGTATGAGAATAAATAATTAACCATTTATTGGCGTGATTACTAATCATGAACAGTGAAAACCTTTTAAATCATATTATCAACCAATATTGAAAGTAAGCTTATCTCATGATTAAGTTTCCAATTATGTTTAGGGTGACCTAAGCGGTGAGATCAATTGATTTGATTTGATTTTTCTACCACCCAAAAACTTTAGGTCAGGGACCAATGCAACACTTTAGTGAGCACTGAGTCAGTGAGCAGTGCTATTTGTTGCTGACACCATACCAGCCTCCACTGTCTCAAATAGGAAGCATAATCTATTGTATCATCATTTAACTCTATAGAGGCAGTGCACCAATGGGTCAGGTCCAGTCAGGTCCCATCCGACCCTAGACCTTTATTAGATGTCTAGGATAGTGTCTGGTCCAGATAGGTGAAGAGATATTTTTTTTTTTGGCGCGACTTACCGACATCTAATTTTTCTGCCTCTACGCATCTAGTTCTGAATTTTTGTGATAAATTATCACTATAGCTCCGCATTTTTACTCATTTGAATGAATGACGAAATATAATTTTAGTTCATTCAAACGAATGAGCTGAACAGTAACATGGAATACTGTTCAACCCATTTGTTCGAATGAACGGATGGTTCATTCAAATCTTCGGTATGCACAGCAATGCATAGTGTATTATTTAAATAATAATTTTTTTAAAAAAATTTTAAATTATTTTTTAAGCACGGTGTATTTTCAAAATTTCTCAAATTGAATATCCGGACTAATTCCGATAACCTAATAATATTTTAAGACTTTAAGGTCTTTTGACACTTCTAAATACTTAAAATACAGTGTTTTACAAATAAGGGTATCCCTCGGCTGTGCCAAAAACATATTTGCGAGTGTCAAAAGACCTTAAAGTCTTAAAGTATTTTTATCAGGTTATCGTAATTAGTCCGGATATTTAATTTGAGAAATTTTAGAAATACAATGCTTAAAAAATAACGGTCTATCTTCCATAGGTGACAGTAATGCATAGTGTATTATTTAAATAATAAAATCTCCTTTAAAAATTTAAAGTTATTTTTTAAGCATTGTGTATTTCCAAAATTTCTCAAATTGAATATCCGAACTAATTACGATAATCTAATAAAAATATTTTAACACTTTAAGATCTTTTGACACTCCCAAATGTGTTTTTGGCACAGCCGAAGGATACCCTTATTTGTAAAATAATGTGTTTTAAGCTTTTTAGAGTGTCAAAAGACTTTAAAGTCTTAAAGAATTTTTATAAGATTATCGTAATTAGTCCGAATATTTAATTTGAGAAATTTTGAAAATACATAGTGCTTAAAAAATAACTTTAAAATTTTAAAGAAAATTTTATTATTTAAATAATGCATTATGCATCACTGTGCATAGTGTAGGTTCGAATGAACCATTCGTTCATTCGAACGAATGGGATGAACAGTAACACGGAACACTGTTCAGCCTATTCGTTCGAATGAATGATTCATTCGAATGAATGCTGAAATGAACTGACAGTTCATTCGAATAAGTAAAAACGAGGGGGTATAATGGCAATTTGCCACGAAAATCTGAAATCGAGTGTGTAGAGACAGAAAAATCGGGTGTCAGTAAGTCGTGCCTTTTTTTATCTATAAATGTAAACTTTAAAGAGCTGCAAATTGTCATCATCATCAAAATAAAAAATCATCTACTTAGAGTCACCTTTTCTATTTACACTTCTCCATTTTATTTTATTATAACTTATAAAGGCGCAACTTATAGATACCCGACTTTTTTCCCTCTACACACTCGATTCTGGATTTTCGTGGCAAATTACCATTATACCCCAGCATTTTTACTCATTCGAACGAATGCCTGAAGTGTAAATTTAGTTCATTCGAACGAATGGGCTGAACAATATTCTGTGTTACTATTCAGCCCATTCGTTTGAATGAACGGATGGTTCATTTGAACCACTTCCTGCTACAGTATACACACAGTAATGCATAGTGTATTATTTAAATAATAAAATTTCCTTTAAAACTTTAAAGTTATTTTTTAAGCACTGTTTATTTTCAAATTTCTCAAATTGAATATACGGAATAATTACGATAACCTGATAAAAATATTTTAAGACATTAAGGTCTTTTGACATTCTTAAATGCTTAAAACACAATGTTTTACAAAGAAGGGATCCCTCGGTTGTAGTGAAAACACATTTGGGAGTGTCAAAATACCTTAAAGTCTTAAAGTATTTTTATCAAGTTATCGTAATTAATCCGGATATTCAATTTGAGAAATTTTGGAAATACACAGTGCTTAAAAAATAACGGTCTATCTTCCATATGCTATAGTAATGCATAGTGCATTATTTAAATAATAAAATTTCCTTTAAAACTTTAAAGTTATTTTTTAAGCACTGTGTATTTCCAAAATTTCTCAAATTGAATATCCGGATTAATTACGATAACCTGATAAAGTACTTTAAGACTTCAAGGTCTTTTGACACTCCCAAATGTGTTTTCGGCACAGCCGAGGGATACCCTTATTTGTAAAACATTGTGTTTTAAGCATTTGGGAGTGTCAAAAGACCTTAAAGTCTTAAAGTATTTTTATTAGGTTATTGTAATTAGTCCAGATATTCAATTTGAAAAATTTTGGAAATACACAGTGCTTAAGAAATAACTTTAAAGTTTTAAAAAAGATTTTATTATTTAAATAATGTACTATTGTAGCATAGTTCGAATGAACTACAAATGGACTTCCCTATTCGTTCGGATGAATGCACTACTATAGCATCGTTCTAATGAACTTCGTCATTCGTTCGAATGAATGATTCATCCGAATGAATGCCGAAATGAACTGGTAATTCGTTCGAATGAGTGAAAATGAGGGGGCAGAATGGTAATTTCACCCTAAAATCCGAAAATGGGTGTGTAGAGGCAGAAAAGTCCGGTGTCTGTAAGTCGCGCCATTATAAAGTTACTCATCTTTCAAAAACAAAAATTATCTCTTCTCTCCAAGTTTCAAATGGTTGATCCCTCCTTTGTGTACTTGTAACTTGCAATCTCTCAATTTTATATATTAAGGTTATTTCAAGTCTTCTAATTTTATATGCCTAAGCCACATTAAATGACTTGTTAGGAAATAATTCACATAAAATATAGATCAATCAAATCACTAGAACAAAGACATTTACATGGTTCATCAAAATCCTGCCTACGTCCACTAAGCGTGATGCTCGATTCCACCGTGAAGAAAAACACTGAATACCTTGTTAAAAGGATTTCTCAATCCCTCTAACCTATGTTCTTTCCATGTTCCTTACATTCTCTCATTTTCTCTCTCTGTCTTCTTTTTTCTCTCTCACCCCAAAGAAAAACTCAATTGCCCTAGAGAAAAATAGCCTTTATATACTAGGCATTATTGATAAAAACACGAGTAAACTCATCCCTAAAAACCGACTTCTAAGTAGAGTGTATCCATGCATTTTTAAACCCCAAGACCCAAAGGTCCACTAGCAATGTGGGACTTTGCTAGCATTCCCCGACGGCACCAAGGTTGGAGACACTCGACTCTCTCCCTCCAGTGGTACCCCTGCTCTGATACCATGATAAAACACATGGGTAGAACTCGTCCCTAAAAACCGGCTTCTAAGGAGAGGGAGTCCATGCATTTATAAATCCAACACTCAAAGGTCCACTAGAAATGTGAGACTTTGCTAATAATTACAAATCGTACAACTAGCCCTACTGGGCCTTACGTACACACAACCCGGCCCAAAAGACCTTTTGAGCCAAACCCGACAATCTCCACTTTGACGAAAAATGTCAGACCCTTTGAAGAATATCGAACTGTGTTTATAACACCTCCATATGGTTGAAAACTCACTCAACCCTGGAGACAACCTGAGACAACTTTATGTACTGCATCTGCAGCTCCGCATCTTTGTGTAAGATGCCCATCCTCACGCCCTAGGATGATCCACTAGTCTTCTTCAGTGAGAAAGATTGATCAAGTCCAAACAATGCTTGAACTTTCTTGTAACCACTGGCTTTGTTAAACTACTTGTTGCATTATTCTTCGTGTGGGTCTTCATCAAATTTACCTTTCCATATTTCCTATTAACTGCACCATGGAAAAAAGACGGAACCCCACTACAAACTAATGCGAAAAAGAAATTCATATTTTTAAAGCTATACCTGACTGGTCCTTTTGGGTTCTTTTCTTTCTTCCTACAGCTAAACTAGTAGGTTCCTACTGTCTGCCTATAGTTGTACTCCATATAGTTTATATAAATTTCCTTGCCTTTTTCCCTTCATGACAACCATGAGTCCTTTCACAACTTTTAGAGCCCCATCCATTGCCACAAAGGTGAACCCATTTGAATCAAGTTTACCCAAGGAAATTAAATTCTTTTAAGATCAGAGACATGTCACATATGACCAAGCATTCTCACCATATCATCAAACAATTTGATTTTAATTATCCTAATACCAATGGTTTTGAAAGCCTCATCATTACCCATTAGGATTGTTCCTCCATTATAGGGTTTATAAGTATCAAACAATTCTCTATAAGGACACATATGATAAGAGCATCCAAAATCCAAAATCCACCAGTTAGTTAGAAAATTTGTACATGTGGTGATTGCAAACACTTCACTGTCACTGTTTGAAACATTTTATGCAATGCCTGGTTGATAGGAATTATGAGACTTACTCATTTTGTTGTTCTCGTCTTGATCGCGCTTTCTTTGATTGCAGTCCCTCTACAACTGTCCTTCCTTGTGGCAGTAGTAGAATTGAACTTTACACTACTCGTCAACTTTGATTTCAAGCGTAACTACCTCTAATTTCCAGATTCTTCGTCGGTTCCTCTTCCAGATTACTGATTGGATTCAACCTTAGCAACCAACCGTTCTGCATGGGATGTGTTTCCTAGCTTTCTGAATGTCTCAGTCTCCAACAGAGCCGTTGTCACCTCATCAACCCTAAGACTATCTTTTCCAACAAATAATGTAGTCACCAATGTATTAAAGATGGATGGAAGAGAAGCCAAAAGAAGAAGAGCCTTGTCCTCTTTTTCAATTTTCATCTCAATGCTTAATAGTTGATTAATAATTTTATTGAAACTATTGAGAAGATCCATAATGTTTGCCTTTTTTTCATCCATAATTAATATAATTGTTTTTTCAGGAACAATTTATTTATTTGCGATTTGGACATATATAATCTTTCCAACTTGTTCCACAAATCTAGAGCAAAAGTTTCATTAAAGACATTATACTTTACATCTGGTGCGAGATGTAAGTGGATGGTGCTCACTGCCCTCATCTCAAGTTCCTCCCAGTTCTCATTCGAAATGGATGTCGGCTTCTTCCCCTTCCTAGTTAGTGCTTTAATCAGCCAATGTTGCAAATATCTTTAATTGTACTTTGCCATAGGCTAAAGTTATTTTTACCATCAAAGGGATCCACCTCGAACTTGGCTTTCGAGAGTCATTTTACGACCATCGTGTTGAATTTTGGTAACCCAATCTTGGTCGAAACTTGAAGCTCTTGATACCACTTGTTTAGAAATAAGTCACACAAACCACAGATCAATCAAACCATGAGAACACATAGATTTATGTGGTTCGGTAAAATCTTGCCTACGTTCACCGAGCGTGATGCTCGATTCCATTATGAAGAACAACACCAAATAACTTGTTATAAGGATTTCCCAAACCCTTTAACGCTATGTCCTCTCCCTATCTTTCAGAGTCTCCTTTTCTCTACATGTTTTCTTTTCTCTCTCTCACCCCTAGAGAAAAACTCAACTGAAAACCCTATAGAAAAATAACCCTTATATACTAGGCATTACAAATAACACAACCAGATTTGCTGGGCTTTACATACACATAACCCAGCTCAAATGACCTTTTGAGCCAAACCCAACACAACTCTTTTCTCAATTTGGCTTCTAAAGAGGTTGTTTTTAAACTACTTATAGTGTAGTTATTTCTAAATCTATTATTTAGATTTTATCCATTAATCTTGTAACATTTGCATCTCTAGTACTTGACTTTATCTATTTTGTTTTTCACTCTACTGCATAGAGTATTGCAGGTTTTACAAAACCAACTATTTAAATGATCTTGAACTCCTTATCATACAAAACTTTCTTAGCATTTAGGCACTCTACTCTCATTCAGGGGTGTCGATTTTTGACCACCCAATCTAACCGAAAAAAACAAAAAGGTTTGATCATACATTTTTTAAATATTTTATATTTGACCCAATCGGATCCAACTCAGAATAAATTCAGGTCTAGTTGGATAGAGAGGTCTCGAATCTCCAACCAGAATTGAATTTAAATTTAAATTTAATTATTATTTTTTTTTTGTCTATTAATTTTAGCTCATGTAATCCATTTAAATTAAAAACAATCTTAGCCTATTGCCTTGATTTTATATAATCCAATTGGTTCACATGAAAGGGAAGCCCTCTTATCTTTCATTTTCTATTAAAAAATAATTTTCTCCTTTTCTATTTTTAAATTTTTTGACATAAATTTGAGTCGTGTCAAGTCAATCAAGGTTGAATAAAATAAAGTTCTGATAGGTCAAGTAAAATCGGTCAAATTCAAGTTAGATCAGGCCAAATTCAGTCGATCAAATTAAATAAAATAAACTTTGAATTAAATTAGATCGAGTCACATAACACCTGCTATTACCCTTAGTAAACCAAACCAACCTTGAATCAGCCCAACTCATCGTCCAGCCCTGCAATCCCATCCTATGATGATGCAACCATTATCACAAATATCGGCGGCATTTTCGAATTAACCATGGTTTTATCGGAAAAATACGATTACCGCATTAAAAACGCGTTATTATCAGCGTGACGATAAATTCCCGGTATATTCCAGATAAAATCGCGATAAAAACTTGAAAAATGGTAATATCGCGATAATATCCAGGTAAATTGCCGGTAAATTCCCGGTAAATTCTTTATTACCATTTTCATTTTATTAATAATTTTATTTATTCTATTTTTATTATTTTTAAATATTATAATTTCCAAGAGATTTTTTCATAACATTTCCAGAAAAAACCCTAGAATTTGAAAATATCCCGATATTACTAATCTCCGTTAATATCCCGAGAATGGTATTTGTGACAATGGATGCAACTAATGTCCCCATTTCATTGATAGCGCCAAATGTCCAGTAAAATTATGACCAAGCCATTCAATTGTCGTAACAGCATCTGGAGATAACTCTAGGCTCAAGTTTAGCTATGTAATTTATGTATCAGATACATATGAGTGTTATATATATATCCTACGTAGGATCCATATTCCTATCGGCTACTTGAGCCATGGATTTAAAAATTGTACCAAGTAAATATCATAAACGTCTGTTGTAATATATTTTTACAATTATAATTTTTGGCTGTTAATGGGTCCATCACAGTTGTCTCTTTGTAGACATCTCATATAGGTGTCCGAACTTTCATGGTCTAACTTAATGTACTCTAAGAACAATACATATTATCCATGGGGTTTCACATTGGGTTTCCCACGGTTTTCCACACGTAAATTCAAAAAAATATATATGCATGATTTGGATTTAAAAAATTGGAAATTAAAAAAAGATTGAAATTTTAATTTAAAGGGTTGGAGTGGTGATCAAGAAATTAGATAAATAAATGAAAATCTTTAGTTTGATTGTCACTCTACCCCAAAAAATATGTCTCGTAAAATTACTGAATGTATATAAGTATAGAGACTTGCACATATGGAGTGTAAATATCAGATTTTAATGATAACAGCCATATCGACCAATATCTTGGATATTGGATATCATTATCATTCTCTCTTTTTTTTTTTTTTAAATATCAATTGTTTTTTATTTTTGGCCTTTTTATTTAAAAAACTGAAAAAAAAAATATCGATTGATATCGGTTGATATTTCAAATATCATTCGATATTATTGTCAATATCGACGACTATACCGGTCAAATGAAGCACCGATTTTAATATTGAGCTATATTAATAATATCTATAACCGATATATCGAAGATGTATCGACTATATCAACTGATATTCAATATATACAGTTGATACATCTTATATGGACCAATATTAGATATTTAAAAAATGGATAAAGATGGATGGATAAATATGTCCATAACAATCGTCATGTCTCTACAGAATCGTGGGTATTAGGAACTCCACCTGACCCAAGTAGGACCAAACCTGCTATGTTTTCAGGTCGGACAGAAGATATCTACAGCTGTAAAACACTGACAATTTTTTATTCAATGAAAATTCGTCATAATATTTATTTCTATGGTTGTAAAAATGAAATACTTCGATATTTTAGTTATTTTTATGATTTGTTTTGAAGAAGACATATGATAAATTTGAGAAATTTAAAATTACGTAAAATGGAAAAATTAAATAATGGAGAATAGAAAATAACAATTAAAAATATAATTTAATAAAAAATAAATTATTTTTAAATCATAAAATTGGAAAAATTAATTTATTAACAAATGAAGAAGAAAATTGATTAAATTAAAAAGAATAAAAAATATATTTGACGGATACAAACACAACAGATTTTTTCTTGATTTAGACGGTTTTTCGTTTATTAGCTGAAACAGATGAAAATGATCTGAATAGAATGAAGCAGACCGAAATATAAACAAAAAATTGCAATGCTGTCTCGTTTTAGATTCATATTTCAAATTTTAACCATTTTTCAAAATTTAAGTTTAGTTCAATAATTATTTTAATATCTTAATTAAAAATTATTTATCGATCAAAATAACAGATAAGGCTGAAATTTTGGTCCCCACAGGACCAAAATGTCAATATTAGCCGAAATTTTTCCGAATAGCAGTTCACAGCCCTGAAAAGTTAGGTCTGCCACAAGCACTGCTTTGTGTACAGTGGGCCACTAGATAGAAAAGAGACACAGTGACAAAAACAATGATAGCTAAGGAATGGGTGTTCATCACTGGTATTTGAGACGTGTAAATCTTTTAATTTATATATACTGAATAAATTTAATGAAAAGTGATTATTTGGTATTGAGCGTGAATCAAAGACTCTTTTTCTAAGATGAATTATTGGCGGTAATACAAACCACTCAAGTTATTCATAAATCTTAAGAGGCTATATTTGGATGTTGGGTAAATTTTACAGGGATTATCAAGAATTACCTTTGAGTAAGGATTATCCTATTATAAATACCTCTTGTTTGGAAAGAATTTTTAAAAAGGGGAGAGGAGAGATAAAAAGATAATTTCTTACCCCTACCCCTATTATCCTCTATCCAAACGCAGCTAAAGTGTTTCTAGGCCAAGACTCTCACTTTCTAAAATGGATTCTTGGTTGTCTGACGAAGCCCTCAAGTTATTCATAATCTTAAAAGTGTTTCTAAGATGGATTCTTGGCCGTGTAATGAACCCCCAAAGATTTTTTTAATCAAAGTGTCCAAACATGATATCGACTAATCTTTGTGACGTGTAACTCTTTCAATCTACACATATAAGATAAATTCAATGAGAAGTGACTATTTGGAGTTGAGTCTCAATCGAATACAAGACCTCCACTTTCTAAGATGAATTATTGACAATAATACAAACCCCCCAAGTTATTCATAAATCTTAAGAGGCTGTAATTGGACAAAGAGTAAATTTTACTTGAGTAACCTTTTACTAAGGATTACTTTAAGTATTATAAATATCTCTTCTCAAGAAGAGTTTTCAAAAACGAAAAGGGAGGGATAAGAAGTTAATTTTTACCCCTACCCCTATTACCCTCCATCCAGATGCAGCGAAAGTGTTTCTAGACGAAGACTCTCACAAGAAGGATTCTTGGCCGTCTATGATCCCCCAAGTTATTTATAATTCTAAAGAGTGTTTCTAGCCTAACTCTCTTACATGATAATAGTATTTTAAATGATTACACTGAAGATTTTCTATTTGCTTCTCTCTTAAATGATTCCGTCCATCTTATTTATGTATGTATTGTCTCTGTCTCCCCACAAAAGGGATCGCTTGCGATGGAAAAGAGAAAAGGTCACTTTTTTTACCAAGACAAAATGATAATGCGCCTTAGCCAACTTCTAATCAAAGTACAAAGTATATTCAGTCTCTATATAAAGACAGATATTGGCCCCAAAACTTCCCAACTCAAGCCTCCAACCATGGATGTGGAGAAGGTCTTTCATATGAAAGGAGGACAAGGAGAGGCGAGCTATGCTAGAAATTCAACAGTCCAAGTAAAATTCTCTCATCAACACAATAACCTTCATCATTATTATTTTCTATTTCTGTGTGTGGGATTGTTCTTGATTTTTGGTTTTTCCTTCTTACAGAAAATCGGCATAGAAATGGCAAAGCACATAACTGTGGAAACCATCATCGACGTTTATCTCACCACAAACCCAAAGTGCTTGGCCATGGCTGATTTGGGTTGCTCTTCAGGAACCAATACATTGTCTTTGATAGGAGATATCGTCGACGTCGTCGACCAGAGATGTCGTAGCATTTCGCGCCCGACACCCGAATTCCAAATTCTTTTGAACGATCTTCCAGCCAATGACTTCAACTCTATCTTCACTGCCTTGCCTGAATTCTATGGGAAGCTTAGGAAAGGTGGAGTTTTCATTGCTGGAGTTGCAGGGTCTTTCTATGGCAGACTCTTTCCCAGTGGAAGCTTGCACTTCATACATTCCTCCTATGGTTTGCATTGGCTCTCTCGAGTAAGTTTTATGAAAACATGACTTCTTTGATAAGAATGGATTGGACCCAATTCTGAGTGGGACTTGGGTGCACTTAGTGGGTCACAGATCCAATAACATCATTCTGTAAATGGGTTGTAAATGTCCTGACCTGTTGATCCAAACTCAATGGGTCAGGTCAAGACAGCTCTTGACTCAACCCATTGTGCAGAGGAACTTGACTTCAATCTTTTTTTCCAACCCATTTTCATAACTTTTGATCAGATTTTGATCTGTGCATCGATGCTTCCTCTTAAACTTTCGTTTGAAGGAGACACCAATTTATGTAAAGTTGAGAATTTCTCATTTTACCCTTTTACTTTTTTAATTTAACAGAGTAAAATAAAAAATAAAATGGGAAAATTCTCATTTTTACATGATCTGGAAATCTGGAATACCTCACTTGGTTGGGCCAGGGTTGGTCTTAAGTTATCATCCATTCATTATGACATGTTTATATTAACACTTTCTATTTCTTTTATCCATCTAATCATATGAATTGTCTCTAAACAAAATTTGAACTCATTTTTAGTTGATCACACTGTTAGATTAAAAATTCGTTCAAAATTCCCTCCATTTTAATTGTTGATGTTTGAGATATTGAAAATCATGAATTTTCAAATTCAATAAATTTATTTTCTTTACAAAAAATAATATCTTAAAAATACCTCTCAAATTCATTATTTTTGTAAATTGGACTCCACTCCTATGAATCCCACTCTTAAAAATTGATTTTTTTTTTTCATTTTTATGACCTATTTTAAACCTAGATTTGTAGACTAGAGAAGGAGCTTAGGATGCTCTTGTTGAGTGGTTGATAGTGATAAGGTTTGTGTGTTTCTTACAACTTCTATGATGACATCCCTGTAAATATGATGTTGGCTGTCTCATTTGGTTATTGGTTTTGGAAAAGGGTAAAACGACTTCTCATTTTCAAGCTATCTATTCTAAGGTGTGCCTATTGTACTTCCATCCATCACTTATCAATCACCACTCTTCTCTTCTGTCATCCATACAAAATTCCAAATATATCTAGTGGCTCAGCGACCAATTATAGATACATCCGTTCGAGGAGAAAAAATTAAAAATTTATATGAGATTAGGTTACTTCACTTATCAGATTAGTCTTTTAGACTGAAAGTGCAGTTCTAACAGTGGTATGAGTGCTAGGTCCTCAAGCCATAATATGTAGACTCAGGGATTCTCTAATCAAATGGTATAGTGGGTGAAGTTCTATCTGCTGGAAAATCTCGTTTAAAGAAGAGATTGTTGGAGTACGAATGAGAGTTCCACATCAGATATGAAGGAGAAAAACTAAAGACTTATATAGAACCGAATCACTTAACTTATCAAACTAGTCTTTTGAGCTGAAAATTCACTTTGCAAGTGATTTAAAATGTTATATCTCAGTGTGTGGATGACAAAAAGTCCTGTCACAGGAATTTGGATGGTGACCCAAATGAGAGTACAACACTGAACAGTCAATTTTGGTTTGTGACACATAAAACATGTTTTCTGCAATTGTTAACAGTCATAGTAAGAAATTATAAGATACACTGCTCTAGAAATCAAATTTAAGAGGCTACTCAATCCAATTAGATTAGGATTCGTCGAGGTACTGGTACAATTGATTTCAAAATCATTCCATACATTAAAACAGGTTAAAACCAGACATAAAACCCGTCCAAATCTGAATTTATTTATTATTTATTTTATATTATTTGACTACTCTTGAATTTCGTAGAGTCTGGCATTCTTCGATTATAAAAACAATAAAATTTTAGATTGCAAAGTTGATAAAAGTAACAATTTTGGCTGCATCTGGATGAGGGGTATAATAGAATGAGGTGTTATCTCCCATTAACTTTATTTAATAACTAAATTATATAGATGAAAAATCTCAATTTTATCTTTATTTATCAATTCACTCTCACTTTTGAAAATCGTTTTAAAGCAAAAGATATTCGATTATCCACATCTATAAAATCTATCCCTCATCTAAACGTAGCCAAAGGAACCTTACCATGCGTGTCTTTCCCACCTATCAAGTGTCTTTCCCACCTATCAAATCCATCGCTATTGAACCATGTCCACTAAGTCTTCAAACATTTTGGGCTCACTTAGCCTCATAAATTCAAGAGTTTTTTTAAATTTCTCTGTCCATTCACTATCATAGACATGGCTATTGTCATTGTCCACCATTGTCATTATCAACAAAATTGCAAATAGATATGAGATCCACTTCAATTTATTGATTTATCCCTCAATGATTTTCCATCTTTCCATTGCATCTTTGATGATGGTATTTAAGAATTTGGTTGATGACACAATGTGCATCAATTTTTTTTTTCCATAAACTAATTTAATGCATAGAAAAAATCTTTATTAGGCTCTCTAATTTTATTAGAAGTTTTTTATTTCTAAAAAAAATATGTATCAGTTATTATATCACAATTTTTGACAAAATAAAATTATATAGGATAAGGAAGCATATCTCTGATAAAAGAAGATATCAGAGCTACTTCCAATGCCCTTGGGTTTCTCTTTTCTTATCCATCATTTTTCTTAAGTCAAAAGCATGATCTAGATTCTAATCTTTTATCCATAGCGGAAAAAGGCCTATTTTAATGTAGGATAAGGAGCATATCTCTGATAAAAGAAGATATGTCACATCTTGTAAACAATAGCAATCATTTTCTTCATTTTCTTTTTTGTTTACTTTACTTTTGAAAGCAGCCATCATTGATTGTGTTTAAAAATTCAATAAAATTTAAATGTATAATTTGAGATATAGGAAATTTACTTTACTTAATTTTTTTTTTTTTGACATTGATAAATTCTGAAAAGAAAATTTGACCAAGGCGTTGGAGTGATGGGCTAGAGTCTACTTTGAAAGTCCCAAGTTAAATTTGTTTCTCAGTCCAACTTAAAGGGTCAGGCTTCATAAATTTACTTTACTGTAAAGACTAATCAGATTCTCTAAGAAACATCGACAACTTAGCCTTAAAAATAAAAATCTACATTTCTTTTGAATGAATGATTCTATTGATCAATTGTGGACCGACCATCTCATAGGTGTTCAGTTGGTCCAAATGTCAGGTCCATTTGACTCAAGCGTGTTTGTAGAATTAAGCATGACAATAAAAGATATGAGTCCAGGCCCATCTTGGGGTTAGGAATGTAAATGGGTCACCAACATAATTGATCACTGAAATAGTCTGGAAAGAAAACCCGTACAAATGGATATGAACTATAGGGGGTTCAGACCTGAATGCACTCTGTTAATATAGCCAGTGGGGTCATTAATAGGCAAGCTGAGCTATATTATTATTATTCTTACTATCTCTTTGCCAAACCAAAAATTTCAGTGGCCCAAATTTTTCTGCAGAAGTAACGATCATATTGCCCATTTTGACCAATCTTCTTCTTTTGAAAAATAAGAAAAGTGAAATGGCTGAAATGTTGGTTTCCTTTGCAAAATTTTCCTATATTACTTACAAAACTTAAAAGAGGACCCTGATCTAGTAAAAATTAATTTGATTCGATTAATCAACCCGATCCAAACCGACTCATTTTGGGCCTCCAAATGCCCCTAACCAGGCCTTCTTTTGAATCTGATGTTGGTCATTCGATCATGCACGATCAGTAGTGGAAGCACGAACCATGGGTAGCATGCACAACCGAAAGTGCGAAAGGAGAGGTAATCAAGTGTGGTGCCAAAAGGCTTCTGATATGGTGAGGACCATTGGCAAAGTGGTGTCGGCAGCCTATTAACAAGATACACAGTAGTAAAGAGTGCCTCAACCCAAAGGTGATGAGGGAGATGAGACGCAATGAATAGGGTACGCTTATTTCAGACAGATGGCGGCGTTTGCGTTCAGCAAGACCATTCTGCTATGGAGTGTTTGGAGATGATAGACGGTGATTGATCCATTTTTGTACACACAAGTTATGAACAGAATGATTATCATACTCTTTACCACCATCACTTTGAAACATTTTATTGGTAGTAGAAGAGTGATTTTCAACAAATGAAAGAATGTTTGAAAATGAGCGAAAACTTTCGATTTATGAAGTATAGGAAAAATAAAAATAAAAACGTGTGTAATCATCTGTGAATCAAACATAATATCGAAAGCCAGAAACTGATAAAACATGAGACATCCATACATCTGAATGAATTAAATAAGAAGGTTCAAAAGTATAATGAGAATGAACTGAAATCGGGAGTCGCATAAACTTGCCTAAAGCACAATGACTACAAAATCTATAACAGAAAAATTGAAAAGATGGTCCTAAACATTAATTATTTGCTAATACTTGAAGCACTTTATTAGATGGATGTCAAAGACGCTGGTGCCAGAGTAACGAAGAGGAGCATGATGCAGCTAAAGCATCGGCTGAGAGAGTGTTGGGCTTTATGGGATAGATGTCCGTTTCACATTAGCCCTAAAACAAAATAGCACCAAGGGAAGAAAGTAAAACTAACAATTATCTTTAGTGAATTGAGCTACAAATAACAACTTTTTATGCATTTGAGGAACATAAGAAAAACGTAAAAGAACTAGAAGAGAGAGACAAAGTACCAGTGTGCGCAATGGGAAGAGAGTCACCGTTACCCAATAAAACGTGATCAGTACCGCCATAGTCAGTCCCGTAGTAAAAAGAGTGTGCATCACCGATCATATGATAGGTAGCTCCAGTATCGGGAAACCAGTTGTGATCAACTAGAGGAGCAATCTGCTTGCCGGTGAAGGTAGATGGAGGATCAGCCTCGAATTGAGACTCTTAGCAGTAGCGCTGATAGTAGTGATTAGCATTATGTCCATACTTGGAGCATATCTGACACTAGATGGTGGTAGACGGAGGATTGCCAAGAATGCTGGGAGAGGATGGTGAAAGTCCCGGACTTCAATTGCCTCGACCGCCTTTACCATTGTTGGATGGGGTTCAGCAATCTGTATGACCACGCCCACCATAAGTAGAGGTCACACGCCCACAAGAAGAGGGAAAGGTAGTGTGATGCATGCTTGTAGTGCTATCAGATGTGGAACTTTGAACCGGATGAGAGATCTGTTACTCAAAGTACAAGAGGTGAGTGCAGAGATCTGTGAACATCGGAAGTGGAGGAAAATTGATGATGGCAGTGACAAGCATAGAGTTGTTAGAGTCAAGTCCGTGAAGCACCGACATAATAATGACATCATTGGAGACATGCTGATAAATAGCGGCTAGAGCACCAGCAAAGGATTTGGCATGCTGTAAATATCCCAATATGGTCTTTATACTTTTGGAAATAGAGAGCAACTGAGCACAGAGATGGGTTGCGTTTGCAAGAGTGTGCTGTGAAAATTTGCACTGGAGACAGTCCCAAATCTCACGGGAGGTGGAGAGACCAACAACTTGGGCTAGCACAGGTTCAAATAGGGTAGCATTGATAATGCCAACGAGGGTATGATCCATCTCAAGCCAAGTGGTGTAGGTAGGACTTGGGATAGGTTTGGATGGGTTATCTCTAGAAAGGTAATGAGGGGGACAAAGGTGTGTCACATCAATGAAGGGCTAATGTTCTTGGCATGCCAAAGAAAGTAGTTTATCTCGGTTAGTTTGACGGAGACAAGGCTTGAAAAGTTGGGGATTGTGAGGGGCGTTATAGAAGAGTTTGAGGAAGCCAATGTAGCAGATTCGGGTGATGGTAATGAGATGGGTGGGTTATTGTAGGAAGAGGATCTGTAAAAGGCCTGTGGGCTGCTTGTCTGGGACAGAAAGGAGTTCAAGAGATGAAAGAATTCTGTAAAAGAAAGAGGGTACTGTGTAACCGTCAAGTACCATGGGCAACAGATCTGGTTTTTAGATCTGTCTTTGAAGACGACACACGCAGCAATAAGAAGTGGTGTTTTGGGCACTGCTAAAGAAGTTGGCGACGAAGAAGGGGGTGTGGTGGGGAAGCATTGCGATGAGACACTTGGTAGAATCGAGGAAAGAGGTCGTGAAATAGGACGGATGCGCTGCGACTAGAGAAAAGGAGCGTTGCAGGAGATGTTGTCCGCAACGGACCAGAGAAGAGAGGGCGTGGGCGTGGATCGCTGGAGAAGATGATGTCCAGAATTGTAGACGGCGAGCCTGAGCTTGGGGCAGCCCAAGAGGGTGGTTGTCACGGAGATCAAGACGAGCATGGAAAACGGATGGAGATGTGAAGAAATCTGATGGGAAACGCCAGAGTAGAGGGTGGAAGAAGGTTGTCACGCTGCAGCGCCAAGCAAGAAACAGAATCCAGATCTAGTCTGGGACCGCGATGCGGCGGAAAGAGGATCTCGGGCGAAACTAAGCGAGGACCAAGATCAGTCAGCGAACGACGTTGGGAGACTGCGTGGTCGACGAGTAAGGAAGGAGGAGGGACTGCCAAAGAACAGAACAACAGCGTGGAACAACAAATCTGGGTTGGAAAACCAGATCTACAAGCAACGACGAACGTGGAAGGTCGCTAGCATAGAGCGCCTAATTAGAGATGAAGACAACTGTCGATGAATGAGGAAGGTAACACGACAACGACCAAAAGGAAGAGAAGATGGAAAGAGAGAAGTTCGTTCACTGTGCTGGTACGGTCCTGCGATGTTGGTGGGAAAGGATTGAAGTGCAGGGATAAGACGAGAGGAGAAATTTTGAGAAACGCTAAGAGATCTAAAAAGCCCAGATTTGGCTCGATACCATGAAGACTTTGGCAAAACTGCTCACAAGCCTCACTTATTATACTTTATATATATATATATATATTACAAGTATCTCAAAAAGGAAAGGAAATAATCAATTACAATCTCTTAATTAATTAGGATGACAGACAAGTATAGGAATAGAAACTCAACTCTTTTCTCCAATAGTGTAAAGTGGTGATTGTCAAGAATTTATAATTTATTGCATGTTTTAATGGCTTAAAATTTAATGATAAATAATATTGATAATATTGATTTTATATAGTTGTAATCAAAAATTTCTGTGTCACATGCCCCAGATGTCCCTTGGATCCCTTGCCATACATCATATGCTATTGTGTTTCATTTTAAAATTTGATATTATTTCCACCCTTATTATATATCCCATATTTTGGATTGTATATGTTATTCTTGTTGAGACTTTTTAACTATAAAAGTCGGCTGTAATGATCACTTATACTTGTGGGGCAACCTGGCATGAGATCTTACACTGGATGGAGTGGATGCAGAGAAAAAGAAAAATTTGCCACAGTATGAATATCAATGGAAATATTTTGGATTCAGGAAGACAAGATGCAAATATTGAGAATTATTATTTTTTTTTTAAGAAAATGAGACCATTAAAGGTCCACTATTTTGAATCTTCCTAAATTTTAAATTTTAGGGTGAAAATTGACAAGCACCTTCACCCAATTAATGTGGATCCTATTGAAAGATCCTTCTAAAGGAATCTAAATTCACTAATACAATGGGGTATTTTTTTAAAAATTTTATGACGGGGAAATCCAAGACCCTCACTTCTCTCCTAGTACAAGGGCATTAGATAAAATTTTAAAAGCACGAAGCCCCCTGCAAGTAAAAAACATCGAGTGATTACGAGACTGGAACCTGGGATACAATTGTACGGGTTAAATATTATATAGGGACTTGGGCTTGTGCAATTAAAAAGGGCAAAACTCTATAGTTTAAAATGCTCGATCCACAATTAATAGAGCTGGATGTATGCCATGCCTAGTCCAAAGCCCACCTGTTGCCAACTATGAGGATGGCAAAGTCCTTAAAGTCCAATAGCCCAAAGTACTAGGCCCACTATATTAGGGCTTATTGAGTCAAGGTCCAGCCCAAACTTGGTCCATTTTCATCCTTGGACTGAGCTGTGTTGGATCTGAACATTGTTTTAAGACTACACACAAAAACCATTGACTAACTTTCTCATCAATTTCTCAAAATTTACAATGCTCATCACTCTTCAGGTTCCTCCGGCAATCTTAGACGAGAACGGCCGATCATTGAATAAGGGAAAGATGTGTGTATCTGAATCAAGCCCTGCTGTAGTAGCAAAAGCCTACCTGATGCAATTCCAAGAGGACTTTCTGCTGTTCTTGAAATCAAGATCAGAAGAATTGATAGTTGGGGGTCGTATGGTATTGATATTGCTTGGAAGGAGGACTGGGAATCACAAGGAAAGAGGACATGCTACCTACTGGGAACTATTGGCCCAAGCCTTTGCTTGCATGGTTTCGTCGGTTCGTTCTTTTCTTATTTCTTTATATTCTTTTTTAAATATCATCATCATTGTTGTCATCATGACCATATTGCATATAAGACATTCACAGGACCCAAACCTACAACTAGGTGTGCAACTTAGGCGGGCTTAACCCTAGTCCACATGGGAAAACCCAAAAAAATCAGGTTGGGTCAACCAGGGCTCTGGTCAGGCTAATTTCAGGCCCAAACTATTAGGCCCAAATCAGATTCGAGTCGGGTCTGGGCATAGTATATTAAACTCTAGTTTGGTCCAAATTCTGAAAGCCCAAAATTTACCTACATTTTGTAGAGTAAAAGTTTCTTTAATTGATATTGTATATAGATTTATAACATATATTCTACAAAATCTACGGAAGAAACTCCGTTTTAAACCCAAAGAAGCCCGAGCCCAGATAAGCCCAGATACACATTTTGGGCTCGAAATCAAGTTCCGGCCTACGTATACAATTCCGGTCGGGCTTGGTTTTTAGTATTTTGGAATTACCCGGGTTCAAGCTCACATTTGGGCCCTTTAATTGCAGATCAGGATTGGCTCAGACAAGCTCAAATCCAGCCTGATCTGTCCAAGTTAAACTTTTATCAGCCCATGAAAGGCTTGATATGTTGGCTCGGGCTAAGATTTTGAACTCAAAGTGAGCTTTTGATGATGATGATGATGACAAATTATGTATCATATCCTTTATAAAATTCATAAATTTTTTTTTTCTTTTTTCTTACTTTTAAGTTGTCCAAGTAAATTGTTTTTGTGGCAGGGAGAGGTAGAACAAGAGAAGGTAGACACATACAATGTTCATTTCTATGCTCCATCCATTGAAGAAATGAAAAGTGTAGTGAAGATGGAAGGGTCTTTTAGGGTAGATTGCATTGAGATGTTTGAAATTGGAAGTGATGGAAGAAATGGAAGGGCGATGGCAACGGCCATTAGGTCTATACAAGAATCTATGATCCTCCACCACTTTGGACAAGGAATTATAGACAGTTTATTTGAACACTATGCACAAATTCTTGATCTAGAAATGGCTAAACAGGAGATTAAAGTCCCTAATTTGCTTGTTGTTCTAAGAAAATTGAAGTGATTGATATTGTGATTCTCATTTGTTGAGTGTGCTGTATAATAATGAAATGTCAATTACATCGTCACCGTCTAAGTTTTTTTATCTTATCAATTTGGAGTTGGTTTTTATATTTGGGATATAGCAAATTATTGTTATGGACCGACTGTCCGAACTGACACTCGTAACCAAATGTCAATTTATGAATAGATAATATCAAACACAATATTTTCTCTCTAAGTTAAATCAGGTCAAGCCTTTGGTTTTAGTTCTGTTTTTTGTTTGGCAAATAACATTCATTAAATGAGATATCAAAATTTATTTATGTGCTTCTTATTCTATTCTTAATGAATTCATTTTTATCTTGTCCATAATTTTTATTTCATTTTTTCTTGCTAATAGAAGTTCTATTTTAGTTTATGAAATAAATTTTGTTGTATAAATAGTTACTTCACTATTTACTTTCTTTTATAATTTATAGTTCATAATCTTTCATTTTTCATTATTTTTTAGATATCTACTTTATTTTTCTCATAAATGTTCCTTATCTAGTTAGTAGGAAACGATGTTAGAAAGACAAAAAGAGTTATATAAAGCAGGGAAAAAAATCTCGGTATCGGCCTAGAAATTTCTCTCCTATTTTTTTTTTAATTAAAATTCACCGATATAACAAATATCAGGCGATACGATATATATATATATATCGATTGATACGATACGTATCATTCGATATTTAAACCCAAATCCTATAGCTTTAGTTTGAGTCGAACCTTATCAACCCGATTTGATAGGCAATGAGATAGAAATTTCTTTGCTCTTTCCCCAATTTAACATGGGACTCTTCCTTATTTTTCCAAGCAATGCAATCGTATGGGCTGTTTGGGTACCATAAAATCCGATGCACCATTATAAGTTTGTTGACAATGACTTTAGTCTTTTGCACATTTTTTATCGCCAAGGTGTTGAGGGTTTTTTAGAATATTAAATTAATTTTTAAAGTATGTAAAAGCCTCTCTATCCATACACTTGGTAATTCTACTGAAAGTGGCCATTTGGAATGGAGACCACCTCGTGTCAAGAGGGTTAAACACTTAAAGTGAGTCATTTATATTTTAAGAGAATGAATTAGATCTTGGAATCAATTGTATATTTTATTTAATCCAAACCATTGGCCGTTCACTTTGCCCCTTAAATAAGCTTTGAGATGAAAGAAATGAAACTCAAGTTTGAGAGTGATTTACTGAGCAAACTAGGTGTTTTATGAGAACGAATGAGAGATCTTGATCTCAAAATAGTGATCTCCAATCTATATGGGTGCATCTCAACTACTTATCTTCCGCCTCAGGAAGCGCGAGGTTATGAGTTCAAGCTCTTATGGCCTAACCTTAGTGTGCCATAAGGGTAGTTTGCTCACACGTGGAGATTTTAGTAGGAATCTGTTTGAGTTTTCCACATGTATATCCAAAAATAAATAAATAGTGAACTACGTTAAACCACACTAAAAATCATTATTACTACCCGTCAATTAGACTGTAAGTTGAAACAATTGAAATTGGACTTAAAAACAACTAAATGAGCTGTACCATCCTATGTAGAAAGTGGATTAAACTAGGTCATCTTATTTTATTGAGAATGAATAAGATCTTGCCCTTGATTAATAAACTTTTATAACTTATAGCTCACAAGAGTTTATCCTACAATATAGTTTTAAATTAAAGGTGAAAAATTTGGTTCGCTGATACCGGCAGCCGTTACACCATCGGCGAACTGCACCTTATTAGTGACTCTCTCTTCCATTTTTTATTTATTTTTTCAAAAAATTATGATTTTTTTTATAGAAAATTCAGAATATCATGGGCTTCATTTCTACCTAGTTGTATCCTTATTTAACAGAAATTTCGATATCCAAATAGAGTTTCTAAGTTACAAAATTGAGATTTTCAAATATTATGAAAAATGTAGAAAAATTCCCAAAGATTCCAGAAAAATGGAAAAAAAAAATTCTAATAATTTTTTGCTAAGTTGTTGATATGGTAATTATTACGAAATGACCATATTGTAAAAAACTTAGTTGCATTGAAAATTGAATTGGGTAGAAATTAAAATGATCTTGTAAAATGAATTGCATGTAATATTCAAAGAACATTTTGGTAATAGGGCAATTTATTACCTCAGTCTTGGGTCTTCTATGAAGATGAGAAGGGTGCCTAAGTATTATATGGAGTTATTGATTTTTTTAATTAATCGATATGAGACTTTTTGTCACTTTACACCCACCCTCACGTGCAGTTGGACCCTATGGCCGCAAGTGAAAACTTCAGACTTGCTCTCACGCGGAACGTGCTTCGATACATGTTAGAAAACTATGACTTGATAAAATTCTTAAGGTAGAATTCACATTCAAAAGTTGGACATTGAGAGAAGGGTACCTCAAATATTATATGGAGTCGTTGATTTCTCGAATCAACGATGTGAGATTTTTTGTCACTTGACAGTTAACTACTTCATTCGTAATGGGAACTGGTATCTCCCAACTGCTACTTCGAATGCTTTGATGGATATCTGGGAAATGATTAGAAAAATTAAGTTGCCGGCGATGGACACTGACATTAATGAGGTTGTGTGGAATGTTGATACCAATAGTGTATTCTCCATTGCCTCTTTTACTAATACCTCCTATTCCCAATGGCCTGATCCTGACTGGGTTAATTTCATTTGGTTCAAGGGGAACATTTACAAACACTCTGTTTTGTGCTGGTTCCTGTTCAACAATGGTTTGAAGACAACTGACTTGCTAAATCACCTGGGAATTAGTTGCAACCATATATGTGCTCTCTGTTCTTTGGATCTTGGATCTAATGCTCATCTTCTTAGATGCAGGTCTATTGCTGGTATCTGGAGGCTTATATCACTAAAATTCAACTGCTCCTATCACAAATGGTGGGATCCTTAGCCAGATTAAGCAACTCATCTTAACTAGAGTTGATCCTCTTCAAACTCTTGCTTCAAAACTCAGTCTCTCTGCTTTGATTTGGTATGCTTGGAAAAAGAGAAACCAGAGAATTTTCAGCAACACTATCAGATCGCATATACAAATTGCTTAAGAGCAGGGCCGGCCTAATCATAAGGCAAGTTAGAACAGCACCTTAGGCATCGTCTAAAAAATGCCCACTTGACATTAAGTTCCGAAAACCCTAGAAAAAAAAATTCCTGAGTTGAGAATCTCTATTCCATCTTTGATCTCAATGTTCTCTCTCATATAGCTTGCTGAGTTGCTCCTCTTTAAGTTAAA
This sequence comes from Chimonanthus praecox, assembly GCA_022113865.1. Lineage (NCBI taxonomy): Eukaryota > Viridiplantae > Streptophyta > Magnoliopsida > Laurales > Calycanthaceae > Chimonanthus > Chimonanthus praecox. The sequence continues at coordinate 42,407,229 of CM039095.1, forward strand.
ATTGAAAATAAAAATACTTGTGTCATATGTTATTATTGTTTTTAAATTATTCTATTTTTTTATTTTACCCTTACACAATCATTTACATTATAAGGGTTTTTAATTTATTGTATATTATGATGCATCTCAAAAAGTAAAAAAAGTAGATTTTAGATAAATTCTTTTTATTATATATAATTAAAATTTTAATTAAATATTATTTATAATAATATGTTAAATACTACAAAGATCTCATTTAGATTTTTTAATTTAACCTTAACTTGTGTCCAGCAATTCCTGCTCAAGAGATTGCATCTGTTGTTTGGGATCTTCCACCTCACAGTCATGTACCATCAAAACCTCTAGACCATACATACCACTAGCACTAATTTCTCTTACACCTTGTTGATTGACTTCTCCTGCATCAACAACAGACGGTGCAATGGGATATGGACATCTTTTATCTCTTCTTGTTTTCTTTTATTTTCTTTTTTGGATTATGGCCCAATTTGTTTCTTTTTCGCTTTTCATTTGTAATTTTTTGGCATCCATCCCTTTCTTGAATGAATCAAATAGCAATCATTCAATTTTTTTTTAAATGAATATGTGAAAATAATTACAATTCAAGAATAAAATAAAAAAATGAATAATAAATGAAACCAATGAATAAGATAAAAAATGAATAATAAATGAAACCAATGAATTGATATAATAAAAACAATTAAAAATAAATAATGAGATATATTACAATGAATACCAAATGAAAGAATGAATCTTTAAAAGGTATATTTGTCTAGGCGTACACGTATAGGATGTTTCTATCTTCTAAATTGTTTGAGTGCGTCGAAATTGCGTATACTGAGTATGTCAAGTCCATCTTGAAAGAATAAGATGAGAAATAATGATTAGTATCAAATTATGAATTGAGTTAATTAAATCGAAAATATCAATGCTTAATAAGTTAAATTAGTGAAATGGAAGGACAAATGCTAAGGTGGATTAGATCTTAATGGGTGAGGAAATGCTTATATGAGGCCGAGAGTGACATGTGATTGTCGGGGCACTGCAGGAATTCCGATGATTTGGAACATTCCTTTGAATAAAGTACAATGATAAGTTCATAACAATTAAAGAATAGATAATTGAAGTAGTAAAATATAAAAAGGAAATCGTTACAATCACTCACAAAATTGGACTCAGGAGAGGAGAAACTGCTAGCAATAGAGGGAGGTCCACTACTTAGCAACGATGTAAGAGCGGATACAAGTATCGACGAGTCAACACTTACACATGTTTAGTTCCGGTAAAGATAAAATATTGAATACATTAACTTTTAAAATGAAATAAATAATAAATGCAATTGAAATGTGTAATAAATGTAACAATTACCTTTTTATATTATGGAGCATCAATATCGAGGCTCACCACAATCATCCTCGCCATAAACTCAGAACAAATAGTTCCAGTTTCATAAACGAGCGAGGTCAAGACCATTGTTCCTACGATATGGGTCCACTACACCGAACACATTCCATTACAACTGTTTCTCTACTGTCATGTGTGGTGCACTAAGTTTTGATCCACTTGATGGTTGACCCGCATATGGTATACCCGTTCAACTGTATGACTTACCGGACTACATATGTGGATAATGAGTGGTCGATCCGCCCAATGAGTAGCCTCCCCCACAGGTTTTCCCTTAATTCAACATGTCGAAATGTTGGGGATATCGCAATTGAGAACCCTCAAGAAAGAAGGAACCCAAACGTCTGTGTAGACTCGTCCCTGACGGGCATGGATCATAAACTGTCAGATAGGAAGACCAAGTCCACCAATCAATACAACACCATCCCAATAGTACAACAATCTATATGTTGCCCTTGCAGCACCATGTGCAGGCATATCTGCACCTCCATAAGGAGGTGTAAGTATTGGACTTGCCTAACTATCCTACACATGTGTCTCCCCCAGTACAAACCCGGGTGGAACATGAGCATTGTTATGCTCCCCCGCATTGGACCCTGTTAAACCCCAATGTCTAAATCCACCCTGCTCACCACTATCACCACTGCTATCGTCGACTGTGTCACTCGTGGAAGTATCAGAATGAACATCCACATATCTACTACGGAATGGTGATTGACTACTCGGTATGAGGGAGCTTTCTCCTTCTTTGTCCTTGAAAGTTCCCATTTTCAATGTGCTAGAACATCATATTGACCCTAGAGAGAGGAACAGGGGGGGGGGGGGCGTCAATCCCGGTTTTATTCGTCTTTACAAATTTCTTGATTATTTAAGGTGCAGCGGAACATTTATTAAGAGATTTGTTTAGTGTAATAAATTCTCTAAGTGATCTTATTAAGATTTTGACCCTTTACATAATGCTTGATTATCAATGTTTGTGCGCAATGTGTATAATGAGATAATCAATATGCAAAATTATGTGTGTTGAGAAAAATACTTAAATGGTAAATACAAACACACAAATCAAACATCATAAGACCATTTTAAAGTGGTTCGGTTAGCCAACCTACATCCACTGTTAGGACTTACTCAACCTTGAATTATCCCCAAAATCCACTAAGTGAGGGCTTACACCCTCACAATTAGAGTAGGAATTCAACATCACTCAATCGACTGAGAATTTCACCCACCACTGTCGAATAGGAATTACACCTATTCATTTGGCCGGGAGTTCCACCCACCTCTGTGCCGGAGACATCGCTCCAGAATTTTAAATAGTGGTTCCGGGGTACCTCCTCTTAATTCACTTTCGGAACAAAGGTTTTAAAAGAAAATTAAAACCAAGAAACACTTGTCTTTGAAGCTCTCTCTTCTGATGTGTACTTATTTGAGATCCCACCAATGTTAGTCGATGCTCTGCCCCTCAGCCGTCGCTTAACAATCACAGTCCAAGGTGACAAGGAAACTGGTTCTACCAAAGGTTTTCTAGTTTATGGTTCTCTCCTTCTCACTTTCAAACTCAATCCTCAAATTGGTTGTTTATGAGTTTTCATCATCATTCCTCTCTTTCTCAAAACTCAATCTAATTGATTGGTTGTATTTGATTCACCTAGTGCAAACATGAGAGTGTAATGACCCGACCCAAATACAGGGCTTAGAGCTTGACTCAATGTGATATTGTCCGCTCTAGGCCTCGCACACAGTTCGTGTCACGCCCCGACCCGAAGGGTGGGCCCGGAACGCGACTGATTTTTTTTTTTTGAAACTAAACTAACTCAAGTATTTTAACTGGGCCGGATCAACAGTTGGGCCCAAAGGTTACACATGATCCCAACATGTGGACTCAAACATATACCATAAGTCTACCCAACAAATAGCCATAAAAATAACACATTACATGATCACATAATTCCAACACTGAATTATTATTTAAACACCATCAGAGTAACTATAGAAGCATAGTAGTCTCAGTACATAACATTGAAACGAACTAAGTACCACACCCGGTACTTTACAAAAACAAGAGGTTCCAAAAACCAGAAATCAAATATAAGGGTATTCCCCTCAATGGGAATCCCGAAACACCGCCGTAGCTTATCTACCCTAAGCTTGAAATAGAGGGTTCTCCTCCTCGGGTTCATCTCCTAAAAGGTGAGTAGGGTGAGCTAACTATCTCAGTGAAGGAAATATAACAGTGCAGTTAAGTAAACAACATGTTAGCACAATAATCAACAGTTGCAATAACTTCTTATGTTTGATAACAAATAAGCATAATATCATCATTAGTCCCATAATTCATCATTTCTTCTCCAATACTGCTGTCATTCACCGCAAACCCTAGATATTATCCTGACACCAATAGTATTAAGTCCCAACACGGTCAAAATACATCATTGCAAGTATATCTCCGGTATGCACCTCAAACCGGTACTGACACACCTTGCCAGTCACTGTCGACCCACCTGGTCCAGTAGACGTAACCGACACCTCAGCTCGGCGATGGTTCAATAGTAAAAGGTACGTGGAAGCAGTATCACATCTCATATGATCAATATCATAATATTCACCATCATCATAAACACTCTTACCATAGTGCATCATGTCTAGGCAAATGAGTGGGTTCCTCAAATCTGAAACCACTCATTACTCAAGATCCATCTCAATAACAAAACCTGTTTACATCTACTGCAAAGTCAAGTTCTCTCACCGTATATGTGTGGTTTCGCGGTCTCTGTTCAAACAAACAAACAAGTGCACAATCAATATACATAGCATCAAATACATAAACACAAGTAGTATTTCAAAATCCCACGTTTTCCCAAAAATATCCAAGGTATATGGAATTGAGTTTCATACTTGGTTTCTAACCATTTTTAAATTACAATAATCCATAAGATAGTAAATAGAAAGGGTGCTCAGTCCAAAACTCATATTGTCTTCTGGGCATTGACCAGATTGACTTATTAAGTTAGGTCTAGATTCTTAGGTCACTTCTCGATTGTCTTCTGGATAAGACCAAATCTAACATTTTGAGTAAGGCCTCGAGGTCACTCAGTGCCCGACAAATATAGCGTCGGCCTGAAAGTGAGATCACTCAGTGCCCGACCAATAGAGTCGGCCTGGAAGTGAATACAATAGTATATACACTATAGTAATAAGAGAAGAGAGTTAGTACATTTTTAATTAGCAAGGGGAGTACCAACATCACATGCAATCACTAACAATCAAATAAGATTAGACACTTCAAAAGCTGTGTCCCTCGGAACATCCCTCGGAACCAGGTATTGTGGTTTCAGATAATCCGAACCACACCTAAACTAGTCACTGACCTCGGATCTTGGGTCTGACTTCGGATCGTTCGAAGATCGGGTCTCGGATCATTCGAAGTCCTTCCGAACCAAAAAAGATCTGAAAACTAGTCTCGATGGGTCTGTGCACTTCGGAACATCCGAAGTGAGGCTCGGATTGTCTGAGTGGGATTCAATCCTTCCAAGCTCTGCTCGGAACATCCGGCTAAGTTAGGCTAGCCTCGGTCGCTTCTGGGCTTCGGGTAAAGCTCGGAACGTCCGAGGGGTCCTCTCGGATCGTCCGAAGATCGACTCTCGGACCGTCCGAAGATCGACTCTCGGACCGTCCGAGAGTTGTCTTCCTCACTGTCTGCACCAGCAGATAGTGACGGTAGACACTGTATGAAATACGAATCCGAAAACAGTGGATTTTCCAGATTCAGTTTCCACACTAGCCGGTCTGATGGACTCCTCTGGGAGTCCTCTTTCCATAGGGAAAGGTTTGAAGCTTTGAATCTCGGTAGGCCATCCGATTTTAACACTGAAACCTCATTGGTACAATAAAAATCGGGTTTTTCCTTAAACTTTGAAATGGTTTTACACACTCAAATCTTAGCCAAAACTGGTTTTTCTTGATTCTAAACTGACTGGAATCGAAAGACGAACATAGTGGTTTCCTTCACTGAAGTTCCTGGTTTGAAAATCCGGACTTTGAAAAAACTTCCCTTCTAAGGTGCGGTAACTGAAACTGGGAAGAACAGGGGCTGGATCGGCTGAGTTTTGGTTTTCAGCTAAGAGCAGAGAGACTGAGAAGAGAGGAACCTTGGTGGGAGTTCAAACTAGCAGATAGAGGCTGAATTTATAGAGGTTTGGCCGGAAGAAGGGGCCGTCAAGCCACTGCATGCGGGTGCGGCTTACGTCCGCTACAGTACCCATAAGTTTGGGTTGGTTGCAGATCAGCCCTCTAGGATTTTCAGTTTTGCAAATAAGTCCCCCAATTTGATAAAACCCAATTTTTAACTAAACATAAGATTTTAAAAACTTAAAAAACTTAATCCAACCTTACAGATAAGTTGGGTTTTAAAAACTTTAGTCACCGTAAAAATTTTGAGATTTAAAACTCACTAAAAATCATTGATTTAAATAAAAACTATATTTTAACACTATTTACTTTATTAAACAAATGTTAAATAAAACAATTTATAAACCTCATTTTGGGTTTTGAAAGAATAACTAGACCATTCTTAAAATGGTCTAACACAAAATACTTGTTTCCAAAATTATCTCATCTCCAAAATCATTTAAAATAATTATTACTCCCTTTCGGGGTTTTGACGGGCGGGTTTAAATACTATTTTCTGAAAATAAAATTATTTTAAAATAAAAAATACAAATCCTTTATTAAGGAGAGTAATATCATCCAATAATATTCACATAACAACACAATTTATAAAATAATAACAAGAAGCGGTAAATTACCAAATTGCCTCTCCAGTTGGACGAGCTAGATCACTGAGCTTTCAAACTTGGATTGGGCCACACCTGTGCCTTTCTCAAAGCCTTAACTGTAATCTTTGAGATTAACCGGTCAAACAAGATTATTAAGCTAAAACACGCCTAAAATGGGTCAGGGTATTACAGTTCGAACCCGCACGGTTTTGTTCCTAGGCCTAGGCCCAAAAGTACTCACACAAGAGTACACATGGGGGTGGCTTCATATAACCCCTCACCCTCCTCTCTTCCAAACCGATGTGGGAAGGCTTTATATAATCCCTCACCCTCCTCTCTTCCAAACCGATGTGGGACTCTTCCCACATCAGTTTGGGCAAGGTGTGAGGGTATCACACACAGAGAGAGAGTGATCCTTCTATTGGCCATTGTTTAAGTTCATTAGGGTCCAACTGATCAGTCCGAAGGATACCAACTGGTTGCATAAATGTTGATTTATATAGCGAAGACAACCAGTGGTAGTAACAGGAATGTACCGACAGGTTGGTCGCACTGAGGGGTCGGTGACTAGAAATGTTACTGTTAAAAATTCCTACCATTGTGCATTAAGTGCACTCCCAATGGTAATATTCTTTCCCAGTCGACATGTCGTTGTCGTCGATGGGTCAACACTTATGGTACCAAGGGGTTGTCCATACGAGAGGCTCGTTCTAGTGTAAAACATGCTTGACAATAGTTTCAACTTAGAAACTTGTTACCCAGAACGACTTGTCACCCATTACCGAGGGGTCGGTCCTGGCTACTCTCGATAGGTCTTGAACTACTGATATATCTGTTTTCTTGAGAGCCTACCTGACTTCTAAGTCTAAAACTCATAAATCTTGATCAAGGAGTCGTTTTCCATGATGGGTCGTTTTAGCCTTTCACCGAGGGGTCAGTGCATACGAGACTCTCAATCAGAGGCATACCCAGAATGACAGTTCAATGTTCCAGAACCTATGTCATTCGAGCCTACCAGTCTTTGACCACGATAGGTCGATTCTGACTGCACTGAGGGTCGGTCAGATAAGACTGGTCGAGCTGACAGTGAACATAATTCATATTTCCAAGTTTGCTTTCATTTCACTGTCAAACTTTCTCACTAGGCTTTTTATTATTTAATCATTGGTTCTTCTAAGCCTAGGGATAGTCCTCTCTAGGGTGTGGGTACCACCTAAGGTCATCTATGGCGAATATACATGTTTTGTGATTCCATAACGATGAACTTTTAATCCGGTGGAGCATGATTTTTACTCTTGATCATCTTGGGTCTTCAAGTTTCCTATAAGTGTTTCTTTCCAAGTCATAGAATTGACAAACATAGGATCTTGGCCAGGCCGAGACACTAACGTCCTCCTCATCTCTGTTGTCTCTTTTCCTCTATCCGTACCAGATGGCCGTTTACTAACTAAATGATGGTGTGAGACCATCCAGCTACTGCTCCCCTGCCCGTCAAGTCACCCACCTTCCGCCGTGGGGCGAAGTCCACTGGCTGAATGGTGACGGGCGGACTCTACTGCTGCATCGTAGTCACTATTATATGCCACTTCTATCTCGATATTATGATAATGTAGTTCTGTATCGAGATTATGGAGGATCGGCTGCTTGCACTCTTCAATCCATTCTGACAATGGATCATTGTATGTGAAGAGGCAAAAAAATCCCCATTACCTCTGAATTGAAGCTCTGGGTACCTCTTGTTGATTGCGTACTTTTAGGAGTTGATTTTAGTGAAGGTACACAATGTCGTTAAACTTTTGGGAGGACAATCTATTATGCAGCTTACTGTGAACATATTTAAACATAAAACTTGCTCACAATTGGATGCACTAGATGTTTGACTGAGCAGGCATACAACATACTTTCTTGATTAAGTGCACTAGATCCAAAGCGAATCAACCATTGCGGTGCAACCATCTTGGCAGTCTCAGATAATCTAACATTCTACTACAATTTTGAAAATAAATTTCAAAATAAATTTGAATAGCTTTTCACGTTTCTAACATATATTTCTTTTCTTATTATTGCCTCCAATGCTTTGATACTCCATTGAAATGTCTGCGTTTTTATACCAAAATTTTGAAAAAAAAAATGGTTTTTTCATTTTTTTCAACTATTTTCGTACTTTTAGCTAATCATAAAAAATAGTTTTCATATAAATGGTTAATGAGATATTGTAAATAAAATGCATATCACCAATGTAACGAATGCATATCTATATACTAAGGATCCTTTTTTCATTTCCATCATAAGGACAATTAAACAATCGGGGGTTTAATTATATTTCATGCATGCAATTTTAATGTGTTCTCTATACTCTAAACCCTGGGTTTTATGCAGTTTCTCACATGTAAATTTAATTTTTTTTAATGTGTGGAAGTCACTGTATAAAAGGCTAACCAATGATTGAGAAGGCTTTCTTTACAAGTATTTTATTTAAATTTTTAACATTATATTTTCATTACATCATATTTTTTATAGAATTGATTGATGCACGGGAGCTTTTACTAAGATGATGTAAAATATAACTTCTTCTTTTTACCATTGATTAAAAGTTTTATACATCAAACGATAAATTAAAAAAAAAAAATGTCATTTTTACATTGCCCAATGGCCAGTGTCTTTTAACTTTGGTGCCCAAATTAATTCTATATATTTTTTTATAATTAAAACTCATATTTAAATTAAAAATGTTTTTTACTTTCATCTTTTCTTTATAAGCACATTTAAGATATTGAAAGTGGAATTGTTTTCTTCACGACCATCAGTGTATGGTGCGATCCATGAGTCCATCACCATGGTGACGAACAAGTGAACGGTTCGATCACTATCCTATTGATCCAATCGGATCTCGCCAGCAAAATGACATATATATGTTTATCCATTGTTTTTTTTTTTTTAAATATGGCTGCATCAAGTAGCAAGAAAGATTAGATCCACATCCACTCTTCACTCCCACAATTGAATGAGGGTAAAATCAGTTTTAACATCTATTTATGTTCAAATAAATTTTAGATTCAAGATTTTAAATCAGATCAATAATAGAAACTTTAAGAAATTCAACCCTCAATTCTCTCAATTGCTCTTAAGAAAAGAAATGACATTAATTTAATTAAAATAATTTTGACTGAGTCAAAATTTATCAAAAAATTAAGTATTCAATCAAAAGTAAAATGAATGTGAAATTGTATTCTGAATGCAAAAATTTATGCAATTAATTGAGAATCACAATTAAATACAAATTTAAAAAAATTAAACACTAATTAAATGCATGTATGAACTGAAATTCAACACTAATTCGATTCAATAAATATTAACTTTCTAAGAACTTGGTTGCATAATTTTAATTTAATTAATAATGAAAAAATTGTAAGGTATATCAACATATTAAAAAAATTAAACTCAAATACTTAAATTAACGTCAATTTTAAAATACACATCTAAATTAAATTCAAAGAATTTAAATTGGACTCATCTATCTAAAGAGACTCAAAACAAATTTAAAGCTCAAATAAATTGAAGCGAACTGATCGTCTATAAACTTATTCTCAAATAAAAAAGAAAATTAAAAAATTAAAAGGAAAATAAAAAAAAATCTCAAATTGATAACGGAATTCGAGTCCGACTCGGTCTTGACTCGTCTTCGCTTTGTGTTTTCGTTCCGCGGTTCCTTTTTTTTTTTGTCACTTGCTCCTTGCCTTCCCGTTTTCGCATCGATTTTTCTTCCTTCTCTACTTTCTTTCTCTCCTGAAGCAGAACCTTGCTTCATTCCCTCCTTACTCCTCTCTCGCTCCCGTTCTTCTATCTTTGTCTTCCTCTGGAGAATAGCTAGGACAGCAGCGCCGTTCTGGCACGAATCCATCCTCTCCATCGCCAATCTCCCAAATGAGCTTCTTTTCTAGACTCCGGCCCCATTTCTCAAATGGGCTTTTATCAAAACCACTTTGCATCCATCCAATACCCTTAAAATCCATGAATCTGAACTGGGTTTTCTCCAATTCCACTCTCGCAGCAAAAGAACCAGAAGCCCAAGAAGAAGAAGAGGAACTGGAAATGATCGATCAGCGAAAGCTCCCTGCCGATTACGACCCCTCCAGTTTTGATCCCACTGAGCACCGTAGCCCTCCAACCCCCCGTGTCTTCCGCCTTATCGACGACATAGCCAACCTCACCCTTGTCGAATGCGCCGAGTTGTCGGGCATTCTGATGAAGAAGATGAGCATGAAGGAGCCTCCCATAATCGGCGTGATGAAACCTGGTGCCAGCGCTGCAGGGATAGCGGCAGCTGGGAAGACTCACGCTGCCGCTAAGGAGGAGAAGAAGCCGGAGAAGACAGTGTTTGAGTTGAGATTGGATGCATATGATGCTGCATCGAAGATCAAGATCATTAAGGAGGTGAGGAGCTTTACGGAATTGGGGCTCAAGGAGGCAAAGGATTTGGTGGAGAAGACACCTGCTGTGATCAAGAAAGGAGTCTCTAAGGAGGAGGGAGAGAAGATCGTTGAGAAGATGAAGGCTCTTGGTGCAAAAGTCGTTATGGAATGAAATGAAGAGGCGGTTTCCTGGTGTCAGGTTTTCCCCTCCTTTTCTGTATGTTTTGATTTGGCAATGTTGGAACAAAATTAGTTCTGAATTCTTACCCAATTTAGGATTTTTTGTTTATTTTATTACATGCATTAGATTTCAATAGATTAACAATTCATCGTAATGGAAAACAAGGGCTTTTTCTTTTTATTTCATTTTTTGAGTTTTACTTTGTTAATTTCTTCCCTTTTGAACTGAGGATGAAAATGATGAAATGAGAATGTGATAATTATGGAAACTAAATATTGCTGTTGAAAGAAATGATTGTCTGGTAATTTTTAAAAGAAGAAGAAGAAATGATTGTCTGATCATTACAACTGAATCAAAATTCATGTTGGGGGATATGTATCTAGAGGCATGCTGTGGGAGGTTGTGAATGAAGCTGTCAAACCAGAGCACTGGATGAGTTACTGGTGTATGTCTGTTATAATTCAATTGTGAATCTAAGGCATGCAGGATTAAGTATTCTATGAAATTGAATTGCCAACCTCTCTCTCAGGAAAAAAAATAGTAATAATTAATAATAATAATAACAATAACAACAGCAATAACAATAACGACAAAGCCCAACTCCCTATCCGTTTTGATTCTGCTTCAATGTCTAACCATTGGGATTTGGGAATTTACAGGGTTTGAGGGCAGCAACTGATAGGGAAGCTTCAATGTTCTTGTAAAAGGGTTTCAGATCATTACAAGTGTTGGAAAATTTATGAATATGATTTGAGTTTAAAATACTATGGAAGTCATGATCTTTGAAGTTCTGACAAAAGTTGCATGCTTTTATAATCAGGACATATTTACTTAGTGTTGTTCTAGTGGAACTAATGTGTTTCCACTTTCCATTGGAAATGCCAGTTTCCTACTTTCTACCCTGTTAGCAATGCCTCTGTGGTATTCTACTTACTGTACCTGAACTTTGTCAACGTATTTTAAAATATATGAGTTCCTTGCACGTATTATGGTTTGGTTGAACACTCTTTTTCTCTGCGTCAGAGTAATGATTGTCACTGATTTTTGTGGGTGACCTTCATTTTTTTTATTAAAACAAGAAAGTTACAACATGAATATTTTAGTTGGAGTCTTTAATGATGAGTCTCTTTTTTTTGGGAAAGGTTAAGATTTTGTTAGATAATTGGAAATTAAAACAACCCATAACAAGGTCAAGTGAACAGACCCTGAAAGACAAATAAAAAACAGTTCCACTAACAAGCACCTAGTCAGGCAAACCTGATCAATCAGTAGGCTGTAGGCCCATCCAGCAAACCTGGCGAACAAAAGGACCCATCTCACGGCTTACTGCTAAATACAAAATGGTCTATACCCATTCCTTCTCTGTCCAAAGAGTCAACCTTCTCATTTACTGAATGGAGAACATTTATCACCTCCAAGTTCTTTCTTTTGACAGCTAGCTTCACCATTTCTATCTTATCAAGAAGAGCCATGAGCAAGGGGACCTCTAGCTCATTGAGTAACCACATACAAGTCTCCTTTAATTATATCCCTCCTGAACCAATCTTCTCCAACTCTTATCATCCCAGACCACAAAGCATGAAGCACCGCCTTGTTCGCCTGGAAATTATGTGAAGGACCAACATAAGATAACAAAACTCTCTCCTCCTTGTCACGCATAAAGCCCCCTTACCTAGATTTCTTGAAATCAGCCATTGCACTCCCATCAAAATTCAGTTTAAGCTTACCAACTGGGAGTGTGTGGACGGGGGGAGGGGGGTTGGAATCCACTGCATAACGGGCTGAATTCTCCTTGGAAGAGTAGACCGACCTGCTGTTCAGATCCAAACACCTTTGGAACCGGATAGAGTGGAAATCTACTATGCTGCTTTATGTTTAACATTACCACGCACCTAAATAGTTCCCCCCTAAAGATCCTACCATTCTCTTTTCCAAATATCCCACCCCAAAAGGCTGAGGTTCAAATTTTTCGCTTGAGCTTACCAACCAAGAATTTACCAACTGATGAATCTCCATGGGCTTACACCCACTGACACCAAAATGAGAAATTGAGCTCAAACCTTGCTAGAATAGCTGCAGTCAATGAATAAATGGTTTTCCTCCTCGGCTGCACCATAGACTGTGCATCCATTCACAATAATTCAATTTCTTCTCATCATTTAATCCATGGTAAGAACTTTTCCCATTCTTGCCAGTCAAAAAAAACCTTTAATCCTTGGAGGAGTGTGCTCACTTCTCACTCTTGGAGTGATTAACAAAACTTCTTCATCTTCTCCGCAAATGATTTTACTGAAAAAAGCCCATGAACATGTGGCTGCCAGATTTGTTTATCTGATATTCTTCTCGAACTTGACCACCATGATCTAGATTGCCACTCGTCTCCAAATTTTGTTGTTTTCCATTATTCTGAACACTTTTTCTAATGGTACTCTACTTCAGTCCCACACTTTATGCAATAGTTCTGCTGAAGAGCCTCTGGCTCCACTCCCAGTGTCCTCTCATTCATGTCTTTTGCTTTCTGGTTGCTGCATGATTTTTGGTTTCATATCCCTAATACATGCTCAAATCTGGTTGTTATGATTCAATGGAGAAGCTATCTAATGAGCACATGCTCATGGTGTTTTTGGCAAGAGCAACAAGGCAACAAGAATGATATCAAGTAAAATTTTCCAAACTATTTGCTTAATTGAAGTAAAATTTTCCAAACTGTCTTTATAAAAGAAAAGGGGAAAACTCAATACTGAACTGGTTTTTATGTTGCCAGATAAAATTCAACTTTCTTCAATTCTTCCATCACCTAATAGATTGCTTCTTCTCTGTTCTTAATTCTTCTCAACTCTATATGGAGGGGATGCTAGCATCTATAAGAGCAGAGCATGAGCCATGGAAATTGTCACAAAGACTAATTTGGTGATGGATTTTGCTCTCAGCTATTGGGCTGCTTCTTGCACTGCTGCTAGACAATGATCCAAATGTGGTCTTTTGTTAGACGCCAGTTGGGGATTCATCTAGTTGAGAGCTAGCATCCCAACCCTCAGTCATGAGGTCGAGGGCCGTATTCTTACTGTCACTTGGATTAACAATAGTGCTTTTCAACACCTCACTGAGAGGGCCTCCTTTTGAAGCTTCCCAAGAAGTTGGGGTCCAATTCACCTGTCTTTGGGTCGATTCATTCAGGACACTTCCTATACCTAAGTCCATCTCAACTAGGTCAAGTTCACAAGATGATTAAGTGGCAAAAGAGTGAGTTATTCTTGGGTGGATGAGGTATAGGATGATGAAAAGTCCGAGGTACCTACTGGTATTGACATTGAGAGCCGGGTCCTGTCAGATTGGATTTCTTCAACATTAGGCCAAGTGATGTCAGGGCAACCAGATTGTTGTTTTGGCCAATCGTCAATGAAATGACGAAGAGGATGGGATTGAGATTGTAGGGAGTCTTGGTCACTCGCAGCAGGAGACAAGTAGACATTCCTACTCACAGTGTGGGTGTTACACTGTGGATTCAAAAAAGGAATTGTCTGACTAGATCCTTCAAACGGGAATTGCTGTTTCAGAGTAGGATATCCATTTTTTGCTTTCAGGTTTATAAAAGACGACATCAACAAGCTCTGCAGATCAAGCATTTGGCTACCCATATTCGGTTTGTTCAATAATATCCTATTGATTTGCATTCGAGAAGGATTGGTAGCAGAATGCAAGTTATTGACCTGCTGCTGTGCAATTGTGAGGCCACTGGATGTGCTGCTGCAAGAAACCACCATAGCTGGTGAAGGATTGAGTGGCATCCCATTCACGGTGGCAGTACTGGAAACAGCATGGCCAATCTGGCCTTCGACTGGCTTTCTTGAATGGTGGCAGCCTCTTCTCATGTGCCTCTCACAGTACTTCTGATCAGCAACTGCTTCTCTTGAGCACCGCCATTTCTTTCCATCTGTGCGTCGACACCTCCCTGGCTCTGGGTCGGTGTTGCTGGAGACTCAGATGGAAAGGTCTCAATCCCTCTGTATTGGGTTCCAAAGATCCAGAAGAAAAGCCAGAAAACCCAATTGGGTTGAGACTGCTCTTGATGGACATGAGCACATTAGGAGGTACAGGTATATTTTTTTTGAGGTCCGGAGGTGTCCAGGCGTCGCACCCGATTAATCCCTCAGGGTGTGTGTAAACCCCTATATCCTCACACACCGGGTAAATTGATGGGACCTTACTCTATACATATTCCCATGGGAAATGACCCTTCATTGGGGCTCCCATGGTTTGAACCCAAGACCTCCGTCTAGAGATCTTGCTCCCAAACCAATTGGGATAACCCCTTGGGGTTGTACATTTGCAGCTATGTATTTGTAGATCAAAGCTTGATTTTCAAACTCCAATCTCTGTAATGGAGTGAATGATCCTCCAATCCCTGCCATTAGCCCACCATGCATGCTCCCAATTGAGCTTTCAGAGGCGAGACCTGTATCCCTAGTATTCGGAGCCGATGATAGAGATCTTACTCCCTAACCAACTTGGATAACCCCTTGGCATTTTACATTTGCAGCTATGCATTTGTAGATCAAAGCTTGATTTTCAAACTCCAATCTCTGTGATGGAGTGAATGATCCTCCAATCCCTACCAGTACCCCACCATGCATGCTCCCAATTGAGCTTTCAGAGGCGAGACCTGCATCCCTAGTTTTCTAATCCATCATTACTGGCTAACAAAGCTCCTGATTTGGGTGCTGAGAAGCTAAGCAGAAGCTGCTGCTGTTGCTCCCCATCTAAGAAAGAATTGGATCTGAACAGTGGGCCCTTTGGCTGCATTGCCTTGGATGCTCCAAAATCATCAGTCCTGGCCATTTTCAAGTTCATCTAATCATCCTCCACCGACCAACTTCTCTTTTCCTTCACTAAACCTGACCCACTTCCTTCCTCACTGGTTTCAGCCTCTGAGGCCATGGAATCCAACCCATCCATACCCACCAACCCAGCACATGCTCATGGTTGGTTGCCCCATTTGTTTGCATGTTATGCTGACAATGTTGATTTTGTGCTGATTTCTTCATTGCTTTGAAATCAGTTCTACTTTTTTGTTGTGGCATTAGAATCAAATGCTTCTTTGGTTATGCCTGTGCAACCTCTACATCTATTGCTGATCTGTATCATTTTATGCATTTGAATAGTAAGGACACACCACATCCACATTTCATGGTTTTACATTTTAGTTGACTGGAAACAAACTGTTTTTTAAGGTTGTGCTTCTGCTTTTTCCAATATGTTGCCATTGTCTGCTCATTTTTCTATTAACCTTATTGGCTTATCTTTCTTGTAATTGTAAAATGCTGCATGCATTTCATTAGAGACAACTGAAAGGGTATAAATCATGTATACAGTGTTGTCATTCAATATGTAGGTGTATACAACTTAGTCTCATCTAAGTCCTTCATACAGTCCCCTTGCATCAGACTGTATATCAGATACTGATTTCTATGCTCATTGCAAATGTTGCCCTTGTGGTACCATTAGCTTGATTGTTTCTATCGCACTGCCTGTGGTAGCACCTTATCCTGGGAAATTCTCTCTTCCTCTTCTTCAATGTGAAACAAGCAATAGTGGCCTGTACTCAGTTCCACAAATATGACTTTTCCTATTAATGTGCCTGATCTCTTTCACCTTGTTAGAACCCTAAGAGAAAGTCCGAGTGATCCAAGATACTGAAAACAGGCATAGAAAGAATGATCAAATTGGTAAAGCACAGGGATTATGACATTTTCATTTTCTTTAAAGGGCATGGATAATGAACAAAAAGTGGATTGACTGATCCTCACTGGGCTGACAAAGTCAAATACATATCTTTAATGGTATCATTTTTTTCTTTATGTGATATAAAATAAAATATTGATATTTTCTTTCTTTTTTAAGAGAGAACTTTTATTGAAAACATCGGTTTTATGTAAAGGTTTACTGTCCACTGAGAGAGCAGACAAAGGAAGAAATACAAAGTATAAAAGCCACTCCAAGGATGAGTTAATTCAAAGATCAAACAAACAATCACATAACTTGAGCAAAAGATGACACCCCCACAAGACTCTCTTACTTTTGCGTCAAAGTCCCTTAAATGGAAAAGGCAACGATAGAAGCAATTAAGGAAGATCTGGTTGCAGCTTTATCTTGAAAGTTCTCACCTATGTGTCTTTCCTAGCCAGCCAAGTAATCACCATAAGGAATCGATAGGATTTGGAGATTAGCAAAGAAATGGAAAAGATTGTAATGAAAACTTGTGGGGCATTTGAAAAACCATGATATACCAATTGCTCACTGGCCCAACAAAGAAAACAAATATTAGTGAGGGATGGTCTTTCAATTCTCACTGATCAAGATTTAGATTTTTTTTTTTTAATAAAATTGGGCATTCCCACCTATGTGGAGGTGAGACTAATTCTACTAATACACGAAACCACCCGCAAGTTGAGTTAGAATTTTTAATAGATGTAATAGTCCAACAAGAACCTTGACCTGGGGAGGAGCAGCAGATGGACAAACAGATTTGAATGGAAATGATGAAGATTTGGTACTGATTGATAGAAATTGATGATTTGCTTGAAAGATTCCACAAGGATGTATCACCCAATCCTTTTATCTTGCCCCTTTTGAGTTGGTCTAAATTTATGAATTGCACCGGAAAATGTTTCCAACAAAAGGATTTTACATTGGATGAGACCACAGATTTGTGGCTAAGCCTTCAATCCTTCACTCAATTGGTAATGGTGAGAGTACTATCTTCTGGCAAGATCCATGGTTAAGGCCATGCTTTATTCTGAAAGAACAACATGGTGTGAGGCCTATATATAACATGGGTCTTGACCATAGTGTGAAAGTTAGCTCCTTCATCAGAAGTGGGCATTGGAACTTGCCCCCCACCCCCCACCCCACCTCTGCTGATATGTTAGACATTTGGGATTTGATCAATTCAACTCAGATCCCTCTGCACTGCACTGAGGATCAATACATTTGGACTGCTGACGATAAGGGTATGTTTTCCATTTCATCTGCTGCTAACCTTCACTACAGAAACCTCCTTACCCCTGATTGGGTTAGCCTGACCTGGTTCCAAGGTTGCATAACTGGAACTCGGTTCTCGCTTGGTTGTATTTCAGTATGAGGCTGAAGGCTAAGGATCTCCTGTCTCTTCTAGGTATCACCTCTGATTATTCTTGCATCCTCTGTTCACCTGGGGAGGAGTTGAGACTGCACCTGCTGAACTGTGATTTTGTCTTCAGTGTTTGGAAGCTAATCACAGAAAAATTCAGCTTCAATTCTCAAAATAACAACATTTTGGACCAAGCAAAGGAGCTTCTTACCTCTAGGATGGATCACATCCAGATGCTTGCTGCTAAATTGGCAATTCCTGCTCTTTTCTGGCACACTTGGAGAGAGAAATCTCAGAATTTTTCAAAATACTTTCAGCTGCACAAGAAAGATCTGTTATGGTATTTTGTCTGATATTAGAAGCAAGATCTTCTTTCTGCTATCAAACAACCATCTTTCTAAGGTCAAGGGAAATTTTGTTGCTCTGTGGAACCTCTCCTCTCCCCACTCCCAGTACTTAAAACCTCCCAGTCAAGCCACCGAATAGTCCTATCAGTAGTAGCCTCCTATTAATTGGCAAAATGACCATCCAAGACATTTGGTGCCTTGGTGCAACCTATCACAATTGCAACCATTCTGGGTTCTGTGCTACAAATGCTGAATCTATTGGTGGCCATACTCCTCTCCTTTTCATCCAGAAACTGCTGCTGCACTGCCAATGCCGAAAACTCCCTCGAGTCAATTACTGATTACAGACATTGATATTGCGAAACTGTTGACTCATCCTGCTTCTTGTTTCTGGAAGTCGAGGGTCCATTTTGCTGCTATTAAGGACCTTTTATCCAAGCTGAAGGTCAACCTTATCACTTGGGCTGGTTCTAATAACAACCATTTGCAGCAGCTGCACAACTGGTTCAGGTGTAACCCACCACAGGCCTGTTTAATTTTGGAGAGGGTCTGCTATGCAATCTGTAGCTTTTCCATGTTTTCTCTTGCACGTGTCTGTCTTAGTAATTGTAGCCATTCTGCACCTGTATTTGGTCTCTGTTCTTGTACTTTTATGGGTTTTGAATGATACTTATCCAATCGTATTGGATAAAAAGAATTATATGCGAAACAGTAATCGAATGTGTTCAGGATCAATAGCTCATACTAGTCCAGCCATGTTGCACAGATTTGTGATGTACCTGTATTAGGCACATCTTGTTTCCTTCTTCATGTATTCTACTAATGCTATTTAATATAGTTTATTCAAGTTGCCAAAAAAAAAAATTTTAAACATTTGAAATCAGATTAATATAGTGAATTGATTATTACTTGATTGTTTTGAGTAAAATTTGTACATTATTATTTTTTTTAATTAATTTTACAAGTTACTTTATTTCAAATTAAACATTTATTTGGTATTGAAATCATATTCCAAATCCACAAATCCTATATTTTTGGATTTACTGAATTGAATACCTTCTACCCATTTAGCTTAAAAGACCATAATGGTAGACATAATTGTTCTTACAGAACGTTTTTGCGGTATTTTATCTATTTTCCTATATTATTTACCATTAAAAATATGTTTTCCTATATTTCTCTTATTTTTGCTGATGTTCATGTGGGATTTGTATGTAGTTCCCTTTTATTTCTTGGAGTTGTTTGTCTATTTCCTCAAGAAGATTTGGGTTCATTCCATGTCATTTAAGATATGATATGAAATTTGGCTCCTTGTCAGGCCGTGGAACTAACATTTTTTTGTTTTTGTCGAAGTCTTTATTTTCAATTGAAAATGATCACAATACTGTCTTTTTTGTTTTTTAATTGAATGATTAAAAGATATGGTCTACTAGAGCAAGGAGAATCTCTCTTTTTCTCAAAAAAAAAAAATGATCTCCACACTAATTTAGTTTGGTTAACTTGAGCTTGAGTTTTGCTCGAGTTCAACTTTCCATGGAGTTACTGCATAAGTCTTGCCATTGGTCCATATGGAGGTCCTTAAATTATCATTCCGACAATCGTATTCTTGAGGGATTAGCTTAATGGTCAATTCTCATGATTGTTTGTGGAATGTATTGGAATCAAGCCTCCCTAACATAAAAAGGGCCACTTTTTTATTGTACCCGATTTATACGAATAGGGAGGTTTACCCATTCATACCTTGGTGTTGAGAGAAAAAATATCATTCAAGAAAAGCCTCATTTGAACAGATTTTGAGCTGATTTCACTGTTGGACTATAATACATCCATTTCAACCCTTTTATTTTCGTGTATGTGTATCCATCCTTAATCTATTTGAAATCCCCTTTGAGTTGATCTCATTGTTAGATTTAAAATCCATCTAAACTACCCCATTTAATGTTGATTTTTAGACATTTGGAGATCTTGACTTTTGAAATTCAAGCAACGTATTTTTTTTAGTTTGAATCATTGGGAAAAATGCATTTTAAATGGATCCCGCCCTCATGTATCCCCACTTATGTGGGCCCCGTAGGGTCACCTGCATATGTGCGACACCACAGGTATTCAAAAATCGGCTTAACCGATATATCGGCCGATATTTTTCTCTCTCCTCCGATATCGGTATATTTCTCTTTCCTTCGATATCGGAATTGTGAAAAAACCGTGAAAAACCGTAATAAATCGTGAAAAATCGTATCGGTGTTTTTTTAAAAACAATAATTAAATACCGATATTTATGAATATCGGTCAATATTCGGTATGTACGACCGATACTTATCGTATCGACCGATATTTGAACCTTAGCGACACAACCTACCCTCTCTCTCTTTATAGCTAGCTAGCAAGTTTGCTATCTATCTATTTATTGCATGAAAGACCCATCAATGCATGAAAATTTAAATGTAACATCTTTTTTCTTTTAGTTTAAATGTGGGTCCCAACAAAAACAAACGGATTTTAGTGGCCAAAATATAAAAAAATTGCTATGGTCTTGTTGGTTCCTACATTTCGCAGTTACCCTCATCTCCTTCCTGTGAGGAGCATGGCTATTTATTATTGGTATTAGGATACAAATATCAGTTGATATGTCGATATATCTTAGCCGTATCATATCGGCCTATATCATAATATAAGTCAATATCGATTATTTTTGTAAAAGAAAGAGAAAAAAATATCGACCGATATATCGATTGATACCAAATTTTAAATCCGTATCTTAGATAAACTCATAATGTCTATGTCAGACCAAATAAGTATGGGCTAAAGCAGTAATTGTTATAGTGGTGCTGATAATGATAATGATAGAAAAAAGACAAAAAGAATTTATAACCATGTTTCTATTTTTATTTCAAAAGTGGAAGAAGAAGAAGATTGCTTTCAATAACAAGCCATTGACAATGTATTTGACTATTTGTGCTATCCTGTCTAGTAGGCAGGTGAACAATACCTGTAAATGTGTTGGGATGCGAATGAGAGTCTGATTATCAATTGTGAAGAGAGAGATTTAAAGGTTTATAAGGGATTAAGTCATTCCACGTATCAAGTTAGTCTTTTAGTTTGGAAAATCAATCTTAATGGTGGTATCATAGTTAGGTCTCCAAGCCACAGTATGTGGACTCACGGATCTCCTACCTGAATGTGATGGATCACGACGTTCTATCCGTCAGAGAGAGAGAGAGTCCCACATCAGTTGTGAAGGGAGTGATCTAAAGACTTATAAGGGACTGAGTCACTCCACCTATCAAGTTAGTCTTTTGAGTTGGATGCCCAGCCCTAATAAAATGTCATTGTCAATACCATTTAAATTACTTTTTTCTCACTTTTTATGCAAATTATAGTAAGAGATTATCTATTTGCACAATTTTCCTTCAAAATTTACTGAAATTTCTAAATGCCATGTTTACCTTCACCACATTTGTTTTGGATGAAGCTTTACTCTCATTCGATCATCTAAATTATATGATTAAAACTTTTGAAATTTTAATTATTACAGGTTAGTAATTTCCAAAAAAAAAAATTAAACTCTCATTCAATCACCACTACTCATCCGTTGGAGCTAGATAGTTCTACCCAGTTGAGTGACTTTTTTTTTCTCCCATTAGATAGGTATTTCTAAAATGGTTTACTCCTATTCTTTATTTTCTCCGTTTCCCGAGGAATCATCTGTTGCAGATCGTGTTAGGAAGACCAGCACAAACGAAAGAAAATGCTTAGGAGAAATTAAAATGCACTTTTGACTACTATGGGTAGCTTAATATTTTTTTTTTTAGATTAATATGTGGGAAATTCAGATACAGTTATATTAAAATCTTCATGGATGAGCCCACTATCCTTAAGGCACACCAAAGTTAAGTCATGGGAGCTCAAACCGACAATCTCCTGCTTCTTAAGATAAGAGGCAACCAGTTGAACTAAACCCATGTGAATAGCTTAATGTTCATGTTATAGTACTCCTCTAGTTTGCTTACACTTACCCCAACTTACTCACATTCATGACAATTTATAACTAGAACTATATATAATTTTACTAAAACTAACTCTCAATGCGGAACGGAAGAAAAAAATAACCAAACTAATTAGTTGACAAGACAAACATCGAAGGAAGTGTGTTTGGATGTGTTTAGCTCCATGATAAGCCCCCCACCCTCACCCCCACTCCCACCCCCCACAACAACACTATGTCATAGAGAGCCATATTACTTATGAGGACGTTGGGTAAAACTACAATTACACCAAAGCTAGAGTCCAAGCTACCAAAGCCACCAATTTCAACCTTTGTACAGAAGAACCTTTGGGCTTTCTAAAGGAGGTAGAGAGAAGATCAAGAATAGCGAGTGCTTGAAGAGCAAGGAAGAAAAAGATAAGATAGGGGGTTCATTTGTTTTTTTTGAAATTTTACTAATTCTTATTAATGCTTAAATGCCATTAACTTTGGTGAACTGATATTATCAGGAAGTTGATGTCGTTTGTGTTAGGGATTAGACCCAACACCCACATACAGAAAATCACAGATTAATCACACACACAAAGAGAAAACACAAAGAACACAGGATATACGTGATTCAGCCAACCTCTAGGCCACGTCTACAGTAGAGTGTAGATTTTATTATAGAGAAAGAATACATAGATACAATATTTAGAACCCATGATCTCTCAGAGTATCTTCCCTCTTCCTCTTTATCTCCCTCACTACACCTCTCTGCTGCAAGAGGCAGCCTCGGAAGGCACTCGGCTGAACGGTACTCCTCTATCAAGAATACCCACAGTATATAAGGTGGAAAAACTACCGTGTATCAATTAGAAATTACCATAAATTGCCGAACTCCACATAGATAAAAACTTCTATTCACGACTTGCCATTTAAGAGTCCTTCTTTCTTTGGACTCCTATTCAGTCAGTCCCTTACAAGATTTGTTGTGTGCTATAATCTTGTGGATTCGAGCCACATAATCCCAACAATCTCCACTTTGGCCAGAATTCACCAATACTCTCATATACGAACTTAGATAACCGTCCTCCATAGCACCTGTACACCTCTGTGCACACTAGCCGCTCCCGATCATGCTCCACCTACAACTGCAATCCATTTGCATCTCTTTGAGAGATGCGCATCCCATACCTTAGGATGATCCTCGAGTCTTGAGTAAAACTGTATAGCCCAACCGAGCTCCATCTCGAGCATTGTTGCCCGAGTCCCTGTGTTGCACCTGCAACTCCGCTTCCTACGTTCTACAAGCATATCCCAACTCACTTCACGAACGCGAGCTGTGTTTCCTTCATAGTGTGTTCCCGCACACACTAATGTATTGCTGCTATCACCTCGGCCTCTCTACGCATATCGCGAATGTAATACCCTAACCCGAATTAGGCTTAATTAATATGATTTATTTTAATAAATCATGATTTGACCGGTTAATGACGTAGATTACAGTGAGAGATTTGTGAGAAGTACAGGATTGGCCTAATCAGAGCTCGATAGCTCGTTGATCCAACTTATTTAAATTAAAGAGGTAAAATGGTAATTTACCTTCAACAGTGTATTTATTGTTTGAAAATTTGTTTGATTATTATTTGAGTGATATTGATTTTCTTATTAGGGATTTAGATTCTAAAATTTATAAGTATCTTTATTTCATTTTTAATTTCAGAAAATGTTATTAAAAAACTACCCGAAAAGGTCCCGAAAGCTAGGAAACGATTATTTTAAATAATTTTAGAAGTTAGAAAATTTTAAGAAAAATATGTATATTTAGATTTTATTTTAATTCATTGTTTTATATTTCTAGATTTTGAAAATAGAGATTTTAAACTCTTAAAATAAATACAAATTAAGTTAAGTGAATAGTGTTAAAAACATGAATTTTGTTTAAAACAAGTAATTTTGATAAAATATAAATCTCCAGAATTTTATAGTACTTTTAGTTTTTAAAACCCAACATTTTGGGTAGATGGATTAAATTAAATAAATAATTTAATAGCTAAATATTAAAAATAAAAGAAACTGAGTTTAAAATACAAATAAGTTTAGAGGGACTAAATTGCAAATACCAAAACTTTCAACCGTAGCAGGTGATGATCAGAAGGAGTCGACTCATGCAAGCTATCGCCGTAGCTTACAGAGCAATGTGGGAACTCCCTGCCATGCATGGAGTCTACTCCCCTACCCCTCCATGCATATTTAAAGGTTGTAAGTACAATAGAAATTTTCATTACTGCGAAGCTTCTTTCTTTCTCTCTGTTTCTTCTGTTTCAAAATTTTAGCTTAAGTGGAAGATTTTTCCAGTTGCTGAATTTCAACCCAGGAACAAAAGTGAAGGTAACCATTGTCTTTGTTTTTAAATTCTAGATAGTTTAGAATCAAGCAGAAGTCAATTCGGTTAAGATTTGAATACTAAAATCATATTTGAAATTTAGTGGAAAACATGGATTTTCTTGTGTTTTACTGGTTTTTCCCTTTGAATCTGATGTTTTTGGTCAGTGTTATTGGTCCAATTGATTTTGATAGTAAAGAGGATTCACTGAAGAGTCCATCTGACTAGAAGGATGTTAAAACGAATTCAGAAAGCCCACTATTTCTGGATTAGTATTTTACACAGTCCCTCCCGTCATTGCTCTGTTGCAGGTGACAAAGGAAGAAAATGACTCTCGGAAGTTCCGAACTTTAGTTCGGGGTTCCGAAGCAGTAGAGACTAACTGTTGAACTATCTGCCTCAGCGGGTCAGACGGGACGTTCCGAACCACTCGAAAGTTCTGAACAGACGTCGGTAGGTTCCGAGGCGGACCAAGGCTTATGATTTTTAGAATTCTCTGTTTTCTGTTCGGTAGTAGACTCGAAAGTTCCGAGACCTGAACTTCAAAAGTTCCGAAGGACATAACCCAAGTTCCGAAGGATCTGTAAAGATCTAAACTTTAGACAGTAGCTCGGAAGTTCCGAAGCCACAGTACCTGGTTCCGAGGCATGTTCTGAGGAACCCAAAACAAGCTTTGAAATTTAGTTTAAGTTAAGATTCCAAGTCAAATTTAGATCCTAGGTTTTTAATGTGATGTTTATGTCAATTTAATAATTAAAAATGAAACTAACCACTTTCATTAGTATTATTATTTAAACCTATATTATGTATTCACTTCCAAGCTGATACTCTCTACCTGTGGCGCAGCGGAAACGCAGCCCTATAGCTAGTAATAGCTGTGCGATTAATTTCGCCACTCGGTAGAAAATAATGGTTCAGGCACTGAGTGATCTCTAGGCCTAACTCAATATATGAGTAGTAGCTTGAGCATCTTATATCTCTAAGCCTAACTCAATATGTCTCTATGGTCATTTCCAAGAAGCAATACATGTAGTGGCCTGAGCACCTTATTATGTTGCTGATTATTGTAATTTTAAAATGGATAGTAACCCATTTAGGAGACTCAGATTTATTTCCCTTGGAATTTTTCTGGAAAATAGGATATAAGGACTTGAAATACTATGAATATATGTTATATTGCATCTATGTATACTGATTGATTATTGATTGTATAATTCATTTATCTCTATTTGCATGTTTAATAGATCCTTCGATACCCCACATTTTCAGTGAAGAGACTTAACAATTGCAGTAGGAGTAAATCAGGTTAAGAGAATCTAGTGAAATGAGTGGTTTCAAGGATCAGACTTAATGTACCCACTTATATGCCTAGCCATGATGTACTATTGTGAAAAAAATTTATTGATACTAACGATATTTATCGTATATTGTTATTATGATGATGAAACGCTTATGAGTTATGATGATATTGATATTGCTTCCACGTACCCTTAACTACTGAACTATTATCGGCCCAGGTGTGTCTATTATCTGCCCAGGTGTGTCAGTTTGCATTTACTGGCTCAGGTGTGTCAATACCTGCCCAAGTGTGTCGAAGATGTACTTGCAAGATTCTGTATTTTGACCGTGTTAGGACTTAATGCTTATAGTCAGTATAGTGTCTAGGTGTTACGTTGGATGTCACCAGTTATGAAGATTACTTAATACACATTGGCATCATAAACATATTATGATAAAATTGTTGATTTTGGCTAACCTGATGTTCATTATACTGCATTGTTATGTTCTTTTCACTGGTCTGGTTAACTCACACCACTCACATTTCAGGAGATATATCCGAGGATGAGGAATCTCCATTTCAAGTTTAGGATGGATAAGCTGTTGTAGTTACTTGGAATTCCACGAATAGGAATTTCATTTATTTGACAATTGGTTCTTTGAATTATGTTTTTGTGTAAAGTACCTCATTTGGTATTTATTTTGTAATCATGCATGAACCACCATTTTACTGCTAGTAACTCTATTATG
The DNA here is from genome assembly GCA_022113865.1 of Chimonanthus praecox. NCBI lineage: Eukaryota > Viridiplantae > Streptophyta > Magnoliopsida > Laurales > Calycanthaceae > Chimonanthus > Chimonanthus praecox. Next base: position 42,433,858 of record CM039095.1, read on the forward strand.
AATGAGATTGCCTTTTTGTGATTAAAATATTTGTCAGTATGATATGTGCTTGTAAATGAGTAGATATATACTTCATGTTTGAGTCCACATGTAAAGAGGATGTGTGACATTATTTCTAGGCCTAACTTTGATCCAGCCCAGTTAGGAGTTATTAAGGATATATAAAAAAAAAAAATAATAGTAGCGTCGCGGGCCCACCTCCGGGTCAGGGCGTTACAGAAAGTCTAGAGAAAAATCTTACACAGATTCACTACCTTTTATGAGAAGAGTCTCAAATTCTCTACGAAAAGTCTGAAGTCTCACAGTGGTTACCTTGATGTCCCCATGAAATTTTTGCCTTAAAATAGTCCAGGCTTAGTTCGGCCCATTTTGGGCCCAACCCTGTTTTAGGCCCTTTTCTCAATCCGGCCTCGTTTCAGCACTTTTTATCTTATTTACTTATTCTTTCTTCCTTGTTTCAACAGGCTGCGTTCCCTACAACCTTTCGAGCCGCTTGCTTGCTTCGGATTTTCGACTCCGCACACACTGTGAGGGAACTTATCACTGTTAGCATGCATTTGCATCTATTTAAACGTCAACCTTGGACATGAAGTGACTCGAGTGGGCCCTTCGTTTATTAAGCCACTCGGTAAGGGAACTGTTGAATGAATCTGTGGTGAGGGATCTATTCGAGTACACTCATGTCAGTTATATGCGATTAAATGGAAGGTTTTGATCGGACAAATGAATATTGAACATGATACTTGAAAGTTATTGACAACATGTGTATTTAGTTATAACATGTGAATTATTTTATGATGAGAATAAAACATGCATTGGATGTTGAACATGATGTTAGAAACTTAATGATAACATATTGTTCATTTAATTATAACATGTGAATGCATTTATGCTGAAAGTGAGATATGTGCCTGGATCTTTAGATGTGATACTTGAGCCCGATTGACAACATGACGTGTTATTTGTAATATGTAAATGAGATCATGATGAGTATGTGGATTTGTGTTTTGAGATTTTGTTATATCCCTACGTTGTTATATATAACCGTAATATCATGCGTATGCATGGGGGGGTAACCCACAAAGGACAACGCGCCGTTGGGTATTGAGATGGAGGAGCTGTTGACATGTGCATATATTTATGATGATGTGAGGTGTTTGATTATTGGGATGACTTCCTCGTTACGCCTCGGCGGTCGAGACCCCCATAGAAAGATGCGGGTTTCCCCGTTGCGTTCCGGCGGTTGAGGTGCCTGCCCTTGAGATTGGCTTCCTCGTTATGCTCCGGCGGTCGAGACCCCCATAGGGAGATGCGGGTTTCCCCGTTGCATTCCGGCGGTCGAGGCGGTTGTGTATCATACAGTCTCCCATTTATTTTGATAGGGAGATCGGGGTTGTTGGAGGACATTTGTTAGTTATGGAGATTATACCTCTGATTGGTCGGTGGGACCATTGGTTAATTGTGTAGCTGGGTACTCTCGTACGTAGACATGCATTCTATTATGATGTCCATCATTTTTCGATATGTGATATATGTATGTCGTTGAGGTATGATATGGTTATTTGCTTTATTGGACTAGTTAGTTCATCTCTTACTCTCCAGGAGTTTGTTGGAGGACCCGATGTGAGCCACCGAGATGACGTCGTGGACTAGACGGTGGATTATTGGCTGGTGGTGCAGTTGGATCTCATACATACGAGCACCCCTTTTTATTATGATATTTTTGCATTCATGCATATGATAGCTACTTATATTGTTGACATGTGATATGCTTTATCCCTTCACTGGGATGGTTTTCTCACCCCTTACCTTTCAGGTACCCAATTTGCAATGGGACTGGACAAGGCCCTTGAGTAGGCGCCCGTAGAGGAGCAGCGGCTAGACATTTTATAATTACGTTGTTCTTAGTTGAGAGACCTTGTGTTATGTGACCCCTCTTTGGATGTTGTTTGATTTCGGATGATGTATAATTGTATTGGAATAGTCTATGATTGTTTCATGTTGTGTTGTATGTTGAACCTTATTGCCAGTTTTTGGGGTGGGAGGTAGTTGCCCTGTTTTTAAAAAAAAAAAAATATACCGTTACCTTTTCCTTGTGATGTTTTGAGATATTTCGGAAATAACGTGCCCGTAGTGGGACAGGACGTTACAGTTGGTATCAGAGCATGGTTCAACTCTAGGACTGTGCATGGGTCAGAGTTGGATGTGATGATAACTAGAGATTAGGTTCACCCCCCTGTGTGATAGGGTAGATTGAACCGGGTTATGGGGTGTTGCGTAAGCACCCTAGATTCGTGTGGTGTGCTTGGTGCGTTATCCTTCAGTTAGCATACTTGAGACGTGACTTGTAGCGAATTGTCGCTCTATAAGACTCTCCAGTATTTGATTTGTGGGTGAGTCGATGGTGAGATAGATCACTCGTTTGGGTGGGTGGAGCACCGTGGCGTGGTCACAAGAGTTGTGGGATGCAGATCTCTAGGATTGGAATCGCGTTGGTCTTACTCCCTAGAGTAATTAGAGGTGTTCCTCGGTGGGACCCACACTAGGAAGCTCGTGTTTAGAGTGCGAGGCCATTGTATGTGGGCCTCGCTTGTGACTATGTAGTATGAAGATAGACTAAATGGAAATTTATGGGTGTCTATCGAGTGAGTCCGGCCGGCTAACTCTGTAGATGACTGATGGAATTCCATGATGGGTAGATGGGCTTGGTATGTTTGAACTATTAGATAGACCCGTTTGGTGCTTGGGATTGCGGGCAGTGCCTGATGGCGGAACCAGTGATTGTATGTCTGGTTCTAGGACTCCCGCAAGTCCAGTGTTATAGTTAAAGGTGCTTATGCCTTTGTTAAGGGCTTGTTTAGGTCAGACGGGTAGGGTTGATCGTTGAGACTCAGGTGGGACTGGCATACAACCCAATTCCAATGTATGAGTGAGTTGCAAGCTCGGCGCCCTGAACATGGCAAGTGAGCGTTTCTTAGTTCTTGACCGGCGTATTGAATGTTTCCAGTGTTTCCCCCTTTTTCCTTAAGTTTTGCTAGTCGTGGACCAGATGTATGGATCGTGTGTTTTGACCTTTGGAGTTAGCATTGGAGGTCAGTTTAGAAGCTGTGCAGATACCAGAGTTCGACGTCATCTAGGGACAGATTGGTTGTTCTTCCATCAGGTTACCTTGGATTGTTACTGTAAGCGAGTGACAAGTCAGTTCATCGTGGGGATGCTTTCGTCTAGCAGTTTACGGCTCATAGTCTGGACGTGGAGGAGTTGTGCAGTTTGGTGACTAGTTTGGGTTGGGGGAGAGTTCGGGGTTAGCGGATGTTGAGATGTCCTGCATGGTTCGAGGGTTTCCAGATGTCCTTCCATGGAAGCTCCTTGGATTGTCGTCACATCGTGAGGTGGGTTTTGTCATGGATCTGCTCCCTCGATGCGGTGCCTGTTTCGATTACTCATTATCAGGTGGTGCCAGTAGGAGTATTGGAGCCGAAGAGTTAGTTCGGGAAGTTGGAATCTCTTAGCTACGATTGACTCAGCGCCCTATTTGGAGCGCACCGGCCTTGATGACCAAGGAGGAGATGACTTTATGAGTTTGTGTTTTGATTACCGGCAGGGGTTTTGGAGTTGGAGAAACAGCTCAGGGAGTAAAAAAATACTTAGCTTCATTCGGCCTAGCACTTCCTCTCGGGGTGCACCGATGTTGTTTGCTAAGAAGAAAGATGACTCCATGAGACTGTGCTTTGACTATCGACAGTTGAGCAGAGTTCTATGAAGAATAAGTATCTATTGCCAAGGATTAATGATCTGTTCGGCCAATTGAGGAGATCTAAGTGCTTCCCCAAGATAGATCTTTGTTCGGGTCACCATCAATGAGGGTGCGGGGTTAAGATATTGAGAAGACTACCTTCCGCACTCGTTTGGGACTCTTGAATTTGAGGTAATGTCGTTTGGGGTAACCAATGCCCCGACGACATTCATGGACCACAAAAAAAAAAAAAAAAAGGGTGCCTGGATCGGTTGTAGTGGTGTTCATCGACGATATCTTGATATGTTCAGCATTAGAGGAGGATCGTGAGCAACATTTGATAACTATACTTCACATCTTGAGGGATCACAAGCTTTGTACGCAATAACAACAAGTTTGAATTTTGGTTGCCAAAGGTTCAGTTTCTTGAGCACGTGATGTCAGCTGACGGTGTGGCCGTGGATCCGGCTAAGGTTGAACTATTCTGAGTTGGGAACAACCACAGAGTGTGCTTGGAAATTCACAGCTTTTGGGTGTTGCGGGGTACTACCGGCTGTTTGTCCAGGATTTCTCCATGATCGTCATACCCATGACAAGTTTGACCAACGAGAATGTGTTATTTGTTTGGGACGAAGTTTGTGAGACAGTCTTCCGGAGGTTGAAGAAGAGTTTGACTTTCGTTTCATTGTGGATTATGCCAAGAAGAGGCCACGACTATGCGGTTTCCTTCGATGCTTCAGGTAATAGTTGGAGTTGTGTTCCGATGTAGGATGGAGGGGTATAATTTATGGTTTGAGACATTTTAAGACGTAAAGAGCTGGAATATCCTAATTATGACTTGGAGTTAGTGACTGTGGTATTGCACTCAAGAAGGAGTTGAACGTGAGGCAGAGACGGTGGATGGAGTACCTTGGTAACTATGACTTTGTGTTGTCTTACCACTCCGGTAAGACAAATGTAGTTATAGACGCCTTGAGTCGCATGGCGTGAGGAGCTTTGTCAAGTCTGGTGGGAGGTTAGAGCATCTAGATTTTTTTTTGCAAAACGGTTGTCCAGCCAGAGTTTTATCATAGAGTTCCGAGAGTTCAGTAGATGGATGAGAGGTGCATTGCATTGAGGAGTGTTTTGCTCAGTAACAGTTGACCCCCTTGGATGGATTGTGAGACAAGATAGCGGTTTGACGTTTCAGGGTAGGCTTTTCGTACCCATGGAAAGGTAGTGTCGCGAGGAGGTATTACGGCACTTCCATCACTCTAGTTCTATTGTACGTCTGGGACGTGCAAGGATGTGTCTTGAATTGCTTCAACAGTTCTAGTGGAGGTGCATGAAGAGGTCAGTGGCTGAGTCTGTGACCCATTATTTTGACTTACCATCAGGTCAAGATAAAGCACTTGGGAACCGATGATAGATTGCAGTCTTTTCGATCCCCTAGTGAAAGTATGGTCATATTATTATGGATTTAGTGACTGGATTGCCGAAGTCACTCGAAGACATGACGCAATATGGATCATAGTAGATTAATTATTAAGTCAGCCCGGTTTGTTGGCATGAACATGGCAAATTCTCTTGTGACCTTGAGTCAGTTTTTTTTTTTTTTTGGCAAAGATTGTCAGACTGTATGGTGTACTTATGTTGATTATTTCAGATCAGGACCCGAAACTTATTTCTCAGATTCAACGAAGCTTACAGAAAGAGTTGGACAGTGTTCCATCCATAGGTAGGCAGCCAGTATGAGTGGACCGTTCAAATCTTAGAGGATATACTTTGAGCTTGTGTTTTTTATCGTAGCAGTAGTTTAGAGAGTTGGTTACACTTGGTTGAGTCTGTCTACAACAACAGATACCAGGCTAGTATCAAGATGGCTCCGTGTGGGCCTTGTAAGTCAGACCATGCAAATCACCCTTTTGTGGGCCGAGATTAGTGATGCAGTGATGTCAGGACCAAACATGGTCAGAGAGACTACTGAGCGAGTGAGTTTGATCAGACAAAAATTGTTGGTTGCCCAGAGACGGCAGAAGTGTTATGTTGACCATCAGAGGAGTGCACTTGAGTTGCTGTTGGAGAACGTGTTTTCCTTCGGGTCTCGCCCTATCATGGGATTCAGAGGTTTTGGCGTCGAGGGAAGTTGTCACCTTGATTTTGATCTGTTTGAGGTACTAGAGAGAACCGGGGAAGTGGCTTAGAGACTTGCACTCCCTTCGCGTCTCGCCCGAGTACACAACGTCTTTCATGTTTCAATGCTTCAAAAGTATCACCAAGATCCGTCGCATGTGCTTAACTGGGAAGGCGTGGGACTCAACGAGGACGTTATTTATGAAGAAGGACCAGTGTGGATCGAGGATTCTAAAGAGCAAATGCTTCGTGGTAAGACTATCTTTTTAATTTTAGTGGTTTGGCAGTGCATGGGCAGAGAGACTTCTATTTGGGAGAATGAGGCAACGTTGTGGAAGCAGTTCTCAGCCTTGTTTGGGATTAAAGGTATGAGTTCAGTTTGAAATTCGAGGACGAATTTCCTTAAAGGGGGTAGTGTTGTGACGACCCGTTCCGAGTTTTCCAGACTTTTTTTGGAGAGATTTCGGACCTCCGAGTTGTTTTCAGGACCGTAGTAGCAGTGAGGAGAGTGTGGGCTCCATGGAGGGCCCCAGTTATCTGATTTCGAGTTTGAAAACTCGAAGGGTATTTTAGTAATTTCATAACTTTTGTGTATAGTCATGAAAAAATTTGTTGAAAATCACACATTTTTTTTCCGCTAGACTTTCAACATTCAAGAAAATTTTTGGGTTTTTGATTTCGTCGCCATTTATCTTTTAAAAAAAAAAAGAAGGAAAGAAACCCTAGCACCCTTTTCTTTTCCCTTTAAGGCCTTTCCCGCATCACTGTAGCATTCCAGCTACAGTGTCGCGACCCTTTTCCTTGTCTCTCTTCTCTCCCCCTTCGCTACAACAAGGAAACCCCAGCCAAACCCACTGCCGCTGCCGCCGCCGCCGCCGCCTTGCTTCTCTCGCTCTCTCGACTTCCCCTTCTTCTTCTCCTTCTTCCCTCAACCTCTACAACTCTCGGCTGCTACTTCAGCCGATCCCCATCAGCCCTTGCCACCCCGACCGTCGCCGTCCATCGGTCGAAAACCCATCTCAAGTTTGCCCCTTTTTGTTTTCCCATCTTTCCCTTTTCTTCCCTCTCGGTTTTCCTGGTTTTTCCTTGATTTTCCCTGATTTTACCGTTTTTCCTCTTTTTCCCCTTTTCCGACTCAGTTGGGCAACTGAGTCGGTTCTGCTGAGTCTCCAAACAGACTCAGTTCGGGCCTTGGGGTCTTGGACCCGACCCAGTCCACTCAGGCCCAACTTCCGAGCCCAGACTCTTCCTTGGGCTCAGCCCTGGATCTGGCCCAACCAGTTTGGGCTCGGCCTGGTCTGGCAGGCCCATTTCCGGCCCGGCCCATTTTCGCAGCCAGGCCTAGTTCGGCCCATTTTGGGCCCAACCCTGTTTTAGACCCTTTTCTCAATCCGACCTTGTTTCGGCACTTTTTATCTTATTTACTTATTCTTTCTTCCTTGTTTCAATTGGTTGCGTTCCCTACAACCTTTCGAACCGCTTGCTTGCTTCGGATTTCCGACTCCGCATACACTGTGAGGGAACTTGTCACTGTTAGCATGCATTTGCATCTATTTAAACCTCAACCTTGGACATGAAGTGACTCGAGTGGGGCCCTTCGTTTATTAAGCCACTCGGTAAGGGAAATGTTGAATGAATCTGTGGTGAGGGATCTATTCGAGTACACTCATGTCAGTTATATGCGATTAAATGGAAGGTTTTGATCGGACAAATGAATATTGAACATGATACTTGAAAGTTATTGACAACATGTGTATTTAGCTATAACATGTGAATTATTTTATGATGAGAATAAAACATGCGTTAGATGTTGAACATGATGTTAGAAACTTAATGATAACATGTTGTTCATTTAATTATAACATGTGAATGCATTTATGCTGAAAGTGAGATATGTGCCTGGATCTTTAGATGTGATACTTGAACCCGGTTGACAACATGACGCGTGTTATTTGTAATATGTAAATGAGATCATGATGAGTATGTGGATTTGTGTTTTGAGATTTTGTTATATCCCTATGTTGTTATATATAACCGTAATATCATGCGTATGCATGGGGGGGTAACCCACAAAGGACAACGCGCCGTTGGGTATTGAGATGGAGGAGCTGTTGACATGTGCATATATTTATGATGATGTGAGGTGTTTGATTATTGGGATGACTTCCTCGTTACGCCTCGGCGGTCGAGACCCCCATAGGAAGATGCGGGTTTCCCCGTTGCGTTCCAGCGGTTGAGGTGCCTGCCCTTGAGATTGGCTTCCCCGTTATACTCCGGCGGTCGAGACCCCCATAGGGAGATGCGGGTTTCCCCATTGCATTTCGGCGGTTGAGGTGTCTGCCCTTGAGATTGACTTCCCCGTTATGCTCCGACGGTCAAGACCCCCATAGGGAGATGCAGGTTTCCCCGTTGCATTCCGGCGGTCGAGGCGGTTGCGTATCATACGGTCTTTCGTTTATTTTCGTACGGAGATCGGGGTTGTTGGAGGACATTTGTTAGTTATGGAGATTATACCTCTAATTGGCCGGTGGGACCATTGGTTAATTGTGTAGCTGGGTACTCTCGTACGTAGACATGCATTCTATTATGATGTCCATCATTTTTCGATATGTGATATATGTATGTCGTTGAGGTATGATATGGTTATTTGCTTTATTGGACTAGTTAGTTCATCTCTTACTCTCCAGGAGTTTGTTGGAGGACCCGATGTGAGCCACCGAGATGACGTCGTGGACTAGACGGTGGATTATTGGCTGGTGGTGCAGTTGGATCCCATACATATGAGCACCCCTTTTATTACGATATTTTTGCATTCATGCATATGATAGCTACTTATATTGTTGACATGTGATATGCTTTATCCCTTCACTGGGTTGGTTAGCTCACCCCTTACCTTTCAGGTACCCGATTGCAATGGGACTGGACAGGGCCCTTGAGTAGGCGCCCGTAGAGGAGCAGTGGTTAGACATTTTATAATTACGTTGTTCTTAGTTGAAAGACCTTGTGTTATGTGACCCCTCTTTGGATGTTGTTTGATTTCGGATGATGTATAATTGTATTCGAATAGTCTATGATTGTTTCATGTTTTGTTGGTATGCTGAACCTTATTGCCAGTTTTTGGGGCGGGAGGTAGTTGCCCGTTTAAAAAATATATATATATACCGTTACCTTTTCCTTGTGATGTTTTGAGATATTTCGGAGATAACGTGCCCGTAGCGGAGCGGGACGTTACATAACTACCCAAGCATCTAGATTCGAATCACACAGACTTGCAAGTTCTTGAACCATGGACTCGCTTAAGCCCGAGGATAAAACCACACAAGATAAATAAAAATCAGATTATAAAATACACAATGAAGTATAAACACACCATAAGATATATATATTTTTTCATAAACATAAGATTATACATACATATGACTTGTTCCAAGGGTCATAAGGCCATCCATGGCTCCAAAAATAAAAATATACAAAATTCCAAAATATCGAAAGTATGGAACTTAGAACTAAGCTATTCCAAGTCTTAACATCCGCAAACTCTGAAATTCCGCTTCTATTCCATCATGAAAGGATCCTCAGCTCCCTCTACCAGTCCTTGCCCTGCATTGTAAGGGACGTGAGCTCCTAGCCCAGTGAAGAGAGCTCAACAATACACAATTTTCATAGACATAAACTTAAACACAAAATACAATGCATAACTCTAATGAAATGATAAACAAGTAACCATTTTATCACTTATTCATTTCTTTACTTTAATAAGACTAACAATGTAACGACCCGACCCGATCTTTTGGGATTTTTGGGGAGAATTTCAGATCTCCGTGTTGGATTATGTGTTTTGGTAGCAATGGAAGGAGTGTGGGCTCTGTGGTGGGCCCCAGTTTGCCTAATTTCTAGCTTGAATGCTCGACGGGCATTTTGGTAATTTTGGTTTATTGTCTACTTATTCATGCAAAAATATTGGAAAATCACACTTTTAGTGTTACCTTGAAATTATTTTATAAATATTGTGTTCTCATTTTTGTAAAAAAAAAAGACCCAACTCAAAAGCCCTATCTCACTCCCCCTATTTAATCTCTCTTTCTCTCCCTTGAGAAACCTTAGCCTCCATCTTCTTCTTCTCTCCTCTCTTGTAACCTCACCAAAACCCTAATCCTTAGTGGAGTCGCCGCCCCTCCCTTGGTCGTTTCTTTCTTTCCCTTTCTCTCTCTCTCTTTCGCCTCTCTTCTCATTCTCCTCCCCCTTACTTGAAACCCTACCTCCCCCTCTCCCTCCTTATAGCAATTCTCCATCTCTATTCTCTTCCCTCTTAGCAATACCCTAACCCTAGATCTAAACCCCAAGCCGCCGCCGTTCATCCTCTTTCTTGCTCTCTCTTCCTCTCATCTTTTATCTTCTTCTTCATCTCCGTTTGGTATGCCGCCGTCCCTCCCCAGTAGAAGACCCTTAACCCGTCGCCGCCTTCTCTCTTGGTTTCCTTCTTCTTCCTCATCCTCTTCTCTTCTTGCAACCCTTCCCAAGCTAGCAGCCGAGCTCAAGCCCAACAGATCCGAGTTAAGCCCATCCGACTCCCCTGGCCCAGTTCACTCCAAGCCTAAACATTTTGGGCCCAGCTCGACTTAAATCGAGCCCAATTTCTTGGGCCAAGGTAGCCTTCTTCGGTTCAGCTGATCCAATCGGGACAAGCTTGATCCAGCAGTCCGGTCCGGCTTAGTTCCAGACCCGGCCCGATCCGGCCCAGCTCTAGGGTCCGGCCCGTTTTAGGCCCATTTCAAGCCCAGCTTTGGGTTGCTTCTGGCCTGTTTTGAGATCACTTTTGGAGCATTTCTAGGCCCTTTTGGATCGGTCTTGGATCGTTTCTAGCTCATCTCCATCCAGATTGTGGGATCGACCCAGTTTTGCTGGATCGTTCCAGTTTTCTGTAGACCCACCCTAGCTTCTCAGGCCCGGTTGCTCGTGTGTCACTTCTTTCAATCCTTCGACCTGTTTTCATCACTTGGATTTCAAAAATACACGCATATGAGGGGATTTATCACAGTTTTAGCATGCATTGCATATATCAAATATGTATCTCTGGACATGGAATGGCCCGCGCGTAACCCTCTATTTATTTAACCACTCGGTAAGGAAAAACTGTTGACATACAGAAAAATATGGCAAAGGGTCAGCTTAGGTATATTCCTTTCAATTATGCATTTGTGAGAAACTTTAACTTGATAAATTGATTATTAAATATGAATTTTGGAAGACATTATGATGCATTGCGTGTTTACACATAAGATGCAAATGTAACCATATTGGACATAGAGGTGTGTTTAAGAACCTGTTATGTGCCTTTTTGGACCGCACGATGATGTATGCTATTGATTCTGGCTTATTACTTCAGAACACATGTATATCGTTATACTTGAATCCTGACATTATGTGCATGCAGGGGAGGTAAACCACAACGGACAGTGTGCCGTTGGGTGTTGAGATTGAGGAAATACTTATATGTGTATATGCTTGTATGTTTATGATGAGATGATGATTTTGTCATCAGGAGGACAAAACATGTTTATATTGTTAAACTTGATCCTGACATTATATGTATGTAATGAAGGTAAACCGCAACAGTTAGTGTGCCGTTGGGTGTTGAGATTGAGGAATAGTTTATGTGTGTATCTGTGTGTATGTTTTGATGAGATGACGATTTGGTTATTGGGAGGACTTCCCCGTTACGCTCCGGTTGTCGAAAACCCTATAGGAGATGCTGGTTTCCCCGTTACGTTCCGACGGTTGAGGTGCCTGCCCTTGAGATTGGCTTACCCGTTATGCTCCGGCGGTCGAGGCCCCATAGAGGATGCGGGTCTCCCCGTTGCATTCCGGCGGTTGAGGCGGTTGTGCGGTCTCTCATTTGTATTGGTAGGGGGACCAGAGTTGTTGGGGAACCGTTGTGAGTTAGGGAGGCGATGTCTCTGACTGGTCAGTGGGACCACTGATTGGTAGTAGTACAATTGAGTACTCATGTACGTAGGTATCCATTCTATTATGACGTTCGTTACATTTCATACGTGATATATATTTATGTTGTCAACAGGTGATATGCTTTATCTCGTTATTGAGTTGGTTAGCTCCCCCTTTACCTTTTGGTAGGGAGACCAGAGCTTGTTGGAGGGCCTGAGGTGGGCTATCGAGATGATATCTAGGATTTGGTCGATAGACCATTAGTTGGCGGTGTGGTTAAATATTGTACATATGAGCACCTTTATTATTATGATATTCTTGCATTTGTACATGTGATGTCTATTTATGTTGCTAACTTGTGATAATCATTATCTCTTCACTGGGCTAGTTAGCTCACCCCTTACCTTTCAGGTGCCCTATTGCGAAGAGGCCAGACGGGCCCTTGAAGAGATACCTAGAGAGGAGTAGCAGCAGTTAAATGTCATGTATTATGCTCATGCTTTAATTTTGAAGAGACTCTTGTTTATATGAACTCTTTATCAAATGTTTTGTTTGGACAATTGTATAACCTTTTGAACAATCGGTAGTAGTTTGTTGTGTTTATTACTATATTGGTTTGACTTTTGTTAGATTGTTGAGTGGGAGGTAGTTACCCCGTTTAAAAAAAAAATGCTCAATATCTTATTTTTCGGGAATGTTTTGAGTTGTTTAAGAGGTAACGCGCCCGTAGCAGGACGGGGCTTTACAAACAATCTTAATCACACTAGAGTATCCCACTCAACCCCATTGAAGTATCCCACTCAACATCAACTATGTATTTTCAAGGTATTCCACTTAACATTGGGGTATCTCACTCAACCCCATGAGGTATCCTACTCAACTTCATATACATTAGGTCCGTAGCTTGACAAAATGCAGCACCTTCCAAGTGTTTTACACAAGTGTGTGCTTATATAGTTAAACATGTACATTAAATATTCATAATCCATAAACATGGAATAAATATGAACCTCTATATACCTTTCCACCAGGATTTAACAATAGAGTTACATTTACCATTCACTGGTATTATCCAGGTTGAACAAACCCACAATATTCATAGTCACCACCTGCATAATCCTGTTAGTACAGGAATACCACATGCAGTATAATCTTATGCATAGTAATCATATGTATTTCAACAACGATATAAATCACGTGCATGAATAAGAATAACATCGTACACGCACAATTACATAACCAGTCTAACAATGGACATTTACAAACAGTCCCACAACTCATCTATAAATATTTAGATTTCTAATGGGCCCCATACTACGTTTCAGACTACTAGGCCTTGGCTCCCTAACACCTTATTTACGCTTTCATTCTGACAGTTAGAACATATATACCATCCCTTAAAAGGAAGCGATGTCAGGTCTCACTTTTTAGTCCCATTTGGTCATTTCCATCCTTAAAATACCATGAGTTCCTATTTTCCATCTAAAGTCTAGCATATTAACATGGTTAAATCTAAAGACTTCATATTAATTAATGTATGTGTAAAGTTGAGTCCCCTCACCTTCTCCAACTTACAAAAATCACCACGATCTGTAAAACATCATAATTTTTCATAAATACTTATTTAATTTCAAATACACTTAAAGTAACTTAAAACATTTTCAAAGAACTTTTTAAATACATTTTCCATCTGAAAACTAGGTAATGTTAGTGAGTCTCCCTAAATCTTTCTACTTCACTTATTAAGTTAAAGTCAGCTGTGAGTCATCCCAAAACACACAATACAGAGAAAAATGAAAGTACTCAGTGCCCAGTCTCGTATTTCTTCTTGGCCAGGGTCGAGTATTGAGATTGTGCCCAGAGGTTACGGTACAGTAAAGTAAAATGCTCAGGTCATCCTCATATTGTCTTCTGGATAGGACCATGTAGACGTATTGAGGTAGGCCTAGAGGGTACATGAAAATAAACACTCATAGCAGAAAATAAACATCCAAAGTTAGCTGGAGGTTAATCTCCCCTCTTTTACCTTAGAGTTACCAAAATTACTATTTTGACACAAAGAAATCACCTCTAAAGGTGTTACTCAAGAATTAAGGAAAAATAATATTTTTCTAAAATCTTTGGCATGATTTTTTAAGTACAAAACTTGTTCTTTTTAAAATAAAATCAGTACAAAAGTTTTTGAAATTTCGAATAGATAAGTTTTGATACCTCATTTGCCCAAATCCACTGAGAAATGACGAAGTTTGAAACCCTCGAAAATTCTCTGAAACTTTCACACAGTAGTCACACAATGCAGAAGAAGAAGAACAGAGAAGAAGAAAATGAAACGAAAAAGAAAATGAATGAAAGAAGAAGAAAGAAAATAAAACTGAAAAATTTTCCTCATCTCTTCTCCTTTTATAAACGTCGAAGGTATGGTATGGCAAGGGATGGCCTGCCATCATCACCTACTCTACGTGTAGAGGCATGCATCGGTCGCCAGATGGTACAGTAATGCATAGTGCATTCGTTAAAAGAAATGAAACTATATAATTGTTATAGTTTTGAATAATAAAATGTCTTTTAAAACTTCAAAGTTATTTTTTAAGCACTGTGTTTTTTCAAAATTTCTCAAATTGAATATCCGGACTAATTATAATAACCTGATAAAAATACTTTAAGACTTAAAGGTCTTTTGACACTCCCAAATGCTTAAAACACAGTATTTTACACATAAAGGTATCCCTTGGCTGTGTCGAAAATACACTTTCGGAAGTCCAAACGAGAAACCGTAAAAACCGTTGAACTCCAAATTCAAAACTGAACAAATGTGTAAAATTTGAAAACTTAAATATTTCAAATGACTATTTACGAAAAATAGGTGACCTTTAACGCCTCAACCGGAGAAAAGTTCGAATAATATCAACTTCGCCACAACACTCAACGAGTTGGATCCACAGATCTCGAACTCAGATCGAGTCAAACTTTGACTCAAAACAAAGCGCATCTGTTAATCGTCCAGATTATCAGATCACTAAACACGATTAACTATAGTTAATCACTAAATTTAATGGTAATTTGGGTAAGGGTATGACACTAGTTCTAGCGAGCGAGGGAGAAGAGGGACTGTGCGATTGCAAATGAGAGGAAAGATGAGAAATTGTTGCTTGCGAACGGAGAAAAGGAAAGGCCAAAATGTAGACTGAAACAAGAGAAAACGCAGGATGGGAGAAGGTTGGAGTAAAATCGAGATTTCACTTACTTTTGTGTGCAGAGACCTGTGGCTGCATTTGGATCAGGGGTAAATTTTAAAGGGGTTACCCCTGAGTAGGGGTCACCTTTGAGTAGAGGTCGAATAAGGTTCACCCTTAAACAGGGGTTACCTTCATCTTTTGGTAATTGTAGTGGTAAAGTAAGACCTTACCCTAAGGGTAAAAAAAAAAAATTGGTAACAATAAGCAGGGGTAACCTGATATATTAATAATTTTATTAGAATTAATTTTTTTATTAAATTCAATATAATAAAAAAATAAAAATAAAATTTTATAAAACATAATTATTAAATAATATTCATCAATTAAAAAATATTTTAAATATTTTTGTTCCAAAAGTGCAAAGAGGGGTAATATATTAACAATTTTATTAAATTCATATAATATAAAAAATAATAAACATGGTTATTAAATAATATTTATCAATTAAGAAATATTTTAAAATATTTTTGCTCTATAAGTGCAAAGAGGGGGTAAAGGGAGGTAATATATTAACAACTTTATTAGAACAAATAATTTGATTAAATTCATATAATATAAAAAATAATAAAATATAATTATTAAATAATATTCATCAATTAAAAAAAAATTATTTTTGCTCCATAGGTGCAAAGAGGGGTAAAGAAGGGTAAAGGAGGTTTAGAGGGGTAAAGAAGGGTAATAGGTGCAAAGAGGGGTAAAGGGGGGTAAATAGGGGTAAAGAAAGGTAATAGGTGCAAAGAGGGGTAAATAAGGTAAAGTGGGTGTTAGCACCAAGGTTTCAACCCAATGATATATGGGTATTTTTTATTACCACAAACCATTAAAATGTTAAAATGTGATATTTAACATTTCAAATGGTATTACTCTATGAGACATGTATCACATTTAAGAAGACATGTATTGGATATCATGAAAATCAAATTGGTGATATCAAGTCTTGTACATCAAGTCAAATCTTGGAGATCGAATAGCCTACAAAATTCAAAGACTGAAAATCAAGAACTTGGAAGGTCAAAGTCATGTATAAAGTCTAATCATGAGTGTTTAGGAAATTGTGTTGTAAAGGTGCTTAAACATTTGAACACTATGGCTCAAGTCACCCTCTAGTGGACCCTAGGATACTAAGCTTAATCTTATGCATCCAAATGGAATCCTAGGATATGATTTAATCCCCAAGATCTATCAAGTGTGTTTGAAATGACCAAAATAAAGCCAAAATTGCACAATACAGTCTAAGGGTCATTTCAGTCGACTGAATTAGAGAATTCATTCAACTGAAACAATGGATTAATTGGGGATGTGCTTTCAGTCGACTGAATTAAAGTTTCAGTCCAGTGAAATTCTGGATTTTCATAGCGTGTGATTTCAGTAGACTAAATTAACGTTTCAGCCGATTGAAATTCTGGATTTTTCATGGGATGTGATTTCAGTCGACTGAATCCTCTGGTTCAGCATACTGAATTATTCATTGATAAACTGTCTGAGATCCAGGATGTTTTCAGTCGACTAAATCGCGAACGGTAATATTTTTTGAATCATAAATGCTCTCCCCAATGGCCCTTTCCTTCATTTAATGCTTGGCAACGATCTTAAACATAATAATCTAATAAAATCAAGCATCAATGGGCATAAGGTGTGTTGACTTACTTGAAATCACAAGAAATTTATTGAAGTCAAATCCTAAGCATACTCTAGCTCAAAAATCCATCTCTTGCAATCTTACCTTGAGCCATTCCAGTTAAAATATTTGCGTAACTCGTAAACTTGATTTGTAAACATTTGAGAGTTATTCCTAAGTTTTATATTGTATTCTTCTACATTTCCTTCTTAGAGAAAAAATTTGTAAAGGGTTGGTATAATCCTTATGAAGGAGAAGAGTGTCTTCACCTTCAAATCAGAGAGTGTTCTCTACAAGCATTGTAACAGGTTTCTTCTCCACCCTTAAAGGAGAAGTTTAGTGTATTCAATTCTCAAGTGGTGTACTTGAGGTGAGGACGTAGGCAAAAACGCCGAAGCTCGTAAAAATGTTGGGTTCAATGTCTCCATCTCTTCTCATCTCCTATTTTATATTCTGGCATTTATTTATTATTTATTTACATCTTATTTTTCTAAATTGTGTAATTAAAGAAAATCCAAAAAGTTTGCATTTACCCAATTCACCTCCTCTCTCGAGTCAATTTTTGAGCAACAGAGGAGGTAATAGATGCAAAGAGGGGTAAATAGGGTTTAGAGAGATAAAGAAGGGTAACATTTGCAAAGAGGGATAAAGAAGGGTAATAAGTACAAAGAGGGGTAAAGAAGGGTAATAGATGCAAAGATGGGCAGAGAAGGGTAAAGAGGGTTTAGAAGGGTAAAGAAGGGTAATATGTGCAAATAAAGGTACATAAAGGTAATATGTGCAAAGAAAGGTAAAAAGGGGTAAAAAGGGTTTAAAGGGGTAAAGAAAGATAACATGTGCAAAGAGGGGTAAAGGGGGGTAAAGAAGGGTAAAGAGGGTTTAGAGGGGTAAATAATGGTAAAGAGGGTTTTATTAGAATTAATAATTTTTACTAAATTTATATAAAAAATAAATAAATAATTATAAAACATAATTATTAAATAATGTTCATCAATTAAAAATATTTTAAAATATTTTTACTCCATAAATGCAAAGAGGAGGTAAGGAGGGTAATATATTAACAATTTTTATTAAATTCATATAATATAAAAAATTAAAATAAAATGTTATAAAATATAATTAATAAATAATATTAAATAATTAAAAAATATTTTAAAATATTTTTGCTCCATAGATACAAAGAGGAGTAAAGGGGTAAAGAGGAGTAAAGAAAGGGAAAGAGGTGCAAGAGTTTCATAAAAATCCCTATACTCCAAAGAGCTTTAAAAAAAAAAAAAAAAGGAATAAATATTTGAATTTTTACACTCACCCCTCCATTTCCAATTACCAAACAACCTCGGTTACCGATAAAGGGTAAAGGGGTAACCCCCCTTTCCCATCCAAACTTAGCCCTGAAGGGTCGGTGCAAAAATCTATCACCCTTCAAAAAACTTCTCATAGCGAGACCCTTTCCATATACGTCTCTGCTAAGTTTTTTGTTTTTTTGGTTCTTCACAAATGGGTTTCCATTATTGAATCACCCCGTCTCTGTCAATCGTTTCTCTCATGGGAATCATCCCTGTGCATCGTCGGCCATCACCTCTTCTCGCAGGATATCCCAGGTAAGCCTCATTCCCGTCGTTTTTCTGTCTTTCAATGCTCGTCCATGATTGGGTGTTTTATTCTTCTTCTTGAAATTTGTAGTGAGGCTCTTATCTGAATTAAAAGTCTTTTTGGGTCTATCTTCTCAGCATCTGAAAACTGATTTAATGAACCTTTCATTCTCAAATCATTTTGGGGTTTTTACTTACTAAGTCGAATATCTGCTTGGGGTTTAATCATTTTTGGGGTTTTCCTTTATAGTTTCAATCGTCAAATCTCACAGTTTCAACAGTAATTGTGATGCATTCGCTGGAGTTGAGTCAAGAAATTTGGGATTTTTCTCATAAAGAAAATCGAAAATTTTGTTTCATCTCTAAAGTTGCCTGCAATGTCTATGAGCAAAATCAAATTAGGTTTCCTTCTTCAAAATCATTTTCTGTGGTTCTGCATTTTCTGTGTAGCTCTTGCTGTGGTTTTGCCAATCAGTATTGGGTGCAGTCTGTTTGCAGCAGTCAGAGTATTCACCTCTTGAAATGGCTAGAACCAATTTGACTCCGTCCTCCTCCTATGTTCCTCCTCACAAGAGGCCCGAAAGCTACAATTTCGTACAACCCGTAGAACCCATCAAAACCGTTCTACCTCTCCATCTTCTTCCGTTCCTTCCTCCGACTCCACTCCACCTACTTCTGGTGAACGCAGATTACAACCCATTCTGCATCCTTTGATTTTTAAACATGGATTTATCACTAAGAGGAGATGCATAGTAGAGGATCTTGTTGATTACCACTCCTTTAGCATCCTTTCCCAAATTGGTTGGGAAAATATGTTGTATTGGGGAGGGAATGCCTACCCCTCTCTAGTGGAGGGTATGTATGTGTCCATCTGCTATTTTTATTCAAATCTCCACTCATTTCGAATCAAGTTTAGTAATGGTGAAGAAATGTTTGTTACTCCAGAACTCATTTCTGATCTTAGTAAAGTTCCCATCTCCGACAAGGATGTCTCTTTGGTACCTTATAAAGTTCCTATAGAAGCAAGAGAGTCTATCATCACACATCTTTGTGGTTATAATGCTAAATGGTTCGAAAAGAATGCTCTTAATGCCTCCTATCTCTTGCCTGACGTTAGGGTCCTGCACAATATCTTCGCATTTCATGTATACCCTTGCAAAGGCAACAAAGTGGAGATTACACTATATATGGCAAATGTGTTGTATCATGTGATGCCTCGCCCCAGATGGGGGGGCCAACCTTGAGCCAGACGCCAAAACATGGCGAGAAAATTGCTAGGAGGCGCTGAGCGCCCCTTGGAGTCCCACATCGCCTAGTGTGGGCGAATTTCCCTGGTATATAATATGTGAAGCTTTCTCCTTCAAGCATAAGGCCTTTTGGGAGCATTCTTTGAGTATGCTCGCCAGAAACAAAGCCGTGTAAGCCCGTTTGCGGGTCCAAATCGGACAATATTGTGTTAGAAGGACGGGGCGTTACAAATGATATCAGAGCACAGTTCAACACTCGGATAGAGGGTGTGGGCGTGTGCAGTGTTTGGTCCGGCGGATAGAGCCGGGGACAACTCTGGTCTTAAGGAGGGTAGGTTGTGATACCCTACCCCAGATGGGGGGGGCCAGCCTTGAGCCACGCACCAAAACATGGAGTGAAAATCGCCAGGAGGCGCTGAGCGCCCCTTGGAGTCCCACATCACCTGGTGTGGACAAATTTCCGTGCTATATAATATGTGGAGCTTCCTCCTTCAAGCACAAGGCCTTTTGGGAGCATTTCTTGGGTCTGCTCGCAAAAAACAAAGCCGTGTGGGCTCAAAGCGGACAATATTGTGTTGGAGGGACGGGACATTACATATCATGTCACCAAGGGTAACAACATTTGTATCCCAACTCTAATTTGTCGTCATATCATTCGACATCACTCTACTCTTGGCCATAGCTCTACTCCATTTGGATATCTCATGACTATGATAGTCAGGAACTGTAGTCTTTCTCCTCCACAATCGGAATCACCTGAAAATGTCCAACCATTCAACAAATCAAGCATTGATAAAATCTTCAAAGATCCTAAGCAGCAAGATGAGCTTGTGGTTTCTCTTCCAGATCTAGTACACCTTAAAGACCAACCAGTGCAACCTGAAGTCCAACTTGCACCCTCTCCCGCTCATGTAGCACATGTATCTTCAACTGTTAATCAAGTTGTTGAATTTCAATCTGCAGTTACTGATCTTTGTCGCACTCAAGCTGCCATGTTTCATGAGACTACAGAGCTTTGTCGAGAAGTTGTTGAGCTTTGTCGAGATGCCACTTAACTTAGATGAGAAGTCTCTGAGCTCGCGTAAGATATATGTTAAACTGATCTTGTTGATGAATCTTAAACTCTATATTTTGTGAATGGCGCATAAAAATTGCTTTGTTTGTGAATATTAAATATTTTCCATAGTTATGGTTTATTGCACCCTTTGCCGATTTATGACAAAAAGGGGGAGAAATAGTGAGCATATTATGATTTTTTTTTGTGCTATTTTAAAAGATTGTGAGGACTAATTTTGAGGGGGGAAATTGAAAGATCCCACCAAATTTTTTTTTTTTTTAAGATAACTTCATTAATGAAAAAAGAGGGGGGAAAAAAAAATCAAAGCTGGCCGAAAAAAGCCAGTCACCAAAAAGAGAAGAGAAACTACCCCTAGGAATTACATAAATTATGAACAATTTCTGACTCCAAATAGACACCTTGACGAGCCAACTCATCAGCTCTCGAATATGCAGAGCGAGGCACCCAACAGACTAAATGCCCATAAGTCTGAATGGACAAACAAATGTTATCAATCTTATCCAAATAAGACCAAGGACAAGGAGACCCCAAGGCCCAACCCACAACAAGCTTAGAGTCTCCTTCTAAAATACTCCCAGTCGCCCCCATCTCTTCCAAAGCCGAAACACCTCTTCATAAAGCATACAACTCCACATCAAGCACTGAACTGTTCGGAAGAGGACCCTGCAAAAGATAGCATAGAATCACCAGAATTATTTCGAATAACTCCACAATAACTTGCTAACCCTTGCTTGCGTACACAACTTCATCAAACTTAAGCTTGAGGACACCCACATCTGGAGGAGACCAATCAAAAGACCTTGCCGGAGCTGAAGAAGGCATAACATGATCCACAAAATCCCACACCCGACAAACATCAGAGATACTAACACAACCAAACCGTCCTGAACCCACCATCCACCAAGTGACTCTGTACTTAATAATATCAATAAGGTGCCTGATAGAGGAGACTTTATTTTGAAAAACTTTGAAGTTCCTTTCGAACCAAATGGACCAAACAATACTCAAAACAGTAGTCGCCCAAAGACATCTTCTAAATGAGCTACCTTCGGACATATCGTCTTCATTAAACAAATCCGACCAAGCTTTCGGTAGACAAAAATGCATCCCTAATAATTGAAAGAAATGCCACCAAATTTGATAAGAAAATTGACAATGAAGAAGGAGATGATTAACAAATTCTTCATCAGCCAAACAAAGCGGGCACGCATTTATAATAATATACGACGTAACTGCAATTGTCAATCGTCAAAATCTTCTCCAATCGTGGCAACCAACCAAAAACATTCACTTTGAATGGAGCACTACCCTTCCAAATTTTTAAACACATCCGAGACACACACAAATCAACTTAGAGCAAAATGATTTAACTGAAAAAATCCCATGAGGGTCAAGAACCACTCCCCACGACAAAAACAACACCCAACTTTTCCATTAAAGAGAACCACTCCCCCAGCATCCAATCATCCAAAGGTCTTCTGAAAATAGGGCACCAAACAACCTTACCATGGTGAAAATCGAAACAAGCCTTAACCTTAGCATCTTTATCAACAGCAAGGGAGAAAAGGACATGAAACTGGGAAGCCAATGGAGTAACACCCTACTAGAAGCAGTAACCCACGAACCCCAACTATTAAGTCTGTACTTTCGAATCATGATCTGTTTCCATAAGCCCTCTGAAGCACTCCCCAAACGCCACAACCACTTCCCCAACAGAGCAATATTGAAAAAATCGGCCTCACACCAAGACCACCTTTCGTCATTGATTTGCATACCTGAGACTAGGAAACTAAATGAAACTTTTTCTTTTCCCTGTCATCTTGCCACAAAAAAATTCTTCTTGCTTTTCCATGAATCAACAGTTTTTCCTTCTTCTTGACTTTGAAACGAGAGGAGGAAGAGATATTAGAGAGACAAATATGAGAGAGAGTAAAAGAAGAAGTCAAATGAGTGAGTGTGTGAGAGAGAGAGAACCTTATAAGAGGTCGATTTCCTAATATCCAATGGCTGGCGGCGAGATAGAAAGGCAGAAGAGGGTTTCCCTCTCCGTCGTTCCAATACCATCAGGTTGCTGCAAGAGAAGAAAACCAGGGAAAACGCACACATCAATAATCGAGGAGTGTGCTTGACTTTGTGGGAAGTATGTGCAACATTTGAGAGGTACGATTAAGTCTTGGGAAAACACTTCTCGGTATTATCTTCGCCGCTTCTGATTGTGGAGTCTTTAGAAAGATGATGATCGCTTGATAACATGTTCGAGGAAGGATGATTCTACTAGATATATGTTCGAGGAAGTCTTGGGAAATCATTGCACTTTCCTTTTATATGTTTCGAAACACTGAAGTGATATGATGTAGTTATGCCACTTTTGAGAGGATTAATTCTCACATACTTTATTTGATAGAACTGAATAACATCAAAATGCTTCTTTTATGTTTCCTTTTTCATTGCGCTATCATTGATGAATTTAAATTTGTCTCTATCTTTCGCAGAATTGTTGTAAAAAGCTCTTGGACGGGTTTTTGGAACATGAGTCAGATGCCACTAAGATGATGGGGGTTTCCTTCTTGTGACCATTGTTCTTTCATCTAAAAGCATAAACTTGGATGGATTTGTGAGGTTTAAATTCAAAGCTTAAGTTCAAAGTGCAAATGCCAAATGATGCCTCTGTGAAACATCCTAAGATGGGATCCATGTCAATAAATAACTGTGACCCCATATTCTGTGCTACCGCTTGTCTTAGGCACTGTGGTAATTTGTATAATCTTGGTACTAAGATGAGTGAAAAACGAAGATGCTTTCGTTCAAACAATTCCATGCTCAATGCTTCCATTCATGAGCCCCCAAAAGACTCCAGCATTATGGAAATGGATTCCATTTTAGAGGATAAAGATCAAACATTCTTCCAGAAACTTTCAGGAGAGAGCAACCGTGCCGTGGAAGATAATAGAGTTTGAATTAAAAATGTTCTTGGAACATCTGAGGGAAGATGGTACATCATATGTTCTGGACATGGTAAATTGTTATGGGAAGCATATTCATGTGAAGTATGAAGAGGAGAATCCACAATCTATTGAGATAGACAATCCTAGAAGTTCTGGTGGTATTTTGAGCAAAAAAACAAGGGCTTGTCTGGATAAGAAGAACCAAAAGTCCCAAACATCAAGTGAAATAGGGGTTCATCTGGGTAAGATGAATCAGAAATCCCAATTGTCAAGTGAAACAAGTGAAATGAGCAAACGTTTGGGCAGAAAGAATAAATCCAAAATGTCAAGTGAAACAAATGCTTATTTTGCTAAAAGAAGTAAGAAATCACAGACGTTAGGACTTAAAAATAAGGGTTCAATGGATAATTCTGGTGAACTTCTTGTTTTTTCATTGTCTCCTAGCCGTGATCATAATCCTAACCCATTGGTGGATGAATCCTACCAGATATTCCTAAATCACGTAAGAATAGATGGTGATTCACTGGTCCTAGAATTACCAAATGTTGTTATCAAGTATGAAGAAGACAAAGAAGTTTCAACTTCACTAGAAGGATGTACAACCCTGAGTACTCTATGTTGTAGTGAGCAAGAATCAAAATCACCTGCAATGTCTAAACAACCTTTTGCTTCTTCTGTAAGTGGAACATTGTTAGCAAAATTATTTGCTTTTAAGTTTTCTTTTTGTTTTAGATTTTCTTTTTTAGTATTGCTATTATTGTTAAAGAGTATTTCTTGGTAAATTTTGAGAATCCCGAACATTACTCAAATTGGTGCAAATTTCCTACCTTTTACATATTTTAAAAATAACCAATTCTTTTGTAAGTTGTTTGAAAATGTTCCATATTTCAAAAATTCCTTCTCTATACTCTCATTCTTCAAATCAGAAGCCTCCATGTTTCCAACGTTCCTCTCTCTCTCTCTCTCTCTCTCTCTCCTCTCCCCCCCCCACCCACACCCCCCCACAGTTAATTAGTGTTTTATAGTGGGTTTTTTATGATGAGGCTTTTGAGGGCTTGAAATCTATTTTCTAATATTTTTCAAAAAGATGATATTTAGGAAAAAGATAGTTAATGGAGAATTTTTATTGTGTGAGTTCAGGTAAGATGAGATTTAAGAAAAAAGAATAGAAGGAAATGTAAAAAAGATGGAGAGAATTCTAGGACAACGGGGAGGAGAGTTTAAACAACTTTATCATAAGGTTTGAGCGTATAAAAAGGATTGGGTTTTATTTATTATGATTATTTTTTGGAATTTGTGAAAAGGTAGGTGTGTTTCTAAGATAATGAGAGAAGTTAGGGCCTTTTCGCCAAAATATATTTCCTCTGGTTGTTTTCTTTTGGTATTTGTTTTGTCCTAAAATGAAACTTTGCTTTGCAAATCCAGGCAACTGACGATGAAGGGAGTTCCCAGAACTCATTCCAATTTGAAGAACAACTTATGGCTTCCCTCAACAGACCATTTGACCAAGATGAGTATGAAGATCTGTTATATAGAGCAAATGTTTGTAAGCCATTGGAACGAGAGATAAACTTGCGCACGCGATCAGTTGATTATAAAACACGTAAAGATGGCATGTCATATTTTGGTTATTATCCAGGTATTTAAAAAGAAGAACTCTTTTATCTAGATTTTCTCAGTTCTTTTCTTTTGTTCTTTTACCATTTATATTTGTATGGTAGTGTTTAAGAACATATCAACATGCCACCTTTTTGTTGGGGAGTGGGATGGTGTCTACTATATATAGTTCAGATCACTTGTGCACCCCAATGCATGCGCTTGTATGTGAGGACTATTTAGGATCATGGTGATGAGTTTATTCTGAAGTTCAATACTTGAATGTGGGGCCTATCCAAAATTAGCTTCAATGGTGTGTGAACAAGGAATGACAGCAATTGGGGCCTAGATGGGCCCCATTATGAGGTGGCCGCAGTTTGTTTTCTTGTGGCTAGGTGCTTGTGTGAAGATCTTCACATATATACAATGTTTGTAATCATAACATTAATCATTTTACGTCTTCAATCATCATGAATAGTAAATTGTAGAATTATAAGATCCATTATATGAAAAAAAAGATAGGATGATATCTTTTTTGGATATAAAAGATAAAAGATAAAATACTTTCTTTTTTAAATAGAAGATAAAGGATTTCTTAAAAGAAATTATATGGGGAATTCTCCAATTTCCTTTATCAAATGAAGATGCATAAGCATTACAAAATCCATTAAAGTAACTGATAGGGTCCACAGTGACAGGTCATAGGGGCCATGGTTAGTAGATGCCATCAACAGGTTAGTTGGATAAAAGTGCTGTTATCAGCTCAGCAAGATAAGTGGAGAGGATTTGCACCAGAATTAAATAATAATTTCAGAATATTAGGTTTCTTGAATAAGAGCATTAAGTAGATCGACTGGTAGGCTAAATGTTAGCTGGTAGTTGAGAAAATGTAGCAAGAAGTGAATAATTGTAGGGATTTTTGTTGATTGAGAAATATGTGTATGTCATTTTCTTAGAAATGGAAACTAGGACAAAATTTGTAGTAACTAGGAAGCAAGGAACCACCTTGAATCCGTTCTAACCTTCTCTATTTTCTTCCTTTATTTTTTACTTTTGTTAAAAAACTTGCCTGGCTGGCATCCCACGCATCAGAATGTTAAACAACTTGGTATCAGTGCTGAGGCCCATTATGCATTTGCCTCAAATGGAGGACCACATGTCTAGATTGGAAAGAGAATTCCAGAAATTCTCGAGGGATGTAAGAGAAATAAAGAGAGATCTTGGCAGCATTGGAGGCGACATATGACAGGTTTGCTTGCTGGTCACAGAGACCAACAAGAAGCTGAATCAAAAGCATCATCTGGTGGAGCATCAGGATGGGGAAGTATTCAGATGAGATATGCTCATTTTTTTTTACTTGATTCTCAGATGACGATTCAGCAGGATGGATTTAGAGGGCGGAACAATTTTTTCTCTATCAACACATGGACGAGCAAGAAAAAGTGCTACTCGCTTCCTTCCATTTGGAGGGCCAGGTATTCCAATGGTTTCGGTAGTTCAATGCTTCAAAAAAAAAAAAAAATCTGAGCTGGGATGAATGTACACAGGCATTATGCATTAGATTCTGTTCCTCGGGTTATGAGGGCTTTGATGAATTCTTGGCGAAACTTAGGCAGACTGGGTCGGTATGGGAATATCAAGTTAACTTTGAATTATTGTCAACATGAGTGCAAGGGTGGCCTGCGCAGGCATTGGTGGGTAGCTTCATTGGCGGCCTAAAGGAAGATATTCGATCTGAGGTAAAGTTCTTTAAGCCGACAACCATCCTTGTGGCCATCGAACTTGCTTGGATGCATGAAGAAAAGTTGCAGCGCCTTAGACACACTGTTTGGCCTGCAGGAACAGTGTCAGGGAACCCAACCCGTCCACACATGGCCAACAGAATAACTTGAGCAACATCCCATTTGAAAAACTGACGTGGGTTGAGATGCAAGCTCGGCGAGGAAAAAAAGGTTATGCTACAACTGCGATGACAAGTTTTCCCTCAGGCATCGCTGTAAAATGTAGCAATTTTTTTTACTCAATGCAATAAAAACTCAGGAAAAAGACGAGCAAGGCATGGAAGAACCAGTGGTCAATGATGAAACAAACCATATAACTGAGTTGATGGGATCACCCAGAAATATCCTTCACGCTTTGGCCGTGCTGGTCTCTTCGAGGATGAGACAAGCAATCATCTGCAGTCGATGACTTTCTGCACTCATTGACAGCGGCAACATGTACAATTTTATAAATGCCAGATTGGCTGGAAGGTTGGGGTGCCCGATTCAACTGCCGATTTCTTTCCAAGTGATGATTGCTGAAGGAAATAAGTTGGATTGCATCGGAATTTACCGAGATACCACCATTGCTCTACAAAGGATATCAGTTTTAGGCGGATATGTACCCCCTGGATCTGAATGGGTCTGATTTAGTACTCGGCATACAATGGCTGCAAAGTCTCAGGCTGTCTTATGTGATTTAAGCAATCTTACGATGGATTTTTTCGTTGCCAGGAAATCATATTGGCTAGTCGGATCAGCATCAACTGATATCCGTCCAGCCCAAGTTGACTGTATGCATAAATTGATTACGGCCAACGCAGGCAACTCATCCCGGGCAATACAGGAGACAAACAAGTCATATCAGCTGACACCGTTTTCGGTCCTTGAGAAAATGAGATTGAATGCTATTTTTTGTAGTTTGTAACAGTTTTTGATGAACCTCAGGGGCTCCCTCCACCACGTTCATATGATCATAAGATTGAGAGTCGACCAGGTGCACCGCCAGCCAATGTCTGCCCATGCAGGTATCTGCACTTCCAAAAGGCTGAAATTGAGCGTGTTGTGTGGGAAATGCTTGACTAAGAAATCATTGGGCACAACACCTTTCTATTCTCATCTCTACTGTTATTTGTACAGAAGGAAGATGGTTCTTGGCATTTCTGCGTGGATTATCGAGCATTAAACAACATCACTGTCAAAGATCGGTTCCACATTCCGGTTATTGACGAGGACAAACTTCAGCTTCCATATTTTCCAAATTGGATTTCGAATCAGGTTATCACCTAATCCAAGTGAGGCCAGAAGATGTGCATAAAACAGCCTTTCGTACACAAGAAGGCCACTATGAATTTCTTGTTATGCATTTGGATTCACAAAAACCCCGTTGACATTGAAAGATCTCATGAATAATGTTTTTGGACCTGTTTCGTGCAAGTTCATATTAGTATTTTTCGACGACATTGATTTATAGCCGCAATTGGGTAGACCATTTGGGCCACATGCATACGGTCTTGGAAATTTAAAAGCAGCATCAATTGTTTGCAAATGGACAGAAATGCATTTTTGGTGTCACACGATGGAGTATCTTGGTCGTATCACTTAGAAGGGGTGGCAGTTGATCCCGAGAAGATCCATTGCATGCTTAGTTGGCTAAGACCCACTAATGTGGAAGGCATAAGTGGTTTTTTGGTGCTAACCGGATATTATCGTCTGCTTGTGCAAGGTTATGGTAAACTGGCAGCTCCTCTCACTGTGTTACTGAAAAAGAATAACTTTCAGTGGTCTGACAGTGCTGAAAAGGCTTTTCAAGCATTAAAAACAGCCATGACACAAGCGCCTGTGCTAGCACGTTCGGATTCCTCAAAGAAATTCGTTATAGAGATGAATGCATCAAGCAGTGGGTTGGGCGCTGTGCTCACTCAAGACGGGAGACCAATCGCCACTTCAATAAGGCACGTTATCAGGCCGGGCATTAACCCAATCAACATATGAAAGGGAAATGCTGGCAATAATACGGGCAACCCAAAAATGGAGGCCATACTTATTGGGTTGACTATTTGAGATATGGACGGATCATCAAAGTCTTAAACGTTTCTTGGAACAAAGAGTTACTGCAATGGAGTAGCAGAAATGAGTTGCTAAATTGCTCAGCTTCGACTACAACATGTATATCGAGCAGTCAGGTCAAACAAGGTTGAGAATGCTTTTCTAGGTGTGCTGATTGCAGTTTACTTTATTGTGTCATGGCCCAATTCAGCCTGTCTAGAAGAGGTACTGAACTAAGAAGCACCGATACGGGTCCGAGTATCGGATACGACATGTATCCAATATGGGGATACGACAAATTTTGAAAAAGTAGGATACGGGTGCGGAGAGATACGCCGAATTAAAAAAAAAATATTTTAAATATATATCAACAAAATAAATTCAGACATTTCTAAAAAATATCATAAATTCTACTATGAGAAAAAAACTGAATTTTTCGAAGTTTTCCTGATAAACAGATTACACACAATTATCCATCGAAAATAATCCAAAAAAAAAAAGGACAAAAAATATCAATATGAGATTTAAACATACATAATTAAATATTAAGTGCATAAATGATTTTCTATTATTAGATAACTATATTTTTACACTTACAATATTAGAATACTAGTAATTTAGTATTCTATTATTAGAAAACTATATTTTTATATTTATAATGAATACAAATATATATATATATATATATATATATATATATATCTAACGAAAAGCCACGGAAATACGGAAATAGCTACTCACTGCCTCACGTGAAAATTGAAATAAAAAGCCACGGAAACCACGGAAATAGCTACACTTGTTGCCAATAGGTGATGCATTATCCTTCATGCATGTTGGTGATGACAATCATTAATGATTGATGGTGAATCTCCGGTCTTCCTCTGATCGGTGAAGAAGTTTTTGCATCGAAAATGGTTGAGTGGTGGCGTGATAGCTTTTCGGTGTTTGTTGGGAATATCCCCGATTGGGGATTGGGAGACCTGGTTCATGAATTTAGTGTTGCGGGGACAGTTTTCGACAGTTTCATTCCTTTCGATCGAAGATCTGGAAAACGAAAGAATTATGCTTTTGTGCGTTTCAAATTGGAGAAAGAAATGGCTAATGCGATCACGATGATGAATGGCAAGATTTTCCAAGGGAAAAAGTTACGGGTAAATAAAGCCCGATTTGGGCCTGAAAATCGTCGGTCTGGGGGAATCGCCTCCCATCGCTTGCTTTTGGGCAATAAGAAAAACGAAAGTAAACCAAATCTGGGGGTACAACAAAAACCCATTCTTCGTATTTCGTCTGATTCCGACAATTTTTTACTTAGAGTTTTCGAAACTGAGAAGAATATTGAAGGTCTGAATTGTACCTGGATCGGCCTCACCCGGAATTCTAATTCTTCATCTCAAGAAGTTAAGGATTGGTTGTCGAAGGTGTGGGCTTTCAAATCGACTGTATCGGTGAGAAGACTCTCCCCAATTTTATTCTGGATCGTCCTGACTTCAGCGGAGGACAGACAGCGATTTCGATACAAGGGAGCCCACTTCGTTGATGGACCATTATCCAGAGTTGATGGGTGGTCCGAATCGACTGGTCCTGCTTTGGTGGTGGACTGGGTTCGTTTGCATGGTGTGCCCCTGCATGCTTGGTGTGAGGAGGTTCTGTGGAAATTGGGATCGATTATGGGAATTGTGGAAGAAATCGACGAACATTGTTTAAACTTGGAATTTGTAGAATTTGCTCTGTTAAAGATTAGGCATCCTGCTCGCACGGCCCTTCCGAAAATTCTATGGCTGGAAGTGGAGGATCTTCGATTCGAACTTTGGACCGAGGTGGAACCAAAGCCTTTCGTGCATATGGTGGACTTGATGTCAGATCTTGCACCTGGTTCTCTTCCCTCGTCGTCTTTGCCAGAGGTACCAAAATCGCGACAAGCTCTACTGAATCAATTGGAGGAGACCGAATAAATCTCATGGTGAGCTTTACTGTACCAATCGGAGGATAACTCTCGGCATCTCAAATCGTTGCCAGAGATGGAGACGGAAAATGATCCCGTAGTTGCAGCCGTTGTTTTCGCCCCTGACCTTCTGCCACAAATCTCTCTTGGTCTTTCGCAGCCCTTGGTGGAAGATTCATCGAAAATGTCGCATCCCTTGGAGGAGGCTTCATCGAAGATTTCGCACCCCTTGGTGGAAGCTTCATCGAAGATTTCGCAGCAGATGGGGCAGCAGTTTTCGCAATAGATAGGGCAGCAGTATTCGCAGCCATTGGAACCTCTGTCATCTCTGGGGGAGTTTTTGAATCGTAAATCACATTTAGGGCTACCTCTTAAGTCTTTTAAAGAGGTAGTCCTCGACCGAGGCAAGGCTATCTCCGAGCCGAGACTTCCAACTAAAGCTCTGGTCCGACAACAGGGCCTAAGCTATTTAGGCCAGCCTCCAAGCTCCGGACTTAACTTAAGCCCAGTTAACATCACACCCATTCAAAGTCGGGTTGAGCCTGGGTCTGTTTCCTTGGCCCAAGTTGACGGGCCTGCACCCTTGGCCCAATTTCCGATAGATGACGGGCCTGCTTCCTTGGCCCATTTTTGGGCAGATGATGGGTCTGCTTCCTTGGCCCAATTTCGGGCTGTTGATGGGTCTACTTCCTTGACCAATTTTCGGGCAGATGTCGGGTCTGCTTCCTTGGCCCAATTTCGGACAGTTGACGGGTCTACTTCTTCGGCTCAAGTTTTTCCCGACAAGTCAGCTCTTAGGGATATTGTCAGTGGTGGATCTCAAGGGTCTGTCGCAGTGATTAATCCAATTTTTCATCAGCTCTGTGTCTCTTCTCAGGGCAAGGACACGCTCCAAAGGTCTCCCGATCAATCATCGGGACCTCAAAATTGGGCGGATGATGTGGATTTGGAGGACAGACTTGATATGGTTGTGCGTATAGATTCGTTTGATGAGGAGAAGTTGCTTCTAGTTGGGGCTTTGCTCGGGATTTCTTCACCATCTCGCACATTGCATGTGAGGCAAATCTTGACCGAATTTTGGGAGGCAGAACGAAGAGATAAGGATGCAGAATTACGGCAGAAACAGACTCGGAAGAGAGAATTAAGAAATTTGCAATCCTCTATCAATTACGATCGTACTTTGGTTGTGGCGGGTTCAATGGGTGATTAGGCGGTATCTCGATGAAGGTAATGTCCTGGAATGTTAGGGGGTTGAGGGCGGTGGAGAAAAGGGTGCAGGTGAAGCCAATGGTCCTTCTTCAAAGTCCTGATGTTTTATTCTTGCAGGACACTAAGTGTGTGGAGACAGAGGAGAGGTTTGTTCGATCTATTTGGGGTCGTGGGAGCTTGGGGTGGTTAGCTTAAGCTTCTGATGGAACCTTAGGTGGCCTTTGGACTATTTTGGGACTCTAACAGGTTGAAGTTGATTGAAGCTGGGATTAAAGAGTTTTCTATCTTTGCGGTTTTGGAAGAGATTTCCTCTGGTAAGTCTTTTCTCTTCACAAATGTGTATGGGCCTAATCAAGACGCATTATGTGATCAGTTCCTTGAGGAGATTGAGTCCGGGAGAGGGATCGGTAATGATCATTTGCCTTGGTGTGTAGGAGGAGATTTCAATGTGGTGCGTCGGATGTCCAAAAGGAAAGGGTTTAATAGAATTTCTGTTCAAATGAATCGTTTTAGTCGATGGATTGACGGTTTGGAGTTTTTAGATTTACCGTTGGGTGGCGCATCCTTTACTTGGTCGAACATGCACAGTAACCCAAATCTAGCTCGGTTGGATAGATTTTTAATTAATTCTAGCTGGGTGGATTATTTTCACCTCTCCTCTCAACGTGTTGTCACTAATATAGTTTCTGATCATATGCCCATCATTTTGGATTCTGCTCTGGATTCTTGGGGCCCAACTCCTTTCAGATTTGAACTGTCCTGGCTTCAGGTGGAGGGTTTCTCTGAATTGGTTAGCAATTCGTGGAGGGAGTCTTCTCCAAATGGTTGGAAAGGTTTTTGTTTGATGCAAAAGTTAAAATTTCTTAGAGGAAAGCTAAGGTTGTGGTCCTCGTCAAGGCGTGCGGAAGAGACAGCTGAGGAGCAATTATGGTTGGAGGAGTTGCAACTTCTTAATCAAAATGAAGAGGTGGATTTACTTTCTTCTGATCAGTTTGCTAGAAGAAAAGAGTTTAAAGTAGCTCTCAAAAGGAAAGCTTTACAGGAGGAGGTTAAGCGGAAGCAGCGTTCTCGGATCAAATGGCTTAAAGAGGGTGATAAGAATACAAGATTTTTCCATCAAATGGCCAGTGCTAGAAAAAGGAATATTTTTATTCACTCTGTGTTGGTGGATAGAGAAAGTATAGTTGATCGTTCCGAGATATGTGAGGAGATAACTCAGTATTACAAGAGTCTATTTGCATCTACTAGAAGGAATTCTCCTATTCCTTCCTCTATTTCTTTTAAAGAAATCTCTGTCGATCAATGCTCTATGTTGGATTCTCCTTTTGATGAGACTGAAGTGAAAGATGCAGTCTGGCAGTTGGGAGAGGATAAAGCCCCAGGTCCTAATGGTTTTCCAATTTTATTCTTCAAACATTTTTGGGACTTAGTTAAACAGGATATCTTGGCTTTTGTGTATGAATTTTTTGAGAGAGGGATTATCTCTAAGGATTTGGGGGCTGGTTTTATTACCCTGATCCCCAAAAAGTCTGGCGCTGCTGCTCTGAATGATTTCCGCCCTATTACTTTGATAGGTGGCCCTTATAAACTCTTGGCTAAGACTCTTGCTAATCGTTTGAAGAAGGTGTTGCCTTCTGTTATCTCCCCTGTGCTAAGTGCTTTTCTGGAAGGTCGTCAGATTGTTGATTCAGTGGTGGTTGCTCATGAATGTCTTGACTCTAAATCTATGTCAGGTGAAGAAGGGTGGTTTGTAAGTTAGACTTTCAGAAAACTTACGATAATGTCGATTGGTCTTTTTTGGCTTATGTTATGCAGCGTATGGGCTTTGATGATCGTTGGATTGCTTGGATTATGTCTTGTCTATCTTCGGCCCACTTCTCGGTGTTGATAAGTGGCAATCCTAAAGGTTTCTTTAAAATGGAGAAAGGTGTCCATTAGGGCGATCCTTTATCGCCTTATTTATTTGTTATGGTGGCAGAGGCTCTTCATCTTATGTTCGAAAAGGTCTTCTCACAGGGTTGGATTGAGGGTTTTCGCATCACAAATACGGATATTGAGATTTCACATTTACAATATGCAGATGATACTGTTCTTTTCCTTAAAGCAGATTTGAGGGTTCTAAAAATGGCCCATGCAGTCCTTCAATGGTTCCAGATTTGTTCGGAGTTGAAGATTAACTTCAATAAGAGTGAGCTTATGGGTGTCAATATTGAGCACAAGCAGTGCGTGGAGTTGGCCTCAGTATTGGGTTGTAAAGTTGCTTCTTTTCCAGTCAAGTATTTGGGGGTTCCTTTCTGCAAAGGGAAACCTAAAAAGGCATGTTGGGACGTGATCATCGATAAGATGGAAAGGAGGTTAGTGGCTTGGAAAGGGAAATACTATTCCATTGGTGGAAGGGTCACTCTTATCAAAGAGGTATTATCAAGCCTCCCACTGTATTGTATGAGCATTTTCAAATGTGCAATGGCAGTGGTTGACAAGCTAGGGAGGATTTAGCGGCAGTTTTTGTGGAATAATGATAGGGAAAGGCGAAAGTTTTATTTGGTTAGTTGGTCTCAGGTTTGTAAACCTTTGATTGAAGATGGTCTTGGTGATTCGTCCTCTTCGTCAGTTCAACGAAGCTTTGTTAGGGAAATAGCTTTGGCGCTTGGGTGATTCTTCTGATGGCCTTTGGAAGGTTCTTGTGCGAAGGAAATATAGACTGCTTGATCCCTGTTGGAGGATAACTAATATCAATGGGGGTGTGTCTGACTTCTGGAAAGGAGTTTGTTCTGTATCCACGGCCTTTGATCGCTTCATGCAGTATCGACTTTATTCAAGAGAGGAAATTCTCGTCTGGTTGGACAAATGGCTAGGAGAGGTATTGTTGGCCCAGTCTTTCCCAGTTTTGTTCTCTCTCGCTTCAAATAGAGCTGCCTCGGTTAAAGAGTGTTATGAGGTTATTCATAACAAGGTAGTCTGGAGCCCTCATTTTCGACAGGAGCTTGAGGATTGGATGTCCTTAATGTCCCTTTTAGAGAGCGTCTTTGTGAAGGGCTATGGAAAGGACAGTCGTATTAGGGAGATTGATGCTCATGGTTTATTTTCAGTTAAGTCTTTTTGTCAGAATTTGATGATGGGTAACGAGGCTCCTTTAGTTCATCCAAAAATTTGGGAGGGGCCTTCTCCTTTTAAGGTGAAGATTTTCGGATAGCTTGCTGGTTTGAAGAAAATTTTGACGATTGATAATCTGCGTACGCGAAAGATACTTATTGTGAATGCTTGTCCTATGTGTTTATCAGATGGGGAGTCGGTTAATCATCTTCTGCTTCATTGTCAATTTTCTTATCAGATTTGGATGCATTTCTTTAATCTGTTAGGTATCAGTTACTGCATCCCTTCTTCGTGGGGCGATTTATTCAATGAAGAGATGTTGGTGTCAGGTAGCTCTTTCCGTCGCAGGCTCTGGAAGTTGACTATGCTGAGTATCGTATGGTCTATTTGGTTGGCTCGCAATAACAGGGTGTTTCATGGTAAGGACTGCTCGATTCTTTCTCTTATGGATTTAATCAAGTTTTGAGCAGCTTGGTGGTTGATTGGGCCAACTCAGCTCCAGGATGTTTCTATTTCATCTAGTTGCAGAGATTGGGCTTCTGTTGACTCCTATATTCATAAGTTGGGGGCTTCACATCGGGTTTGTTGAGTCCTCCTTCAAGCGGGCTTCTGAAACTTAACTTTGATGGAAGTTACATGCATCATCTAGATTTGGCTAGGTATAGTGGGATTATTCGTACGTATTCTGGGTCTTCTGTATTTTCTTATGCTGGGCCCATTCCTCATGGGTCAGTTATTGAGGCAGAATTAATGGCTTTATAGCGTGGTCTTTTGGAAATTGAGACGAAAGGGGTTCATGGGTGCTTAGTCGAAGGTGATTCTCAAGTTATAGTGAGTTGGGTTTGGGTTCTATTTGCCCGTGGAGATTTTTGGATAAAATTGAGAGGATTCGGAGCATTATCGATTCTTTTCATCTCAAAATCAGTTGGGTTCCTCGCTCAGCCAATTCGGCCGCCGATGAGTTGGCTCATCAGGGGTTATCTTTAGAATCTGAAGTAGTTTCTCACTTTTTGTAATTGTGTTTTGGGGGGCCATTTTGACCTTCCTTTACGCATGTATTATTTTCTTGTTTTTTAATAAAGTTATCTTTCCAAAAAAAAAAAAAAATGCTACACTTGTTGCCGCACGTGGAAACAAAGCCATGGAAACCACGAAAACCCTAACATAAGAGAGGCGGCACCTGCAACTAGAAGAGAAGAAAGAAATGAAGAGAAGAAAAAAAAAAAACTGCGCCGAACGGTATGTTCCCTTCTTCCTCTTCTCTTTTGCTTTTTCTTTTTCTTTTTTTCCTCTTCTAGCAAAATCAAACCTCTCTCTAGCCTTTTCTCCTTTTTTTCCCTATCTTCTCCTCAATTGCATGATGTAATGATTGATTGCCGTTGCATCGCATGATCTGCAAAACGACGTTGTTTTAAGGGGAAAATATGGAATAAAAAATAAAAAAAGCGTGTCGTGTGTCCCGCCATGTCGCATGCCGTATCCTCGCACACTTACGCGTACCGATGTCGTATCCGTATTTGAAAAATAATTTAATTAATTGGGTGCGTATCTGACACGTATCCGGCCGTATCCGTGTCGGATATGCACCCGACACGGATACTCGAAGGGTTTTAAAGTATCCGTGCTTCATAGGTACTGAATGAAGCTCATGCTAATGGAGATCTGGATTAGATTCAATCTTGACTCCATAATGACCCCTCCTCTGTCCCAGGATTCACACTTGTGAAGGATATTCTTTACTATAAAGGAAGACTCGTCTTGGATTCAAATTCTCAATTTCAGTTGTTTATACTCTTGGAGTTCCATGATACTCCCACCGCAGGCCACTCGGGTTTTCTCAGGACCTGCAAACGGCTGCTCTCCTAGTTCTTTTAGAAAGGGATGAAGCGTGATATCAAGTTGTATGTGACTGCGTGTGACATTTTTCAACGTCATAAGTATGGTACATTGACACCTAGTCTTTTGCAATCATTACCCATTCTGGATTGTGTGTGGGAGGATAAATCAATGCATGTCATCGATGGGCTACCCCTTTCCAACGGGTATTCAGTTACAATGGTGGTTGTTGACAGACTGACAAAATATGCCCACTTCAACCCTTTGCGGCATCTGTATTCTACAGACCTTGTTCATGCAGGATGTGGCACACTTACATAACATGTTGTGCTCTATTGTTTGTTTTATGACCAAGGTGTTCAGGCCTCTTAGTGCACAAGACTAATCCTTAGGGCATGTGCAAGCCGCCCTCCCACACACACCGGGTAATTCTACGAGGAGTGGCCCTTTGGAGTGGAATGAGAATCGAACTCAGGACTCCCGCTTGCTGAAGTGGGTTCTTGACCATCACTCCAACTCCTTTGGGTTATGTTGTACCCTATTGTTGCTGACAGATATCTAGTTTTTCTGAATTAGTTTTGGAAAGAGTTCTTTAAATTACTGGAAAAGTGTTGTGCATATGTGCACCACTTTCCATCTCCAAACGGAGGTTTTGAACAGGTATTTGGATACTTATTTACGGTGTTCTATTGGGCAACATCCGAAACAGTGGACGGCCATGGGCAGAATTTTGGTATTACACCACATTGCAATCATCGGTTGAGTGCACTCCTTTTGAGGTAGCTTATGGGTGTCCACCTCCCATTCTTCGATGATATGAAGTTGGAACAACTGCTGTTGCTCACATCGAAAATCAAATTAAAGATCGTGACATGCTCATATGGGAACTCCAATAGAATCTTATTTGGGCTCAGAAACGCATGAAATGGCAACATGATTAACACTGTAGGGATCAAGAATTTAGTGCTGGACACTTGGTTAAATTAAAAATTCGGCCCTATCTTTAATTGACACTGAATTGTTTGGTGAAGATGAAGCTAGCACCTCATTTTTTTGGACCATATATGGTGATTCAGAGGGTGGTCCAGTTGCATAGTAACTTGTATTGCCAGATGGTTGCAAGATACATCTTGTATTCCATGTTTTGCAGTTTAAGAATTGATTGGAAGCTCCACTTAATGTTTCTTCCACTTTACCGTTTTTCCAGAAAATGGACCTTTAATGGTGGAACCTGATGCCACATTAGACTTCAAGATGGACGAAGGTTGGAACCAAATTTATTCAAGAAGCTCTTGTTTGATGGACTTTCTTACCTGCAAAAGATGCCACTTGGGAAAACCAGCTCAAATTACGGTTACAGCTCCCTCATCTAGAACTTGAGGACAAGCTTCATCTCTTTTGCTCACGCTAGCCGTTCTGTAAATGGCGTGGCAGATTTTGTTGCAAAAAACGGAATGAAGACTCCCGGTGTCTTCTATATTTAAAACTAGAGGCCAGGGGTTCTTTATCTTTGTTGTCTTTTGTTCTCTTTAGCTGTATTGGTGGTCTAACCCTTTTAGACCTCTTTTTGTTTTCCTGTTGCTTTTCTTCTTGTTTTATTGTACTCTTTCCCTCTTTTAATGAAATTCTTTCGTTACCTCTCAGAAAAAAAAAACCCCCCTTAAATGGTTCCAATCTTTCCTTCTCTGCTTTCTTCCTTTTTTATTTTTTCCTTTTGTTCAAAAGATGGCCTATTAATCTGTTAGGCCTTCCACGCACCAGCATCTTAACAATACCCAACAAGCTAATAGCCTCAAAAGTCAAAAAATTCGTAGGGCCCCAGCAACCCAACCCCAAAATCCCATCAAAACTAGAAGTTCCATCACGTCCTTATAGCATGGCTCCAAATTTCGGAACTGGTGATTGTACCGTCCCTACTGAAGTTTTGAAAAAGTACCCAAAAATCTAGAATTTTGGAAAACGATGAATTGTGAAGTTTGCTTTTAATCCAACTCAAGATATGGGTACCTTAATTTGTCTAATTCTACTACTATCCGCATTGTCTTCAGTCTTGTTGTATTGTGCTTGGCCCATTCACCAGTTGGACATCAAGAATGCTTTCCTTAATGGCTCACTTACTGAATGTCTATTTTTTTTTTAGCAGTAACAAAGATAATTCATTCATAATAGAAAAAGTACAAGTACATCAATATAAGATAGGTCTAGAAGCGGTAACCTTAACAATAAAAGAACAGAAAGAAAATTGAGAACATATAAATAAAGAACATCAATGAAATACAAATAAAATAACTGTTGTCAAACATCCCCTTAATCAGATATGCAATCAAATGGGTGGCCTCTAATGTCAAATGAAGAAGACTCCTGAGAATCAGTTATTAACTCCCAGCTTTGTAAAGTAGTCTACCACGCCATTAGTTATACGACTAATATGAATGAAAGATACATCAAGCCCTGTCACCAAGTCTCTAATCGCCCTAACCATAGTGATCAATCTCCAAGGGAGACACCATTGTCCCTTAGCCCATTTGATTGCATTTGCTGAATCCCCTTCAATCACAAGCTTACCTTGTCCGTGGAGTTTCCATATGGCCAAAGCTCACCTAATGCTAAGAATTTTCACCTCGTTTGAATCTCTAATACCAACCGGCTTATTAAATATGATTATTTTTCGGCCAACATGATTCCTCAATACTTATCCTATTCTCGTCGGTCTTGGTTTCCTCCTTGCAGCCCTGTCCACATTGACCTTCATAACACCCCGATCAGTGGGACCCAACTCTCTTCTGACCTCTCATTCCAACTATAACTACTCATACATCCTTCCCAAGACAATAGAAGATCCAATGGTTGCACACCTTTAAACTCAGTGCTAGAAAGGAGCCAAACACAAAGTCTCCACTTTGCTATCTAAAAGAGATCATTAACATCAAATGTTTTACCTTCATAGATTCTAGAGTCTTTCTTTCCGAAGTGACCACAAAACTACACCCGGGATCGTATTCCATGCCAATTTCATTCTAGATTGCAATCCTAACCATAACCACGAGTCTACGCACCCCATAGTTTTTATCCAAAACCCATGATACATCTAGAAGTTTGGCGAAATTCATCCACAAATTCCGAGCAACTGGACAATTAACAAGTAGGTGATCTAAATCCTCCTCCTCTAAAGCACATAGGGGACATAAAAGATCTTCAATTTTTAGCGTCCCTCTCACTTCAACTCTGTTCTTGCCAACACCCTCCTTTTTAAAACACACCGCTCGAAGATCTGTACCCTTGGAGGCGCAACCCCTTTCCAAGCCATGTCACTGGAAGTTGCATCATTAAATTGAAGTTTAAGCACCAATTCCACCATTAACTTGACAGAGTAAGCACCTGAAGAGTCGCTCGTCCAAATAAGTTTATCATCCTCTAATGACAAAGGAAATTCCCATAGTTGAGCTAGAAGGTCAGCCCTACTCCCAACTTCCAAAAAGCGAAGCTCCCGATGAAAATCAAGGTTCCATGCGATCTCAGTACCCTCCAGTTTGTAAGAATCCTTTACTAATGCTCTTTTGTTCCTTGAAATCCTGTATAGCTTGGGTATATTACTTTTAGAGGCCTCTCCCCTAACCACAAATCTGACCAGAAACTCATTTTATCACCTTTACCTACCAAGAGTGTAGTTTTTCCACTATACATGCTCCCCACCACTCCTCTACTATGACTTTCCACCTGGCCTTAACTACCACAGAACCACTTGTCTCCACATTATCTCCTAAATTCCAAGTACTATCTCCTAGGTTGTGAACGAATTCTTACTGAAGATGTCTATATGACTCAACCACCAAGATTTATTGACCCTTGTCCTCCTCATTACATTTTCAAGCTCCACAAAACCATTTATGGCTTTTAGCAAGCATTGAGGGCCTGGTTCCAACGCATCAGCTCCTTCCTCCTGTGTTATGGTTCTCTCCAAAGCAAAGTTGACAACTCCATTTTCATTTTTCTACGGGCCTCACGGATTATGGTTCTCTTACTCTATGTAGATGATATTCTTTAACTAGCAACACTCCATCGCTCCTTTATGAGTTTTTCTTTTCCAATTTATCCTACCGTATGCCACTCCCTCAACCACTATACAATCTAACATGTCCTTTCCTATATCTTCCTTCCATGGTTTCAAAGGTTGCCCTCTCCTCCTAGTACATTCAATTTGTAGGCTTTCGACTCTTCATATTGGGGTTGTGTTTGGTCTTCTACTAATATGACCAAACCATCTCAAACAAATTTATCACATATCGGTGCTATCTATAAATTATCCTTAATGCGCTCGTTTTTAACTCTACCCTTTAGGGTTAAGACACTCATCCAACATAGTATGCATATCTCCGTTGTCTTACCTGATACAGAGCGTGGGTAGCTTGAAGGCTTTCCCTTACGCTATCTAGGATTTCGGTTCCGAATACTCTTACAGGTATCGGAATCTTTGTTGTCTAAATATCTACAAACGGGCTACTTCTCGAAGTAAGGTTGAAAATCCATCAACGAGGCTAACTTTCCCATGAATCCAATGCTTTTAGGAGTGAGCTAAGATTAAGAGGTCCTCTTAGATGGATTTTAGAATTAAATCAAATCTAGAGAAACTAAACAATTATGCTCATAATCGAAACACAAACCCTTGGACACTAAATTAAATAAGCATGATACTTGTCATCGGATCCACTGATCGAAAGAGGTGGCTGAAAAGCCATGGGCCTCAACCAGGGTGTGCTCACCCACGACCAAACACCAAGAGTTCTTTGTTCCAAAAATACTTATTATCAATTGTTCAATTTGGCCAATGGAGTCTTCAAGGAAAACCCTACCACCACTAGACCAAGGCTTTCTCTTGGTTGTACAAAGTTGACTAGAATAAAATAGTAAAGGAAGAAAAATACTTGAAATCTTGTATATGGTTGGCATGCTCGTGGCGCCCACTAGGTGCCTATATGGACCAATAAAAACACTAAAAAATGCCAATGATGCAGGCATTCATTCCCAGAAATTGGGTTAAAAATGGTTCGTGTTTGACTGCTAAAAATGCGAGACCAAACCAGCTGGTCCGGGAGCCTGAATTGGAAGATGCGGCGCATGCAGACCCATATGTGGGCCCAAGGCCCAACTTGAGATCGTGTAGATCCTGGTCAGAGGAAGCCCACACGTTCACAAGGCCTAGAGAAGAGGAGAGTTTGTGGAAGTTGGCACTTGGCACAAATCCAGCCACCCACAGGGGGACCCATGTTGGAGCCTTCTTCCTCTTGTGACCAGAGACACAGGTATACCAAGTTTTGGGTTTTTTTTTGGCTAGATCTAAGTAGACCCATATGTGGGCCCAAGGCCCAACTTGAGATCGTGTGGATCCTGGTCAGAGGAAGCCCACACATTCACAAGGCCTAGAGAAGAGGAGATGTAACACCCCGCCCTTTTCAGTCTAATTTTCAGAGTTTATTTTTTATTTTTTTAATATAATAATCATGTGATCGGGGCGAAGTGTCACGACGCGAGTTAAGTTCGGATCTCTAAATCCGACCCTTAACTGGCCAAGCCCATGTGCGTATGAACTAAGTCCATAAAACTGATCCGCACATGGTATATATATAACTTGCAGAATTAACTTAGTCTAAATCTAACTGAGGTTATAATAGAACCTATGACTAATCCAATTTTCCATTCTTAGATAGCAAAGTACATAACTTATTTTCCAAAATTACTAATCAATCTTAACTATTCGTTTAATAAAATCATCCAACATAAAACAAACCATAGCATCTATCTTAACTACTTATTACAAGCCAACATAACTAATTACCAAATTACATTGTTCAAATATATCAAATATCAAGTCCATAAAATAGTCCATTCATAATCCATTCCATTCATTCAAACCGCCCAAGTTTCCGTACTTGGTCCTCTTCTCGATTCACGTTCTTCCCTTTCCCTGCATCATCCACTAAGGGTATAGATAGGGCGTTAGATCAACGCGCCCAGTAGTGTTTCCGAATAGGGCTACCACATGGTTAGTCAAAAACATGCAAGTAATATAATAGTAAAACATGTGTGACAAAATCCCATAAAATATGCTATGTATGAAATGAACATGTAATGAGTCCCACCCATCACCATTCATCATAGCCATCACTTGACGGGATTCTCATCGTCAAGGTAACCCACAGTGGTCTTTCGGACGCCCCGACGGAGTGTGGCCTCCGGATTCCTCCTGATGGGATTCTCATCATCAGGGTACCCCACAGTGGTCTTTCGGACGCCCCGACGGAGTGTGGCCTCCGGTTACAACACCATCATCCCATGCCATGCATGAGAGGTCTATGCAAACATGTCATTTAGAAACATAACTTTACAATCATATAGGATATCAAAATCAACATAAAACAGCATATTAAACAGTGGTTACAACAAAGGTAGGAAACCTACAATAGTTTACTTTGTTCGACCCTTCCTTTGGACCGTCTTCCGATCACGGCTTGTTCACTATTCTAAAAATCCGAATACCCTATGTACATGGCAGCAAGTTAATCATTTGACCATATAATTCTAATTTGATCTAAAACCCAAAAATCTACTTAAACTTCCATGTCCTATCTTAGCCATAAAACCCCATAGTTTTGGTCCTTTTAAACATGTTTTGTTGGTCTCATTTAGACATAGGATAACAGTATAATGTTACCATGTTTTTACCTTTTAAAACCATCCAATAAGCCCATCACTTTGTATGATTTCCATTTTGCAAAACTCCATCCAAATATCCACATAACAGTCCATGGGGTTCGGCCATACACATGGCCGAACCCTATGGTTCTCTTAATGGAAACCCACCAATATTTATCTATGAAATTAATCAGCAATTTAACATAAGATAAATATGGTTCAGTCATGTCATATCTACTCCAAAACAGTAAGCTTAATTCCATATAAAAATCTTTTAAAAGCCCCACTCCAAAATATGCATTTTTGACTTTCAAACACCATAGAATCCACCAATTTTCTCATGGGGTTCAAATTAATAATAACCCATAACTTAAGCATTGGTGTTTCTTGAAACAAGAGCATAAAATAAATCATATCTTCCCACATGATTTTAAACCCAAATCCATCCTCAAAACAGTCCATGGTTTTGGTTCAAAAAGACCATCCAACTTAACCCAATCTTTTCATGGAAATGTCATACCATATCATGGGGTTCG
Organism: Chimonanthus praecox; assembly: GCA_022113865.1. Taxonomy (NCBI): domain Eukaryota; kingdom Viridiplantae; phylum Streptophyta; class Magnoliopsida; order Laurales; family Calycanthaceae; genus Chimonanthus; species Chimonanthus praecox. The sequence continues at coordinate 42,478,079 of CM039095.1, forward strand.
GCCAACCCAATTGGCTGAACCTCATGGCCTATGGTTTAGATCTATTTATCCAATTATAAACTTATCTTATTCTTAAATCAAAGCACATAATGATTACTTAAAATCCATTCTACACTTAATCCAAATAACTATACAAAACAGTCCATGGGGTTAGGCCATACACATGGCCGAACCCCAAGGTTTCCTTGATGTAAATCTTCCTAACCTACTTACTGATTTTTTGCCACAAAATGACCCATTTGACATATATAAAATTTACCATGTTTTGACATGATGTTTGTCCTTTAAAAACATCAAACTTAATCCACTTTTATCATCTAAAAAAAAAACAGTCCCATACTTGTATGGTTTTAACTTCCAAAAACCATCCAAATAAATCAATTATTTCCATGGGGTTCGGCCATCTAGTGAGGCCGAACCCTATGGTCCATCTTTTTATCTCATTCATGTACCTCCATCCAATATCTAACCCTTGTTAGATTTGGCTATCCAATGGCCGGATCATGATTTTAAAAATTGTTTATCGAAAACCTACCGTTTCCGCGACTCCTCCAATTGATCTTCCCTCCGGCTTGTTCCTTCCCCTTTCTTAGCCTCTCCTTCTTCTTGATTCCTTAATGGTCGAGGACTGATTTAAACAACCAGCTGCTGCTCTAGGTGTTTGGAAAAAAATCAAGGACAGCAAAGAGAGATAGATAGAATATTGGCTTTTAGATGGGAAACCTTGATCTCCCCCTCCTTTGCTCAATGTGTGCTCTTGATTTGGTGAAAGAAAGCAACCAAGGACTGATTGCAAATCAGTGACTAGGTGCTGTTCTCAGTGTTTGGAGAGATGGAGGATGCCCAAGAGAGAAAGAGATAATGATAGAGAATGAATTCCTCTTGACTAATCAACTTCAGCCCAAGGTTTAACCTTGTGTAACTCACCTCTCCATAATTAAAATCCTTTAAGTTCCTTGGGGTTTCATCTATGGAATGAAACTCCCCCCCTAGCATCCAATGTCTCTATTATCTTTGGAGGTGATTGTTTGCATTCTCTCCATTATCCTTGCATGTGTAACTCTTAAAACAGCCACCCCACTTATCTCCATTATAGCCGTTACATGCATGCAATGTTCTCAAGCATCCAATGTCCCATGATGTGAATTTCAAAATGTAACTCTCATTTCCTTTATCACTTGAATGGGAGTTACATGCATGGATTATAAACCTATCTATTGGCTGTCCTTTGAAGACCCAAACCAGGTACACCCAACCATTTCCAACCTGCCTACCATTTACATTTGAAATAAACCTCCCACCTTTATAACTTCCAAAATGTAACTCTCATTTCATTCATTATTTAGATGGGAGTTACATGCATGGTAATGCCTCCCATGCAGCCAATGTTTTTTTTTTTTTTTTGTGTTTAAAACCTACCACCAGCCCACACCACCATCTTACACACACTCCACTCATTAAAATAATTATTCCATCTACCTCATTAATTTAACCCACCCAAACTCAACTCATTAATTAATGTAACTCAACTAATAAAGTCCACTCAACTAAACTCCATTATTTATTGCAACTCAAATCCAACTCAAACATTTAACTCATCTTAACCCAATTAAGCTTTGAGCTCAATTAATGGTCAAACTTGTCAACCACAACCCATTGGGTCCAATTTGGCCTCTTTGACCCATTTAACAAAATTTGACCCAATTATGATTTTCGACCCGTTTATGTACATCTTTTCCCTTTATTGTTTTGTAATCAAAACTACTAACCATTGGGTCTTGATTGAACCATTGACCCATTTAAATTCAACTCAAATATTTCACAATGGCAATTCCGTAAATATGAATAAATTCATATAAATTGTTATCTTTGAAATTCTAGGGTGTTACAGGAGAGCTTGTGGAAGTTGGCACTTGGCACAAATCCAGCTATCCACAGGGGGACCCATGTTGGAGCCTTCTTCCTCCTGCGACCAGAGACGCAGGTATACCAGTTTTGCCCAGGCCTATGTCTTGTATCCACGGGGCTCCACCTTCACTGAGTGTCTTATGGGATCCAATACTGCTACTTCTTCACAGATCTACTGCCGCAACTTGTGTCTTGGGTCAAACTTTTGGCCTCTCTGCTACTATAGTCTTCTAAGTTGGTTATTACTGCAACACTATGGCCCTTTTAGTGGATCTTCTAGTGGATCTTCTGCAGTATCTTCTTCTATCAGTTTGATTCCCGATATGACCTTTTCTTGGTCTATTCATATTGGTAGGGCTGAAATCGGGCCGGGTCGGGTTGGGTTTTTTAAAACCCAATCTGGCCCGAGTTACTAATATATGGAACCTGACCCACCCGACCCGACCTGAACTTTTGACCCGGACGTCTTGACCCGATCCGACCCGAATTATAACCCGACTCAACTTGAAACCTGACTCGACCTGCATTTTGAACCTACTTTAGCCTACTTTTTACTGGGTTGGGTCTGGCCGGCTCGCGTTAACTTAAAAATCTCTCAATCCAACTCGACCCAAATTCAATGCAGATTTCTAACTTCTCAACTCGACCCGCATGATTTTCGGGTCGGGTCATGCGGGTTCGGGCCAAAACCCGACCCGAGTTTCACCCCTACATAATGGCAAGATCACAACTGTTTTGTTGGATGAGAAAAATTAATTCCAATGGTCTCACTCCGCCCAAATGTTCCTTGAAGTCAAGCAACTGTTCCTATATTGATGGCACCAACACCGGACCAGCCAAGGATAGTCCCTCGTATCGACCTTGGAAAACTAATAATTCCTTGGTCAATTCATAGCTTCTTTACTCCATGGAACATCTTGTACGTGGCACTGTTTATACTCTTCCGACTGCCAAGGATGCTTGGGACACAGTTAAAGCCCTCTATTCTGATGGTGACAATTTCACCCGCTTTTATGAGTTATATCAGACTGCATCTCATCTCCGACAGGGGGAGTTATCCATGATTCAGTATTATTCCAAACTGCAGACTTGTTGGTTAGAGTTGGATCAACTCGAATCTGTCACATTTGAGCGCCCTGATGATACTGTTATCTTTAGGCAGTTGCTTGCTCAGCGACGGACATTTAAATAATTGGTTGGATTGAAACAGGAATTTGAGCTTATACGGGCCCAATTTCTTGGGCAACGACCTCTTCCCTCTCTGGATGAGATCTACTCTGCATTACTTCGGGATGATAGGCGTCGCCTTGTTATGACTCCTATACCAGCTGAACTCTTCGCCTTGGTCACCACCCATGCTTCCACACCTTCTCCAGCTCATGGGCCTCTTGCTTTCCATGGCAAGAATCCATCTTTTGACATTCACAAGGACACCAAAGGCCCACGGAAGAAGGTTACTCGATTCTACACTTATTGCAAAATGAACAACCACTATGTTGATTCATGCTATAAGCTTCATGGGCAACCAAAGCAAACTAATCTCTCTGTTGCACCTTTTGTTACTTCTGATTTGGTTACTGATGGTGCCCCAGTAACCCGACAAGACTTTAACTTATTCTTGCAACGGCTGAGCGGTTTCCAATGCCGTGTCCTCTACCTCAAGTACTGAGCCCTCTGCACATTATGTCTCCCATCATTCTTGGATTGTGGATTCTGGTGCTACTGACCACATGGCCAGTATGTCCACCATTTTCTTTTTTCTTTCTCCTGTTTCATGTGGTAAGGTCAAATTAGCAAATGGTTCTTATACTAATATTGTTGGGAAAGGAGTTGTTCCCCTTATTCTTACTTTGGACCTTTCATCTATTTTACATTTTCCAAATTTATCCCACAACTTATTATCTATTAGTGCTTTGACTAAACATTTGAATTGCTCAGCCACTTTCTTTCCCTCCCATTGTATCTCGCACTGGTTTTCATTATTTTGTCACATTTATTGATAATTATTCTCGTATGGCTCGGACATATTTGATGAAACATAAATCCAAGGTTTTTGATCACTTCCAAAAATTTTACCAATGGGTCGGCACTCAATTTGGGTGTAAAATTCAAGTTTTACGAAGTGATAACGGGGAAGAATATCTGTCAACACTCATTTTTTACTTTTTTTTAAAACCATGGTATAGACTCCCAATTCTCATATTGATGCTGAGCACTATACGAGTTTCCATATTTAGCAAGTTTCTATATTTAGATTTAGGATTTATAGCTTTTCATGATTGTATTTTTTCTTTAATTTATTTGTTTAGTTCAATAGTTGGTTTTGTTTGGGGAAATTTAATGATTTTATATGTAATTAGGGCTTTCTAATCAGGGGTTTGGTATTGGTTTTGTTTTGAGGGATTTTTGTATTTTTTTTCATGTTTTTAAGTCATTATATATTGTGATGTAACTCCTTCATATGGGATTGACATTTAATGATGAATGAAATTGAAGTTTTCTTCCGCTGCTTGTGAGACGAAAGTAATTTGGGAGTGATTCATTTGGCGTGAGGCCCTTTTGGCCTGAAGCCTAGCGTGAGGCTACCATCTTTCCATCTTCGGGTATTCTTCTTCAAATTCTATCTCTTCCTCTCTCTTTTCCTTTTCTTCTCTATGAATTGTTATCCCAGAAACAGCTCCAAAATCCCAGATCTATCCCAGAACCAACCTCAAAACCTTTCCCAGATCTGTCCCAAAACAACTCCAAGACCAGTTCCAGTTCTGTCCAAGATCTGTCCTAGACCTATCAGATCTGCTAATACATTTAGATTTGTATCTTAAACCTATACAACCTTCTTTTTAACCCTTTTACTGATGCTCTACACTTTTTCTTATTGCCGCTATTAATTGATTAATTAATTTTAGCCATATTAGATTTTAGGATGCATTATTTTTATTTAAATTTAGACATTTATGTCACCCTAATAGTTGTCCTTCATCAAATTGGTGTCAGTAGTCTAAGTTAGGAGAGTTTCCTAACTTTCCAGGTCTTAGGTCTCATATATATATATATATATATATATATATATATATAAAAAAAAAAAAAATTCTTGCATCATCTTATTTCTTTCATTCATTGCATATAGACATAGGTCATTGCATTTAATCTGTCCTATATTCGCGAGTAGTGGTACCCCAACTTCGTGTGTCTGTGCATGTCCACATGTAGTGGTCGAGAGTATCAACCCAATATGGACTTCACACCGTTGACTAAGGTCTTAAACGACATAAGTGTCTGTTTAACCCTTATGGAAATCAAGTTAGGTTTAGGGACATTTTGCTGTCACTGTTGAGGCTATGGGCATCTTGCTCGTGAGTGCCCCACTTAGGTTAAGAAAGTTTGGTGTGTCCCAATACCATCCCCACCCACAGATCCTATTTCGATGTCAATGTCACCCAGTCTATTTGAGTCTGTACATGCATCTAAGACCCGATACTGATTCAAAAATCTAAGAATGGCCTTATAACCCAATAGCTCTTAGTGGGAGAGTTCGCAAAAGAACAAGGTATCATGTGCAAATTGTAGGTGTGTAACTATGGGTCCATTCGGTACCACTTTGAAGCCATTGACAATTCCCATCTCTCTCGCTTTCTCTACCAATTTGTTCAGGCTTTTTCCCACGAAAGTGAAAATGAAGGGAGATAGAGGGTCTCCTTGCCTTAAACCCTTGTTTGCCTGTATGGGTTGTGTAGGGGAACCATTGACCAGGATAGAATATGAGGGGTCCTCAATACAAGATTTCATCTACTTACACCACAAACTCCCAAAACCCATCCCAACAAAGAGGTATTCCACGAAAGACCAATCCACGAAGTCATAAGCCTTTTTCCATATCGATTTTGAATAGGATAACCGGTTTCTTTTCTTTTCGTCTCATGTGGACTAGTTCATTAGCAAGAAGGACCCCATCCAAAATTTGTCTGTCCTCCACAAAGGCTCCTTTTCTTCTATTATTCTACTTCATATTATCTCAATCACTTTCTTTTTGTATGTAAAATCCATGTCTTCACCCATGTCCTTGCCATCCATGTTAATTTCTGGAACAAGGATCTCGAAGTGTGTGTTTGAGTCTTCTCATAGACATTAGTTACAAGAACAGTCATCAGAGTACTATTATTTTTTTTGTTTTCCATTAGAACCACTGTCCACTCTTTTTCAGCCATTTCTTCTCCCCCCAACCACTCTTGGTTTGCTATGTTGGTTAGAACTCGAAAAGGGGCCTAATGTGATTAAACTCCAAGCAAAGGCCAAAGGAGAAACAAGCACTACAATATGTTTTAACATGTCCATTTTCCAAGTGGAGTCCACCTGATATCTTTGATCTTGATTGAAACAAGAGCGCATTGCATTGATATACTTTTCTTCAGAGACTGATCTTATTATCTATTGCAAACCACATTGAAACCTCTAGATCCTATCCACCCAGTGTTGATCCATGTGTGCAATGTGAGTGCCTCTCTCTGTGTGTGTCCGTGGGTGGGTGGGTGGCTGAGGGTGATGTAAACCACTTAAATAGGCTCTGGGCTGGTAGTGCTCTCACTTCCCTTTCTGTGTACATCTTTCATCAGTAGGAGCCGTGACTTTTTTCCTCTCCCTTTTATCTGGAGGAAACACCTTGTCGTTTATACCTATTCATATACTCTCTTGCAGTACTTCTAATAAGAATTTATTTGTTTAAATTTCACTGCAGATCTCAAGAGACAAGTCAAATCAGCTGATCCCCAGAGAGCTTTGACCCTATTGCGTGGATTCTTCTTTTGGTTAAAGGTGAATTTTTCCTTTTGACATTTCCATTTCTTGATTATCAAATAATGCTTTAAGTATTTTTGTGCTTGCACTGTAAGTTCTGAATGTGTAAGATGTTCTGTTACTATTTCAAAAGAAGGAAAAAAGGTGTACGATGATGATTTCATCATCGGTATCATTTTCAACTGTCGAGATCATCATTTTGGGCTTTTGAGTTCTTGTCCATGGAAAAGGTGCAAGTGGGTAGAGAATCAGAAGAGTTCAAGAGAGGTTAAAGAATCAAAGGCCATTGTGCTTGTTCAAGCAGAGCCATAGTGTGGGAATCAATACTAGACCTGATGGCTCATACTATGATTTGGGGGATGCTCCAAACATTCTCAGATTCACTTCTTTCTTCTAATTGAGGCGATTTTTGGAGCACCTGTGTCTAATTGATTACAAATTTTCACCTATCTGGATCTGTGACTCTAGAGGGTGAATGCAAGGAGTTAATCTGTTTAAAGGTTGGTAGTTTCTTCTTTTTATGGTGCTTTTCTAATTTGTGTTTTTGCAGTATAAACCTCGTGATGGATCATTTATGCCGTGGGTAGCATCAAACCCATCAAACGACGAGGTAGTGCTGGTGGATGATGAAGATGCTACGTTTCATGGTCATGATGAGAGATCAACTGAAAACATTAAAGAAGAGACATGCAGTGATCAATGAGATACTTTTCCCAACTTTTTCCTCATTTATGTTGAAGCTGCTTCAACTTGGATCCATTTATTGTACATTTGAATGTCGATAATTGAATTTCTAGGAAGCACTTTTATGTTTGACCTTTACATTCATTCCCTCTGTTTCTTTCCCTCGCCACCTTTTTTGTGACCATTCCAGTTGTTTCTTAGATGTCATTGTAAATTGAAATGCAATATGCTTCAATTTACAGTGGAGAAAAGGCGGATAATCCGCTGAATATGATTCGAAACAATGCCCTGAAAATCAGGATGATACACGTCTATTCTGAAATATCTGGTTTCTTGGTTTAAAGGTCAAATCCAGTGTTCTAGGATTTATGGGTTCCCAAATTGGAATCCTGTTGGTTCATGTCTTGTGATCAGATGAGATAAATTTCACTTGTAAATAGCAAACTATGCCTCTGCAGAAATGAAATAAGAAAGAGAACCCGTTGTGTTATTTCTCAGGCAGTTAAAATACTCCTGTCTGGTGTAGTGGTATTCTTTGGTCAACTGATTCGTTGGACAAGCCAGTTTATATTTAAACCGAATTCATTGAAATGAGTGGCTCGCATCCTCATAGGTACTGTTCTTGTAGTATTATTGGCTACTGATAATATTGGAGTATTTTCAAAAGAATTGGATTTTTAAACAGGAAAAACAAAAGTTATAAGTATTTAAAAAATAATAAAAATATAATAAATAAAAATCTTAATACAATTTATGAACAATTAACAACTTATTGGGAAAACAACTTTACTTAGGTGATATTATCACAAATTTATAGGAATATTATCGTGATATTATCATTTAATGTGATTTTATCCAGAATTTGCCGTTAAAATGGCAGTGGAGATAAATGTGTCATTAGTATTTTGTTGATGAAAATGTGGTAAATTAAATTATCACTGTTATTTGACATTGGTAGCTAGTAGGGGAGATAACTATTCATCCGTTAACATCCATGGGCTCCACATTAGGGTCCAAACTAACATCTTTCTCACATCTATCGCCGTTAATTGTATTAATATTCTTTTTGAATCTATTTCTAGTTAATCATATTGTGAGATTAAAAATGTATTTATAATTAATTTTATTTTGACTTTTAATCAATAGACTTTTGAAAATCATATAATTTTACATCAAATGGGCTTTACTTGTCACGACCGGCCCTTCCAGGGCCCTACTGACGTTGACAATTTTTTTTTTCTTAACATTGAGCCTCTAACCATCACGGAAATCATAACTAATCATAGACTTAACATTTCATATGATGAAAAGTTTGGACATTGCATTTGGCAGCCTCGGATCCAGCCATAACAAGGCTGGTAGAGTTCACATGCAGACGGAGGGGTCACAAATGGTCCCACTTAAAACCCAAATCCTCAACAAAACCCACCAGTCGCTACAGTATGCGAACATACTACTAACCAACATGTAGTTTATAACTTCGACCTCTTATTTTAAGTCCAAGTAGAAAATATCACACATATTCTACCTAACATTTATCATAAACCAATCCCATCAGAGGTACACATGAGAAAACACAGTAGTTTTATTACATATCTATTGTGCCTCAGAATGGGCACATTACACGGTTGTTCATGCAAATAGTAGATAAAAAAGACAGAAAATTCCCAACAATGGGGAATGGGATAAAGAGCCTCTGCCCTTACTGCAGTTGAAGGTCTTCCTGTTGTTCATCATCTGGGTTTCCTGTTTCAGTAAGGGATATGAGATAACACAGCCCAGTGAAGAGAAAACAACAGATAATCAAACATATTATCAAATCATAAACATGTTATCAGACAACAGTTTAATCACTCAAAAATCATGTAATTTTTCTATGAGAACAACATCAACATCGTTATCTAGAATGCATGCTCTTTCTTTCTCAAAAAAAAATAATAGCCCCGCCAAATGACGTCTCATGCTCTCCCCCAGCCACGAAGATACGTGTTTACACTGCCGGCAAATTCATGCTCAGTGCTTCACTTCCATATATACACCTCGTACTGATGCCCTCCACTTACCCAATACTTCATACAACAGGGTGAGGTAATTTGATATGCACAGTACACCTGTCAAATGCAAATCAAGTATGAATTAAAACATTTTTCAATCCAAATTAACTCTCATATGATCATAATAAATTCTCTCTCAGCTAACATGCATTCTTAAGCCCTTCTACATAGAATCATACACAAATTAGCAGTTTGTATGATATCACTTTTTCGTTATGAGATACTTCCTAATTATGAATTCAATATAATAAGATCCATTAAACCACTATGTGATGTATACCGTAGTTTTAATTATTTTTAAGCCTCTTCTAAATGTTTAGATTTTTAAAAGAAACCATCAAATTGGTTTAAAGAAAGACCTGGGAATGGGTCGGGTCGGGTTCAAGTTGGGTCTATTAGGGTTTGGATCTTGACAAACAGGTCAACCTGTTCAGGTTTGTCTGCGGTCCGGTTCGGTTCGGATCAGATTTACCCTTTTACCCAGCTAAGGAGACTTTTTCTAGCAAGACACGTATCAAGACTACCCATTAAATGGGTGTATAGCTCTTATAGTTGCATGTGTGTGGCAATAATTGGGTCACTTGGGTGTACTTATTTATTTTCATGTTCGAGTCAAGTCTACTCATTTATAAACTGGTTTGGATTGGTTTGGATCATCTATTAAATGGGTCGGGCGGTTTGGGTCATTTATCAAAATGCGTCGGTTCAGGTCAAGTCAAGTTAGGTCAAATTTTGCCAAATCTATCTAAAATACTCACATGGAATAGTGCAAAATTAAATGCAAGATACAATTGCCATTTTTAGATAGAACGAAAGCACTATCTAGCTTAGTTGGTCTAAGCTTCAAAGAGTCCACTGGAGGTCTTGGATTTTACACCTCTTGAACTTACCTTATACATGAGACTTCTGAATAACCCCTCAGCCATAACTTATTAGATCAATTATAGTTTTATCTTTCACATCTTAATTTTGAGAGTTCAAAAAATATAGCTTCAATAGTCCAATCAATGTAATATTTTTAATTTTATATAATGTTTAGGTCTCTTTAAGTGGATCCTTTAAATTAAATTGTTCCAAAGTGGGTCTCATCTTAAAATACGTATTGACCGATATTATCACTTTCTAAACTGACGGTATGTATCGGCAAATACGTATTGTTGCAGTTTCAAGATGATAATATTAGTAGTATCACCCACATTATCGATTGATACTGTATATTATCTGCCTATGCTGTTTTTTTTAATTAAAAAAAAAATTTGATTGATTTTTGAGTCGAATCTTAAAATGGATATGATTTTAAAAAGGTTTAGAAATAAATTATTCAATTTTTGAGTTGTTTTGAGTTATTTTCATCAATTTTGAATATTTTGAGTTTTTTCATCAATTTTTTAAAATTTTGGCTCTAAGATAATTTAAAATAGGGTTTTTTTTTTGTGAAAATAGTTTAAGGAAATAATATTAAGTGGTTATGGAATTTAATGAGATGTGTTAAAATTCATAAAAGTTAGGTTTTCTTAGATACTTTTCATTTTTAAGTTTCTCGTGGAAAACTGAATGAAATGATATACAAATTTTTCTATAATTAAATAAAGAGTTATTAATGTGATTGATATAGTTGTTAAGGTGTTTGTGTAATTTTTTCTACGAAACTCAAGAATTTCTACAATAAAAAAATTTATGAATTGTAATAAAAGATAGATATCACTTAGGGATACTTGAGATAATTAATTTCATATTAAGTGTCTCCTTACATTGATTTCCTATTTTATTAGACATTTTTTTAAAGATACGATAGTTTTTAAATTTTTAGAACATATTTTATTTATATCAAAATTTCAGTTTTTAAGGGTCTAAAACTCCATAAAAATAACCGTTATTTAAATAAAAAATATCTCAACTTTAGTTTCCCATTTTTCCTAATTTTTCTTATTTTTTCAACAAGAAAAAGCAAAAAAAAAAAGGAAAGAGAGGGAGAGATGCCCCTATAGGTGACGTTATCAGCAAAACATATCTGGCCTCCTTTTATTAGATCCCTCTATTGAATGCATATTAAAATTACAATGTTGTCCTTATATTCTATTTATAATGTTGCTTGAAAAAATTATTTATGGTAAAAAAAAATTCTTCCAAATGTCAGTACAAATCGATTTAGCTAAAGACAGCTTTGACTCGATCTGGTACCCTTTCTCTTTCAAATATTTCAAAGGATATACTTTCTTTCTAACCATAATTTTAAAAGGGTAACTATATATGGGTATTTTCTTTTAGAAGACGTGGAGTTTCAAATTTTTATATAAAATTATCGTTTTGCCCTCCATTTACACCACCCTTCAAACGTTGACATTGAGAAAGGACCAAACAGTTTTTAGAGCGTTTGAAGGCTAAACGTTCTTATCATCTTCTTCCTTCCAATCAAACTCAAATCTCTTCCATCGCCTCTACACTATACAGATTCACCCTCTTTCGCCATACCCACCATCCCATTCACCAAGAACATCCAATCGACCAGCTGCCCTTCAAATCTCCATTAACTCTTTCTTCCCTTGCCAAATGTCCATCCCTGCTACCCCTCTGAACCCTTCTCCTTTTACCTTCATCTCTCCTTCATTATTACACTCGCCCAACCAGCCACACCCATCGTCCCTGCATTACCTGTAAGCCATACAGCCCATTATCACTTGACCCCATACCTTTTCCACTCAACCCCCTTCAGATTCCAACCAAACAACCGGCGTCCCTACACGCCCATTCAATCCATCACACTGTTCACGCCCCAAGCAGTATTCCATGTTGTTTGATGAGGCCTTACCCATTCTGATTGAACCCATCAAACCAGTTACCCATTATCAGTTCCCTTTAATCCCAGATCTATTGATCTGTGCCCTGAACAGTTACCGTTGTTCGTCTGTTTTCTACAGCATCCGGTGATGATCTCGTTATCCTCTAATTTAATTAAAATAAAGGGTCTAAGGTTAAATGAATGAGTGGGCTGAGAATGGGTAAGGCCTGAACTGAACGAACAACAGGGAATACTGTTTGGAGAGTGAACAATGTGATGGATTTAATGGGCGTGTAGGGCGGTGGCAAGGGAAGAAAGAGTAAATGGAGATTTGAAGGGCAGCTGGTAGATTGGATGTTTTGGGTGAATGGGATGGTGGGTATGGCGAAAGAGGCGAATCTGTATAGTGCAGACGCGATGGAAGAGATTTGGGGATGGTCGGAGGGAAGAAGATGATAAGAGCGTTCGAAAGAGTGCAGGAGCATTCAAAAGCTCTAAAAAACCATCGAGCCTTCCTTTTCCAATTCGAAGGTTCAAACAAGGGGTTATAGATATCGGCCGATACGAAACGAATCGGCCGATATCATACAGGTTTTAAGTACTATATAATTTCGGCCAACAAGTATTATATCGGCTGTACAACCTTCATATGGGTCGATATGGCCGATATATCGCGTATATATATCGGTCCAAATCGACTGATATGATTAATATCGGTATTTAATAAAAAAAAAAAATCAAAATGGTGATGGACTCGGGTCAAAATATCAGCCGATATCCAAAATATAGGCCAATATCAGCCGATATTTATATTTTCAATTTTTTTAAAAAAAAAATTAGTTTCTTTTTAGGCTTTTTTATATTTTTTAATTCAGAAAAAATAAATTAATAAAATAATACCGATATTTAAAAAAAAAAAAAAAAAAAAGAGGAGAGAATCATATTGGCCTAATTATCGGCCAAGCCATTTTTTGCACCCCTGGACTTCAAACGATGGTCTAAGTGAAAGAGAAAAATGATAATTTCACAAAGAATCTTAAAATCCAAGTAAAGAAAAAATTGTGTCTAAATGGCCACCCTTTTAAAAAAGGGGTTCTTCAATTTAATAATTGAATTTTGGATGTGAAAGACGTGTATTGCTCAAAATGAGGCCACTCTTTTCATACTGTAGACCCATTCTCGTGGCCTCTGTCTGACCCTACATATATCTTTTATATATTATAGAAAATGGGTAATTTTTTAAGTCTAAGAACCCAGCAAACCAATGTTGTTGATAAGAAATCTGCAGGCTGGATTAGTTGCTGGTGATTCATCTACTTAAATTAGGCCCTTTGGCAGACATGACAGGCATTTGACTCGGGTTTTTAAACGAGATTATTTTTCGACCGTTTTCTATAAACAATTTATCAAAATTCATCTACTCTAGATTTTATGAATGCCGAGACTGATTTTAAGTGAAAATGTGATAGTTTTAATCTTCAAAAATCATACAACATAATTAAAAGAGGTCATTTTTTTCCTTCTAAAATCCCATTTTTAGAGCTCATTACTAACCCATTTTACTTCTAATCTTATCTAGAGTTGTTAAAATTGAGAAAATGAAAGTTTCGATACTTTCCGCACAAATTTTGGCTGAGATTTGACTTTCGTTGAAAACCCACGAAAAACCTCTTAAAAAACGTTACAGAAGGAAAAGAAATTGATAGAAGAAGAAACGGAAGGCACAAGGATTTGGCAAAACTGCTCTCCATTTTGGAGTGACAAGTGCGCCGATTTTTGAAAAAAAAAAAAATTAAACTATCTGCATGACAGGTGTAAACGGTAAAATGAAAAATCTACTGATTTTCGTATTTAATTACAAGAAAATTCCGTGTGAGAACCAATTTACAATTGATAATTTCTCCGATTGAGGATGGATCAATGGGAAAACACACGAGCTTCGTTATTTTAATGATGCTTCCAGCTGTCTGATAAGCAATGGAAGATTTCCATCTTACCCTCCTACATACTAAGCAAGTCCGAAACAATTCCTCTTTAAGCATTCAATTTGAAAATTAACACAATACGAAGGTTCTTATTTGAACTACAATGAGTACTTGTGTACTCCTTTATTTGTTTATTGTTTTAATTTAACATAATTATTTTATGCAAAAATATTTATAACTCAATTAATTAATTTATATTTGTAATTCCCTAAATTTTGAATATTTAAATCATTTTCAATTTTTAAACTAAAAATTATTAAAGCACAGACACTATTTATCTAATACAATTATTTTTATAAATCCCATATTCAAAAATAAGCTTTTGCAATCCCATATAGAGACAAACAACAATATGTACTAATAGTTACATAGATTCATGAAGTCCAACATTTCTTGACTCAAGACTAATAACTTCCAACTAATATCTTGTTCTTTTTGGCCATTTCAAGCCTCAATTTTTTATATTGAAAAATTAAATAAATTTTTTCAAGTTGATTTGACTCGATATAATTTTAACTTGAATTAACGAGTTTTTTTGAGTTTTTAAATTATGATATCAATTAAAATTATTTAATGAAGATGTTAGGAACGAAAATTGAGATCTTTCAATGAGCATAAAACACATTTACCAAGGCTTATTTTAAAAGAATTTTAAAATGATAAATTTATTAAATTTTAAAAGAAACTATTTAATTGCATATAGAGAATTGTTTCATTGTGATCCATGTAGTCAATTTTTTTGTGGTCTCATTTTGGATCACAAGGATGAGTTTCGTCGCTAAGATCCTTCTTGTATTGAAGTTTATCGAAAATTAACTAAATAAACTATATAAGTATTCTTCAAAAGTCACAAAAATTTAATAGTTTATAAAATTTAAGGTTAAAAATATCTTAAAATTAATTCAAATAAAGTATGAATTTTATTCATAAATATCGATAACTATAAAAAATAAAAAATTGCCAAATAAATACTTTAAAAAAACACGTCAACTTCCTACAAAATTAGTTCTCTTTTTTACAATTTATTTCACAATAGATAGACGCATTGATGGCTAAATTGTGAGTAACATGATGTCATTACAGTAAATAATGTAAAAATAACGGTCATTTTGCATGACAAATTTTCTCACATAAAATGGAAAAAAAAATTGTGAAGTTGATAAAAAGTCTTAAATTGTCTGGACTGGAAAACAAATGACTCTATATAATACGTGAAACACCTTCCTCTCAAAGACTAGATCTTGAGAGTGAATTTTATCTCAAAAATGTTAATTGTTAACGTCCTTAGACTGAAAAATCAATAACTCTATATGACATTTGAAGCACCTTCCTCTTATTCGTTAGCTTTTGAGAGTGAATTGTACTTCAAAAATATTAAAATACTAGTTTTCTTTAAAATACCATCAATGTCAAAGTTCAAAATATGTAAATGGAAGAAAAATAAAGTAATTTTCCTCCTATCACTTGGAAAATTTTAGCACATGATGACAACAAGAAAGAGATAGTTCGATCTATTTAGATGAGGTTCACTAAATAAAATAGCGATGAGTACAGTAAAGTTAGAAAGATTGCTATTTTAATATCTATTTCACTAAAAAAATTATAATTAGATAAAAATATATATTTTTAAAGATTATAACATTTAGAAATAAAATAAAATAAAATAAAAGAATTTGAGTGGTCAAATCTTGAGGTGCTTAGAAGTATACTTAATTGCTTCAATTAAAATAATTTTCAATAGATCATATATTCAAGTAAAATTTTTCAATAGACACACCACCATTTCATTATGGGAGCCTTCATCTAAAAGCGGACCTAGTTGCAAGCGTGGATAAAAAATGCATATGACTGTAATATACTGGGAAAGTCCGAAAGGAGGTGACGCACGGGTGATAGAGGGTGTACCATCGGTCTGTAACGATCAATACATTACGTTGCATTGATACAGGCATATCGGTGCAATGATTTTTTTTTCCCAAATTTCAAGTTTAACTTCTATTGATAATTTTTGTACCTGTTGTAGGGAACTATTGGAACGTGATTTCTTCTTATATCAAGCTAGACTTATAGTTTTAACTTGTTTGTTTTTTTTCATTAAAAATATCTATACCAGACATAAATAAATCCTGTCCAAAACTTAAAATATTAACTAAAATTTGTCGGTCTGAGTCTGAGTCAAAATACCCAATTTTCAAAAATTCGATCGAAAGTTTTCTATTTTTTTTTTTTTTTTGAATTTACGTGTGGAAAATCGAAGGGACTGAAACTTTTCTCAAAATGAAATTTATATATAAGCCCACAGCTCAAATATGGCAAGAAATTCATCAGTACTTAAAAACTTTTACTGTACAGACTGATTAATACTAGTTTAACCATAATTGCACATAATCTAATTAAATCATCCTCATAACTAATTAGTGTTAAGAAACCAGTTAAACTGGTGAAAAACAAAAAACGTTTGATCTGTCTATGATATATTTGATCCCTCCAAGATTTCATTTTTGGGATATTTTAAAAGAAGTCCCAATGTTTTGCCTAATTTGAAATAAGTGCCACTATATTCTTAACTTTAAAAAGGGCTCCTTTAACCTAAAGATTCCCTTTAATTTCATATATTTGGATAGGATAAAAACCCATCTCATAATATTGTTAGTCCAAATAGGAAACCCTATTAGTCCTATCTCGAGTGGATCATAATCTTTTATCTTTGTTTAATACAAAAGAGACGAACTTATGCTTCAGCATTCATTTAATTTATGATGAAGTATTATTATGAAAAATTAAAAGCAGTTTAAATTTATAAAAATTTGGATAGAATAAGAGAAAGGTCACCCATCCTAATACCGGCATTTTTTTGTTATGAGACATGGGATAAAGTGAAATTCTCACTTTACCTCTGGGCTTCCGTACGCAAATCTTAAGTAAAGCACAGCGGTGCACCTATGCGGTGAACCGAGCGATGCACCTATAATTTTGAATGATGTACCTTTAATTATGAACGATGAACGTATAATTATGAGTGGTGCACCAATCATTCCGAAATTAACTATAACTTTAGCGTGCAAAACTCATCCACAGTGGTGCACCTATGTGGTGAACCAAGCAGTGCACTTATAATTATGAGCGGTGCACCTATAATTTCGTTTTTTAAAGGGATTAGGAATGGTGAAGGGTAATAGACTTTTCTTACAAAAATTTTAAAATCCGTGTCTCCTAAAAGAAAAATCTTGTGTTAGGATGGGCGGCCTAAGAGAACAAGATTTTAAGATTAGATTTGATAAGTTAGATTGATTTATCTCACTTTTGTTCTATCAATAATAAAAAATAATGTAAAATTCATATAATAGGTAGGCTAAAATAGGAAAGTGAATTTTATACTAAAAATAGAGAAAAATTCACACATAAAATTATAAAAAATGGGTATAATAGAAATAGATAATTTAACACTATACTTAGTTAGTCAGATTGTTCTATCACACTTTTATCTATCAATAATTTAAAAAAAAAATTATGTAAAACTCTATAAAAATAAAATGATAATTTGGTTAGTTGGAAGGATTTAATAAGTCTACACTGAAAATAGAAATTGGTTAAAATTAAACCTATCAAACCTTGATCTGTTGTTCTTGAACATGTATTTCACTCTTCTTAAATACATATAGCTCCAACATCTGATTATCCTAATTCTTAGACACATTTTCTATTTTAAGCAAATAAGATGACAGGGAGTATCATTTTCATCATCTCAAAACTAATAATTGAAATGTTGGAAGCTTCAAATTTAAGATACATAGAAAATTTTGGACTCATAACAGATCAATAATTTGCAGTTGACAATTTAGTCATTTTATGCATTGGGGCTTCATTTTAAATTTCTTTTAAATAATCTTAGCCTAATTTCAGCACGCACAAATTACCATTAATTTCAATATTTTCATAAAAGCCCAATCTATTGATTACCATCTGTTCAAAATCTAACAAATTTCGAACAAATTTCGGCCATATTTAGGATATCAGCGGAAATTTGAAAAAAGATACCGTTATATATATATATATATATATTTATATTTTGAAGTCCAGAGTATCCAAGCTTCTTAGAGCACCAAACTAAGTTCTTAGTGCATCTGCAAACCTCTCTATCTATATACACTGGGTAAAACTAAGGGGAGTGTCCCTTATATATTGAGATTGAGATTTGAATCCAGAATCTCTCACAGCTTATTAGAGTTTTTAACCATCAAACGAACCCTCACGAGTTCGTTGAATTATATTTCTAACCTAAAAGGTAAGTAGAAATGTTGAAATTATTTGTGTCTATCCATACCTATTCTTTAATAGAATAGAAAAATAAATATGAAGGCACGAGAGACTCTCCCTTCATGGATAATAAGAGCCATTGAATTCATATAAAAATGATTTTTTTAAAAAAAGAAAAAAAAGTAAAAGCAAATGAAACTACACAATATAAATTGCTCAAAGGTATGGTCTGTTGGTATCGAACCACTGAAATTCCATTAGGACGTACCCAAAGCATTTTTTTCCTTTATTCTTTGTCACATGAGATAATTTAAATGGCTAAAAGACTTAGAGAGAGATTAAAAAGAGGAAAAGAAAGCTTGTTGGCATGTTCCTTTAAGAATAATACACATGAAAGGTGGTGGAAACTTTGCAATTACTTTAATCCCATCAGCATCCATTTAGAGAGAAATAAAGCATTACCAACCCATAATCCAGTACCTCTATAGTGGAGATGATGATGATAAACCAAGTAAAAAGTAAGCTAAAATCTATACATTTAGTATATAAATATTCTTAATATATGGAAAATTGAGAATTACAATTAGAGAAAGAAAGCATCTGATGATAAAAAAAAGATCACTCTCAAAAAAAAAAGATAATACTAATTTCAATAAAATAGTTTTGACAGTTAGATCCAATAAATCTGTCGGTGATCCGATCGAGACTTGATTGGACAAAATTGAGAAATTGACCCTCTAAATCCACGATGGACCGATGAAAGATAGCGATAGCCACGAATGTGGAATTCCAATTCAGTGAACATGTGCAGGGGAAAAGCATCACCTTCTATCTTTAGGATCCAAAATCTATCTTTTTCCGTCATCGTGAGCATTAGTGGTTTAAACTTTAAAGAGCCCTACTCTTCAATTGACAGTCCCCACCATTTATAGAAAATACATCACTAGAATTAAGACTAAAAAATAAATTTTGGTGGGTTAACATCTTCTCACCTTGATTGCCTTTGGGGCTTTGGGGCATTCCAATTAAAAATTAGCTCATCAAATTAATGTCTAGGTTACATCAGGGTAGAAATATCGGTATCAACTGATATATTTTTCTCTTTTGTTTTTTTTTACAAAAATCAACGATATTGGCGATATATATCGAATATCAGCTGATATTTACGACACAATATCGGCTAATACATATCGTATCGGCCGATATATAAAGGTTTTAAAATCTGATATATATAGGCGAGCCATACAGACACCTAGAAAATCTGCCTCTACACACCCATTTTTGAATTTTTTGATGAAGTTACCATTTTACCCCCACGTATGAATTCATTCGAACAAATTTTCAGTTCATTCTCAGTTCGTTCGAATTAATGTACTAATTCGAACGAACACCTTAGTGTGATTTTCTTTCTTTCGAAAGAGTGTTCATTCGTTTTAATGAACATATATATATGTTAATTCTTCACAAAATTTGACTCATTCATTTCGATGAACACTCATCCGAATAATTGAAACTATATTGATTTGTTCATTCGAATGAGTACATTCATCCGAACAAACTAAAAATGAAATGACAGTTCGTTCGAATGAATAAAACACGGAGGGGTAGAATGATAATTTCACTCTATTTTTTTGAAATCGGGTGTATAGAGAAAGAAAAATCAAGTATCTATATGAAGTGCCTATATATATTGGCCGATACGATACGTATCAGTACCGATATTTATGCCTCTGGTCACATAATTGACTAATTGGTCCTCCGTAAACATTAGATGATATACCTCCAAAAGGCTTATCCTATCATATAGAAAATGTGACTCATCCTTCCACTTGAAAAATGTTTTGGATGATGAATAGTTATGAAATCGTGTGAGGAGAATACAATAAAATAAATCTCATCAAATCATTGATAATTTGAAGATGTCTTTGGATGAGAAGAAAGTTTTCTAAGAGATTTTCTTTGATTGAAGATTTAAAAAAAAAAAGGAGAATCTCTGGTTTAGAGATTCTCTTTTATTTTATTTGGCACTTAGTAATAGAAAGGCGAGACGAGAACATAAAGAAAGAAATGGACAAGGAAAGATGAGGGGAGACCAAGGCTTCTCCTCTCTATTAAGAGAAACTGATTTTATCTTAGAAAACGGATTTTTAGTGAAAATTTCTCAAAAATAAGGATTTTAGTTGAAAGCATCACAAAACTCTGATTTTAGGTCACAACATCTCTATGAGGTTGTGGATCTGTGACTTGTCTGTGAGATTTTGGATCCACAACTTGTCTCACATATCCACGACACATTTAATTTGCAACCATTGAACACCAATTTCTGTTTTTATTATGTCATTTGAAAACTTTTTATTCAAGTAATGATGATCTGTGCACGATGAGTTTTCATCATAGTGCAGTACTTTTAAAAAGAAAATATTATTTTGTCATTAATTTTCTTCTTCTCTCTCTTCTATCTTTCAAAAAGAGAGGGTAAAATGGTCTTTTACTTTTAAAGGTGGTACACTGTGATAAAAATTCATAGTGCACAGATCATTAACCTTCCTATTCCATTCGATTTTTTTTCTCATTCCAACCTCTTCACTCTTAATTGTGTGATTTTTTTTTCACAAATTCCATAAAGAAGATATTTGAGTATTTAGTATTTTCTTTCTTCTTCAATGTCACTTTCTCTATTTTATTCAATTGTTTACTTTATTTTCATAGATTTTTTTCTTTAGGTTATTTTATTTCTTTAATTTTAGACATAAACAATTGAATAAAATATAGAAAATGATAACAAAGAAGAAAGAAAGTACCGAATACTCGAATCTCTTCTTTATAGGCCTTTTGGTAGAGGTTTTACACAATTAAGAGTGAAAAGGGTGAAAATGAGAGAGAATAACGAGGAAAGGATGAATAAATGTTGAAAGGAGGTAACAAGAATAGAAAGTGACATTTTAATGTTTAAACTATAATTTTTCATACGTAAATTTAAAAAAAAATTTAAATTAAATACATTGTAGATTAGGAAGACAAGTTGTAGATCCAAAACCTCAAAAATGTGTTTAAGATTCACAACTTTGCAAACAAGTTGAGGATCACAACGAACGACATTTTCATCTGAAGTCAGGTTGACATGTACATACGAAGCACTATGAGTTAAAATCAAAATTTTCAACACTTTAAAAAAAAAATCCTAATTTTTGAGGAATTTTTACATAAAAACTCAAGAAAAGAGAGAAATTGGAACTCACTTTTTTCCTCTTTAATAAACTAAAAAACGGACAAAAGAAAAAAAATTCCCCTTCATTAGTTAATTCTCTTACTTTTGTACAACATGTTTTAATATTTAAATCATTAACAGAAAAACTTATGAATATTTAATCTGACAACAAGAATCAATTGAATGAGTGACAGGAGGAAGTCATTTAAACTTAGCAGTAAGCAATAAAACCAGTGAGAGTTTATATTGATCATAAATTCAAAAATGAATCCTATTTATGGGGTTTATAATTGACTGATTTCCTGTCATTAGTGTTTTATAGTTGCGGGAAAGATAATGAGTATAGTTTAACTGGTTGCCTCCTGTCTTAGGAAGCAGGAGGTTGCTGGTTCAAGCCCCCATGTCCAATCTTGTATGTCCTAAGGGTAGTGTGCTCACCCGTGGGAATTTTACGTAGGGTATCCTGCACGTAAATTCAAAAAAAAAAAATGTATATTCTAAAATAAGTATAGGATTTCACATGAAAAGCGACCACTAAAATGCCCAGCACTTGTAGTATAGGGGCATTATCAAACATACATCTACATGTGAAATTAGTCTCACGTCTAATATAGGATAGGGATATCCATGTTAGTCAAAAAGAAAATTAGACAGATCCACTAATCACATGACTTCAGAGGTGATTTTTACACGACTGGTAGAGGTGAAACTCGGGTCGAATTTGCACACATAAAAGTTTATAGATAGACGAGTGTTTTTCATGTTGAACTAATGGTAAATAAGCCATATCTTATTTTGAAAAAAAGACGTGTATTATGAACCTTTTTTTTAAGTTGATAAAAAATTATCAATAAAATGGTAGTCCCTTGCTCTTCCTAATCAGTGTTTAAAAATCAAGTTGAATCAAACCAAACCATTTAGTTAAATTTAGTTGGTCCTGAATTAGTCTCTTGGACAGTCAGATTCTTAAGGGATTCAATTTTTCAAAAAAAAATTATTATGATTTTTATTTATTTCATTTCTTCTTTACTTCTCTTTCATTGAAAATCTATTTTTCATTGCTTGTTATTATAGTATCATGATTGTACTACTCCATCTGTCCCAAATTAGTTGTCTTATATGGATTTTAGAACTGTCTTAAAATATTTGTCTCATTTATGTTGGAGTAGTATAAAGTGTGTTGAAAATGGATCAAATCACATGGAGTGTTAGCTTTATATAGAGAGTTCCTTAAAAAAATACAAATCTTTTAAATGAGACAACTAAAATGGGACGAAGAGAGTATAATTTTTAATTTTTTATATTATGGTCCCCATTGTAATGTTTTTTGACGAAGACAAGGAAGATAACTTGTTGACAATTTAAAAGTAGGGGTGAAACTCATGTAGGGTTTTGACCCGAACCCACATGACCCGACCCAGAAATCATGCAGGTCGGGTCAGTGGGTCGGGTCAGGTTGAGAAATCAGAAATCCGCATTGAATTCGGGTCGGGTTGGATTGAGAAATTTTTAAGTTAACCCGACCAGGTAAAAAGTAGGCTAAAGTATGTTCAAAATGCGGGTCGGGTTGGGTTGAGAGATTCTTAAGTTAATTCGACCCGGTAAAAAGTAGGTTAAAGTAGGTTCAAAATGCGGGTCGGGTTAGGTTTCAGGTTGAATCGGGTTATAATTCGGGTCGGGTCAAGATGTTCAGGTCAAAAATTCGACTCGAGTCAGATTGGGTTCCATATTTTAGTAACTCAGGCTGGGTTGAGTTTTAAAAAACCCAACCCGACTTGGGCCCTATTTCAGCCCTATTTAAAAGGAACCATTTGGCCACAATGAGCTTCGTATTAAAAAGTTTGATGGGATTTGAGGTACGGTGAGTTGCTCATGATGATATAGATGAGTTGAATGGACAAAAATAGTTTATTAAATCTTAATTCAATAAATTATATTAAAATTAGAAGTTATTTTATATTTAAAAAGTTATCAATTTTGGACATATTTAGTGAGTTGTTAATTTGTATTTTTGTCAATTTTCTTTTGAGTCAAGTTACGATGTTAAAATAGAGACTATTTAAAACTGTAACCACTTAAACAAGTTAAGTTTTGATAATAGTTTGAGTTATTTATATATATATATATATAGAGAGAGAGGGGGAAAAGAATATTGAAGTATATCATTCTCTATCTATTTGTCTTTTTGTCTATGAACTTTTGGAAAAGAAAAAAAGCTTTTTCTCTTAATTTTTTAGTTTTGATGTATTATTATCAAAGTGATGATTAACTTTATGTTTTTTTATGACTCAAGGTGTCTACGCATTTCACCCGTACGAGACTTTACTCAGCTAATCCTTCGGAGTATAAGTACACCTCCCTAATCACATACCAATTTCAAATGATGAGAAATAACCTCATGAAAAGTGGTCTAAAGAAATTTGAGTGTGAATCAAACTCAAGAAAGATTTTTTCAATTGGCTCCTAGATTTTAAGAAGTTCTTCAACTTCATAAAAAAATTTAAAAGGAAGAAAGTAAAGTTAGTGGCTTAAACATGAAGGTAATGAATGCTTCGTCTTCTTGGTGTAAGAAAGTATAACTCTTTTACATGCATAATGCATTAAGGCAAAAGATCTATACAATTATACATGACAGTAAATGAAGCAGTTGATGCGAGTATTTTTGTCCATTGATGATGATTAAGTATTTTTTTCAACTTTACAAAGAATATCATTACGATAATAATTCAATTAAAGAATATATAGAAAAAATTGTCAGCTATACTATCAGAATAAGTTGGTTGGGAAATTAGTTTAACAACTAATTTTGCGAAGGTGGAAATTGCAGACGCAAGAGTAAAAAAAATCACAGCAAACCTTTGAGAAAGAATTCACTATTTCTTTTTCTTTTTTCTAAATAAGGGAGTATAAATTTTATTTCATTCTAAATGAGTAAATTATAACAAATTTTAAATTGCCTAATTGCTCACATGGCACTTTTCATATACATCTACCATAAAGAAAATGGACATAGGAGAATTTTTTTATGATGAAAAAGCTCAAGACTCAACTTCTCTGAGTATAAAGGCACTGTATCAAACTCTAGATGGATGCAGTCCTTAGGGTTGAAACTTGAGTTGGGTTTTGATCTTACCCCAGAAATTATGCGATCGAGTCGAGTTGAGAAGACAAAAACCTATATGGAATTCAGGTTGGGTTGGATTGAAGATTTTTCAAGTTATCCTGATCCGACCCGACCTGACCCGACTTGACTAAAATTGGTTCAAAATGAGGATCAGGTCAGAATTTTAATCAGGTTAGAATTCAGGTTGTGTCGGGTTGAGAATTTTGGGTAAACAACTCAGATCAAGTCGAGTTGAGTTCTATAAATATTGACTCGAATTGAATTAGATTTTAAAAAATTCGATCCGATTTCAGTCCTATTAATTCTCTTAAGCATCAAATGACTGCAGGACTTAAACCTGAGACATATGTGAGCGTCGGTTGAGCTATTTTAAATAAGTTAAATGGAGAAGTGAAATTAAGAAAGGAAATAGACAGAAGAAGACGTGGGACACGTCAAACTTATAATATCAAACTCATTGGTATATTTTTCAAGCTTTGGAAAACAACTTTTTAGAGGTTGAGAGGAACTTGGAATACATCCCTTTCTGGTTTTGTCTTCTCTTTTTTCTTTCTCCATGTTCCCCAAACAGGAAAAAAGCCCTCAAATTCCATCAACCAACGTGCGTGACAGCAAGCTTCAAAAATCCCCCAATCGTTTTATCCAAAACACTAATCATTTTTATCTCTTTGGAATCTCCCACCAATTAAATAGAATTCCCAAGATTTTCTTAAATTAACTTATCATTAAACGCTAATCGAGATTAAACAAATACCTCCTTTGCCAACCGACATGTCGTGTCGTGGAAGAGTTGACTCACTAAAGGGTTATAAACGAGTCAAGCTGAAATTCACTTGTATACAAAACTACAGATTATCAACATCTTTTTGGAAATTCCAACCAATGCATTTTGGTTAACTCTACTTAAAAGTGTCGGATTCATATTCAAATTTGAATATTTCAAAAATTAAAAATAATGGGATTCTCGTCTGTAAAAAGAAAATTAGATTAAATAAATAATCAAATTTTCATATGAAAAAGTACTCAAATCTTTTAAAGAACTCGCACAACATGTTATTAGTAGATGTTATTACACAAAACTTTAGAAACAATTTTAAGAAAAATATAAAAAATATATTGCTAAAGAAACTAAAAAAAATATTGGGCAAGTGATAAGCACATTCAATACAAATAGTAAAATCCAATTATATCACATATATATTATATTATATCCGTATATCAAATATAAATTAGAGTTTTATTTAAAACGTAATATATCTACTAACTATAAATATATATACTTTGTATTATAATCATCCGAGTTATCCAATTATTAGATTTAGAAATGGCTAAATCTAAATCCACATCTAAAAACAAGCGGATTTTAATTTCAAATTCAAACTTGAATCTAAAATTTACATATGAATCTATTTATTTTACGTCAGATGTTTTTGAGTTTCAAATTTTAGATATCTATTTACATCTCTAATTACAATATTTAAAATACATCTGTTTCAATATTGAAAGTTGATAGTTAACAGATACTATATTCTTATTATTATTTTTTCTAAAAAATAACGAAATCATTACATTTTTATCATACTCTATAGTGTACACCAAACTTTTAGTGTCATCTTAATTATGGTATCGTAAATTGATCTTTTGACACTAAACTTGTAGTGGGCCATCAAGTGCACATATTAAAATATTAAAATTAAAAATGATTTTTAGTCAATCAAATTAAGTATATTATATTAATATCTATTTCACTATTGATTTTAATGATTCTAAATTTAATGATTGAAAATATTTTTATTCTAAGTTCTAATTTTCTGATACCTTATGGGTAGATAGCTAGCCCACATTCACAAAATATACAACATTAAAAAAAAATTGTTACATTTTCCCATTTTCACCAATCTTTGTTAGACAATATGTTCTTAAAGTAACTTATACAAGAAGATCTAATCCCATCAAGTTTTCCACATAAATTTTCAGAACTTTGAGTTATGGCCCACCTGGTTTGGTGATCCACCATATCAACACTTTAATGGTTAACCTGGGCCCCACATAAATGGTGTTGGAAGAACACAAAATTTTCACCTAAAGTTTTAAAAATAAAATAAAATCCAATAATTCTATTTCAAGATTAAATCGAATTAATAAAGCACTTGGTTAGAAATCTTTTGTGCATGAAAAATGAAATAGTCTGTATTTATGTACAAACAAACACTAAAGAGAGAGAAAGAGGATATTAAAAACCATAAAAAAGGAGACAATTTGCCTTTTTCTCTTTTTCTTTCTTCTTTCCACAGAAAATAAAATAAAATAAAATATTTGTCTCTTTTTCTTGTTTATTTCCCTTTTCTGCAGTAACACAGGACTGCTACTTTGCGTGAGATCTCGACCGTCAAAATTCAAAATTCAAAAACAAATGGCATCAGATCTGGTCCGTTAAAACGACAGCCATCGATTCCTCTCTCTGGAACTTAAGCTGCTTCGCAATAAACTCCTCGATCGTTCGCCGAAACTCCTCGTTACTCATCTCGCCGGATTCCTCCCCCTTCCGCCCGACATCCGTCTCCGACCGCCGCAGCTGCCCCCTCTTCTCTGTCACTACCCCACCACCTGCACCCTCCGATAAGCTCCTCCTATACAAACCCCCTCTCTTCACGTCCGTATCCGTATCCGCATCCGTGCTCTCTACGCATACGTACTTGTCTTCGTATACGGTCTCCTCGTCCGTACGATTTTTCTGGACGCTTCTTTCGCTGTTTTTCAAAAACTCGTCGTAGAGATCGGGTGCAGAGGTGGGGTTTCCCGCGGGTCTTTGCCCGGAGAAATGGCCGGATTTGACAAATAGAGTGAGGACGATGGCGTTGCCAAAGAAGAAGACGAATCTGGGGCTGGCTAAAAGGATGAAGAGCTCTTGGAAAAAGTCACCAGAGACGTCGGCGGCGACAGGGAGGCAGGAGGAGAACCAGCCGAGGAGGAAAATAGCGACGCAGGCCTCCAGGAATCGGAAAAGGAAGGCCAGCTTTTGGATGCGACGGTATCGCCTCATTGCCATCCATTTGTCCGATTTAACGGTCTGGATTGAATCCATCTCCTAGAACGGACCGCGTAGAAGAACCAAATGCAAAATAATAATGGAAAAAAATAAAAAGATAATGGGTCTTTTTTTTCCTTCTTCTTTTTGGGTTTTCGCGATTTTGTTGAGGGAATCGGAAATGCTGGAAATTGTGGGGAATTAGACAGTCGAAAATGGGAAATGGCAGTGGAGGAATTATGGGTTTCTATTAGGAAGATTTCCCGCCTATGATTCGTTTGGAAAATGGAGGAAAACTAAGGAAAGCGAGGAAAGAAATCTCCCCCTTTTATTACTTTCTCCGTTACAAAGAGGAGAAATGCAAATGGAAAGAAATGAAAAGTCAGAAGAGAAAGGAAGTGAAGAGGCTTCAGAGGAGCAGAGGTTCTTTTATAGCCACTGCGGCCACTTTTTCTTCTGCTTTTTCCAGTAAAGAAGATGTGTTTACAGTATAGTTAGGCGAGCCGCAGGACCACCTATTCTGATGGGACTCTCTTTTTCCCTCTCCCTTCCATATTTTACAACTTTATTGTAATTTATTAAGCATTTTTAATAAATAAAAAAATTAAGGTAAATGAAGTCCAAACTTACATTGGGATTTCATGTGAACATTCTATTCAATTTGTCTTAGAATAAATAGTTAAAAATATTTAATTATATTTATTTTTGTATTTGACATATTCATAATTCCACTTTAATTTAGAAGAGCCAATTATTCCCATCCATTATCGTGTAAAAATAGAAAAAAAAAAAACTCATGAATAAGTTATAACATATTAAAAAAATTCATTTCAGATACTTAGCTACTTAAGTGTTCTGCAAGCATCATCAGTGGCGAAGGAGTGATAATATTTTTTGATTTTTAAAATTAAAATTAGTGGACATGAATACAATTTCAAGACAATTCAATCCATATTGTAAGTGGAATTTTAGGACTCTTATCTTTTTGAATTTATAATCATATATTTTTATTTATAGCAGCCACTTTTGGACTATTTATCACTTAGGGGAATTTGCAAAATTATTCTGATAGTAAAGAATTTTTTATATAACATGGATATCTCTATCCCATAATAGAGGTGAGGTACGAATATATGTAAATCTCCTAATCTACACACATCAGTAAATTTACGGAGAGTGGTACGTTGAAATTGAATATGAATTAAACTCAAAACTCGATTTCATGAAATGGACTTCTTAACCATGAGGCCAACCTCTTGGCATTTACTAAAAAATAATTCTATAACTGAGAAAATTTTGCATTGAAATAATTTCTCCAAATTAGAAAATTAGAATATACATTTGTTTTTATTTAAGTATTATTTTCTAATTTGGATATTGTGTGGGTGAAGGCATTAGAAGGGAAATTTGGTGAAGAGTTACGAGTGATTTTTTAATAATAATGGTCCGTAATAGCACTCAATTAATAGCTTTGCAAAGCAAATCGACAGTTTTCAATGGACCCCATTGTACGGCTTAGTATTAGGGCAGCCTGTATGGTTACCCAAAATATGGTTGGATAAGCCAATTATATAATTAAATAATATTTTTTTTAGATATGATTTACTATAATTTTTAACGAGCCTATAATGTTAACTAGGATTACTACTTTTTAATATTTTATTATTATTTTATATATATATATTTTTTAACAAATTTAAAAGAAAATAAATATAAATACATTACATATTTTTACATATTTTTTCACAAGTAATTAAATAAATTATCAAAACATACATATTTTTTGTTTCTCATATATTTTCTTTACAAATGTAAAGGAAAAGAAATTAAACAGTAATTTTTTTAAAAAATTTTAAAGTTACTTTTTAAGTACTGTATATTTTTAAAATTTCTCAAATTAAATATTTAGAGTAATTACGATAGCCTGATAAAAATACTTTAAAAATTAAAGGCCTTTTGACACTCCCAAATACTTAAAACACAGTGTTTTACAAATAAGGGTATCCCTTAGTTGTGTGGAAAATATATTTGGGAGTGTCAAAAAACCTTAAAGTTTTAAAGTATTTTTATCAGGCCATCGTAGTTAGTCCGGATATTCAATTTGATAAATTTTGGAAATACACAGTGATTAAAAAATAACTGTCTATGTTGTCGATATCTCCTTTAAAACTTTAAAATTATTTTTTAAGCACTGTGTATTTCCAAAATTTCTCAAATTGAATATCCGGACTAATTACGATAACCTGATAAAAATACTTTAAGACTTTAAGGTCTTTTGACACTCTCAAATATATTTTCCACACAGCTAAGGAATACCCTTATTTATAAAACACTATATTTTAAGCATTTAAAAGTGTCAAAAGACCTTAAATTCTTAAAGTATTTTTATCAGACTATCATAATTAGTTCGGATATTTAATTTGAAAAATTTTGAAAATACACAGTGCTTAAAAAATAACTTTAAAATTTAATTTTTGTTTCTCAATAGCTATAATTTTAATTTTTTGTAGAGAATAATTTTAATTTTTTGTTTCTCATAAAGGAAAAAAAATCAAAAGGTAAAGAGTTATTTTTTATTTTATGTATAAAAAATAAAATAATAAAGTAAAGAAAAAAATAATGATTTGCCTACTATACAAATTATACCCAAAAACAAAAAAAAATCCAAAATAACCAAATAAATAAATAAAAATAATTAAAAACTATATACAAGTTATATATATATATATATATATATATATATATATATATATATATATATATATATATATAAAAAAAAGAAGAGAAAAAAAATAGGAGAGAGAAGTTAATGAAATAACCGTAGCCAGTCATTTAACAAAAATTATTGTGGACCCATTTGTCACCACACCCAGACGGTTAAAACATGGTGGCTGTATGGCCAGCTTAGGACGGCCCACAAACATTAATCTGTTTGTGTCATTTATCCTAAAAATTTAGAATGGTTTAAGCACCGGAAATTCATTTAAAACATCGGTGTTTTATTGAATTTTTTATTTTTGTACTTTATTTTATCGCAATAATTTAAAAACAATTTTAAATATAGAACCAAAAGAAGAAGCTTTCATTTTATTGAAAGTTGGGGTTCCGTGTTAATAAAATCATTGGTGACCAATCAAAGGAACGTGGTTTAAACTTTAAAGCATTCATTTGTAATAGATTTGGCAAAAACCGGGCATTGTATTATAGTAGTCATTTTCGTTTTGTTTCGGCACGAGATTCAAATGAAACACCTTTTGAAATTTTTTGAGACAGTGATTTTCACACTACCATTTTTTCTGATGGTGCACCATTTTAAAAGAATTTTCAATTTTACCGTTACCATTCTCTCCTTTTTTTTCTTATTTTCAAAAGTAATGATAAAATTGAAATTTTATTTTTAAAAATACCCTATAAGAAAAAATTGGCGGTGCAAAAATTACTGCCCTTTTGGATCTCTGTTTTGATTCGTCTCAAAGTGTTTCAGTCCGATATATCGGCCGATATTTTTCTCTTTCTTCTTTGTTTTTTTAAATATCAGCCGATATTTTGATATCGGGCCGATATAATACGGCCGATATCAAAGCCGATATTGTGAATATCGGCCAATACGATACATATCGGCCGATATTCACATATCCAAAACCGATATATATCGGCCGATACGATACGTATCGGCCGATATTTAAACCCCTGGGACGAAATAGGTCTCTTTTGATAAACAAAATATACTATATTTCAATTTGACAAATATTCTTTTCTTCTTGTTATTAATTTAATCACTTATTCTTCTTAGTTCATTAGAAAATGTAAATTATTTTTCCAATTCCAATATTTTAACATAATCTACTATTTTATTATTTTTCTATTTCTAATTACTATTTTGTATTTTCCTGTATTTTTCTTATTTCATAATTTTAGAATAACTCAATATTTTATTTTTGATTTTTAATCATTATTTCTCAATTCCTAAGATTTCAGTTTTCTATTTTTTAATTCTTATATATTATTTTTTAAATTTTGAATTTCTTATAGCATCTTTTTCGAAATTAAATATCAACACGACCGAAACACCGAAATATTATGTTTCATAAGCAAACCGAAATGGCCTTACGAAACGGAACACAACTATGCATTGTATCCAATTATCCATATCAAATCCACATAAGTTTATGGTTAGATCTTTTTTTTTCGTGATTTTTTCTTTTCCTTCTTTTGAAATTTAAGATTTTCCTTTCTTTTTCTTTTTTATCATAATTTTTACATGTGATTATCAAAGAAGAAATAGGAGAATCTCTTGATGACAACATATTTGTTGGTTTCTTAAGAAAATGAATTTCAACTGGAAAATTTTCCTAAGAAAATGATTTGGCAGGATTTACTTTTAATCTAATTTTTTTCTTATATTTATTTGCCTCCAATCTATATGAGAAAAAAATTAGTTGATAAATGCTTGAATCCAATTGGGTTAACCCAATTAAAAAGTGAGATAATGTTTGGGTCAATGCATAGATTGGATCAACTCATTTAAGTTTATTCAGATTTAGCCAATTTATTTAATAAGTGAGTCAAGTTTTGCACAAGTCGAATTTAAGATACAAATCTACAACTTGGACAGGTCAGAAAAAAGTTTTGGATTTGTCGGAGCCTAGGCTCGAATTATAAATTAAGGGCTCAAGCCTAAGACTAAGTCCAAGTCAACCTTAGTTAAACCCAAGCCCATCCACAATTGTAATTTTTAGGACTCAAGTCTGAAATGAATAAGCAGATGACGTCGAAAATTCAGCTGATCCAAAATTTCAGCTTAATTTTCGTATCGGCCGAGAGTTTTTCTCTCTTTTCAAATTTTTTATTTTGGAAATCTCGGTGGTTTTTTTTTGAAAAAATTCATTTAAAAAAAATAAAAAGGCTTTTTTTTTAAAATAAAAAATATAAATATCAGTCGATATTTCAAATATTGGCGGATATCTAGGCCGATATTAATCCAATATGAGCAAATATCGGCTGGGCCCACAACTGATATATATATATATATATATATATATATATATATATATATATTAAAAAAAAGAGAAATTGGCCAAATTTTTTTTCCTGACGGATAAGTACAATATTGGTCAAGATTTATACCCATGATGCAGCTTAGGGATGCAAAGGGTCGGGGTTGGGCTGGATGGAAGCGGGCGGGGAGAGGCGGGACGAGGAGAGGCTAAAGTTGTCTCAAGCCTGAGCCTGATTATCAAGTGAACAGCCCAAGCAAAATTACCACGTGAAATGATCAGGGGTAAAAAAATCGGCCGGACCGATATCCCGGCCGATTTTTCATATCGGCCGAGATATCGGTTCGGCCGATATATCGGCCGAACTTTTTCTCTCTCCTCCCCGTTTTTTTTTTTTTTAAAAAAAATTCCAAAAAAATTACAGTAAATGCAGAAAATTATGAGCTTATTGAATATATAATTTTTTCATAAAATATCGGATATTTACATCTTCTAATATATTTTTGAAGTTACGATAGCGGGAAATTATATAAATAGTAATAAAATAGTTAAAATTACAAGGAAAAGGATATAAATGAGGAAAATTTGTAGAAATAATTTCATAATTTATTTTCTTAGTCAATGAGTTTTATTTTAAGTTATGAAATTATAGAAATAAAAATAAATAAATAATAAAATTATTGAAAATTACATAATAATGTAGAAAAATATTAGAAAATGAAAATAATGGGGTCCTAATTACTTGAACTGATAGTATACATTAAATAACAGCAAATAGAAAAAATATATCTATTATTTTATAGGTTTTACCATTTTCTAACATTTATATGTCATAGTCCATAAATAATATTGAAATAATTACAAAAAGAAAGAAAATAAAAGGAAAAAATTGCATCCCTATAAAAGAAGTTAGTATACATTAAATAACAGCAAATAAAAAAATTTCATGTATTATTTTATAGGTTTTACCATTTACTAGCATTTATATATCATAGTACATAGATAATAATGAAATAATTAAAATAATGAGTAAGTGAATGTAAAAAATATTGCTGTAAATTTTAACATGTTAGTAACAGTAACTAAGAGCAAATGAAAAATGTTGATCTATTATTTTATAGGTATTATCATTTTCTAACTTTTTTTTTTCATTTATGCTATTTTATGTTGAAATAGCTAACAAAAATGAAAAAATAAATGAAACAAAATAGTAACTAACAAAGTACACAAAAAATAACTTCAGATACATTAAGATGGAAAAAAATTATAATACCTATATAAAGCTTTTATTACTACATATCTTATTTAACTTCAAGCATTTTTTAACTTCTTTTATGTTATTTTTGGTTAAAAAAATTAAAATAAAATACAGATAAATCGAAATAAATTACAAAACTTACAAGATAATTAGATCTGTAAATGAAGAAACCTTTGAACGGTCTGGATCGTTCGGTTTCAAACAAATCCGGGTCGTTTAGAGTTTACTTAAATCAAGTAATGAAGAGTGCAATTTTTTTGAAAGATAAATAGTAAAATCTGGTTTTCTCTTTGACAATAAGGTGTGAAATTTGAGATGTAGGTGAATGGTATTTATAGGAAAAAATTGGACCGGGTCGATTTTTCAGATTTAAAAAAAAATAATAAAATATTCACGCTTGCCGGACCAGCCGAATCCTGCAGTCCGCTGTACACAGAGTGTGACGGTGAGAAATTGGTTGACAGGTGAGATCTCGCCCGAGATCTCGCCCGATATATCGGACATGAGATATCGTCCGATATATCGGAAAAATATCGCCGAACATGAGTTGGGCCCGGGCCCGATTTTTACTGTTTTCATGAGGGAAAAAACGGCTGATTCGGCCCAGATTCGGCCCAGATTCGGCCCAGATTTGGACCGATATATCGGTCATCTCGGCCGATATTTATTATGAAAAAAAAGCTTTTTTTAAAAAAAAAAATCAAAAAATCGAATTTTTAAAATTCGGCCGATATGATGACCGATAATTCGGTCAAAAATTCGGTCATATCGGCCGAATTTTTTTTTGTACGGCCGATATAATTCGGTGGTCGAAAAACCGAATTATATCGGCCGATACGCACAGTATCGGCCGATATTTTGACCCCTGGAAATGATAAGCTCAACTCGAGTTCACTAAGCCCGATTGGAAGCCGAGCCCAAATATGAGCCTCAAAGAAAGTAGTTATGTATGAATTATTTGGATAAAGAAACTAATTAAATTGTCTTTTCTATTAATTATGATATTTAACTATTCAAATAATCGTTAAGTAAAGTATATATTAGGTAATAAGTACAAATCATATATCCACTTTTCTCTTTTTATATTTTCGGTGGAATAATGAAAATCCAACTAAGATGGATTGAAAGATAGCGAACTATCTTACATGTATAATGTATTTCATTTCAAACTCAAATTAAAACGACATGGTTTTAGAGGTCAAATTAAAACGACGTAGTCGTTTTTTTTTAAAAAAAAAAAATGGTTCGACTGTTATTACTGAATCTCAGCTAATATCAGGACCGAGATCTCAGTGATATCGGCCGAGATTTAATTCGGTTCAATACTCGGACTGTGTGGGTTCTCTACCTGTGTATTGTGACAGAGTCGGAGATGTCTATGGTCTTAAGGGGGGTGGATTGTAATATCCACCCACCCAAAGTCCTACATTTGTTGTGAACTTGGCTGATGTGGGATTTAAAAGAGGGGGCAACCTTTTCCCTTTTGTGAGGCCTTTTCGGCCTGGCTTGGTGGGTTAGGCCCAGAAACAAAATCATACAGGTAGAAATGGGCTCAAACTGGACAATATCACACTCAGAAAATCGGACAGGATGTTACACTTACTGTATATTTGATCCAACACAATGAAATAAATGATAAAAATTACATCTACTATTTTTCTTCGACCTTCGGGTGTAGTACATAAATTAGACAATTAAAAATGTATAAAAACTATTCTTTTGCAATTGAACAATCCAAAACTCCACCTTACATCTTACAATCTGGTGGAGCCCTTGAATCCATCACATGTTTTGCCATGGAGTTTCTCCATCATCACAATTATTATCGTCAATATTATCACTAACGTTAAAACTTTATAACGTTAGATCTACGGGTACAAAAAACGGTATTAGCCGATACGATATATCGACCGATATTTTTCTCTTTCCTCCTCTTTTTTTTAAATATCGGCTGATATTTTGATATCAGCTGATATAATACGGCCGATATATCGGCCGATATGATGCTCTCTAAAATCAATATATATCAGCTGATACGATATGTATCGGCCGATATTTCGACCCCTGGTTAGATCAATTTTAGATTCTTATTTTTTCATTGGACTTTATGTTATGCTATATATTCAATAATTGTACTATTTATGACATTTTTTTAATAGATCTATCCTATACAAAATATTAATAACAACTATATTATGGCTATTAATCTTAACATGAACAAAATCTATTAGGAGACACGGGTTGGAGTGAAATTCTCATTTTACTCCTACCGATATACCGCTCATCAAGTACCGGTGTACCGATAACACGCCGCTCTGCATGTATATGTCTGCATATTGGAACATTGATAATTGATGAGCTGTACACCGCTAGGAGTAAAATAGGAATTTCACTCCATCTTATCTCTCCAAATAAATTTTGTCCGTATTACAATGAACATCTTTATATTATATGAGAAAAGGGTGATTATCTTTCATCCCCAATACCTGACGATCCATATTTCCTTGGAATTGGTTTTCCCATGTCCCTAAAGGTAAAAGCCTGGACAGATGAATGTGGCCCTTTTTTATCAGTGCCATTATTAGCTTAAAAAGGAAATTTGATTGATTACATTTGTCCAAGTGACTTGGTGAAAGGTGAAGTAGACATGTTGAGTTGAAGGATGGGACCCCAATTTGGATTTTGGGCTTCAACCACACAATCATGAGCTAACCCCATGTCCCCCATGCCAATAGAAAAAGTAATTTCCATGGAAAATAAAATTCCTTGGCTTAACCACCCAACCAGAAAGCAGAGAGTACATGTTGGTAGGTCTGGCCAAAATGGAGGAGAAAATCAATGATACTTTCCCTATAAGGCACACTCATAGCTGTCTCTCATCTCCTCTCACTACAATCACTAGAGGAAACTATTTGCATTCCATGACTATTGCCTATTGGGTGTAGGGCTTATGTTCAAACAAACAACTTTCTGTCTTTTCTTCTGTTATTTATCAATGCCTATGTGTGTGCTTCTAAGCTACTCTATCGACATAGATATTAGTCTTATATTTTATGATGATCATGAAATAAACTCTTCTCTGTGTAAATTATTGGGATAGACTATTGAAACGTAAGTGTTTTTTAATAATTGAGGGATGTTGAATAGGAACAATGTTGCTTTTCATTTTATTATATAGATATGTTCATCCCATTCAACGGATACACGAAATCACCTACAAATCGAGTGTATCAATAGGGTTGAAATTCAGATGGGTTGAGCTGGATTTTAATAAACGCAACTCAACTTATATAAAAAATTATTGAATCCAACCCGACCTGACTCGACTCGACCTAAATTGTTGACCCGAATTGCTCAATTCAAGCAGACGTGAATTGCTAACCTTACTCAACCTGAGTGTTTGCGCGAATTGTTGGCTCGACTCAACCCATGTGCTATATTAATTGTTTTTAGTAGGTTGGGTTGAGTCAAATGGGTCGGGTCGAATCAATTTTAAAAAAGCTTAATCTGACCTGACCTGACCCGAATTTAATTCATGTTTTCTTCAATTCAATCCGACCCTAATTTTAAAATGTAAAACCCAACCTATTTGATTTCTTGGGTCAGGTCATGTTAGTCGGATTAAAACCCGACCCAAGTTTCACCCCTATGTATCTTCAGTGGTAAGTTCGAAAGGAGTCGAATGTAAGATCTCTACTCTAATCTTAAAAGGTTAGTTTAACTAAACTACCCGTGCAAGTTAATTATAAAGAAAGCTATTGTTTTTACAATAAGGATTTTTTGTTCACATGATTTGAGAATGTGAATCGGAATATCTTTATAATAGCTTGAATGAAATTCAACTTTGGATGAAACAAATGTTCTATAGATAATTGCTTCTATTTAATTTTAAAAACTAGAGTGTTTTGGATATTTCTATCCAACCACTAAGTATCAATCTAATTTCATTTATTATGAAAAATGCCTTCACTTTTAATTGAACCATTTAAATGTGAATGTTATTAGCAGTGATTTCCTTACTCATGCCAAATCATTTCATTGAATAATTTAATTTCTAATGGCCACAATATAAGATAGTGTTCAACAAGGGTATAAACGAATGGTGAACATCACTTTGATTATAGACTTATAGTCATGTGTGGCCGGACCAACTCACAGAAATACCATTTGATTGAAGCAGATGAATGGGAGCAGGGGTAAAAATATCAGGATTGGATGATATCGGCCGATCTCTCCTCCTTTTTTTTTTTTGGAAATATCAGTTTTTTTTAAAAAAAAATTAATTTTTCTGAAATAAAAAATAAAAAAAGCCTTTTATAAAAAAATCTAGAAATCCAAATATCAACCGATATTTTGGCCTGTATTGGCCAAGATATTGCCCGAGCCGACACCGATTTTTTTTTTAATTGTCGATACGAATAGCGTTCGGCCGAGATTTCGTCCATTGAGTGGGAGTAGGAGTTTAACTTGGGCCACACATGACTTGAGCCCGAATGGGAAAGTTCAAAACTAAGATTCATAATCATTACATCACCATCATCATCTTTTTCTCATGTAGTGAAATTGAACTTTTGTAGTTCTTGCTTCTCATCTCAACTCTATCAAATTTTAGGACAAAAATAAGTTGATTTGAATTTGGATTGGGTTTGTTTTTAATTCTTAGAAAGCCCAGCCCAACACAAAAGCCCATGTGAATCTTGAGCCAACTTTATTATACAATATCATACTTTGGTAGCAATTTGGACAACAACAAATCTAATAAAAAGAAAACACTTTTTCTAGTTTACAAACCATCCCTTGACTGGATTTTTTTTTTTTTTTTTTTTTCCAAACTTTGGGCACTCTTGCCACTATATTAGACTATAGAAATCAAACATTTATTTTTTTTTTATTAAAAAAAAATAAAATATTGTCTCGTCACGAGAGAAAAGCCTTCTTATTTTCCTCATTAAATTTTTCTAGCTCCCCCGTAGAAATGTATTCTTCGGATGAATGGGAAAAGATCTCATATGCTCTTGGCAAAGAGCCATTTTCTATGAAAAAAGAGAGAATTTCTATACTCTTCACTTTTTATTGGAGGGAAAATGACAAACGGCCCCTTAGCCTAAAACCTCTATTTTCTTAAAGATTAATGTCCAATTTTAAAATTTAAATACTCTCTCCATCTCATTTTAATCATCTCATTTGAAACATTTGTACTTTTTAAAAAATTCTAGACTAGCACTCCATGTGATCATCGATTTTCAACACACTTTATGTTACTCCAATATGAATGTGACAAGTATTTTAGGACAATTCAAAAATCCATACAAGACAACTAAATTTTGACAAAGAAAGTAATAAACAACACGATACCTACTACTCTTAAGGCCTAAGTGACATATATTGAGGCTCTTCATGCACTACTGTATTGGCTGAAACATTATACCTACTACTTTTTAGCCAAATCGGTAGGTTATATGCACAGAGTCAACCAATATATCTATTTTTCATAGTTTAATAAAAACAAAAACATAATTTTAATGAACTAATATACAACAATGAAATTGTATATCAGCCGATATTACTAAAGTATGAATCTCTAGACTCCAATCACTGAGGTATGAGATACGATCATAGATTCATAAGAGCTTAGTTTTGGGGCCAACATCTAAATGATGGCCAAGATTTGGCACTGACATGGACAAGATTTGGGGGTAAGTCGAGTCGAATTGAGTTAGATGAGATCACCAACTCAATTCAAAAAAAAAATTAAGTCCAAACTCAGTTGTGGCTAACAAGTTCACATCATATCCAACTTAAATTTACAGTAGTTGTGTAGTCCAAGTTGAATTGAGTTTGGATCATAATCATTATAACTATCGATTTTTTATGACAAGGTGTTAAGATTTTTAGAGCATCTGACTAATTTTTAGGACATGTGCAAGTCTATCTACCCGCACACCAGGTCACTATAAAGTGAGTGAACCTTTGAGATGAAGTGGGAATCAAACTTAACTCCTGCTTTGCGAGTCGGGTTTTTAGTCATCACTCTAATCCCTTTGAGTTATATAACTGTAGATTTAAAACAATAAAGTCAGGGATGGATATATAAATCGATCTTGTGAGAACAAAAGTAAATTCATGTATCCATAAATGAAAATAACATTTGAAGAAATTGACTTCTTAGACCTTCTATAATCACAAAAGGGAATGGAGACCCGAAGATATTCATGTGGATAACAATTGTATAAAACTATTCCCATCTGATGGTACTAAACTCTGATTTGAATGGCTCAAACAATTCATGAAAGGTCCGCATGCCCTAAACAAGGGTATGCATACTCAACAAAGTAACCTTAGAGAAAGGGCGCTTCAATCATGATGGTACTTATGATAAAATGAGTTGAGTTGATATAAATGTATTAATTTGGTATTGAATTGATTGGTTTGCCGAAGGTGAGTTAGATTTAATTTTTATGGTCAAATTGTCACTAACAATTTCAACTCAACAAAAGAGAGGAAGATGAGGCTTAGATGTGATGATTGCCTTTGATTAGAACAAACTACAGGTTCTTAAATTCTAAGATGATGCTAGAGCCTCCTAAGGTCCACATGAAAATTCATCATTTATAGAGAAATCTATAATTTATAATTCTAACATTCTAGATGATGGATATGTAAAATTTGACTTTATTATGATTATGTCTCATACAACCTATTCATTATCTTAACTTTAAATCATTTGAATTTCATTAAATGAAATTTACCATTAGGCATGTAATCGGACCTAGATCCAATCCAGCTTGATAACCTTACTGGACTATGCACGGCCCAGCCCGATAACACAAGATCTGAATAAACTTATACCAAGCCCAGCCCAATAAGCCTATCGGACCATCCTCGGCCCAATAAGAGTCCGATTGTCTATTTTGACCCAACATGCTACCAAACCTGAAATCAATTTTTTTAACCTAATTTTTCATCAGACTTGGCCCAATAAATTAGATATTTTATTAGAATTTGAAATTTTGAAATTCTCTCAAGTTATGAAATTTAATTTAATTTAAAAAAATTGAAAAAAAAACTCTAAATTTGAAAAAAATAAATTTATTTTATTTCTCAATAAACATGTCCATTTTCTGAAGTCTGAATATCAAATTCGAAAAAGAATTATTTTAGTTCACATCCTTTTCCTTCAAATGAAGCCCGGATTGTTTTTAAACTGCTCTTTTAACTTCAATGAGATGGACAAATACATGATAATAATATTACAATCCACTACTTAGGTAACTCCAATGAGACAGACAAATACATAATAATAATATTACAATCCACTACTTCGGTTGCGCAACTTCTATGAAATTAAGTTCAAATTAAATGATCTCTAAATTGAGGCTTCTCCTTTTGTATCCTCTCTTTCCTTCTTGTAGCTTTCTTGAGATCCCTAACCGGAATTATAAACCTCAGAGAGTCAAAACCTCTCTTAGCTAGCACTCATGCAATTTCAGCGCCGATCCCTGACCTTGATCCTTTAAATATGATGAAAGTAGCAAATGGAAAATAGAGGATTAATGAGACACTAAGAAAAAAAAATGTCATTCATATGTCCTTTGATAACGATAAAGGTTACATAAATTCATGCAAAACAAATGATATGAGATGATAATTTGAGTGTGTAAAAAGATCTGAATAAATGAAGTTAGCAATAATGACCAAGCCATCCCAACCACTAGTAGTGGTAACCTTGCTCTGTTCTAAATTCTCAATTTCATTTTAGAACCACCTCCCATTAGTCACTCAAAGGCATTCAAACCAACAAGTTACATCAAAACATGAAAGACTATTGGAAAAGAAAACAAATTATACATGAAGGTGATCATACCAGAAAAGTTTGTGGAACCTACCCTGCTTGCAATAGATAACATGGATATGGACTTTGTCAATCCATTATCATTTTTTTTGGGTGGAATCTGTTAGAGCACCGGTTTATCCATGTCTCCTCTTGTCAATTTTGTGCCCTTCTCTCCAGTGTGTGGCAACCCAATCAAGTAAAATCAGACTTAGGATGGGTTTATAAACTTTTTATTAAAATTAATTGAGGCCCTAATCCAAAGCCCTTGTGACGTAAGCCAAAACAAAAGCCAAAAGCATACTGTCATATTCGACCTATCGACCAGTTTCGACATGTCAAAAGCTTGGATTATTTCTGGTCGCTCTCGGGATCGACATGTCGAACACAGTCGACTTGTCAAAAGCCTTCACATTTCTTTTTTCGTTTGTGTCACTCGAATTTTTCGACCTGTCGACGAGTGGAAATTATATTTTTGACCTGTCGAAGGTGCCAAATCTTTTACAGATTGTCTTCCATGTTTTTTTTTCCGACATATCGAAAAACAATACTCTCAACGCCTCGACATATCGAAGAGTGTCTTTTGTATCCGTTGATCAGCCGTTGTGATTTTTGTTATAAATACAGATTATGCTTAATGAAAGATCATCGAGTGAGATTAAGGAGAAACATTTGAGAGAGCCTTAACCCAAAAAAACCATAGATCTGGGAATCATTCTTCCCTTGCTCCCAAGAATCGACCCTATGTTTTTCAAACAGTAAATATCAAAGATCAAACGGGGTTTTATGGGGAACTATAGCATCATACCCAAAGGTTTCCCACATCTCATGGAGATCAACTACTGGAGCGTGCAATCGACTATCTGAAGAACACAACACGATATCATCGAAAGGCCCAAGGCAAGTGTTCTTCCTTCTTTTTTCTTTCTATATCTCTGTAAGTTGGACTAGACCTCTGTAGGTCGAACCACCATAAAAAATAGACGTCGAGGTCTAGACCTCTGTAGGTCGAACCACCATAAAAAATAGGCGTCGAGGTCTAGACATCTGTGGTCGAACCTCTTGTTAGGACTGTAATTTTAGGGTATTTCAACCTAATTTTAGTGCGTCACAGATAACCCAAAGGTGGGTTATTCCATGAGTGGATTTGAACCGAACCACTATAAATCGTCTGTGCATGATGTGGGTGAATTGCTTGTGGTGCATGATGTATTATCTTGTGATTAACTTTATTTGTGTACTTAAGCTTGATTAAATTAATTGGTTAAATTGTTTGGATTAATTTTTGAAATTAATTAAATCAAGATTATTAAACCTAATCATATGTGATACATGCATGTTATATTGATTTAATTTCTTGAGTCTATTATTGATTTATTTGTTGATTTAAATCAATTGAAATTGGGTACACTCTATTTTATTCCGCTGCACATTGATCTACATTTTTTAAACAAGGAAATTGGATTATTAATTTAAAAAGTTCTTATTCACCCCCGCTCTAGGTCAATGCATTGTCCTAGTCCGGACTTTCAAGTGGTATCAGAGGTAGGTTCCTCTGCTAAGACTTAATCGTCTAGAGGTGATCCCTGCGCTAATGCATAGAGAAGATAGTCAGATGGTTACCAAACCTCCTTATTTCGATGGCACAAACTATGCATACTGGAAGGCTCGCATGAAAACTTTTCTAGTATCCATTGATGGAACCATCTGGGAATATGTTCTAAGAGGTTGGGTTCAGCTAGTTGAAGAAGTAACTGATACTACTGCAAAAGGAAAATCTGAAACTTCTACCAGTACCAAGCTAGTCAAACCTAAAGACTTCTTCTCTTAGACTGATATCGAAAAATCGTTATATAATGCAAATGGAAAAGCATTAAATGCTATAGACTGCACTATTTCATAAGACGAATTTAAAAGAATCATGACTTGTGAAAGAGCTAAAGAAGCGTGAGACATTCTCGAGAGAACCCACGAGGGAACAAATTTGGTAAAAAGATCTAAACTCCAAATTTTGAGCTCAGAGTTTGACATTATCCGTATGCAAGAACATGAGACTTTCACGGAGTTTTATTCTAAACTAAATGATATTGTAAACACTATGTGGGCTCTTGGAGAAAGGATACCAGACAAGGTTATATGCACCAAAATTTTAAGATCCTTGCCCGATAGGTTTAGTCCCAAGGTAATTGCAATTGAAGAATTTAGGGATGTGGCCAAAATGGTGGTAGATGACCTTGTGGGATTTTTACAAACATTTGAACTCCACTTTGGTAAACCTAAAAAATAAATCTATTGCCCTAAATTCATCTATGAAAGATGAAACCAAAGAAACTAAAAAATCTGACTCTGATAGTGACTCGAATGAAGATGTGGTTGTGCTAGCCAAGAAATTTCTGAAAAAATTTAACAAAAAGAAGAAATTTAGAAATTTTAAAAGGGATGATTCCAAAGAAAGATCTAAAGGAAACTCAAGTTCATCCAAAGATAAATCAAGAGAAAATTCAAAAGAAAAGTCCAAAGACAAATCCAAAAAACACCAATGTTTTAGCTGTGATGGATATGGGCACTTTGCAGATGAATGTCCATCTAAAAGGAGATCAAATAAGAAAGCTATGACAACCGTTTGGGAAAAAAAAAATACATCTCAATTAGAAAGTGAATCTGATGAGTCTGTGCAAAAAAAAAAGATAAAACCTTAAAAAGTTTCATAGCTTCCATTCTTTCCAATCAAGATGCCCCCATTGTTTCAACCATTAATGAAAATTCAAATGAAGAATATGAAGAAGAAGATCTCAGGAAGCTTATGATTCACTGTTTTTGGAAAGTACAAACTTGGCTAAAAAATTAAATAAAGCAAAAGGTGAAAATGTCA
Source organism: Chimonanthus praecox (assembly GCA_022113865.1). NCBI lineage: Eukaryota > Viridiplantae > Streptophyta > Magnoliopsida > Laurales > Calycanthaceae > Chimonanthus > Chimonanthus praecox. The sequence goes on from CM039095.1 coordinate 42,522,855, forward strand.
AATTAGCTAGCCAAGTTGGAAATTGAAATCTTTGAAAAAGAAAAACTCTCATCAAAGTTAAAAACATTGAATGATGAAATTTTTAAATCAAGAGCAAATGAAAATTTCCTTCAAGGCACAATAAAAATGTATGAAAATGATATAAAAAAACTTGAGGGAAATTCAAATGACACTTTCTGAAGAAAATCTAAAATTAAATTCTGATTTAAAAAATCTTAATATTCATAAAGTGAAATTCGAGATACTTTTACTCAAGGTGAACAAAAATTGGAAAAACTTCTTAACTTGGGTAAACTCCATGGAGATAAAACGGGCCTTGGTTTTAATAATAAAAATGAGAGAAGACCCAACAATTCAACTGTGTTCATTAAAGGTAATATTCCTTCTCAAAGACTTCAAATGTGAAATGTTTTTATTATGACAAAATTGGGTCATCTTAGGTTTGAGTGCAATCTTAGAAAGAAGCATCATAAAGAAAAATTTTATAAGACTCAACCTAATGTGAATCACCGTAGAGATAATCATGTGACTCATAAAGGAAGAATTAGCCCTCATTCATTAGCCCAAAAGTTCAAATTGCTTGTCAATGAGATGTTCAATCTAAATAATATAAGCAATAAGAAAAAGAGATGATTCCAAACAAATTAGGCCTATCCCCAGACCTTTTGACACTACAAAATGGGTACGTAAAGATAGAGGATTGATTTATGCCTTGTACTTTGGCCTTAAAATGCTTTCCGATCCTTGTTTTTATTGCTGCATTTCTTTTGAGAATCTGTTAAAATTATTCAAAAGTATATTTTGAAATATTTATTAAAAAAAATATTGAATGGATGTTTGAATGCTATGAGAAAACTATTGTTTTCCATGGATTTTCTTGTAGCATCCCTTGTCAAATTATGACAAAAAGGGGAAGAAATGCATTGTAGGGAGACTTATAGTGAATTTTTTTTCTAGACTGATATTAAGGGGGAGACTGAAAGATCCAACCAGATTTGCCTGTTGTGTAGGAAAATATTCGTTTTGTAGGCATATATTAACGGGGAGAAAATAAAAGTCTGAAGTTGTCATGTCGTATTGAATCTGTTCAATGAACCAGACGATGTACCAGTCGACTGGTACATCGACTGGTATTGTTCAATGAATGTGGCAGACGATGTACCAGTCGACTGGTACCATCAGAGAGCTGTCTGTTTTTACAGACAAACACTAGACGATGTACCAGTTGACTGGTATTGATTACAGGCTGTGTAGACGATGTACCGGTAGGCTGATAGATCGACTAGTACCATTCGAGAGCTGTCTATTCTTACAGACAGACAGTAGACGATGTACCAGTAGGGGGTTCACAGACTTTAGTAGATGATGTACCAGTCGACTGGTGGATCGACTGGTACCATCAGAGAGTGATCTGTAGCACAGTACAACCACTAGACGATGCACCAGTCGACTGGTGACTTAAAGACTTATTTTCTAAGTCTATTTGGGAGAGATTTGTAACTTTACAAAAGAGAAAAAGAAAATAACATGAAAAATATAATAGTGGGAGATCCTCCTGGATCAAATGGATAGTGAACTGTGATGAATTAAGCTTGAACATAGTCCATCACTTGCATTCATGTTATTAGGGCTATCAACTAAAACAGAGAGAGAGAGAGAGAAAGAGAGAGAGAGAGAGGACATACATTAGACCACTTGATTTCCCACTGAAGTTTCATGGTTTGAGGCATCCCCCAAGGTTGATGAGAACCGTTGGTGGCTGCAAGATGCAAGGCATTGTTCCTTTTATTATCTTCATTCTCCACATCTTCCCATTCAATCTTCCTCTTCTTCCTCAGGTCAAGGAGAAGCTCAACAACGTTGGCCTGCCTATTTTGTATTGCCAACAACATTGCATTTTTTGTTGACAGACATCCTCTTCTCTTTAAAGATTTTAGGAAATCTCGTCAAGATTTCCTTTAACTACCTCTGTCACCCCAAGTTTAGCAGCAATTAGAAGTCTTGTCTCTCCATTAGTTACTTCTGAGATAGATTCGATCTCAACGAGTCTTTTCATGATTTCATGAACCAAAAAGTGTTTTCGCTTGATGCTCCTTATCTTTTCAACTATGAAACAGTCGTTGGGTAAGTAAGAAATCTAACATTTTTAAATGGTAAGACAAATGAATTATCAATAATAAAGAATTAGAATCAGCTAGTGCTCCCATCAATCACCAGTTACTCATTTCATATGGTTGAAATGATCTATTAACTCTTTAATTGGTATATGTGATTGTCACTTATTTGTGGTATCATAAATTGTTTAAATACTATTAGTGTGTATCAGTTCGCACAAGTCTATAGTTATTCCCTCTCAATTCAAATTATTTTGCCACCAATCACCAAGAGTCATGTTGACCAATTGAAGAGCGAAATAGTCATTAAAGTCATGCAAAAAGTTAATAGAATATGTTAATACTTACTAATCTCCTCATCAATTGTCCATCTGACCATTAATTATTTAATACTATTAACACCAGATGCTACATATTTATCAATGAATTGTATTTTCACTTGAAATACAACCATGTTATGAACTTTTTGAGGGGTGAAAAGTGGAAACATTAAAGGTTTTGAAATGTTTCTAACATAAACAAAAACTGTATTTATTCTAGTAGAAAGTTTATATTTAAATACAATATCTCAAAAGTTTAAAGATTAAAAGAAATTAAAAGTGATCAAAGATGTTTAAGCTGGATTATTCTACTGATACTATTCTTAGTAGACCTAATATTAACACAATTTCTATTCAATTTATGCTTCTTCATGTTTTCTCATCGATTTGAAGCTTCCTTTGTGCATTTGTAAAGCTTTTCTTTTCTTGACTAGTCAGCAGAGGGCATAAACTCAAGCCTTGAACGAATAAGTAGGAAACGACAACTAAAGAGTGAGCCAGACTCACCTTGTAGAAATCAGTTATGATTCTCAGTACTGAGAAGGGAAAATTCATTTCTTTCAAAACAAATGCCTCTAGCATTCTAGCATTATAGAGTTTATGGTGCTATAAATGATAACACACTACGTGAACTGATTCATGGGTTAATTGATCATTTCAACTTGAAAAAATGCTGTAACATTTTTTCCTTGTCACTTATCCATTGTTTTTATAACCGAGGGGAATCACGAGGCACCATTTGTAGGGCAGAAATTGGAACCAAACCTGGCAGTAGAAGACAAACCCAGAAGCTAATAAACATATTCAACGTAGCCATACGTGTCACAACAAAGTCCGAAAGATGACTAGGAGACTTTCACTTCGACCATAGGAACGGCTTTGGTCCTGCAACAATGGTTTAAATAGACATTTTATCTAATTTCAAACTTAGATTTTAACTATCAGATAAAAGCTCCAAATAGGATCTTTTTTCTAAATTTTTTCTAAACTAAAACTTTTATGGGGGCAAATGTGGAATTCTTCAATGTTATATGTGTAAGTGAAAAAAGTCCCACATCTAATTTGAGAAATTAATGACTTTATGTAACACTTGAGGCACCCTTTTCTCATCAGCTTGCTTTTGAGAATGAATTCTACCTCGAGAATATTATCATGTCATGGTTTTCTAACACTATCGCACACTTATTTTTATCATCCGACCTAGCTCAATAAGAGTATTTAAGCCAAAATTTCATCTATTTAAATTTAATTTCCTAATGAAATTATTCTTTTAAATAACTCACAGCTGCAACTACGTCCAATGCAATCCTTTTAAACACTTGTAATTGCAAGTCATTAATTCCTTCAATTTGAATCAATATCTAGCCTTAGATTAAAATTCTATTCTTTTTTTACTGTGATGATCAAAATCGATGCAGTCCCAATTGGTGATAATCAATCCAACTAGAACTTTCATTTTTAATAATAATATAATCAAAAGAAGTGCATAAAGTCCAAAATTCAAAAGATATGACTCTCACATGCTGTTAGTACAGCTATAGAAAATGTATTGAAGGTTTAATAATTTTTTTAAAGAAAATATAATCATAGTAACATAGTTGGTGATCCAATCGCATTAATTATATTTATAGCCTTCAACAGAAAAAATCTAAATCAAATTCAAACTAGTAATCTAAAAGTGAAAAGAGGTATCTGCTTTCATCTCAACCCTTGAACAATTGAGAAAGCATATAACTTTTAAAAGTACTATAAAATTACCTTTTACTTGATCATAAATAACATAAAAATACCTTAATATAAAACAAACTTTTGAATTTTTTGGAGGGCGCGGCTCCTTCCTATCCCCTTTAAATCCATGCATCTATATCATGTGTCTTATGTTTTCATTTTGAGTCTCTATCCTCTATAAATGTCTTGTATCATCTCAAATTGTCACAAATAAATTGTTACATGTGTTGGAAAATAAGTTCTCAAAAATTTGGATTCCACGGGCATCTATGTCAATTGCATCATGCGGGGATTTGATTGTCAGGGTTCAAATATCAGTAGAAGAATTGGGTGATGAAAACCTACTCAACTACAATAAATTAGAGAAAATATTCAATCTGAATCAGTTCATAATGAATTGATGTGGATTTGCGATTACAACTCTTAAATTAACTAATAACTTAAATAAATTTGATTTGACGCTTCATGAAGTGAGGTCTTCAGTTTGATTCACGTTCAATGTAATGGCTCAGGTCAACAAAATAGTTGTAGGAATGAGAGGATAAGAATAAACAGTAAGAATTGTACGATTTTCGATTCACGATTCACATCCCTAAACCAATTTTCGATACAATTCGAGTTTGACAACATTGGGTAAAATTGGGGCATGCCATACACTTGGAGTATTGGGAATATTTGTAAGATTTCATGCTCACAAGGTATTTAATAATATGTTTGAGTTAATGTTGTTTTGTGCAAATTCAAATGCATAGTTGGGTAAGGTTACAGTTTGACCTCCTTATGCCATGCTTGGATTTTGTGATGATATGTACATTACTAGTGAGTACCTATGAATTTCCATGATTTGAAGAGGAACTTGATGAAGGGTTAGACTGAGTGATATGGGTGAATTAAGGTCAAGTATCTTATAACCCAAGGGGGTCAACTTGTGCTATAATTGGGATGGGCTAGCATGATTGAGAATGCATTGAATGCAATGTAAATGCTAAGAAAGCCTTTTTGATTTCCCCAAAGTAAAAGCATGACCACTCCCCAATGTTAATCCAAATGTGAAAATAATGAACTACGGTTGATCTGATCCACTATGTACGTAAACAACTGAGAGCATTGTGCCTCAACTCGATCAAAAGATACATTGTGTCACATCCATTTATATTAAACATGATGTAAGATGTTGAGCATATGTGAAGGGTAGAAAGGGATTGGTGGGATATACCTTCCCTAATATAGATGTTGGATCCCTCGAAGGCGGCCTGAAGTGGTTATGATGCCTTGCGAGTCCCGATATGATGACACAAATATGTCTGTTACATGACTAGAGCCCAAAATGGCTAGAAATTTGTGGAAATTCTTAAGATGGATGGATGAGGACTTTGGCACTGAATGTATGTGACTAGATCACTTGATTATATTGAGACGTCATATGGGTACATCCCTCATGTGATGATTATATTGAAACGTAATGCTTATATTCAGACGTGGCATAGGTACATCCTTCACGTGATAATTATGTTGAGATATGGTATGGATACGTCCGTCACGTGATGATTATATTTAGACGTGGTATCGGTGCGTCCCTCACGTGATGATTATATTGAGACGTGGTATGGATACGTCCCTCACGTGATGATTATATTGAGACGTGGTATGGGTGCGTCCCTCACGTGATATTGAATATATTGAGACGTGGTATGGGTGTCCCTCACGTGATATTGATAATTGAGACGTGGTATGGGTGCGACCCTCACGTGATATTGATGATTGAGACGTGGTATGGGTATGTCCCTCACCTGATCTTGATAACGTTATGCCTCAGTCCGTTGAAAAAGGAAACTGTCCAATCAGTAAATCATTGTGACTCACCTTTGTATAGTTAAAAGGATGAGATAAGTATATAGATTCCATGAGTAAGGCCTAGAATAGCCGTGAGACTGTAGGAGCCTCGATATGAACATACGGAGACTGTAGCATTGAGATGTATATGTGACTTAGTCACTTGATATTGAGACGTGGTATGAGTATGTCCTTCACATGATTATGATGTTTGATTTCTCGTTCCAGAGAGAGATTCGGGATGGTAGTGCTTTCCACGGAGACTTCATCCCGTGTGGTTGATGTCGCAGGATGAGTCCCTTACATGTTATATACTGTAGCGCGCCCTTACGACTATTCCACACACTTGTTGTGTGTGGTTGCACAAAACTAGATACTATTTTACCCCATGGACGTGGTGCTATCTTGGTTAGATGCAATCCGACCACCTTAGAGCTTGACTGAATCACCCATGAGATGAAAGGATGCAAGGCAAGGTAGACTAGATCACGCCAGTAGTGAGTCTCCCGCTTAGTAAGTCATGGGCCCTAAGTTTGCTGGGGGTCGTGGTATGTTTATGATATGATATGATGATTTGATATTGATGTCACAGTCACATAGTGATTCATGTGAGTTGTTCCTACGGATAGAAGATCTTATGGTAGATGATGTGTCCCTGGATGAGTTATGCCCATGGATGGATTATGCCCAAAGAGGAATTATATTCATGGATGGTTTATACTCATTGATAGATGATACTCACTGATGGAGGATTATATCCATGAACAATGGTTCCCATTGTGGTTTGGATTCATGCTTGGATGTTGGTCCCATGGTAGACGTATTGGTCTTATGGTAGACATATTGGTCCCATGGTAGACGTATTAGTCTTATGGTAAACATGTTGGTCCTATGGTAAACCTATTGGTCTTATGGTAGGCATGTTGGCCCCATAGTAGACATATTGGTTTTATAGTAAGCATGTTGGAGACGTATTAGTCTTATGGTGGACATGTTGGTCCTATGGTAAACGTATTGGTCTTATAGGGGACATATTGGTCCTATGGTCGACCTGTTGGTCTCATGATAGACATATTGGTTCTACTGATGTATGAGTTATACCCATGGATAGATATTATTTCCAATGAATGGTTATTCCCATGGAGGACATTGTGACCATGGATGTATATTGTATACCATGGATGGATATTTCCACGGAGGGCATTGATTCCATAGAGGATTGGACTAATATTTAGAGTATTGTCCCCAAGGAGGGATGATGTACTTATATTCGGGTATAGGTCCCATAGTTGAGGTTTATCATATGTGACATTCACCGCATGGTTGACAGTGTTCCCATTGGTTGGTATAAAACCGTGATAGATGAGATCTATTCTACTAATGAGACCCACGATTGGGTAATTAGAATGTCTTGATGTGACATCATGAATAGCATGGGGTTAGTGTCATAAAATAAATGAATTAAGAACTACACAAGATCTGATCTCCATTAGAGTACTTAGGCAGCTGATAATTCAGTTCGATCAAACCAAGGGTCCAATAAGTCCCAGGATCCATAGGGATCTCGTTACACGTGTGGGTGTCACGTGTTTGGACTATGAGTTGTGCATGCTTCAGAGTATATATATATATATTCTTGTTTCTCATGTGCCCGTTGGGTCAGGGTGTGAAATTCAACCATTCCAGGCCACTCTTCATGGGGCTACTTTCTATCGACTAAACCAGTGTGTCTGAATTACGGAGTTTACACATACTTCTGGGATTAGTATCACCTCCAATGTGGAGTGAGGATACTTATGTTAAAAAGAAAGGTAAAACTTAATAAGTTTTTGTTCATAAGGGATAATCTCTCCAATAAACTAGTGATAATTCAGCAAGTAAGAGGTTGTAAACGGATTATAAGCAAAAAGATAAGCTTAATGCCTTCAGTATATTTTAAAAGCACAAGAGGCTGTGCGGAGACCATTTTCCTAACAATAAAGAAGATATAATTTGCATTTTGCTACTACTTACACTTTACAAGTGCATCTTGCTGACTCTCCACGTCTTCCAAGCAGCCTTTCTTACCAAAACAAGATATGAATATTCATTTTCAGCCCTACATAAGTAAATAGACATCCTTAATACCATGCTAGAATGTTTATTGATCAAGGGAGAGAAGCATGCAAAAGTCTAAGAGGACACTTACTGGATTTGTTTTGGTACATATGCAATTGTTTAAGAAATGTAAAGGTGCTCATATTCTTTATTATAAGAATTCACTCTACCCAAAACTCTAACTCGTAGTTAAAAAAAATAGACATGTTGAAAAAGAATGTGACATTTAAGAAAAAACTGCAATTAATTGCAAAGGAAGTTGCTTATGTTAATGTATCATTAATTCAAATCATGATCATCTACAAGCTCTGATCCTCCTTTGTATATAAGAGTTCCATTAGAGAAAGATTTCTTTTTACAGACAACTACACTCACTCATGTTTCATACTTTGAAAGCAACAATGCCTAGGGGTGCAGATACAGGAAAAGAAAGAAGAACCAAGATAGCCAAACTACAAAAATGCCTGCTCACAAAAAAAAAAAACCAACAGCCGTAACACAGGAATCAAGCCACAAGAATCGGTTGTAGTTCACAGATGTATTAAGTCTGGTGAGCTCACGGGAGGTCCTGTCTTTTCTCTTTGAATTTTGAGGATCATGCTTATTGATTGTTGTAATATAAGAAAACAGTGTGTCTTCCTGACCTTCAGGAAACAATCCAAGTTTACACCCGACCTCAATCATCCTGTCATCAAGCCAATTGGGATACAAGTGCTCTTTAAGATTTTCCTCTTCTTCCCTTTGGTCAACAGAAACAAAATTCTTGCTGCACTGTCGAAAATCAGGTTCTAGAGAATCACAATGACTTGTGATTGGGAGTTCCGGCAAAACTCAGATAGGGGTCGCTAGAGCTAAGGAAGGAGATAAGATTCCTAAAGGATTAGAGAAGGCATAGGATTGCACTGCAGGAGGTTCTAAGCCTATGGGAGAATGAGAAGGCCAGATTCCATGTAGGAGTAGGGATCTAATCATTAAGGAAAATTTAGAAGCAGGAGGGCACTGACAGGATCTAGATCGAGAGAGAGACTCCGACATCTCTTCAAAGGTTCTGGGATAGGGGGCTGAGATGACGGAGAAGGATGAGGAGAGGTGGATTACTGCTGATAGGGGCTGGCAATAGACCAGGAGGCGAAAGGCTATTAGGCTCGAGGGCTGTGAGCGCTGATGGAGAAGCACACAGCGCGAGGGTAGGAGGAAAAGATGGCTTAACAACAGGTTGTAGAACTGGGCTGGACTTAACTGGGCTTTGGGAGAAAGCCGACCCAGACAGAGATAAGTCGCTCACATGAGAGCTCACGTGCCACTGCAAGGCAGAGGCAAAAGAGGGTTTCCGCGAAAACGAATTCGGAAGGGGGCCACTAGTGATTTCAAACATTTGAAAAGAAATTGGGCGGGAGGAGTTACAGCTAAGGGTTTGGGTGCCCACAACATCCGAGGGAAACCCACTAACCAGGGGACCATCTGCGTGGTTCACGAAGCTGTTGTTGGACATCTGGCGCAAATCGTCAACCACATGCATAGGGATCTGATCCTGGCCAGCAGAAAGGGGCAGCTGGCTGTCCACGACACCTACGCCGAGGTCAGGAGGTTTCGTCGGAGGCAGAGAGATAAGAAGCGGCTTCCCCAGAGGGTATCCGTGGCAACAAGAGGAGGAGAAGAACGCACCAAAGGTTGATATAAGATAATATACAATTTGAAATATTTTATAAATTTCATTATCCTTTAAGAATAAATATTCCTAAATAGTTGACTCCATTTATTTAAATAAGAAAGAATAAGTGAAGGAAGTACACTCACATAACATTGGCAAGTTTGTTAAGGTCATGAAACACGTTACTATTGCTTGTTTGCCGTATTTTCTTGGATTGTAAAAGCTTTTTCAGGATTTTCAACCCATATACCTGTGATTCAACACAAAACAGCATTACTTCGAGAGAATCATTTGCTTTTATTGGACTTATATTTCTTGAACTTGTGAACTTGTGCTCTTCCTACAATAGACTGTCTTCGTAAGAGCACGAGTCAACACAACTTTCATGTGACAAGAGTGTTCAATTCATCCATATTCCATAATTTATTTTATGAATGATGTAAACTTGGTATGGGAGATTTTCTTTTTTCCTTTTTAATGTATGGCTAAAAAGAAAGCGCCCATTTCAAAAAAATAGATAATCATCAGTAGAGATCCCATATACAAATGTTGTTTATTTTCAAGGATTGATGGGATTATCTTCTAATATGCATAATCATCTTTCACTAAGATTTCACAAAGTATTTTTGTCCTTTTATTTAGAAAATTACTGAGGATTAATATGATTAATTCATATAATTGTGGAAAATATAATTATGTAGCATAAGAGTGCAAGATAAACTCACATGAGTAGATGATCCAATCCATAAATTCAAGTCGGCTTCCACTTTTGAAGCCAGTAGGCTTCTTTATAAGAATAGATAGAGGTGTTTCTCCAATTTCATTCCTATTACGTAGGAGATCTTCAGAGTAATTAGAGGAAGACGAGTGAAACATGTGATAAGCAACTTCTGTAAAAACACATGGAAAAAGAGAAATAAGCACATGTAGCAATTTGTATGTTTAAATTAACTCTTCACGTCCAAAAGGTTGAGTATTACTATACAAAAGCAATCAAGAAGCGTCAGTGCATGAATAAGGCTGTAAGCAGATCCACGTCTGGCCCAGCCTAATTATTAACGAAATGGGCCAGATCCTAGAGTCCATTTGTATTTCATGGATCGGACTCTTATGGTCCAATAATAATTTGGGTGGGCCGCAGACAGCGTGAAAAGCCTGTTGGACTCAATTACGAAATAAAACAAACCCTCACACTCTTTATTCCTCTCTTATTCGCTCTCTCATTCTTCCCTTCTCACATCGTTTCACTCTTCATTCTTCTTGCTGCACTCCCTCTCTTCTTTGAATGAAGGGTTAGTTTATTCATTCAAAGAAGCCCAAAAGAAGAACACATAAAAGTATCAGTTAGAGAAAGTAAAAATATCAAATCAAGCGTGTAGAATAAGAGTATGTCTTCCCTTAATCAAAGAGAGACCCTCTAATCTTATTTCTATAGATAATGAGATACAAATTAGAAGTGCAAATAAGGTGAAAATCCCTAAATAGAAAATATAATATTTATTCTATCTTAGCGTCTAAATATATCCTGATAAGGCAGCTTAAGATCACTATGATTAGCTACGCCCCACTAATGACTAATCAAAAGCTTTCTCATTGCACATTTCCATAAATTTAAATATTAATGCATATATATGACCATATCTCACTGTTGAATTAAACGGTTCAAGATATCAAACTTTTACCCATTGTTTAAATTCAAATAAAAAACTAGTTTTGACTGTTGTTAAAATCGTCCAAGTTGCGAGTCAACTCGTCCGAGTCGACTCAACTCGGATGGTCAAGCGAGTCAACTTGCTGATTCAATCGAAAAACCCCATTAGTCGTCCGAGTTTTGCGAAAATCGCAGATCGTGTGATTCCACGCTCGTCAATTGCACCATCATGCGATGTAGAAGAAATAAAAGAGGGAAAATAGAAAAAAAAAAAAAAAAAAAGAGGGAAAAATCAGTAAAAGAGGGAAGACGTGCGCTGCATGCCTTTCGAAGATGAAAAGTCATCTTTCGCATGCCTATTAAAGGGAGAATTTTTATCGATAAATACATGTGTCGTCCTTCACTCCTTCACTTCTCTTCAAGCAAAGAAAGAGAAACCCTACTTCATCCATCGCATTTGGCATCTTATCTTCAAGCTATAGTGTGACTCCTCTCTTTGGAAGTCGAGTTCAAGCCTTCGACAGTTCGAGCCTTCGAGGTATGCTCTTTCCTCCTCCATCTTCCCTCTTTTCTTCTTCTTCTCTTCTCCTCTCCTCTCCTTCTTCGTCGTCCCTCTGTTGTTTTCCTCCTCTTTCCTCTTCCTTCTTATTCTTCTTCATCGTTGTCCTTCTTCATCGCTTTTCTGTTTCCCTTTCTTGCTCTTCTCTTCTTCATCGCTTTTCGACTTCTTTTGTTTCGCTCTTCTCTTCATCGCATTAGCCTCTGGGCTTTTATTTATTTTTGGCAAAACTTAGATACATACAGACAGACATTAAGTTAGTGGTAGGTTTGAGGGTCCTCGTACGAGGACATGCGATGTGGAAGATTTCATTCTTCCGTTAATGGGTTTTTTTTTTAGTTTTTTACTGTAAATTTTATTTGCTGGGATATTTACTGTTTTATTTTACTGGGACATTTACCGTTTCCCTTTACTTACACCATCGACATTAATTTCAGTAAGGAATGGAGTTTAAATAATAATAATAATAATGCACTATCTATAATAATAGTTCAGTGACTCAGTTTACTTTTAATAAAATGTTAATTTATTGAATATAATATTTTATATTTTACTTAAATAAATAGAATTGATAGTTGACTAGAACTCCACTGCAACCTTTAATATTATTAAACTAAATCAGTTATTTTAAATCATTAAATCAATAAATGTGCTGCTCTTCACACTAAGTTCGTATGAACTGTCTACAAATTGTTTCAAATTTTTTTTTTTTAAGACTTAAACCTCATTATTTCAAATTATTTTTTTAAGACTTACACCTATTCTTTATTTCATATTATACAAAAGTTTTGTCTCTATCAAAATAGTCTTTAATTATATTTCTAAGATAGAGATAATGAAAATTCTCATATTAATATTTTTTGTCTTCTTTTTTGTGGATGATTATTTGTTGTGGATGATAAATGGATGTGGCAAGATTGTTAAAATGGTCTGAGGTAATGGAAATGAGGGACAAGATGAAGCATGATAATTTTGCACTAGATTGGAACCGGGCGACCATGTGCATGTGCAATGCAACTATTGTAAAAAAATGAGTGGTATTTATTGGATGAAACACCATCTAGGAAAAACAAAAAAATAAAAAAAGATGTAGCAGCATGTCCTAAATGTCCCCAGTCGGTGACTCAAAAATGCCTTGAATTGATGGGGAACAATTTGGACACAAAAAGAAGAAAAAAGAATGCACAAATGCAGGCTGGGAGACCTGATTATTATTTTGATGATCAGGACCCAAAAGGGAAACAAGCAACTCTTAACAGAGTTTGGAAAAAAAAAGACAGAACTACAGTTTGCAAAGGTATTGCTCGTTTTTTCTATGCAAATGCACTCCCCTTCAATTTGGTGAAGAGTCCATTTTTCCAACCCATGTGTGAATTAATTGCACGATATGGAATTGGGTTGAAACCTCCATCATATCATGAGATGAGAAATACTTTACTCGAGTGAAGTTGAAGATGTGGAGAAAATGTTGGAAAAGCATAGGAAAGAATGGGCCAAAAAAGGGTGCACAATAATGACAGATGGTTGGACCGATGGAAAAAAACAGTCTATTACTAATTTTCTTGTAAATAGTCCAATGGGGAGTGTATTTCTAAAAAGTGTTGGCACATCTTCGATCTATAAAAATGTGGAGAAATTGGCCGATCTTATAGATTCGGTCATAGAAGAGGTAGGTGCGGAGAATGTGGTGCAGATTGTTACTGATAATGCAACACCATATGCAAAGGCCGGAAAAATCTTGATGGCAAGAAGGAAAATTTTATTTTGGACTCCATGTGTAACACATTGCCTTGATCTTGTGCTTGAAGATATAGGGAAAAAGGAAATTGGAGTCATCTCTATTGTTCATGCAAAAACAATTGCAAAATTCATTTATAACCATGGTGTGTTGCTAAACTTCATGAGAAAATTCACGAACAATCGTGAGTTAGTTAGGCCAGCAATAACAAGATTTGCAACATGCTACCTTACATTGAAAAGCATATTGAGATGCAGAGTTGGTCTACGAAAAATGTTTGGCTCGGAAGAATGGGATAGAATGCCGTTATCCAAGACTAAAGAGGGGAAAAAGTGAATGATCTAATTTTTATAGTAAATTTTGGAAACGTGTTCAATTTTGTACAAAGGTTGGAATGCCAATAGTAAAATTGCTTTGGTTAGTTGATGGAGATGACAAACCGGTTAATGGGATACATATATGAGGGCATGGATCAAACCAAGGAGAAGATTGGAAAGAGATTGAAGAAAGATAAAAAGAAATACATGCCATATTGGAAGTTGATAGATGCTCGTTGGGATAACCAACTTCACCATCCATTGCATGCCGCTGCATATTATTTGAATCATTCTTTCCAATATGAAGAATCATTTTGTCCCGATGCTGAAATTAAAAGAGGGTTGTATACATGTCTTGATAAGTTGGCTATAGAAATAGATAACAGGATTAAAATCGATGAACAATTGCTTGCATTCAAAACTGAAAGCGGATTCTTTGGGGAAAACATGGCCAAACTAATAAGGAAAAGAAAACAACCAGGTATTTAGTATTTAGTCATTTAATATTAACTTATTTAGTATCTAAGCTTTCAATTTGATTTTTTAATTTATTATCTCATGTTCTATAGCCATTTTGTGGGAAGATTATGAAGAGGATACTAAAGAATTGCAACGTGTTGCAATAACGATTTTGAGTTTAACTTACAGCGCAACTGGGTGTGAGCGGAATTGGAGTATGTTTGAACAAGTATGTTTTATTTTAAAGCTCAACTGGTTGTCTCCCGCCTCAGGAAGCGGGAGGTTGCGGGTTCGAGCTCCCATGTCCTAACCTGTGTGCCTTAGGAGTAGTGGGCTCATCCGTGGGGGTTTTAGTAGGACTTGTGATGCGGTGCATCTCAGCACCTTCCAATTTCATATTTTGCTATTTTTGTATGTTTTATTTTTAGAAAAGGATATTAATGTAATTTGTTTTTAGTTTCTTATTTGGGGTAAGGTCTTATTATATAAACCCCTCTCTCTTGTAAACTCATCCACCGATGAATTGAATGAATAAAAGTTTTGAGTTTTTCAAACCTTGTGTGGAGCCATTCCTTTAGCGTGAGGCCCTTTTGGCGTGAAGTTTGGCGTGAGGCTACCTTTCCTTCTTCTTCAGGTACTCGTCCTTTATCTTCTCTTCCCTCTCCTCTCTTCCTTTGTTTTCCTTTCTCGTTAGATCAACCCAGATCTATATACAACAACCCAGAGCCCATCCAAAACCCCTTTCCCCTTTTCGCCTCCCTCCAAAGTCTTATTCCCTGCTGCCGCAACCTTTCCCAAGTCTCCCTATGTTGCCGCAACCCCAGATCTCCTCCTTCCTGGATTTCCGTCTCCCATTCTTCGTCTTTCCCTTTGCTTCTCTTCGCTGGTTTCCACCCCCTTCTCAATCGGTTTCTTCTTTTACCTAAGAGCCCAGTATACCCACATGCCTAACTTAAAACCACCTTTTCTTTAGTTTATTTACATATTATCCCCTTTACATACTATTTCTCTCGTACCAGCCAATTAAAACCATTTCAATTCGTTCTATTTTTGGGATTCGGATGATTATTTGTAATCATTCTTATATTAGTTAATTGTATTTATTAATTGAATTTTAATTTCAGCCCATATTAGTTTTAGGTGCATTATTTTCATCCCTTTTAATTTTAGGGAACCACATTTAGGCATTTAGGGTCACCCTATTAGTTGTCCTGTATCAACTTGTCTGAATTTTCCACACGTTAATCCAAAAGAAAAAAATTAATGCAATTTCTTAACATATGTTTAAAAAGTGAAGTTATTAATGTTTTATGTTTTCTTTTAATGTTTTTTTTATAGATTCATTTGAAGAGGAGAAATAGGCTAGAGGCAAAGAGGATGAATGCCCTTTTATATGTAAAATACAATTTACAATTACAAGTGAGACAGACATTAAGGGATTCAAGGCAAGATTATAATCATATTTTGCTTATCGGATGTGGAATCTAATGATGAATGGATCACTGAAAAAGAAGATCCAGCTCTTCCACAAGACAATTCTTGGTTGGATGCGGACAAGATGTTTAATGAGGAAGAGACTAATCCCAAAAAAGAAACGAGTAAGCATTTTAAAATCTAGAAGAACATTATATTATATTTAGAATTTAGAAGGCACAATTTATAAAATATTTGAATTTTGTAATTAACAGGGGCTTATTTGAGAAAACAAAAGAGCGTTGAAGGAGAGGAAGAAAGCGTTGAAGAAATTAGAAATGGGGATGTAGCAGATGGAGGAGACACGTTACCATCTTACTTGGATGTTTTAGGTGTTGATGAGAATGATATTCTTTAGATGTTTTGTTTAGATGACATTGATGAGAATGATATTCTTTAGATGTTTTGAAATTTTGAATAATACAATTTTATGAATTATGATGATTTGAACGTTAGAATGTAAAAATTTAACTTCTAATACATTTTTATTTAAATTTGAATTGGTATATTTTGTCATATACTCATATCTTTGCATATTTACTTATATATTAGGAGGAATTGAATAAAGCATCTTATTATTATATGACATTTTATATGTAATTATAGTATAAATAATCATTATAGCAGAAAAAGTCAAAAATGTTAAAACTCTTACGATTCAACGATTTAGAATTGATAAGTCACACCCCTAGACCAATTCATGATACAATTCGAGTTTAACAACATTGATTTTGAGTTATTTGATAGGATTCACTTTGAAGTTTCTAACTCACTCCGAGTATCTTATTATATATCTATCATTAATGCATGTAGTGTGTATCGTATCCATGCCTTTCCACTATTATATCAAAATCTTAACAAGAGTTTTAGTTGCCTAATCTAGGTCAAATACTCTTTTTCTTCTCTTCTTCTTTTTCTTTTTTCTTGCTTTTTCCCTCTCCTATCCTAAGTTGCATATGTACAGTACATATAATTAAATCCAACACAGGTACAAGGCGTCCAATTTGGCAAATTTGAGAGCACAATCATGGCTTCAGCATGATAATTTAAAGAATTTAGATAAGAATTTATTTTAAAATAAAATGACATGTAAAAAGAAATGAAATGATAATTTTAGTTAGATTGTAAAAGAAGGAAAGATGTGATGCCATTTTGTCGCCGTTAAAACATTATATGCTAGTATTAAGATAATAAATGAAGAAAATTTTCAAAAAAATGGAAGATAATAAATGAAGAATCCGACATGTTCTAGAATAATCCATGAAGAATCTTACAAGAAGACATGTCTTACATGGATATATTGTCATTTCAAAGAAAGAATTTTACATGGGTCACAATCTTTCCAGTATCATCCTATATGCCATTAGCTACAAAGACTAGCCATCATCACCGTCAGATTTCATGCAAGACAAAACTTAAATGGTAAGTGTAATTACATAGAAATGATGCTGTATAACAACAAATTAAGTTTGATTAACTGAAGAAATGTACACAATCTGCTAAAGAACTTACACTCAAACCAGATGTCCTATGTGGCACTTTGGCAGACATCCTTCAGCAAATGCATGTGTTTCTCCTGATGAAGAAAATCCGAACTCCACTAGTTTTCCAACAGCATCAGCAGGCGAAGAAGATTTCTTGACTGCAAAATAGGACAGTTTTACAATAAAGCATTTCAGTGTAGGATCCCCAATATTAATTTTAGCATCCAACATCCAATGAATAAGAAAGATATATATGTACTCACATAATCCAATGACAAACTGGACAACCATTGTTTGAGAGTAACCAAGGAGCGACATCAACTTGTCTGACACCCATGTTCTTAGAAAACTTTCATCTGCCATTTTCTTCTAATAAGAGACCTTAAGCTGCTCAAAGATTTCAAAGCAAAAGGTCAGGCTTTGCTTAATGAAATGAATTAGGCAGTTTATTTGTTAAGATTACTCATCAAACATACAAATAACAAAACCATTCCTCCCATTTCGGAAACCATATAGACTTATGAGTCAAGCAATTGGGAGGTATTTAGAGAAATTCAATCCCATTTTAGAGTGAAAGTATGACCTACTGACAGCAATCATAGAAGTATTACCATTGAAAATAAATATGATAAGTATCCCTTTTTTTTTTTTAATCAATTAACACTCAAATGCTTTTCTTTTTTCTTGGATGAGGTGCCCCTCCAATGCTGAATCACTTTAGGACAACTTGCAATCTCCTAAAAACCACCTCGTTAACTAAGTTCTATTGATAAATAAAGACAATGTAGAACTAAACATAAGATAAAAATTCTAGCATATGAGGACTATATTGAATACCAAAAAAGTACAGTATCACTAAAAGTATACAAAAGAATCATGTCCCTCTACAAAAAATCTGCCCCTGCATTCACCAGGTCGGAGAATCGACCGAAAAAGTCACTAGATCAAAGTGTTTGACATGACTGAAAGAAACTTCCTTCTCCTTGCACAAATGCCTAATGTCCCTAATTATTTAAGTCAACTTCCGAGGAGGCTGGCTACTACCTTCTGGCCTACAAAATCACATTAACAAGTCACCCTCAACTATTTAGCTTCTTCACATAGTCCTTTCATGCCTCCAAGGATCTTATCCCTAACAATTCTGCCTCATTCAAGTCCTTAATCCCAACTAGAACAAAGGAAAAAAAGTTTAATTTCAGCCCTCTCATCATGTAACACACAACCACCTCCATCCAAACCCAACTTCCCCTAGCTACTAAATCCACATTGAATATGGCAAAACCATTTTCTCCTTCCTTCCCCTTCCACTTGTACCCTCCTCGTCCTATGATCCAACAAAGTCATTCTACCCACAAACTCTTTATGAAAAACCAGCAAACTACATAATTTGATCTAGCATCATGAGAGGCTGCACCCAAGGACTTGTCATTACATTTGAAGATCCTTGAATTTCTTTTAATTCCCAAATAGACCATAACATGGTCAAAGAAATTGAGCTCCAAGCTACCTTTCCTTCCCCAAAATCCAAACAAAACATGCAAGAAGCTGGGGAGAAATATTTCTAGCTGACAAAGGGTTCAATGGGGGCTACCACCTCATCTATCAGCACGAGCTTTGCTACTCCCTTATCCAAAGTGAAAAGGAGGCCAAGGCTATCATAGGATTCAGACCCACAATAGAGCCTTATTGGCCAGCTTGGTCTAGACACATGTCAAAAAATTCAAATTTGATGGTGGCAATCACAAGCAAGGTATCACTGATGTAACTCATGAGTGTGATCGCTCGATAATTGGCACAACTTTAAACATCTCCTCTATTTTTATAAAAAAGGCCATTGTGCTCTGCCACCCGACATCAAGCATTTTTATGTTAAAAATTTGTTGAACAAACTGGTCAACCAACTAACTCCACTTTCACCTACAATAGACCAAACTTTGAGTGGGATACCATAGAGTCTTAGCGCTCTATTCTTATTTATCTTTTCAAGGCTTGGTTCATTTTTGCTTCTGGTATTTTATTCACCATCCCTTCATTTGCCTCTCCTTCCATATTAGCCCCACTTTCAAACTTTGTGTTCAACAAGTCTTTAAAAAAGATTTACCTTATTTTTTTGTCCTTCACTAAAATCCTTTGGATATCGTCCCTAATGCATATCTTTATTCCTCCACTCCCACACCTTAGAGAGTTTATAAATTCTCTTTTCACCTTCCTTTGTTCCCAAACTAGCGTACATCACAGGCTTCAAATTTGACTTTACTAACAGCAATGTTAGCGGCTTTATGCTCTATCTTGTAGCTCTCCAAATCCACCATCTTCCTTGTTTCTGTCATATCTTAAATTGATTTTTCTTCTCATGTATAATTCTTTCCACCTCAGCATTCTACCACCACGTGTCCTTATGCAAACCTATTCTAGTTCCCTTAGTTTCACCCAAAATAACTTTGGCTATTTCTTGAATGAGCCTAGATATCCTACCCCACATCTCATTAGAATTCTTATCAACCTCACACTCTATGTTATTGAGCACCTTCTCTCTTTTTTCTACTTTCAAATTCCACGACCTAATTTTAGGGGGATCTTTAGTTGCTATTTTTGTGATTTATTCCTAACAAGCAAGTCCAATGCTAAAAGTATGGGTTGTAAGGCTTTCCCCATGAATGACTTTACAATGTAACATGTCACTTCTCTACGTCTTAAGTAGAAGTCCTTAAAGTGATAAGATGCTCTTTATATTCTTTTGGAATAAAGTATTAGCTATGACCAAATCATAGGCTGCCACAAAATCAAGAACTGATTCCCCATGTTATTTCTCTCTCCGTATCCATGCCCTTCATCTATGATTCTATACCCATCATTGCTACTTCCTACATGTCCATTTAGGTCACCCCCAATTATGATACTCTCCTATAAAGGTATATTTGGATTAGATCATCCAAAGCTCTCCAAAAATCATCTCTCAGGGTCTCTCCTAACCCAAGTTGGGGTGCATAGGCGCTAATAATATTTAGGGTTTTGTGATCCAAAATCATGATCATGATAATCAGATCTAGCTTCCGTTGAACTTTAACAATCGTCTCTTTAGTAGTGCCACTAACCACTATACCTACCTCGTTTCCAGAATTACACTCCCCTATAGAGAAAAGTTTAACCTATCCCCTGAATCCCTGGCTTTGCTACCTTTCCATGTCTCTTGAGAACTGAGTACACCCTGCAAAAGCGGTTTTCAATTACAGCACTGAGCAGCCCAGCATGTATGGAAATATAAGTTTGGGGCATTTCACCCTAGGGAATTCTCTGTCCCTTCTTAATTATCAAACCAGACCTACCCAAGGGTAAAATCCTTCGACAAATTTGAGACTTTAAACAACTTGTTAAACTTCTGTTAAAACCGACAACTTCAAATGGAGAATAAAAATCCTAGTCAACATAAATTAATGACTTCTATGTAATCGAGATGATACAAGTATGCATAACATGTCAATCCAAAGCCTTAATTTAAATGCTGAACTAAAAAAGATATTCATTAAATCAAAGGCATACATGAATTAAATTAAAAGCATAAATCAAATTCATAGAAGTCAAAATTAAATTTTAAAGCACATAGTAGGTTGGAAATTAATCCACAAGTATTAGCTTTGTTCGTCCTACCTTAAAATCGATAAATGAACCTGAGTTTGGTTTTCGGGGACCGAGTTAAGTACCGGAGTCAATGTCACCTCGCAGGACTCTTCAAATGACTGAAACCTTGCCTGATTCAGATGACTTCACTGTCCAACTCGGACCGAGTTAAGCAAGGGGAGAGAGAGAGAACAGTGACGGTGAAGGGAAATGGGGAAATTGAGAGAATGAGAGAAGAAATGTATCCAAAAGAGAGAGAAGGAAAATTCTGAGGAAGAAGGTTTTAGAAATCGGGATAATGGTAGAGAGAAATCGAGAAAATAAGAGAGGAAAGATCGAGTGAGAGGAGATGAGAAACTGGTGAAGAGAAGAGACAATCGGGTGAAAGAGAAATTTATACGGAGAGACGAAAAGGAACCTGGGCTGCGTTTGGATGGGGGTAATTTTTGTAGGTTACTGTTTCAGTAGGGTGACTTTGAACTAAGATCATCGTGTTTAGTAATTTCAGTGTAAAATAAAATATTATTTTAAAGGTAAAAAATTTTATTTGATAACTATAATCAAGGATAATGTGATATGTTAATATTTTTTTATTTTTTTATAAAATATAATTATTAAATAATATTTATGAAGTAAATTCTAATAATATAACTTATAATAATATTATCTAATTTTTATAAATTATTTTTCATAATTATACTTTAAAATCAACATTTGCATTCTAACATTAAAAAAATAAATGAAGAATTTTTTTTATATTATTATTTTAAATTCCAATAAATAAATAAAAAATATCAACATATCTCTTTATAAAAATTATAATTATTAGTTTTTATATTATATGAATTTAATAAAAATATTAATTCTCAAAAAATTGTTAATATGTAAGTTTACCCCTACTCAAAGGTAACTTTTATAAAAATTTACCCCACACCCAAATGCATCATGTTGAAAATGTTGCAAAAATTTTATTTTTATATTATATAAATTTAATAAAATCATTAATTCTCATAAAATTGTTAATATGTCAGTTTACCCCTACGTACAATTACCCCTACTAAAGAGTAACCCCTTTAAAAATTTACCCCTCATCCAAATGCTTCAGGTTGAAAATGTTGCAAAAATTTTATTTTTATATTAATAGATTTAATAAAATTATTAATTCTCGTAAAATTGTTAATATGTCAGTTTATACCTACTTACAATTACCCCTACTCAAGGGTAACCCTTGTTAAAATTTACCCCTCACCCAAATGCATCACGTGGAAAATGTTGCAGAAATTTTAATTTTATGTTATATAGATTTAATAAAATTATTAATTCTCATAAAATTGTTAATATGTCAGTTTACCCCTACTTACAGTCAATGTGACAAATATCGGCGGTATTTTCAAATTTACCGCGTTTTTATCGGCAAAATACCGTTACCGCGTTAAAAACGCGTTTTTATCGCCAAACGATAAATTTCCGGTAAATTCCCGATAAAATCGCGTTAAAAACGCGATAAACGTTAATAACGCGGTAAATTCCCGAGAAATTCCCGGTAAATTCCCGAGAAATTCCCGGTAAATTCCTTATACCATTTTTATTTCATTAATTTTTTTATTTATTCTATTTTTTTTTATTTTTTAAATATTATAATTTCAGCGAGATTTTCCCGTTAAATTCCCGATAAAAATCCGAGAATTTAAAAATATCCCGTTATTACCAATTGCCGTTAATATCCCGAGAACGGTATTTGTCACTATGCTTACAGTTACCCTTACTCAAAGGTAACCTCTGTAAAAATTTACCCCTCACCTAAATGATTACGTTGAAAATGTTGACACATTTTTAAAATAATCTTCTAACAGAATAAATTATTAATTACCCTGAAAGAGATTATCATGAATCTCAAACATTTTCAGAGTTTTGAGACCCTATCGAAATTTTGACAGAATCACCCCTTAAACATAGAACATTTTGACAAATACATTTCAGAAAATTATATAATATATAATTGAAAAATAGAGGAAGGCACGGGATAAATAGGAGAAAGGTTTCCTTAAAAAATAAAAAATAAATAAAAAACCACTATTATTATTTTAAATTCTAATAAATGAATAAACAAATTCTTCATATCTCTTCATAAAAAAATATAATTTGTTATTTGGTGATATGAAATTTATCAAATAGAAATAATGGAGTGCTTTTAAAAAAAAATAAAACTCGAGTTCTCACCAAAATAAATAAATAAATAAAATGTAAAAAAAAATCTCGTGAAAGAGCAAAAGGGAGAGTAAGGAAGGATATTAAAGAATGAATACCCCAAGCCCCATAGAGGTAATCAAAATGGTGATCAGAGGGGTAAAAATTTGAATTTTTACCCTTACCCCTTGTTACCAAACGAGGGTAACAAGGGATAACGTGAGTTACCCCCTCGTACCCCCTATCCAAACGCAGCCCTGATGAAGAGGAGAGAGAGAGCCCGTTGGGGTGAGAAAGGGTCGGTCAGGCTTTATTATTATTATATACATTTTTTCTTTTCATTCATCCATTTATTATTTTATTTTATTTCATTAAATTAATCATTTTATTTTTTTTCTAAAAACTGATCTGAGTTAAAATCCAATTTAACTTGTTCAATAAGTTAATCACAATCTGATAATCGAAACAGGTTTGAGTGGGAAATCGCGATAAGTCTAACTGGGAAATCGGAACAGGTGTGAGAATAAGTTTGAGTGCAATCGGGTTTAATTTATTTTATTTAGTTATCTATTAACTATGAACACTACTATTTAAATTAGTGACTTATTAGTATAATCTAAATTTTATTATTTGTATCTAAGACAGGACTCCTTGAGTTAACTAATTCTATTCATTACATCTAATCGACATACCTAAATTAATTACTGTAATCAATTTAAAGAAAATAGGAATATCTGAGTTAATTTAAAGCTTAATGTAAACTACTGTTAAATTCACATATCACTTAATTTAATTAAATTCAATTAAAATTTTAAAATTTATCACGAGAGATTATTAAAAATCTAAAATTAAGAATTTTGTTTAATTTCTAATTATGCAAGCATTATTAATTTTAATTAAATCAATCACAACTCAAAAATTAATTTGGCGTTAATTAAAACTTTAAGAACAATAAAAGTCCATGGCTTGAAACAAAAACAAAATTGTGTTGTGTTAAAACTTTACATGAATCGGATTTTAAAAATTTTAAAATGTGGATCAAAATTCGGCCATTACAATATCTCCTTCTATTCTATCTATATATAAATTATAAAGAAAAAAAAATCTTAACTATTGGATCATTGAACAATTGTAATTTATTTTCACGTTGACAAACGAAAAAAGCATGACTCAAGAAACTAAAAATAGGAAAAAAAAAAAAAATCTAAGTTGGGTTTTAGTCAATTTTAAAGATTTAGCTCAACTTTATTATATTATTTAAAAATAAAGAAAATTCATGCAAAATTTGACTAAAAAAATAACAAAGCAGATTTTATGATTAATTTTTTTATTTAATTTAGCATTGAATTTAAGTTTTATGTTCATTCAATTTAAATTCTTGTTGGTAAAGTAGCAGCAGCATGACATAACTTGGAAGGAGTGAAACCTCATAACAGGAGTAAAGCCTCATATATATAACCACATTAATGAGTTGCCAAACAAATACAATATCTTTTATATATTGAACTTTTTCACTTACTAATCTAAAGTTTTATTTATTATTTTATTATTAAATCCAGTGTTATTTTTATTTTCACTTTTACAGAGTCCAGTGTGTTAGGTCATCAAATGCTAGATATTGGATTCAAAATTGACTGAATGAAAAACCCTTTTTTTACCTAGGTAATGGCTAGTGACAATTGTCTTTGGACCTTACATAGTCCATAGGAATAGGTACATTTGAAAAGTATTTTCAACGTGATTTTACTCGTAAAAAATCATGATCATTGAATTTGAAAAACATAGTTTCAAACGGGTCTAAAGATTAATGAATAACGATCAAAATAAGGTTGATTTTAGATGAATTCATAATTAAACAATTAGATCAACTTAGCATCAGTTTAAATAATGTAAAGATACCAATGTTCAAATATTTAAAATTTTAACTGGAGTTAAAATCTCATCAAGTTGAGAAACTCATTTGAGCTTTTGAAAAAACCTCGCCAACTCACTTGATTCAATATTCTCGAGCCAAAATGACTTTGACCGATCTCACCCAAGTTATTTTGAAAATTCTTAAACAGTGATAGATATAATACACATATTTGTGTTAGAATGTGATTTTCGTCTCTTGTCTGCCCACATGATAAATAAAGTAAATGTCGTTTTATTATTTTGGCATATATGGTTATTGTGTCGCACATGAACATATTTTATTATATGCCACATGCAATAATCCAAAGGGGCATACTATTAAATGTATAAGAAGATAATACATACATTGAGAGAATGCGAGTAGGGATTTAGAACAAAGAACATGGGCAATATAGCTATACAATCAGTTAACACATGAAGGTTCATACCTACAAAGTATGTCTAAGATTTTGGTGGAAGTTGAGGTAAAAGAGAATCATCATCGTACCAAGGTCGTGGCTTGCTTCTAGACAAAGACCACAGGAGGCTGGTATAAGAATCAAATTGTGTGATGAGAAGCAAGCCAACCAGCAAGCACCCAATTGCATATGGGGGTAGGACCGCATATGTTAACTTTCCCTTTAGATAGAAGAAATGGCCTGCACAAAAGGAAATAAACATTGTCCCAGTACATAGCAAGAGGGCGCCTAGGGCCACAACTAGTTTTACTGGCAGGATCTTGTTGGCATCATCAAGACCTCGGTAGCGAGAGATGAGGATGCTGAGGAACATGACGAGAGATACAAGTGAAAAGCATAGTGCTATGAATGAAGAAATTACAAAAGTGCCAAATGTTGGATTTCCTTTGAAGTTGGGAACACCTTCCTGATTGTTTCCACCTGGGATGGTGGTGGCTGACGAATAGGCGACAGTGGCAACGAGACCGGCAACCACTGAACAAGATTGTGAGGTTGTGTTCAACCATTGTCCGAGGTCATTTTTCTGGAGTAGATCCTTGTGTTCTTCCCAGAAAACCTGTGAAGGCGTTTTCTCTCCTTTGTTTCGCTTAGTTGAAAGATAATCCGCTGTCGTGTCTCTCACATACTGATTTGTAAAACTGTTAGTACCTAACATATGGAATTTAATATTGTATATAATGGTAGTTCCAATGAAATAAGAAAAGAAAAATCTTATTTTCATCTGTTCATAAACGGATTATGTGATCTCTAATAAAAGTGTGCCAAATCGGAAGATGCAAGTTTATCAATGGAAGGATGCAAGTATGAACTACTTATTATGAAGACGAAGGACGTGGCGGTCCCAAGCTTTATGCAAATTGAAATCATGAGACACATATCATGATGGGCCGAAGACTGTTTGAATCAGGGGTATAAATCTCGACCGATATTGTGCATAATGGCCGAGATATCTCGAGTTTTTGACAACCGAGATATCTCGGCCGATAGGCGAGATATCGGCCGTATTAGAGATATTAGCCGATACACATTTATAAGACCAATATTTTTCAAAAAAAAAATTAGGAGAGAGAGATCTCGGCCGATATCCGAGATACTGAGATATTGGCCGAAACGCTGATATCTCGGTAAAAGCGATTTTTGTACCCCTAATTTGAATTCAAATAGAGACATGAACACCATGGACCCAAGTCTGTGACAAGGCCAGGGGGTACATTATCAGTTACGTTTCATGATCCTGAGTGGGGAATATTGAAGCCATGAATTAGCATTCTACCAATTTAAATATTACTTGCACCTGTCAATAAGTGAAATTTCAAAACCTATAAAAAAATTTGAAAAAAAAAATCTAAATCCAGAACACAAGAAAATTAAGAATTGCGAAGTTGGTTTCCACTGTAGTTCAACTTGAAAAAAAAACACACTATTTTTGGGCAATTATGTCTTGCATTAAGTGTGTGTGATTATAAACTATGCTATATGTTGATAAGTTGATGATTTTGAGTTTTATTCATTCTTAGGTATAATTAGTCTAAAAATACATAGACAGAAATGACTGATTACTTAATTTCATTTTGAAGCAATTAAAGAAAAACATGAAAATAATAATTGTTTGATCTTAAATTTTGTTTGGTTGATAATTTACCTTGTTAATAAGAAAAAATAACATTTTTATGGGAAAACTAAAAAAATTATGAAAAAACTCACCTCAAAATATTCCATTTTAAAACCAGACTCTATGGGTCTTTCAACTTTTTCTTTTTAATTCTAATATCTTAAATCTTGAAAATTCTTTGATTCCAAAGGAAAGGGTAAGGAAAAGCACTGAGAAAAGTATAGAAAAAAAAAAAAGGCCCTCCTTGGTCATTGTTGCAGTTGGAAGTGGGTTTTTATGTGATAGGTGAGAATTTCAAAATCTCAACCTATATCTCAGTCAATTTAGCTAAGATACTAGCTGAAATTTTGATTTTTTAATAATATTTTGTAAGATATGGTCCTTTTATGGAATCAATCTGGATATGAAATGTTTCAGCTGATATTTCACTCCATGTGTGTGACTTCATGAATTGAATTCTTAGATCTTGTTTTTTCTGCCTTATATTGAGAGTGAAGTCTAGAGAGAGATGGCCTTAAGCCTTCTACATGTGCAACCATTCTATGTTTGTGGTTTGAATTGCACCTTTTAACTACATCTGAGCAATCTTTTATAATGCAAGTTATTTATGCAGTTATACAGTATTGACTCTATCAATGTAACCTTACAAGGTTACACCAGCGTAGCTTATATGTTTAGGTGAGATAAGTATGCCTTCACATGATTATGGTAGCACAACAAAAATTATCAAGTGAAGAGAGAGAACGCACATTATACCACTTGATCTCCCAAAGTAGCTGCATGGTTGTAGGCATGCCCCAAGGCTGTCGAGAACTTCTAGTAGCAACGAGATGCAAGGCATTGCTCCCTTCACGATCAGTCTTCCAGCTATAAATTTCAAGCCCTTTCTTCCCTAAGTTGGTAAGAAGCTCATATACATGAGCTTGGCGATTTTCTACGGCTAAAAGTACTGCATTTTTTAAGTCAGTCTTCCTTCTACACCTGCCAGCTTCAGAGTTTTTCCTCAAGATTCCCTCTACCATCTCACTTACTCCATTTTCAGCTGCAATTAGAATAGTTGCATTACCAAGACTTGGATCTTCACGTGACGCTTCATAGTTAACGAGTAGTTTTTCCATGATTTTATATGCTAACATATGCCTTTGCTTCATCCTCTCGATCTTCCTGACAAGCTTACCTAATATCATAAATGACACATATCAGATATACCCACACATATACATCTATACAAAAAAATAATAAATGGAAAAGCTCTTATTTCAGTTAATAAGTTGAAGGCATGTAATACATCCACATATTCATGAAATTTTCTTCAAAAGTAGTTATTATCATCCATTTCCTTATTAGTTTTTTTTCCATCACATTACACAATAGGTTTGGGAAACATTTAAACATCCGATTGGTTTCCCGAGGAGTTTTTACCATAAATTTTGAAATAATTACTTCCAAAAAGGAAAAAAAAAAAGGCAATATAGAACTAGGATGTCATTTGTGGGCAATGTATTTTGTTGTGCACTTTTATGTGAGGCACACCTACACTAAAGGGAAAGGTTGGTTGGAAATGCCTACGCTTCAATATAGGCCTTACCATGACTTATGTGATTCAATCAAGCCTTAAAAATCTCGATTGAATAATCCAAACAAGATGATCTTTGCTAGTCGTCGTATTGAGCCATAACCCTTTCCACTAAACCCTCATGGTCTCTTTCGACTCTAGGATAGGGATACTCGAGACAGTATTCTTGACACTAGTGTGTACCTTCAAACAATGTCACAAAATACTCTTGACATCATCAAATGGGGCCCCAATCCTTTCCCCTACCCCACGCATCCATCCACCACCCATGAACTAAGTTGACCTCACTTTAAGTTGTCCTCAGAGTTCAATTACACTCTTTTAAGAATTTCTTTTTATGGCAAAGAACTTCGAGACCCTCACCTCTCCTCCAAATACGTGTAATCTCCTTAAAGTCATTGACATCGAATGACTATAAGACTCAAACCTAGGACATTTGGTTTCTAAGGTAAAGGTATGCCGGTTGAGCTATCTTGTGTGAGGTTGAGTAATCAAATCAAGGTGGTGTTTGTCAGTGTTGAATATTTAATCATCGACTTTTCTAAAAACCCATATTTGTGGTCCCATCGAAGCCCCGAAAAGTTTGTGTTGTATTAACACAAACTATAAGATCTTAAAATTTAAGACATTAAAATCATAACTTGATCCAATCAATGTGATTTATATTATAACTTATTTTTCAAATATTGATCTTTCAAACAGACCAATATTCATCGACAAAAATGAGTCCTTTCAAAATTGCAAAAGATAATATCCTTTGCATTGTGCAAGTGAACATTTAATTTAAAAACTTAATTTATCCTTAGAATGGAAAAGATGAAAGATTTGGTTCTGAACCTGGTAGAATATGCTTAATTAAGAAACTAACGATAATTATGAATGGAGCTATGCATGTCTTGATAAAACTCTTGATCGGCGCCATGCATGTCTTGAGATAACTCTTGACCGGCGCCATGAGAGACCATTCTTCATCTAACTCCGAATCTGTCAGGATATCCTCCGAAACCACCGAGATGTCCTCATCAGTATCTATAACAAAAAAATAAATTCTAATCGCTTTTTATAAATCAACGGTTATATCAATGGAAAGAAAGTCAGAAGTGTTACCACACACCTGCAGGTTTTCTGGATGTATCTTTGGAATTCTCTTTATCGCCATAAGGAGTAGAATTCAGAAAGTAAAAAGAAAAAGGAAAATTCATTTTATGAAGCTATGCTCATTTTTAAATTTAAGGAAATTACAATTTAAAATCCGCATCCATTGTCATACCTCCAATGATCTGTTCATGATCTGGCTTCTCTAAATCTGATAGATAACACATTTCAACAAAATAATAATAATAATAATAATATTAGTTACAATAATAAATTGAAAAATGGCTCAATGTGTCTAAGTAAATGATCAGAAGCACGAAGTTGACACTAACCTTTCGCTAATTCAGATTCATCTTTTGGATTCTTTGTGTCTCCTAAGTAGAAACTTCTACCTGATAAGATTCTGTGCATCATTTGTGATCCTAGACAAATAAATAGTCATTAAAAATGCTACATTATGCAAGTGATTATCGTAACCACAAACTATTCTATTATATATTTAGAATTGGTATTTTTAATTTTACTTTTATTGACATAATTTATATTCTCTATCGTTTTAACTTTTTTAGAACTTTATTCTTACTGTTCCTTTTTCCAGAGCAAGGCAAAATATTTATTGACCCAATTCTTGGGCCAGTAGTTACAGTCCATAGCAACCTATATACATATCAATGCAAAAAGAGTCCCAATAGTACTCAACCTTACTCACAATATATTGTGAGTTTATAATGAATATAAAGATTTTAGAATAAATAACAAAAATATTGAGTTTCAATAGTTCGAGATGAGGTTGGATTTCGTAGCTTCTGTTGGATGACATGAATTGAACCTAACATAATTTTTTTTTTTGCGGAATTGTATTCCTTGAAGAAATTGATAAACAACTAAAGTCTTGAGATTCATGGAGAAAAAATTGGTACAGTGAGTTACTATTTATAAGTGATTTGCTTGTTAAAAGTTGGAATCCTTTAAAAAAACATTAATTTTTTTATTTCATAAGGAGATATTGAGGTGCTGAGATTCACGTTATGAAATGTAAGCTCATATTTCAAATGGACCTAATCCAATCTCTGTTTTTCTCTCAAAGATTGAACAAAATATATAACATTGAGGCTCTCTAACTCCTTATAAGAAATTCTTCCAAAACTAGAATCCCAGATTTCTGGGCTAAAGTACATCTTGGGGCCATGATGTTGTTCCATTAGATATTGGAACCTTCATGTTTGTCCACGAGTTTCTCTTGACCCAAGTCGCATCCATGTCAAAGTGTCTTAGATTTTGTTTCTCATTTTCCAATTATGAAAAGTAAAAACTATAGAAATTGAGCCCTTTCTTTCTTTTTTATTAGAATTAAGGCTCTTTGCCGAGACAAACAAATGTGACATTTTTCTATAATTCAAAAAATCTATTTTCCATAGAGGGGATAAAAAAAATATTGAAGATAAAAATGGAGTTCTCCTTTCAGCAGCTGAGAGAAACAACTCTACTGGTTCAGTAGCTGTTGGTTCTTCTGGGTGAAGACTAGTTATGAACTCTCTAAAAATGCTATCCATTCTTCCTTGGAAGATATGGGGTGGAATCATCTTCCACAAGATGTGTTTCATAAGAGAAATGGAAGAACTTTGGCCCAAAGAAGGAAAAGAGTCTCTATTGTTCTTCGAATTTCGAAAAACGATTTTCTTCGACTTCTTTCCAAAATAGTGAATATTCATATATTTCATAAAACAAGAAGATAATACAATAAAATGAAAATAAAAGGCTTCCCCATCGGACAGGCCCGAAAGGGTTTAGCCGCTCATACCTAAAGGGTTCTTCAGCTTATATTTTTTGTTGTCCGAACTCTCGTTACAATCTAAAGCGAAGTCTGCCTCTTATATAGAGAAGGCAGGGAGAGAAGATATAAGATCAACCGGGAAACCTCGGTTGAAAAGTGGGCACAGCTGGCCCAGCTCTATAATAAAGAAAAGCAGCAACTTGCTTTTGCTTTATCCTTTAGTCACCTCATGAATAGATAAATTATTATCTTTTTCAAAGGGTTCTTCCTTTGTCAATGGAGGCGGGGTCCGCATCTTCTTTTTCTTTTTTCTTTTGTTTCTCCCCATGCTGCAATGAATGGAGTCTTTGTTTGCTAGCGTCGGTGGAGACATGTCCACATGCTCGTGGGGACCTCCATCATCTTTTGACGATTCTTCCTCGTGGTCTGACTCAGTCACGGTAAGAATTCTGACACTTGTCGGATGAGCTCTTCCACTCTGTCTCTTGGTAAAGACTGAGAGTTCTCCTTCTTGTCTCTTCACCGTATAGAAGTCCAATGGCTATTAGGTCTTCAAGTGGTAGAGAGATGGTGATCTCAACTGGATCTTCTTGTTGCTTTCTATTGATGTCGATGGCTATTTCGTTTCCAAATATGCAACCTGTTTGAATAACAAGGGAATTGGAACAATAAATTGTCCAATGTTCAAATTTGTCTTTACAAAGAAGTTTTTGCATTGTTTGGATATTAACAAGATTGTTTTTGAAGACATCAATATCCTCTATCATCTTTGTCGCCGAATCTGGATGGCGATAATGAGAGTTTAGCGAGATTTCTCCTCTATGAACTCTGACTAGGCAGATATTGCCATTATCATAATTCAAACAGTTGAGGCAGCTGATATAGCACGGATACTGATTTCTGAGTAAAACCTTCAATATCTTCGTTGCCTCAGAAGGTAGAAAAGCAAAGCTTTCCTCACTGGTTGCCTGTATGGTGTAAATCATTCCTACATGGAAAAGTAACACCAAATCTTTTAGATCCTTTGCCGGCGGCTCTCCACAAATCTGGATGGCTGGAATGATCTCTGAATACTGATAAACCCGCATATAGCTTTTGGGTTTCTCTAAAAGATCTATTGCTTTTAATAGACCTTCTTGTTCTGTTTTGCCAGTTTCCTTCCTCTGACGAAAGTTGGAGGTGATATTTATCAAGAAACATAGCTTCTGATATTTGATTCTCTGAATCGGCTCTGCTACTTTCAGATAAGTGAAAGTACTTTCTTTGGAATCAACTGTTCCTTTCTTTTGCTGTATCTCAGCTCGTCTCCTGTAAGCCCTGAATCCACGAAGGATGGCTGTGAGACCTTGTTTGAACTCAATAGAGTACTTTTTCTTGTTAGCATTTCACAATGAATCGGCAAGTGCTAATTCGTGAGTAGAGAAATGCTTTCTTGTCCCATCACCTATGGGCATTTGCTCTTTCTTAGCAAGCTTTTTGATAAACACATTGGCAAACTCAATGTATTCATTCTTTTGGATCAGATTGTATCCTGGTGGATGCATCTTTTCCTCTGTGGCGAGTAGGATGAATGGATCAACCTGCTCGACTCTGGCCTTCTTGCCTTTCTTCTCAACTTTGGAAAACTCGTCCTCTGAGTTTACGTCCATAGCTGAGTCTGAGCTAGTTCCTTCTGCCTTATTGAGAAGGTTCTTCAGGATTCTGTATTCCTGCTCGGAGATGGTGTGTTCCATCTTCTGACCTGTCTTTCGCTTTCCTGTAAAACAAGCAAAGAACTCATTAGTAGGCAATGAATTTTTATCTTGAAAAATAGGATCTCTTGAAAGAATGTCTGCTACAATGTTCTTCTTTCCGGGAAGATGTTTGATATCAAACTTAAAACCGAAAAGATAACTCTGCCAGGTGATTAACCTGCTCTTGGTTACATTGCTCAGGTTCAACTTCATGAATGACCGAACAAATGTACTGTCTGTTTCAACTAGAAACGGCTGGGGTCTCAGAAATAGTTCATACTTCTGAAGTGCTCTAATAACTGCAAGCAGTTCTTTCTCATGGATATGGTACCTAGTTTCTGGGCCACTAAAGGTTCCGGATTTATAACAACATAATCTCCTAAGTTTCTCAGGGTCATATTTGTTGACAACGTAGTATACCGCTCCCCATTGTCCTGGTTCGTCGTGCTTACCTGATGAAGCATCGATCTGTACGATGAACTCATCGTCTGGCGTAGGTAAAGCTAAGGGTGGTAGCTTTTCTACTATAGTCCTAATCTGTCGGACTATCTAAGGGTGGAGAATTTCCTTACCAGCCCAGAATGGTAGTTTATCAGACTATAGGAGGAAACTTTCCTAGATAAGCTGATGGATATACCAACCAGAGGTATATGGAAGAAAAGCCAATACCCACAGAAGGTCGAGAGTTAAACATCGACAGAGTTAGTGATATCACCCAAGCATTGAAAGATTGGGAAAGATGCATGGAAATATGATTTGCTCTCAATGCTACATGGAGTGTTGATCAGTGTCATAGGTACGCTGAGTTATCGCTAAAAGGAGGAGCGAAAACGTTTATCGATTCGCTTAGGAGATTGAGAGATCCTGAGTCAATAGCATTGATAGAAGGATTGAATCAGAGGAATGCCGCAGTAGCTGCTGACGGTAATCCAAAAGCCGTAGTAACCGGATACGTTTGGTTATTACATAAAGAGTTCGTCGGAGAGATAAAACAGTTATCTCAAGAACATCAGACAGAGGTTGCTAAGACTAAGCTTAGCCTGCTTAGGATAGAAAACCTAACCCTGTTAGAAGAATATTCTAACAATTTCAGAGATCTTTATCACAAGTGTGAAGATCGTTCAAAGAATCTTAAGGATGAGTACTTCAGGAAAATTCCTAAGATTGGAGATACTTTAAGTAGAAAGTACGCTGAATTTACTGGCTATGATGGAGTTAAAGCTAACACTATCGGAGAAAAAATTCAGTTCGCCAAAAACATGGTGGCCTACTTGAAGAAAGAGAGTGACGATCATCTCGCTATCAGAAAAGCTTTTGAGAAAGCAAGCTTTGGTAAAGATGAGAGAGACTCAGATATGCCTATCCAATGGATTGGAAAAAAAAGGCATAAAAAGAGATATAAGGGTTTCAAGGAAAGGATCCCTTATAAGAGAAAGAAGTACAGATTTCATAAATCCCGTACTTTCAGAGAGCCTAAGCACATGAGGCAAGGAAAGAAGTATTTCAAGAAGAATACTTCCCTCAACAAGAAAGTCCCGAATTACAGAAAGGACAAAGAGACCACAGGTCTACGAGTGTGTTGGACGTGTGGAAAGAAAGGACATTTTGCATCAAAGTGCCCTTTACGAGAGAAAAGGAAACATCAAGTAAATATGATTGAAAACATGTTGAAAGATGCAGACCTTCAAGATATGGACTATCTCTACGAGATAGAAGAACCATATTTTGACAACGAGTCGGTATATTCTGTTGAATCAGATGGTGAGACGACAGAATACGAAGAGATCGAAGACAGTTGTTCTTCAGAAGAGGAAATAGATGATGACACAGAATCCAGTGATTCTGCAAATCAATTTTTCATGGTAAACTTAGGACAGACAAGCGAACCCCTAAGTCAGCCGAAAGACCGCTACTTCAAGTACGAAGAACAAGAGTGCACGTTCTTTGGAAGCAAGTGGAAGTTAAGTGGAAACCATTACAAGCCCATTCCAAATGGTAAGCATTGGAAATTCCATTTACTATGGTCGACAAGTAGTTTCATTTGTGAAGGTTGTGGAGAGTCTACCAAAGGAACGGATGACATTCATGATTGCTTCATGATGGAACAAGAGTATGGAATCATCTTCCACACGATGTGTTTCATAAGAGAAATGGAAGGACTTTGGCCCAAAGAAGGAAAAGAGCTTGTTCTCAAGCTTTATTCACTATTTTGGAAAGAAGTCGAAGAAAATCGTTTTTCGAAATTCGAAGAACAACAGAGACTCTTAAAGCAAAAGGCTTTAGAGAAAGAGAAGTTTAAGGCCAAAGACGAATCTAGCCAAGATTCAGACCTCAAAGATTTTGTCGTGACTCCAGGACCAGTTCGTATTCACGAACCTGAGGAATTTAGTCATGTTCAAAATACCCAGATGTCTTCCCGACAGGAGGAAGAACCAGGATATAGAGAGCCGCCTTGGATGAACCTCCAAGTTGCAAATTGTGGAGATATAAGAGTAAGTGCCCTTGTAGACACAGGAGCAACTACATCTTTTTGCTCACCACAAGTTTTGCCTAAATCAATGATAAAAAAGGCAAGCATGCCTAGCGATGGTCAATATATCAATGGAGTTGATTTTACAATCAAAACTATTACTGAACCTTTGTTTTTATCAGATTTAGCCGAAAGAGTTCAAGTGGAGCATTCATTTTGGATTTTAGAAAGTCTTAGGACGTACGATTTCGTATTCGGCATGGACTTTTTAACCAAATATGAACCCTTTAGCTTCAAGAAAAATAAGCTTTTCTTGACTAAAGACTTAGATTTCGACTTATGTTTTGATCTACGAGATCATACATCAGAAGTTGAGCAGCTTGAGCATGGTGAGAGACCAACCTTAACACCAACCTTAGAGCATGGTGAGAAACCACCAAACCAAGAACAGCTAAGTGCGTTCCTAGAACCAGAACCTAAGCCACCCGACTTAGAGTTAGAGTCGCATGATTGTGATGAGATACTCGACTCACAATCAAGAGAAACAGATAAAGATAATGATTTCAAACCCGAGCACGCCTTGTTCAAAATTGAAACTCATTATAGAGTTCTCGAAGAAGAGAAAAAAGAGAGAGCTAGACTTAGAAGAGAGCAGCAGCAAGAGTTACTTCTAAGAAAGCTAGGAGCAAACTTGAGTAAGAATCCGGTAGAACACTGGAGTACAGATAAACCTCTTTGTACACTCAAGATCAAAGACCCAGACAGAGTCATCAAAGGAGCTGTATTCGCAGCAAACTTAGATGAGCGAAAAGAGATGAATAGACAATGCACCGATCTTCTAGCTAGAGGATTAATTCGTAGATCTACTTCACCTCATAGTAGCACTGCCTTTTTGGTCAACAACCACTCTGAACAAGTCAGAGGAGAAAAGAGAATGGTCATAGATTATAGGCTGTTAAACAACAACACTATAGATGAGCATTACCAGATTCCTGGAAAGGAAAACTTGATACAGTTAATTGCAGATCGGAAATGGTTCAGCAAGTTTGACTGTAAGTTAGGATTTCACCAAATAGCTATGGAAGAAGAATCCATTCCTTGGACAACCTTCTCCATACCAGGAGACAAGTTTGAATGGCTAGTTATGCCTTTTGGACTCAAGAATGCACCCCAGATCTTCCAACGAAGAATGGATAGCATTTTTAGAGAGCATCTAGATTATTGTCTTGTCTACATCGACGACATCCTAGTTGCGTCCAGAACAGAAGAAGAGCACATGATCCATGTACAAAAGGTCATCGGAAGCATCCGAGAGCATGGAATCGTGATCTCACCAACTAAGTGTGAGTTGGTTCAGCAGACGATTAAGTTCCTTGGAGTAGAGATATCAAATGGCCAGATCACTCTTCAAGAGCACATTACTAAGAAGATTTTAGAGTTTCCTGAGGTTATCCCTAATCGAAAGAAACTTCAATCTTATCTTGGTTTGCTTAATTGTGCAGCTGATTACATCAAAGATTTGGCTAAGTTACGAGCCAGTCTCTCTACCAAACTTCGAAAGACCGAAGTAACCAATCCCTACACTTGGGATAAGAGAGATAGAGAGATAGTCCGACAGATTAGGACTATAGTAGAAAAGCTACCGCCCTTAGCTTTACCTACGCCAGACGATGAGTTCATCGTACAGGTCGATGCTTCATCAGGTAAGCACGACGAACCAGGACAATGGGGAGCGGTATACTACGTTGTCAACAAATATGATCCTGAGAAACTTAGGAGATTATGTTGTTACAAATCCGGAACCTTTAGTGGCCCAGAAACTAGGTACCATACCCATGAGAAAGAACTGCTTGCAGTTATTAGAGCACTTCAGAAGTATGAACTATTTCTGAGACCCCAGCCGTTTCTAGTTGAAACAGACAGTACATTTGTTCGGTCATTCATGAAGTTGAACCTGAGCAATGTAACCAAGAGCAGGTTGATCACCTGGCAGAGTTATCTTTTCGGTTTTAAGTTTGATATCAAACATCTTCCCGGAAAGAAGAACATTGTAGCAGACATTCTTTCAAGAGATCCTATTTTTCAAGATAAAAATTCATTGCCTACTAATGAGTTCTTTGCTTGTTTTACAGGAAAGCGAAAGACAGGTCAGAAGATGGAACACACCATCTCCGAGCAGGAATACAGAATCCTGAAGAACCTTCTCAATAAGGCAGAAGGAACTAGCTCAGACTCAGCTATGGACGTAAACTCAGAGGACGAGTTTTCCAAAGTTGAGAAGAAAGGCAAGAAGGCCAGAGTCGAGCAGGTTGATCCATTCATCCTACTCGCCACAGAGGAAAAGATGCATCCACCAGGATACAATCTGATCCAAAAGAATGAATACATTGAGTTTGCCAATGTGTTTATCAAAAAGCTTGCTAAGAAAGAGCAAATGCCCATAGGTGATGGGACAAGAAAGCATTTCTCTACTCACGAATTAGCACTTGCCGATTCATTGTGAAATGCTAACAAGAAAAAGTACTCTATTGAGTTCAAACAAGGTCTCACAGCCATCCTTCGTGGATTCAGGGCTTACAGGAGACGAGCTGAGATACAGCAAAAGAAAGGAACAGTTGATTCCAAAGAAAGTACTTTCACTTATCTGAAAGTAGCAGAGCCGATTCAGAGAATCAAATATCAGAAGCTATGTTTCTTGATAAATATCACCTCCAACTTTCGTCAGAGGAAGGAAACTGGCAAAACAGAACAAGAAGGTCTATTAAAAGCAATAGATCTTTTAGAGAAACCCAAAAGCTATATGCGGGTTTATCAGTATTCAGAGATCATTCCAGCCATCCAGATTTGTGGAGAGCCGCCGGCAAAGGATCTAAAGATTTGGTGTTACTTTTCCATGTAGGAATGATTTACACCATACAGGCAACCAGTGAGGAAAGCTTTGCTTTTCTACCTTCTGAGGCAACGAAGATATTGAAGGTTTTACTCAGAAATCAGTATCCGTGCTATATCAGCTGCCTCAACTGTTTGAATTATGATAATGGCAATATCTGCCTAGTCAGAGTTCATAGAGGAGAAATCTCGCTAAACTCTCATTATCGCCATCCAGATTCGGCGACAAAGATGATAGAGGATATTGATGTCTTCAAAAACAATCTTGTTAATATCCAAACAATGCAAAAACTTCTTTGTAAAGACAAATTTGAACATTGGACAATTTATTGTTCCAATTCCCTTGTTATTCAAACAGGTTGCATATTTGGAAACGAAATAGCCATCGACATCAATAGAAAGCAACAAGAAGATCCAGTTGAGATCACCATCTCTCTACCACTTGAAGACCTAACAGCCATTGGACTTCTATACGGTGAAGAGACAAGAAGGAGAACTCTCAGTCTTTACCCAAGAGACAGAGTGGAAGAGCTCATCCGACAAGTGTCAGAATTCTTACCCGTGACTGAGTCAGACCACGAGGAAGAATCGTCAAAAGATGATGGAGGTCCCCACGAGCATGTGGACATGTCTCCCACCGACGCTAGCAAACAAGACTCCATTCATTGCAGCATGGGGAGAAACAAAAGAAAAAAGAAAAAGAAGATGCGGACCCCGCCTCCATTGACAAAGGAAGAACCCTTTGAAAAAGATAATAATTTATCTATTCATGAGGTGACTAAAGGATAAAGCAAAAGCAAGTTGCTGCTTTTCTTTATTATAGAGCTGGGCCAGCTGTGCCCACTTTTCAACCGAGGTTTCCCGGTTGATCTTATATCTTCTCTCCCTGCCTTCTCTATATAAGAGGCAGACTTCGCTTTAGATTGTAACGAGAGTTCGGACAACAAAAAATATAAGCTGAAGAACCCTTTAGGTATGAGCGGCTAAACCCTTTCGGGCCTGTCCGATGGGGAAGCCTTTTATTTTCATTTTATTGTATTATCTTCTTGTTTTATGAAATATATGAATATTTGAACAGTTGAGGCAGCTGATATAGCACGGAGGATAATACTTCATTCATTTTTGATGAAAATAAATATTTCGATACAAAAAACCAAAATATTGAGTCTTTGCATCTTGTCACAAGACTGAATTTTATGACACTTGATAGATAATGTGAATATAAATAATACTCCCTCGGTCCCATTTTAGTTGTCTCATTTTGAATTATTAGCACTTATGTGATCTCATCCATTTGCAACACATTTTATACTACTCAAATACAAATGAGACAACTATTTTGAGACAATTCTAAAATCCATATAAGACAACTAATTTGGGACAGGAGTATAATTTTTTTATGAAATTGTTTTTTTTTTTTTTTTTTGAAAAAATTGACAAATGATCTATTAAATCTATACTAGTATCTACCATTACCATTATTATTATTTTTTTTAAAAATGGTACACTTCTTTGGATAGGTTAGATAACAAGAAAAATTAGACAACCTAAGCAAAAAGGCAATTGATAAGACTTGGCAGAGATGTGTAGTCCCACAATTAATATCAGCATTTTCCTTTAACAATTGGTTATCAATTGTTTCAATAGATAAGAACATTAAAATTGAAATCTTCACACACTCACCTGACAATATAAGCCTTTTGACGGTCTTGAAACATTCACTTAGTGCTTCTCTACAATAAGCTACTTCATTATACCATGGCTTCTCAAGATCTACGAACCATATACCTGTATCAAAGACAAAATACTATTACCACAAATTAAGGATCATTTTCTCATATTTCTACCGTTAGGGTGCATTTTTTTTTCCATTATTTTTAATGCGACTTGAAGTTTTCTTTTTCAACCCAAAGTCTGCCGAAAATGGGCCTGCAAAGCAGGTTGTTCTGGACTTCATGCTGCGTAAACGGCCTGAAGTTGAGTGAAAATAGCTGTGTAAATGGGCTTGTATATTAGGCCATTTTGCTAGTGTAAGTGGGCCAGTAATCCACTCAGTTAGGCCAAGGAATTGGCTGAGTGAACCCAGTTTGGGAGCCAAGTTTCTCATGAGAAAACTCAGTGATTTGAGACTGATTTTGACATCAACTCAGCAACCACTCAGTTTTGTCTTAGCCATTGGCCGAACCCATTTCCTGTGGCAAAATATCTTTGATTTCTCTCTGAAGGTAGGCTACATCACAAAACACACAAAACAATTCTCCCCCTAAGAAGAATTCTGATGAAACTTCCCTACTTACAAGCATACTTCAGGATCCAATTTATAATCTCTCTGTTTACAAGGGCCCAAACATGACAAGCAACATCTGAAGCCGAGTTCTACACATTTTCCAACTTACAAGCATCGAATAACTGACACATATGGAGTCAATTTTTAAAAAGATTAGATAATGTGATAAGTAGCTAAGGGGTGAAAGATACTCACATGAGTAGGTGATATGCTCCACCATTGTAAGTGGAGTTCTACTTCTGAATAAATAAGGTTTATTTGCCAGAATTTTCAGAGGAGTCAGGCCGTCCTTATTCTGCCTTGAGCGGAAAGAAGGGCGCTTTTGAAGTACGACGTAAGCCATTCCTGTCAATCACATAAGAGGACAAACAAATGAACTATATATGTTTGTTTCTCTGTTATATTAAATTATATCCAGAATTAAATCAGAATTTGTTTTAGGAGTTCTTGAAATTATATCAAGAATTAAATCGACGATAAATTTAATAATTAAATTAACTCAAAACACTTCCCCTT
This sequence comes from Chimonanthus praecox, assembly GCA_022113865.1. Classification (NCBI taxonomy): domain Eukaryota; kingdom Viridiplantae; phylum Streptophyta; class Magnoliopsida; order Laurales; family Calycanthaceae; genus Chimonanthus; species Chimonanthus praecox. The sequence continues at coordinate 42,564,408 of CM039095.1, forward strand.
AAATAAATAAATAAAACAAACCCAATTCTCACTCATATTCCCACTCAGACTCGTGAGAATAAATAAAATCAGAATTTTATTTTAACTCAAATATCCTTATTATTAAGAAATATATTATTATTGAGATTAAGAAATATATAAAACCAGCAAATGAAGTAAAAAAAAAAAAAAAATTAAAACAACCCGACCCAACCCATTTTCCTTTATTCCTTGCCCTCTCTCGACTCTCGTCTCTTCCTCTTTTCCTTGACCCTCTCTAGTTTCTCTAGAATTAAGGATAACCATACCCTCTACATTTATCCATTTATTGAAACTTGTCTTCAACCAAAGTTTCAATGCATACAAGGCTTGTGAAGATGGACCAGGCCAGTTCGTTTATTTAAAAATGTGCTTGCTTTTAGGTTCAGCTGTATACTTTTATGGTTTTACATCAATTTGTCGTAAATATTGATTATAGATAAATTTTGATATTTGCATAAATCTGAAGGACACGTCATTCGAAATGCCAAGCCAACCCATTGATTGTGAATTTTAAATTGTAAAAAAGGTTTTGATAATGTCATGCTAATAATGTAATTGAGCCCTCACTGTATGTGACTTTTCTTTTTTTTTTGGTCTATTATTATTACTATTATTTTATCATCAAAATTAGTTGAAATAAAGAATCTTGTTTTTTCTTGAAAGTAAAGAGGAACATTGCTAACTTTTATTATGATGGATACTCTTCTACATGTCCTCTATTTAATTAACAAAATGAGAAGTTGTATAAATTTTATTTAAAAATATTTGTATTCTATTAAGTTTTCTTTTTAATCTAACATGTTTAATCTAATCCTATGAACTTAGACCATGTGAGCTACCTTGCATCAATTTGCATTTAAAGAAAGTTGAAGAGAGTGACAAGTGGAGATAGAGTGAGAGATCATACAGTAATTTTCATTTAGGAGTGCACAATGAAGAGTGGTATTGCCATCGCCTCTTGGCCTGTCTATAGTGTTTGGATCTGCATACTTGTAAAGATATAAGTAATTCCTGATCCTGAAACGATGCTTACCAGCAATGAAAAGTGGGGTCTCTCCCTCGCAATTAGCTTCATTAACTAGTTCAGGACAAGCATCGGCCATGCTTTTGCATACATCTTCCATGTGATCGCCGCCCATGTATTCAGCAACAAGGTGAAGAGGAGTGTTACCCTTCTCGTCCTTTATCTTTAACATTTTTTTTTTATCTTTAACTTTTTCAAATGTTTTCTATGCATCCTCCTTATTCCAAGAGACAGCTACCATGTGCAACGGTGTTGAATGGGGTGAGAGGGTGGTGGCATTCAGGGTATTGATCATAGCCTCGTAGCCATCAACTGCAGTACTCCAGTCTCTCCTATAACGATCTTCAATAAGCCCACTTGTAAAACGGGATAGAGCTGTCTTTCCTTGGTTGTTACATTCCTCAATTAGATCTGGAAAGTAAGAGAGAATCAGTTTGAATATATCTATATTCTCGATACCTTTGGCTGAAGCAGCTGCATGGAGGACTGTGTTCCCTTGCTTGTCTTTTATCTTCACATCATCTCCATCAACATGTCTCAGCACTTCTTCTATTACTTGTTTTGGAGTGGAGCGAGCTACCAACAAATGGAGAGCAGTTTGATTTCCTGGATGGCAATTGGGCATCCTTGCATTTCTTGCAAGAGGCACCTTTTGATAAGCTTCAACCAAAATTTCCCAGTATTTCCCTTCCACGCTTTGGTACATCAGATTCTGTAGTTTTTCGTAACAGCTCATGTCCCTAATCCAGTTGGAGTGATTCTCATAATCTTTCAGCCAAACACGCCATTCTTTTTCTATGGCTTCCTTCTTCGAGTCGGCATATGTAATTTCGTCCTCCATTGAAGTCTCTGGGTCATCATAGGTAATTTCGTCCTCCATTGAAGTCACTAAGTCATGAATGCTAATTTCGTCCTCCATCCAACTCACCAACTGGAGACTAAAGAGCCCTCTTCTTCCTTGCTTCCCTCTTCTTCCTTCTGTGGCTTCCTTCTGCTATCCTGATTTTTTTTCCATTTTAAAGATACAAAGGCTTTTATATCAATTTCCTATTAGTGCCTCTCTAGAAAGCACGGATACTTCAAAATTAGTGAAGTACCCGTGTCTGGTACGTATCCGATATGATACGGTCGGATACGACTCAAATACGTACCGGACACGTATCCAATTAATTAAAAAATATTTTAATTATGGATACTCCCCGAATACGCGTATCTGTGTCAGGATACGGCAACAAATAAAGAGGATAGTGCCGGGACACGGCCGAGACATTCCACACGCGATACGCCTCAAGAGAATAAATGAAACGGCGGAAGAATGGAAAGAGAAAAAAGAAAATACGAAGAAAAGATTGAAGAAAAAAAAATCGCTTACACGTGCTTTCCTTTCTCTTCTCTGCGTCTTTTTCTTCTTAGTTGATGGGAAAAATACAGAGAACGGCGGCGGCTAGGGTTTAATAGAGAGAGGGAAAGAGAAGAAGGGTATTAGGGTTTGTGAATGAAAACCCTTGAAGGAACTCGTGTAAGCTTACTAAAAGCTCACGTCTCTACTCTAATATTTTTGTAAAAAAATTATTTTAAAGTGAAAGTAATAAAAAATTATTTTAAATACAATACTTATGGAAGTAAAAATTATAATGTCTTTTTTATTTATCTTATTGTAATAATTTACTATTATATTTATCATCTAATATTTTTACCATCATTATTATTATTAAAATATCTTATTTATTTTTATTATATTAATGTAACATAATTACCTATTGCTCATAATTTTATCTAACTATTATTAGTGAAAAATAGAATTTCTTTTCTCAGATAAAAGAAAACATTATCATTATAATAAATTTCATTTTAGAGTTAAAAACTTAAAATATTATTATAAGTAGCTTTCTTGATTTGGCTTTAAAAAAATAATAATAACTAATTAAATTATTATTAGAATGGATTTGAAAGCTAAAATGAATTTATAAGATTCAATTCATGATAATGTATAATAAACCACTCATATATTTAGAAAACATTAATATATATGTATATATTAAAATGCTTCAAACTTTTCAACGTAATAACTAGTGATTATTAAACTCTAGTCTATATGTATATATATAATAATTTTTTAATTCAGCGTACACCGTCACACCTGTATCATAGTTTTTCAAAATTTGTCGTATCTCCGTATCGGATACATGTCGTATCCAAAACAAGTATCTGTATCGGTGCTTCTTAGGTGCCTCTGTAAGACCGACACTTCGACTCACTTGATTTTAATTTTTAATCAACAATAGAATATCTCAAATACAGAGGAAATGTGATACCCCAGCCCAAATTAGTGATTAATTTAGACAGATTTTAATTAATTAAATATTTTTTTGCCATTAATTATAAATTTTGTTGTGTTGATCATGAAGAATTTTGAATAAGCTTTTCAACGAGTCTGAGTTTGACTCGATCCGAGTCCGAAAACCCTTTCAAATTAAATTTCAAAAGTATAATAATAAGTTATGATTATTAATAATATTATTTTAAGGTTAAAACTTGGCTGCTTTGGAAACTCAGTCATTTCATTTCATTTCAATCTCAAATTGAAGATCTTACACTATTTTTAAAATCCGGACTTAACGGAATGCCAATCTCGACCTAATTCTACATATTTTCACTACCTAAAATTTTATAGGTGGCAAAACCCCACTTCGATAGGGAAAATAAAATCCTAAAAATATACGAAGGAAGTTAATGTTCAATCTGTAAAATAAGTGAGCCATTTGTATCTTCAGATTTTCAAAATATCGAGTTTTTAATAATTATTTTATGTCGAAAAATGTGAGCCGTCGAATACTTTAATCTACCTAATTATAAAATTAAATTTTCTCCAGGAAATACTTTAAAATTAAGAAATTTTACTAAATCGGTGTTTTTTTATTAAAACACTGAGTTGTTGATCGAAATTTTTATCCAAAATTTAATACTATGTTAATAATTTAATATTTGACCTAGTGGACTATTTAGATTAAATTAGGGGGACATTGAAATACTCAGATTTAACAAAGGATATAAAAGGAATTTAAAAAAAAAAAATAATAATAAAATAATATAAAATATCTTAAATGGATAAGCATCCAGGTAAACCTAAGCCTAACCTATACTGTAACGTGGGTGGCTTTCAGCCAACCCATTCCTTATTTAAACGCTGAATGGGGAGGAAGGAAGGAAAAAAAAAAAAAACAAGGCCACCGTCGTTTCACTCTCTCTCCATTTACCGTCTCTTATTTTCTTCTTCTCCAGCAACCTTTCTCTCTCTTCTTCACCTTCCTTCACCAGTCAACTTCTTCTTGTCCCTTTCTCTTCTTTCATTTTCCTTTTTCTCCTTTCTTCGGTCGGTGCAAGCGACAAAAGCAACCGTAACAGCCGATTCAAAGGGTTCTCATATCGACGTCGGGTTTTCGAAACTTGATAAAAAATCAACAAATTTCCGCATGTGAGGTACCAAAATAATTTTATTTTTAATTTTAATAATTTCAATAGTTTAGTATTGTATTTTAAAATTAAAATTTTTAAAATGAAGGGAGGGTAGGTTTTTCTTCCAAATTTTAAATTAAACCCTTAAAATCATTTTTAAGTTCGAAGTTTGTCTTTTAGCCTTTAATTAAAAGAGGAAAAAGATTAACCCCAATTTAACAATTGTGTGTTTATTTTTACGCATTATATGTTTAAATTCAGTATCATAACATCTGGGCTACACTATCATCCGTAGTGGCGCTAGTCGCTCAACAATACCATTTGAGGTGACGCTTAGTCACCCGGTAGTTCATCAGTAGTAACGCTTGGTCGCTCGGTGATACCATTTGAAGTGACGCTTAGTCACCGGGTGGTTCATCAGTAGTGGCGCTTAGTCGCTCGGTGATACCATTTGAGATGACGCTTAGTCACCCGGTGGTTCATTAGTAATGACGCTTAAGTCGCTTGATGATACCATCTGATGGAGCGCTTAGTCACCTAATGGTCTTAAAGTGGGGCACTGAGTACTTTTTATATTACTTGTATTTTACTCTCTAGGCCGAAAATCTCCACCTGTAACGCAACGGAAATGCTGCTCAATGGCCATCTGAGACGGCCTTGGTCGCCCGGTGGTAAAAGGATTTGGGTACTAAGCACTTTTATGTAATTTCTTGTACTGTACCCTCTGGGCTCTGTCTCAATACCTTTCCTTGACTAGGAAAAAAATACGAGACCGGGCACTGAGTACTTTATATTTTTATTTTGATGTGATGTTTTGGTTAGCTGACAACTAACTGTTGACTTAATGTAGTAGAAAGAATTAAGGGGACTCGCTACATTTATCATGCTTTCTTGGAAAATGCACGGGGGATGGGAACTAGTTCGTAAATACTTTATCGACTCGAAATTTATATTATTATTTTATCTTACAAATTGTGTGATAATCTCTACGGATAGAGATGAGGAGACTCGAACCAACACTTGTATTGTGTTATATGTTAAACCCACTAACACCAGACTGAAATGGGACCCATGGTCATTAAAAGATGGAAAAAGTTATATAGGTCCGGAATACGAGACTTGACACTGCATACATGTGAGGGATGTAAATGTTCTAACTATTTAGAACGTAGGCGTTAAATTGGTGTCGGGGAGTCGAGGGCTTATAGCCTATAACGCAGTATGGACCCATGGAATGTCTGGGAATTGTCGGGTAAAAACTGGGTGAATGCATTCGTGTTATTAAATCCAGTTTTATATGTTTGTGTAACATTGATTATTTTATTGATTTCTTGTATTGATAGTGGATACACTGAAGGGTAAAGCTGGAATTTGGTGATTCTCTCAGAATAAGTCCTTGGGTATGGAGGGCAATGGAAATCATGCATTATCATGCATTTGACATTTGCATGTGAGAGTTATGATTACAAGTTAAATCTGTGAAAGATAATAAATTTAGAAATTTGATATTGGCCGTTGGGCTATAATTGTTGAGATTAGCCGAATACCGTGTGCGAACCGTTGGGTTGGACGTGTTAGTAGGCTGAGGTCGACTGCCATCAACCGCTGGTGTTGGATGGGCTAGTAGACCGGGTCGTGGAGACCTTGTGATGTTGGGCTGAACACCGTTTGCAAACCGTTGGGTTGGACGTGTTAGTAAGCCGTGGTCGACCACCATCAACCGCTGGTGTTGGATGGGCTAGTAGACCGAGTCGTGGAGACCTTGTGATGTTGGGCTGAACACCGTTTGCAAACCGTTGGGTTGGACGTGTTAGTAAGCCGTGGTCGACCACCATCAACCGCTGGTGTTGGATGGGCTAGTAGACCGGGTCGTGGAGACCGTATGCACTTGCAAGTTGCTAAATAGGGGCTGACCCCTATAAAAATTTATAAAACACCTTAGAAAGTAATCCTATGGTGAAAATGGGTTAAGTGGATTAACCGCATTGCATTCATGAAACATACATTACTTATGGAATCATATATTATGTTGGATGTTATGATAAATATGAGTCAAGTAGATTAACTGCATTTCATTCATGGAACATGCATTTTTGTTAATTTTATGAATATTGTATATTGATTTTTATGGTGAGCTCTCCCCACTAGGCTATTGCTCATGTCCCTTATATTGTAGGATATGAACTGGAAAGAGGATTGGAGGAACCCATGGTACCTCATTGAGAATCAAACTTGGATGTTTCTCGTAGTTTCCCGCTCGACGAAACAAAATGAATCTATGAACTTCTATGTAGACTGATAATAAATACGCCTTTTGGAGCATAAAAACCTATGTCTATATAAGTTTGGTGTTTCAATGTAATATATTTGTGTATTGGTGTGCTCAATGTACTACTTCCATGTGATTGAGTGAAAATTGTTCGATTTATTTTGTTGAATATGTTTAGGAATATTTAAGACACGGATATTTTATATAGTTATTAGACTCACACGAGTAGTATGTTAAGGAGTTAGTGACTCATTGGGTTAAGGAAAAAAAAAATTTAGTGGCGTCCCGGACCCACGTACGAGATCGGGTCGCGACAGGAAATATTTAAGTTTATAATCTAAATTTAATATTATTCATTACACTGTATAATATCGTATGCCTAATAATTTGCGTTTATTCTTTATATATTTAAATTAATTTTATATTAAAAATGATGATTAAATAATTACTTATAGAGACTGTCGAATTTTGAAGATACCCTAGTAAATTATATAAATTCTTAATTTAAAATTACAAAATATATTATATGAATATTTTACTTATAATACTCAATTCAGCACTAGATTATTCCTTAACTTGAATATGACTCAAAATTTGTGCAAATTTTCTAGAAAAATGGGTTTAAACACATATATCAATTAAATCATTTTTATTTTTTAATTAAAATCAAATAAAGTAATGCCTATTTAGATTTAAAAGCAGTGAGATATAAGTGGGTCAAAATTGAGCTAAAAAATCAATTTTAAGTTGAAGTACTAGGTATTCTTAAAATTCACAAAGATAAATACGTTTGTAAATTTGATAATTAAGATCAATTGATTACAAATTGAGTTTTACATATAAATTCAATCTATTTTTAACTCAGCATATCTACTTTTAATATTAACAATTTATTTTTAATAATTTTAAATCAACATATTTTTAAACTCAAAATGAAGTCTGATATATATAGATTTAAAAGAAATATCTTAATTATTCTAAATTCATTAATAATTAACATTTCAAACAATATTCATCGATAATAGATATCGGTTGATATCTTGATCGAGCTTAATCTTTCTCTTTTTTTATTTCAAATATCAGTTAGTTTTATTTTTTAAAAATTTAACTAAATTTAAAAAATAAAAAATATTTTTTTTCAAAAAAAATACATAACATCGATCGTTATCAAGGCCGAAATTTTGCGATATGACTAAATATCAGCCAATATATTTGTGAGACTCTGCATCAATTTTGATTATTTTTAGTCTTTAAAATGAGAGAAGAAAGGAGTACCTGAGTTAAATCTTACCTCACCTCACTTCACCCTAGACTATCATTCTAATTATCATACCTGGTGTGTAAAGTAAACGTGGACACGCCAATTCAATAATTCGATATAAGATAACAGATGGATGATGGTAATTGACAGTGACCCATCAGTAGCCACCACTACCGTTTTTTGACATTTTCTTCAGTCAAATCATTGCCTTTTAGCTTTTGGACATCAAAATTGAATGGTGAAATATTTTCTTTTAAACAAAGGAAAAGAGAAAAAAACTAAATACATATTTTACAAAAAAATTATTTTACTCTTGAAAACCTGGCGTAAAACCGCCGAGACGGATAATTACTTGTTCTTAGGTATATCAAGTGTGATCATGAGTATCAAATCTGACATCTCCCTGTTTCTTAAGGTGGGAGCCTGGGTTTAAATCTCATATCTCGATTTTCTAAAGGCCAAACATCGCACAGAGAAAAATAATAAAAAAGAGAAAAAAAGTTTGATGGAGATCTCAGCAAAAAAAAATATCGATTGTAGATCTGGTTGATATCTCGGTTGATATTTATTATATTGTTCAATATTTATATTTTTTAATTTTTTTTAAAAAGTGTTCTTATTTTTCTTAAATGAATTTTATCAAAAAATAGAAAGGCAACAAGATTTCTAAAAAAAAATAAAGAGAGAGAAAGAATTTGCCCGAGATATCGTTACACAAACTTGTGTCTCGTTACATAAAATGAACAATATCCTAAAACTCGTGTTCGTTATACAAAATATCAATGGGAGGATCACTACTCATAATAAAAATGAAGAGGAGACTAATCAAAGTTTCAAACCAAAACTCGAATGTGATTTTATCGAATCACAAACTTCTTTGACTCGTCTGGTTTTAATAATATTGTGATTTTTTTTCCCTTGATACAACCTAATTATATAACCTAATTCAACATCAAAATGAAGTCGACACGTGTAGATTTAAAGAAAAATATCTTAAATATTCTAAATCCATCACTAATTATTTTACTTGGTGTGCGAGTAATAAGTTAATAGGATCAATTGTACGATCACAGAGGATCATCCGATTGATCTTCAAATGAGAGGTCGACTGTCAAAATGTTGAATTCTCAGTTAAAATCGATCGCACGATCCCATGAGATCATCCGATCGATTGAATGCGATGTTAGGATCAATCGAACAATCACAAAATGAATTGCCTGTTCAATCATACGAATGAATACGCCTAAGATCGATCGAAATAAAAATGAATTGCCAGTTCGTTTGGTCGATTCCACGCGAAAGGGCAGAAACGCAATTTCCACTAAGAATTCGAAATGCGGTGTCTGCTGACAGAGTTTGGGAGTGTCTGTATGGCCGACTTTAATTATATATTTTGTAGGATTCTTTATCTTTTTAATAATAAATTTTAATTATTTAATTAATCTGAATGTAACACTCCGAACCACATGCACGTGAATAAAGTAAATTTGATGGAAAACGCAGATATTTCTTTTTTCTCAGCCTGTCAACCAAAACTGTAATGGTGATACTAGAAGACTCGCCATTTTAGCTTTGATCGGTTATCGCGTTACTTGAGATCGGATGAGAAAGGGATTTGGCTGCCTCTTGGTTAGGAATTTTAAAAAATATGGCAAAAAGTAGAGAACTGATACACACATGGAACTGCATAAATTACTCTAATTTGAAAAAAATGTTTAAATTATTTATTTATATAATATAACGAGAAAGGCACATGAGAGCTAAGGTAGTTCGTTGAGACTTGAAAATATCTGTACTATTTAATTTTGACTATTAAGTCTGCATTTAAAATTGTGTATCCATGACTAAATAATTGGGAAAAAGAAAGACTTCAGATTCAATGCAGATTTTTTTTTTTCTTTTTTTTCTTTTTTTTAATTATGTGTGGAAAACTATGAAATATCTAGCGTAAAATCTCCACGGGTGGACCTCTACCCCTAAGACATATGAAAGTTAGACTATTGGAGTTCCAACTCATGATCTCCCACTTTCTAAAACAGAAGGTAACATAGCTACTCCCATGTTTTTTAAAATAGTCATCTCTGATTATGAATGCTGGCAAGCTACCCAAATCTTCAGACTAGCACATGGGTTTGACCGTGAGATTAGTATCAGTCGGAGAAAGTAAAAATATCAAATCAGGCGGTTTAATATTAAGGTCTCTGTTATTAGTTAGCTGGGTGCCACCAATGATTAAACAAAAGTTTTACTTAAGTTTATATAGTTAGTTCTTGATTTACACTCAACCATCATTTTTATTGAATTACTCCGATCAATTAAATTAATGATAGATTGAAAAGTTTACACATACTTATGAAATTAGTCTTAATCTTACGTGAAAAATGAATATAGCTCAACTGGTTGCCTCCTGCTTCAGGAAGTAGAAGATTTTAGGTGGTTTGAGTTTTCATGACTTAATTTTGATGTGCCTTACAAGATAGTAGACTCATCTCTAAAGATTTTCATATTTAAAAATTGACCCGCGCTTAATAAATTTTTGTTTCGTTGTGACCTCCAAAAATGGGCAAAATTATATTCAATTTTCAAACATATCAACAGACAACCTGCCAACAAAGCTCCGATTCATGCTCGAAATTTTTAAAGTTATTTTTTATTATAAATAATACTCCTAAGCATATTTTCTTGATAAGTATTTTTATTAAAAAGGTAATTTAACATAAAAAAGGGAAAAAAATATTCTTCACATTTTTTTAACATAAAATTCTTAAACGTATGTGAAATTAATAAATGTAAAACATGATAAACTTCATTAGTTCTTACTTTAACCTTCCTTGTATAATTAGTAATTATAAATTATTATCCATCTCTGTCCAACTGAAACAATCTTTAACTTGATTTGTGATATGAGTGTGACAAAAATTTAATATTTTATAAATATAGAGTTATGGGTTGGTCCAAAATTAAGTATAGATATTTTAATTAAATTTTATAAATTTCATATAATTTGAAAAGTCACAGATATTTAGAGACTAAATTTATTTAAAGAGATTGAATTTTGAAAGCTTAAGAAATTACTTTTTTGATTTTATTAAAGTATTTTTGTTGATTTATATTAAAAAATAATCTTTGATTTTTTATTTATTTCAGCTCATCAATTAAATCGTAATTAAATATTTAATATTTTTATATTAATAGCACGAGTTTGACAACAGTTGAACCTTATTTAACTCAATGTTTGTCGAAGATGATTTGATAGACGGTAGAGTCCCAATAACATTGGTTTATTATGATCAAACTCGGTTATCTCCATAAGCCTACATCTCAAGCTCATGTTCATATTAAAATTCACCCCTCATCTAAACGCAGCCCATGTGATCATTTCCCATAAAATAATTTTACATTAATGAGCCTTGGCATATTACGTTTGGAGCTTCTTGTCTAGTGGCATTAGAAAATTAGAGGTGTCACCTATAACCATGAATATAAAATAATAAAATATTTTAATAATTTCACAGGTACAGAACGTCGCTAAACACAAACCTAATCACCCATAATTCTAACACTAGATTTTTTATTTTTTGCTATTTTTCTACTTTTTGTTTTCTATAAAATATTAGAATAAAAAGAAGATCGAATCAATCAATTTTTTAATATACATCGATCGAAATGTATTGATGACCTCCAATAGGTTCAGAAGTATTATATTATGTTAAAGTAGCTAGATATCTAATTTTGGTGCATTCTAGTGAAATTGGGTTCACCTGTGAAAGTTTTTATAAGACTTTATTTGAATTTTTCACACATAAATCATAAAAAAAAGTAGTTAGATATCTATTTAAGGAACTATTTAAAGTATACTATACTTAAATCAGTATAATATTACTAGAACTTACCAACATATTTGACCAGTCCCCTCTTAAAATATTTCGTTGACGATTTGCAACTCACGGTCTCACGCCCTGCCTACCCTAACTCATGAACCCCTAGTTTCTTGTAATTTATATTTTCTATGAAAATAATGTCTATGAATTCATGTTATGGCCGAGTATTGTAATTCAATATAGAATATTATTTGAAGTTTATTAAAGCTGTTAGTTTTGTTCAGTCTCTCTCCAGTGTGGTGAGTCAAATTTATGGTTTTTTGTATTTAATTTAGCTTTGTGTTTGATTTTAATTTAATTATTTAGATTTAAATTCAGCATGGTGAATTTTGATTTCATATCTTACATTTTATTTCCATGAGTAATTAAATTAAATTTCAAATCTAAATTGGATCTTAGAAGATTCAATGTTTTCAAGTTGAATATCTTGAATAATAATTTCACGTTCGATTTAAACTTGATTGGATACTCAATTTATGTAGTGAGTTGATTTCGTAAACAGTTTTATTAAAATTAGTGTTATCTTTCTTTTTCTTAAATGACTAGTGAACTAAGAGAAAATTCTTTTTGAGTTTCTATCATTTTAACCTTTCGACTTAAAAACTCTAGATCTAAAACCTACCCATTCAAAAATCCCAAAAAATCAAAAAAGACTTGCAGCTTGAACTGTATAACATCGTAAAAGAAAAGTGATCCTAGGTTATCTTAATCTCAAAAAGTATATAAGCCAAAAAGTAGGAAAGGGATACACATGAAACTACATAAATTACTCTAAGAAAAATGTTTAAATTATTTATTTATATAATCAAAGACGGCCTAACTATAGGCGGCTTAGACCGTATAAGACCCTCAAAAAATAGGTTAAAAAATTAGTGAATAAAAAGGGTAGCAAGAAAGACAAAATAAGAGCTAAGGTAGTTTATTGAGACTCGAGAATAACTGTACTATTTAATTTTGACTATTAGGTCTGTATTTAAAATTGTGTAACAACGACTAAATAATTGTAACAACGACTAAATAATTGGGATAAGGAAAGACTTCAGATTGAAAGCAGAAAAAAATTAATGGCTAACTTCAGACCCATAGCCATTAATATATTTTTAAAATAGTCATCTTTGGTTGTGAATATAATAATACATAGGGTGCTCATTTAGACACCGCATTATTCTGTTAGCAGATACTAATTTTCAGATTTTAAGTAAAAATTATCATTCTGTCATTCCGCGCGGAATTGACCTGAAGAAATCGATCGATTGAATCACGAGCTGAAGAAATTGATCGATTTTTCAATCGATCGATTGATCCCTTCTGCGTGGAAGCAAACGAGAGCAACAAATCGATTGCACGATGATGCGATCGATTCTGTTAATGTATGCAAGCGAGCGTAACACATCAATCGCACGATGATGCGATCGATTCGGTTAATATATACTACAGTAGTTATATTATTTACATAATAAAATTTCCTTTAAAACTTTAAAGTTATTTTTTAAGCACTATAAATTTTCAAAATTTATCAAATTAAATATCTACACTAATTACGATATTTTGATAAAAATACTTTAAGACTTTAAAGTCTTTTGATACTCTTAAATAAGGTCTTTTGATACTCTTAAATATTTAAAACACATTATTTTACAAATAAGGATATCATAGAGTGTGCGGAAAACACATTTACGAGTGTCAAAAGACCTTAAAGTCTTAAAGTATTTTTATCAGGTTATCGTAATTAGTCCGGATATTCAATTTGAGAAATTTTGAAAATACACAGTGTTTAAAAAATAATGTTAAAGTTTTAAAGGAAAGATAAAACTTTAACGGTATTTTTTAATCACTGTGTATTTTCAAAATTTCTTAAATTGAATATCCGAACTAATTATAATAACCTGATAAAAAAACTTTAAGACTTTAAGGTCTTTTGATACACCCAAATGTATTTTCGCCACAGCCAACGGAGACCCTTATTTGTAAATCACTTTCTTTTAAGCATTTGGGAGTGTCAAAAGACCTTAAAGTCTTAAAGTATTTTTATCAGGTTATTATAATTAGTCCGGATATTCAATTTGAGAAATTTTGAAAATACACAGTGTTTAAAAAATACCGTTAAAGTTTTATCTTTCCTTTAAAACTTTAATATTATTTTTTAAGCACTGTGTATTTTCAAAATTTCTTAAATTGAATATCCAAACTAATTACGATAACTTGATAAAAATACTTTAAGACTTAAAGGTCTTTTGACACTCCTAAATGTGTTTTCCGCACACCCTAGGGATACCCTTATTTGTAAAATACCGTGTTTTAAATATTTAGGAGTGTTAAAAGACCTTGAAGTCTTAAATTATTTTTATCAGATTATCGTAATTAGTCCGGATATTTAATTTGAGAAATTTTGAAAATACACAGTGCTTAAAAAATAACTTAAAGTTTTAAAGAAAATTTTATTATTTAAATAATATAACTACTATGGCCTACATTAACATAATCGATCGCATCACCGTGCGATCGATTTGTTACGTTGGTTTGCATACATTAACAGAATCGATCGTATCATCGTGTGATCGATTTGTTAAGCTCGTTTCCTTCCACGCAGAAGGGATCAATTGATCGATTTTTCAATCGATCGACTTCTTCAGCTCGTGCTTCAATCGATCGATTTCTTCAGTTCAATTCCGCGCGGAAGGGCAGAATGATAATTTCTACTTAAAATCTGAAAATCAATGTCTGCGGTGTCTAAATGGACACCCTAATACATAATATAATAGACTATTCCGTACTTCCAAGACGTAAGAACTGGGACTGTTCCACTTAGTTTTAATATATTATAAATATATAGTTTTGGGTTGGTCCAAAATTAAGTATAGATATTTTTAATTAAATTTTATAAATTTCATATAATTTGAAATGTCACAAATATTTAGAGACTAAAGTTATTTAAAGAGATTAAAATTTGAAAGTTTAAGAAATTACATGTCTGATTTTATTAAAGTATTTTTGTTGATTTATATTAAAGAATAATCTTTGATTTAATTTTTTTACTTCAGCTCATCAATTAAATATTTAATATTATTTATAATATTTGTATTAATAGTATGGGTTTGACCGAGTTTGACTACGGTTGAACCTTATTTAACTCAATGTTTGTGGAAGACGGTTTGGTAGATGGTACAGTTCCGATATCATTAGTTTATTATATTTATCATGATCAAACTCAGTCATGTCCATAAGTCTACATCTCAAACTCATGTTCATATTAAAATTTACCCTTCATCTAAACGCAGCCCATGTGATCATTTTATATTAATGAGCCTTGGCATATTACGTTTGGAGCTTCTTGTCCAGTGGCAGTAGAAAATTAGTGGTGTCACCAATAACCATGAATATAAAATAATAAAATATTTTAATAATTTCACATGTACAGATCGTTGCTAAACCCAAACCTAATCACCCATAATTCTAACATTAGATTTTTTATTTTTTGCTAATTTTCTACTTTTTGCTTTTTATAAAATATTAGAATAAAAAGAAGATCGAATCAATCAATTTTTTAATATACATCGATTGAAATGTACTCACGACCTCCAATAGGTTCAGAAGTATTATTTTATTTATTATATTATGTTAAAGAAGTATTATTTTATTTATTATATTATGTTAAAGTAGTTAGATATCTAATGTTGATACGCTATAGAGATATTGGGCTCAACAGTGAAGATTTTCATAGGATTTTATCTGAATTTTCCACACATAAATCATAAAAAAAGTAGTTAGATATCTATTAAAAAACTATTTAAAATATACTATACTTAAATCAGTATAATATTACTAGAACTTACCAAAATATTTGACCAGTCCCCTTTTAAAATATTTCGTTGGCGATTAGCAACTCATGGTCTCACGCCCTGCCTACCCTAACTCATGAACCCCTAGTTTCTTGTAATTTATATTTTCTATGAAAATAATGTCTATGAATTCATGTTATGGCCGAGTATTGTAATTCAATTTAGAATATTATTTGAAGTTTATTAAAGCTGTTAGTTTTGTTCAGAGTCTCTCTGGTGAGTCAGATTTATGGTTCTTTGTATTTAATTTGGCTTTGTGTTTGATTTTAATTTAATTATTTGGATTTAAATTCAGCATGGTGAATTTTGATTTCATGTCTTGCATTTTATTTACATGAGTATTTAAATTAAATTCCAAATCCAAATTAGATCTTAGAACGCTCAGTGTTTTCAAGTTAGATATCTTGAATAATAATTTCACGTTTGATTTAAACTCGATTGGACACCCAATTTCTTTGGTGAAATTGATTTCATCAACCATTCCATTGAAATTGGTGCCATCTTTCTTTTTCTTGAGTGATCGAGTGAACCGAGAGAAGGCCTCGCTCGAGTTTTTATCATTTTAATCTTGAATACAGAAATCACGAAAGTGCCAAAGACAGGATTTCCTTTGAAGTTGTGAACACCTTCTTGACTGTTTCCACCTGGGGTGGTGGTGGCTGACGAATAGGTGACAATGGCAACGAGACCGTCCACCACTGAGTAAGATTGTGAAGTGGTATTCAGCCATTGTCCGAGATCATTTTTATGAAGTAGATCTTTGTGCTCTTCCCAAAAGACTTGTGAAGGTGTTTTCCCTCCTTTGTTTTGCTCTGTTGAAAGTCAATAGTTCCTCATCATGTCTCGCATATATTGGTTTGTAAAAACTGTTAGTTCCTCACATATGAAATTTAATATTATATATAATGGTAGTTCCAATGAAATAAGAAAAGAAAATTCTTATATTCATGTGTTCATGCATGAATTATGTGATCTCTAATGAAAGTGTGTCAAATCGGAGTATGTAAGTTTCTACTACTTATTATGAAGATGGAGGACGTGGTGGCCCCAAGCTTGATGCAAATTGAAATCATGAGTCAAATATCATGATGGGCCGAAGCTTGTTTGAATTCAAATCAAGTCATGAACACTATGGGCCCAAAGTCTGAGGCTAGGCGGAGGGTATAATGCAAAATATGTGAGAACTGAAGACGAAAAAAAAAATAACATACAAAGCAGTTTTGTCTCATGATAGCTGAGTGGAGGCTATTAACACCAATTTAAGTATCAGTTACATCTGTAAACAAGTGAAATTTAAAAATCTATAATTTTTTTTAAAAAAAAAAAAAATCTAAAATTAGAACATTAGAAAATTATGAATTGCGAAGTTGGTCTCAAATCTAGTTCAACATCGGAAAAAAAAACACTATTTTGGGCAATTATGTCTTACATTATTATTGTATGATTATAAACTATGCTATGTATTTATAAGTTGATGATTTTGAGTTTTATTCATTCTTAGTTCTAATTAGGCTAAAAATACGTAGATAGAAATGACTGATTATTATAATAGTTGACTTAAATTCATTTTGAAGCAATTAAAGGAAAGCATGAAAATAATAATTGTTTGATTTTAAATTTTGTTTGGTTGATAATTAACCTTTATTATTAAGCAAATGATAACATTTTTATGAGAAAACTAAAGAAATTATGAAAAAACTCACCTCAAAATATTCCATTTTAAAACCAGACTCTATGGGTCTTTCAATTTTCTAAATTCCCTTCAATTTTTTTTTGTAATTCTAATATCTTGAATCTTGAAAAGCACTGAGAAAAGTATAGAAAAATCAATAAAAAAAGCCCTCCTTAGTCATTGTTGATTTAGCTAAGATACTGGCTGTAATTTTTGATTTTTTAATAATATTTTGTAAAATATGATCCTTTTATGGAATCAGTCTATACTGGTGGATATGAAATATATCAATTGATATTTCAATCCATGTGTATGTCTTAATGTACTGAATTAGAAAGGTAAGTGATTGAGCTAACCAAAACAAATAAGAAAGAATGGTGAGAAGTCTATAGATAGGATTTTGGAGAACTTCAATTCTTAGATCATGTTTTTTCTGCCTTATATTGAGACTCAAGTGAGAGATGACCTTAAGCCTTCTACTTTCCCCACCCCTATTTTTATTTAAGAGATTATACTTGTGTTATGCCCTATAAACATAGACTTACATATACAACCATGTTATGTTTGTGGTTTGAATTGCACCTTTTGACTACATGTGAGCAATCTTTTAGAACGCAAGTTATTTATACAGTTATACAATATTGACTCTATCAATGGAACTTTACAAGGTTACACCAGTGTAGTTTACGTGAGATAAGTATGCCTTTACATGATTATTGTAGCACAACAAAAATTATCAAGTGCAGAGAGAGAGAAATGCACATTATACCACTTGATCTCCCAAAGTAATTACATGGTTGTAGGCATGTCCAAAGGATATCGAAAACTTCTAGTAGCAGCGAGATGAAGGCATTGTTCTTCCCTTCACAATCAACCCTCAAGTTATACATTCCAATCCCTTTCTTCACTAAGTTAGTAAGAAGCTGATATACATCAACTTGACGATTTTCTACGGCCACAAGTACTGCATCTTTCAAGTCAGTCTCCCTAACACACAAGCCAGCTCCAGGGTTAATCCTAAATATTCCCTCTACTATCTCAGTTACTCCATTTTCAGCTGCAATTGCATTACCAAAATCTGTATCTTCACACGAAGCTTCATAGTTGAGGAGGAGTTTTTCCATGATTCTATATGCAAACATATGCTTATACTTGATACTCCCGTTCTTCCAAACAAGCTCACCTAATTTCATAAATGACACACATCAAGTATACCCACATGTATACATCTATACAAAAAATAATAAATGAAAAATCTCTTATTTCATAATAATATTTATTGCGGATGTGATCACTTAATAAGCTGAAGGCATGTAATATATGCACATATTCATGAAATTTTTTCACAAAGTAGTTATTTCCATGCATTTCTTTATTCATTTTTTCCTTCACATTACACAATAGGTTTGGGAAACATTTAACCATTCAATTGGTTTTCGGAGGAGTTTTTTACCATAAATTTTGAAATAATGACTTCCAAAAGGAAAGAATAATGACTTCCAAAAAAGTTTGTCTTGTATTAACCAAACTATAAGATCTTAAATTTTAGAAACTTCAAAATCATAATTTGATCCAATCAATGTGATTTATATTATAACTCATTTTGAAATGTAGATCTTTCTAACAGGCCCATCTTCATTAACAAAAGTGAGTCTTTTGAAAATTGGAAAAGATAATATCCTATACATCGTGCAAGTGAACATTTTATTTAAAAGCGTATTTTACCCTTAGAATGGAAAAGATGAAAGATTTGGTTGTGAACCTGCTAGATGCTTAATTAAGGAGCTATTGACAATCAGAAATGGAGTCATGCATATCATGATGAAACTCTTGATCAGCGCCATGCATGTCATGGTAAAACTCTTTATCAACACCATGCATTTTACATTGTAGTTTGAACGACATTTTCTGTGAGGCCTTGGCTCTTGGATTCACTTTTCTATTGCTGGAACAGTTGTGGAAGACAATACTGAGTAAATAAAAAAATGATTTTAGAATAGCTGCAGGTTTTACAGTAGAGTTTAGAAAATAAAAAGAAAAAGGAAAAATCATTTTATGAAACTATGCTCATTTTTAAATTTAAGGAAATAACAATTTAAGACCCGCATCCATTGTCATACCTCAAATGGCGTGTTCATGATCTGGCTTCTCTAAATCTGATAAATAACACATTTCAATAAAATAATAATAATAATAGTTAATTGAAAATTGGCTTAATGTATCAAAGTAAATTGGCACTAACCTTTTGTTGATTCAAATTCATCTTTTGGATTCTTTGTGTCTCCTAAGCAACAACTTTGACTTGATAAAACTTTATGCATCATTTGTGATCCTATAAAAATAAAAAGTTATTAAAAATACTACATTAGGTAAGTGATTATCGTAAACTATTCACTTATATATTTAGAATTTGGTCTTTTACAAAGAAACCTATATACATATCAATGATAAAAGAGTCCCCAACAGTAATCAACCCTACCACCACATGCCCAGGCCCTTGAGTAACAAACCGTGGTCACTTGGCCTTATATCCCATCGAACAACCTTAAGTGATACCCAAAAGATGAGACCTCATTCCTAGTTTTCATGTTTCATTTACTGCTGTTTGAATTTCATTCTAAAACAGTAGGCCCCACGTAACTTGCGAGCAATGTAACTGAGTTTATAGGCTTCGAATACCTTAAATATTAGAAGGCAGGCCAAACTCAATTTTTTTTAGTAGAGAAGCATTAAGGTTGTTTGTCATTTTTCATTTATAAAAATTGAGCAAGAAAAATGACTCTTCTTTCTTAGACGATAAGAATGAGGGTTCTTTAGCAATAATATAAAAATTGAGACATTTTTCCTAAAGATTCTGTTTCTCATATGGAAGATAGAAGAATTTAACAAGAAAAAGAAGGAAACTTTTCTTACTCGTCAAGACAATATAGTGTGAATTTAAAGTGAAAATAAATATTTTAGAATAAATAACAAAAACATTGAGTTTCAATAACTCGACATGAGGTTGGATTTCATAGCTTCTTTTGGATGACATGAATTGAACCTAAACACTACATTTATTGCATTTTCAGGAGTTTGCCTAAATTTATAGTTGAGAATTGACTTTGAAAAACGTATTATAAAGGTTACATAGAAGGGAAAATGTCAAAACCTAGAGTTAGACACAAAAATCATCTAAAACCAAAGTAGAAGTTTATGGAGTATGCCCAAATAGAAGTTTATGGGCAAAAGTATATCTTGGGGCCATGATGTTGTTCCATTAGATATTGAAACCTCTATGTTTGTTCGCAAGTTTCTCTTGACCCAAGTCGCACCAATGTCAAAGTATTTTAGATGTTGTTTCTCATTTTTCTAGAAATTGAGACTTTTCTTTCTTCTTCTATAGAATTAGGGCTCTTTCGAAAGAAAAAAAAAAAAAAGTGACATTTTTCTATAAGTCAAAGAATCTATTTTCCATAGAGGGGATAAAAATATTTATTGAAGATAAAAATAGAGTTCTCCTTTCATCAGGATAATACTTCATTCATTTTCGATGAAAATAAATATTTCGATACAAATAACCAAAATATTGAGACTTTGCATCTTGTTACAAGACTGAATTTTATGACTTTTGTTGGATAATGTGAATGTAACGAATATAATTTTTTTATGAAATTGTTTTTTTTTTCAAGAAATATATAAATGATCTTTTAAATCTATAGTAGTGTCTACCATTAGCATTATTATTATTTTTAAAAAAATGGTACACTTCTTTGGATAGGTTAGATAACAAAAAAGGTTGTCTAAGACTTGAGAGAAACGTGTAGTCCCACAATTAATATCAACATTTTTCTCTAACAATTGGTTATCAATTGTTTCAATAGATAAAAACATTAAAATTGAAATGTTCACACACTCACCGGACATTATGAGCCTTTTGACTGTGTTGAAACATTCACTTAGTGCTTGTCTACAATAATCTACTTCACTTTTATCTTCATCCTCAAGATCTACAACCCATATACCTGTATCAAAGACCAAATACTATTACCACAAACTGAGGATGGTTTTCTCATTTTTCTACCATTAGGGTGCATTTTTTTCCTTAAAATTTTCTTTTTCTGCCCAAAGTCTGCCGAAAATGGGCCTACAAAGCAGATTGTTCAGGACTTCATGCTGCGTAAACGGGGCTGAAGTTGACTGAAAACGGGCCGTATAAATGGGCCTGCATATTAGACCATTGTGCTAGTGTAAACGGGCCAGCAACCCACTCAGTTAGGCCAAGGAATTGGCTGAGTGAACCCAGTTTCGGAGCCAAGTTCTCATCAGAAAACTCTGCTGATTTGGGACTGATTTTGACATCAACTCAGCAACCGCTCAGTTTTGTCTTAGCCGTTGACTGAACCCCATATCCTGTGGCTGAATTTCTTTAGTTTCTGTTTGAAGGTAGGCAACATCTCACATGAGTAGATGATATGCTCTACCATTGTAAGTGGAGTTCTACTTCTGAATAATTATTCGCCAGAATTTTTAGAGGAGTCAGGCTATCCTTATTCTCTCTTGAGCGAAAAGAAGGGTGCCTTTGAAGTATATGGTAAGCCATTTTTGTCAATCACATAAGAGGACAAACAAATAAATGAAGTTTCTATGTTAGTTTAAATTTTTTATTTTTAGATGACATACATTAAATGGTGAGACATTTAGCCAGCAAAATTTGTTCGAAGGAAAATGGTTACTAGTTTAACATGAGAAACAAAATATGTTTCAAGTTCAGTGACTATTAGAGTAAAATTTTTGTGCCTGTGTGATTTCGTACAACTTATTAAAAATTGCTATGGATACCATGGATTTCTTGTCGTATGGGTTGTAACTTTAACTAATATTAATGCCAGATGTTATTCCCACAAGATGAATGCAGGGGTTTGAGTCTAGTTTTTTTATGTGTATATGCATGTTTATACATCAATATTGGTTCAGTTTAACTTAAAGAATCATTTCTTACAATATATTTTTATTTTTATTTTCCATTCAATGTTATAATCAATATTGGACGTGAAACTAGTTTGATAGATACATGAAATTGTTCTCAAGTCTGTGTACTGAGAAACTCTTGAGAAGGTTGAACCCAAGACCTCTATTCTTAGAAACTCAAGCTAAATGAACTACAACCCTGACATTTCTTACAACATATTTTTTGTAATTTTTTCAAAATCAATTGATTAAACAAGATGTATAGTATATATGAATAAAATTTAATAATAACAAAGTCAAAAACGAATAGAATACCAACTCATTATGTCTAAAGTTGTGATGATTATGAATGAAACCCTGTATGATTCAGAGATGTAATGACCCGACTTGTGGATTTATTTTATTGAGTTTTTAAATTAAATTTAGAACTTATTAGTTTGATTTAAATTGAAATTTGTGAATAATTTAGAAATCAGTTACTATTAAAATAAAATTTAAAATGAAAATGCATTGAATAAATTAGACTTGAAATTTTAAATTCGGACGGCCTTCCCTTTCTCTAAGTCAAGGACTCCTTTTCTAGTGTCACTTCCCTGACAAACCCATTTATTCAGAAACCATGATATGATAATATTTTTGAGGCATAACACCATCCTTCTTGCCTGTAATTTTAATTTACCGTATGATTTTTAAATTGATGGTAACATCACTTAAAACAACCTTCCTTGTATTCTTCTATAGTAATAATAACCTTACCATCATATTCTTCTATGGCAATTGGTTTATTTAAAAATGTACTTTTAAGTTCAGCTCTCTGCTTTTATGGTTTTACATCAATTTGACACAAATATTTATTATAGATAAATTTTGATATTTGCATAAATTTGAAGGCCAAGTCATTCGAAATGCTAAGCCAACCCATTGGTCATGAATTCTAAACTTTTAAAATGTACTGAGCCTTCACTGTATGTTACTGTTTTTTGTTTTTTTTTTACTATTATTATTACTATCATCAAAATTTGTGGAATAAAAGAATCTTGTTTTTTCATTTTTTTCTTAAAAGTACGAGAAACATTGGTAATTTTTATTATGATGGATAGTGTTCTAATGTCCTCTATTTAAATGACGGTAAATTAACAAAATGATAAGTTCTCAAAATTTTATTTCAAAATATTTGTATTGTATTAATTTTTTTTTTATTCTAACGTGTTTAATTCAATCTTATGAACTTAGACCATGCGTCAATTTGCGTTTAAAGAAAGTTGAAGAGTGGAGAGAGATATAGAGAGAGTTCATACCGAAATCTTCATTTAGGAGTGCACAATGAAAAGTGGTATTGCCATCGCCCCTTTACTTGTCTATGGTGTTTGGATCGGCATACTCGTAAAGAATTCTTTAGTTATCGATCGTGCGACGACTCTTACTAGCAATGAAAAGAGGGGTCTCTCCCTCGCAATTAGCTTCATTAACTAGTTCAGACGCAATTAGCTTCATTAACTAGTTCAGGACAAGCATCGGCCATACATTTGCATTAATCCTTCGTGAATTCGTTTTTAGCAACAAATGAAGGGGAGTGTTACCATTCTCGTCTTTTATCTTTAACAATTTTTTTTTTATCTTTAACTTTTTCAAATGTTTTCTTTGCGTCCTCCTTTCCAAGGGTCAACTGCCATGTGCAACGGTGTTGAATGGGGTGAGAGGGTGGTGGCATTCAGGGTATTGATCAGGGTATTACATATCAACAAATGACTATTAGTATTTATATGTTTTCTTTTCCCTTTCTTGGATATGTAATATGTAATATGTAATATGGTAGATTTACATTTTTTTATTTACTTTGTAAAATGATTATATGATATATTTAGAGTAAATTTCATATTATGTTGTATATTGTACTTCTATTGTGTCTTATATTCATATTGCTTGTGTTACATATTTGATTTTATAGGAGTGGGGGAAATCATCATCCGTCATAATTTTTGTTTATGAAATTTTATATTTTTAAGCCCTTTTATTCTATATAATTGTTTTTTTAAATAAGCGAAATATCTAAATAACTACAAGCAAAGCAAGGGTAACATGATATATTAATAGTTTTTGATAATTTTTATAAAAATAATTATTAAATAATATTCATGAAGTAAATCCTAATAATATAACTTGTAATAATACTATTCATTTTTTATAAATTATTTTTCATAATTATACTTTAAAATGAATACTTGCATTCTAACATTAAAAAAATAAATAAAGATTTTTTATTATTATTATTTTAAATCCGAATAAATGAATAAAAAAACAACATAACTCTTCATAAAAAATTATAATTTTTAATTTTTATATTACATGAATTTAATAAAAATATTAATTCTCATAAAATTGTTAATATGTCAGGTTACCTCTACTTACAGTTACCCCTACTCAGGTTAACCCTAGGTAACCCCCATAAAATTTACCCTCATCCAAATGCATCACGTTGAAAATATTGACACATTTTTAAAATAAACTTCCAACAGAATAAATTGTTAATTACCCCAAAAGATATTATCATGAACCTCAAACTCTATCGGAGTTTCGAGACCCTATTGAAATTTGGACAGAATCACACCTTAAAAATATGACATTTTGACAACTATGTTTCATATACTCTTATTTTTATTTTTTATATTATATGAATTTAATAAAAATTATTAATTCTTATAAAATTGTTAATATGTCAGATTATCCATACATACAGTTAACCCTACTCAAGGGTAACCCTAGGTAACCCCCGTAAAATTTACTCCTCATCCAAATGCATCATGTTGAAAATGTTGATATATTTTTAAAATAAACTTTCAACATAATAAATTGTTAATTACCTCGAAAGAGATTATCATGAACTTCAAACTCTTTCGGAGTTTCGAGAACCTATCGAAATTTCGACAGAATAACCCCTTAACATAGGATATTTTGACAATTATGTTTCATAAAATTTAATTTTTAATTTTTATATTATATAGATTTAATAAAAAATTATTAATTCTTATAAAATTGTTAATATGTTAGATTACCCCTTCTTACAGTTACCCCTACTCAAGGGTAACCCCTATAAAATTTACTCTTCATCCAAATACATTATATTGAAAATGTTGACACATTTTAAAAATAAATTTCAAATAGAATTAAATTGCTAATTACTTGAAATATATTATTTTTTAATTATATAATATATATCTTTTGAAAGATTTTAACTTTATAATATATAATTGATAAAGAGAGGAAGACAAGGGGTATTGAGAGGTAGAATATTATGAATACCCTATCCTCCAAAAGGAGTATTCAAAAATGAGATAAGGGATAAATTTTCAAATTTTTACGGTCACCGGTTGGGGTTACCCCCTCTTACGCCATCCAAACGCTATCTTGGTGGAAAATAGAAAAGAAAAGAAAGGAAATACGTCAAAGGAACAGGAGAGGTTGTCGCCAACGCCGCAGTGTAGAATGAGAGCAGGAGAGGCGGTGAGAGAACTCAGAAAGGAGCGGCGCAGAGGCGGAGAGAATTCTGAAGAGAGGGTGTTGAAGAGAGTCGCCGGTGAAGGAGAGGCGCTGGGAGGCAGAGAGAGAGAGAATGGAGAAATTGAGGAATTCTCGAGCAGACTTTCTATAAGAAGGGTCGAATTGATACCAAACGTCAGCTTCCTATGCATTTTTTTTTCAGGTTTTATCATTGATTCCAAACGTATTATGTCAGCTTCCTATGCATTTGTTTTTCAGGTTTTATCATTGATTCCAAACGTATTATGTCAGCTTCCCATGCACATTTTTTCAGCTTTTACCATTGATTCCAAACGTCTTATATCATAAAAATTGGAAGTCATATGTTTAAGGTTTACATCAGTTTTATGTTTCTTAATTTTAGATTCAGAGTTAGATTTACATATTTTTATGAAATAAAAAACTTTGGTATTATTTATGATAAAAGACAAATCAGATTAAGTAAGAATTAAAATTTATTTTAAAAAGAGTAAAGATCCTATAATATACAATTAATGAAAATTAAAAACTCTTAAAAGTAACTTAATAAACTACTTTTAATACTTGTAAAATAATGCATAATAAAGCAACAAAATTGTGATATACATAAAAGAAACTTACAATTCAAATAGTATCTCGTTTATAATACCTATCTCTTAATTTCAAATTTAATTGGTAGTATGGTATGAATATTAATTGGTAGTGCTTTATTTTTTTAATAAAGTACATCATTTTCATGCTATTCGAATAAGTTGGTTAATAGAGATTAGATCCAAATAAGAACAAATTAATGTTAGTATTTATATCTATTTTGTATTTTATGGAGTATGTACATGGTTATAGATTTATAATTTTTAATTACGTTGCCTTACTTTTTAAAACAGTGATATGGTATATTTAGAGTGGATTTCACTTTGTTTTGTACATTTCACATTTGTTATGTCTAATATTACAAATGTTTGTGTCACATACTTGATTTTATATTGCATACCCAATTTAGTTATTTTTAAAAGAATAAAGGTTGGAGAATTGAGGAGAGTGGGGGGAGAGGGTTAGAGATTAATGACCCAAACCAGAATGAGACCTCTAACAAATAAGTAATGTCTTGACGTTGGTTATCTAACCTCAAATTATACTTTAGTTGATCCACTGTCAACTTTAACTAGAATATATCTCCAACAAAATCATACCTAAGGTCAATAAGGTTAGGCCTTTTAGAAGACCCGACTAATCTTTAAAGCACTGTACAAACATCCCTATCTACACATATCTTTACCACCAAACTAGAAGAAAGTAATAGGGGAGGAAGAAAAGAGGGGAATGGCCAGTGAATTTGTATGGGAGCAAGTTTGAACAGGGTGGGTGGGTTACATTAAGAAAATTAGTAACACAATAACCCACAGTTAAAGGATCGATACTCTTATCGTCTACATTTGTATCATGTTAGGAAAATGAGAGAGGCAATAAAATCAATATAATATTTTTTTGGTATTTTATTTCACTAAATGAGAGTTAAATATATAGTGTACATTAATAAATCTCTCATAATATCTAAAGACTCTAATTTTCTAATTGAGAGATCTACATCATCTCTAACAATCTAGCATAGTAATAAATAATTTCATAATAAGCTATCACAATCTAAATAAATCTTTACTCTTATCTTAACAATATATACTTTACGTGAGCTTTGTTCTTGGAACTCCTTTTCACTTTTTTGTTTTAAGTTTTCTTAAATTCTTTGAATTTTTATTTATTTTGTGTAGATTTTTCACTTAAAAGAGGTTTTTGACAACGGTGTGAGCTTTTGCCATTATATGAGAATCATATATGAGTTTTTTTGTTGAATTTGAATTATCTTAATTTAATTTCTAGATGGATTTTGAATAGGATCCTCTATCCCAATTATAATTGGGATTTTGAATTTTGAGTTATTATTTATTTCTCTTACATTTGAATTTGATTACAATTTGATGTAGGAATACTTAAGAAGAGTGGACTTCAGATGTCATCTTAACATTTAACCAAAGTACAGAATTATCTTTCTTCTCTCAAATGACAAAATTAATAACGTGAAGGGTGGAACTTGCCACCACCAACAATTATCCCTCGAAAGCCCCCTGATATGATTAGTTCGGACTATCATATCACTACGAAGAGTAATGTAGAAAGGGCCATGGATGTTGTTGATGTGAAAAATTTGTAAAATTTTAAATTTATAATCTTGTAAGCGTACGAATTAATTTACAGTATAACATATGAGTGCGAGGTCGAATCCAAAGAAAATTACAAAATACATGTTATAAATTAAATTAGTAAGTTTAAAATGATGTAATCTTGAGAAAAATGACTTGAAACTAGATTTGAAATGAACATATTTATTTATAAAATCCCCAATAGAGTCCTTCTGACAGCGATTAACAATGACTTTCTCAGAGCAAAGTCTGGATAGGAGAGCATTGACAGCGTCAAAGTCACTACGGTTGGACTACAGAAAAGAGAATGATCGCATCAGGAAGTAAAAGAAGTCGCAGAGGAATATTTTTTCTAAGCATGAACAACAAAATACGCTGGATGAAGATCAGCAAAGGCAATCTTGTTTCCAATTGGGCCAGAGGAATAATAGCATGAAAACCATAAGAATTAGCATCAGCACCAACATATTTTGCCCCCCAAGAAGGTACCACCACCAGAATTGAAACTAGAGATGAACAAGGAATTGGCACCAGGCTCAGGCCGAGCATACATATTTAATAGAATACACAGTTCTTTATTTTCTACAACTTTTGCTGAAATGAATAAGATCAGAGTAATCCTCTAAGATGCTACCAGACTGAGAGTGGATCAAGAAGTTCCTCATCATACCATGCCATACATCCAGAGAAAAACTACACATCAGTAAATGGTGATGCGATTCAACATCCGAGCCACAGAGGGTACAAGAAAGGTCACGGATGAGACCCAATGTTGAACAACAACAATTTAGTCTTCAAAACAGAGTTGAAGTAGAACCAAGAGATGGTAGAGTGACGGCTTATACACCCACGAAACCAGATAGTATTCACCCAACTAGGTTCATCAATGTTGTTGGAGTCGGCAAGTAAAGCAGAGGCAATAGAAAACCGGCCTTAAATTCGGGTCGATCGAGTTGAGAAGACAAAAACCGGCATTAAATTCGGGTCAGATCAGGTTGGGAAATTTACAAGTTAACCCGACCCGATCCGACTCGACTAAAATTAAGTTAAAATGGGTTCAGAATGCGGGTCGGGTCAGAATTCAGGTTGAGTCGGGATAGAATTCGAGTGGGGCCGAGTCGAAAATTTCAGATCAATAATTCAGGTTCTATAAATATTAAGTGGTGTCGAGTTGGGATTTAAGAAACCCAACCCGGCGACTTGATTTCAACCCTAAGTGGAATTTAATAGATGCTTCAAATTTCTCTCTCTTTCATATATAAATATTTTTTTATAATCATTCAAAAATAATGTTTTATATAATTAATTTTGTACTATAGTTCGCATGTGTTACAAGTTTACAGCTAGTAGTTTTTAAAAATAGAAGCATTGCGATTTCTTGTCGATTCAACTTTAAGATAACATATTTTCGTGAATTGATTCTGGGTCGGTTGCCTCTTTATTTCTTCTGAACTTTACTTCAATGTTCTATCCACAGTAACATGGCCAACTCTTTTTGTCCTATAACATTCTTGTTCTTATAGTCCTTCCCATGGCCGGCCAGATACAAATTGAGGTATGAGGCGAAAAATCTAAATGGGACATAAAGCGCCGGCCTAACTTGCCTTATGATTAGGCCAGCCCAGTCCTTCCTAATACAACAAAAATCCATAGAACTAATAGAAAACATGTACTTAGGCCTTCTGTCCTAATCCAGCGATGAACTTAGTACTTTCTACTATTTCAGCATAATTAGAACACAAGACATACAACCTACTTTTGCCGATTGTCAGTGTCTTGCCAATATGTCAACAACATTTAAAGTTAATGAAAGTATGAAATGTTGGAATAATTAGATATATAACTCTAATTATTCCAACATGAAACACTTGAATCAGAATTCTTATCCTAATTCATCAATGAAACTCAAGACTTATTTTGATCCTCTGTTCATTTAATAGATTGACATGTACGAAGAAATGCCAAAAGAGAAGTGTTAAAAGGATTATGTCAACAAAGAGTTGGATAGTAATACTTCTACAGACCACCTTGAGAAGTCGTTAAGACTTGCGAAATTTTTAATCACTTTTATAACTAAATTTAATTCAAAATCGACATTTAAAATTTTGTTAAAAAGTTGCCGTGATTTTTTAATATGTTTTTTTTTTTTCATTTACGTG
The DNA here is from genome assembly GCA_022113865.1 of Chimonanthus praecox. Lineage (NCBI taxonomy): Eukaryota > Viridiplantae > Streptophyta > Magnoliopsida > Laurales > Calycanthaceae > Chimonanthus > Chimonanthus praecox. Next base: position 42,594,651 of record CM039095.1, read on the forward strand.
TGGAAAACCATCTGAAACCCAACATAAAACTCTCACGGATGATACCTACTGCCTTTAGAACACACCGGATACAAATTTTGAATCACTTTTTATAACTAAATTTAATCCAAAATCGACATTTAAAATTTTGTTAAAAATTTGTTGCAATTTTTTGATATGTATTTTTTTTTTAACTTACATGTGAAAAACAACAGGAAACCCAACTTAAAACCCCCACGGTGATATCCACTGCCCTTAAGGCACACCAAGTGAGACTATGGGACTCGAACCTGGCACCTCCCACTTCTTGAAGTGGGAGATTACTAGTTGAGCTACATCCATTTGAGCTTAATATACTTTTCATCCATAGTAATGGAGATGCCCAGAAATCTATAGTTTTCCACTTAATTGTATCCATTAAAAAATGCAGCTGGAAACTTTAAAATTTGACAAAGTATCATATCATGATCAAATTCAAGAAAAGATTGTCGCACGAACCTTACAACTTTATAAGGTTTTTTATTGTGGCAAAATGGAGTCAAAACCATTTAGCAAGACCCATCAATTGGTGATAAAAGCTTATGGGCCAAATAAATGGGTCTTGGCCCAAGTAGCACATATTTGAGCCTCCAAATATCTAATTATGTAGTCTAAATCAATGAGTTTTGTTGATTGAGCGAATTTGGGGTTAAGTAGGTGGTCAATTGATCAATGGAGTTAGAGATATTAAATGTATATAGAGACAGTGACTGCAAGTGAAATAAGAGTATACCTAAAATAATCAAAATAAAGTCAATCCTGAATGAATTCATAATGAAACAATTAGATCAACTTGGCATAGGTTAAAATTCGGTAAAGATACGATTGTTCAACAATGTGGAATTTCGACTTGAAATTCCATCGAATCAAGAATCTCATTTGAGTTTACGAAAAAAATTCGAAAAAACTCACCAACTCACTTGACTCAATCTTGTTGAGCCAAGTTGACTCCATGTGATCTCACCTGAATATTTTGAATTTTTAAATAATGATAGATATAATACACATGCATGGAGAGAGAGGTGTGAGAAAGAATGCAATTTTGGGTTCTTGTGGGCCCACATGATAAGAAAGCTAAAACATCGTTTAGTACTGTGGCTTATATGGTTATTGTCTCATTCATGAACATATATTTATTGTATCCCATATGCAATAATCCAAAGAACAGAATATCAAATGTATAAAATAAGTATATACATTGAGAGAATGCGAGTAGCTATAAAATCAGTTACTAAAGATAGGCGACATAAACTACACTTTCAATAGAATCACGATCCTACCAAGGTTGTGGCTTGCGTCTGGACAAAGACCACAGGAGACTGGTATAAGAATTGAATTGTGTGATGAGGAGGAAGGCAATCACCAAGCACCCAATTACATAGAAGGGTGCGGCCGCATATGTTAATGTTCCGTTTAAAAAGAAGAAATGACCTGCACAAAAGGAAACCAACATGGTCCCAATAGATACCAAGAGAGAGAATAGGGCCACAACCAGTTTTGTTGGCAATGACTTGGCATCGTCAACACCTAGGTAGGGAGACATGAGGAGGGCGAGGAACATGATGAGGGATATAAGTGAAAAGCATAGTGCTATAAATGCAGAAATCACAAAAGTGCCAAAGGCTGGATGTCCTTTGAAGTAGGGAACACCTTCCTGATTGTTTCCACCTGGGATGGTGGTGGCTGACGAATAGGCGACAGTGGCAACGAGACCAGCCACCACTGAGCAAGATTGTGAGGTTTTGTTCAGCCATTCTCCGACGTCATTTTTCTCAATTTGATCAATGTGCTCTTCCAAGAAGACCTCTGAAGGCGTTTTCCCTCCATAATTTTGCATAACTGAAAAATCGTCCGGTGTCGTGTCTCTGACATACTGGTTTGTAAAACTAACTATTAGTGAGTCACATATGGAATTTAATATTTTATATAATGGTAGTTCAATGAAATAAGAAAAGAAAATTCTTATTTTCAGGTGTTCATACATGGATTATGTGATCTCTAATAAAGCCGTGCCAAATAGGATTGCTGTTGTGAAAATGGAGGACGTGGCGGAACCCAAGGTCGATGCAAACTCAAAGAGAAAATATGGGATATATGCAAAATATGTGAGAACAAAAGGAAATTATAGCTGAGTGGGGGATAATGATGTCATGAATCAGCATTCCACAAATTTAAGTATCAGTCAAGTCCACCAATTTAAGTATCAGTCAAATCCGTTAAAAGTGAAATTTCAAAACCTATTATAAGTTTTGAAAAAACATCTAAAATTAGAAATATTAGAAAATTATGGATTGTGAATCTGGTTTCCATTTTTGGAAAAATATATCACTCCATTTTTGGACAATTATATCTTGCATTATTGTATAATTATAAACTATGCTTTGTGTTAATGAGTTGATGAGTTTGACTTTTATTCATTCTTAGATCTAATTAGGCTAAAATTACGTAGATAGAAATGATTGATTACTATAATTGTTAACTTAATTTCATTTTGAAGTAATTAATGGAAAACATGAAAAAAACAATTGTTTGATCCTAAATTTTGTTTGGTTGATGATTTACCATTTATTTTGAAGCTTAATTTGTATTTTGAAGCTTAATTTACCCTTTATTACTAAACAAATAATACCATTTTCATTCTAAAAACTGGAAAAAAATTAAAAAAAAAACCTCAAAATATTCCATTTCAAAACCAGTTTTTTTACTCTTAATTTACCCTTAATTGTTTGACTCTAGTTTGATCCTAAATTTTGTTTGGTTGATGATCTACCTTTATTACTAAGTAAATAACATTATCATGGGAAAACCAAAAAAAATTATGAAAATACTCACCTCAAAATATTCCATTTTAAAACCAGACTCTATGGGTCTTTCAATTTGCTAACTTCCGTTCAATTTTTTCTCTTTAATTCTAATATCTTAAATCTTGAAAATTCTTTGATTCTAAAGGATAGGATAAGGAAAAGCACTGAGAAAAGTATGGAAAAATCAATAAAAAAAAACCCTCCTCAGTCGTTGTTGCCGTTGGAGGTGGGTTTTATGTGGTAAGTGAGAAATTCAAAATCTCAACCTATATCTCAGTCAATTTAGCTAAGATACTGGCTGAAAATTTGAATTGCAATAGTATTTTGTAAAATATGGTCCTTTTATGGAATCAATCTGTAACAATTTCTGGTATGAACTTGTGGATATGAGATGTTTCAGCTGATATTTCTCTATTCATGTGTGTGACTTCATGTAATGAATCAGAAAGGTAAGTGATTGAGCTAACCAAAGCAAATAAGAAACAATGGTGAGAAGCCTATAGATAAGAGAAGAAATTCCTAAATCTTGTTTTTGATGACTTATATTGAGAGAGAAGTCTAGTGAGAGATGAACTTAAGCCTTCTTCTCAACCTTTTTTTATTAAGAGATCATGCTTGTGTTATGTCCTATAAATGTAGGCCTACATGTGCAACCATGCCATGTTTGTGGTTTGAATTGAGCTTTTTGACTACATGTAAGCAATCTTTTAGAACAAGAGAGAGAGAACGTATATTATACCACTTGATCTCCCAAAGTAGTTGCATGGTTTTAGGCATGCCCCAAGGCTGTCGAGAACTTCTAGTGGCAGCTAAATGCAAGGCATTGTTCCCTCCATCATCTCTCTGCCACTGAGAAAGCGAATTCCTTTCGTTAAGAAGCTCATATACATCAACTTGTCGATTTTCTATGCTCAGAAGCATTGCACTTTTTCCATTGGCCATTTTACAATAAACAGCACTGTGGTTTTTTCTTCTCAAGATTCCTTCTACCATCTCAGTTACTCCCTTTTCAACTGCAATTAGAATAGTTGCATTACTAGATTCTTCACATTCAGCGTCATAGTTAAGGAGGAGTTTTTCCATTATTTTATATGCTAACATATGTCTTCGCTTGATATTCTCGATCTTCCTAGCAAACTTACCTAATTTCATAAATGACACATATCAGGTATAGCCACATATATACATCTATACAAAAAATAATAAATGAAAAAGCTCTTACTTCAATATAATATTTATTGCTAACATGATCAGTTACTAAGCTATAGGCATGTAATATATCCATGCATTTATGAAATTTTCTCACAAAGTAGATAGTTCCATCCATTTCTTTATTCATTTTTTCCATCATATTACACAATAGGTTTGGGAAACATTTAACCATTCGATTGGTTTCCAGAGGAGTTTGTTACCATAAATTTTGAAATAATGACTTCCAAAAAGAAAAAAAAAATTGGCAATATAGAATTAGGATCTCACCTATGGGCAATGTATTTTGTTGAGAACTTTTATGTGAGGCAGACCTACACTAAAGGGAAAGATTGGTTGGAAATGTCTATGCTTCAAAATGGGGCTGACCATGACTTACGTGATTCAATCAAGCCTTAAAAATCTGAATTGAATAATCCAAACAAGATGATCTTTGATGGACTTCTTATTGAGCCACTTCCCTTTCCACTCAACCCTCATGGTCTCATTTGACTCTAGTGTAGAGATACTCGGGACAATATTCTTGATACTGGTGTACAGAGAATCATTTGTGCACCTCCAAACAATGTTATAGAAAATATTCTTGACATTATTACATGGGCCCCAATCCCTTCCCCCATACACCAAACATCCATCCACCACCCATGAACTAAGTTGACCACATTTTAAGTTGTCCTCACATTTCAATTTAACTTTTTTAAGAATTTCCTTTTTATGGCAAACCCCAAGACCCTCACCTCTCCTCATGTACGAGAGCAGTGGATAAAACTCCAAATGCACGTAGTCTCCTAAAATTCACAGACAGCAGATGATTACGGGACTCAAACCTAAGACCTTTGGTTTATGAGCTAAAGATCTGCCAGTTGAACTATGCCGTGCAAGGTTGAGTAATCAACTCCTTTAAGAAATAAATTTTATGGCCTCCAAAATATGGATTGAGTAATCAAATCAAGTTGGTGTTTGTCGATGCTCAATATTAAATCATTGAATTTTCCAATAACCCATCTTTGTGGTCCCATCGAAGCCCATAAAAGTTTGTGTTGTATTACCCCAAACTATAAGATCTTAAAATTTAAGACTTTAAAATCATAATTTGATCCAATCAATGTGATTTATATTATAACTTATTTTTCAAATATAGATATTTCAAACAGAACTATCTTCATTGACAAAAAAGAATCCTTTGAAAATTGAAAAGATAATATCCTATACATTGTGCAAGTGAACATTTTATTTAAAAACTTAATTTATCCTTGGAATGGAAAAGATGAAAGATTTGATTCTGAACCTGGTAGAATAAGCTTAATGAAGAAACTAACGATAATCATGAATAGAGCCATGCATGTCTTGATGAAACTCTTGAATGGCGCCATGTATCTCTTAATGAGACTTCCTTCAATTTCAATTGACCCTGAATCTGTCGGGGAATCCTCTGAATCCATCGGGATGTCCTCATCAGTATGTATAACAAAAACTCAATTTTGATCGCTTTTTATAAAACAACGGTAATAACAAAAAATAATTCATTTTCATACCTTCAATGATATGTTTATGATCTGGTTTCTCTAAATCTGATACATAGCACATTTTAGCAAAATAATAATAATAATAATAGTAATAATAGTTATAATAATAAATTGAAAAATGTGTCTAAGTAAATCATCAGCAGTAGAATAAAAAAAAAGAGAGAAAAAGTAGCAGCATGATGTTGGCACTAACCTTTCACCGATTCTGATTCATCTTTTGGATTTTTTGTGTCTCCTGAGTAGCAACTTCGACTTGAAAAGACTTTTTGCATTGTTTGTGATCCTAGAGACATAAATAGTTATTCAAAATGCTACATTATGCAAGTGATTATTGTAATCATCAACTATTCTATTTTATATTTAGAATTTGGTATTTTAAATTTTCTTTTCTTTACATTTAATTTATATTCTCTATCATTTTAACTTTTTTTAGAACTTTATTCTTACTTTTCCTTCTTCCAGAGCAAGCCAAAATATTTATATCACGCTAAAAGTATCCCCTACATATCAATGATAAAAGTCCCCAACAGTACTCAACCCTACCATCACATGCCCAAGCCACTATTATTTTCTATATATATAAAACGATAAGAACGAGGGTTCTTTGGCAATAATATAAAAATTGAGACATTTTTTTTTTTTTAAAGATTTGTTTCTTATATGGGAGATAGAAGAATTTAATAAGAAAAAGAGGAAGGATTTCTTACTTGTTGAGACAATATATTGTGAGTTTAAAATGAAAATAAAGATTTTAGAGTAAATAACAAAAATATTGAGTTTCAATAGCTCGACATGAAGTTGGATTTCATAGCTTCTTTTGAATGATATGAATTGAACCTAAAACATAATTTCTTTTTTATGGAATTGTTTTCCTTGAAAAATTGATCAACAAGTTAAAGTCTTTGTGATTCATGGAGAAAAAAGTGGTACAATTAGTGGTACAATTAGTTACTATTTATAAATGATTTGGTTCTTAAAAGCTGGAATCCTTTTAAAAAACATTAATTGTTTTTACTTTTTAGAAACAAGAGCATATTTGTCTTAGTACTCATTGTTTAGATACTTGTCATCATTAGATACAAGAGAGAGAGAGAAAACACTAAATTCATTACATTTTTGGAAGTTTGCCTAAATTTATAGTTGAGAATTGGCATTGAAAAACATATTATAAGGGTTAAATAGGAGGGGAAAATGTTAAAAACTAGAGTTAGGCACAAAAATCACCAAAAACCTCATATGATGTAAATGGACAAGTGATGTGTCCCATCACCTACATGAGGGGATATTGAGGATGAAATGTAAGCTCATATTCAAGTGGACCTAATCCAATCACTATTTCTCTCAAAGATTGAACAAAATATACAAAATTGAGGCTCTCTTAACTCCTTACGAGAACCAAAACTTGAATCCCAGAATTTTTGGGCTAAAGTACATCTTGGGGCCATGATGTTGTTCCTTTAGATATTGGAATCTCCATATTTGTCCACAAGTTTCTCTTGCCCCAAGTCACACCTATGTCAAAGTGTTTTAGACGTTGTTTCTCATTTTCCAATTATGAAAAGTGAAAACTATAGAAATTGAGACTTTTCTTTCTTTTTCTATAGAATTAGAGAACTTTGCCAAGACAAAAAAAATGTGACATTTTTCTATAATTCAAAAAATCTATTTTCCATAGAGGGGATAATTTTTTTTTTATTATTGAAGTTAAAAATGGAGTTCTCCTTTCATCAGGATAATACTTCATTCATTTTCGATAAAAATAAAGATTTTGATACAAACAATCAAAATGTTGAGTCTTTTCATATGATGTAAATGGACAAGTGATGTGTCCCATCATCACCTACATGAGGGGATATTGAGGCGCTGAGATTCACATTATGATGTGTTGTTGTGCAAATTTAAAATTTATAATTACTCGCAAGTGCACGAATCGAATTGGAGTATAGAGATATGCAAGTGCGAGGTCGAACCCAAAAGGACTTGATTTAGAATGAACGAGAAAACAAATTAAAAAGCCTAACATTTTAACCTTAACCTAGTTAACAATTTTTCAAGAGAATGATTGAATTGAAATTGCAAAATTAATTAAAACAACTAAAAATGGAGATTAAATCAAGTGAGAGAAATTACTAAGGTATCGGGTTCCACCACCATTAAATCTATAATCTTCCAATTATTTATTTATTAATTCTCAATTTTAAGATATTTAAACATTTAAGTTTATTAATATGGTGTTCAAAAATTGATTATCCTTTGCTTGAAAGTGTAGATTCTAAGTATTCAATGTATCTAATCTTAACTCAAAAGACAATGAATCAAAGGGATTAATCTAAGCATCCAATGTATTTAAATTAAAATAAATGAAAACAATGAATCAAAGGGTTTACTTTTATTCAATTAAAAACCAAGCATTTAATTAATTAGATATTAATATTAACAACAAAAAATACATGGCATTAATGGTAAAAAATAATTAACATCTATTAATTTGATGAAGGTATAAATAATCAAACACACATAATTTGGAATTAAACAAATAAATTAAATAAAATTATTTCATTAATGGAGTTTCATCCTCAACCTCAGTAAAAGAAATTAGCCAGACATTATGAAAATATTAAAACAAAAAGACATGAAAACTAAAACCCGATTGATCGTCGGAGCTCTCGAGCATCTGCTCGTCTCCACCTGTGTTGTCAGCCGAGCCTTCTTCTCTGTACCGTTCAAGTTCCAAGTTTTTTCCCCCTTCTGTAAGAGGGTCTCTCCAATTTATAAAAGTTTCAAGATGTAAATTTAGCAAGTCACGGGACCCACTTGAGCCGATTGTATGCTTGGCCGAAAATCCAGACATGGCATAAAGCAACCACCTTCTTCGGTCCTTCTATTTTCATCAGGCTTGGGATGGTAAGGCACTTCTATTTTTCTTCTTTGTTTTATAATTCAGCCAGCACCTCCTTTTATTAATTTTGGCCAAATCAGCCACCGAAACAACTTCCTCTTCTTATGTCTTTTTTTCCATTCAACCATAGGTGTAGGTCCACTTTCCTTTTTCTCTTTCAAAATACCACCGTCCCAACCTTTCTATGTTTCCTCCTTATTTTATTTCTTTTTATCTTTCTAATTCAACCAAGCCATCTTGCTTTATCTCTTGTATTCGACTGAGAGATCTTCTCTCTCTGTTTATGATAGTTGCTTTGTTGGGTGGTTGCTGATGGTTTCTTCTTCTTATTGCAACAATAAAATCCTATCATCCATCAATACGAACATATGTTAGAGTTGAGAAAATAATTAAACTTAAAAACATACAAAACACATCAATTAAATAAAATAAAATACTAATAAATATAATATTTAAATATATAATATATTACAATAATAATACCAAATAAACAAGATTTAAAAACTAACTAAGCAAATATAAAAGGGTAAAATTATCAATTTTCAGTGTTCATCGTGTGTAACCTCTATATTCAAGTGGACCTAATACAATCACTGTTTCTCTCAAAGATTGAACAAAATACATAAAATTGAGTCTCTCTAACTTCTTATAAGAAACTCTTCCAAAACTAGAATTCCAAAAATTTCTGGGCTAAAGTACATCTTGGGGCCATGATGTTGTTCCATTAGATATTGGAACCTCCATGTTTGTCCACGAGTTTCTCTTGACCCAAGTCGCACCTATGTCAAAGTGTTTTAGACTCATTTTCCAATTATGAAAAGTAAAAACTATAGAAATTGAGACTTTTCTTTCTTTTTCTATAGAATTAGAGCTCTTTGCCAAGACAAAAAAATGTGACATTTTTCTATAATTCAAAAAATCTATTTTCCATAGAGGGGATAAATTTTTTCATTGAAGATAAAAATGGAGTTCTCCTTTCATCAAGGTAATACTTCATTTATTTTCGATGAAAATAAAGATTTTGTTACAAACAACCAAAATGGTACACTTCTTTGGATAGGTTAAATAACGAGAAAAGTTAGACAACCTAAGAAAAAACGCAATTGATAAGACTTGGCAGAGATGTGTAGGCCCACAATTAATATTAGCATTTTCCTTTAAGAATTGGTTATCAATTGTTTCAATAGATAAGAACATTAAAATTGAAATCTTCACACACTCACCAGACATTATGAGCCTTTTGATGGTCTTGAAACATTCACTAAGTGCTTGTCTAAAATAATCTACTTCATTAAACCGTCGCTTCTCAAGATCTACGACCCCATATACCTGTATCAAAGACAAAATACTATTACCACAAATTAAGGATGATTTTCTCATATTTCTACTGTTAGGGTGCATTTTTTTCCATTATTTTTAATGCAACTTGAAGTTTTCTTTTTCAGCCCAAAGCCTGCCGAAAATGGGCTTGTAAAGCAGGTTGTTCAGGACCTCATGCTGCGTAAACGGGCCTGAAGTTATATCCTACGTATGTGGTCCCGCGACCCGGTCTACTAGCCCATCCAACACCAACGGTTGATGGCGGTCGACCACAGCCTGCTAACACATCCAACCCAACGGTTCGCAAACGGCGTTCGGCCTATCATCACAAGGTCTCCACGACCTGGCTTACTAGCACGTCCAATCCACGGTTCACAAACGGTGTTCAGCCTAACATCACAAGGTCTCCACGACCCGGTCTACTAGTCCATTCAACACCAGCGGTTGATGGCGGTCGACCTCAGCCTACTAACACGTCCAACCCAACGGTTTGCAAACGGTGTTCGGCTAATCTCAGCAATTATAGCCCAATGGCCAATATTAGATTTCCAAAGTTATTATCTATCACAGATTTTAACTTATAATCAAAATTTTCACATTCAAATGTCAAATGCATGATAATGCATGATTTCCATTGCCCTCCTTACACAGGGACTTATTCTGAGAGAATCATCAAATTCCAGCCTTACCATTCGGTGTATCCGCTACCAATATAAGAAATTAATAAAATAATCAATGTCACGCAAACATATAAAACTTGATTTAATAACACGAATGCCTTCACCCAGTTTTTACCCGACAATTCCCAAACACTCCATGGGTCCATACTTCGTTAGAGGCTACAAGTCCTCGGCTCCCCGACACCAATTTATGCTTACGTTCTACACAGTTAGAACATTTACGTCCCTTACATGTTGGCGGTATCAGGTCTCGTATTCTAGACCTATATAGCATTTTCCATCTTTAAATGACCATGGGTCCCATTTCAGTCTGGTGTTAGTGGGTTTAAATACCATACAATACAAGTGTTGGCTCGAGTCTCCTCACCTCTATCCGCAGAGATTATCACACAAATCTGTAAGAATAAAATAATAATATAAATTTCAGGACATTCATTGATTATCTACCCGATCTCATGCATTTTCCAACAAAAACATGATAAGTGTAGTGACTCTCCTAATTCTTTCTACTCTATTAGATTAAGTCAGCAGTTAATTTTTAGCCAACCAAAACATCACATCAAAATAAAAATGTAAAGTACTCAGTGCCCCGTCTCGTATTGTTTTCCAGTTAAGGAGACATATTGAGACGGTGCCTAGAGGTACAGATACAGTAAAGTAAATAAAATACTAAGTGCCCAACCCCCTTTACCATCGAGCAGCGCTTCCACAGCGCTACTGGTGGTCACCGAGCGGCGTTTCCACTGCGCTACTGATGGGCGATTCCGGCCCAGAGGGTACAGTGCGAGAAATGTAAATAAAGTACTCAGTGCCTCACTTCAAGACTATCGGGTGACTAAGCGCCTCCTCAGATGGTATCATTGAGCGACTAAGCGCCACTACTAATGATCCACCGGGTGACTAAGCACCTCCTCAGATGGTATCACCGAGCGACTAAGCGCCACTACTGATGACCGGATGACTAAGTGTCATCTCAAATTGTATCATCGAGCGACTAGCGCCACTACGGATGATAGTGTGACCTAGAGGTTATGATACTGAATTTAAACATACAATGAGTAAAAATAAACACATAATTGTTAAATGGGGTTAATCTTTTCCCCTCTTTTAATTAAAGGCTGAAAAACAAGCTTTAAACTTGAAATAAAATGATTGGGTATAATTTAAAATCCAGAATGAAGCCTATTTTTCTTTCTCTTTTGAAAAAAAAACTAATTTTAAATCATATAATTACCCATTTCTACATCTAACTTACTCTATAATTAATATAAACGAGAAAAGGATTGTTTCGATACGTTGAATGCAAAATTCTATTAAAAATAAGCTTAATTTGAAAATGTGAAGATATACACGAGAAAACCCGATGTCTCTTCTACCGGTGTAAAAGGAAGAAGAAGTAGCACAGAAAAATGAAGAGAAGGCAACGACTGCGACAGACGAAGCTGCTGCTGGTGGCAATAGAATCGAAAGTCGTTGCACTCTGATGTTTTTTTTTTTTTTTCATTCCTCTCTCTCCCTCTCTTCCCATTTTATAGCCGAGCAAATGGGTTGCAATCCAACCACGTTTGCCTAGCTACAAGCAGTAGCTTGTAGCTTTAAGATAAACATAAAAATTATATTATTATTTTATTACATAGTTTCTTTGCTAATGATTTTTATGTCCTATTACACATGTGAGAATACAGAAGTCCTACTAAATTAATGCAACGAGTCCATTAGGTTGGGTATTAAAAATTGGACATAGCACTAAAATTTGGAGAGAAACCAACGTCAAAAACCCGGTGTTTAAACCAAAATTCACCGTTTTGTTAAAATTTATAATTTTGAAGAATCTTTTTGAAATGATCTAATTTTACAGTTAGGTAGAGTGAATTAGTCTAATAAAAGTATTCTAAAGGTCCAAAGCGTTTTGAGGTCAAAAACCACCTTTTTTTAAGTGAAAGAATATTTTTAGTTAAAATGACGGTCCAGTTTTCTCGATGTAAAATAAATGTCAAAAGTTGATATTTTTGGAAATCTAAAAGTACAAGAAGGTTCGTTATGATACAGATCAAGTATTGATTCTCTTTATATATTTTTAGGACTTTGTCACCCTAATAAAATTGGAGCTTTGCCACCTAAGAGAATATAGCTAGTAAAAATAGGTAGAATTACGTTGAGATTGGTATTCCGTTAAGTCCGGAATTTAAAAATAATGCATAATCTTAAATTTGGGGTTGAAACTATGTCAAATGACTAAGTTTCCAGAACAGCCAAGTTTTAACTCTAAAATAATATTATTATATTCGTAACTTACCCTTATACATTTGAGACTTAATTAAAAGAGCTATCGGGCTTGGATCGGATGAAACTCGGATCCATTGGAAACCTCATTCCATAATCTTCAGGATTGAAGGAACAAAAATCACAATCAACGGCTACAAATTATTAATTAATCCAAATTGACCTCTAAATTGGGTTGGGGTATTACACGAGTTGCAGCCCAAAAGTTTTCATCATACACCTTGAAATGTTTTCCAATTTTACCCCTCCTACTTAATTTCATTCACACCTTAGATATCTTCTTTTCCTAATTTTTCTCTTCTAGCCGCATTTAATATTTCTTCCTATCGTCACATCTCTTTAAAAATGTTATATTGCCTTTAAATTTTTATGTTTGATAAATCTAGAGGTCTAATGTCAAATATCAATTTTTAATTGTGAAATAAATAATCAAAGTTGAAAAAAATCAAATGGCAAAAAATATAAATATCTCTATATTTTTGTATTTTCATAAATTTAGAATTTTAATTTTATTTTGTAGAATGCAGTATAAATCATCCTCTGCTACAAATTTAAAACTATAAATTCAAATCTATTTTTTATATATATTTTTTAGTCTTTTTTTCAAGAGTTTCTTCTCTTTCAAATAATATGATAATTATAGATCAATTCTTCCGACTCACAAAATTCAATTTTAAAATCTCTTTTCTTATATTTTAGTTTTTTTTACACAAATTTATCTATTTTCTAATACTAATATTGTAAGACCATGTCAAATTTTCAAACGCACCAATTTGAATCTTAAATTTTTAGCCATTTTCAGGATGAATTTTTTCCTTTTTCTTTTTCTTTCCTAACATAGAAGCAAATCAACCGTTTAATGAATGAAAAATAAAGATTTATTTGACAGTAACTATAAATTCTGTTTTATATATAAATTGAGTAAAGAAATGAAAACATTAATGCCACAACAAGTTTAAAATTTAGAAATTCAGTAGTTATGAAAAACCATTTACTGAGACACAAGTAAATTTTATACGGTTTGAAACAGTTTTAAATAAAAGATGGATTGTATTGTAGTCCCATCCATGCATAGTTGGATACATGTAAGTTGGAGCTTACATGTATGGGTCCTAATCAGAGGTGATTTGGAAATTGATGAGTTTTAGTAAATGATTTGGGAAGACAAAATCATGGTATTTGTGAGAAATAGTTTTGAGAATGGATTTGGTGAACCATGGCAACTGTGAAAACGAGTGTGTTTTTTAGACTGGTTTAAGAAAAAAAAATTGTGGTATTTATGATGGTGTGTCTATTTTGTAAATGGTTTTAGTGAACCAAGGTACTTATGAAAAAGGTTTTGCGAGTTCTCAACGATGATTATATTTTGAAAATGGTTTTGTGAAACCAAGGTACTTATGAAAAAGGTTGTGTTTTATAAAATGGTTGGGGTGAACCATGACATTTCTGAAAAGAGTTGAATTTGAGTAAGAATTCTACGAGATGGTTTATGTGATTCACCGATAAGATTTCGTTGAAATGTGCATAGTTTTGGATTTATGGCTCAAAGCCCGTTTGGATCTAGGTTGTCGGTTGGGCCCAGTGGGCCCAATCTGTTGTAAGCATTATATATTATATCTTTTTGTAGTTTTTTCTTTGGAATAATGTAAACAGAGAGAAGAAAGAGAGACTGACATGAAGGGTAGGTAGGATTGGTGAAATCCTTATAACCTGACCTGCAATTTCTTCTTAGTAGAATCTTTATACACTGTGAAAGTAGACAATGTTGCCAAACCACATAAAAACTGCATGTTCTTGCTTTGTTGTTCTTGTGTTTGCTTGTATTCTTGATCTATGATTTGAATTTGTGTGGGTAATTCACACAACACAATGTTAAGAATTGTGAATTTTGTAGAATGCCTCAGTGAATGTGATGCAAGGATATATTGTGAATATTTGTGTGGCTTAATTATAGCATATGCTATGATTTATCTCTTGATTGTGCTGTTGGAAGAACTATCTTTAAAAATCTTGGATCCTGTAAATGTTTGAGCATGACATGATGTATTAGGAGTGTATATATATGCTTCTTTATTTTAGCATGTTATATTGGATACTTTTCCCTCACGGTTCCCCTATGGACTAGTGATCTACTGGGTTGGTGAAGCTCACTCACTTAAAATTTCAAGTCCCACTTGGAAGATGAAAATGGTGAGGTTCTTGAGACACCATAGAGATACGGTTCGCAGAGATGAAGTTTTTATTTGAGATTGTTTAAATTTATATGGTATTGATGTGGAAATTTTATGAATTGGACATTAGAGGTCCTATTTGATTTATTAATGAATAAGGATCAAACTTGGTGAGGTAAATTAAAGATTTTTTATTTAAATCTTTGTGGTTTAAGGCGGAGACCTTGTTTTGATTTATTCGAGATGATATGAACATAGATATGGTGGATGGAGTATCTAAATGTGTGTTGAGAGGTTCATATTTTAAAGGGAAAAAAATTCAAATGTCCGATTTTCATCAAAATTTCGGTAGAAAATTCCCCGTCATTTGGTGAACAATTATTGAAAAAAAATAATTGGTAGGCCATTTTTATTCACTTATTCCAAAGGTCGGGGCATGACATTTAGAGCCTCACTTCTCTTTCACTCAACCAAAAACCCATTGACTCTTATTGGATAAGGAGAAAGAGTTTGAATGAGATTGTGTCTCCTAATTTTATAAGGAGGCTTCCGTGTTCTTTCTCCCGTTGTTTTGTGGTTTTTTTCTTCTCTTCAACTCTAAAAGTGTGTACAAGAGAGGGTATACAAGATACAATATCATATGAAATGAGTTGCATATGACATAGTGTTAATTTATGTCCTTCAAATGATTTTTTCACAACCTTTAAATTCAAAAAAGATGATTTTAGAAAATTTTATCAGTTTTTTCATATTTTTTTGTATTTTTAATTGTTTATAGAACAATGCTAGTCAAAATATTTTCAACCAAGTAAATAATCATAAAATCTTATTTTCCCTTTTTAATTATATTTAAATAACTTTTTTCATAATTTTTGTTGTTTTTTTTAACGTTAGGTAAGTAGTCATTCAAAGAATGAGAAAAACTACCAAAATTACAAAAAATAAGATGAATGGGCTGGCGCAAAACTATGCAGACCCATAAAGAAAGGTCAGCTGGTTACCTCCCACCTCAGGAAGCGGGAGGTCACGGGTTTGAGGCCCCACGGCCTAACCTTGGTGTGCCTTAGGAGTAGGGGTCCACCTGTGGGGGTTTTACGCTGGGTATCCCGCGGTTTCCCACAAGTAAATTCAAAAAAAGAAGGGGAAAAACTCCCACAATTACAAAAAATAAGATGAATAGGCAGGCGCACATCTAGACAGGCCCATAAAGAAAAGAAAGAAACCTAACAAGTTAAGTTTTCATGAAATTGACCATAATTTTTTGTTGTTGATATGATAAAATAGAGTATGATCTTTAAAACTCATTTCTTTCATTTATATTTTTTTTTGTTCTAATATTTTTCATAAAATTTCCTTAATTTGAGTTCATAATTAGGCAAACCCTTCAAATTCACCAATCCATTCTTAAAATCTCTTTTCTAAATTTATTTCTGTCACGTGCCTCAACCCAACAGGCACGTGTAACAAGATCTCTACGGATCCTAGGATTTATTGGACCATCGGTTTGATCGAACTGAATTATCAGCTGCCTACGTACTCCATTTGGAGATCAGATCGTGCGTAGTTCTAACTTTACTTTTTTAATGGCATTAACTCCATTCTATTAATGATGTCACCTCAGGACAGTTTAATTACCCAATCATGAGCCTCATCAATGGAGTATGTCTGATCCATCACGGTTCTAGCCAACTACGAGTCTATACCAACTATGGGAACAACGTCAACCATGGGATCTACACCCGAACATAAGTACTACATCCCTCCTCGGGGATAATACTCTGAATATGGGCCCAGTCATCTATGTAATCAATGCCTCGATGGAAGTATCTATCCATCGTATCAAAACACATCCATTATCATGATACCCTCAATGAGGATAACCATCCATGGGAATAACCCTCCATTGGAATAATATTTATCCATAGAACCATCACGTCCACCATGAGACCAATACGTCTACCATGGGATATGTCTATCGTGGGGCCAATATGTCTACCATGTAACTAATATTTAGGCATAAATCCAATATGTCTACTATGGGAACAACATCCCTGGGTCCATCCATTAATATAATCCCTCAATGGGTATAATCAATCAATGGGCATAACTCATCCATGGACATAACTCATCAGGGACACATCATCTATCATGAGATCTTCTATCCGTAGGAACAATACTCGCATGAATCACTACGTGACTGTGGCAACAATATCATATCATAAACATACCACCACCCCTAGCAAAACTTAGGGCCCATGACTTACTAAATTGGAGATTTACGACTGGCGTGATCAAGTCTACCTCGCACTATATCCGTTCGCCTCATGGGTGACTCAGTCAAGCTTTAAGGCAGTTGGACCGCGCCTTACAAAGCTAGTACCATTCCCATGGTGTAAACAAGTATCTAACCCTGCGCATCAACTCACATCAAATGTACTAAATAGCAGTGATAGCGCGCTACAGCTCATAACATGTGAGGGGCTCACTCCTCAATGGCAACCATACGGGACCAAGTTTCTGTAGCCGACCCCACCTTCCAAAATCTCTCTCTGGAATAGGTTGTCAAACATCATAATCACGTGTGGGACATACATATACTACATCTCAATATCAAGTGACTCAATCACATAAACATCTGAATGCCACAGTCTCCGTATGTTTATATCGAGGCTCCCACGGTCTCACGGCTACTCTAGGCCTTACTCATGGAATATATGTACTTGTTTCATCTTATCGGGACTCCCAAGGTCTCATAATCACTTAGGGCTGCCTTCGTGGGATCCAACATCTAACATTAGAGTCTATATTAGGGAAGGTACATCTTACCAATTCCTCTTTGCCCTTTTCGTATACATACCAAACACTATTGCACCTACCATACTTCTACTCATAGTTACAAGCCCACTTAAAACCTATATTAGAACATCACAAGTCTAACACGTATGAGCCATTGCATTATATTGAGTATCTTAGAAACAAGCAAGGTTTACATACATGTGCACATCCTCTATTTTACTATAAATAGATGAGACACACTAAAGTTTTTGATCAAGTTGAGGCACAATCCTCTCAGTTGCATACGTACCACATAGTGGATCAGATCAACCGTAGTTCATTATTTTCAAATTTGGGTTGATATTGGTGAGTGGTCATACTTTTACTTTGGGGAAATCAAACAAGACTTTCTTAGCATTTACTTTGCATTCCATGCATTCTTAATTATGCTAACTCATACCCATTGTAGCACAACTTGACCCCCTTGGGTTATAAGATACTTGATTCACCCATTTCACTTAGTCTAACCCTTCATTAAGTTCCTCTTCGAATCATGGAAATTCATTCTACAAATGGTTAGCTTAATCCACCACAACCATTATCAACATAGGTACTAAATAGTGTTGTCCATATCATCACAAAATCTAAACATGGAATTAAAACACATTCATCATGCTATTATATAAGTTACCCATCTAACAATTCCAATCACAATCATGAAAATTCATTTGATGCATACATTACTCATAACCACACACAAGTATGAGAACTTATCAAGGCTCTACATTACACATCTTGGGTAATCTTGATTTATCATACATCCTATCATACAACACATCACAAATCTATGAATTCTCAATTATAGTAAATATCTAATAATAGAGAACTTGGAAAAACTCATACACATGCATTTTATACAATGCATTCACATCATACAAACATAGATGCCTAACCTATGGCTTTCCTCAATAATACATTTGAATGTGCCCAAAGCAACATTCACTCAAGCATATCATCAAACATTTTATGAGCATGGAATCTTACAAGAATTCCAACGCTCCAAGTGCATGGCACTTCCCCACCATGGGTTACATTGGGTTCCGAGTTAAGCTCAGGTTCATCGAGCCCGATCTTTGGGTAATTAGGCTATATCCACACAAAGCCCATTGACTAGGCCAACTCAAGCCCAAATTGCTAAAATCCCAAATTTTCATCCAAATTCAATGAAATTCATTTCCATCTCTTGGGGCAATTCCAATTTAACCAAAGCCACAACCCCAATTTCGACCATCAGTAGATCCAATTTCATCATTACCTCCATTTCCCCCAAAGTCTTCCTTTATTAGGGTTCCAACCAACTTTAGGGTTCACATCCAACCCATACGACGCGTCAATCGACAAATCACTACTCTAATCCATGGATTCTTCACCTTCCCATGCAAACATTACCTTCCTAGCTCCATTCCACACGAAAATACCCTACTAAAATACAAGTAGAATGATGGAAGAGCGAAAGGGTAACCTCTAGTAAAGGCAAATCAGAGTGGGAGGAAGCTTGAGACAAATCCTTCTCCAATCCTTTGCATAAAATCACCCGAGATGGGGTTAGGAGAGAGGAGAAGGGGCTAGGATTCGGTTGGAGAAGGATTTCCACAAATTCAGAGAGGGAGGAAGGAAGAGGAATGGGAAAATTGCGACTTCAGGTAACTTAAAAACAACTTCAATCGCATGTCGGCCGGACCGACAAGTTCCGACAAAGTCTAGAAAACTGATCTCCTCTTAACTCCAGTGTCGGTCGATCCAACACTTCTATCTGTCGAACCGATGAAAAACTGCTCTCAGATTAACACTATTGTAATCTATAGGTCGCACCGACACTTCTGTTGGTCGAACCAACACACACACCAAGTCTCTTATTTGGCTTATTTCCAACTTTGATCATCCGGGAGTGGAATCTATAGGACACAAGTGCTCACGTGTGACCTCCATGGGACTCTCAAACACCTTTCACACACCTTAACCCCTGTATTACATCATAATTCCAGGAACTAAAGGGTTTTACACTGGGTTCCCCTTTGTTTCCCTCACGTAAATTCAAAAAAAAAATCGTATTTTATGGTTGTGAGTATGGATTGATGATATTGAATTTGAATTTTGTTGCATATTTGAATTCAATCCCAATGGAGACCAAAAGATTTCAACAGATGTTTAGAAATTCTGTTTAGAAACATTTTGGCTCCGGTCATTTCTATTTTTCTAACCAAATTAGCTTACAAGCGTGCTAAATTAGCTTACAATATGATCAATTTTTGAGATGAAAGAAGAATTAGAGGCCTCTGCAATATTTAAAGATATGTAGAAAGCAGAAAATATAAAGTTTTGCGTCCTTTGAATTGAGTTTGACGTTTTTTTTTCATTGTATATCTTCCAAATTACAATCTGGGTACCCCTTCTCTTTTCAGAATTCCTGTGAGCTGGAAACTTCAGCTTGCTAAATCAAATATGATGAAAGTTGAAACTCTTTCAATCCATGTTTTTTGAGTTTGTGATATATGGTGGGTTTTGTGATTCTATTTTTTTAGGATTTTTTCTGTCTATTCTCCGCCTCCATATTTCTTCAAATTGTTTCTTGCCTTTTTCCTACTCAGGTCTAGTAATAGTTCTTTCATATCTGAACCAATTCTCATGCTTATGCTCCTTCATAACACTCCAATTTTAAAAACCAATAGCAGTAGCAACACTGTAGACTCAAAATGTTGTTGAATCAACGGGAACCATTTTTTTACACAAATAAGGCTATGTTACAGGACCATTTTATTGCTTTACGTTCAAATAAGTTCTAATCGAGACTCACTTGTATCGAATGGGAGAAAAGGAAAACAAAAATCGCTTGCATCAGTTCTCACTTTATCCATTCTCAACTCGAAGGCCAATTTGGAATTCAACCGAACCAAATAGGCCTTAAAAGACGCAATCCAATTAAACCCTTTCAAAGAAGAAGTTATAGAATACTCTTATTCATGGTTTGAGTAAAAGCCTGTAAAATTAACTAGACATGTAATATTAGCATTTACCAGGGTAGGCTAACCAGACCCAAGTTTCAAATTTTAGCTGAAGACCAAATTATCGGCCTAAATCTATCAGGTTTTTAACAGGCCGATAATGATATCTGGGGATTTTTCACAACTTATAGGAAATAATGATAATTTGGGCCACTGAAATTTCAGAATTTAGGCAAAAGGTTTATTTTAAAATAAAATAAAATTTGGGCTGAAATAGGCCAAAATATCGTCTGAACTTCTTGGTTCATTTTATTTTACCGAAACTCTTTTTTTTTGGCTGTAAGAAACACAAATTATATTAATAGGAAATGAACAGTAAAAATACATCAAATGAAATTAGGGCCTGTAAGATCTAGACCAAAAAAAGGAGCAGAAATACAAGACATCCATATCACAAATATGATAAACAGACCATCAATCCTACTTAATCTCCTCCATCTTTGAAACATGTTACTTTAAACAAGACACATTTCCAGAGCTTACCAAAATGAACCCTGCCAATTTGAAGGTCAGGTCAAGAAGAGTTGGGCCAATATATGGCCCAAATTTATCATAATCCATTTAAGTAATCTTCTGTTTATATAGGTCCCAGTAAGGCCAACACCAAATCATTATGAACAATTAGCATTAGATTAGGTAGTGAGTTCTCCATACCAAGGCCTTGGCTTGGCTCTATACACTGTCAACACAAGATTGATGTAGAAGCGAAACTGTGCTTTGACGGTGCCGAGGATAGGCAAGCACACAAATATGTATATCGGCAGGGCCACAGCTATTAATTTTCCCTTGAGAAAGAAGATGTGGGCGGCCCAAAACGAAATCAACATAGCTCCAATCGACCCCAATAGAGCGCTAATCCCTCCCATCAATTGCCCCGGCAGGTTCCTGCCTAAGTCCTCAGAATCATGGTATGGAGAGATAAGTATGGTGAGGAACATGATGAGGGAGGTAAGTGATAAGCAGAGAGCCACAAATGTAGAAACCACAAAGGTATTAAAGGCAGCTTTCCCTATGAAGTTAGGAGCACCTTCATCATTGTTTCCTCCCGGAAGAGTGGTAGCGGCAGCAAAGGCAACTGTTGTAATGAGACTGGCTACCACTGAGCAAGATTGGGATGTCTTGTTGACCCATTCTCCACCTCCATCAAGACTCTTGATTTGTTCTTTATGTGACTCGTTGAAGACATCTGCTGGCGTTTTCCCTGCTTTGTTGCGGGCTTTAGACAAATGTCGTGGCATGCTGTCCCTCACGTACTGCACCATTGAAAGAGATGAGCTTATTAATTGTTTGCTTGAATGGAATATAGAAATAGAAAAAATTCGGATATTGAAGTCATGAATCAGCATTCCACCATCCATCAAAAGTGGTATCCCACGGTTTCCTACATGTAAATTTAAAAAAAAAAAAAAAGTGAAATTTCAAAACCTATCAAAAAATTTGAAAAAGAAAAATAAAAAATTAGAATATTAGAAAATTAGTCTTTGCCGTTGGAGGTGGGTTTTTATGTGATAGGTAAGAAATTCAAAATCTCAACCTATATCTCAATTAATTTAGCCAACATAAAGGCTGAAATTTTTATTTTTTATTAATATTTTGTAAAATGTGGTTCTTTAATGGAATCAATCTGTAACTATTTCTGCTATGAACTGGTGGATATGACTTCATTTCATGTATGTGACTTCATGGACTGAATTAGAAAGGAAGTCTTTTTACTTTTTTAAGACAAACAAAAGCTAAATGATTGAGCTGACCAAATGAAATAAGAAACAATGGTTATAAGTCTATGGATAGGATTTTTAAGAACTTAAATTCTTAGATCTTGTTTTTTTTTTTACCTTATATTGTTTTTTTTTTGGGCAATTATGTCTTGCATTAAGAGTGTATGATTATAAACTATGCTATGTTTTGATAAGTTGATGATTTTGAGTTTTATTCATTCTTAGGTATAATTAGTCTAAAAATACGTAGATAGAAATGACTGATTACTATAATAGTTGAATTAATTTCATTTTGAAGCAATTAAAGGAAAACATCAAAATAATAATTGTTTGATCTTAAATTTTGTTTGGTTGATAATTTACCTTGTTAATAAGCAAATGATAACATTTTTATGGGAAAACTAAAAGAAATTATGAAAAAACCCTAAACCCTAAATTCAGACAATAATAATAATAATAAAAACCCTCCTTAGTCATTCTTGCACTTGAGTGTGGGTTTTTTATTTGATAGGTGAGAAATTCAAAATCTCTACCGATGTTTCAGTCAATTTAGCTAAGATACTGGCTGAAATTTTGATTTTTAATACTATTTTGTAAAATATGGTCCTTTTATGGAATCAATCTATAACAATTTCTGGTATGAACTGGCGGATATGAAATATATCAAACTGATATTTCAATCCATGTGTATGACTCCATGTACTGAATTAGAAAGGTAAGTGATTGAGTTCACCAAAACAAATAAGAAACAATGGTGAGAAGTCTATAGATAGGATTTTGGAGAACTTCAATTCTTAGATCTTGTTTTTTCTGCCTCATATTGAGAGTGAAGTCTAGTGAGAGATAGCCCTAAGCCTTCCACATGTGCAACCATTCTATGTTTGAGCTTTGAATTGCACCTTTTGACTACATCTAAGCAATCTTTTATAACTCAAGTTATTTACAAAGTTATACAGTATTGACTCCATCAATGTAACCTTACAAGGTTACACCAGCGTAGCTTATATGTTTAGGTGAGAGAAGTACGCCTTCACATGATTATGGTAGCACAACAAAAATTATCAAGTGAAGAGAGAGAAAGAACGCACATTATACCACTTTATCTCCCAAAGCAGTTGCATGGTTGTAGGCATGCCCCAAGGCTGTCGAGAACTTCTAGTGGCAGCTACATGCAAGGCATTGTTCCCTTCATGATCGGTCCTCCTCGAACCAATAAGAATCCCTTTCTTCATTAAGTTAGTAAGCAGCTCATATACATCAGCTTGACGATTTTCTATTGATAAAAGTAATGCATTTTTTGAGTCAGTCTCCCTTATACACCTGCCAATCGGCATGGTTGTAGTCGGTTTCCTCAAGATTCCCTCTACCATCTCAATTACTCCATTTTCAACTGCAACTAGAATAGTTGCATTACCAAGACGTGGGGCTTCACATGAAGTTTTATAGTTAAGGAGTAGTTTTTCCATGATTTTGTATGCTAACATATGCCTTCGCTTCATCATCTCGATCTTCTTAACAAGCTTACCTAATATCATAAATGACACATATCAGATATTCCCACATATATACATCTATACAAAAAATAATAAATGAAAAAGCTCTTATTTCAATTAATAAGCTGAAGGCATGTTATATATCCACATATTCATGAAATTTTCTTCAAAAGTAGTTATTATCATACATTTACTTATTAGTTTTTTTTCCATCACATTACACAATAGGTTTCGGTAACATTTAAACATCCGATTGGTTTCCTGAGAAGTTTTTAAGATAACTTTTGAAATAATTACTTCCAAAAAGGAAAAGAAAAAAAAAGGCAATATAGAATTAGGATCTCATTTGTGGGCAATGTATTTTGTTGGCATTTTTATGTGAGGCACACCTACACTAAAGGGAAAGGTTGGTAGGAAATGTCTATGCTTCAATATGGGCCTTACCATGACTTATGTGATTCAATCAAGCCTTAAAAATCTCCATTGAATAATCCAAATAAGATGATCTTTGCTAGGCATCGTATTGAGCCATAACCCTTTCCACTAAACCCTCATGGTCTCTTTTGACTCTAGGATAGGGATACTCAAGACAATATTCTTGACACTGGTGTGTACCTACAAACAATGTCACCTAAAATATTCTTGACATTATCAAATGGGGCCCCAATCCTTTCCCCTACCCCACACATCCATCCACCACCCATGAACTAAGTTGACCTCACTTTAAATTGTCCTCAGAGTTCAATTACACTTTTTTAAGAATTTCTTTTCATGGCAAAGAACTTCGAGGCCCTCACCTCTCCTCCAAATATGTGTAATCTCCTTAAAGTCACTGACATCGAATAACTATAGGAATCAAACCTAGGACATTTGGTTTCTGAGGTAAAGGTATGCCGGTTGAGCTATCTTGTGTGAGGTTGAGTAATCAAATCAAGGTGATGTTTGTCAATGTTGAATATTTAATCATCGACTTTTCTAAAAACCCATATTTGTGGTCCCATCGAAGCCCCGAAAAGTTTGTGTTGTATTAACACAAACTATAAGATCTTAAAATTTAAGACTTTAAAATCATAACTTGATCCAATCAATGTGATTTATATTATAACTTATTTTTCAAATATAGATCTTTCAAACAGACCAATATTCATTGACAAAAATGAGTCCTTTCAAAATTGCAAAAGATAATATCCTTTGCATTGTGCAAGTGAACATTTAATTTAAAAACTTAATTTATCCTTAGAATGGAAAAGATGAAAGATTTGGTTCTGAACCTGGTAGAATATGCTTAATTAAGAAACTAACGATAATCATGAATGGAGCTATGCATGTCTTGATGAAACTCTTGATCAGCGCCATGAGAGACCATTCTTTATCTAACTCCGAATCTGTCAGGATATCCTCTGAAACCACCGGGATGTCCTCATCAGTATGTATAACAAAAAACTAAATTCTAATTGCTTTTTATAAATCAACGGTTATATCAATGGAAAGAAAGTCAGAAGTGTTACCACACACCTGCAGGTTTTCTGGATGTATCTTTGGATTTCTCTTTATCGCCTTAAGGAGTAGAATTTAGAAAGTGAAAAGAAAAAGGAAAATTCATTTTATGAAACTATGCTCATTTTTAAATTTAAGGAAATTACAATTTAAAATCCGCATCCATTGTCATACCTCCA
Organism: Chimonanthus praecox; assembly: GCA_022113865.1. NCBI lineage: Eukaryota > Viridiplantae > Streptophyta > Magnoliopsida > Laurales > Calycanthaceae > Chimonanthus > Chimonanthus praecox. The sequence continues at coordinate 42,620,285 of CM039095.1, forward strand.
ATGTGTTGTTCATGATCTGGCTTCTCTAAATCTGATAGATAACACATTTCAACAAAATAATAATAATAATATTAGTTACAATAATAAATTGAAAAATGGCTCAATGTGTCTAAGTAAATGATCTGCAGCACGAAGTTGACACTAACCTTTCACTGATTCAGATTCATGTTTTGGATTCTTTGTGTCTCCTAAGTAGAAACTTCTACTTAATAAGATTCTGTGCATCATTTGTGATCCTAGAAAAATAAATAGTCATTAAAAATGCTACATTATGCAATTGATTATCGTAACCATAAACTATTCTATTATATATTTAGAATTGGTATTTTTAATTTTACTTTTATTGACATAATTTATATTCTTTATCGTTTTAACTTTTTTATAACTTTATTCTTACCTTTCCTTTTTTCAGAGCAAGGCAAAATATTCATTGACCCAATTCTTTGGCCAGTAGTTGCAGTCCATAGCAACCTATATACATATCAATGCAAAAGGAGTCCCAATAGTACTCAACCTTACTCACAATATATTGTGAGTTTAAAATGAAAATAAAGATTTTAGAATAAATAACAAAAGTATTGAGTTTCAATAGTTCGAGATGAGGTTGGATTTCGTAGCTTCTGTTGAATGACATGAATTGAACCTAAACATAATTTCTTTTTCGTGGAATTGTTTTTCTTGAAGAAATTGATAAACAACTAAAGTCTTTGAGATTCATGGAGAAAAAAGTGGTCCAGTGAGTTACTATTTATAAGTGATTTGCTTGTTAAAATTTGGAATCCTTTAAAAAAACATTAATTTTTTTATTTGATGAGGAGATATTGAGGCACTGAGATTCACATTATGAGATGTAAGCTCATATTTCAAATGGACCTAATCCAATCTCTGTTTTTCTCTCAAAGATTGAACAAAATATATAACATTGAGGCTCTCTAACTCCTTATAAGAAATTCTTCCAAAACTAGAATCCCTGAAATTTCCAAGCTAAAGTACATCTTGGAGCCTTGATGTTGTTCCATTAGATATTCGAACCTCTATGTTTGTCACAAGTTTCTCTTGACCCAAGTCGCATCTATGTCAAAGAGTCTTAGACGTTGTTTCTCATTTTCCAATTATGAAAAAGTAAAAAAATGTGACATTTTTCTATAATTCAAAAAATCCATTTTCCATAGAGGGGATAAATTTTTTTATTGAAGATAAAAATAGAGTTCTCCTTTCATCAGGATAATACTTCATTTACTTTCGATGAAAATAAAGATTTTGATACAAACAACTAAAATATTGAGTCTTTGCATCTTGTCACAAGACTGAATTTTATGACACTTGATAGATAATGTGAATATAACTAATATAGTTTTTTTATGAAATTGTTTTTTGTTTTTTGAAAAAATTGACAAATGATCTTTTAAATCTATACTAGTATCTACCATTACCATTATTATTATTATTATTATTAAAAATGGTACACTTCTTTGGAGAGGTTAGATAACAAGAAAAGTTAGAGAACCTAAGCAAAAAGGCAATTGATAAGACTTGGCAGAGATGTGTAGCCCCACAATTAATATCAGCATTTTCTTTTAACAATTGGTTATCAATTGTTTCAATAGATAAGAACATTAAAATTGAAATCTTCACAAACTCACCAGACATTATGAGCCTTTTGACGGGCTTGAAACATTCACTTAGTGCTTGTCTACAATAATCTACTTCATTATACAGTGGCTTCTCAAGATCTACGACCCATATACCTGTATCAAAGACAAAATACTATTACCACAAATTAAGGATGATTTTCTCATATTTCTACCGTTAGGGTGCATTTTTTTTCCATTATTTTTAATGCGACTTGAAGTTTTCTTTTTCAGCCCAAAGTCTGCCGAAAATGCGCCTGCGAAGCAGGTTGTTCAGGACTGCATGCTGCGTAAACGGGCCTGAAGTTGAGTGAAAATAGGCCGTGTAAATGGGCTTGTATATTAGACCATTTTGCTAGTGTAAGTGGGCCACTAATCCACCCAGTTAGGCCAAGGAATTGGCTGCGTGAACCCAGTTTGGGAGGCAAGTTTCTCATGAGAAAACTCAGTGATTTGAGACTGATTTTGACATCAACTCAGCAATCACTCAGTTTTGTCTTAGCCCTTGACCAAACCCATTTCCTGTGGCTAAATAGCTTTGGTTTCTCTTTGAAGGTTGGCAACATCACAACACACACAAAACAATTCTCCCCCTAAGAAGAATTCTGATGAAACTTCCCTACTTACAAGCACACTTCAGGATCCAATTTATAATCTCTCTGTTTACAAGGGCCCAAACATGACAAGCAACATCTGAAGCCGAGTTCTACACATTTTCCAACTTACAAGCATCGAATAACTGACACATATGGAGTCTATTTTTAAAAAGATTAGATAATGTGATAAGTAGCAAAGGGGTGAAAGATACTCACATGAGTAGATGATACGCTCCATAATTGTAAGTGGAGTTCTACTTCTAAATAAATAAGGTTTATTCGCCAGAATTCTCAGAGGAGTAAAGCCATCCTTATTCTTCTGACTTGAGCGGAATGAAGAGTGCATTTGAAGTATTTGGTAAGCCCTAACTGTCAATCACATAAGAGGACAAACAAATGAATTATATGTGTTTGTTTCTATGTAATATTAAATTATATCAAGAATTAAATCAGAATTTGTTTTTAGGAGTTCTTGAAATTATATCAAGAATTAAATCAACGATAAATTTAATAATTAAATTAACTCAAAACACTTCCCCTTAAATAAATAAATAAAACAAACCCAATTCTCACTCATATTCCCACTCAGACTCGTGAGAATAAATAAAATCAGAATTTTATTTTAACTCAAGTATCCTTATTATTATGAAATATATTATTATTGAGATTAAGAAATATATAAAACCAAAAAACGAAGTAATAAATAAATAAATTAAAACCACCCTACCCGACCCGTTTTCCCTTATTCCTTGCCCTCTCTCGACTCTCGTCTCTTCCTCTTTTCCTTGACCCTCTCTAGTTCCTCTAGAATTAAGGATAACCACACCCTCTACATTTGTCCATTTATTGAAACTTGTCTTCAACCAAAGTTTCAATGCATACAAGGCTTGTGAAGATGGACCATGCCAGTTCGTTTATTTAAAAATGTGCTGTATACATTTAAGGTTTTACATCAATTTGTCATAAATATTGATTATAGATAAATTTTGATATTTGCATAAATTTGAAGGACACGTCATTCGAAATGCTAAGACAACCCATTGATCATGAATCTTGTTTTTTCTTGAAAGTAAAGAGGAACATTGGTAATTTTTATTATGATGGATACTCTTCTACATGTCCTCTATTTAATTAACAAAATGAGAAGTTGTATAAATTTTATTTAAAAATATTTGTATTCTATTAAGTTTTCTTTTTAATCTAACATGTTTAATTTAATCCTATAAACATAGACCATGTGAGCGACCTGCATCAATTTGCATTTAAAGAAAGTTGAAGAGAGTGGCAAGTGGAGATAGAGAGAGAGAGAGATCATACGGAATTTTTCATCTAAGAGTGCACAGTGAAGAGTGGTATTACCATCGCTCCTTGACATGTCTATGGTCTTTGGATCGACATACCTTTGAAGAATGTTGACATACCCGTAACGAATGTTGTAGTTATGGCCCCTGATAGCATTAATGAAAAGAGGGGTCTCTCCCTTGAAATTAGCTTCATTAACTAGTTCAGGACAAGCGGCCATCCTTTTGCATAGATCTCTTCTCCAACTCGAAGGTTTGGATGCAACAAGGAGGTGAAGAGCAGTGTTACCGTTCTCGTCCTTTATCTTTAAGATATTTTTTTTACCTTTAACTTTTTCAAATGTTTTCTTTGCATCATCTTCAACGAAGGAGGCAACTGCCATGTGCAACGGCGTTGAATGGGGTGAGAGGGTGGTGACATTCAGGGTATTGATCATAGCCTCGTAGCCATCAACTGCAGTATTCCAGCCTCTTCTACGATGACGACCTTCAAGAAGCCCTCTTGTCAAAAGGGATAGAGCTGTCTTTCCTTGGTTGTTACATTCCTCAATTAGATCTGGAAAGTAAAAGAGAATCAGTTTGCATCTATCTATATTCTGGATACCTTTAGCTGCAGCAGCTCTATGGAGGACTGTGTTCCCTTCCTCGTCCTTTATCTTCACATCATCTCCATTAATATGTCTCAGCACTTTTTCTACTACTTCTTTTGCACTGGGTCGAGCTACCAACAAGTGGAGAGCAGTTTGATTTCTTGGTTTGCAATTGGGCATCGTTGCCTTTCTTGCAATAGGCACCTTCTCATAAGCTTCAACCAAAATTTCCCAGTATTCCTCTTCGACGCTTTGGTATATCAGAATCTGTAGTTTTGCGTAAGAGGAAATCTCCCCATACCAGTTGGAGTGATTCTCATAAGCTTTCAGCCAATCACGCCATTCTTTTTCTATAGCTTCCTTCTTCGAGTCATCATAGGTAATTTCGTCCTCCATTGTAGTCACTGAGTCATGAATGCTAATTTCGTCCGCCATCCAACTCACCAACTGGAGACTAAAAGAGCCCTCTTCTTCCTTCTCTGGCTTCCCTCTTCTTCCTTCTCTGGCCTCCTTCTGCTGTCTTGATTTTTTTGCCTTTTTAAAGATACAAAGGCTTTTATATCAATTTCCTATTGGTGTCTCTGGGAGACAAACACTTCGACTCACTTGATTTTAATTTTTAATCACCAATAGAATATCTCAAATACAGACGAAATACTATTACTCTATTTAAGTATATAGTCTGAATTTAATATTCTTCGTTACACTGTATTAATAACATATGTATAATCATTTGCGTTTAATTCTTTATATATTTAAATCAATTTTATATTAAAAATGATGATTAAATAATTACTTATAGAGACTGTCGAACTATTCAAGATACCCTATTGAAATATATAAATTCTTAATTTAAAATTACAAATTATACTATATGAATATTTTACTTGTAATACTCAATTCAGCACAAGATTATTCCTTAACTTGAATATGACTCAAAATTTGTGCAAATTTTCTAGAAAAATGGGTTTAAACACATATATCAATTAAATTATTTTTATTTTTTAATTAAAATCAAATAAAGAATGCCTATTTAGATTTAAAAGTAGTGAGATATAAGTGGGTCAAAATTGAGCTAAAAAATCAATTTTAAGTTGAAGTACTAGGTATTCTTAAAATTCACAAAGATAAAGACGTTTGTAAGTTTGATAATTAAGATCAATTGAGTTTTACATATAAATTCAATCTATTTTTAACTCAGCATATCTACTTTTAATAGTAACAAATTATTTTTTAATAATTTTAAATAGTTTAATTTTAAATCAACATATTTTTAAACTCAAAATGAAGTCTGACATATATAGATTTAAAAGAAATATCTTAATTATTCTAAATTCATTAATAATTAATGTTTCAAACAATATTGACCGATAACAGATATCGGTTGATATCTCAGTCGAGCTTAATCTTTCTCTTTTTTTATTTCAAATATCAGTTAGTTTTATTTTTAAAAAATTTAACTAAATTTAAAAAATAACAAATATTTTTTTTGGAAAAAATACATAACATTGATCATTATTAAGGCCCAAATTTTGCCATATGGCCAAATATCAGCCAATATATTTGTGAGACTCTGCATCAATTTTGATTATTTTTATTTTTAGTCTTTAAACTGAGAGAAGAAAGGAGAGGCGGAGTTAAATCTTACCTCACCTCACTTCACCCTAGACTATCATTCTAATTATCATAACTGGTGTGTAAAGTAAACGTGGACACGCCAATTCAATAATTGGAGATAAGAACAGCTGGATGATAGTAATTGACAGTGACCCAACAGTAGCCACCACTAGCGTTTTTTTGACATTTTCTTCTGTTAAGTCATTGCTTTTTAGCTTTTAGACATCAAAATTGAATGGTGAAATATTTTCTTTTAAACAAAGGAAAAGAGAAAAAAAATTAAATATATATTTTTTAAAAAAAATATTTTACTCGTGAAAACTTAGCGTAAAACCGCCGAGACCGATAATTACTTGTTCTTAGGATTTATCAAGTGTGATGATGAGTCTCAAATCTGACATCTCTCCATTTTTTAAGGTGGGAGCAGGGGTTTAAATCACATATCTCGATTTTCTAAAAGCGAAAGCATCATACAAAGAAAAATAATAAAAAAGAGAAAAAAAGTTCAACGGAGATCTCGGCCAATTCTTTTTATTTAAAAATATATATCGCTTGTGAATCTTGGTTGATATCTCGAGTGATATTTATCATATCGGTCAATATTTATATTTTTTAATTTTTTTAAAAAAGTCTTTTTATTTTTTAAATGAATTTTATCAAAAAATAGAAAGCCACTGAGATTTTTAAAAAAAAAATGAAGAAAGAGAAAGAATTTGCCCGTGATCTCATTATACACATCCATGTCTCGTTACACAAAATAAACAATATTTTAAAACATGTATCTCGTTATATAAAATGTGAAGGATTGCTACTCATGATAAAAATGAAGGGGAAACTAATAAAAGTTTCAAACCAAAAATCAAATGTGATTTTATCGAGTCACAAACTTCTTTGACTCATCTGGTTTTAATAATATTGTGATTTTACCTTGGTTTTTTTCCCTTGATACAACCTAATTCAACATCAAAATGAAGTCGACACGTGTAGATTTTAAAAAAAATATCTTAAATATTCTAAATCCATCACTAATTATTTTACCTGATAGGGATATGCCAGTAGCCACTTGCCATTTTCAGGTTGTCTTTGTTGTCTTCAGTCAAATCACTATCTTTAATCTACGAATCTTCTCATTTCAAATTTTTATATGAAATTACAATTTTACTTCTCTGTGTGAAGGAATTGTTATTTTCTTAAAAAAAATTGAGAGCATGAAATTTTAAAATCAGGGATGTGTATATCATTGTCCTTTTAGTAATTCAATTTTAATTGATATAAATTCATATATATGTTATCTGAATTTTATCCTTAAACACTTGACACTTTGTATTTTAAGTTTCTTCCTTCAATAATTTTTTTTAAAATTTTTCATTTAAAGAATTCTTTAACAGAGGTGTGGGCTTTTATTATTACAATAGAATCGTATAAAAATTCACGGTTGAATTTGAATCGTCTTAATTTAATTAAGCTTAACTTTTTAATTTTTTATTTTTAAATAAATCTTAAATAAGATTCTCGGTCCAATTAAAATTGAGAATTTGAATTTGATTCATTGTTTCACACTTGGCTTTGTTAAGTTTGGAAAAAAATATTTTCTAATTAAAATTTAATGGCAATTCAAGTCACGAAAAGGACAAGTTTTCATGACATATAAGACACGAGAGAGAAAGAAAGACAATGACGATTCTGCCCTGCAATTATTGACTAAGAGAGGGGGAGGTCGTTGGGAGTTGAGTTGGGAGTTGCATGGTGAAAAGTGAGATATAAGAGAGAATGAGAGACAATGATGATTCTGTCCTGCAATTATTGTCAAGGAGAGAAGGAGGTTGTTGGCACTTTGAGACTTCGGAGTTGGGACAGTGAAAAGTGAATGGTAAAAAGGGTATAAATATCTCTCAGAGGGGTTTTTTTTTTAAATGAGTTAAATGAACGGTCATTTTCATGAAAATATATATAGAGTATAGTTTCATCCAATTACTCAAAGTGTATGGATTGAAGAGTTTTTATACGGAGACTAATAGGGTGCAACACCGGAACACCTTTGAAACCTATAGAAAAAAAGGAGATAAATGATAATAATGAAGGGGAAATCTTTCAAACCAAAAGTCCAACATGACATGAGTGATTAAAAATTATTCAAACTGAAACTCTATTGTGACATTATCGAGTCACACACTTCTTTGGCTCACTTGGTTTTAATGATAATGTTATTTTCTTTATATTTTAATTTATGAAATTTAAATTGTCATTATATTGATTATGAAAAACTATTCAAATATTTTTTTCTAAATTATTTATAAACTAAAATAGATAGTACTTAGTATATATTACTTTTTATTCTATTAGTATAATCATGTAGCTATATATTTTAAATAAAATGATTAAACTGAAAATTTTAATATTAAAAATACTAATTTTCTCTTAAAAGATTCAAAGCCACTTTTCTGAAGAGGGATTTTTAATGTTTAGTAGAAGCTTCATCAAGCTTTTTTCTCATTTCAATCCAAATTCATTTTATTTCAATTAGATTTTAAAATTATCAAATTTCAGCAGTAAGTGATGGTACATTAGAAATGCTTAGACTCGAATATGAGTTCATCAAAAATTATATTTATTAAATTAATGAATCTATGTTTTAAAGCTTTTCAAACCTGGTCATTTTAAATTATCTTCTTAATTCTATGATCTTGTAGCAGTTTAAAGCATAGTTTGATTGAAATGAATTTTTTTTTTTTTTAAGTTTGTATAAATAATTAGGTATTTCTAAGTGAACTATTATTATGAATAACAGTGATCTAATCAAACAAATTTACTTTAGATATTACATAAACAAAAAAATTATTTATTTAACCTTAGTTGACTTGATTCTCTGTTGGAACCTTTACTTCTTTACTAAAAGATGATCACATATTTTCTTATCATGTTTTTCCAAAAGCTAGAGTTTTTTGTCCCGTTTTTAAAGGCTAAAAATATAAAATAACATGTGCTTTGGCAAAATAGGATTTTTGGTGTAATATCTTTTTGTAGAGTATTTATATTTTATAATATGATCTCTAATATGATGAGAGACTAATTACTCCACATGTTTACGTCAAATAATTGGAGTCTTGATTGACATTTCAATTATATACATATTTTAGTTATAGGCCTAATCATAGTCATAAATAATGGCGGTATTTTCAAATTTACTACGTTTATATCGTCAAAATACTATTACCGTGTTAATAACACGTATTTATTGGAAAGACAGTAAATTTCCGGTAAATTACCGATAATTCACTTTAAAAATGTGATAAATGGTAATATCGTGATAATATCCCTATATATTTCCGGTAAATTCAATATTAAGATTTTTATTTTATTAATATTTTTATTTAATTTACTTTTATTATTTTTTAAATATTATATTTTTTGTGAGATTTTCCTATTAATATCTCGGTAAAAACCTAAAATTTTGAAAATATTCTAATCTTATCTATCGCTATAACCCGAGAAATTTAATGGTAATCCAAGTGAGAAAAAAGACAGGCTTTCCGGAGATAAAAGATACGAGAGAAAGAGAGCCAATGCCGATTTTGCCCTGCAATTATTGACGAGGAGATAGTTGGGACTTGAATAGTAAAAAATGAATGGTAAAATGGGATAAATGGTAAAAGGGTAGTGATCCTCCCATGAGTGCTTTATATAATCAAATATGAGATTTAGGGTATTGTCCATTTTACATTTCCACTGCGGTATAAGTCGACTCACTAGATCACTGATCAAATCACTGAAATCGAATCACTGAATTTATCTAAATGAGACTGCTTTTTTTATATAGAACAACAAATCGGATCACTAAAATTGGCTTACTGACCGGATCACTGAATTTTTTAAAAATGCTTTCGTGTCACAGTGGAAGGGTAAAATGGGCAATACCTTAAAACCCGTGTTTCATTATACAAAATGCCCATAGGACGATCGCTACCCATAGTAAAAATGAAGGGAAAACTAATCAAAGTTTCAAACCAAAACTCTAATGTGATTTTATCGAGTCACAAACTTCTTTGACTCGTTTGGTTTTAATAATATTGTTATTTTCTGTATATTTTAATTTTATGAAACTTAAATTTTCATTATATTGATTATGAAAAAAATTATTCAAATTTTTTTCTAATTAATTTATACAAATAAAATAGAATGTTCTTAGTATATATTACTTTATATTTTATTAGTATAAATCAAGTAGCTATATATTTTAAATACAATGATTAAACTGAAATTTTTAATATTAAAAATGCAAGTTTTCTTTTAACTTCAATTTCAGACTCATTCGTCAAGAATCCAAATTCATTTTATTTCAATTAGATTTTAAAAAATTTCAAAGTTCAGCCGTAAGGGATGGTACATTAGAGATGCTTAGAATCAAGTATGAATTCATCAAAAATTATATTTATTAAATTAATGAATCTATGTTTTAAAGCTTTTCAACCCTGATCATTTTAAATTAAATTATCTTCTTATTTCCATGCTCTTGTTGCAGTTCAAACTTTTAAGTATAGTTTGATTGAAATGATTTTTTTAAGTTTGTATAAATGATTAGGCATTTCTAAGTGAACTATTATTATGAGTAAAAGTGATCTATTACTTTTTGCCCCTCTAAACATTAATTTTAATTAATTCTAAGAGCCACCAAATTTATCAAAATGTTTCTTACTAATATATGAGATCATAGAGGGATTGAGGGATGACCAGTGCACTTTCAAAGATGGTGCCATCTACCGATGTGGATTCACATTTTAGGGTTTTAAATTAAATTTTTATTAGGAGGCACGTGCTTTTCCTAGCATTGACACCGAATATAGATTTTTTTTCATTTTTTTAATTATAAATAAAAAATAAAAAAATATTGACTGATATTTCAAATATCGGCTAATATTATGGCTTATATATCGACGATATCGATCGATATGTGTCTCTCTCCTCTGTTGTACGGTCAATATATCTGCCCTTAAAAATTCAATATATATCAATCGATACAATACATATTGTCAGATATTTAAATTATACGATGGTAGTAAAAATACTAAAACAACTTAATTAAATCATTTCAAATTTTGTAAGAGAGTGCAATGTCTAGAGAACTTATTGTATAACAGTCAATTTGAGATGAATTTCAATTTAATTATCCTTCTCATTGCAAAAAGCAATTAACCCATTCATCTAAATTTGATATTTATAATTGAATTTGACATTTATTATTTCTACGAGCTTACTGCATACCTTGGACCCAAAGGTCTCCAACATTTAAATGTGGCAGTTGAATTACAAACTCCCTTATTATCTTCACATTCAATACCTTAGACCCAAAGGTCTCCAACATTTAAATGTGGCAGTTGAACTACAAACTCCCTTATTATCTTCACATTCAATACCTTAGACCCAAAGGTCTCCCACATTTAAATGTGGCAGTTGAACTACAAACTCCCTTATTATCTTCACATTCAAAGGGTGTAATAATAAGCGCGCAAGTCGCAACAAGAGTGGTCTTCAATACATAGTACTCTATCTTAGAATTTCCATTTTTACTATTTTAATAAAACTAAAACTCTAAGCTATTCAATTTGATTTAAGAAACTAATTTAGTGATTTTTTTATAGATATTAGTTATTTTTAGAAATTTTTTAAGAAAATTCATGATATGAAAAAGAAGTCCATAATTTTTTTTCCCTATTCAACACAATCTTGTAAATTCTAATTTAGCCACTTCTTGAAAGAGTCGCATTTCAATTTGTATGGCATGGCTTTCTGCTCTTGCAAATGAATTCAGAGGTGAGAATTGGAACTGCATAATTGTTGAATTGAGTTCTCCTCCCGCTAACTCGGATACTTCTTTCTTTCTTTCCTTACAAATAAATGACTTTATAATAATCGAGTTCAGAGATGTTTGATAATTATCACTATTTCTATCAAATAATTGAAAAAGAAAATTTATTAATTTGTACTAAATTTTAATTTTTAACATCAACATGAAGTCGTTAAATAACTATTTCATCTACAATTTTAAGTATGATATTTAATACAAAATAATATAAAAAGATTATTAATCATTCAATAACTATTACATCTACAATTTTAAGTATGATATTTAAAACAAAATTTAATATAAAAAGATTATTAACATAAGCATAAATTTAAAATAAATGTTTTTTTTTTAATTTACGCGTGAAAAACCGCGAAATACGCAGTTTAAAACCTCCACAGATGAGTTCACTGCCCCCTAAGGCACACCAAAATTAAGCCATGGAGGCTTGAACCCGCAACCTCAAATCAAACTTTTCATCATTATATAAATAACATAACATAGGAACTAAACTTACCTTCTTCTTCTTTTCACTTAACATCATCCATAAAATAAAAAAAATACACTAATATTTTTTATTAACAAAAATCCAAATATGATAGATATTTTTCTATATAATTTTTTTTTCCTTATTTTCTCAAGAGCAAATGATAGTATTTTAGGCCAACAATATTTTTCTCCTGAAAGATTCAAGAAGGCCACTTTTCTTAAGAGGGACTTTTAATATCAAGTAGGTAAAAACCTAAAATTACCATACCGTTGAAGGCTAGGGCACTCATCAATCAGTCCTTGTCTACGGTTCTCTCTAATATCAATGAAGAGTTGCAGATGTTTGTCAGGATGAAGCATGTGGAAACCTTCATCATTGTCCTTGTATGATTTAGAATTAGAAAAATAAATTCTAAATTTATATGTGTGATCCAAATTATCAATTAAAAATAATTTAAAATGTATACAAATATTATTGATAATAACTCAAATATATTATTGAAATTCAATTAATGTTATTTTAAATGCAACATATGATAAACTATTAAGATTTATTAAATTCTAACCACAATATCAATGTCATATGTTAGGCGTAGGAGACTGTATTAGTCCTCCAAGAGCATGAAACATTAGAAAAATCGTCACAAATTTGGACAGTAAAATTTAAAAAAATTTAGGTTTGAAAAACAACATTCTCGAAAAAGAGAAAAGAACAAACTTAGAGGACAGAGAAGACTTGAGAGAAAGAGAAATAAAGATAGATGTTTTTGCTCTGCAATTACATAAATCGATTTGTTGCTGTCAGATCATCTTCTCGGCTTTAGATCAGTAGGTCGAGAAAGTTTCTACCGGCGGGACCCACCATTCCCTTTCTGTTTTTTTTATGGTCTATCCATCTGTACCATTAGATCTCTGATCTGACTCATGTGGGACCCTCATCTGGCTAGTTTCTTCCAATGCTGTTTGGGACGATCGAAACCCAGTTTTATGGGTTTTTTTCTTAGATCCTGCACTTCTGCACCTAGGATCGACACCACTATGGTCTCCTTTGGCCCACCTATCTGCGCTTAAGGAAGACCTTGGATCTCGGTCAACGGTGGGGCCCTTTGACTGATTTTTTTCCCCTCTCAACAAGCCATTCGGTCTACATTTGGTCGATGCATCATCCGAATGAAAAGGTCAAATGTTTTCTTCAGTGGATGCAACACTTTTAAGTAGAAGGGGAAAAGGATAATTTCACTCAAAATTTTTAAAATGAGTGTGTACGGAAAGAAAATTCAAGTGTTTATTTTGCTGGCCTTTTCCTCCTAAAAGATTCAAGGTCACTTTTCTTTAAGAGGGAATTTTTATATCATGGTATGTAAAAAACTAAAGTTACCATAAGTGTGATACACACTGAAGGCTAAGCGACTCATCAATCAGTCCTTGTCTGCTGTTCTCTCTAATATCAATGAAGAGTTGCAGATAATATCCTTGGATGATAAGGATTTGTGGGATGAAATATGTGGACACCTTCATCACTATCCTTGCATGAAATAAGTGGACACCACATGACAGTCAACTTGTTTGTATGGTTTTGCATTTATGTTCTTACCAGATGTACTTGGGTCCATTTAAATGTGGTCGTTGTACCTATGAGACTAGTTGAAATAAGTTCTTTGTGATGAATTCAATTTAGTGGTAGGTAGTTCTATTCACAAACATTTCAAAGTTACAAATATAATCATTTTTATTTTTTTAGTTAAAGATTTGGAGTTTGGACACTAAAGTTTTGGGTACGTTAGAAAAGATAGACTTGATTTCCAAGTAATGGAAGAAAAATATTTTAATAACATTAGGAAAAGAGAAAATATTTATGTTATGTTAAGGAAGATTGAAGATTGCAGGTAAAGTATTCACAGAAGATTAACTTTGTTTAACTTTTATTTAAGGTTATCATAGTAGTAGGTAAATTCGAATTTGAGTTATTTTTTTTCTTTATTTCTCTATTTGTACGTATTTCATACATTATAGATTCGATAAAATTTCATGTGATTCGGCAAACAGAATATACATTTCATTGTTGCTAGATCGACTCATACGATTCGATTTAGAGTGTCACTTGTTTTATTTCATTTACTCATTTTATAATATGTTAGAACTTAGAAATCTATTGAACTGATTTTTTTTTTTATTTAAAAATTATTATTCAACGTATTTGATTATTATGTCACCGGTAATATTGATCAATATGACCGTTATTTTTAGGACAAATATAACCACTTGTTACTTGAAAAGCAAAATATGAGTGTAGCTCAATTGATTGACTACTGCCTCAGGAAGCAGGAGGTTGTGGGTTCGAGCCCCTATGACCTAACTTTGGTGTGCCTGAAAGTAGTAGGCTCGTCCGTGAAAGTTTAGGCTTAGTTTGAACTTTGAAGACTTTGTAGATCACACATAACCTGGTGCAAGTCTTTTTTTTTTTGGATTTTATTAATTCCATCAAAAGCTGAAACATATAACTTGGAAAGAAAATTAATGACTTAATTGAAAGGTAAAATTTAATATAAAATTTAATTTATAGCATTTGATCTTAGTAGTTAAAGGCATTAAGTATCCTTAAAAATATTCATAGCATGTTTAAGATTTCAGCTAATGAGATCAAGTGATTATAAATTGAGTTTTGATATGAAGCTTGTAATATGGTCGGGACCATAGTATATATTTATATTATAGAGGTTATTAAATTAGAGGGTCTAACAGTATTTCTTTCTAAAAGTGTCTTTAAAACTCTCACTTATCATTAAAATATCCTTTCAATTTTTATTCGTAGAAAAAAATCACTCCATTCATTCCTATATAGTTCTCATTCATCGAGAAAAAAATACCTGCTGCGTCTCAAAGAATGAAGAAATTTGTCCAAAAGTTTATCTCAAATTACTTTTCTCGATTTTAGATAAGTTGATCAAGAAAGTTTCTACCGGTGGGACCCACCATACCCCTTCCATTTTTTTTATGGTCTATCCATCTGTACCATTAGATCTTTGATCTAACTCGCGTGGGACCTTCATCTGGCCAGTTTCTTCCACTGCTATTTGGGGCGACCGAAATCCAGTTTTATGGGTTTTTTCCTTAGATCCTGCACTTCTGTACCTAGGATCAACACCACCATGGTTGCCCTGGCCCACCTATCTATGTCTAAGGAAGACCTTGGGTTTCGGTCAATGGTGGGGTCCTTTGACCGATTTTTTTCCCCCTCTCAGCAAGCCATTCGGTCGACATTTGGTCGATGCATCATCCGAATGAAAAAGTCGAATGCTTTGCTCGGTGGATTCAACACTTCTAAATAGAAGGGTAAAAGAGTAATTTCACTCAAAATTTTGAAAATGAATGTGTAGAGAAAGAAAATTCAAGTGTATATGTAGTTGTCCTTTTCTCCTAAAAAGATTGAAGGTCACTTCTCTTAAGAGGGAATTTTTATGCCATGGTATGAAAAAAACTAAAGTTACCATAAGCGTGATACACGTTACACGTTGACAGTCAATTTGCTTGTATGATTTTGCATTAATGCCCTTACTAGATGTAGTTGGTCCATTTAAATGTGGTAGTTGCACCTATGAGACTAGTTGGAATAAATTCTTTGTGATGAATTCAATTTAGTGGTATGTAGTTCTATTCACAACATTTCAAAGTTACAAATATAATCATTTTTATATTTACACCTCATCCAAATGCAGCTTAGGTGAGAAAGAGGTCTCTAAGACAGGGCTTAATAGCAGCCAATATATTTGTGAGACTTTGCATCAATTTTGATTATTTTTAATTTTAGTATTTAAACTGAGAGAAGAAAGGAGAGGCTGAGTTAAATCTTACCTCACCTCACTTCACCCTAGACCATCATTCTAATTATTACACCTGGTGTGCAAAAGTAAAAAGTCATAGGGATATGTGCACACCAATTCAATAATTCGAGATAACAGCTGGATGATGGTAATTGACAGTGGCCATCAGTAGCCTTTTTTTGACATTTTTTCCTGGCAGATCATTACTTTTTAGACTTTAAATTGAGAAAAGAAAGGAGAGCCTGAGTTAAATCTTACCTCACCTCACCCTAGACTATCATTCTAATTATTATACCGGGTGTGTAAAGAAAACGTGGACACGCCAATTCAATAATTCGAGATAACAACATCTGGATGATGGTAATTAACAGTGACCCATGAGCTGCCACCACTAGCGTTTTCTTGACATTTTTTCCTGTCAAATCAATGCTTTCTAGCTTTTGGTCATAAAATTGATTGGTGAAATATTTTCTTTTCAACAAAGGAAAAGAGGAAAAAAATTAAATATATATTAAAAAAAATTATTTTACTCGTGAAAACCTAGCGTATAACCGCCGAGACCGATAATTACTGTATTCTCAGCGTATATCAAGTGAAATCATTAGGGTATACCAAGTGAAATTAGGAGTCTCAAATCTGACATCTCTCTGCTTTTTAAGGTGGGAGCAGGAGTTTAAATCTCATATCTCAATTTTCTAAAGGCCAAAGCAGAGAAAAAAAGTTTGACGGAGATCTTGGCCAATTTTTTTTATTTTAAAAAAAATATCGATTGTGGATCCTCGTTGGTATCTGGATTGATATTTGATATATCGGTCGATATTTATATTTTTTAATTTTTAAATTTTTTTTTTATTTTTTTAATAAATTTTATCAAAAAATCGAAAGCCACTGAGATTTAAAAAAAAAAATAAGAGAGAGAAGGAATTTGCCCAAGATCTCATTACAAGCAATATTTTAAAATATGTGTCTCATTACTTAGAATGTGAAGAATCACTGCTCATGATAAAAATGAAGGGAAAACTAATCAAAGTTTCAAACAAAATCGAATGTGATTTTATCGAGTCACAAACTTTTTTGACTTGTCTGGTTTTAATAATATTGTGATTTTATCTTAGTTTTTTCCCCTTAATACAACCTAATTATATAACCTAATTCAACATCAAAATGAAGTCGACACGTGTAGATTAAAAAAAAAATTCTTAAATATTCTAAATCCATCACTAATTATTTTACCTAATAAGAATATGTCAGTAGCCACTTGCCATTTTCACGTTGTCTTTGTTTGCTTCTGTCAAATCACTATCTTTTATCTATGAATCTTTACTCATCTGTGCAAAGGAATTGTCATTTTCTAAAAAAAAAAATTGAGAAGTAAAATATTAATTTTATATGAAAATTTGAAATCAGGGATGTGTATATTATTGCCCTTTTAGCAAAGTCAATTTTAATTGGTATAAATTCATCTATATGTTATCTGAATTTTATTTTTAAACACTTGCCACTTTGTATTTTAAGTTTCTTCCTTCAATAATTTTTTTTCAGATTTTTCATTTAAAGAATTCTTTAACAAAGGTGTGGGCTTTTATTATTACAATAGAATCATATAAAAATTCACAGTTGAATTTGAATAGTCTTAATTTAATTAAGTCTAACTTTTTAATTTTTGATTTTTAAGTAAATCTTAAATAAGATTCTCGGTCCAATTAAAATTGAGAATTTGAATTTGATTCATTATTTCACACTCGGCTGTGTTAAGTTTGGAAAAAAAATATTTTCTAATTAAAATTTAATGGCAATCCAAGTCAGGAAAAGGATGAGCTTTCATGAGATATAAGACAAGAGAGAATGATAGACAATGACGATTCTGCCCCACAATTATTGACTAAGAGAGAAGGAGGTGGTTGGGACTTAGACTTGGGACAGTGAAAAGTAAGATATAAGACATGAGAATGAGAGACAATAACGATTCTGCCCTGCAATTATTGATCAGGTGAGAATGGAGTAGTTAAGACTCTTGTTATATTTTTAAATTTAGTCTATTTTTATTGGTAAAAAATTATTACTGTATTAAAAATACATTTTTATTGCACGCTGATAAATATTTAGTAAATTTCTGATAAAATCACATTAAAAATGTAATAAATGTTAATAATGCAATAATATCTCGATAAATTTCCTTTAAATTCTCGGTAAATTCTCTATATCATTTTCATTTTATTAATTTTTTTATTTATTCTATTTTTTTATTTTTTAAATATTATAATTTCTGCAAGATTTTTTCATTAAATTCTCAATAAAAATCTGAAAATTTACAAATATCTCATTATTATCAATTGCCGTTACGGTATTTGTCACAATGGTTGAGACTTGAGACTTGAGATAGTGAAAAGTGAACAGTAAAATGGGAAGCACCACTTTTCATAAAAATATGTATTTACTGAAGTCTCATTGAATTATTAATGTGTACAGATAAAGAGAAGAGTTTTTACATATTTCAGTAAACTAGTCGGGTGCACGCAAGGCTGGAACACCTTGAACATGAGTGACTAAAAATTATTCAAAGTGAAACTCTAACATGACATTATTGAGTCACAAACTTCTTTGACTCGTTTCGTTTTAATGATATTGTTATTTTCAATATATTTAAATTTATGAAATTTAAATTGTCATTATATTGATTATGAAAATATATTCAAATATTTTTTTAAAATTATTTATACAACTAAAATTGATAGTACTTAGTATATATTACTTTTTATTCTATTAGTCTAATCAAGTAGCTATATATTTTAAATAAAATGATTAAACTGAAAATTTTAATATTAAAATTAGTAATTTTCTCTTAAAAGATTCAAATCCACTTTTCTGAAAAGGGATTTTTAATGTTTAGTGGAAGCTTCATCAAGCTTTTTTCTCATTTCAATCCAAATTCATTTTATTTCAATTAGATTTTAAAATTATCAAAGTTCAGTGGTAAGTGATGGTACATTAGAAATGCTTAGACTCGAATATGAGTACATCAAAAATTATATTTATTAAATTAATGAATCTATGTTTTAAAGCTTTTCAAACCTGATCATTTTAAATTATCTTCTTAATTCTATGATCTTGTAGCAGTTTAAAGCATAGTCTGATTGAAATGATTTTTTTAAGTTTGTATAAATGATTAGGTATTTCTAAGTGAACTATTATTATGAATAAAAGTGATCTAATCAAACAAATTTATTTTAGATATTACATAAACAAAAAATTTATTTATTTAACCTTAGTTGACTTGATTCTCGGTTGGAACCTTTACTTCTTTCCTGAAAAATGATTATAAACTTTCTTATCATGTTTTTCCAAAAGCTAGAGTTTTTTGTCCCGTTTTTAAAGGCTAAAAATATAAAATAACATGTGCTTTGGCAAAATAGGATTGTTGGTGTAATATCTTTTTGTAGAGTATTTACATTTTATAATATGGTCTCTAATATGATGAGAGTCTAATTACTCCACATGTTTACGTCAAATAATTGGAGTCTTGATTGACATTTCAATTATTAACATGTTTTAGTTATAGGCCTAATCATAGTCACAAATACTGACGGTATTTTCAAATTTACTACGTTTTTATCGTTAAAATATCATTACCGCGTTAATAACACGTAATTATTGGAAAGGTGGTAAATTCCCGGTAAATTACCTATAATTCACTTTAAAAATGTGATAAATTGTAATATCGTGATAATATCCCGATATATTCCTGGTAAATTCAATATTAAGATTTTTATTTTATTAATATTTTTTATTTAATTTATTTTTATTATTTTTTAAATAATATATTTTTCATGAGATTTTCCTATTAATATCTTGATAAAAACCTAAATTTTGAAAATATTGCAATCTTATCAAACGCCTTTAATAACCCGAGAAAGTATTTGTGACTATGGGCCCAATAACAATACCGCACTATTGACTCTCAAGTCAAGCTCAACTCTTGTATTTAGTGACACGTAACATCCAGTGCAGTACAATTATTTTCTGGTGGGGTCAATTTGGTGTTTTTATGTGTGGCCAATTATATTGTTCAATAATTCAATGTTTCAATATCAGGTCAATTACGTCGTTGTATAATTCAATTCATATGGACCATTTGTCGTCTAACTTTATCTTAGATAGTTAATGGGAATAAAAGTTGGAAAAAAAAAATAAACGATCGATCGTTCTGTCAATTTTCATTGATAATAATATTATATTGATTTTCTAAATAAAAATGTTAAAATGCTAAATAGAATTAAAAAATATGATTATGATGGGGAAGAAAAGTTTTTAACTCTTACTTAAGTCATCATGTTAAAATAAATTTTAAATTTAAGACTTAATCCTTGGCTTAAACAAAGAGTAAAACTTCAATTAACTCAACTCAATTGAGCTTTTTTATAATCCTTGGCCTACCTCTCAAGTTATAGGCTTATTTTCTCTAAAAATATATAAAAATAAAAAATTCTAACTCATAATTTTTGTGTAATTAGATTGATTTGACATTAATAAGAATTTTGTTGCAATGTATATTATGTAATGAATAATAAAATTCTCAATATTTATTTAAATTACTGTAAAAGTCAAAAATCTAAAATTTTGCATTGTAATTCTAAAGTTTAATTTTTTAAATGTAATACTATATCAAATTTAGATACATGAGGTTGTAGGGTAAAGTCCATTTGCGTGATAAATATACTACTATAAATACATATATCATTTGCCTATGAATCTAGACTGAACTCTAAGTGTTTAATTAAATGTTAAGATAGCCACTCTTATTAAGCAAGTGTTTCCTTTTAAGAAATTAATTAATGACAAAAAAAAATGTCTATGAACAATGAGAGCCAGGAGGAAACTATTTGGATCATCTAAATTAATAAAAGTTGACCCATTAAAATTTTAATTCAGTAAATCAGATTAGTTTAGTAGTTTCGTTGAATTTAATATGTTATTAATTTTGTGTCATGTTTAATAAATTATTTATTTTATGTTTTTATTAAATTTCTTTGCGATAAAATTATAAAGTTAAAAGAAAGCTCATATGAAAATTTAATTGATAGCGAATGATACTGGTCGTCTGGTCCCTTATGAAAATGCAGAGGCTGGGGGCCAAATTAATTCCAAATGTCATTGTTCAGCTTTTTTCATTCTCAGGATGTAAACGGATCCCATTTGGATGGGATGGAGAGAAAATTTTGGAGGCATATCTGCAAATCTGGATTATATTAAATTCTTAGATTTGAGGTTTATATTAGTTTTATTTTGTTAATTTTGGATTTAGAATCACATTCAGATATTTTTTTAAAAATAAAGACTTTGGTTTTTATTTTTAAATTTAAGTGTGGGAAACCACGGGAAACCCAGCGAACCCCCATGGGTGAGCCGACTGCCCATAGGGCACACCAAGGTTAGGCCATGCGAGCTCGAACCCGCAACCTCCCGCTTCCTGAGGCGAGAGGCAACCAGTTGAGCTATACCATGTTAAAAATAAAAGACTTTGGTATTATTTATGATAAAAGACTAATCAGATTAATTAAGAGTTAAAATTTATTATTAAAAAAGTAAAGATCCTATAATATATAATTATTGAAAAAAATCTTAAAAGTAACTTAAAAAATTACTTTTAATACTTGTAATAAATGCATAATAAATTGCAATATACATAAAAGAAACTTAAAATTCAAAATAGTATATCTCATTTATAATACTACCTCTTAATTTCAAATTAAATTGGTAGTATGGTATGAATATTAAGATTTATTTTTCATATAACTTAACACATAACTTATTTATTTAATAAAGTACATCATTTTCATGCTATTCGAATAAGTTGGTTACTTGGTTTGGACATGATTAGACCCAAATATGAACAAATTAATGTTAGTATTTCTATATTTTCTCGTTTTTTGGAATATGTACATGTACCTTACTTTCCAAAATAGTGATATGATATATTTAGAGTGGATTTCACATTATTTTGTATATTTTACTTTTATATGTCACATGATTTTAGTTTACAAAATTTCTAACACTTTTGACAATTAGATTGATTTGACATTTACTGACACTCGTAGCACGTGTAGTCATAATTGGTGGTGATGGGATTGAGTCACGCTCGAATCTTGATGAAGTGAAAATGTAAAAAAAAAATTGATTTGACATTAATAGAAATTTTATTGCTGTGCATATCATATCATGTAATGAGTGACTATATTGTCAATGTTGCTTTAAATTATTATGAGAAATTAGATAGTTCAAAATTTAATCAATTTAAAAAGCTTTAAATAAAAAAAGTTAGATCCCATGTTTTGAAAGATGTAAAAAATCCAAACAATAAAAATGAATAACAATTACGTATAAGAATCTTTACTTATTTGGTGTTCAAGGAGGTCAGGTTAAAATGATGGAAATAGTATCAGCATCATCACTTACCGTCGAGAATTCCTTTCTCTTTAATTTGTCTTCTATATGGGCACCCAAGGCGCTAGAGTATTTTTATGCTTTGTTTGCTTATTGGTCGAAATTATTTTATCTACTATGATATTTAATATAAAAAGATTATTAACATAGGCATAAATTGAAAATAAAACATTTCATCATTACATAAATAACATAACATAGGCACTAAGCTTATCTTTTTTTTTTTTTATTCACTTCTCATCATCTATATAATAAAAAAAATACACTAATATCATTTCTTAACAAGATTTCAAATATGATAGATATTTTCTATATCAAACTTTTTCCTTACTTTTTAAACTGAAAATTTTCATTTCAAGGATAGTATTTTTGTGATACCCACCCCAACCTGATGTGGGAAAGGTGAAAAGTCCCACATCGGTTGGGAAGATTGAGAGAGGAGGGGTTGTAAGTGGCTACCCCATGTTGATTCAAGTGTGAGGCCTTTTGGGCCTTGGCCATGTGGGCCAAGGCCCAGGAATAAAACCGTGCGGGTTCGAGTTTGTGTGCGAGGCCCAAAGCGGACAATATCACACTGAGTCAAGCCCTAAGCTCTGTATTCGGGTCGGGTCGTTACAAATATGGTATCAGAGCCGAGGTTCTACACTCGAACTGTGTGGGCCTATCATCCTTCCCTGGAATTGTTGAATTGGACCGGAGTCGAGCCGGGGACGGCTCGAGGCTTTAGGGGGAGTGATTGTGATACCCACCCCAACCTGATGTGGGAAAAGTGAAAAGTCCCACATCGGTTGGGAAGATTGAGAGAGGAGGGGTTATAAGTGGCTACCCCATGTTGATTCAAGTGTGAGGCCTTTTGGGCCTTGGCCATGTGGGCAAGGGCCCACGAGCAAAACCATGCGGGTTCGAGCTTGTGTGCGAAGCCCAAAGCGGACAATATCACACTGAATTAAGCCCTAAGCTCTGTATTCGGGTCGGGTCGTTGCAATTTTTCTCCTAAAATATTCAAAGCTAGGGTTTTTAATGTAAAAGTAAAATTACCATAAGCGTGATACACACTCAAGGCCAGGGGACTCAAGTCATAATCAGTCCTTGTCTTTGTTTCTTTCTAATATCAATCAAGAGTTGTTGATATTGTCCTTGCATGATAGAGATTAGTGGGATGAAACACGTGGACACGTTCCATCATAAAAAAGATGATAGAGATCCGATAGAAAAAAATGAAATGCCCGTAAATTTATAAGGCCAAAATGCAAATCACATCTCCATTTAAGTTCTTTGTCATGAATTTGATTTAGTTGTACGTATTAATAGGCAACACCGGAGTTTTTGATAATTAAAACAAATAGGCTTAATTTTCACCACTAAAATATATTGGATAGTTTTATATACACCAGCAATAAGTGGGCTATGTTTGAACTAAAAAATCAATTTTAATACATAAAAATGAAGTAGAAAAATGTAGATTTAAAGAAAAATGTCTTAAATATTCTAAATTCACCACTAATTAACGTTCCAAATGCCCATCAATAGACGTGTTTAAAACCTGGCTCAGCCGGTGGTTGAACCGGCTCAATATAGTAATGAATGACTATATTGTCAACGTTGCATTCGATTATTATGAGAAATTAGATAGTTCAAAAATTTATCAATTTAAAAAGAAAAAAAATAAAGCTAGATCCCATGTTTTGAAAGATGTAAAAAATCCAAACAATAAAAATGAATAACAATTACGTATAAGAATCTTTACTTATTTGGTGCTCAATGAGGTCAGATTAAAAGGATGGAAATAGTGTCAGCATCATCACTTACCGTCGAGAATTCCTTTCTCTTTAATTTGCAATCTATATGGGCACCTAAGACACTAGAGTATTCTTATGCTTTGTTTGCTTATTGGTGGAAAGTATTTTATCTACTATGATATTTAATATAAAAAGATTATTAACATAGGCATAAATTGAAAATAAAACATTTCATCATTACATAAATAACATAACATAGGCACTAAGCTTATCTTTTTTTTTTTTTTATTCACTTCTCATCATCTATATAATAAAAAAAATACACTAATATCATTTCTTAACAAGATTTCAAATATGATAGATATTTTCTATATCAAACTTTTTCCTTACTTTTTAAATTGAAAATTTTCATTTCAAGGATAGTATTTTTCTCCTAAAATATTCAAAGCCGGGGTTTTTAATGTAAAAGTAAAATTACCATAAGCGTGATACACACTCAAGGCCAGGGGACTCAAGTCATAATCAGTCCTTGTCTTTGTTTCTTTCTAATATCAATCAAGAGTTGTCGATATTGTCCTTGCATGATAGAGATTAGTTGGATGAAACACGTGGACACGTTCCATCATAAAAAAGATGATAGAGATCTGATAGAAAAAAATGAAATGCCCGTAAATTTATAAGGCCAAAATGCAAATCACATCTCCATTTAAGTTCTTTGTCATGAATTCAATTTAGTTGTAATGTCAGTTCGTTTGTTCGGATGAGTATATTCATCCGAACGAACTGAAATACACTGATGTGTTCGTTCAGACGACTGAACTTATATATGTTCATTCGTTCGAATGATCACTTAGGATCATTCGAACGAATGTGCCTTCTTATTCACTTTCTCAAGTTTGTCCTCTTCAGACTTGACTTATCTTTTGGCTGCATCCCTATATTTCTCAAGTTTGTCATCTTCAGACTTGGCCTATGTTTTTGCTATATCCCCATATTCCTGAAGTTTGTCATCATCCTAACGAAAAAGTCAATTGTTTTTCTCGGTGGATGCAACACTTTTAAGTAGAAGGGCAAAAGGGTAATTTCACTCAAAATTTTGAAAATGAATGTGTACAGAATTTTGAAAAAGTCAAATGAATGTGTCTATATAGCTGGCCTTTCCCTCCTAAAAGATTCAAGGTCATTTTTCTTAAGAGAGAATTTTTATACATGGTATGTAAAAAAACTAAAGTTACCATAAGCGTGATACACGTTGAAGGCTAAGGGACTCATCAATCAGTCCTTGTCTACGGTTCTCTCTAATATCAATGAAGAGTTGCAGACAATATCCTTGCATGATAAGGATTTGTGGGATGAAATATGTGGACACCTTCATCACTGTCCTTGCATAAAATATGTGGACACCAGATGACAGTCAACTTGCTTGTACGGTTTTGCATTAATGTCCTTGCCAGATGTACTTGGGTCCATTTAAAGTGGTAGTTGCACCTATGAGACTAGTTGGAATAAGTTCTTTGTGATGAATTCAATTTAGTCTCTATTCCCAACATTTCAAAGTTACAAATATAATATTTTGATTTTTTTAGTTATAGATTTGGACAATAAAGCTTTGGATACGTTGGAAAAGATAGACTTAATTTTCACCATTAAAATATATTCCTCCTTCCCTCATAAAAGGCTTGTTCTATTTTAGAATTTTTTATTTTTTAAAGATCGTTTTCACGCAAAGTGCACCTAAAGTCTATTAATAAATTCTCTATGCCTTCTCATTCACTTTCTCAAGCTTGTCCTCTTCAGACTTGGCTCATGTTTTGGCTGCATCCCCATATTCCTCAAGTTTGTCCTCTCCAGACTTAGCCCATGTTTTTGTTGTATCCCCATATTCCTCAAGTTTGTCATCTTCAAACTTGGCCCATGTTTTGGCTGTATCTCCATATTCAGCTACTTTGCTTTGAGATTTGTCAGCAAGCATGGCACTGCTTTCCTTTTTCATGATAGAATCCGAAATAGCACACCAAGAACCTATACTATAGGAGTTGCCAAAATTACTTGGAGGAATTGCTGACTGATACTTGGTATCTCCAGAACTAGCTACACATTGTGTGTCTTGTGCACCACATTTACTCTAGCATTCTTTGACTTTTACCATGTGACGTTGTTTACTCATTAAAGGAATATACTATTTCTAGGGTATATCCAAACTGATCATTCGAATGAATAAACTTATATATGTTCAATCATTCGAATGATTCAAACTGCTCATTCAAAAGAATGAATATATATAAGTTTTTTTGTTCGAACAATCTAAAATTGCACTGTTATGTTTGTTCGGACGAGTATACTCATCCAAACGAATTGAAATTACACTGATATGTTCGTTCGAATGAGTATATTCGTTCGAACGAACATAAATTACGTTGACAGTTCGTTCGGACGAATATACTCATTCGAACGAACTGAAAATGAACTGACAATTCGTTCGGATGATAGAACACGGAGGGGTAGAATGGTAATTTCATCGAGTGTGTAGAGGCATAAAAATCGGGTGTTTATATGGGGCGCCAAACTAAATTCTAAATTTATATGAGTGATCCAAGTTATCAATTAAAAATGATTTAAGATGTATAGAAACATTATTGATAATAACTCAAATATATTAATGAAGTTCAATTAATGTATTTTAAATGCAACATATGATAAACTATTAAGATTTATTAAATTCTAACCACAATATCAATGTCATATGCCAGGCGTAGGAGACTGTATTAGTCTTCCAAGAGCATGAAAAATTAGAAAAATCTCACAAATTTGGATAGTAAAATTTTAAAAAATTTAGGTTTGCAAAACAACATTCTCTAAATAGAGAAAAGAACAAACTTAGTTGAGAGAGAAGACTTGAGAGAAAGAGAAATGAAGATAGATGTTTTTGCTCTGCAATTACATAAATTGATTTGTTGCTGCCAAATCTTCTTCTCAGCTTTAGATCAGTTGATCGGGAAAGTTTCTACAGGCGGGACCCACCATACTCCTTCCGTTTTTTATCCATCTGTACCATTAGACCTCTTATTTGACTCGTGTGGAACCCTCATCTGGCCAATTTCTTCCACTGCTGGTTGGGATGATCGAAACCTAGTTTTATAGGTTTTTTTCTTAGATCCTGCACTTCTATACCTAAGATCGACACCACCATGGTCGCCCTTGGCCCACTTATTTGCGCCTAAGGAAGATCTTAGGTCTCGGTCAACGGTGGGGCCCTTTGACAGATTTTTTTCCCCTCTCACCAAGACATTTGGTCGATGCATCATCTGAACAAAAAATTCAAATGTTTTCCTCGGTGGATCAACACTTTTAAGTAAAAGGGCAAAATGGTAATTTCACTCAAAATTTTGAAAATGAATGTGTACAGAATTTTGAAAATTTTGAAAAATTCAAATGAATGTGTCTATATAGCTGGCCTTTTTCTCCTAAAAGATTCAAGGTCACTTTTCTTAAGAGAGAATGTTTACATCATGGTATGTAAAAAACTAAAGTTACCATAAGCGTGATATACGCTGAAGGCTAAGGGACTCATCAATCAGTCCTTGTCTACGGTTCTCTCTAATATCAATGAAGAGTTGCAGATAATATCCTTGCATGATAGGGATTTGTGGGATGAATTATGTGGACACTTTCATCACTATCTTTGCATAAAATATGTGGACAGCAGATGACAGTCAACTTGCTTGTATGGTTTTGCATTAATGTCCTTACCAGATGTACTTGGGTCCATTTAAAGTGGTAGTTGCACCTATGAGGCTAGTTGGAATAAGTTCTTTGTGATGAATTCAATTTAGTCTCTATTCACAACATTTCAAAGTTACAAATATAATATTTTAATTTTTTTAATTATAAATTTGGACAATAAAGCTTTGGATACGTTGGAAAAGATAGACTTAATTTTCACCATTAAAATATACTCCTTCCGTCATAAAAGACTTGTTCTGTCACGCCCCGACCCGACCGGTGGGCCCGGAACGCGACTGATTTTTTTTTTTTTTAAGATAAACTGAAACACAAGCATTCTTACTGGGCCGGATCAACAGTTAGGCCCAACGGTTTGCACATTAGCCCGTCAAGTGGACTCAAATATGTACCATATGCTTGCCCCATAGACAAAACAATATCAACACCTAGTATAAACAAAATCAACCAATAATTCATCATTACAAAACATTGATTAATCATTCATAACATTGTCTCAAAAGGCGACATAGCTTATTACAATAATTCAACATAAATTAAGTACCACATCCGGTACTTAATAAAAGATAACGGTTCCAAGAACCAACAGAAAAGATCAGGGCATTCCCCTCTGCGGGAGGGGGGATCCCAAAACACTACTTTAGCTCGAACGTCCTAAGCCTGAAAGAGAGGGTCATCCTCCTCGGGTTCATCGCCTGAAAGGTGAGTGGTGTGAGCTAACTAGCCCAGTGAAGGATAATTAACAATGCACATTAAGTAAAAAGTAAAACAGGTTAGCAACAGTTCAATATCACATGCTTGATAACAGTAAGCATAATCTTAAAATAATATGTCAACATTATTAAACCACTGCCATTATCTACCGTAACGCCTGCCGACTACACTGAGACCAGTATTAAGTCCCGACACGGTCAAAATACATCCTTGCAAGTACATCTTCGGCTCTTAAACGTAGCCGATACTGACACCCTCAAGTCAGCAACTGACGACAGCATGCTCCGCCCATGGTCCAGTAGACATAAACCATCTCTCATATGGCCGATATTGGTTCAATAGCCCAGGTACGTGGAAGCAGTCTTACATACACATACGATCAACATCGTAATACCATAATCATCACAGCACTCTTACCATAGTGCACCATGTATAGGCACATGAGTGGGTTCATCAAAACCGAAACCACTCATTGCTCAATATAACACCTGTTTACAAAATCTGTAGAGTTAAGTTCCCTCACCGTTTTGTGTGGTTTACGCGGTCTCTGTCAAACAACATAAAAGTGCACAATCAATATAAATAACAAATACGTACATATACGTAGAATTTGGAAATCATGTATTTTTCCCACAAAATATCCGGGGTTAATGGAAATGAGTCTCCTACTTGGTTTCTATCCTTTTTAAATCATCCAAAAGATAATAATATAATAATAAAAGGGGCTCAGTCCAAACTCATATTGTCTTCTGGGCATTGACCAGATTGACTTATTGAGTAAGGTCTAGATCCTCGGGTCACTTCTCGGTTGTCTTCTGGATAGGACCAGAGCTGACATTTTGAGTAGGCCTCGAGGTCACCCAGTGCCCGACTATAGTGTCGTCCTGAAAGTGAATCACTCAGTTCCCGACTAGTGTCGGACTGAAAACGTATACAATAGTATTTACATTATAAATAATAAGAGAAAGGGGTTAGTACATTTTTTAATTAACAAGGGGGGTATAAATTATCATAAATAAACAAACACATTAAATAATCATCAATATTAGACAAACAATATTCCAAAGAAAATATTTTATCATTTTCAAAACGGGTCCCTCCGAACATCACCTCGGAACTAGGTGCAGTGACTTCGGATCATCCGAACCACTCTAAACTGAGTTACTGGCCTCGGAACTTGGGGCCTGACTTCGGATCGTCCGAAGTCCATCGAACAGGAAAATCTAAAAACAGTCAGTCTCGGTGGGTCTGCAAGGCTCGGAACGTCCGAAGACAGGCCTCGGACCTTCCGAAGGGGTTCGGTCCTTCCGAGATGGGCTCGGTCCTTCTGAGCTCGGCTCGGTGCATCCGAGAGAGGTTTGGCTCGCCTCTGGCGGACTGGGCTTCGGGTTGAAGCTCGGAACGTCCGAGGGTCACGGCTCAAACCGTCCGAAGATCGGCTCTCGGACCTTCCGAGAGGCGTCTTCTCCAACTGTCTGCAACAGCAGACAGTCACGGAGGAAACAGAGTGAAATGCGATTCCAGAAAGGGAGGGCTTCCAGGATTCATTTTTCACATCCGTCTGGTCTGATGGACTCCTCTGGGAGTCCTCTTTCCATAGGGAGAGGTTTGGAGCTCAGAAGCTCAAAGGGTCATCCGATTTTAAGGGTAAATCCTCACGGGTACATGAAACCCATGGTTTTTCTTAAAACTTAAAACTTGTTTTTCTCAATCAAAACAGAGTCAAAATCGGTTTTGTTTGATTCTAAATCGGTTAGAATTTAAAAAGGAATGCAATGGATACCTTCACTTTGGTTCCTGGTCTGAAATTTGGATTTTTGAAATTCTTTCTTTAAGCTTACTGTTACTGAAAAACAACAGCTTAGCATGGGTTGACGGGTCGGGATTTAAACAGAGACTAAGAGAGACGAGAAAGGAAATGCAATGGTTTGCTGGGAGTTTCAAACCGACCAAAGAGGCTTGAATTTATAGGGATTTCATGGCAGGAGAGACGCCGGAAAAACGCTGCACAAGCAGCAGTGATGGGATGGAATAATGGCGATCATCATTCGCCGGTAAGGAAGGTCGGAAAACTTGCTGGTCGATGGGACTGGACGACGGGAGGTCAATGATGGCCTAAAATCCGACCGGTCAGCCAGTGCACGACTGCATGGCGTTGGTAGGTTTTTCCTGCGGTTGCAGATCAGCCCTCTGCCATTTTCAAATTTGCAGATAAGTCCTCAGTTTAAGAAAAATTGATTTTTGAACTAAGAGTACTGATTTAAAAACTTAAAAACTTGATCCAACCTTACAGATGGGTTGGGTTTTGAAAACCTTGGTCACCATAAAATTTTCAGAAATTATCTCTCATAAAAACCCTTGATTTAAACAAAAATCATATTTTACCCATAATTACTTATTTAAACAAAAGTAAAAATAACAAATTTGTAAATCTTGTTTTGAAGTGAAATGTAATATCTAGATCATTCTCAAAATGATCTAACACTAAATACTATCTTCAAAATTTATCTCTTTCCCGAAATTATTTAAAATAATTAAAACTCTCTTTCGGGGTTCCGACAGGTGATATTTAAATATCATTTTTTTTGAAAATTAAATCATTTTAAAACAATAAGTGCAAATCCTTCATTAATGATAACATTATTCACCAATAATAATCACCAAGTCACACAATCTACAGAAATATGCACAACAAGTGGTAAATTACCAAAATACTCCTCCAGCTGAACGGGCTGGATCTCTGAGCTCACGAGCTCGGATTGGGTCTCGTTTGGGCTTTTCTCAAAGCCCTGACCGAAAACCTCGAGATCAAAAGGTTAAACACGATAATTAAGCTAAAACACGCCTAAACTGGGGCACGGTATTACATGTTCTATTTTAGAATTTTTTATTTTTTAAAAATTGTTTTTACTCAAAGTGCACCTAAAGTCTATTAATAGATTCTCTATGTCAATATAAATCTAATAAAAAAAGGTCTGGGCATTGTCTCATTGTGTAGTTGTTGTTCAATTATGTTTTCTTAATTATGCAACAATGCATGATTCTAGATGATAGAGTCTGAGGTGAAGATAATTACTGAATGACGTATATGAGCAAGTCAAAGCTTATAAAAGAATGTCGTTTTTCCATGACGTTAGAAGGTGATTAGGAACTCATAAAAAATGTTAAAACTTTGATTTAATGTGAAAATAAAGGAATAGAACAAATAATTTGAGACACTTCCAAAATACATATAAGACAAGTCTTTTAGAATGGAAGAAGTATTAAAAGATTACGAAGAACTACTACATCCAACTCCCTTGTTATCTTCACATTCAAATGGTATAATAATATGTTGTCAACAAAAGTAATCTTGGACTACTTTATTGGACACACTTGTCATTATATAATATTCTATCTTAAAATCTTCATTTTTGGTAAAATTAAAACTCTAAGCTACTCAATTTGATTTAAGAAATTAGTTAAGTGAACTTCTTTTTTTTTTTTTTTGTATATATTAGTTATTTTTAGAAAGTTTCTTATGGAAAGTCATGATATAAATAAAAGATCATAATTCTTTTTTTTATTCAACACAATTTTTTGAATTCCATCACATTCATACATAATTTAGAGGAAAAAAAAATCATTAGACAACTTAGAATGCTAATAAAATATTTTATAAATTTACATCAGTGATTCACATCATCAATAAAAAATGTTCTAAGATGTATACCATGTTAGAAATAAAGATAGAGACAAATATGTTCTCTCAATGTTGTGTGGCGAGAGACCCCGATTCACTGTATATATAGGAAAATACAAATTACAAATAAGGAAGTCAATTTAATACAAGGTAACCGCAATATTGAAGATAGGGAAAGTTCTATTCTAGGAATGTATAACAGCTCATTTGACACTCCCCCTCAAGTTGGAGCATATATGTCGTTTATGCCCAACTTGCTAAGTGAGCTGTGAAAAACTCTGCCTGTAACTGCTTTAGTGAGAACATCTGCAAGTTGATCTTCGGATTTAACGAATGGTACATCAATGATCTTCTCCTCGAGTTTCTCTTTGATGAAATGTCTGTCAATTTCAACATGCTTGGTTCTATCATGTTGCACTGGATTATGTGCAATGTCTATTGCGGCCTTGTTATCACAATGCAATTGCATGGCACGTTGGGGTTTGAATCCCAATTCACCCAACAACTCTTTTATCCAGAGTAGCTCACATACTCCGTGCGCCATACCTCTATATTCTGCTTCAGCACTTGATCTTGAAACCACTTTCTGCTTCTTACTTCGCCAAGAGACCAGATTGCCTCCCACAAAGGTAAAGTATCCAGAAGTAGATCGTCTATCAGTAACAGAACCAGCCCAATCTGCATCAGTGTAACCCTCAACATCTAGGTGACCATGTCGTGAGAACATCAAACCTTTTCCAGGAGCTGACTTCAAGTATCTCAGAATTCGGGTTACAGCCTCCATGTGGGCTTCACTTGGTGCATGCATGAACTGACTCACCACACTTACTGCATATGCTATGTCAAGTCTGGTGTGAGATAGGTAGATTAACTTACCCACAAAGCGTTGATATCTTTCTTTGTTGGTGGGTACCTGATCAGGATATTCACCAAGCTGATGATTCAACTCCATTGGAGTATCTGCTGGCTTGCTGGCTAACATTCCAGTTTCAGTCAAGATGTCAAGAATATATTTCCGTTGTGATAGAAATACTCCTTGTTCTGAGCGAGCCACTTCAATGCCTAAGAAATACTTCAGAGCACCAAGATTTTTCATTTCAAACTCACTTTCCAAATGGCGCTGTAATGCTGCCTTTTCCTCTGGGTCATTCCCTGTAACTACCATGTCATAAACATATACAATAAGGGCAGTGACCTTACCTTTCTTATGTTTCAAGAAAAGAGTATGATCTGAGTTACTTTGCTTGTAGCCGAAATTCTTCATTGATTTGCTAAACCGTCCAAACCACGCTCTGGGTGATTGTTTCAATCCATAAAGAGACTTTCTCAGTTTACACACCATGTTACTCTGACTGAACCCCATCTTACATCCTGGAGGGGGATCCATATAAACTTCTTCTTCTAGGTCGCCATGTAGGAATGCATTTTTTACATCAAACTGGTGTAATGGCCAGTCAAGGTGGTGGCATCGGATAAAACACCAACGTCAGACATTGTTCCCTGTCGGTTACTCTCTCGTTTAATATGTGCATACACGGCCTCAAGGTCAGGTTTAGGGTCCATCCTCAAAATCTCTCCTCTAATTTGATCAAAGTTCGTGTCCAAACCGGCAAGGAAAATATAAACGCGGAGACGGTCAATCTCCATACGTCTAGTTTCAATGTCAGCCGGATGCTGTATATGGCTGGGGCATAATTGGTCAAGCTCCTGAAATATCTCAG
The DNA here is from genome assembly GCA_022113865.1 of Chimonanthus praecox. Classification (NCBI taxonomy): domain Eukaryota; kingdom Viridiplantae; phylum Streptophyta; class Magnoliopsida; order Laurales; family Calycanthaceae; genus Chimonanthus; species Chimonanthus praecox. The sequence continues at coordinate 42,654,207 of CM039095.1, forward strand.
TGAGCTCACTGTAATAGGCGGTAACAGGTGCTCCATTCTGTGTCGTCTTGAATGACCGTCTGTGGAGATCAAAAATCTTTGCCTCATCGGAACCATCAGAATATGTTTTCTTGATGGCATCCCAGACCTGCTGTGCGGTGTCATAACGGATAAACCGTTTCATCTGAAGGGGTTGCATAGCATCAAATAACCAACTCTTGACTTGACAGTCCGATGCACGCCATTTGTTGTATATCGGGTCTGTGGCGGCAGGCTTGGTCATATCACCGGTCAAGTGCCCATGTTTCTCTCGTCCGGCAATCTTCATCTCCATGACTTGGTGCCATAGGGAATAATTATGGTCGTCCAGTTTGATTCCAGTTGAAAAGGTGGAATTGTCTCCTTGAACAGTGACAATTTGAGTGGGTGGAGTGGATCCACCAGCAGCACCTTTGGAGACGACCTCATGCGCCATTGGGGCGGTTGGTTAGGCCTGCGAACTGGGCCAAATGACGGGCCTGATCTGTATACTGGGCCGGCAAATGGGGCCTGATCTGGCCGGGCCTGCGGACTGGGCAGACTGGGCCTGGTTCAGCTGGGCCGGGCCGGAATGGCTCGCAACCTGGGCCAATTGACGGGCCTGTTGTGTGTAGACTGGGCCGGCAGACTGGGCCGGAGCGGGCTGGGACTGTGGACAAGGTCACTGTGAGACCGGAAGATGCAGGTGGTGATGCCGGAGCTGAAGCCGACGATCTGAAGATGGCCACGCGGAATGCTGGCAGGGCTGTACCGCGGCCGTCGGTTGGTTGGGAGTTGACGGAAGGCCCGGCACACAGATCTCGCAGGAGGCGAACTCAGATCGGCGATGGGAGGGGCAGCGCGCTGTCTCCCCCTTTCTGGTAAAAAATTGGGGACGAATCTGGTGCCGTCTGAAAAAGAAATCGGTGACGAATCTGGTGCCGTTGGCTGATGCCCGATCTGGTATGCAACCGATGGGTCGGGTTCGGCTGCGGCTGCTCCACGTCCGGCGGAGAGCGGAACAGGCGGAAACCCTGTTTTTTTTTTTTTTTTTTGTGTTGGTTCTGCCGGCAGATCTGCGCAACCCGTGACCAGAGATCGGGATACGAGTGGCTGCCGGATGTGAGCAGATCGAGCTGCTGCGGCGGAATCGCGAGCGGGTGAAGGGCAGATCCGTGAACGGCGATGGGGCAGACGACGAGAGAGAGGAAGGCAGGAGGCGGACGCGGACAGGCGGTGGGAGTTAGAGCTGTCGCCGGTGTCTGCTGGTGTCCGGCTGAAACTCCACTGCGAGGATGATGGGATGAGATCCGCTCGCCGGCGCCGGTCACTTCCAGACCTCTGTTCAGATCGGGAACGGGAACAGTAGAGTGGGCAGGGAAAGGGAACAGGAAATCGGCCGATGCCGCTGCGTGTGTGTTTTTTTTTTTTTTTTTTTTTTTTTTTCTTCCGTTTGTTCTGAGTTCTGACGTGCAGGAGGGAGGAAAAAAAAAATTGATGATGATCGAACTAGGCTCTTGATGCCATGTTAGAAATAAAGATAGAGACAAATATGTTCTCTCAATGTTGTGTGGAGAGAGACCCCGATTCACTGTATCTATAGGAAAATACAAATTACAAATAAGGAAGTCAATTTAATACAAGGTAATCCCAATATTGAAGATAGGGAAAGTTCTATTCTAGGAATGTATAACAGCTCATTTGACATACCAACATTCATACTCCAGTTCTATATTATTATAACTCAAGGCGCTAGAGTATTTTTATGTTCCAGTTCTAAGATGTAAATTCCTTTCTCTTTAATTTGCCTTCTATATGGGCACCCAAGGCGCTAGAGTAATTTTATGCTTTGTTTGCTTATTGGTGGAAAGTATTTTATCTACTATGATATTTAATATAAAAAGATTATTAACATAGGCATAAATTGAAAATAAAACATTTCATCATTACATAAATAACATAACATAGGCACTAAACTTATCTTCTTCTTTTTTTTATTCACTTCTCATCATCTATATAATAAAAAAATTACACTAATATCATTTCTTAACAAGATTTCAAATATGATAGATATTTTCTATATCAAACTTTTTCCTTACTTTTTAAACTGAAAATTTTCATTTCAAGGATAGTATTTTTCTCCTAAAATATTCAAAGCTAGGGTTTTTAATGTAAAAGTAAAATTACCATAAGCGTGATACACACTCAAGGCTAGGGGACTCAAGTCATAATCAGTCCTTGTCTTTGTTTCTTTTTAATATAATCAAGAGTTGTCGATATTGTCCTTGCATGATAGAGATTAGTCGGATGAAACACATCGACTCGTTCCATCATAAAAAAGATGACAGAGATCCGATAGAAAAAAAATGAAATGCCCTTAAATTTATAAGGCGAAAATGCAAATCACATCTCCATTTAAGTTCTTTGTCATGAATTCGATTTAGTTGTAAGTATTAATAGATAACACCGGAGTTTTTGATAATTAAAACAAATAGGCTTAATTTTCACCACTAAAATATATTGGATAATTTTATATGCACCAGCAATAAGTGGGCTATGTTTGAACTAAAAAATCAATTTTAATACATAAAAATGAAGTAGAAAAATGTAGATTTAAAGAAAAATGTCTTAAATATTCCAAATTCACCACTAATTAACGTTCCAAATGCCCATTCAATAGACGTGTTTAAAACCTGGCTCGGCTGGTGGTTGAACCGGCTCAATTACTGGCCAGTTTAAAAGAAACCCTTACCATACACAAAAACCGCAAGAAATTGGTAAGAGTTGCAGGTCTGACCGATTTTATTAAAAAACCCATGAACCGCATCTAAGAAATTAGTTATAAAAAATTTATAAATATAAAATTTCGAAAAAATATAAATTTTTTTGCATTAAAATTGAATTTAATATCATGGGCCAGCCCTCTCACCTTCCCAGATTTCAAGGGATTACAGGAGTCATCATCACTTACGATTTTTTCAACGTGCGATGGTGAAGTGTGGACAGTGGAAATTATAGAACCAGTGAATTTCTCACTTTACTCTTTCACCGCACTATAATTCACTGACAGTTTTAATGCGGTATAAATCAGTTTATTGAAATCGGATCACTAAAATTTATTTAAGTAAGACTATTTTTATCATATATAATAGGAAATCGGATCACTGAAATCAGATCACTGACTGTATCACTGAATTTTTTTTTAAATGCTTTCGTACAGTAGTGAAATAGTAAAATGGACAATACCCTAAAAATCATGTCTCGTTACACAAAATGTCCATAGAAATATCGCGGTATAAATATATGAAAACTAATATTTTCAATTTTTAAACTAAAATATATTTTTTCACTTTGCATATTTTTATACTCTCAAAAAAAATTATATCTTGTTATTTACTCTCTTAGAACGAAAATCTCAAACAACATAACCCCTCAAGTGAAGTAAATTACATTTATTAAAAAATAAAATCATCTTTATTTAACTTCAATAACCATTAAATTTATACAATAAAATGAAGTGTTTAAATGGTTTAATTTTATTTGAGTCTTAATTAATAATTTAATATTATTTATAATATTTATATTAATAATACGAATTTAATCGAATTTAACTGTCGTTAAATCTTATTTAACCCAAAGATTGATGTATCGGTCATAAAACTGAGAGAAGAAAGGAGAGTCTGAGTTCAATCTAACCTCACCCTAGAGTGACTATCATTCTAATTATTTTACCTGGTGTGCACAGTAATAAATTGTTGGTCTTAACTTTCAATAATTGGGGATAACAAACAAGTTGATGATGGTAATTGACAGTAAACCTAAGAGACAGCTGCTGATGGTAATTGATAGGGATATATCAGTAGCCACACTTGTCGTTTTCACGTTGTCTTCTGTCATCGAATCACTGTTTTTAACGGCAGACGTAAATGAATTCTATTTGGATTATCTGTGAATCTGTATTATATAAGTGCCTTAGATTTAAGATTTACATTTTGTTGATTTTAGATTTAGATTTCAGAGTTATGCTGAGATACTTTTATAAAATAAAAAAAATTGGTATTACTATAGTAAAGATAAATCAGATTAATTAAACAGTTATAATTTATTATTAAAAAAGTAAAGATCCAACAAAAGATATAATTAATGAAACTTTAAGTTTCCTGGATAGTATAATATGAATATTAAGATTTCTTCCTCATACAACTTAACACACAATCTATTTATTAAATAAAGTACACAGTTAGTTATTAGATTCAGACATGATTAGATCAAAATATGAATGAATGATTATTAGTATTTATATGACTTTTTTTTCTCCTTTCTTAGAGTATGTTTATGGTAGATTTATATATCTTATTATTTTATGTTATTTTGCAAAATGATTATATGATATATTTAGAGTAAATTTCATATTGTTCTGTATATTGTTTGACTCGTTTGGTTTTAATGTTATTGTTATTTTTTGTATATTTTAATTTATGAAATATAAATTGTCATTATATTGATTATGAATAAATATTCAAATATATTTTTCTAAATTATTTATACAAATAAAATAGATTAGTTCTTAGTATATATTACTTTTTATTCTATTAGTACAATCAAGTAGCTATATATTTTAAATAAAATGATTAAACTGAAATTTTTAATATTAAAAACACTAATTTTCTCTTAAAAGATTCAAAGCCACTTTCTGGAAAGGGATTCTTAATGTTTAGTAGAAGCTTGATATCAATGAAGAGTAGATATTGTCGTTGCATGGTAGGGATGAGTGGTATGAAACATAATATCTTTCTGTAGAGTATTTATATTTTATAATATGGTCTCTAATATGATGAGAGTCTAATTACTCCACAAAGTGGAGTAATCAAACAAAATTTATTTTAGATATTACATAAACAAAATTTTTATTTATTTAACCTAAGTTGAATTGATTCGCTGTTGGAACCTTTACTTCTTTTCTGAAAGATGATTATAAATTTTCTTAGGGTAGTTATTTATACATCTGACTTTTTTGTTAGAAGATCTCTTTTTTTTTAAAAAAAATTTAGAGTGAAATTATCATTTTACCCTTCTGATGTGCTATGAAAGATTTTTCAAAAACAAAAGAGCAAAACGGTAATTTCATTTTAAATTTCAATGTCTGAATGGCCACCCATTTTCTTATCATGTTTTTCCAAAAGTTAGCGTTTTATTTTCCTTTCCTTGAAGGCTAAAAATATAAAATAACATTGTTTCAAATAATTTGAGTGTTGATTGACATTTCAATCATATTCATGTTTTACTTAGGCCCAATTACAATAACCCACTGTTGACTCTCAAGTCAAGCTCACCTCTTGAGTTTGGTGTCACGTAACATCCAGTGCACTACAATTATTTTCTTGGAGGGTCAATTTGTTGTTTTCTTGTGGAGCCAATTATGTTGTTCCATAATTTAATATTCCAACATTAGGTCAATTACATCGTTCTATAGGTCAATTCATATGGACCATTTCTCATCTAACTTTATCTTAAATAGTTAATGAGAATAAAAGTTGGAAAAAAATGTTAAAAAATATGATTATGATGGGAAAGAGACGTTTTCAACGCTTACTTAAGCCATCATTCTATGATTAAATTTTAGATTTGAGATTTTAGGACATATTAAGTATTCTAATGATAAAAACTCTAAGAAAAACCAACTCTTATTCCTCCTCCTCACTTTCAAGAAGAGAAAGCTAAAACTAATTTCATAAGAATAATTTTGACTAAAAAAATTAGGAGTTCAATCGAAAATAAAACAAACGTAGAATTATATTCCAAATGCAATGATTTATCCAATTAATTGAGGTCCACAATTAAATGAAAAAAAATTAATAATTATGTACATGTATGGAACTTAAATCCTTCAGTAATTCGATTCGACATTTTTTAAACCTTATAAGGACCAATTTGATTTTGAAATTGTAATTTAATTAAGAATGGAAAAAATGAAATTAAATTCACCATGCAAAATTAAAACCACAATACTTTAATTAAATTCTATTCTAAAAACAAAAATCTAAATTAATTTCAAAGAACCAAAATATGGCTCACCTCACCAGAAAACTTAAACAAAGCCTAAAGCTTCAATTAACTCATCTCAATAATTCAATGATACATAAATACATATATCATTTGCCTATGAATCTAAACTGAACTCTAAGTGTTTAATTAAATGTTAAGATAACATCCAAAGTTCACTCTTATTAAGCAAGTGTTTCCTTTTAAGAAATTAATTAATGACAAAAAATTGTCTATGAACAATGAGAGCCAAGAAGAAACTATTTGGATCATCTAAATTAATAAACGTTTATCCATTAAAATTTTAATTCAGTAACTCAGATTAGTTTAGAAGTTTCGTTAAATTTAATATGTTATTAATTTTGTGTCATGTTTAATAAATTATTTATTTTATGTTTTTATTAAATTTCTTTGCTATAAAATTATAAAGTTAAAACAAAGCTTATATGAAAATGTAATTGATAGAGAATGTTACTAGTCCCTTAGGGAAATGCAGAGGCAGACTTTTATTATCAATGGGGTCAAATTGATTCCAAATGTCATTGTTCAACTTTCTTTCAGCTTTTTTATTGGATAGCGATTTTCACATGGGTGTTTTGTGTATATGGACATGGATTTTACTGTGCTTCCCATTTTGCCCTTGGAAATCGGCTCGCCGAACAAGTGATTCTAGTATTATAAGGGTTTGGCGAGCCGATTCAGAGGATTTGGCAAGCCAATTTCCAAGGGCAAAATAGAAAACACAGTAAAATCTATTAATATAAAAAGATTATTAACATACACATAAATTGAAAATAAAACTTTCCTATCATTACATAAATAACATAACATAGGCACTAAACTTATCTTTTTTCTTCACTTCTCATCATCTATATAATAAAAAAATACACTAATTTCATTTTTTAACAAAATTTCAAATATGAAAGACATTTTCTATATCAAACTTTTTCCTTACTTTCTCAAGCGACAATCCACTTTATTAAACTGAAAAGTTTCATTTCAAGGATAGTATTTTTCTCCTAAAAAATTTCAAAGCCAGGGCTTTTAATGTCACGGTATGTAAAAGTAAAATTACCATAAGCGTGACAAACATCGAAGGCTAGGGAACTCAAGTCATAATCAATCCTTGTCTTTGTTTCTTTCTAATATCAATAAAAAGTTGTCCATATTGTCCTTATATGATAGGGATTAGTCGGAAGAAACATGTGGATACCTTCGATCATAAAAAAGATGACAGAGATCCGATAGAAAAAAAATGCCCATAAAATTATAAGGCCAAAATGCAAATCACATCTCCATTTTTAAGTTCTTTGTCATGAATTCAATTTAGTTGTACATATTAATAGATGACACTGAAGTTTTTGATATTTAAAACAAATAGGCTTAATTCTTACCACTAAAATATATTGGGTAATTTTATATACACCAGCAAAATCTTTTTATATATAACAATTTTCTTTATTTTCTTATTTTACCCTCATTTTCCACTCAAATGCACTCTTACAATTTTCTTCCCTCACAATTTCTCAGTGTTAGTCTAAGGGCTTTTACTTAAAGGTATAAAAGTATTTTTTATAATAACAAAGTATTGACGTACGGTACTAATGCTTTCAATGATGTAAAATTAGAGAACAAAATTCTCAAGAATACTTCAAAAAAGCAGTCAGACATCTTCAAAGAAGACAAATTTGTCATGTTGAGTCATATATCTTGAGTCACTTGTATGTAAAGTAAATTTTATTTTGATTCCTTCGAGATGTAATTTGTATAAGTTTAGTGGTTTGTAAAATGCTTGTTTGCTATTGGACTTGTTGAGTCATGTATACTTGCTATTGCTTGTTTGCCTATTTTTTTGGATTTTAAAAAGCTTTTTCAAGATTTTTGTGATACCCTGAACCGATGTGGGAGTCCCACATCCGTAATGAAGGGAGAGAAGAGGGGGTTTATTTGAAGGCCACCCCTTATACTCAAGCAAGACGCGTTTTGGGCAGGGCCATGTGGGCCAGGTCCCAAAAGCAAAATCGTTCAAATTCACGTGGGCCCAAAGCAGACAATTTCACACTGAGTCAAGCCCTAAACCCTTTATTCATGTCGGGTCATTACAATTTTTAACATAGATACCTGTGATTCAAATTTCAAACACAAAACAGCATTACTGTGAGAAAATCATTTACTTTTATTGGACTTATTTCTTCAGCTTTTTTATAGTAAATCTAGTGGAAAAGTGCTAATAGCATCACGAAGGTTCTTACTTTTAGAATATCTTAAAATTACTATAATTGTTTTTCATTACTGTAAGATATTATACTTAGTTTTGGTCAACTATATGGTCAAACTTGTGATATGAAACTATTTAAGTTGGAAATAAGAGGCTTTACCGTCGATAACAAGTATTATAAACAAAATTGGCGATTTACCTCAACAAAATAACAAGACAAGACGGATCACAAATTATGTAAAATGAAAGATGCTTAGGAAAATACTCTTAAAATTAAATTTCATAAGAGCTAAGTGTCATGTAGGCGTGTGTTGAGTCCTACATCGGATGTGTACTTGGAAGACTTGGGCTTATAAATGGGGTTAAGCAACACCCATTTTGACTAGTCATTTTGATACAGCAAATGCGTCTCTGGCATAAGTCTCTTTTACTTAATAACATTTAGGCTTGCAATGTAGATGGTCTAGCTGGGATTTGGTCCTTCAAGGGCCTAGGCTTCGTTTGTATTTGCAAAGAGCCTACATCTAGTTCAGGCCCATGTTTGCCAATGTAATTTGAGCCGCCTATACCAGTTCCTATTTGTAAGGCTTGGGCTGACACGAGCATTCAGGCTTATCAGCTAACAAGAAATTTTTCGGCCATGGATTTAGTTTTAATTATGTTATGAAATACTGTAAGTTTATAAATTATACTCCCTCTGTCCCAATTTAGTTATCTTATATAGATTTGGAATTGTCCCATTTATATTGGAGAAGCATAAAGTGTGTTGAAATGAATGAATGAACTCTCAACTGTTTGGTGGTTTAAAGTCAAATTCAAGTTCCTTAAAAAATACAAATGTTTAAAATGAGACAATTAAAATAGGACGGAGGGAGTATTACAATAAATCACTATAATATTTATACATATATTATAGATAATATACAAAATATGAGTTAAACAAACTCAAGCCTTATGAACTCTCACATTTGCTTACCTTCGGGGGTATAGGCATGGATCAGGCTTAACATTTTAAAAGCACTAGGCCTGACAGAGCAATTTCAAACTTGAGCGAACTGTTGAGAGCCTGAAAATGAGTTCTACCCAGCCTAGTTTTGTTTAAGCCCATATTTTCACTTTTAGGCTAAGCTCGGCCCAACTTGCATTACCATCTACAGTGCCACATACACTACATGAGCTAAGGAAATGAAAGAAGGATCTACTTCCTTTATAACTCCTGCCACTGGTAAAATATTTTAGCAATAAATCATTCTTTGTCCCTTTACAAACTTTTGTACATTTCCTTTTAATTTTTTGATATTTATATCAAAATCGTGGATGAATAAGCCAAACCCACCAAATTCAATGATATCATCTATTTTTTATATATATTTTTTCATTTTTTTGCAAGAGTTTATTCTGTTTCAAATAACGACATGATAATGGTAGATCAATTCTTCCAACTCACAAAATTCAATTTTAAAATCTCTTTTCCGATGTTTTAGTCTTTTTTTACACAAATTTATCTATTTTCTAATACTAATATTGTAAGAACATGTCAAATTTTCAAATTCACCAATTTGAATCTTAAATTTTTAGACATTTTCAGGATGAATTTTTTCTTTTTTTTCTTTTTTTGTTTCTAACATCGAAGCAAATCAACCCTTTAATGAGTGTAAAATAAAGATTTATTTGAAAGTAACTATAAATTCTGTTTTATATATAAATTGAGTAAAGAAATGAAAACATTAATGCCACAACAAGTTGAAAATTTAGCTAAATTCAGTAGTTATGAAAAACCATTTACTGAGGGTGTAACGACCCGTCCCACTATGGGTACGTTAAAACTGATCCAAACTCCTAAAACAATCCAATACAATTTCGGATACTTTTTTTTTTTTGTGAGACACCGCTCCTGCAACCCACACTAACCATAGCAATCCACCAGTAAACTAAAAACCGTAAGCATCAATCATGATTACAGATTATAGCATCGCCCCATTATTACATTCATCCAATTTAATGAAATGTACACATAATTCAAATACACCAGAAAGTCCTCAATTACAAGATGGGGCCCTTACAAATTACGAAACTGCAACTCTACGCCCAACTTCCAACTGAGGGTCCCGCCAACCCTCCCTCTACGAAGTACCTGTAAGGCAAGGGGGTGAGCTCTACATGCCCAGTGAGGGTAACACATGCATCATAAGTCATCAAGTATGCACTGCACATAATCATATGGACACATCACTATCTAGGATGTCTACATGCATGACCATACAGACGTGTGCCCTACCCCTAGCACATGGGTCCACGTCAGCCGGGCCTCTAGGACATTCTCTAACCAACCCAATGTAACTACCTTATGTGCCCAACCGCAACAGTCCACCCATCCACGGGTACGCAGATTGATCCTCAGTCAGACCGGGGTCTCCAGTCCTCAACTAGACCTATGACCCTCTCCTAACAACCCGCACACATACCACGACCAGTCCAAGAGTCGGACTCACTAGAGTCCCAAACTGATTACCACAAGGGAGTAACCACCTCAACAGTCCTCAACGAACTGCCAACCAGGCTCATCTATGGTCTCATCAATTAAGCACCAGAGTCTCGATAGTCAAACCTATAACCTTGGATCCCATATGCTGGTTTCCACACGAATAGTGTATCCACCTCTCACAGAATTTTATAAGTCTTCTACCAAGTGAGTTAGCCGAATTCACTCGTTAGGCGCTTATAAATTCCTGGTGAGTCAACACCCACAACACAAGTCTCAACTATAAACCCCAACACCATAACCACGGGTAACACGCTACCACATCGTACCACAGGCTGTCCCCACCATACAGGTGTCCTAGCCTGGAATACCGTACCGCAGACTGTACCCACCCTGGTATCATAGCCTGGAACATCTCATTGCACCGTCCCTCGACCGATGAGCGGGCGAGCACATCCTCTGCCTACTCGATCATCTGGGGGATCACAAATCATACCAGTGGGAGCTGTCCCTCACCGCATCGTCCCTCGACCTAGGCGAGCACCTCCTCAGCCTACTCGGTCATTCAGGGAATCACAAACCATACCAGCGGGAGCTGTCTCTCACCGCATCGCCCCTTGACCTAGGCGAGCACCTCCTCAGCCTACTCGGTCATCTAGGGATCACAAACTATGCCAGTGGAAGCTGTCCCTCACCGCTCCGTCCCTCGACCTAGGTGAGCACCTCCTCAGCCTACTCGGTTATCCAGGGAATCACAAACCATACCAGCGGGAGCTGTCCCTCACCGCATTGTCCCTCGACCTAGCCCAGTACCTCCTCAGCCTACTCGGTCATCTAGGGATCACAAACCATACCAGCGGGAGCTGTCCCTCACCGCTCCGTCCCTCGACCCAGGCGAGCACCTCCTCAACCTACTCGGTCATCCAGGGAATCACAAACCATACCAGCGGGAGCTGTCCCTCACCGCATCGTCCCTCGACCTAGGCGAGCACCTCCTCAGCCTACTCGGTCATCCTGGGAATCACAACCATACTAGCGGGAGTTGTCCATCACCGCATCGTCCCTTGACCTAGGCGAGTACCTCCTCAACCTACTCGGTCATCCAGGGATCACCTCACTCGTCACACATTCGGGTGTGGGAACCGCAAGGGGCTTCTAAGGTTACCCTGGGTGAACCAACATTCAGCCTGATGGCGTATCTAGGGTTAACATAATTACTTCTCAATTAGTCCTTACCTAGGACTCCCAAGGCACCTTATTCCCTAAATCAGATCACGCCTCTCTCATAGGTACGTCCGGGAAATACAAGATGGACCGACCATTTGATCCATGCAAGGGGTTACGGTTACCCATTTCCAATCACAAGAGAGTCTGAATCCAACCACGTCTCCACTGCGCGGTCCCACATAACATCCCCACCCTAACTACCCGACAAACTAGGGGGAGTCTCTAGATCCTGATGTTACCTAGTACCCATGCCCCCACCGACATCCCACATACGTCAGTTATATGTATGCACAATTAACTCTACACTTACACATGCTATTAACATAGTTTGTCATATAATAATCAGGTATATGCATCACTATTTATCATTGATTGGCATGTTAACATCCAAGCATGTTATAACGTCTAGCAATCCAAACTAATTATCACATGATCATATGGTATATTATCAACAGAATACATCGCACCATAATCAGACATATACCAGCACATATTACATATTTACATGCTGGCATCCTAGCATATTATCAACCAAAATAAACTCCAATCATGTCACCACACAATCAATCAATTATGACCTTAAGTAATCAATTCATATATGCCTCTGCGAGCATCGGATAGGAATACATCCGGATGGAGACCCGCCACATAATAGTATCAACAGTTCCCTTGCCGAGTGGCTCGTAATACCGGGGACCCCCATTCGCTGCATTCCGTACCCGCACATCTGATATAGTAGTAATATGCATAGATGCATGCTAAAAGCGGTGATGAGTTCCCTCACCTGTGTGTGTCCTTGAAATCCAATGCGAGAAAACGAGTCCGAGGGTTGAAGGGGTTCAGTCTGTTGAAACGATAACACAAGGATAAGTAACTGGGTAAAACGGGTCAAACTAAGTCTGGACTACAAACGGGCCCGAAAGCGAGTCGGGTCCCAACTGGACTGAAGTGGGCCCGAAAATGAAAACTGGGCCTAAACTTGGGCCGAGCTCAAAACTGAGCCAAAAACTGGAGACCGAGTTTTAAATTGGATCGGGCCTGAAACTGGTTCGAAACGGGTCGGGCCGAAGGTGGGCTGGGCCTAATCGGGCCAAGGGCTGAAGTGGGTCGGACCCAAACTGGGCCAGGCCTAAGGCTAGGTTGGAACTGGGCCCAACTGGCCGAGTTGGGCCCGGGTCGCCAAGGTCCAAATAGGGATCTAGCTGAGTCAACTCGGTTGTTCAACTGAGTTGACTCAGCAACTCGGTTGAGGAGAAGGAAGAACAGGAAAAACGGGGGAAAGAAAGGAAAAGAGGGGAAAAAGAAGGAAATGGAGGAAAAGAGGGAAAACCGAAGAAAATGAAGAGGAAAGAGCAGGAATCGGCGGAAAGAGAGGAGAATCGGAGAGGAGACGAAGGGTTACCTGATTCCGATCGGAGGAGAGAGGTCTGACCGATAGAGGGTTGGGAGGTCCGACGATTTCCGGCGTCGACAGCAGCTGGGGAAGACGGTGGAAGGAGAAAAGAAGAGCAAAGTGCGGCGGCGAAGGAGAGGGTGAGAAAGATGGGGTGCGGCAGAGGCGACGGATTTAGGGTTTTCAGCAAGAGGGAAGAGAAGAGAGGGGAAGGAGAGAAAGAGGTGTTGTGGCGGCACTGTAGTTATGCGCTACAGTGCTGCCGAAACGAGATTTTAAAGGGAGGGGGTTAGTTTTAGGGTTTTTCCCTCTTTTTTTTTTTATATAATATAGAAATCTCCAATTTTCAAAATATTTTAAAAAGCTCGAAGAAGTCAAACGACAAACGTCGGGGGAAAACGTGTGATTTTCAAACTTTTAATTATGAAAGAAAATTCAATAATTCAAAATTACCAAATTGCCCTCTGAGTTTCCGAACTCAAAATCGGGCAAACCAGGACCCACCACAGGGCCCACACTCACCCCACTGCTATCAAGACTCTAAAAATCCGAAAAATCGGGTTGGGTCGCTACAGAGGGTTAACTTGAAAATCCCTTAACCCGACCCGACCCGACCTGAATTCCATACGGGTTTCTTCCTTCTCAACCCGCATGATTTCTTGGGTTGGGACAAAACTCGACCTGAGTTTCACCCCTAAAGCAAAGGTTGTTCAATTCTATAGCCAAACAAGTCGATAGACTTTTTGCACCAAGTGTTTGCTTGCTTAATTCTTTTAGAAAAATAATTTCATGCTAAAATTTATACGTAAATTCAATTTATGCTATTCAACAGTTGGTGTAACATCTAGTCTCGTATCGAGTTGTCGAAATGCGAAGATTTTGTTCTTTGATTAAAAATCTTAATTTTTGTTGAAAATGAATTAAGCATTGCTGTGATAGGTAAAGAAGACTTTTCTCTTTTCCCCATTAAATTTTACTATCTCCCTTATGAAAGGAGAGAAAGGTCTTATTTTCCATGATCTCTATTTTATCAATTGAAAAATGACAAACATATTCAAAATGAAAATTCCTAGAGAAAGCTAATTGATTTCTAAGATAGCAATAGTGACACAACTTAGCTTATGCTCTAATTTTCTTATATTTGTTTTTACCTATTTAATTTTCTTGTAAATGAACTTGTGTTCACAACTTTCCCGTGACAAGAGTGTTCAATTCATTGATTATTTATTTTAAGATGCAAACTTGGTATGGGAGGTTTTTTTTTTCTAATTGTTTAGTTTATGGCTGGTGTGGTATGTAAACCGATATTGGTAACCCACTTAAGACCCATACTCGAATTTGGATTCGATTGGGACCCAAACAGATTACTATTCATGGATTTAATAGGAGATCTTTTAGAATCTATCACCTACTTTGATGGAAAGTGGTATATAAGGAAAAGCACAACCCTAGAGTCCTCTCTCTGCCCATAACCGATCCTCTCTTTCTCAAACCATCACCGAACGAAAAACTTAGAGAGGAATCAAGAGGGAAAGGAAGAGAAACTCTTGGTGTATACGAGTTTTGCAGGAAGAGACCGAAAACAGAGAAAGGAAAGCCACGCATTACTCCGGAACGTATGGATTGAGGTACGCTTAATGCTATGAAGTTTTCCCGCATGATGATTGTATGTTTATTGAATGTATCACTGATTCACAATACTGAGGCACTCACGTTTATGCAGGGCTGGCCCTGGCTATAGGCGAAGTAGGCTGTGGCCTAGGGCCCCAAAATAAATAGGGCCTCCAAGTCGATAAACTCTTTTACTATATGTTAAATAGTTAATAATACATAATTAAAGCACAAATTCATTATTGTCCAATCGGTTAGAATAGTCCTTTTATAAATACGGTACCTAGGTTCAAATTATAACTATTTTTATTGATAATTTTTTACTCAATTTAAAGCGTAGGTTTCTTAAAAAATTAAAATAATGATAATAACAATCATAATAATAATTATTATAATTCTTATTTTATTGAGTTTAATAAGAATAAGAATAATAAAAATAAAAAATAATTTTAATTAATAAAGAATCTTTTAAAATATATCTATCATCTAAATAAAGAAAAAGAGAAATCTATATTGAGTTGATAATTTTAAATTAAAAATAATTTAAAGCTTTTAAAATTTGAAGAGTTGAAAAAACATAGCTTTATTCATTTGATCAATGTAGATTTTATTAGAAGCAATATACAAGTATAGATCATTATAATTAAGATAATTTTTAATTTTTAATTTTTTAAAAATACATAAAAATTGAAAAATTAAAATAATAATAATATCTTCGTTTTAAATGAGAATTTGCATTAGTGTCGCACTTGAATATAATAAAAGATGTAGTACCAAAATAATGAATTGCAAATTATATAAAAAGAATGAATTGTTGTTTTCCAAATGCATGAATTGCTTATAAAATAATGTTGATTATACCAGTTATAGTTACTTATGCAGAAATAAGTTTTTCAAAGTTAAAACTGATAAAATCTTATTTTCGGTCTACAATGTCATAAGAAAGATTGAATGGATTAACTATCTTATCTATTGAAAAATAAATGTTAAAAAAACTTGAATATAGTGATTTAATTAGTAATTTTGCATCTCAAAATAAGAATAAATTTTAAATAATATTTTGTTATAAATTTGATTATGATATTTTATTTAGTTTCACACATTGTAAAAGAAAAATTTATGATTTTATTTTTTGTGAGTATATAAAGGTCTCATCTTAAAAACTCGCTTAGGGCCCCTAAAATCTCAGGGCCGGCTCTACGTTTATGGATTGATTTATGAGACTTGGGTACTAAGTCTAATCATTTATCAATGCCCAAGTTTTGATCCAAATCATGTAAATATTCTAACATGGTACCTTCCATTGTTTCTAACCCAAGTTGTTTAAGAATTCCAGATTTGTCAAGGGTTTGCATTGCCCGGTTGGACACTTGAGAGGTAGGTTGGAGTCTTCACAGGTGACTACGGTGATATTTAAGAAAAGCCCATGTATGGTTGTAGCGTACATCGGGTGCATATGTAAAATCCCACTTAGGTTGGAGCTTACATGTTTGACATTGATAAAATCCCACGTAGGTTAGGAGTTTACATGTTTGGCATTGATAAAATAAGGATAAATAGTAGAATAATATAAAATTAGAATTCTAAAATAATAAAATCATCCGTGAAACATTAATAGAATTAGAATATTAGCAAGCATGTCTTCTCTTAAAAATAGATTAACGATGCACCAAACTTGAAAAAAAAAATATAGATCAGACGGTAATTATATAAATTTGAAAGCATAAAGGAGCAGGTCAGATTTGTCTGTGACTCCTTTTAAATGGGTGATAATAATGCATGATTCATAATTTTCTTACTTTGAATTTCTTATTTTCTAAATACCTGCCAAACATTTATTTATTTTTTAATTATTAAATTTGTATTTTTCTTAAAGTGTTAAAGGTAAAACCATTAAATTGCATTAAAAGTGCTAAAACATGGTTTCTTCTAGGGCTGCAACTCGGGTCGGGTTTTGGTCCGACCCGCATGACCCGACCCGAGAAATCATGCGGGTTGGGTCGAGACTTTCAGGCCGCGGGTTGGATCGGGTTGAGAAGATAAAAAACCCACATGAAATTCAGGTCAGGCCGGGTTGAGGATTTACAAGTTAACCCGACCCGACCTGACCCAACCAGGCTAAAATTTGGCTAAAATGGGTTTATAATGTGTGTCGGGACAGAATTCGGGTCGGGTCGGGTCGGGTTGGGTTTTAAGAAACCCGGCCCCCCGACCCGAGTGCAGCCCTAGTTTCTTCAATAGCAGTGAAGCCCTTGTAAGTCTGACGGTAGTGAACGACCTTTTTTTTAATTTAGTAGGAAGTGATGATTTAGTTTTAATTTAGTTTTAGTTTATTGATTTAATGGTGATGTTAGTAAATTCTTCTTTCTTTTTGATAGATATAATTGGAATTAATAGATGCTTCAAATAAAATTGTGTTACGTTAAAACTTAACATCAATCGTATTTAGAAATTTGAAAATTTTGGGTAAAAATTCAGCCATTACAATATATCCTTCTATTCTATCTATATGTAAATTATAAAAATAAAATTATATAAAATTTAGATTCTAATTTATCTAAAAATAGAAAATACTATATAAAATTTTGTAAAATAAATAAAATTATTCTCTATAAAATTTTGAACAATGTTTCTCACACGGTGGGAGTGCTTCCTAATGATCTATATAAAAAAGATAGTTTATGCATCCGTCAAATGAATCCTAAGCATTCCATTATTGAACGATTGTGATTTACTCATGCAGAGTTGCAGACTAGTAGGATAAAATACCCACACTCAATCGGTTAAGCGAGAGCAATGAAACAACTCAAATACTTTGTCATAAGAATCAAGTTTCACTTAATTTAACACTATGCATTGTCTTATTAGTGAACCCAACCCACTTAAGCATTGAGAATTAATTGAATCAATTATTTAAAAGGACACTCGCAATTGAATTTTCCAAATCCATTTAGTTCTCTTAAAATACCCACAACCACAAATCATTTTTGAATTTTGTTTAACTTTATAACCGAATTTGAAGTAGTTGAAAAAGCTGGTAGATTTTAATTAAACTACCCAAATATCGGGTGACTATTTAGACGCCCTACTTTTCTTTTAAGAGGCACTCCATTTCAAAATCGTGTGAAAATTACCATTTTACCCCTCATTTTTTTTTTTAAAAAAAGAAGACAATTCTTCTACACAAAATTGAGGGGCAAAATGGTAATTTCGCATAAATTTTTGAAAAAGGATGTCTGTTAAAAGAAAAGTCAGGTGTCTAAATAGCAAAATCGCACCACAGGATTCAGTCCATTCAGCTGAACAAAGGTTAGCCTGCAGGTTGGTCTGAAGGTCAGACAGGCCTGAAGGCCCAAAGAAGACTATGGGCCTAAGAACCCGAAATAGCTTAGGACTGGTTACATTCCGCAGAAGGTTTTGAAACTTACAAACCACTATCGGGTCTGTTACTGGGCTTGGTCTAATTAACCCAAATGGTTATGGATCAACACAGTTTTAGAATGAGTTTAAACCCCTCTAAATCAGTCTTAATAGGATTTTGAAAACTGGTCATCTAAACAGGTTTTACACGGTATTTCTAATCCAAACTGTTTCAGTTTAATTTAACATTGAATTTAAGTTTTATGTTCATTCAATTTAAATTCTTGTTTTCATTAGATTTTATAATTCAATTGTGAATTTCACATGGTGTTGAAATTTCCAGTGAGATTTTAAAATTTAATCTATTTTTTTCTAGGGTGAAACTAGATTTAAGTTTATTTTTTCTACTGCAATTTAATTTTTCAAATTTCGAAGACAATTTTTCCTATTGACAATTGAAATTTGAAGATGTGCAAGAATTTCTAAATATTTTAAAAAAAGTTAAAATTTGAGTTTCTCAACTCAATTATACTAAATTTTAATTATTTTTTTCTTCATTCAAATTGAGGACTTTTGAAAGTGCAAATTTGATAGGTGAATGCAAATGGGGACAGTGATTGAGTGGGTCACCACGTGGATAAGTAATCCTATTTCGTTCTCTATCTAGCTGTACAGTCTACTATGTCACCAACTATAGAAATTATAAAATACATGTACACAAACAGCAGTAAAAGCCTCATACATTAAAATGCTAGACATGAGTAATGTTTGTCTTGGACCCTACAGTCATGGGAATAAATGCATTTAAAAAATATTTTCCAAATGATTCTAATCATAAAAAATCATGTTTATTGAATTTGAAAAATATAATTTTCAAAGATTAATGAATAATGATAAAGATAAGGTCAGTTTTGGATGAATTCAGGTTTAAATTAAGCAAAGATATCAGTGTTCAAAAAATTTGAAATTTCAAAACAACATGGGCAATCTAGCTATACAGTCAGTTAATACAAGAAGGTTATATCTATTTAGTATGTCTACGATTTTGGTGGAAGTTGAGGTAAAAGAGAATCACCATCGTACAAGGCTATGGCTTGTGTCTGGACAAAGACGATAGGAGGCTGGTATAGGAATCAAATTGTGTGACGAGGATGAGGCCAACTAAGAAGCACCCAATTGCATAGAAGGGTGAGGCCGCATATGTTAACTTTTCCTTTAGAAAGAAGAAATATCCTGCACAAGGAGAGACTTGTGTCACCCAATTGCTGAAGTTATTTTAGGAGTTCTTAAAACAATGATAGATAAAATACACAAGGAGAGACTTGTGTCAGAAAGAATGCAATTTAGGCTCTTGTCACACATGAACATATTATATTGTATGCCACGTGCAAAAATCTGCAAAAATCCAAAGGGAGCAGACTATCAAATGTATAGAGAAGATAATACATGCATTGAGAGAATGCGAGTAGTGCTTTAGTACAAAGAATATGGGCAATCTATCTAATACAATCAGTTTTACAAGAAGGTTATATCTAAGAAGTATGTCTAAGATTTTGGTGGAAGTTGGGGTAAAAGAGAATCATCATCGTACCAAGGTCGTGGCTTGCGTCTGGACATAGACGATAGGAGGCTGGTATAGGAATCAAATTGTGTGACGAGGGTGAGACCAACCAACAAGCACCCAATTACATAGAAGGGTGAGGCCGCATATGTTAACTTTCCCTCTAGAAAGAAGAAATGACCTCCACAAAAAGAAATAAACATTGTCCCAGTAGATAGCAAGAGAGCGCCTAGGGCAACAACCAGTTTTCTTGGCAGAATCTTGTTGGCATCGTCAAGACCTCGGTAGGGAGAGATGAGGATGCTGAGGAACATGACAAGAGATATAAGTGAAAAGCATAGTGCTATGAATGCAGAAATCACAAAAGTGCCAAAGGCTGGATTTCCTTTGAAGTTGTGAACACCTTCGTCTTGTAACAAGTATTATAAACAAAATTGACGGTTTATCTCAATAAGATAACAAGACAAGGCGGATCACAAATTATGTAAAATGAACGATGCCTAGGAAAGTACTCGTAAAATTAAATTTCATAAGAGCTAAGTGTCATGTAGGCGTGTGTTGAGTCCTACATCGGATGTGTGCGTGGAAGACTTGGGCTTATAAGTGCGGTTAAGCAGCACCCATATTGGCTAATCATTTTGAGATGACAAACGCCTCCGTGACAAGTGGTATCAGAGCCAACTCGAGGGAACTATTATCTGGGCTGGGGAGCATTGCAACGGGGAACCCCTTGACGTGTGGTCCCTACACAAAAGAGGTGTGGGTCCCCCTGGCGAGGGTGCCGGAGATTTTGGACCATGCAACATGTCATGCAGGCGTATGTTGAGTCCCACATCAAATGTGTGCTGGGAAGACTTTGGCTTATAATTGGAGGTAGGCAACACCCTCAGTGGCTAGTCATTTGGGATGGCAAGCGCGTCTCTCACATAAGTCTTTTTTACTTATAACATTTAGGCTTGCAATGTAGGTGGTCTAGCAAGGGCCTAGGCTTCGTTTGTATTTACAAAAAGACTACATCTAGTCCAGGTCCATGTTTGCTGATGTAATTTGAGTATTTGTAAGGCTTGGGCTGACACGAGCATTCGGGCTTATCAGCGAACAAGAACTTTTTCGGCGATAGATGGATTTAATTTCAATTATGTTATGAAATATTGTACGGTTATAAATAACATTACAGTAAATCATTATAATATTTATACATATATTATAGATAATATACAAAATATTAGTTAAACAAACTCAAGCACCTTGAAGTCTTAAAGTATTTTTATCAGGTTATCGTAATTAGTCCAGATATTCAATTTGAGAAATTTTGAAAATACACGGTGCTTAAAAAATAACTTTAAAGTTTTAAAGGTACTGTAGCATACATTAACAGAATCGATCGCACGATGAATCGAATGATTTGTTACGCTTGTTTGCTGCTCGTTTGCAAACAGAAGGGATCAATCGATTTCTTCAAGCAATTCTACGCAGAAGGGCAGAATGGTAATTTTCACTTAAAATCTGAAAATCGGTGTCTGCTGACAGAATAGTGCGGTGTCTAAATGAGGAGCCCTTCTTAAATAATAATGAAAGATGAGGCTATCATACTCTTCGATCTAATCACTTGAGGTTTGTAGAAAATAATATTGGTGTGGATGATTTATTTTGTTAGCTCTCTCTGTTTTTGAACTTTTTTATTTAAGACAATCTCTATTTTAAGTTTTCTTTTTTTTATTATATGTAAAAATGTGAATGAAAGCATGTTTCACATTTAGTGAACTTAATGGAGATGCCATATTGTGATTACAGAGTTGTGGGTGGCGTTTGCTTAATTTACAAAATTTTCAAATTTTTTATATTTTTAACATACTTTTTTTACATAAAAATATTGCTTTCAACCTTCTAATACTTTATCGAAGTGTTTGATATTTTAAACTAAAATAATAGAAAAAATCATTTTATATTTTTCCTTTCTTTTCTATATTTTCCAAAAATTTAATTAATTGAAAAAAAATAGAGCTGAGACAGTCAAGTATCAACAATATCCCACTCAAGGGGTGCAAATATCGGCCGATACGTATCGTATCGGCTGATATGATATGGTTTTGAAACCGCATTATATCGGCCGATATGATCGTATCGGCCGATATGATACGGTTTTGAAACGGCATTATATCGGCCGATATGATTCGTATAGGCCGATATTCAGTCGATATGGTGATATCACGGCCGTATCATATCGGCCGATATCGGTCGTTTAAAAAAAAAAAAAGAGAGAATAAATTTATTTCCCAGTAGAAAATTTATTGTTCTATGGCAGGTGTATTTTTATGAGGCCCAGTCTTTGTATCGAAATCCTTCCTGAGCCCAGCTCATTTTTTGAGGCCCTTTTGACCTAAAGCATTTTACGCCCAACCAGCCTGAAAATATTATTAGAGCCCAGCCCATTTCTATCCCTCCGTTTCATTTGTGAAATTGGAAGATTTTACAAATGCCAATCACGTGTACATTCTTAGACCCTGATCAGGGTTACAAATCTCGGTCGATATTGTACATATCGGCTGGACTAGCGAGATATCGGTGGATACACAACTGATATTTTCAAAAAAAAAAAATAGGAGAGAGAAAGATTTGGGCCGAGATATCTCGATATCAACGATTTTTGGACCCTGACCCTGATAAAACTTGTGAAAAATATTTGCCACCAGCAGTAGTCTTCTTCTTCATCTTGATAATATTAGTAGTATTTAGAAAGTTTAGAAAGACTTCTTTCATTACTTAATGTATTTCACATATATTTCACATATTTTATTTTGGTACTGTAAATATATTTGTGACATTTGCCTCAAACTACTCCATATTTAGGAACAAAAAATTAGATCCATGTTGAAAACTTAACAGTGCTTGGGGATAATTGCTTGAACCTTATCAGATCCCAATCCAACATATTCAAATTAAAGTTGGATAATGGTGCACTACATCTCTTGTTGGGTTGGATTCTTATCAACCCCAATATTGCATTAATCCAACCTATTTGTCACCCTATATGGGATGGAAAGAATGAGCAGTGATCGATAAGTTATAATATCAAAAAAATGATATGTCTTCATGTCTACTTTCTTATATATTCAAGTTATAAAATAAAAATAATAAAATAATAAAAATAGTGCTGAGTACAAAATAAACAAGCCTTAAACGACCAGCTCAAACTTTGGGTTTAAAAGTCTTGCGGGCTTCAGACGATATTAGGATTTTCAATATAAATGAGTTTTTTTTTTTTTTTTTGAGAAAGTCAGCCCGTGAACAGACCTGCTTGTTTGGGCTAGATGAAGTGACCCAAGTTCTTTATAAATCCCCACATCTCCCTCTATACTTCTAATGTGGAACTCATTCGCAGCCCCAACAAGTTTCCCTCAAACGAGGCCAGCTATCCTGTCGTTAGGATTGGGTATCTAGCCCAAAAGACTAGTCTGTTAAGTGGAGAGATCCAAATCCTTTATAAATTTCTAAACCCTTCCTTTACACTTTCAATATGGGACTCGTTCGTAGCTCCAATGATAGATGATGGAGAAAGAAAAATTCTAATCATCCTAATATGTTGATATTTTTCAAATTTAGAAAAGTATTGTCCATTAATGTAAATTAATTTTGACTTTATTGGCAACGGAACCCAACACCTAGTTTGATTCCTAACATTTTCCTCCAACCCAAAACAAAAGTAATTCGGTAAAATTCAATTTCAAATTTATCTTTTCATTTTTCAACTCAGTCGATAAGTATTTTGAGTTTTGTCAAGTGTCAACACAAATAGACTCAGCGCTGAAACTATTGTTTTCTAATATAGTCTGCCAATGCAAAAGACAATTTACTAATTTCATTCTCAACCTGATTGATAATCATGATTAATCTATAAATTAATTAATTATATAAAGGCAACCATGTAACATCAATGCTCAAATAGACACAAAGCCAACACCGCAGGCTTATTCCTTCCATGACCTGCCAAAATTGGTTAAAATATGTTCAATAAAATTAGTAAATTGATGTGTTTATATATATATATGTTCACGGTGTCGGGATATTTTAGAATATTTGACTAATTCTCAACGTATGTGAAAGCCTCCTCACCCACTCTCGCTTCTTGATACGGGTCCTTCGCCATTACTCCATCCCGTTTAGGTTCACCCTATATTATATATCTGTCATGTATGATATGACCCAGGGGTTATAATATCGGCCGATACGATATCGGTTTTTTAGGACTAAACAATATCGGCAGATACGATATGTATCGGCCGTACAAAAAGGTTATCGGCCGATATAAGCGATAAACGGCCGAAAATATCGGTCATCATATCGGCCAATATGTATAAAATTTGGTTTTTTAAATTTATTTCCTTTAACAAAAAAAAAAAAAAAATAGATATCGCCCGATACAGTCGATATATCAGTTCACATATCGGCCGATGTTGTAATTATCGGGTTGGATAGAGTGGTTTAAAAAAAAAAATCAATATCGGTTGTAGGCCCCACACGATATCGGTGATATTATGTCCTAATATCGGCCGATATATGAACCGTTTATCGGTCTTAAATATCGGCCGATATTTCAATTTATCGATTTGCATCGGTTTTTTTTTTTTAAGTTAAAAATAATAATATCAGCAATATTTTGATGGATTATCGGGCGATATATCACGGTCGATATATCGCGCGATATATTGGTCAAAATATCGCCTGATAATCCAAGCTCCATCAACTCCAACAGGCTGTGGGATTCTTGCTGCTTCCCACGCCTGAATTTTTTATTAATATTTTGAAAACTCATGAATCGAAACCAGCAAAACTCCTCTATTATTAGAAGACCCCATAAATTTCTTCATTCAGATACTGAATCATTCAGAAACCCTCTCATCCAGTGGTGATTTTTTCTAACTCCATCCCCATCTCACATACCTTCATCCGGTTTCATTGGAAAAGAGTGTAATATTGACTGATTTTAGAAGATCCAATCCGTTCAAAGTATATTTCATAGATAGATCTTCATTTCATGTAATTTTTTATTCCATTTTAATTTTTAAGCCTTTTCATCTAAATATTTTATGGTTTTAATGTATAGTTTAATATTTAATGCATTTCTTGTAATATGTTGTTATTTTAGAAATATGGATTATTAATTATTGTTAGTGATTGAGTGATTTATTTATGCTTAAAAATTTAGCATAGAAGTTATTATGAATGTCTGTAATTTTTTTTCATGCAGATTAATGTTTTTTTGCATTTTTTTTTATTTTCTAAAGTGAAATGGCCCCTATATGTACAAAACCTTATAAGAAATAGTAATTGTTGGAAAAAATTGGTGATTTTTTTTTATAAACCACCCCTCTGATTTTAGAAAGAAGGTTCTCTGAAAAAAATATAAATTTCATGCAATATGTAAATGTGATTATTTATTTTAAATGTTTAAACAAAAACCTCAATTTCATGTGATAAATTGTGAAAAAATATGTAAATGTACCGAAAAAGTATGAATTTTTTTTACACCAACCCTCTCAATGTTTAGTGTTTGTCGACTGAAAAAAAATTCATTTTTACAGTAGATGAGTATTTTTTTTTCATTTTATCATTTAATCCCCCATTTTCATGTGATAAATTGCCAAAAAATATGTAAATGTATCAAAAAAATATGAAAGTTTTTTAACCCAACCCTCTCAGTGTGTAGTATTTTTTTACAGTAAAAAATTTCAGTTTAACAGTAGATGAGGCTTCTTTTTTTTTTTCATTTTATCACTTAATCCCCCATTTTCATGTGATAAATTGCCAAAAAATATGTAAATGTATCAAAAAAATCTGATTTTTTTTTTAAATCAACCCTCTCAGTGTGTAGTGTTTGTTTACTATAAAAAATTTCAGTTTGACAGTAGATGAGGCTTTCTTTTCACTTTATCATTTAATACCCCCATTTTCATGTGATAATTTGCCAAAAAAATATGTTAATGTATGAAAAAAATATGATTTTTTTTTAAATAAACCCTCTCAGTTTTTAGTTTTTGTGTACTGTAAAAAATTTCAGTTTTACAGAAGATGAGGCTTTCTTTTCATTTTATCACTTAATCCCCCATTTTCATGTGATAAATTGTCAAAAAAATGTAAATGTGACTATTTTTTTATAATTTTGTGCATTTCTTAAACAGTAATGGCAAAGAACAATGAAGATCCAGCATGGTCGTTCGGTGAACGACATAGTAATAACAAAGTGAAATGCAATTTCTGTGAAAAAATGATATCAGGAGGAATAACCCGTTTAAAGGCACATATAACCGGAAAGACGGAAAATATAGCACCTTGCACATGCGCACCAACACAAGCGCAACTTATTTATCAGCAACTACTGGAAGTCAATGCCAAAAAAAGAAAATAAGGACTAAAGCATAAGAGCATGCCACAGGTCACATAATGGTCGACCGCTTAGAAAGTGAAAGGGATGGCCAATACGTGAAAAATGTCCCGTCATCTTCAGAAGAGGATCCGGACGAGATTGAGGAGGACAGAGACTTGCGGTGTGCAATGCGAATTAGTCACGGAACATGAGATGAGAGGGCATAGTAGTGCAGGTTAATTTCTTTAAATTAATTGTTTAATCTAACAAAAGCAATTTCTTTTAAAATTACATTAAAATGCCAAAAAATGAATTATTCTTCTCTACACAGGCAGTGCGAGTGGATCAAGACTGTGAGTGGATCATCCAAACAAAAATCTGGGATTATGGGCCGATGAAATTGCACAAAAAATGCATTCAAAGGAGGACAATGAGCAACTACTAAATGCTACGGTGTGAATCCGGATACAATTGGTGCTAGTGATCCAATATGGGACATGCCAACTTCCTTGAAATAAGGAAAAATAAATCAAGTAAATAGATAGACGGCAAAACAATTCATTGGGACGATAGTCACTAAGTATTTCTCCGACAGCCACGGGCCACCGAGGGAAATTGAAAATCCATATTTTAAGGTTGTGTGCTATGCATCAGCAGTTGCTGGACCTAATATCACATTCCCATCGCTATATGAGATTTCTTCTACATTCATCCTGCGTGAAATACAGTGGATCTAAGAATGGATAAATAATTTTAAGTCTTCTTAGGAGGATACGGGAGTAACCCTTATGTCAGATGGCTAGAAGAGTGACAATAACTGGAGTATTATTAACTTCCTCATTTATAATCAATGTGACACAGTGTATCATAAATCGAACGACACATCGGGCCGAACAAATGATGGAGAATTTCTTTGTAGCTTGATGTTGTCTGTTTGTGAATAAATTGGACCTGAGAATGTTATCTAAATTGTAACGGACAATGGACCGGGCTATAAGGCGGGAGGTAGGAAGGACGGGAACACATACCCATGGATCTTATGGACCCCCTGTGTGGCCCACTGTATAGACTTGATCTTCAAAGATTTTGCTAATTTGATGCAATTTGGGAACCTAATTGAGTAGTGTAAGGACGTCACCACATTTATATACAATCATGTTAAAATCTTAGAAGTAATGAGGAATAACACGAAGCGTCGTGAACTACTGCGACGTGCAATAACACGTTTTGCCACAGCGTTCCTTACTATGCAGAGTTTCTTAAGAAGGAAGACATAATTGACGAAAATGGTGAGAAGCAAGTCCTTTGCGAATGCGTTCGACATGAGGAACGCTGAACACGTAAGATATTACCAGAACATTACACACATGTTTGTATCTAAAGTGTTCTGGGACAGTATCGTATCGGCCATCAACATCTCTGCTCCCATAGTCACAGCACTCCGATTTGTAGGTGGAGACAAGAAGTCGACGCTCCCCTATGTCTTTGAATGCATCTTAAAGGCTAAAACTGAAGTTGCGAAAGTTAATCCTCCGGATCAATTCATGGAAATCATCGACGAGAGAATTAATCAGTTTTTTATCTCGAACCCACAGTTCGTTGTAGGTTAGTTTTTCATTTGCTAGTGTGTTTATATCTTATTATTGTGCAGATCTTATATTTAGACTAATCGCATTGTATTTCACTTGGCAGCATATTATTTGAATCTATTTTCAAAGAAAGCTAATGATTTGGGTTTAGAGTTATCGACTGACTCAATTCGTAATTGCGTAAGACGGACGTTGGAGATTATGGGTGTCATGCATCGTGGTGAACGGGCGGCATGTTTTAGAGATGTATTACTTTCGTTCATTATGACCCAAATATTTTCAATGATTGAAAATTGTTCATTATCCGATAATACTAATTGTGTTTCTTTTTGTTTTGAAGTTACACAATTATGAGAACCGTTTTGAGTCATTTACGGATGAATTTGCCGACGTTAGGTTGAAAGAGATGGCGATGATGAGTGCTACACAGTGGTGGACATATTTTGGCAACAACTCACCTGTATTGAGGAAGTACACCATCAAGCTGATGAGCCAGATGTGCAGTGCAACTAACTGCGAGCGTAACTGGTCGACATTTAAATATATACACAGCAAGCCTCGAAAAAATTATCGTCTTAAAGACTGAATGATTTAGTGTACCTACACTACAATCAACGATTGAGGGCAAGGAATTTGAGGAGGTACCCCGAGCTAACGTGGGCAGATGCAGAAGATTTTTTCGTCCCTATCGACCTCGAGTCTCTATTCACTTATAATGATCCATTGAGTGAATGGATCGAAGAGGAAGAACAACCTGTACTTCATGATCTACATATATCATTTTTAGATCAAAGTGTAGAGTTGGGAGAATTGTAGGATTCTGAGGAAGAGGTGGAAAATGACGGTCACCGCTATTCAATTAGTGTGTCCCGCCCTCCAAATGCAGGTCTGGAACGTCAAACAAGTACAAGGATGGCACCACGACGTCATTCTGCTAGTGAGCGGTCCACTGGGAAAGCCGGGGTATCTAACTCTTCACAGAGGAGGAGACCAATCAGAGGAAAATAACCTATTGTTCCAAGCAGCCAACCCAGCAGGCGTGATTATAAGTCGGCTAGATCTGATTCTGATTCATCTACAGATGACGGTAATGGGTTAGATGATGGGTTGGATTTTAGTTATCAAAACATTGTTGTGGATGTTGAGCCTGAAAATCCACTGAGGTATTATCCCGACATGAATGAAGTCCATCACCTACAGGAGGATAGGCAACATACACCTCCTCATGGCGGAACAAACATGCCGAGTCAGAGTGAAGGATATGTATCGTTCGGATATATGCCCACATGATATTTTGGTCAATCGAGCTATGGGCACTTGAACACGGACTCATTATCCAGTAATATGCAGTCTATGTCCATTTCAGATCGTCAGTCTCAACCATCCTCTGATAGTTGGCAGTATCACAATCCATCATCAATATCCGACTACATGTCTAATGATGAGCGGCTTCCGGAAGAGACGTATGCCAGATTTTATTTCCACGTACTCGGTTATCTATATGAAGAGCTTAATCCATAGTAATATTGCATTTTTTTTTTTTAGAAAATTTGGTCAAGCTTTGATGTATTTGGTAAAACTTAAGTGATTTCAAGTTTTCAACTTTGAAGTATTAGCATCAACCATTATTATTAGATTTAATTTATTATCTTTAAATCCATTAAAATTTCTGCCTCTAAGATTAAGAATTTAAAAAATTAGATAGATTAAAATACTACAAACATTTTAAAAAATCATAATACTAATCAATCACTAAATTTATCATAAATTTCTTACATACTTTTTCATAATTTTTAATAGAATTTTATTAAAATTGGGATCTTACTTTCAAGAATTTTGTATTTTTATTTTTATTTTGTACTTTTACTTTTTAAGAGACTTATGTTATTGATGGTAAAATATTTCTTTAATTAGATGATGTTAGCTTTTAAATGAGATCTTAAATATTTATTATTAATTTTTTTATCTTAAATTAGTATAAAAGTATGCAAAATGCTTAATGCCTTAATCACTAAATTTATCAAAAATTTCATACATATTTTTTCATAATTTTAATTTTTTTTTTTATCATTTCTCTTCATTTTATTGTTAATTTTAATATTAATTGTATTTGTAACTTAAATAAATAATTTGAATATGTATATGACCGATATTTAATGAAAAAATTACATTTTCAAGAAGCTCCAAATTTTCTGAAATTACCATAAAATTTTCGGACCAAAATGCAAATAAATGGAAATATCGAATGAGAGAGAAACTTATCGGCCGAAATATCGGCCATGCCAATTTTTGGATCCCTGATACAACCATTAATTGATATGGTCAATTTTTAGCATTTTTTAAAATAGCTTATTTTATTATTTTTTTACTTTGAAGTTTGAATGTTCCATTGGGTATTATTTTAGGAAGGTTAAACTTAGGGGTACAAATATCGGCCGATACATATCGTATCGGCCGATATGTATCGGTTTTGGAGTAGTGAATATCGGCCGATATATATCGTTATCGGCCAATATTCTCAATATCGACTGTATTATATTGGCTGGAGAGAGAAAAATATCGGCCGAAAATGATTTTTAAACCCCTGAGTTAAAAAGGGTCTATACGATTGGAAGCTATTTTTCTTTCCAACATTATTTCCTTTAAATTTATTCATTTTTGAATTATTCTTACACTTTTTTTTTGAATTTTTCCTTTAAGACTTTGTTCATTTTAAAGGTTTTTTAAATTATTGAAACGATATTGAGTGTTTGTAGAATTGAATAAAGATGCCTTAATGCGATTGAGTGCTCGTAAGGTGTTTGTGTAAATTTTTTTATTTTCCAACATTTTCATAAAAATATAGCTTTTTACTAAAAATTCAGGAATCAAAATAGGAGATACACGTCACTATGGGATTTTAGAGGACATGGACATTCATATTAGTATTTATTATTATTGATTTTTTTATAAAAATTGGACATTTTTTACTTTCTTAACGTACTTTATTCGTTAAAAAAATTGTTTTCAAGGGTTTAATAGGACATTTATTTTAACTAAAATGTACTAACAATAATTTTTTCTCTTTTCTTTTATTTTCTCAAACTTACAAAGCATCGTCTGACAAACGATCGTCAATAATGCCATAAATACATATCACCTATGGTTTTTAAATCTCTACCGTTAATAATGCCAAATAATTGTGGAATTTTTAATTTTTAACTGACATTTTCATTCCAATTAATAACTATACTAGAATTGATATCAGTCATTTAGATATTTCAAAGCCATAAAACAACTATAAATATTTATTTTATTTAATTGGTCGATCTCACCATACCTAATCTATTGGCTATCCAAGAATGAATATGGATATGGAGCTCAAGTAATTTTCTGTCTTAGAAAGTGGGAGGTGTCATGTTCAAGTCCTCGTGGTCTCATCTGGTGTGCTCTAAGGACAGTAAGTATTACTCATAGAGGTTTTACTCTAATTTTTTACGATTTTCCACACATAAATAAAAAAATAGATGAAATAAAATATAATGGTTGTAATATTTAAAACAAAGTATGAAAATAGTGGGTCATCTATCAAGGGATCCCAACTCCTATCCTTAGGTTTGAGTCATCGTGGTCTCATCTAATGTGTCCTAAGGGCATTGGGTATCACCCACCAGGGTTTTACTCTAATTTTTTGCGCTTTCCCATACATAAATAAAAAAATAGATAAAATAAAATATAATGGTTGTAATATGTGTAACAAAGTATGATAATAGTGAGTCATCTATCAAGGGATCCCAGCTCCTATCCTTTCTGCACATGATAGCTTTCCTTTCTAATCACCAACGGGTCTCCCCATGCCATGAAAATCTGAACCACGAGTGTTTTTTTTTCCTGATTTCAATTCCAATTTTTGTGCTTTGCTTTCATTTTGGAAAGTGATCTTATCAACATCATCCCTTTGCGTTTGTACTCTATTGATATTATGGGTTTTCTTCTCAAACACTACATGTGTATGGTTTAAACTAATGCTTGCTTGTGTCCCATGTCTCTATTAATTTGTAATCTTATTGCAAGCATTCATTCAATGATCTCTTTGTGGACTCTTTTTATTGGCTGTGATATTGTTTTTTGTGTTTGTGTGCATATTTTCTTCTCTTTATTTGATCTTAGATTAGATGTGTGTCTTAACTATTAGATAGGTTCACACATGGGTGCAAAATTTGGCCACCCCGAGATATCGGCCGATATCTCAGTCGATAAAATTCTCTCTCCTCTTTTGTATTTTTTAAAAATATTGATATTTTATTATTATTTTATTTTTTCTGAATTAAAAAATAAATAAATAATCCAAAAGGAAACTTTTTTTAAAAAATATTGAAAACAAAATATCCGTCTAAATCGACCTATATCTGGGCCGATATTGGTCCGATATTGGCTGATATATCAATTTGGGCCCACCACTGTTTAGATTTTTTTTTTTTAAAAAAAAACACCGATATTATAGATATCGAACCGATATATATCGCCGATATATCTGCCATATCGGTCGAGAAATATCATATACGGCCGATACAATACATATTGGCCGATATGATAAAGGACTGAAAATCAACGTATCAGGCGATATTTGCACCCATGGGTTCACACATGCGATGTCACCGTGGGCAACATTATGCGAGTTGGCCTGGGTGAGATCCAAGAGGTGGGGTTGAGATAATTCAAAATGAATTTTAGAATGATGTTGTTCATAAATAAAAAAATCGTATTTATTGGATTTCAAAAGTCATAATTTTGAAATGTCTAAAAATCAACGATAAAAATAAGAGCAGTTTTATAAGAATTTCAATCTAACACCAAGGTTAACTCAAAATAGATTCAAATTGGATGAGGATGCAATTCACAGGATACGATAGATTGTGGGGGTATATGTGTAAGTAGAGTCAGGTGATCCCTTTCTAGTTTTGTTGCCCATGGACAACGGCGTCCACGGTAACTTAAATATCAATTCTTAAGTTATAATCTTTTGTAACTTCAAACTTATGTGAAAAATCAGAATTGATTGATTTTTCAAAAATAAGTTAAGATACTAATCAAATAACTCGTCACACCAGTAAAGAGTATAAAATTGTTTAATTTGAGAATAAGTTTACCATTTTTACTTGAAAAACAATGCCCTTTTCTTCCATTTAAGGAATCAAACAACACGTATTATATCCATCTTGCCATTTAAGTGCATACTAACAATCATGGTATTAAATTTTGAAGTGCTATAACCATGTATGGAATCGCATCTTTTGGGCCACCTCAAAATTGTGCAATTTAAAATATCCATCATAAAGGGCATCTTAATTGTACATTCTTAAAACTTCCTTACATTATTGATGTGACCCAGCCCCCATATATACCAATTTAACGGGAAAAAAATATGGTAATAATTATTATATGGTTGAAATGATGAATTTACCCTTAGAATCGATAAATATATTAGAGTCGTTAATCGGTACATTAAGAACATATTCTCCACTGTGGCACTCTCAATAGGTCAAGATTTCCAAAGCAAAACAAAACCTATTATATGTAGATTCCACCCCCTTCAAATCAACACCATGTTTCACCAAGGTCTATGAACATCCAACACACATTGAAAACATTTTATTCAAAACTCTAGAATCTGAATTTTTTCAGTTGATTTGCTTAATGTATTGTGTCACATTACTAATAACAAATTTTGATTGTGCTGCATGGCTTTGAGTAGATGGGAATAAATAAAACCAAGATTCATAAACTCATTTGAGTAGATGGAAATAAATCTAGAACTAGGAGAGATGTTAGTAGGAACAAATTTTTCTATCTCCCCAATAAGAAATAAACTTTTTGGAAGAGGAAAAAAAATGTCTCATGTTCTATACTCTTGGCAATTGTTCCATCCAAGGAAAAAAAAGACTCATTTTCTTTATTCTACCTTCCATGAACTGAAAATTGACAAACTAACCCTTCAATTAAAGTTGCTTTCCTTACCAAGGAATGATCTAATTTTTCAATTGGGCAACTTCCATTGAAGTTTATTAATTTTATAAGCCTCATCTAGCTTTTTGCTATTTGAGAGATTATCAAAGTTTAATCTTTATGATTATTATGCATTTTAAATATGGTGAGCTACTTTTTTAGGAGAAAAAGACTATAGAATCTAAGTAAGTGATTGTTGTTTTCTACTTACATGGACGTATTTCAACTGGTTGTCTCCCGTCTCATGAAATGAAAGATTGTGAGTTCGATTTCCCATGGCCTAATTTTGCTGTGCCCTAGGGGCAGTTGGCTCATTCGTGAGGATTTTACAATGGGTATCCTGGAATTTTCCACACGTAAACTCAAAAAAAAAAAAAAAATTTAAAAGTGAAACATGATAAAACTTCGCATGTGTTTGGCTTAGATGAAATAATGAGTTCAATGAAGGAAAAGTGAGCACTATCTTAACCTCATATTTACACTTTGAATAAGAATATGTTACGAGAAAGAGAATTTATAGTTTAATTGGGAAGGACTTATTATTTTTGCTTCACAGTTGTAGATTCAAGTTTCATGTGTTTGAGATACGCATCGCCGTAGAATAAAGTATGTCTAATTCAATTAACGTTAACTTTAAATTGACAGAATAAATAACTTGATGATAATGACGATAATAATGATGAGTAAGAAACATGTTACCGTTATCGTCGGCAAAAATAAAACTTTTTCTTCACATTTCCTTACTCATGTACAGTTTGACTTATTATTATTAATTAAGATGGTAAGAGAATACTCTACTCACAAAAATCTTCTAAATAAGAGATTCCTTAAAAAAAATCTCCCAATTCAAATGCAATCTTCATGGATGAAAAATGAATGATCTTTCAACTCATTTTTTTTTTGTAATTACATGTGGAAAATCACAGGAAATCCAGTATAAAACCTTCATAGGTGATACTCACTACCCGTAGGACACACCAAGTGAGACCATGAAGGCTCAAAATATTTGACTTCTATTTTCATTATATACAACTATGATGAATAAAGATCCATATCATAGTACTAGATCATATAATGAGTGAAGTTTCATCCATTTCCTATACATGTGGCTATGCTAAAGTAATAAGATTTGTTGCCTCAACTTGTGATCTGAGAAACTATATCCACACATTGTGGAGCATCTTAAAATAAATAAAAAAATATTAAAAATAATTATTTATCATTCGATCAAAATATATTGAAATTAATACCTATCTAATTATTAATTTTAATAAATTAAAATCTAATAGATAAAAATATCATTTGGTTTTAAGTTTTTATTAAAAATATTATAACTCTTCCTTTGATATAATAGGGCTCAATGGCTCACAAACCATATATTATATTAAGAAGAGCGATCCTCCCACAGGCATTTTGTGTTCACAAACACGGGATTTTACTATTCCCAATTTTACCCTTTATTGTCCGTACCGTAAACAACATAAAATGTCTAAATCGGATCACCCAACCGGATCCCTTAATCTCCCTCGGAGAACCAAATTCATCGAATACTGGAATGTCCCAAAATGAATCACCAACCAGATCCCTTAATGGCCATTGGCGAGCCGAATTCACCCAATGTAAGAAACGGATCACCGATCGGATCCCTTAATGGCCTTTGGCAAGCCGATTTCACTGAATGTAAAAAAAAAAAAGGATCCCCGACCAGATCCCTTAATGTCCTTTGGAGAGCCGAATATAGGAATGTCCAAAAACGGATCACCAACCGGATCCCTTAATGGAACTCGGAGAGCCGAATTCTGCATTTGACTCTTTTTTTTTTAATACGCATCGCCTTAATGATTTTAAATTAACACCTACCAACTACCAACAGCTCTATCTTTCTCCTACGCTTTCCTCCTCATTTATTTCCCCAACCTTTTCTTTTTCCTTTCATTTCTTTCTCATTTATTTCCCCAACCTCTTCTTTCTCCTTTCCTTTCCTCCTCATTTACTTCCCCAACCTCTTCTTTCTCCTTTCCTCCCGTGCCCTAGAAACTTCAAGCAACCATGTCGAAAAGACAGACTACTAAATCTCGGTATTCTACCAGCAAGAAAATCACTGATGTTGCTGAATCTAGCCGTGCTGGCTCTGCTCCAAGGAGAACTCGTCCATATTTTCTCAGGTCTCAATATTCAAAAAACGTGAGAGGCGAAGCAGAAGTAGCAGAAGTAATCTCCTTGTTGGAGAACTCGGATGAAGAAGGAGGCATTAATGTCGAAAATGCAAACCCTCAGCCAGAACGCCTGTTTGAAGTGAATGTCGAAAATGCCGACCCTGAGCCAAGAGTGAATGTCGAAAATGCAAATAAGCCTAAGCCTCGACAAAGCCTGATTCGATTTATTTGCAAAATCGAAGAACGTGTGTCTCAAATTGAGCCGATTCTGGATGGGCTAGAGGAATTCATGGAAGAATTCAGCCAGAGTGCCAATGAAGAATTCTCTGCATTAAGAAAATCAATCGTCAACTTTAACCGATGTATCGACCCTTCTCCTTCTCTAGCAGCTCCTTATGACTTTGATGACTCTGATTAGATAGTTTTTGATGACTTGTTTTTTGATATTTTGTAAACATTTTGATAATGTTTCTTTTACCCCTCTCCTAACCATTTGTACTAATTTGGAAATCAATGAAATGATATGGTTGAATTTCGCAACAGTGCCTTGTTTCTAATGTTACTGTATTTGAATTTTGTTAAATGGAGTAACATGCATTTCATATTGGGATAATTTCATTTTGGGATCGGACTGTAAAAATTGAACAGAAAAGAATGACAAATAAAATATGTGCTAATTGAGCCGATATTTTTCTGTATTCGATTGGCCACGAATTCTTGGCGAGCTGATAGTTTCCTGTATTTTGCTCCCCAGGAAATTCTTGGCGATCCGGATTCTCTCTTTGCTCTGCTCTAGTACAATTCGGTTCACCAAGAATTCTTGGCGAGCCGATGGTTTCCTATATTCCGCTCGGCAGGAAATTCTTGGCCATCCGGATTCTCTCTTTGCTCTCCTTTAGTACAATTCGGTTGGGTGATCCGATTTAGACATATTCTGTTGTTTACGGTACGGACGTGAAAGGGTAAAATCGGGATTGTAAAATCCCGTGTTTGTGAACACAAAATGTCCGTGGGAGAATCGCACTTTTTCCTTATATTAAGTGGAAATAACTTTCATTAGTTTGCTAAAATAATAGAATTTTATTATTATCACATTTCCATACATGGCCACCCATATATCTCTACTCAATCACATATTGGAGCTTCTCCTTTTTTTTTTTGAATTTACGTATAAAAATCGAAGGATACCTGCGGGAAACTGTGAGATATTGCGACTTTTCCTTAAGAAAGAAGAACAGAGCATTTTCTCTATGCAAACTAATATTAAAAATCTTATTTAAAGATGTCAAATGGGTTTACAGACAATCATAAAATGAATAATTTACTCTTAACCATTTTATTAAAAAATCAAGTAGATAAAAAAATAAAAAAAAGATATCAATTTTAATGACTTGAAGATAAATAATAAAATGAATTATTACATGTATTTTTATTAAAACCATTAGCCTCACACTCTCAATAAAAATTAAGCTTTTGAAAATTAAAAACTATTCAGTCACATCATCAATCATACCTTCACTTTTCATAAAGGTATATTCTTTTAATAAAAATACTGTTTCAAAATTTAATAATAAAATACTAAAAGATTTTTATCGGTTCCATCAATAATTTTTGCCTTAAGAAGCGGAAAGTCAATGAGCGTTACTTTAAGGGTTTTATGTTAAATTTTCTGTAATTTTTTACACATAATTTTTTTAAAAAAAAATCATTTTTTAACTTTTCCTTTTTATATTTAATGCTCTCTCATAAAATTGAAGTATTTATTTGTACTAAAAAATTAAGATCCATTTCTGAAGATAAAATAAAATAGTTTCCAACATTCTCATATAAAAAGATAAATTTATTGACATAAAAATAAGAATATGATATCCAGCAATGCCGATAGAAGATGGCAGTATTTGGAACTTAGCTTTCGTGGTCTTTCATAACGGTGTATATTCTGCCACGTGTACGGTCTAAATTGTCTCGACATCACGTCAGTGCTTTCCAACATTGGAGTTGGTAGGGCCAACGATGGTCATGGAACTCATTCTTAATTGCAACGTGTTTATGATAATTTAATTGACTTTAATTAGGATATTTTGATAACGTCACTTGATTATCTATTTAATTATTTAATTTTTATATTACTGTATAGATTCTCATCCTTCAATGTAATTCGTTAAAGTATCTAAATTTGATTTGGATCGAAGTGTTTTTAATAGCTAGTCATAGATTTGTGGGATATTAAAATATTTTATAATTTTTAATATATAGTGAATTTCTGTCCAATGTTAAAACTTAAAAAACTAGTGAAATCAAAAATCTTTTTTATAAATCCAATTTTTAAATTTAATAATATGTGCATTTGTTAGCATTTAATAATATATAGATAGTATTATTATGTAGATGATTCTCTTTATACTTAACTATTTTGAGCATGTTTCTGCTTCAATCAATCTGAAAGAAGACGTCTGGAAACGTAGATTACTTTACCTCGAATGAAAATTTCATTAGAGATCAAAGGCTAAGATTAGTTTAACTTTATTATGAATTTATTTTATTTTATTCAATACTATGAATATTAAGAAGTTTAATTGATTGTCTATTTAATTTAAAATGGTTGTCAAATTGAGCGAGTCGAATTTACCAGTGATAAATGGATGAGATATGGAGAGGTGTGATTAACATAAGTGGGATCTAAGCACATAATTTCCATCGTAATTATAAAAATTAGAGACTAATAAAAGTGAGGTGAATAAATGATATATAAAATTATTTATTAAACCTAATTAAAAATACCAGTTGAATCAATAAAGTAAGGCTAACAATCTTTCCACGAGAGTTTTGTATCATCAGACACGGATTTTAGTTTATTGCCACTTGTCGTATCGAAAATTAAAAAAAAAAAAAATAACAGCAAATCGGCTCACTTACTAGCCACTTGGTAAGCCGATTTACTCTGTTTTTCAGTGCTGATTAAATAAGCTGGTAAGGATAAAATTAAGTGAGTCGGTAAGTGAGTTGGTAAGAATAAAATTGATAATACACTAAAATTCATATCTTATTACACAAAATTCCTATGAGAAAATTAGTACCCTTAAAATATAGGTGCCCATCGTAACATGTGTATTATCTTTTAGAAGGCATGGGTTTTAATAAACTTTCTATTTTATTCTTCATCTATCTGCAGGAATCGATTTACTTTTCAGTGAATTAATTAACTCATCGGTGTATCGAACTGGACTCTTTCTATTTTCAAGTGAATTGATTCACTCATCGGTATACCGAACAGGTGAACCAATTTACTTAAAAGTGAATCAATTTCTAAGAAGACGAAGTGAGAAATTTAAAAAATATGTATCTCTTAAAATATAATGCTGTTAGAATGAAGACTCTAAAATATCTAAGTTGAAATCAGTAAAGTAAATGTTGGTTTGTTGAAGATCGGTGTATCGAATTGGACTTTTTCTATTTTTAAATAAATTGATTTAAACAGGTAAATCCATTTACTAAAAAGTGAATCTACAAAGTGAGAAATTAAAAAAAATCTGTATCTTCTAAAATATAATACTGATAGAATGGTGACTCTAAAATATATTACTTGAAATCAGTAAGGCAAATGTTGGTTTGTTGAATTTCTAGGCGAGCAATTCTAAATTTCGATGGAAGATGGGTTCCACGTCATCTCACGACAAAACAAGTGGGCCCAGAAGAAGTCTCGGGACTGAAGAAGATCTCTTAGGCCACAAGAATGTGACGGCTGTATCTCCACGTGTCTGGCCAAAGTCATACAAAATCTCAACCGCCCATTTGTCAACACAACAGTCCAACCACAGCCGTCCGATCTCATGCTGGAGTGGAAGCGAAATTAAAGTACATTAGTTTGTTTTGCTCACATCATGAGGAGCCAAGTTGTCACATTATTCTAATAATTTTGTATCCCTTAAATTTTAAAAATATTTTATTAATAAGATATCCATACCGTCAAATCTCCTCAATCAAGAAATGCCTAACATGACAGGCATTACCTAATTTGAGTTGTGACTCAAATTGTATAAAATGTAATGTAATAATAGATAGTTCGAGATGAGATTAGAAATAGATGTAGTTTTTTAGATGATATGACATTAATTGGTGAAATAAGAATGTAATTAAAAATATTTATAATTATAAAAAACTAAAAAAAATATAACTCTGATTTTTATTTATAAGTGATTCATTTTATAAGTTTTAGTTTTTTATTTGACTCTATTATAAATTATATCATTAGTCATTTTATAATTTAATATGTATTTCTTTTTCTCTTTCTTCTATGTTTTTAGTGGTGGACTTCTTCTCGTTTTGCTTATAAGGTGGGTTTTGTTAGAGAGTTTTGTAGAGAGAAAGAGAAAATTCATGAGGAGAATTTGGGTTTAGAAAATTTATATTTGTTCCTTTAAAATTAGTGAAATTTGTTGTGTGTTGTTTGTGGACGTAAGCTTCAGTCGAACTACGTAAATTCGCTTATTTTTTTAGCTTGATTGTGTAATTCGTGTGTTTACTTCCACTAATTTGGAGATTAAAATCTCAACAAGAAGTCCCTTGTTTTTATCATTTCATCATGTCATTTCTTATTGTTTTGAATAGGCCTACTTGTGTACTAATCCCTCACAATTGCAAGATTCTCTCTGGAGACGGGATCCGAGAGAACCCAAGTCTTTAATGCTTTATGATATTTTGATTATTCCATGGCATGTAAGCTTCAATTGTGTAATCTATGGACCATGTATATGTGATGTATGTAGACAACTTTGTGACCTTTGAATTTGGACTTTATGCTTGTCTATAAAATCTTTATATGTTTGGTGTGGATGAATGAAATGTATATTGGTGGTACAAAAGTTCCATTTTAAAAGATGCTCTGTCGAAATTTTGATAGAATTCTCGAACCTCAAAAGGACTTAGAGTACTTAAAAGCTCATGTATGGGTTTCCATTGTGTGGGTGGGCTTGTGTGCGTAAGTTAAGAAAATAAAAAAAAAGAATTTAAGCCACACGTCCTAGGGAGTAGGCCTTGACAATTGGTATTAATAATGATATCAAGAATGACCATGAGATATCTAGTTTTGTGTTTTCCAATTGCTTTGCTTAGTGCAAGTAAGTTATCTCTCTTTTTGCTCTTTTGACTTCTAGTTTAATTTTACATTGAATTTAATTTAACTTTTTTTTGCGATTCTAATTCTAATTTTCATTAGAATTTATAGTTTCATTCTGAATTTCCCAGTGTTAGAATTCTCAGTGAGATTTTAAGTTTTAATCTTCTTTCTAGAGTGAACCTAGATTTAGGTTTTATCTTTTTTAATTGGAATTGAGTTTTCTCAAATTTCGAGTAAATTATCAATTGACGATTGAAATTGAAAGACATCTTAGGATTTTTGGAGATACGTGAAATTTTTTAAGTTAAGATTTCAATTGAGCCAAGTTTAGAATTTTCCTTAAAATTTTATTGGAGACTTTGGAAAATTACAAATTCAACATTGGACTTTATTAGTTGGTGATCAAAGCCTAAAATCTTGCACATACATGTTGATTGGGACACTAGCTAATGTCAGTATCTCTACTCTTAGCAAGAGTCTTTGATTTTCCCATACTTTAATGGCAGAAGTAAACATAATATGCACTTAAAGAGATGGAACTAATCAAGAAGAGATTCATAAAGAAGAATTGATTGGAAGCCAAAATGGCAGAATAAAAGAACCGTTTCAGACTCTTGAGGTTACAAGAACAAAAACTTATGGATAATAATTTTACATCCTAATTCATCCAAAACAACAATCGTGCCACTTAGATGTGGCCATCCCTTTTACACTTGAGCATCATGGGTACCCATTACCCATTAAAATCAAAACTAACTTAGATGATGCTATCCATGTATTTTTAGATCTCAAGTCTCATTTCTCAAAGGTTAAGAAAAACATAGCAATAGGATAGGGTTTTGATTTGTGTAGTAGTTTAAAGATTCGATATAGAGTAGAGATCTCCTGAAGACAAGTACAGAGAAGTCCTTTGTTGGCTTGCTGCAGTGAGGATGGAATTTAATGGTATATAAAGAAATCCATCCTATCTTTTAAGATTTTTAATGTACTTGTCAGAATGTGTATGCCTAATTAAGGATTTTATATTTATAATCGAGATATTCGTGTCAAAAGACTAATCTATTAAGTGGAGTGTAGGGTTAAAATTAGGTAGGGTCGAGTTTCTTAAAGCCCAATCTGACCCGAATTAAAATTTATGGAACTCGACTCAAGCTATTGACCCGAAGTTCTAAATTCAACCCAATCTGAATTCTAACCCGACTCAACCTAAATTCTGATCCAACCCGCATTCTAAACCCATTTTAGCCTAATTTTAGCTGGATTGGATCGGGTCGGATTAGCTTGAAAATTCCTCAACCTGATTCGACCCGAATTCCATGTGGGTTTTTGTATTCTCAATCCAAATCGACTAGTTGACCCGACCCGCATGATTTATTGGATTATGTCAAAACCCAACTTGAACTTCACCTTAGTGGAGTGACTTGTAAATCTCTTGTGAATCTCTAGATCTCTTTCTCAATTACCAACATAGGAATCATTCACAACCCAAATAACATTTAGTGTGGCACTTCCATCGTCAAAAGCTTCTCCAATTAGATGTGAACTATATTCTATATGAATCATGCTAGCATAAGGGTTTTCATTAGATTCTCCTTAAGATGTCAATTTAAACTATTTTAGAAATTAAAATTAATATTAAAAAATCATCCACTTCTATATAACATGCCATGCGGTCTATGACTAATGAAGAAAAAATCTTATGGAAATAGTTATTTTACCATAAGAGGGTTTGTCATCTTAACACCTTTCATGTTGAAGTGAAATATGTAAAAAACAATATTGATAGAATGATTCTAGTGATCATTGTAATTCTGTAAGATAATCTACAAAAAAATCAGTGACCTATAACAGTGAAGTATTAAAACTTCAAAATCACAAAGCTGGAATTAGCCGGCACTTTTGCTTGTCCAATATCCAACATTTTATAGTTATATAATGTAGTTGTAAATTTGTAATTAATTCAAACTCTGAAAACATCTAACACTCTATCCATTATCATACATCTCGATGTGGTATCTAATTGAATTCATTTAAGATCACTGGAATTAGACTATAGCTAAGACTTGGGCTAGGTTTCAATCCGAATTGCAAGACCCGAGTAAAACATCAGTGGGCTAGATTATGTATTTGTAAATTAATGGTCGGGTGGATTGGGAAAACAAAATGCATTCAATTTTGGTCGGGCTGGCTCAACATTTTAAAATTGTCCCAACCTGGCTCTAGTTTTAGTAAATATAAATTGTGACCTTTCTAAGTTTCTTTTTTTATGTATTCCACTATTCCTTAATTCCTTTGATTCTCTACCCTACGTTAAAGAGGCGCTTGCCATCTCAAAATAACTAGTCA
The DNA here is from genome assembly GCA_022113865.1 of Chimonanthus praecox. NCBI lineage: Eukaryota > Viridiplantae > Streptophyta > Magnoliopsida > Laurales > Calycanthaceae > Chimonanthus > Chimonanthus praecox. The sequence continues at coordinate 42,697,654 of CM039095.1, forward strand.
CTATGGGTGTTGTATACCCTCACTTATAAGTCTAAGTATTTCCAAGCACACATCCGATGTGGGACTCAACAGATGCCCACGTGACATGCTCCGAGGTTCAACCCCTGGCGCCCTCTCTAGGGGACCCACACATCAAGGGGATTCCCCCTCCCCCTCCCCCTCCCCCTCCCCCTCTTCTCTTTTCTCCTTGAGCCCATGCAATAGTGCCCCCAGGTTGGCTCTAATACCACTTGTCATGGAACTGCTTGCCGTTCCAAAATAACTAACCACTGTAGGTGTTTCCTACCCCCATTTATAAGCCCAAGTATTTTCCTAGCATACATCTTATGCGGAACTCAACACACCCCATAGGTGACACCTAGCCCTCACTTCTTTGTTCGAAGTTCTCTCTCTGCCTCTCTTGTTCTGAGTTCTCTCTCTGCCTATATTGCTTTTGCTCTTAGTCTTCACTACGACTACAACGACTTGTTTCCGTATTATGTATTCCTAATCCGGCAATCCGTTGATCTTTCCCTCTTCGGCTCTTAGTCCTCTCTCACTTTCAATCCTCTTCGGCTCTCCATCCTCTCTGACACTCATTCATCTCTGGTTCCCGATATTATAAGGTTGACTAAGACCAATCATTTAAATATAGATTTATTTTCAAATAAAATTTTATTTCTTTAATATTTAAACTTTATTTATCAATTCTTGTATTAAGTTTCAGTAAATAAGTCTTGTTTATCAATTTCTGTATTTACCAATTTTATTTTAGGTCATGTTCTAAGTTGGGTTGGGTCAGGTTGAATAGTAAGTAATTTGGGTTGGGTTGGATCAGCCACAGTAAATGAGACATCAAATACATTGTTAAGGTGATTTAAATACAGTTAAGAGTCATTTAAATCAACAAGTGAACAAGAGTATTCTTTCATGTAGTCATTATCCAAATAAATACTTGAGATGTCCTTGGCTACTACCTATAATGGGTAATGATTTTTTCTTTTTCACTCATTTTAAATGTTGATTTGTCATAAAAAAAATATTGCAGAAGACATGTTTAAGAACATAATTGATGGGGATAATCATATACCTTTTCACTATTTAAATGATGACAAATGAACAAAATAACAAGCCTAATATCTCTTATTATTAATATACTAGTGTCTCCATTTTCTATTTAAGAGCTTATAGACCATTAGACATGCCATTGGAGAGTCTTTCTTTCTCAAAATGAAGTCTAATATTTTGATTAACTTCATGTCAAAGGGTGCCAATTCTACAACACGGATCATTAATTGTGTATTCTATTAGTTGTCAGCTTCTCTAATAACGAGATTGTAAATTGATTTTTTTTATTGAGAGACCTGTAATTTTTATAAATCCCGATTTCAATGATAGAGACTTTAAGTCAATTATCAAATTGCACAAATTGGAACTTTATTAGATAATCTTAATTCTTCATTAATGATATGAAAGTTAAATTTCGGAATGAATGTTTGGTATTTGTACTTATTTAACAATAAAGACCCATTAACCTAATTAAGTGAGAGATAATTTCCTTCGTCCAAAGCGAAAATTGTTCTCCTACTTAAATTTCTATTCAAATCTAATATGACATCATTAGATGGACCACCGACATTTGAACTTCTCTTTTCAATTAAAAAGCTTATACCTTCAAAGTTCAAATAACCTTACAGTAATACTACAAAAATAAAATTTTGATAGAGACACTTTTTACTTTTAATTCTTAAAAGTAAATATTAAATTTAATAATTAAGTAAAAAAATATAAATTATAAATATTTATAAATAATAAAATTTTGAAGAACATAAAAAATATTATTTGATTAATATAATTAAAATGATTTTTAGTAGTTCATATATTCAAATATTGATCCTTCTAACAAAATCAACAATATTATCTATTATTAGAGAGTTATGTGTACAGTACAAGAGTGCACATATAAATATTTATATTATGTGGGCTGGTTTAGCAAATGATCACGTTGAAATGGTAGAACGAGGACTTCTACTTAAGAATCACAAAAATTATGTGGATGAATAAATTACTATAAAGATTATCATACTATAAAAAATGAGATTTATTGAATTATATTAGCCTTTTAACATGTTGAATTAAATTTATATTTAAAAATAATAAAATTAATATTAAATGGGTCTTACACGACTATTGTGTCAATGTGCAAAAATGCTCAGATTTTGCAGTTTCATCCTATCTATTTAATAAATATGGAGTTTTTTCTTGTATAGAGAGGGTGGTTATTTTTACATATTTGAGAGTCTAGAGCATTAATGTATTGTCAACTTCAACGTATTGAACATTTTACTTTTCTTTGAATTATGAAGAGAACCTTTTTAAAAATCTATTTAATTGTTCTTATCGCATAGTGTATATATATATATAAATGCTTATCTTAACACGTACATTATCTATTAGAAGATACAAGTTTTAGTGAACTTGCCATTTTGACCCTATTCATATATAGAAATCGATTCACTTTTCACTTAATCAGTTCATTGATCGGTGCACTGGGCTGGACTATTTCTATTTTCAAGTAAATCGGTTCACTCATAACTGCACCGAACATGTAAATTGATTTAATGAAAAGTGAACCAAATTCTGTCCGTGTATATATATATATATATATATATATATATATATATATATATATATATATAAAAAGTCTGTTCATTATCGAAACTTTAAAATCTTAACCTTAAGACTTAAAGTAATTCGATAAATTTCAAATTTTAAAATGATTTAATTTACATTTTCTATAATCTTAATCTTCACATGGGTGGAGAGGAAGAAAGGAGGTTTTCTCCTCGTGTCACGTGAGAACCTTAACTAGTTGTAGAAAATTGATATGCGCAAGAAACGATCGGAAGTCTTCATAAGACAGGAAGTTTGCAGAGAAGTTTGCAGGGTTTCTCGTGACGAGCTCACATGCCTACATGTGTATAAAGTATAAACTGCACAATTAAACTAATCACGTTTCCTAATGACCCGTTTGGCCTTTTCTGATATCTTTCTCTATTAAGCTCTCTGTCATGTTCGGTTGTCAGGTCTTCTACTTTCAAGATCTGAGCTTCCTGGAACTCTTACTGCTGTTCTTCTTAATATTTTTTTTGCTCAAGAGAGTTCTAGTTATCTGGGTTTTGTTGGTTATCTGGGCTTGGGTTTGTCATATTTTTGAGATTTGAGAATTTTTCTGAGAGACTTTGGAAATTGAGTTGAAGATCTTTGGCTTTCGGTGGGTGGGTCTCTGATTTCGGTTCTGGACTTTCTTTGTGAAATTTGGTGAACTGGGTTGGAAATTGTGTTGATTTCTTCGGCTTTTTAGGGGCTCTGGTTTCTGTTCTGTAATCTTACGAAATTTGGTGAACTGGGTCTGCTTTCTTTTGATGCTATCTTTCTAGTACTTGGGTTCTAAAGTTTCAGTCTTTTTCTCTTTCTTGAATCCCTTTACGTGGTTTTTTGTGCTTTTGGTTAAGTGGGTCTCGGTTCTTTTCCTTGTATATTGTTCTTTTGATCCTTAATCAAAAATCCTGTTTTTCCAGTAATTGGGTTCCAAAGTTGTAGTCCATTTTTTTCTCTGTTTCAAATTCCTGCCTGAGTGTTTTGTTTGTAGAGCTGTGATGGATTGCTGCAATGCCAGCTTTCGTGTTAATGCCCATTTGGAGGAAGTTAAGAAAGGAGGCGTTGGCAATAGAGAGAGTGGAATTTGGGGGGAGAGAATAAGAAAAGGGAATATGAAAAGCAGTGTTTGGAAGAGTCTGAGGAGTGACGGTGGAAAGGGCAAAACTGCTGTCACTGTTTGCGTTCTCACAGATTTCAACAAAGAGACTCTGGTAAGTGGTTTACATACCAGGATTCATTTCATCACCTTTCCTACTCCCTGGAGAGAGAGAGAGAGAGAGAGAGAGAGAGAGAGGAATTGATCTTCCTTAATCAAATAATATGACAAATTGGAGGCAAGAAGAAGAAGGCTACTGATTTGGATCTTGTTGTTTTAATTGATATAATGACTATGGAATTTGTCTTTTTACTCTCTTACTGATTTGGATTCTGTTATTTTAATTGATGTAAGGACTATGGAATTTGTCCTTTTTACCATATTTTTTTAATACGTGAAAATCCGCCGACCCCACTCTCCGGCGATCATAGGTGAAATTCCGAATATATGACACTAGCCACAAGGGATCAATGAAAATACCCAACCACTTATTACTATCAAAAAGATGAAAAGCAAATGGATACTCTTTACTATCACTTGTCGGTGTTCAAATCACTAGGCCAAAGAAGAATATGCAAAATTGTATCAGATCGGCGAGTAATAATATGGGTTTTTTAATAAATAATAAATAAGGGTTCTTTGGTAGAAATTCCTGGCAGAAGTTGTGATATCCAAAATTTTGGAATTAGCAAATTCTGCTAATTCTGGAATTTGAACAGTCCATGCTCTGTTTTATACTAAAATGACACCTTCACTTGAAAGATATGCTAAATTCTCATGAATTGGAGACATGTGGGATTTCATAATTTCCATTTTAGAATTCCAATTTCAATGAACCTAAGAGTATTTTTGGAGAATTTTGTAAATTTGACAACTCTGTTTAAATTTTTTTGATACCAAAATGCCCTTCATGGTCAGTTTCTGTATAATTCAAATAACAATTGCTTTGACTAGTTCTATACTGGATTACTTTCCAATCCACAATCGCTTTGAATATTTTGCAGAAAAGCTATGTCAATCTTCGATTTTGTTGCTTCAGATAATTTGCATCTTTCAAAATAAAAAATCATATCTGATTTTTATTTTTTTTTCATTTACTCAAAAATAATTTCACCGTTTTTTTATGTAAACGTGCTTTAATTGCATTTTTATTCCCATTTCAGATCTTTCCGGCACCATCCTTTGAGAGGCGTCAAGCAAATCCAAAAAGTGTTGCTTCAGTCATATTGGGAGGAGGTGCAGGGACTCGCCTTTTTCCTCTAACCAGCAGAAGAGCCAAGCCTGCTGTAACTATATTCTTAGATTTTTTTTTTTTTTTTATTATTGCATGTTCTCATTTCTAGTTTTTCATTGGTTGTATTGCAGGGTTTGGCCTCTGGATGACAAATTCTTAGGGTCAAATTCATTACTATGTTTGGGATTCTTTCATGATGATGATGATGATCATCATCGCCCTCATTTTAGTTCAAAATCTATTTCATTTAATTGTGGTTCAAGAAAATGGAAATCTCCTGCTATGATTGTTAATGTCTTTTTTCTTTTTCTTTTTTTGGAATGTTAATGTCTTTTCTTTGTGATAGATGAATGAATTCTTGTAAAATCTTATTTTCTTTTCCTGATTTTTTTATTCAATACTTCAGAGCCTTCAATCTTTTGTTTCATACATTTCTTAATCATGTGATTTAGTTTTTTTAAAAATTACTCTTAATGTAGGTTTATTAAGCAATCATGAGATACATGATGCTATACTTTAGATGCAGCATAAGTTATACAAAAGGTGTAACATACTTGACATGAAAGAATAAAATAATGAAGACTTTGAGTGTATTGGTGATGAATTTTAATGCATACAGTTGCCTTTACGGATACTCTTTCCATACTCAAATTAAATTTTCCCGTATTTTTTTTTCAAAATCCAAAAACTAGTCTTGAGGACATTTCAGGGGGCTTATGCCTAATGTCTTTTCTATTGGAACATAGAAGTATGGTTATGAATTACTTATCATAATAATGGATGTGATTATCATAATAATTTACAAGTGCTTCAGAAAGTCTTGACATTTGATGTTGGGGCCTCTGCAATATTGTTACACATATGCTTTGTGAGTGGGACAGATCTTGGTGATACTATGATTATCATCCTTTCGTATATATATTCTCACTCTATGATGAGACATGCCTCTTTGTGACACTTTTTTTACTGCCGATCCTTAATTTTCAAAGATTTGTCTAGCATTTTTACACGATCTGGTGTCATGTGTAGGTTCCCATTGGAGGATGCTATCGGCTTGTCGATGTTCCAATGAGCAATTGCATCAATAGTGGCATAAATAAGATATTCATCCTCACTCAGTTCAACTCTGCTTCTCTTAATCGTCACGTTGCCTGTACTTATAACTTTGGGAATGGTGTCAACTTTGGAGATGGTTTTGTGGAGGTATAACTGCTGGGGTTAATAGGACTGTGGAATATGTTTTCTGATTTCATTACAAATCGATCTTGTTAAGTGTCTTTGGGGCCATCGGATCCATGGAACTCTAGATTTAGGAAATCTTCTTGTGCTCAAGAACTGTAGAGATGCTGCGTCTTGGAAGGAGTTCTTCTGTTGTTAGGCTGACTGTGTAGAGGAGGGTGTATTGATTTAAATTATGGAAGGCCATATGCAATGCAAAATCAGGATAGATCATAGGGACCCAATTTAGTTCCATACAATGATCCAAAATCTCATGAACTAGTGAAATTCTACCAGTTCTGCAGGAACTTGAGTTTCCTGAAAGGGGATGATCAACTTTATAAGCTGCATTGCTTATCGAAATACGTGGATGCAGGACGTTAGGGCCCAATTTAGTTCCATATAATGATCCAAAATCTCATGAACTAGTGAAATTCTACCAGTTCTGCAGGAACGTTAGTTTCCTGAAAGGGGCAATGGTCATCAGATCAACTTTATAAGCTGCATTGCTTATCGAAATACATGGATGCAGAATGTTAGACTGACTTCCAGGAACTTTTGGAGCTCTTTTGTTCCTAGATGACCTTGCTTCTACTTTGACTTCCAAGAATCCAAACAGACCCTTGTTTTTATTAGTTGAACATGGGTATAGGGTGTTATAATATAAGTTACATATTTGAACAATTCTCAAGTGAAAGCACATGCCGTCATTTCCACAAGTATTGATCAATTGCTAGAATAATGGAATTGTAAGATCATAGATATGAGGACATGTTCTACTGTAGGCTTAAGTTTTGAATGTATGGATCTAATAGGCCAGCCCCAGATTGATGGGATAAATGTCTTAGATGATGATGATTTATGGATATGATAGGCCCTAGTGGCCAAGACTGGTTATATGATAAGGGCCCTCCCATGGATGGCCCATATCCTAAATGGCCCAAACCAGAAATCCTGTCTAACTAATTTTTGGCACTGTTTCTTTATTGCTTCCTGTTAAGCTGTGAAGTATTCTTGATTATGTTAGTCTTATCATGGAAATTATTGCTGCCTATCTGTCCATGACATATTTCCCAGGAAACTCATTACCCTTTGTAAATGATGATGTTTTTCACTTCTTATTTCCAACGTTCATATCTGCTTCCTAAAAATCACAACAATATTTCACCAAGTTCAAGTGTTTTATATGGAAACACTTGATTAGGTTTTTTCTTCTTGCTTCATCCCCACATCATTTCTCAATATGGGTACAGTATCGGAGGGGTCCATCAAATCAGTTGATGGAATTCTTAACCATGATACCTATGCAAAGGTTTGAGGATACAATGCTTGTCCTAGGTTAAGAATCACCTAACTCCATAAGACGGTATGCTAGTTACATGGTTCTTGTGAGATCAACCCCAGCTAATTTTACTTTGAGATTTTATGTGCTATAATAATTTATATGACATCATTTACTTTTGCTTGATGCCAGGTGTTGGCTGCCACTCAGACACCTGGTGAGGCTGGAAAGCGGTGGTTCCAAGGCACAGCAGATGCTGTGCGACAATTCACCTGGGTCTTTGAGGTGCGTAAATCTGAGGAAACAAAACATCCCACGCAAAGGTTTACAAGGCATTAAGCCAAAGGGGTTGGAGTGATGGCTAAGAACTTGCCTCAAGAAGTGGAAGTCCTAAGTTCGATTCTACTCCACCTCAAAGGGCTACTCTCTGTAGACTTACCCGGTGTGTGTGGGTAGGGAGGCTTGCACATACCCTTAGGATTAGTCGGGTGTTCTAAGAGGCCTGGACACCTTGGTCATAAAAAGGCATTTCATGAACTTTTTCCTTAAATGATTACTTTTTTAAATGGCATCTAATACTGTCCAATTTCTTCATGTAGGATTACAAGAACAAGAATATTGAACATATACTGATTTTGTCAGGCGATCATCTTTATAGAATGGATTATATGGACTTTGTGCAGGTATATAGTTGCTATAATACCTCTTTCAATCTGTTTTATCTGCTCTTTTTGGTGCATATTTGCTGAGTGTAAGAAGACCACTACTCATTGTTTCCAGCTGAGCTATTTATACCTTTACAAATCAGCGTATTGACATCTAATGTTTTTGTAGAAGCATATTGACACGGGTGCTGATATTACAGTTTCTTGCTTACCCATGGATGACAGGTAAAACAAAACATATTTCTAATATAAACTTGTGCTCATCGGATTGTTATGATAATAACCCTCCTAATGATACAATTCTAGGTTGTGTCAACTTTAAAGTGGATCCAACCCATTGTTTAACCCAACCTAGACCAGGAACTCCTACTTGGCAGATTCTGAATATGGGTCCAAACATCGCTTCAAAGTGAGATCACAGTTGAACCAAGATATCTTGGCTATGTCTAAACTCATCTCTAGCTCTCGATACCATTATACATAGTTGTGCCAAGATCCTCATGGTCTCCATACCATAATATGTAGTAACACTGAAAAAGACATTTATGATCAGAATCATTGTTGATCTTTTCCTGACTGGACACAGTCTTACCCTGCGGAGGCTAATTTTGGTCCAAAACCCAGACACACAACCAGAATCTCCACTAATTCTTGAATGGACTTGACACACTGCCATAACCACGAAATGTGGATTTGGGATTTGAAGTCCATAAAATGAAACATGCTACTCTATAGTGCATTCAACATACTATAGAGATGAAAGATTGCATTTTCAATGCAAGATTCCCTAAAACTTTGTCCAAACCAAGAAAGTTTTACTCTCCTTTAGTATGCATTTGACTATTCTGAATCTCCAGAGGTTACAATTTTCAATATCCAAAAATCATGGATTTCAATCTAAGCAGTTAGCAGACAGTACACTAGGAGCTAATGTGTTAAAAAATAGGAGATTTTGAGCTAAGGGGAGAACCATAAGTGGATCTCCATCTCCTGATTCTATATATTCAATTAAGAAACCACTCTAATCCTCAAAAGACCTTTTCCGCTTTAGGGATGACCAATCTCTCCCTCCTTTGATTATGGCCAAACAAGATTTCAGTTTGAGTAAATTTCCTTTTTCTCCTAATTTCAGAACCTCAAGATTAAAATCTACTAGTTTCTAAACATACTCTCAGTTTTCAAGCATTAATAATTTTTTGGGTTATTAATAATTTCTTTTTGGAATAAAGTTAGTGTTGTGCACTTCATTCACTTTAAAGTTCTTGGATTTCACTCCCAGTCATTCTTCCTTTGGCAGTCGTGCATCTGACTATGGATTGATGAAGATAGGTGATACTGGTCGCATCATTGACTTCTCTGAAAAACCCAAGGGTGCTGACCTTCAAGCGATGGTATGAAGATTCCTTGCTTTTATGTTGCTTTTGGTATTGTTTTATCTCAGAATTCATTTGACATTTCCAAGTAGAGGTGCCATGTGATTCTCAACGTCTCAGATAACGCTGCATCGTATCTGACTACTAGAATGGCATGTACTTCGCATGTCAATTTATGATTTAGTAATACGTAGTCTATTTTTTTAATTAAATGGTTCTCTAACTTATCAAATAATGATTGTATTTAATTAACCATCTACCTTACAACAAATCTGACATGATCCATCAACTGAAGCTTCAGTATGGTGAGTTATTAATTTGATCCAACGCATACCATCATTAAATGCTTTAAAAAAAATAATACAGACCAGGTGCGTCACAAAATATTCTTTTTTAATAGATACAAAAATTGGATCTAAATCCATAAAAACCAACACAATTCCAAATGTTAGAGGTTGAAAGTCGAAAAATGATAGATGGTAAAAGACTCAAAATCTTTATTTTGTTTCTCAAGATATGGTACAACTTCTATGACTCTTTTTATGAGGTTCAAATCAATTTACTCAAGTTGGGCCATTTGACTCACTGTATACGTTTAAGTAACTTTATAAATATGAGAGATTTATTTTAGAAATAGTGTAAATAGATGCGGCAAAAAAAATGGAACTCGCTCGTTAGATATTTCTTAGTATCCGTCGAAACCTTTATGCACCAAACAATGTTCACATTACTTTGAAAACTGTGGTGCATGGTTATGCATTCTGCTAATGAAATGCTTGATACATAAGATTTTCTGTAAGAGATTAATGATAAAGAATAAACCCAAGAACGAGGACGATTTTTTGTGTTCATTATGACATCTTTACGTATACTGAATGTGTCATTGTTTACACAGATTTACATTTAGATTAGTAATACCCTATGAAAAACATTAGCAATTCTGTTGAATTCTTATTCTGATCTGTCCTTCAGTTACATGGTCCAAAAATTCTGTAAGAAAAAAAGACTACTATAGTGGCCTAAGGCTACAGTTGCAAATTTATAGATCTAAAGAATTGAGAAGAAGAGCTCCCAACTCCAGTCTCCCTCCTTTCTTCTGTGCACACAGATAGCAGCACATGAACCTGACAAAATCGAGCAAGCACGTCCATGTAAATGAAAGAGAGAGAGAGAGAGAGTGGCAATGAGAAAAGAGAGACATGGGAGATAATGCATTATCATTGGAAATAATCCTAGTCATGAAAAGAAGAAGATAGAATGAGAAAGAGTCATCAGAGTTGTGGTTCCTTCTGTTAAAGAATACCAATAATGAAACACAATATATGACAGTGAGGGAGAAGAATTAGTAAGAGAGAGATGGATATAAAGAACAAGAAGAAGAAACAGAAAATGAGACGTGCTAGATGTATATTACTTTTGTTTGGAAGAATCCTAATAAGGGATAAGTTTAAATGATTGATGGTCCACATTTGTAAATTATATTCTGAAAATAGAATTGAAATGGGATTAAATCTCATCTTTCCATTGAATGTATGGCTATGATATATTTGACTGACACATAAACTGTCTCTTTATATCTATTTGGTTGTCTGTCAAATCTTTACATGTAATGATGAAAAATGGTTGGTTTTGATTACACGATGAGGATTTTTTATCTGTTCTTTTATTTTCTTTTTTGTGAATGCTGTCAAGCACTGGAAGGTGGGTCCAAGTCCCAAGTAAAATGTATTTATGTGAAATGGTTTGATCAAATTTTGTATGCTTCCTGTCCCAGCATTGTTGGATATTTATATTTGGTCCAGGAGGTTTTGTCTTTTTGGAAATGACAATGGATACTTTTTTTTCTTTTGAGCAGTAACAAAGAGAAATATGTTAGAAATAAGAGAATGATACAAAGATAAGAGAAGAGGGTCCAACAGGATTAGACCCAAACAAAAGAGAAAAACAAAAACAACAACAAAGAGAAAATGCAAAGATAACAAAAAGGACAAGCTCCTCTAATCAGAAAAAAGGAAAACTCCAGAAAAGAGATCAGATACACCAAGCTTGGTAAAATAATCTGCCACTCCATTTGCTGCTCTACCGATCTTGTTGAAAGAAACCTCCATCCCTTCAGCAAGCAACCTAATCTCCCTAACCACAGTGATCAATATCCAGGGTGGTCTTCTTTGACCCATAGCCCACTTAATTGCATTTGCCGAATCCCCCTCAACAATGAGTTTTTCTTGACCATATGACTTCCAGATATGCAAAGCTCTCCTAATGCTAAGAATTTCCGCCTTATTGGAATCTTTAGTACCCACAAACTCATTGAACACGATAGATGTGAAACCATCATGATTTCTGAGCACCCCACCAATCCCCGTCGGCCTAGGCTTCCCTTTGGCCGCTCCATCAACATTGAACTTCCAAACATTCTGTTGCGGAGGATTCCAGTTATCTTTGAGCTTCAACTTTCTATTAAAACCATCCATACATTTATCCCAGGAAGAGATGAGATCCGAAAGATTAAGGCCACTAAATTCTTTGTTCGAGAGAAGCCAAACACAAAGCCTCTACCAAACTGTATGTATGAGCTCGTCAATATCAACTTTTTCCCCTTCAAAGACTCTAGAGTTTCTTTCTTTCCAAATGGTCCATAAGATGACAGCTGGGAGAGTGTTCCATGCAAGATTCCACCTTGGGGTCAGCCTAGAGATAAACCATGATTCCAAGGACCCAACACGAGCGATCAGAAACCCAAGACACCTTAAAAAGCCTCATAAAGTGATTCCAAAGTCGATGAGCAAGAGGGCAACCAAAAAATAGATGATCAATTTCTTCTTCCTCCATCTCACAAATTGGACAAATGGGATCCTCCTCCTGATAGAAAAAACCTCTCCTTTTGAGTTCAGATCTTGTTAAAATTCTCCCTTTAAGAACACACCAAACAAAAATTTGAACCCTAGGGGGGGCAACACCTTTCCAGCCAAAATTGGTATTTGATATCACAATAGAATCCCGATGTAGAACCAAATTGACCAAGGCTTTAACCGAGAAGTTGCCCGAAGAATCCCCCATCCAAACCAGCTCATACCTCCGTAGGAGAAACAGGAATCTCCGCAAGTTGACAAAGGAGATCTCTTCTATTGTCATCCTCAAAGGTCCTCAACTCCCTTCTAAGATCCAGCTGCCAGGAAGTTAAATGACCCTCCGTCACGTAGTTGTCCTGAGCAAGCACTCTCTTATTCCTTGAAATCTTGTATAATCTAGGGAATACATCTTTTAACGGCCTTTCTCCTAACCAGAGATCTTTCCAAAATAAGTTTTGTGCCCTTTACCAATCATAACTCTAATATTGTACCTGAATAATCTCCCTGCCTCTTGGTTACCTTGTCCAATTCTCCACCAAGACTTAATCATCAAGGACCCTTTCTTCTCAACAATATCACTAAGAAACCATCCTGTAGTCTCCTCCAAACCATACTTAGCCGTCAAAACCCAAACCTAAAGAGCGTTGCATTCTCTCCTAAATCTCCAAACCCATTTGCACAACAGAGCCTGATTCCTCAGCCTTAAGGGAACTAAACCAAGACCACCCAGAGACTTAGGTTTGGTGATATCAAACCAAGCCACCAAATGGACCTTCTTTTTCTCATCTTTATCTCCCCACATAAAGTTTCTGAAAAGTTGCTCAATTCTCCTCACTAAGCCTTTTGGCATCTCAAATAGCGACAAGTGATAAATTGGGAGGTTCATCAGAACATATTTGATAAGGGTAACTCGGCCCCCTAAAGAAAGATACTTTCTCCCCCAACCCTCCAATCTCCTTTCCACACTTTCAATAACCGGAGACCAGAAGGACTTTTTCCTTGGATTACCCCCCACCGGTAATCCCAAGTATATGGAAGGTAGTTTACCAACACCGCAACCCAAACCGTCAGCAAGATCCTTAATAAAATCCTCCTCTAAATCAATCCTAATTATGGTGCTTTTATCTAGGTTAATTCTAAGACCCGAAGCTAATTCGAAGCATCTCAGAATGGCTTTGTACCCCAGCAATTCTTGACGATCCGGTTCACCAAAAAACAAAGTTTCATCCGCAAACTGTAGGTGGGTAACAATGGGACCATCCGGGGTCACTTTGAAACCTTTTACAATTTCCATGTCTCTAGCTTTCTCCACCAATTTATTCAGGCTCTCCCCAATAAGAGTAAAGATGAATGGAGATAATGGATCTCCTTGCCTCAAACCTCTATTAGCATGAATTTGTTGAATTGGAGAGCCATTGACCAAAATAGAGTAAGAGGTGTCCTCAATACAAGCTTTCATCCATTTGCACCACTTACGCCCGAAACCCATTTTAGAGAAAAGAGAACCAACAAAAGACCAATCCACAAAATCATAGGCCTTCTCCATATCCACTTTAAAAAGGATGCCAGGTTTCTTTTCTTTGTGTCTCATATGGACAAGCTCGTTAGCAATTAAGACCCCATCCAAGATTTGTCTATCTTCAACAAACGCCCCTTGCGATTCACCAATGATTTCAGGCAACACTTTCTTAAGTCTTTCAGCTAACACCTTCGCTAAGAACTTATACACACTCCCGAGGAGACTAATAGGCCTATAATGTGAGAGTTCCCCAGGACCTTCCTTCTTTGGAATAAGAGTAATGAAAGCATTCTTTAAGCCCCTATTGATAATTCCATCCCGATGAAATTCCTTAAAAACTCTTAGGAAATCAGGACCCACCATGTCCCAACAAGCTTTAAAGAAATTAAAGTTAAATCCATCTGGGCCAGGAGCCTTATCCCCGTCTAAATCCTCCTTTGATCTCCTCCAAAGTGAACTCCTTCTCCAAACTCAAGGAGCTGACAGAACTGATCTTCAAAAAATGAATACCATCCAACGTGGGTCTTGTGGAACCAAAATCACTCAATGAGGCGGAACATAACTTATCAAAGGGAGATCTAGGAGAGCTCGGCGTATGGTCAAGTAAAAACCCAGAAAGCAGGGTAGACCTAAACAAAAACGGTGGGAAAGAGGGGAAGAGAGATCCAGAGAGAGGATCACTGAGGTCAGTAAAGGAAGGAGAGCTGAGGAAAGAAAGTACTCGATTAGAGTAGAGCGAAGCCACAACTGCCGGAACCAACACAGGACAGTGAAGAGATGACTAAGAGTGAGCGCAAATCCGAAGCTGGAGGTCCCCAAAATCTGACGAGAAGATATCTTGTAGAGTCCCATGAAAAAGGAAGGGGAGCGCTAAAGAAATAGTGATCGCCGAGCTCCTCTCAAAAGTGGATGAGAGGAAAGAAGGAGAAATGGTCGCCACAGAGCTGAAGAAGCTAGTGAGTCTTGCCACCGAAGAAGACCAAAGAGAAACACTATACACCCTGGTGTCGAAGATGGGCAAGCACCGATCCGAAGAAACCTGATAAGAGAGACCTGCTGTCTGAAAAGCAAGATTGGAGAAAGCACCATAAAAACTGACAAGCAAAGCAGGAAAAAAGGGAAAAGGAGAGATAGTACCCGGCTCCAGAGTCGGAGAAGGGAGCTAACTGCAGGGAAGCCAGGAGGGGAAGCGATGAGGGGGGTGGAGAGAGGCATGCGCTCGGGAGGAGATCGAAAGATAGCTGAAAAATGAAGTCTAACTGCTTCCCTGATCCCAAACTTATCGACCACCCGACGACCGTCCACCACAATAGATCTGATACAATTAGCGGCTTTCCGGACATTGGCACAACGATGAAAAAACTTGGTATTCTTATTACCCTCCTTCAACCAAAGAGTATGGGACCTTTGACGCCATTCCATTTCTTTCAAACGTAGGCAATCCCAAAGCACAGCCTTACTGATTCTTTTTTAGTCTAATTCCTCCTCTTCATGATCTCTTGCCTCCTCCAATCTATTCCAACCTTCTAAATCCCGCAGGAGAGAATCTTTCCTTTCTTTCACTGGCCCTCCTCCCGAATTGACCCAATCTTTAATTCTGGATTTCAAAAGAATCAATTTCTTTGATATTACATATCCCCCCCATCCATGGATATCGAAACTATCCCACCACTCTTTTACCCTCTTAGTGAAATTCGGGTCTTCCAACCAAATATTGCTGAAATGAAAAGGCTTAGGGCCCCAATCAATTTCCTCCGTATCAAGCAGTATCGGGCAGTGATCTGAAATTGGGCTGAAGAGTTTGACTTGACTAGTATGTGAGAAGGTTGACTCCCAATCAGAGGAGGTGAGGAATCTATCCAATCTACTCATGGCACTTCTAGCTTGTCTATTACACCAAGTAAAGTGGCCGCCGATAGTTGATTGAGGAGTTTAGCAGTTATCTAAATGATTGTTGCAAGAAAATGTGGTTCCCTTTGCATGCACCATTAGATGAGTGAGGTCATCCTGAAGTGACGAGAGAGAGAGAGTAATTGAAGGGTCCTTTGTCCATCAGTTAGTAATTACAAACCAGTGAGGGGGGGAGAGATTGAACAGTCTTGTCTGTCCATCAGTTACTCAACCCAAACCTGATCTGAGACTGGACACTGATGATGATGCATATCCTTCCATGTTCAGCAGTTTGAAGCCTAGGGGAGCTAGCTATTGTTTCGGTTACTGTCATTAGTTGTTGAATCATGGATAATAGCAACATAACTCAGTTTTCAAACATCACCAACAGGACAATGTAAAAGTAGTTAGATATTGAGGTTATAATGCAATTTTGGGGCAAAGTGAGCTTGGAACAATTATTTGATCTATTGATTTGTAATGCAGAGAAATGCAAGGTAAATCCATGGAAAGTGGAATATCCTAGGAAAAAAAATTAAAATGGACAATAAAAAGATTATAATAAACATAATTAACACTCAAGCCTCACTTCTTTCAAACTCTTCATTTGTTTTCCTTCTCTTCATATGGAGATGTGTTCTGCTATTTTGAGCTCTAAGGATTTTTGGGCACTAAATGTTTCTTCATATAGAGCAATTCTTATGTGCTGAGGAATTTGATTTGTAAATTGCAGCAAGTCGACACAACTCTCCTCGGATTGTCTCCAAAAGAGGCCATTATATCTCCCTATATTGCGTCCATGGGCGTATATGTCTTTAGAACTGATGTTCTATTAAATCTTCTTAGGTAAGTGACTTAGGTTCAACACTGTTTGTTCGCTGTCATTGCAATGTTGATGTGTGAATGGTTTTTAATATATTATGGTTCCTTCTTTTCATCTTATTATTTAACAGGTGGAGATATCCCATGTCCAATGACTTTGGGTCTGAAATAATTCCTGCAGCAGTTAAAGACCACAATGTACAGGTGCAAGAGAATTATAGTGTTCAATCCATTCAACTAGTTGTCATTTCTATTTTTATAGACGCCCAGAAATAGTTTGAGACTTGGGGACATTTCGCATTTTTGGACATTATCTGCATTTTCTTTTCATTTTTCATGGAAATTTTACCTTCCCATCAGGCAAGGAGTTCTTTGTAATAGAAAAATGAGGTTCTTTTCCTTTCTGATTTCAATTTTGCTATGTTTGCAACACTTTCCTGTTTTCCATGTTTAGAGATTGTAGATTCTGTAGAAAATTTATTCCTTATATTTTCCGGTTTTTAATTCTTTATGCGTCGATATTATTTCCTTTTTTTGGAGGGAAAAGTGAAAATATAGCAGATCAGAGAACTATTTTCCTCTGTATCAGTTGGAAAGGCATGAAAGGACTTAGAATAAGGAATTATATCCTAGGAAGGGGATTGCTTCATACTAGAAGTAACAAAGCTTTCAAAACATCATGCTGTTACCAACTTGGCAACTCTCGTTCTATTTATCATCTCATCCTTGTCTAGACCCACTTTGAGAACAGGGGCATTCATAGTAACCACTTTCGTTTCCTAATGGTGTGGAAAGAATTCCGTATTGTAGGAACTCAGTTGGAGAAATCAGTTTCCATTGTCTGTTGTGAACATAATTTGTGAAAATAAAGTTATTCAAAGAGTTATTCTAAAGGTTTCCTCTCATGTACTCAATTCTTGCTCTTTTAATGAATGAAGTCGTAATGCTTCAAAAAAAAAGTTATTCAAAGAGTTATTTTCTTAGATTTTTGAGGAAAAATGGGTCTCTATGGGAGAGTGGTAGCTAACCTTTAGAAAAGCCTACTCTATGAAAATGAATTCCCTTGGAAATTATGGAAACAAACTTTCCACTTTTATGCCTTGTGGAATTACTTTACTCGTACCTTATCTCCTTTCAGGAGCAATACCTCCTTTCAACCAGCAATTGTTTGGAGGCCCAACTTTTTGGTAAATGAAGCCATTTGTCTATGATTTGTATCACAGGATAGACCATACTATATTCTCATCATGTTAGATTACATTAGGAATCAGTTTGGTCACTTGGAAATGGAAAATTTGTGGCCAATTCTCCATATTTAAGAAGGCATTAACAATCATTTAATATGGGAGGGATCACTGGGCATTACCCATGAAGAATAGGGCTTTCTATATGAATACTTTGAATCACAAAAAGGTTAGGTCATGGCTTAATCAAATATTGTGTGCATCTTCTATGTAGCAATATTGTAGCCCATACCTTGCACGCATGTGTACTATTTACACTTCTCTGTATGGTTTCATCTCTATTCTCTTGTGGTTACTATTCTTCTTCAAAATCATGTGGTTATGAAGGCTTCAGGCCGTGGGAAGGATATTCCTTTTATTGCACTGTCCATTGCATACCAGTTTATGATACTGATGAACTGTCAAAACTCATATCTTAACAGGCTTATTTATTTAATGATTACTGGGAGGACATAGGAACTATTAAATCATTCTTCGACGCAAACTTGGCCCTCACAAACGAGGTAGGTGCTTTTACCATAGAAGTGAGAGGATGTTATCAACAGATGCCAGTTAGACAAGATAGTGAGGGAATTTATGTTTTTTTTCAGAGGGTTACTTTTCACGACCCCAAAATCCTTGTCATTTCAATCAATGTGAAAGACACAAATTTACAGACTTCCTCACGGAGGAGGTGTCATTATCGCGCATGAGTTGTAGATTTTCATCTCCAAGTCCATAACAGCCATCACATTAGACTGACTCTTGGATGTTTGGGGCTGCATTCATCATGTGCGACTGATGGACCCTATATGTACATGACATTACCCTAGGATCATACAGGTCTTATCGTCTGGTGCTGCATGTGCTTTTCACTGTGGCATTTTTAAACTGTGGCGCATCTGATGGTGGGTAAATGATCTTATAAAATGGGTCCACCTGATGAATGCTAGGAGTTCACAAACCTGCCAAACAGTGGCCAAGTGCAGATAGGATCAATTACATATGAGAGCTTAGCAATCTCCATGTATGAAAAATATGCACACAATGGTGCGTTGCATTATTTCTTATCCATAGTTCCATGATTACTTGAGTTGGATTCCTTCTCTGATACAGTTTTTTTCTTAGAAACTGAAGAAATGCTTCTACTTTATGCAGCCTCCAAATTTTCAGTTTTATGACCCGAAGACACCTTTCTTCACATCTCCACGATTCTTACCACCAACCAAAGCTGAGAAATGCCGGGTATGGAGCTCATATATTTTGTGTGAATTTTTTTTCCTTCTGCTATTATAATTTACCTCTAATAAGGTTGCACTAAATCCTGCAGATTCAGAATGCAATCATCTCACATGGGTGCTTTTTAAGGGAATGCAGTGTCGAACATTCTATTGTGGGTGTGCGCGCCCGCTTAGAATCTGGTGTAGAGCTAAAGGTGAGTTACTGAAGTGGGAAAGCAAGCTTCTGTTCCATTCAACATTTTCTTTTTTAGGCATTACTTAGATTCTAGTATCGAGAACATGAAATCCAAGTCAGCCAACAATTACTAAGTTGCATTTCCCATATCCAGATATGCCATAAAAATGAATCAGCATTGATTCCGATCTTATCTTGTGTGATTGAGTCCACCCTTGGTACCTTATGTTTGAAAATTTTAGCAGAAAAAATGATTGCCGGTTTCCTTTTGCATTTGGAGTGGTGGGAAATTATCACATGACATCAGATGGATTCACTTTCTTTGCCTACCAGAAAAAATTACGTATGATCGTTACTGGCATGCGATTTCTGATTCACCAATGCTTCATATAATTGGCATATGTCCATTATGCCAAAAAGAAGGATGCAAATAACAATAATTTCGAGTTTTTTATTTTAAAATGTGCTTATTGTTTCTTTAGGATACATTGATGATGGGTGCTGACTATTACCAAACTGAAGCTGAAATAGCATCTCTGCTGGCAGAGGGGAAGGTTCCCATTGGTGTAGGACAGAACACCAAAATTAGGTGAGGTTTATTTAGATTTGTTTTCAGTAAGTTACAGAAAATGAGATCCGGATCCAAATATGAGAAGTTTCTGACACTGCACCCTATGTTTGCCAAGGAATTGCATCATCGACATGAATGCTAAGATAGGGAAGAATATCATCATCAGAAACAAAGATGTAAGTAGAACTTTTTTATTTAACAAACTAATAATATGATTGACATCAGATACCTTGAAACTTTAGATAATATCATACCGTTGTTGGGTTATTGGAGGCACTACTTTAAAATCTATTGCTGAAGTTCTAGCATTGTTTTGGGTTGCATTGCGGATTCTGTCATTGATATGCATTTGGGTGCAATGTAACTCGGAAACTGCATGTTACACTTCCTCAGATTCCTCAACTTCAAATCATTACTAGAGATTGTGCTAATAATCATTTGGGCATCTTACGGAATAAAATGCTACCCAGCTTGTGTAGATCCATTCAGTCCTTTCCTGTGTATAAAAGCTGCTGCTTCACTAACAGATAACCATCCATTTTCTTCCAGAATACCACTGAGATTGTAATGGGTGCATCCAAATGTGTCAATCAGATTAGATGATCCGATGAACATATATTCCCTCCTCCTTTTTTAGTTTATATCTGTTCAAAATTTTAGTAGTATCCGAAGTTAACATGTCTCGCTTTATATCCATTTCAAGGCTTAATTATGTATACTCATCAGAATGTTTCAATCTATCTATTAGGACGTCCAAGAAGCAGACAGACCTGAAGAAGGGTTCTACATTCGATCTGGCATTGTGATTATCCTGAAGAACACAACAATCAAAGATGGAACTGTCATATAGAAGCAATCAGTATCCCACATGGATGAGTTTCGATCGTCATAGTAACGGGAACCATCTATAAAAATGATGCATGAGCTGCTGCAGATCAGGAAGAGTATCCAGCCTGAAAAAGAAGAGTGAATGGATGAGCATGTGACTGATTATACGACGAAAGTTGGAATAAGTATGTTGCAGGTTTTGTAACTAGTCCTCTGTTTTTTTACATATGCGGTAGGTACTAATTATCTTCTACATGAGGGCATTGTATATATGAATAAATTGAAGGGCTGTTGCTGATTTCGCTGTGTACATAAGATACTGGAGTAAACATAGCATCAGAGCTAAGATTTCTTTTATTAGAAATATGTATTTTCTTTATAATCGTTGTCATTATCATTATCCCAAGCTGTTCTGTGATCAACAAATGTATTTCATTACAATGGGCTTAAGATACATTAGATAAAAAATTTGCACGTTTAAGAATGGAATTCACTTTATTAAAACGATTTATATTTCACTTTTATGAAGAACTGTGTACTGTTTAACTTTTCATGGGTGGTCATCACTTTAATACAGAGTAAGTATTTGTTAAGTTTTTGAGATTGGGCTCTGTAACTATTAAGATGGATAGATCGAGAACAAATGCAAAAGAAATTAAATGTTTTAAGGGAAGAAAGCCTGATTGTGTGTAAAAATTTTAAGTACTACAGAATCTCAGAACTAAGAAATAAAAAAAGAAAAATGGAAATTTAGATTTGAGGAGGTAACATGAAAAATGGGGTGATCAAATCAGACTAAAAAAGTGAAGGGAAATTGATTTGCACGAGTACTTGTGTGGTGACTCTCTCGAGGAGAATTTCTCATTTTGTTCTTTCATTTTTAATGCAAGACAGACCAAAAAATTAGGGAGAAATTGGAAAAAATTCTCATATCAGATCCACCGTACTAGTAAAAAAGTACCAGTGTACGAATAAAAAAGAAAAAATGATGATCTCTTGCACACTACTGTTCCGTGTATTAAGCCGAACACCTAGGTATAAGGTCTAATTAAATAGAGAATACACAGACATTTAAGTATAATGTCCATTAAGTTTGAAAATAAACATAAATCCGGAGATTCCCGAATAAGTATCATTGATACAGAGCCAATTCCAATAGACTCGGTGATGGATACATTGGAAATGTTATTCTTAAATATATAATCCATAAAAAAATATCTTAATTGAATCAATCAAACAATATTATTTAAACTCTCTAAATTTATTCAGTATTTTCATTGCATGTATCACCATTCTATTTAATAGGCTCTATGCCTGCGTAACAGACATTAATATGGGGGTGATTCATTTCACACAAATCAATTCCCTCAAAAAGATGGAATGGTAAAAGCTCAGCTGAAGTGACAGTGATGATGATGACGACCCAATATAGAGATTCAGATCAAGCTATTTTAAAATAAAAATGCTAATGGTCCATTGGTCTTGGGCTGCATCTTGAGTTATTTAAGAAAAGAAACATAACTAGTTTGACCCCAATAAAAAAAATGAAAATCAGACCATAATTCTGTTCAATTTCAGGGGAAAGAAGAATCATAGCCATTTTATTAGCATGTACACCAAATTGCCAATGGAGTTTTTCTGGTAAATTGCAGGAAAGTATTCATTGCATTTTGCAATGGAATATACGTATTGCCATTTTTGCTTGTGTTTGGTTGACAGATTTTTTTTTTTTTTTCTTTTCCAAAACGTGGGTCCTACTTCCCTTTCTTCATCCTTTGATCCCAGCAGCCTCCTTCACTTCCATAGACATTTCTTCCTATTTTGGCTTGGGAGCTCACATTTTTAACATTTTGATCTCGATTTTAACCCATTCTTGGCCAATTATCTTAGATTTACACTGTTCAAAGTATATTGTGAACTTTTTTTGAAGGAGAAGTAATCCATGCACCGTAAATTTTACTGCAGGTGCACCAGATTTCATAAAATATCTATTTTCAATCCCTCTTTCTTTTTGAACACCCAACAATTCCTCTTAGAAACACAGATGTCCTCAGGGCCGGTCCTAACTATAGGCGGAGTAGGCCGTCGCTTAAGGCCCTCACCAATGCAACTAATGATTTTACTTACAATCTTAGGGTCCCTCAAATCTCAGGGCCTACACTGCATCTAGCGCCCCTGAGATTTCAAGACATATCAAGGCTAGCACTGACTGTCCCTCTATGAATCTCTCGTTTGCATGCAGTCCCTCTTGTTCGCACATAGAACCACTGGTCTCCCTTAATTTTAAAAGGTTTAAGCACTTTTATTCCCCTTGTCCAGGACAAAGAAGATGGATGAGGCTTCTAGACTCAATAGAATTTTATTTTTGTGTCAATATGGCTCCTTCAGTAGGTACAAAAATGTGCACTTTTTTATATTTAGTTGGAATTAATGTGGGGGCTTAGTACATGAACAAGTCATTGAAGGATCCAACAATCCCGAAAGAGCCGAAATTCCACATCCTGAGCACAATAAGATCATGGAATGACATAACAGCCTTTACCAGATGTTGAAAATAGACAAGGAAAAAAAGGAGTTTTGAGGAGAAAGGAGAGGACTGCAACAATAAAAGAAGCTAACATTTTTTCCCTTCATTGGTTATGAATGAAGTCAACTGCTTCTTATTCTTTCCAAATTGTATGTTAGTGTTTTTTTTTGGTTTCCAGCCTTGCAAGGGGG
The DNA here is from genome assembly GCA_022113865.1 of Chimonanthus praecox. NCBI lineage: Eukaryota > Viridiplantae > Streptophyta > Magnoliopsida > Laurales > Calycanthaceae > Chimonanthus > Chimonanthus praecox. The sequence goes on from CM039095.1 coordinate 42,721,001, forward strand.
GGCTAACATTAACGGAAGAGAAATGCCGTAAAAGGAGACTTAATCGCCATCCATTTTACACCAGTATTTTTAGTAATAATGGTTATTAGACTTGTGTTCATTTGTCCACTCAATGTCTCTTGATATAAAAATTTATAAAGTGTCCCTATCACTACCCATCAATTTATCGTGATAAAAAGTACTATAGCCAAATGAGATGCCGGAGATCTTGGGTTTGTTGTGGGGTCCAGCCCCATCTCCGCCAAAAACACAAAATTAAAAATAAATAAACAAGTACTGTGAGGGGTAGAAAAATAAAAGGAGAAAAAATAGGAGAGGAACCGCGTATTGAAAAACACGGAAGAAACAATAAGAAAAAAAAAAAAGGTAGAGAAAAAAAAACAAGGAAGAAGAGAGAAGAGAAAAGGTGAGATTTAGACACCGTTCTTGCTCAAATTCAACTCAAATTTTAAGGATTTGCTCCTATTATTGTGGATAACACATCTACTGGTTTGGATGTGGATTCAGCGTCTCCACAGGCTATCTCTCAGATCCCTTTTTCTTTTGTGAGATCTCTCCATACCCTATTCTCTTAGCTGTTGGGTTTCACCTTTAGATGAAGAATATTGTCTTATCCCATTACTTTATAATGGACGATTATTCAGAGTTTGTCTCATGGATATAGGCACACTGCTGAACCACGTAAATTTTGGTGTTGTGAGTGCTTCCTTTTTTTTTTATGGTTATCATTTATTCTACACATTGTTTGATTGATTTACTGTGTAATGCCCCGTCCCGCTACGGGCGCGTTATCTCTGAAATGACCCAAAACATAACAAAATGATGGATATCGGGTATATATATATATATATATATATTTTTTTTTTTTTTTGAAACAAGGTAATTATCTCCTACTGAACAAATTATAAGTCTATAATACTAAAAGACATAACAAACAACCATAAACTGATCAAATATAGTTATACAGTCATCCAAACAAACATATGATAATGAGTTCCTATAAACAAGAATCTCTCAAATATAAAGCATAAGCATGATCATAGAATGTCTAACTACTACTGCTCCTCCCCATGTGCCTGCTCAAGGGGCCCGCCTGGCCACTCCGTAATCGATGTACCTGAAAAGTAAGGGGTAAGCTAACCAACCCAGTGAAGTGATAAAGTATATCACATGTTGGCGACATAAACATACATCACATATATGAAATTTAACGAACATCAAAATAGAATAGATGTGTACATACATGAATATTCAACTATACTACTAACCAATGGTCTCATTGATCAGTCTGAGACATGTAATGACCCGTCTCGCTAGCATGATATTGTCCGCTCTAGGCCTTATAAAAGGCCCGCACGGCTTTCAATTGGCGAGCCAACCCACTGTTGCTCCCAAAAGGCCTCATGCTAGAAGGAAGAAGGCTACCACTTGTATACCAGAGAATTTCCAATGCAACTAGCAATGTGGGACTTTTTCAGGTGGGGCATTACAATTTACCCCCCTTAAAGCCAGAGCCGTCCCAGGCTCTGTACACACAACAACCAAGCCCACACCCTCAGGCAGAGAGTTGAATCATGCTCTGATACCATTTGTAATGACCCGTTCCACTAGCATGATATTGTCCGCTCTGGGCCTCATACACGGCCCGCACGACTTTCAATTGGCGAGCCAACCCACTGTTGCTCCCAAAATGCCTCATGCTAAAAGGAGAAAGGCTATCACTTATATACCGGAGAATTTCCAATGCAACTAGCAACGTGGGACTTTTTGAGCCGGGGTACTAAAGGACAGCACCTCCATAACTCACAACTGTCATCCAACAACTTCGGTCTCCCTACCAATAAAAATGGGAGACCACACAATACACAACCGCCTCAACCGTCGGAATGCAACGGGGAAACCTGCATCCCCTATGGGGGGCTCGACCGCCAGAGCATTATGGGAAAGCCAATCTCAAGGGTAGGCACCTCAATTGTCAGAACGCAACGGGGAAACCTGCATCCCCTATGGGGGTCTCAACCGTCAGAATGTAACGTGAAAGTCCTCCCAACAACCAAATTTATCTCATCATCATGAATGTATACACATAAACAAATCCTCCCATGCATGCACATGGTATCACGATCATATATGACAACACAAACACATTCTGATGTAATATCAATATAACAACATACATCATCATGCCAACACATAACAATGCTTAAACACATACCTCTATATCCAACATGATTTCATTTGCATCTTATGCGTAGACACGCAATGTATCATAATTTCTTCCAAACATCATGTTAAATATCAGTTTGTCTAGTTAAAATTTCCCAACAATAATAATAGTGGACGGGAGTGCACCCTAATAGACCTCTTGCCACATAATCATTCTCAACGGTTCGCCCTTACCGAGTGGCTTAATAAATAGAGGGTTCCATTCGGATCACTTCATGTCCAGAAATACATATTTGATATATACAATGCATGCTAAAACTATAATAAATTCTCTCACCTAGATGTGTTGGTGAAAAGTGCACAATACTCCTAAGGTCCACTTGAAAATTCAGGCGCCGAGTTGGTGACTGAGTCATGTCGAGTTGAGCATTGAGTCGGGTCTGAGTCCACATCAAGTCAACCCCAAGTCACTACTGGAAGGCCGGGATGAGATTTGCTAGTCCAAACAGGTACAACAAGTGACTGGTGCAAAAATCTGTGGAACTCGGGTCTTGACTGAGTCAACTCGATTGGGGTGAGTCAATTGAGTTGAGTTATCACCATTTTAGCTCAAATGGATGGGGGAAAAATCTAAGAAATGAAGAAGTTAGAAGGGTTTTCAAAAATACAAACAATTTGGGCCTTGCTAACTCCCAACTCAGTGGTGACTCGACTGAGTGAACTTGGTGAAAATGTGTTTTTTTGAAGAATTTCCAAAAAAAAAATCAGAAAATATGTTAAATAAGGAAAAAGCCAAGAAAAACTGTATTTTTGTAAAAGGAGTGGGTCGAAAACCCAAAAAAAAAGGGTTTGTTGGGCGAATAAAACAGGTCAATTCATAGGAATTGAGCCACTGATCCCAACAATCTCCACCTTGGCGAGAATTCACTAAACCTTTAGAGGCGAACTGTGACAACGTCCTCCACTGTATCTCTTTGCACATCCATGCACATTGGCCGCTCCCTGCTTTGATCCACCTGTAGCTTTGCATCTCTGTGTGAGATGCGTGCATCCCCACGCTCTGGGATGCTCTTCTTCAATTAAAAGAATTGGCCAAGCCCAAGCCTCACTTGGACTTGACGCCCGTCACCGGCTCTATGTGATTCTTCGTCCCTTCCTTTTTCCACCTTCGCACCATAGAACTCTGAAGGAACATCACAACCTGCAAAAGAAACTTTACTTTTTAAGTCATACATGTTTCTTGACCTTTTGATTCTTCTCTTTCTTTTTCCTGCGGCCGGATTAGTAGGATCCCTATGCCTGTCGATCACTGTACTCCCCACCAGTGTGTACAGATTGTTTTCCTTCTTTCCCTTCATGACAATCATTGCTCCTTTAGTGCCTCTAAGAGCAACCCATCAGTATCAAGTGTCCCCAAGGAAATTACATTTTTTTTTAGCTCAGGAACATGTCGTACATTCTCCAACATTCTCACCATGCTATCGAACATCCTGATTTTGACTGTCCCAACTCCAATAGTTTTGCAACTCACACCATTGCCTATATGCATAGATCCTCCATCATAGGGTTTGTATGTGTCAAACAACTCTCTGCTTGGACACATATGGTAAGAACACATAGAATCTAGAATCCATTTATCAATTGGATTGTCCATACCTGTGGCGATTGCTAATGACACAAAAATACCTTCATCATTGTCTGTGTCACTGTGTACTACACTTGTTTGATTTGAACTTTACAATTTGACCTCCAGATCATACTTCTTTTGGTTGCAATCTATCATATCATGCCTTTCTTTCTCGCAATAGAAACATCTAAGTTTTCCTCCACCTCTTCCTCTAGATTTTGACCTTGACCCCCTGAGTTTGTCAAGCTTGTCATGGTCTTGAGGTTTTTTGCTTTTGTTTCTTCCCCTACTCTCTGTAAAAAGAGCATGTGTATGAGACTGTGTTTGACAAGGACCCACCAAAGACTTTCTTCTTGTCTCCTCGTTCAGCAAACTGTTTGTCATAGAGTTCATAGTGACAACACCATCTGGCGTTGAATTGTTGAGTGACACCACCAAGGTCTCCCAACTGTTAGGTAGGGAACTGAGAAGTAGTAGGGCCCACAACTCACCATCTAACACCATCTTCATGGATGAAAGTTGATTTACTATACTATGCATCTCATTCAGATGCTCCGCAATCAAAGTACCTTCGTTGTATTTCATATTCACCAGTTTTCTAATTAAAAATGTTTTGTTGCCTGTAGTCTTTCTCGCATATAATACCTCTAATTTCTTCTAGAGAGATTGTGTCGTCGTCTTAGTGGACACGAAATGAAACTATCATCCACCCACTATCGAATAAACCCGAAACACTTTCGATCAAGAACTATCCAGTCATCATCGGATATTTCGTCCTTCAGTTTCGCCTTCCCCTTCTCATCGGAAAATTCTGGATCTGACATCTTTTGTTTCCTTTCTATTGGTTTGCAGAGATCTCTACCGTACAATAGGCCTTCCATCTTGGCCTTCCAAATTAAATAATTTGGACCATTGAGGCTAATCATGTGGGATGTGGTGATCTCCATCTCCTCCGACAACTCGAAGCCTTCATTGTTCTTTATTCCGTTCACCCACGGGTCTCTGGTCTTAAACCAAAGTTACTAATACCATTTGTTGAGATTATTAGTGCAAACAACCCACACCAAATAAATAACGAATAAAACAAGCACAAGAATACCGACAATTTTACGTGGTTCGGCTCACCTGTTCTACGTCCAGAGAGCGTGTAAATTATATTATTAAGAGAAAATAAACTTGTACAAAAGAGATTTGAAATCTAATCCAACCTGAGACAGTTTCTCGATAAGTTAAAAGAGTAATCAACACTCTGTCTCTCTAAACCGAGAGAGATTAGCACCACCTGTTGTCTCTTTTGTACCCTTTGCAGCCCACGTACACTCCTGCCGACAGATCTAAACCAGAAAATACAGACCTGATTGTCTGATTTCCATCTGGTTTTTTCCTCTATGTCGTGTACAGAGAAAGAAATCCTGACCTTGGTCTGCTACCTCCTCAGTTGCAATGGATCTTGCGCTGTTATGCTATTCTTGCCTGGCTGAACAGATTCACAGTTATGTCTGCCCTCCTTCATGCAGTATACGCCTCTGTATATGGCAGATAGAGACTCCTTCTCTCACAGGTCTGTTTCACTGCTGAAACAGTCTGCGTTAGCACCTTCTTCTCTGTTTCATGTGAACAGACGGCTCCTTGCAGTCTACTCGATTTCTCCAACTTATGTGGTCTGGCCACTCCTCTGTATGTGTTGCAGCAACAGCCACTATCTCTTCAATTCACATGCTTTTATCTCCTGCTCTGATATCACTTGGTGTTCTTGTGCTTGTTTGATTCTGTTTATTTAGTGTGGGTTATTTGCACTAATTATCCCAACAGTAGCCCCTCCACCTTTCCCCTCCCTCCGTCGCTCTGTCTTTCCCTCTCCCCTTCCTGCCTCTGCATTTTCTCTCTCTAGATTTTTCTACTGATGATGTGTCCAATGGCTTGCAGCAAATGCCGTTTATAGGAGATTTTCTCCTTCTCTCAGGAGAGAGGTCGCCACGAGTAAGCCACGTGGCGGTCTTGTATGAAACGTCTTCACATGTGGCTTGTTATGAGAGAAGGTTTTTGGATGGCCTGGTAGATTGCAAAGAGCCAACCATAGGCTTCTTTCTGATCAGTACACTGTATAATGTATGACACGTAGACAGTTGTATTTTCATAATATTATTTCATTTCTAAAGTTTAACTATTTACTGTAAAGTGTGAGGGAATGGATTAAAATTTTAATTAAAATAAAATATAATTATTTTGAATAAAAAGGCTAATCAAATATCGTGACATCTCACATAGATATAGCTCAACTAGTTGCCTCCTACATCAAAAAGTGAGAGATTGCGGGTTGAAACCTTCATGTCCTAACCTTGGTGTGCCCTAGGGGTAGTGGGCTCACCTATGGAGGTTTTACACTAGGTTTCCTACAGTTTCTCGTACATAAATTCAAAAAAAAAATATTGTGACATCTATGATTCTCAATTTAATTAAAATGATTTTAAGTAGATCAATTTTTTCATAAAAGGCTTTAGTTTGGGGAGTCTATTGTCTTTTTGCCTTTGTATTTTGGATTTTTTCGTTTGTTTTTACGTAGGGGCCTAATTCTGTTAGGCTTTTGTTTTTCTTCTTCCCTTGCTTTTGTAAGTTTTCTCTTTCAATAAAAGTTAATTTTTAGAATACCAAAAAAAAAAAGAACTTTTCTAATAAATTTATCATCAAACAATTTGCTGAGTTCTATACTTAAATTTGCATAATAATCGATGTATACCGGATCAAAGACTAATCGGATGCATGTGTTCCCTGTGGTGTTTGCACCAAAATTAGATTGGAAAGGGAAGGCAGAAACAATAAAAATGTAATATAAGTTGTAAAATCTAACTATAAATATTATAAGCTCTTAATTGATGAGATATTGTCACTTAGAATATTCATATTCATAAAGATTTATGCTCTCGTGACCATTGAATAGAATAGTTCATGATAGCTCAATTCCATATTCAATTAGAAATGTCCCCATGTGAAGTTGTCAATCCATTGGATAAATGAATGACTTAAGCTATAGGAAATATCTAGGGGGCATAAGTAGGAGGCTGGATGAATCTAAGTTGGGCAACCCTAAATTCTAAACCTTAAACTCTAAACCCTAAACCACTTATTAAAAAAAAAACTTTTATTGGATTAGAACTTGAGTAAATGACATTTTCATGATTGAAAAGAACTGAATTCTAGATGAGGGAGGCAATATATCTCTATTGAATCTAATTAAGAGGATCTAAAGAATCTAACTTTAGAGAACTTCTCCTGTTCTCTGTACTATCCAATTACTTTGGAGGTGACCCTTGCCACATTGGAGGCTTGATCATGGATATGAGAAGCTGCACATAATTGATGGAAACATTTACTGCAATGAAAATTGATTCATGAGTTTGTTGGTCTAAAATTCATAGTATTCATTTAAAAATTTATGAAGAAATCTGCCTTTGAGCTCAGCAACTTATCCTAGAAAGTGTAACACTTCTCTACATGTTTCTGTTGGGCCTGAAGTTCCAGCGCAAAAGACTAGCCTAGTATGTAGAGTTGCCCAACCCCTTATAACTCTCTATTTCCCCCATTTCTCAACTGATGTGGAACTCGTTTGCAACCCCAACAATTCCCCCTCAAACAAGTCTCTCGACGGATCAAACATTATCGCCAACCATCTCATTCGGCTAAAGGATCCTTAGATCACATGCGTTGGCTTGGAACCTGGCTCTGATACTAATTGTTGGGCCTAGGGTTCCAGCCCAAAAGACTAACCTAATAGGTGGAGTTGCTCAACCCCTTATAACTCTCTATTTCCCCCTTTCCCAACCGATGAGGGACTCGTTTACAGCCCCAACAGTTTCAAATGAACTCTTCATGATCTATGGGCACTAAGGAATAAGAATAGTATTCTGCAACATGAAATTGGTGGTGAGATTGCCTTCAACTTATAACCAATGCATACGGGGCTTTATTTCAAAATAATGGTCCATGAAAATCTCTTAGAACTGCAAGATCAAGTATTGAGTTCTGATAAACAATAAATGAAGTTGTATAATTCTATAAATACTCAATTTACAGCTTAAGATTTCAGCCATCTTACAGTTTCAAGATACAACCCAAGCCCAAGCACAAACATAAGTGATGCTAGTCAATAAAAAACTAAGATGGAATTGAGCGAAAATATATCTTACCTTTTGAGCAAGTAGTCAGTGACTTTGTCGGCACCAATCTAAAGTTGGGTCTGGTAATAATTTGATATTTTTTCCTTGTCCAACCATTATAAAAAAAAAGTAAGATGGGTTTCCATAGAGGATTTTTATAAACAGTATAGAACCCAACAGAGGCAACTAGCAGATTATAAGCATTGAATCTGGTTGGGAATATTCAGTGACAGTGAGCACCACTGCACCAGTCTAAAGCTGGGTGTGGTAAAAATCTGATCTTTTTCCTTGTTCAACCACTATAAAGTAAGATTGGCTTCCATAGAAAAGTTTTACAGTTTTCTACATTAAGAGTACCCAAATAGAGGGAGCTACTAGAGTGTGAGCATGGAATCTGGTTAGGAGCGAGGTTCGACAACATCAGCAGAAGCATGTAATCTGGTGATAGCCATAAACATGTATTGATTTGAAGTAGGGGAAAAGATCATAACTAGTAACAGAACCTAATAAAGGAAGACTTAAGACTATCAGGATGATACCATTGTCAGTGAATAAATGCTTAATGCTAAATGGAAATTTCTTTTATGCATTCAAAACCATCCATCAATGTCTACTTCAACTGAAAAAGGACCTGAAAAGGCTGAAAAAAAAAAAAAGGGCTGAAAAGGGCCTGAAAAAACTGAAATATAACCGAGGGGATCCATGAGGCAAGAGCCCCTATAAGCCCCTCAGGAGAACGCTCCACACCTATATAGGACGTTCTCAGTTTACGCCGCTAGGACTCGAAGAGAAGCATAATAGGAATCATGCCATTTTGAAGGAAATACTCTCCAACCATGGATCAAAGACTGCTAATGATGTATATTCATGGTTTAATGCAATGCCTCAATGAACAACTTGGAAAAAATCAAGAATTTAATTTAAAGGAATTGGAAGTGATGATTGAGTTAAAAATAGATTGTTTTAACATTCTTATGGTAGAACTCACTCTCAAAGACTAGCTGTGGAGAGAAGGGTGTCTCAAGTGCTATATAAAGTCATGTTTCTTAAATTAACTGATGTATGACTTTTTTCACTTCACATTCTATTGAAGTTTTTCTCGTGTATATCAAAACTTATGTTGAATGGAAACGGGTTTTATTTGCCTCATGTCTTTGTGTGCCAATTTTACTTTACCATCTCTTATTGCTATTTCCTTGCATTAGAGTAGGGATACACAGTGACGGGTAGAAAGAGTTTTGTTCTTTTCAGAATTGGTTTTCCAAGGAAAATCCCTTGGGATTCAACGACTTGAACTACAGGAACACCCATGTTTTTTTTTTCCTTTCTTTTCAAGTGAATTGAATCTAACCAAATTATTAGATTGCAATCAAAACTCCCTCAAATTTCTTATTCTGAATACAGGCTTTGACAATTCCAATTCCTACACTTCTTTTTTAAGTAATCTTATATCTCGGCATCAAACCAATCCTTTTCAAAAATGGTTTCCTTTGATTCGAAGAGCAATTCAGAACATCATATGCACATGGTGCCGTGCACTGGGAAATGACATAGTTATGAGTTGAAAGGGGGCTCTTCGTTTCCCGCAAGTCTTCGAGCATTTACAGCATTATCACAAATCTCATTTTCGAGATATTAACGACAATGGTTAATAGTAAGATATTTTTAAATTCTCAGATTTTTATCGAAAATTTAATATAAAAATCTCACAGAAAATATATTGTTTAAAAAATAATAAAAATAAATATTAAAAAATAAATAATGTCACTAGAGTTTAAAAACATAGATGATATTTCAGAAATAGAAAATATAAATTTGGCACAAGCATTTTTAACGAGAATTTAACAGTAAAATCTCACGATTTTAACAAAAATTATTTCTCGCGATAAAAATTTGTTTTTAACAAAAATTTACCGTTAAAAATGACAGACACGATAAACTCGAGTTTTTAATGCCCAAAAGTTATTTTACTGATATTTTCATAATAAAATGAAAATATCGAAGGAGTAGCCATTTAGACACCTAACTTTTCTTTTAAGAGAGATCTCATTTTAAAATTTTATATGAAATTACTATTTTACTTCTTAGTTTTGTGTATAGGAATTGTCTTTTTAAAAAAACGGAGAGACAAAATAATAATTTTTATACAAAATTTTAAAATGGAATGTCTTTTAAAAGAAAAATAGAGTGTCTAAATAGCCACTCATATCGAAGATATTTGTTAGGTTGAGATTTACAGGGGATGGATTTGGTTGGACTTCCCTCTGGCCCAATGGACTCGATCAAGTCATCTATCCAATCAACTGTGGGAACACATAATCCTTTTTGTACCGTTGGACAAAAGATTGGCAGGCAGCAAGAAATGATTGTTGCCGGACTTGAATTTGATGGATAACCTCTAATTAAAGAATTGCCAACTTGAAATTGACAGTTGGGCAGCTAGCAATGTCCATCAATTCTGACTTTTGGTAGATAAGTTATCCATAGCCAACCCTTCTATTGGACTGGTGACCTCACCACATGCCATGTGTCCACTGTAGGAGAAAACTGTTCATTTTGTCAAGGTTCTCAGATGTTTTCCTTCATAACAGAGCATAATGTTTACCCACTGGAAAGAAGTGCTTATGTGGATTAAAGATCATGTTAGTCTGCTAATAAGAGGTCAGAACTGAAAATTTGAACAGCAGCAAAAAATTTCAGTTTAGTCAATTGTCCAACAACACATTAGAAAAATTCAACAGCCAAGGCCTTGCGTGATAGTACGACTTTCTTAGTGGAATTGAAAATTTGTGGAATTACATTCTATGTGCAGTTGCAAAAATCTAGAATGCTCTACAGAATTCTATTTCTAATAAGAAATTCCAGGATCCAAAAAGAATCTAATACATCACAAGGAAGACACTTTATATTACTGTGTATTCTCAAATTGAATAGTCTGCTACAAGTATCTATGAGCTTAAAATGGATTTAGAGGAAGAGAAGGAAGGAGAGACTCTAATCTCCACCCAATATTTTAGTTTTACAATTCTCTTTCAAACAGTGTAGTAATGAGTTGGCACAAATCTAGCAGGCCAATACCTAGATACTCCACCTGATGGTTTTTTCCCCTCTCGATTCCAGAGTTGGAAATGACTTTAATAGGTCAGCACAACAGTACACAGAAACTCTGCCAAATGGTTCTCTCTCTCAATTCCAGAGCTGGAAATGACTTTACTAGGTCAGCAAAACAGTACATAGAAACTCTGCCAAATGGTTCTCTCTCCCTCTCAATTCCAGAGCTGGAAATGACTTTAATGTGTCAGCACACCACTTCCATCACCTAAGTTAAAGAAAAATAGAGCTGCTCACCAAAGTACCTGTGAAAATAGAAAATAGGACTGGTCCTGAAATTTCAGAGATTTTAGACTATTGATCAAATTAGCGGTACTATACGGCTGCTTATTTGAGCTTAAACCAAGACCGACCTTGTGCGAAAAAACCATAGATAAGAGTTTGAATAAGAACAAATTGCCAACCCCACAAATCAAGCTTCCATCCACATCATGATAGCTTAGCCAATGGTCCCCACAGACAAATTCGCTGCGGCAGTACAAGAGTTGTTTATCTGTCTGACAGTGAAGAAAGAAGACATAACCATTTGATACCGGCTACCTGCAATTTAAGCCTAAGTGGTTAAGATCATTGCAAGCCTTTCATTGTCTCAAGGCTTTTTTTTTTCCTTTTCTTTCTTTAAACCAATCTGGAGCATCCCTTTTCAGTGAGCATACACACACACATTGGAAGAAGAAAAAATGAGAGAGAGATGGCAATCCTTCATTGATGATTGGACTACTAAGTGAGAGAGAGAGATCAGTAACCTTGAAAAGAAATGCAGCTGCACAGAGAGGAATGCAAGTCCCAGGTCCATTGCAAAGAACCTGAAAAAATCAGGAAAACAGCTAGACCACATTTTACATTTCAGATAACATTTAATTATTTTTAGTTCTAATTCAAATAAATAAAAGATGGTGCAGGAGTTAAAATAAGTAGAAAAAAAAAAAATACCACTTGTGGCCTGATTTTAAACATCAGTCACAGGGCATGAGCCATGGCCCACTTCTCGACTTCGATAGATCTGCATGAATTGATTATCACCTGTAGTCTTCTTGGTACTTGTATGAATCTAAAAAAACAAGGGTAGAGTGTGTTTTAAACCTATTTGATCGTAAAGTGTAAATAGAGCCACAGATGCACAACCATAGTCACACAATACAGTCTCCATTCATGATTTCCTGCTCAGATCAAGCACTTAGTTAAACTAAGTAGATCAATGAAAGTATCATGTCTAGCAATGGGAACTGCAGCTGGATTGAAACCTAGCTTGGGATATATTTCATTGACTATTCATTTGGATTATAGATAGTGCAAATCGTTGTCTCTATCATCTTCAACATTGACTAATCAGATTTCTAGACATGGTTGAATGTATATGGTCTGTAACATGATGGCATTCACTCTTGACTAGGAAATGAGTGCTGTGTGGCCTTTCTAGCCATTTGCCAAATGAAAAATGTGCCCTCATTTCCTGTTAATCTTAGGGTTGCAGGCATTAGGCAATGTTTATAAAAGGTTAAAAGCTTTGATTATTCTCCCATCTAACATTTTGATTACTTATCAGGTCATGTTGGTTGTTTATAACACTTGGATTGTTTTACTGTTCAACAAAGGGGTTGTTTGTCATTTTCTAGCTAATATAAAATAAATAGCATAGAAAATAAGACTGTTATCTCTTCTTGCATGGGAACAGGGCTATTCACCAAGAACACAAAAAATGAGGCATTTGCCTCTTATTCCAAGGAATTCATTTTTCACAAGCAAGGATAATAAACTTTAATGAAGAAAAGAAAGAGGTTTTCCTCATTTGGCAAGATAAAGTTTAAGTCATTTTCAAAGAAAATAAAGGTTTTGAAGCCAACAACAAAAATGTTAAGTTCCCATAGCCAACAACAAAAATCATTTCACAATGCTTGTCAGACGACGTGGATCAAACCCAAACATAATTTTTCTGTAGAGTTGATTTCCTCGAGGAAATTGACAAACAACCTCTTAGGTGATCTACATTGGGGGAAGTTGGTAGAGTTCGATTCTATTTTGACTACTCCCAATCTAACATTCTGATATGACTTACCTTGATACTGTGCTACCTTGGGAATGAAGCCTAAAGTAAGAAGATAAACAATTCAAGAAAGTATGAATCCAGCCCTTATCTGAAAAGAGTAACTAAAGCTTTCAACTTCAGAGGCTTGCGGGCAGTTCCGTATGTCCATGGGATAAGTCTCACCTCCACATGGGTGGGGATACAATTTCATTTTTTTTTTTGAAGACCGGATACACGTGTTATTAGAAAAAAGTTTTTAACTTCAGAGATCCTATAAATTACAATTGCTGAGTATGATTCAAGGATTGCATTGGCACACACTTGTATAAACTTATAGTACCATTATGATCATAAAATAATTCACTGGAAAAGAGACAAATCAATGACTGCGACAACACAAGAGATTCAAGTGAGGGATCTAAAAGCAGAATGAAGAATACCTGATCAACCAGTTTTTCTTCTAACAACTGAGCTTGTTGGAGACTTATATTATCAGTTACAGCAACAACATAAGATTAAGCATCTCTGCAGTGTGCCCTCTTGTTGAATATTACACTGAAAATAAGAAAAATAAGAGATGGAGAAGAGATCGATTGAGAAGAATTCTTCTCTTCTGTATTGTATTCAGTGTGTTACAAACTGTAGCTTTGTACATGATTAAATAGGGAATCAATCACGTTGGCAGAAAAGGAAATGAATCATTTATATCTAATTACAACTAATTACAAGTTCACTATGTATTGTACACTAAACTTGGACACTTTCTGTCCTGATATGGGTCCCGAGTTAGGTAGGGTCCTACAACACTCCCCCTCAAGTTGGTTCGAAGATATCCAGTAATCTCAGCTTGCTAACAATGGAATCAAGTTGAGTTCGAAGAACCGACTTAGTGAAAATGTCTGCAAGGTGATCAGAGGAATTTAGATGAGGAGTGACAAGCCGGCTTTTAGAAATATGTTGGCGAAGAAAGTAGCAATCAACCTCAATGTGTTTGATCCGCTCATGGAAGACCGGATTCGAGGCAATGTTAATAGCCACTTGATTGTCACAGAACATAATAAGGGGATCAACAGGAGCAAAGTCCAATTCTGTAAGAAACTGTCGAATCCAAAAGAGTTTAGTCGTAATATTAGCCATTGCACGATACTCAACTTCAACACTAGAACTAATAACAACAGACTACTTCTTGCTACGCTAGCAGACCAAATAGGAGCCCAGGAAGACGCAATAACCAGTGGTAGAACGTCTGTCATCAAGAGAGTCAGCCCAATCAGCGACAGAATAACTACGAACAGGCAGTGAGGTTTGTCTGGCAAAGAACACTCCCCGTCCTGAATGAGATTTAATATAACGGAGGATGCGAAAGACAACATGAAGATGGTTATCCCGGGGAGCCTGCATGAATTGGTTGTTGGATCCAAAAGAGTACAGCCGTAGTATTGGCCATGGCAGGATACTCAACTTCAGCATTAAACGAGTAACAACAGACTGCTTCTTGCTACGCCAGCAGACCAAATGGGAGCCCAGGAAGACGCAATAACCAGTGGTAGAACGTCTGTCATCAGGAGAGCCAACCCAATCAGCGTCAGAATAACCATGGACAGGCAGTGAGGTTTGTCTCGCAAAGAACAGTCCCCGTCCTGAATGAGATTTAATATAGCGGAAGATGCGGAAGACAACATGAAAATGGGTATCCCGGTGAGCTTGCATGAATATGGCTTACCACACCAACAACATACGATAAATCAGGTTGGGTGATAGTGAGGTAAATCAATTTTCCAACCAGTTTCTAATAAAACGTAGGAGAATCCAGAAGAGTCTCATCGAAAGTGAAAAGTTTGGTCTTGGTATCAAGTGGAGTGTCAACAGATTTGCAACCAAAGTAATCAGTACCATAGAGGAGATCAAAAGCATACTTGTGCTGAGATAGAGTAAGTCCTTAAGAAGAGCGGGCAACCTCAATACCAAGAAAGTAACGCAACGGCTTGAGATTTTTAATGGCAAATATATGGTGAAAATACACTTTGAATGAAGAGATTGCGGTTGCAACATTACTAGTGAGAACAATATCATCCACATAAACAACTAAAATCATGATCACAGCCTGACAGCGATAGATAAAAGCAGAGTGATCCATCTAATAGCGAGAGAAACCATAAGGCAATACTACACCGCTGAACTTCTCAAACTAAGCCCTTGGAGATTGCTTGAGGATATAAAGCGCTTTTCGGAGTCGACAGACTGAATGAGACTCCCCCTCTCTAACAAACCCCGGAGGAGGGATCATATGAACTTCATCCTGTAAATCAGCATGAAGGAAGGCATTTTTCACATTCAACTGATGAAGTGGTCCTGCATTGGTGGTGGCAAAAGAGATCAAGATGCGAACAGACATAATCTTGGCAACATGGGAGAAGGTCTCCTAATAGTCCACCCCATAGGTCTATGTGAATCCTTTTGCAACCAAACGACCTTATAGCGAGCAATGGACCCGTTGGGATTATACTTCAAGGCAAAGACCCATTTGCAGCCAATTGGAGTCTTTCCTGGAGGAAGATGCACCATATCCCAACTATGATTCTTTTCTATTGCTTCTAATTTTTCTGCAATGGCTGCTTTCCCAGAGGGATCTCAAATAGCAGTGTCAACTCTCTTGGGAATCTTAACATTGTCCAGTGTTGTGGGGAAGTTGTAATAAGAAGGAGAAATAGCATGATAGGAAACAAATTGTGCAACGGGATGGAGAGTAGAAGTACGCTTACCGAAGGGCAATAGGAAGGTCAAATGCAGCAATGCTGGGTGGATCTGGTCCAAGAGTAGATGTGATAGGGGTGTGTGCTGGAGACGAATGCTTGGTTGGCCTGCTTCGATATACCAAGGTATGCTTGGAAGTGCTAGCTGGAGTAGAGTGAGGAGCAGTATTTGGTGGAAGAAGAGGCAAGACAGGGTAAGAAGGTGAACTAGAGGGTGGAGAGAAATATGAGACTATCTCAAAGAATGTGACATCCATAGACACATAGGTATTTCCAATGGTAGGATTAAAACACTTGTAGCCTTTGAGAAATGGGGAGTAACCTAAAAAAATGCAGCGCATAGCACAAAGGGAAAGCTTATTGCTAGAGAACTGGTGAACAAAGCATACACAGCAAAAAATATGTAATGGCAAAATGAGAATATCTTTATGAAGGGAGAGTAGTTGAACGAGCAATACAGAAGGTAAGCAACAACTTGGCAGAAGAGCACTCCATGTGCAGATCTAAGCAGAACAAGCCAGAAATGGCAAGGTTCTGGGTGAAAGAGCACATGAGGAGAAGAGGATAACTAGGCCTCACTTGGTACCGAAAGGCAAGGACAGCCTTAGGCGGAGAAAGAAGACCCTGGGGCGATGCAAGGAGTTGCAATCTTTGTTGCAGAAAGGTGAGATCCACTCGGATCTGAATGGAAGAGCCTCACAGCAGGTTTGGAGACCAGAAAGGTCGCTGGGCTGAAAAAGACAAGGAAGAGCTCGACCCTGCATGAACTCAAGGGGGGGAAAAAAAATACCAACAAAAAAAAGGTAGCTTTGTACATGATTAAATAGATAAAAAGGAGTCAATCACATTGGGCAGAAAAGGAAATGAATCATTTACATCTAATTACAACTAATTACAAGTTGACTATGCAATGTACAATGAACTTTGACACTTTCTGTCCTGAGATGGGTCCTGAGTTAAGTCGGGTCCCACGACACCTCCTGCTTTGTAGAATTGAATGGTAATGCTGAATCATGACAACAAAAATAATGATGATGATGATCAATTTACCTGAACCCAGAATGATAAGGGTGCGAAGGGGTTGTTTCATTGAGCTTTTAAGGGGTCTTCCACTCCAGTAAAATACATTTGCAACACGAATCATGATGATAGAGATGATAAGAACAATGATATTATTGGGAAAACTCTCTACCAGAGAACAAAGGCCACTGTCCTTCTCCATGGGGAGAAGCAAGATTTTCAACTCAGATCTCGACTCCTTTGGGCTCAAAGGTATCCCCTCTTTAAACAAAACTGTAATAAATGTCTGCAAATTTCTTCCCACAAAGAGCTAACAAAGCAAAGAAATAAGAAAAGTGATGAAAAAAACATTGTTTTAAGAGTTCGGCATCAACTTCTAACTATAAAATTTGCATTTTGATTAATTCTGCACTTCTCAACATATCCATCATACTTCATTCTCTATGTACGCCCTATGAAGCACGGATACTTAGAAGTCTTTCGAGTATCCATGTCGGGTGCGTATCCAACACGGATACGGCCAGATACGGTTCGAATAGGCACCCAATTAATTAAAATATTTTTTAAATGCGGATACGCCCCCGATACACCAAGACACGCCACCGATACGCTCGAACACGTGTAGGTGTTTTATTTTAGTCATTTTTTTTTTCTAAATGACTTTTGTTTGTTTGAAGTGGTGTTTTCTTATCATGTACTTTGTATTTATTGACTCTTTTTATCTCACAGTAGAATTTAGTCACCGATACACCACTGATACGCCATCGATACGTCAGGACACGCGACACTCGTAGGTGTTTATTTTAGTCATTTATTTTTTTCTTAAGTGACTTTTGTTTGTTTGAAATTGTGTTTTCTTATCACGTACTTAGTATTTGTTGACTATTTTTATCTCATAGTAGAATTTATGATTTTTTTGTAAAGCTATGAATTTATTTTGTTGATATAATTTTTTTAATTCGGCGTATCCCACCGCACCTGTATCTTAGTTTTTCAAAATTTACCGTATTCCCATATCGTATATGTGTCGTATCTGATACGCAAACCCGTATCGGTGCTTCTTAGTGTACGCCATTGTTCAGATGATCCTCTTTCCCAATTTTATATTTTGTCAGTGAAACTACAGTTACTCGAGAAGAAAGCGAGCACGTTTTCATCTGAATTATGAAGAATACTACCAATCCTTACGGATTTTTCAAGTGGAAAAAGTCTTTGGCTGAAGAACTCTTTGAGCTATGCAGGGCTTTGATTTGATCAATCCCACATGGGCTCCAGTAGATGTTGGATTTGAGCCACACAATCCCAACACCTTCTTCCTGCAACTGAACTTCCAGTGTTTCAATTCTTTGTAGATGTCATGTTCCCCAACCTCTGTGCATATTGAAATCGTTGCCAAGTAAATAACTTATGTCTCTTCTATTGACACCGTGGCATTAATCTTATGTCCTGATGCCAAAGCCATGTGATCCATCCATGTCCTGATACCATTCAAAAGAAAAAACCTGCTCAACCCGTCAACGATCATGTTCTTCATCCATTTATAGATACAATTTTTTTTTTTCAAAGCCGTCGACCTAGCAACCACCTTTTTAAACGATCTTGTTCTTCATTCACCATCAGGGCAATAATTCAGCACCTCCCCTTATCTATTTCCCTCCCCTCTCTTGGCAGCAAGTTCAAATTTCACCGAATTATTTATCTCAAATAAACCGTCCCAATTAATCTTTTAAGGAATGTAAGCCAAACTAGAAATGTCAACAATTTATCGGCAATGACTGGATGATTGTACTCTAAAGGAAGGAATAACATAAAACACATATTTCACTTAAAACTTTGCACAACGCACCACTGTACATGTCAACTCTCTCTGATTCCATGAAATGGCATGAAATGGGCACTAATGCATTTAATCAATAGGGATAAGTGTCCAACAAAATGACATCCAGATCTGTTCTTTTAAGATAGTTACTGCCATCACTGAGCCATTGAATCAAACTGAACACAATTTTTTTTTTACGGAGAGGGAGAACCTCGAACACTATCTTACTAAACCCTCTTTTTGGATGACGTCCTGCACCCTCACGGGATAGTCACCGAATTACGCCACAAAGATTCGAACTGACACCATCCCGTTTCCTGCGGCGGAATGTTATGAACTGAGCTACCCCTATGTGGGGTCAAGTCTTAAAAAATTTAAAGTCCACGTTTATGAATTTTCTATTGATATAATTCAATAATGGATGCAAAATGTTCCGAGTAAAAGGTCATGGCTTCTGAATGGAAGACCATCCCATCACTTTTTTTTAAAAAGAAAAAGAAAAAAAGTTTCCTATTTTTTAATTACGAATAAAGAGTGCGGCTAGACTTGGCAATGAGTCGGGTCGGATCGGTTTTGGGTCAGGCCTTATTAAAGTTCGGGTCAACAATCTTCAATCCAACTTCCTTCATTATTAAATAATTTAGTCGGTTTGGATCTATTTTGGACTCAAATCACGAAATTTTAAACCCATAAGCATTTAAAATGCTTAGGTTCGGTTTGGGTAATTGGGTTGGGTCAAATTTTGTCGGATCTAGTTAAAGATAGATTTGATAATAGGCCAATTGAGTCGAATCCATTTCGAGTTCGGGTTGACAACTCCCAACCTATTACTTACTTACTTATTAAATGAATAAATATTCGATTTAGATCTATTTCATATTTGAGTCTCAAACTTTTGAATCCATATCCATTTAAAATGGTCACTAGATGAATGTCATCACACCACAACCACCACTACCAAGAACAAGAAGTTAATCATTCTAATGGTTTCTTACCAAGAGCAAGAAGTTAATCATTCTATTGGTTTCTAATCAGTTTCTTTTCCCTATTATTATGCTTATGCATTTCAGGGAATCTTTTTTTCTTGAGATACATTTCATAAATCATTTATAAAACATTTTTTTATTGGTAAATCTCGCCCAACAAGAAAAAGAGATTTTTTTTTTTAAATTTCTAAGAACGAGTTTGAAATGAGTCTTTTAGGCGAGTCGAGATAGAACGAGTTTGAATTTTGAGGGTGAGTTTTCTGACTCACCACTGTTCGAGCGGTTTTTCCTCAGGGAAGTGGAAAGAGGGCAGAGTCTCTTGGTTTTTTTGGCGCTCCTTCCTCGAAACCACCACAAAACTAAAAGAGAGAGAGAGAGTCCTTGAAATTCCTTTCTCCTCTCTTTTCCATTCCTTCTCAATTTTCATGGCGTCGGACCAGCAGTTGCAGGTTATTAAGGTACTCATCTCCCCTTCTCACCCTCCAAATCTTGAGTATATAATTGATACAAGTGCTTGAGTCCTTCTGAAATCTGAAACGAGCGGAAATGTTTTCCTTTCCTTTTATTTTTTTTAAGGGAGCGAAAGTACTCATGGTTGGGGCCGGTGGCATCGGATGCGAACTTCTCAAGACTCTCGCTCTTTCCGGTTTCCAAGATATTCACATTGTCAGTAACCCTTTTCCCTGTTCTTTCCCCAAATTGTTCGTTTTTAAAAAAATTTAGAAGTCATTTTTTTCGAGCTCTTCTCACTGCTGCTGTTATTATTATGGTGACATTTCTCGGACTTGCAGTCCTTATGGTTGCTACAATGATCGCCTACCAACTATTGTAAATGCACTTGTTGGTTTTGTGAACTCTCCTTACTGCTTCTGAGATGGGTTTTGTTGGTTTTGTGGGTTGGATAGAACTTCTCTCTCTAGGGCCTTTCTTGTTTCTGCTTGTGCCTTTGCTTGTTGTGCTCCGTATGGATGCAGGAAAAGTAAGGCAGTTTTTTGGAAATTAACTTAAAAAAAAAAAAACTAAAAATACATATGGGTTTAACCAATTTTCGGTAAGAAGTGATTATTTTCAAGGGAAGTGCCTTCTTTTTAAATTAAAATGAGTTCTAACAATTTTTCTTGGAAAGTATTTTTTAATGCACCTAGTATGTAGCTTAGCTTCAAAAGAAAACCAAAGAAGGTTCGGCCACATGATTTTTGGGTTTGGCCAAATGCTCCAAATGTGTCGTTTGGAGGTTAGGTCCAATGACTTGAATCTGCAAAGAAAATAAAGATTTGACCTCCTTAGGAAATCGAAACTAGAGATGGTGGAAAGATCAAATTGATCACTCGAAAGCTAATCTCAATCTACCCAGTTTGATATGGAACTCCAGAAATCTATTAGAGGAACTTAAGATATTTCACTCAACGGGAAAAACCAAAGGTCCTAATCTCATGTAGTTCAACAATTTTCACTGGAATAAAATTGGCAAAGGCTTCCAATTCAACTTGAAATTCACACAAATAATTGTGCAATAATTAATTTTAAATTGTCAACATAAATTCGAAACTACCACAAGGTTAATCAACAATTGCAAGCATAAATTAATTAAAGACAAATAGTTTGTCGAAATTCAAATAAAATTAACGTTCACCAATTCTTAGAGAGAACAAGCACAAGACTTCAATTTTATTGATCCCAAAATTCGATGGTCTATGTTGGATGCCAAGGCCTCAATTTATAGTTGAGGGTGACAAAAAAAAATAAAAGGAAAAAGCACCAAATTCTCCCATGGATCCTAGGATTTTGGGTTGATCCAAATTTCATGGGATTAGATCCAACATCATAGGATCCATCCACCCATGCATCCCTATTTCGTTTAAATTACTACCGTCCAATGGATGCCATGTGGTGTTATTACATCATGAAATGAAAAAAAATAAAACACAAAGAGATCCCAACAACTTTTGCTTGAGAATGGCAACCAATCTTGCTTGAAATTCCACAAATTTTGTGGATCTAGGAATCCTCCAAAGCAATGTTGTCCCTTGGTTCCATTCTCTTCCAAACCTTGGTTCCATTCTCTTCCAAATTCATTGGTGCTACAACTGAGGATCTACGTTTGATCATCCAAGCTTGCCAAAGGAGAGATGATTCTTGCTATTGAAAACTTGGAGATAAGGTGACATGGCAAGTAACATGGCATGCAGATGTGGAATTCTCGTCACTCATCTTTGTGGCCACCAAATGGACCACTTTCTTAGGCTGAGTTCAGCCATTTTTTAAACGGATTTAAAAGCTTGATCCAATGCCCAAGCCCATGAGCCATTAATTTGAGCATTTTAGTCCCCAATGGAAGTCATTTCAGGCCCATTTTTGTACCATTAAATTTTGCTACGATAAGTGAAATTGCAACATTATCCTTCTTGAATTGACTTAGCTCATCTTCAAATTGATCCTTTTTCATTTGAATGGTGTTGGTGGTGATGCCCTCATCAACTGAAATGTGGTCTATTAACCCCAAGGGGTTGGACTAGTGGTTGAAACATAAGACTTCAGGATTGAGGTCTTGGGTTCAATCCCTGTTAACTCCAATGAAGGGCCACGTTCCGTGGGATATGTACAGAGTAAGGTCCCACCGCTTGAACCAGGCATGTGTGTGTAGAGAGGGGTGCACCCGAAGGACTAGTCGGGCGAGACACCTGGACACCCTTGGTCCTAAAAAATACCCAAGTGTGGTCTATGAATTCTACTTTATGTCATACTCAACCATTGCTTTTGCTAGTGTCTAATATTTATATTGATAGGCAAAACTAAAAATCTTAACTCCACTCTTTTAGATGCATTGGAAGTACTTTAATGGACCATCTTTGGTTAGGAAATGGTTATTATCCAATAAAGTATTTTCCTTGCATCAAACAAAACATAAATTGATATTACCGAGGCTCAATTTGGAGTTGGAAAGGGAAGTGCTTTCTTGGAAATGACAATTTTTGCCCTAAAATAGTAATGGGGTAACCATTTCTAACTAAAGACAAATGGGTTTAACCATTGTTGGTTAAAAATAGTCATTTTTCCAAGAAATAATTACTTTTCCATGCATTGAAATAGATCATAGGTGTGTTAGATGGCATATCATTTCAACTTCCATATGACCTAGAAGCACAGGGAGGGTTTCATGGAAATGTTATAGATAAAATTATTCAATGGTGGGTATAGTGGAGAGGAGCTGCCTAAATTGGGTTCTTTTTTTTTGGGTCACTTTCATTGAGAAGGAACCAGATTACAAACAAAGAACATTACCGGTTAACCACACTACTAGAATCCGAACCCAAACAGACATATTGAAGAGTAAAGCACTTGCTAATTCAGGTTACTAGTAGAGGGTGAAAAGGGGGGAGGAGATGGGTGGTTGAAATTGAATATGCTATGAACCAGATTACAAACAAAGAACATTACCAGTTAAACCACACTACTAGAATCCAAACCCAAACAGACATAGGACATTAGAGCCTGTCTTGCAGAGAATCAAACCTACAACAACAATGCAAACAACCTTAACCTAATTGAAACCGACACACTAAAACCAGACACCAACACTAACACTAACCAGGTTGCCTAGATATGGATGCTTTGTGTAACAACAAACTACAGAATTAAGAATGAGTACATATAGAATAATGTGTAGGTAGATTATGTGGAATAGAAAATGAAGGAATACTACCTAAGATGTTTTGGGCATGTGCGTGGAAGTGCAGAGGCAGTTTCTTTGAAGAATAAAGCACTTACTAATTCAGGTTACTAGTAAGGGTGAAAAGGGGGGAGGGGATAGGTGGTTGAAATTGAATATGCTATGAAGTAGCTAAACATGACATGTTCATTTGTTGTAAACTGATAGATAAACATTGATGGGCTGGGAAATAAAACTCACAAACCTGAACCTAGATGGATGAGATAAAAACTTTGATGATGTTAGTGGTAATTTGTTTACATTTATTGAATTGGATACATAGGTCAATCTCAAGTAGGCGCCTCCAAGAAGTTGAAGATCATAACATGCTCAATTTTTATAAAAAATTCTGTGGGTCTATTTGGGTCAATTTTTCAAATATTTGGGCCTATGTGTGTTAAATAAAGAGCCCAAGGTGTAGGGTATGGGCCTAGGCTTTATTTTTCTGTCTTTGGGCCTCCAAATACCTTTTTCTCAAACCCATATGCAAGAAATAAAGTGGAATTACAGGAACAACGTGACTAGAAGCCAACTTGGCAAATTTTTAGGAGATAGGAGAGGCTTGGGAAACTCCAATGTGCGAACCTTCATTGCCGACCTCATGAATTCCTTTTTTGATTTGTTTCATAGTTAGGACACTTGGCACTCTTAGAATGGTTGAGAAATTACGGGAACAACTTGACCAAAGGTCGACTTGGCAAATTTTTAGGTGATAGGAGAGGCTTGAGAAACTCCTATGTACCAGCCTTCCTTCCCGACCTCAGGAATTCCTTTTTCGATTTGTTTCATAGTTACGACACTTGGCACTGTAAGATTGTTTGAGAAATTATAGGAACAACTTGACCAAAAGTCGACTTGGCAAATTTTTAGGAGATAGGAGATACTTGAGAAACTCCTATATACCAACCTTCCTTCCCGACCTCAGGAATTCCTTTTTCGATTTGTTTCGTAGTTAGGACACTTGGCACTCTAAGATTGGTTGAGAAAATTTGTAACTTTGCATGCTTATTTCATAGGTCAAATGATGTTGAGTTTGAATGAAATTGGATTTATTAGAAAAGTTTATTCAATAACCATTCCAACGAGCTCAAATTTGCATGATGGTAACGTATGTAGACAAAGTTATGACCAATTTTATAACAAGGTATCTTAGAGTGGCGAGAAAGTTTATTTTTGCTGAACTATAAATAAAGGTCATCGATGCCCAATAGAATCCAATCCTTGTCTTGTGTTTTGCAACTCTCTCCAAAGATTCGTGAGTTTTATCATTCTTATTTTTTATTCATAATTTTTTAATTTTGCATTGAATTATTTGTGCAATGTAATTTTTAGAATTCAATAGATTTTATGATTAATTGTGTGTGAATTGCATGGTGCTAATTTACCCAGAGTGTTTTTTAGCCTAATTTCTTTTCTTCAGAGTGAGAATTAGACTTTAGGTGGTCCATTATAAATTTGGATTATCTTTGAATAGAGCCTTCTTTCTTTTGGCCTTTTGTTGAGAGTTGAGAGAGATTCGAGGATTTTCTACATTTGATTGGTTCATTTGCTACAAAGAATAGATGTTACATGTGACTTCACAAAATTCCTTAGAAATTCCTGAGTGAGAAGATAGCGATTTCACATGCATGCATGAGAAAAATTGTTCTAATGCTCATAAGAAGTAGGTTCTTGAGTTCGATTCATGCTCAATCCCAACGAGTCACTCACCGTAGTTGTTTACCCCAGTGTACAGAATTGGGAGGTCTTCACATGCCCCAAGGATTACTCAGGTAAAGTCCCCTTTGGGTGAGACGCCCGGACACCTTGGTCATAAAAAAATATTGGGATTTAAAATGCTTTGATAACCATAGGATTTACAGATGTCTTCAATCTTCAGGGAGACAAATCCCAACTTTCCATGCATTACATGAGTGATGCTTTAAATGACACATGAACGGTATAACCTTGTATGGAGTACAAAACTGTGTACCTTTGGTGTGTATTGCTCTCAGTGTAGTCTATCTAGAAGGTATATATATGTGAGATTTGTGAGACTTACTAATTATATCAAACAAAATGTAATTATTTGATTTAACTAAACATCAAAAACAAGTCTGAATAGGTTTTTAAGTTCCCAATACTATGAAAATATATGGTTGAAATGGATCTTCAATTTCAACCATCCATTTCCCATGGTCTCATCACTATCACATTGTCATCACCATCATTTGATCGTAGGGGCACTAATTCCATCTTTTATGGCTTCGTATCACATGGATAAAAAATATTTTAGGACGCACTTGTGCTGATTAAATAGATCTACATGGTTTGCACTTCAGTAAACTTGGGTTTATATTGAGAATGATGCAACCTACTGTAAATTTTCACATAAATGTGATCCCGTCATGGGAGAAAGTGGAAAAAATATTTATGTGGATGATATTTCAGCGTTTTTTTTAACCTATTTAAAGGTCCTAAGCTTTATGCTTACATGGCTGAAAGTTCATTGGTATTTAAGGGCGGCATTTTCAATATCTGAATTTAAGGATGAATGTTGTCAATCTGGTGAGTGTCAAAATCAGACATGACAGTTCATTGAGGATAAGTGTATTTGATGATTTGACTTGATCATAAGTCAGCTCTTTTCTACTAGATAAAAACAGGGTGTACTATAAACTCATTTTTAAGAGTTACAGCCATTTTACCTAATTTATTTTTTATTTGCATGGTTGAGGTGCCTTAGAAGCTTTCAACACTTTGAATTAAAAGGATGCTACACCCTATGCAAAGTGAAGATGAAATTTGTACAGAAGTAGCAGCACATTGGGGAGCGTGCGAGGCCTTTATTTGAGTTCTTACCTGTTTTTTTACAGTTACATACTGACACTCCCAGCAAACTCACTGTTTAGTTTTTTGCTTTTGTGCAAACTCAACAAATGTCAGAATGATACACTGTGCCATGGACTATATGAAAGTACCCATATATACATGTATTGAAACTGTGTGTTAATAAAATTGCAATTGAGATTTAAGGGAAACCATAAAGCTATGAAGATGTCTTGACATGCATGATGCCTTTGTAGCAGCCTTCATGTCAAGCTACATTGCTTGGCGGGAGAAGTGGCCATTTCTAGAGTTAAAGAGATTTCTCATGTTAAAGGTTCCAGTTGGTCACTTAGTACTATTTCTACGTGTTGAACTTTAACTTGCTATGAGGTAAGTGCTGAGATTTACCTTGATTTAGATCTTGTTCTTGAACTTCAATTTGAGGATAAACTTTGCAAGATTGAATCTATCACAACCAAGTAATGATTGTAATCATATTTAGAATCTATGCACTACATGAATGTGTCTCATTACACACTTCATGAGGGCTGCATCATATATGCTCTTCTTTTTAATTGAAATCCAATTCAATTCTGGTGAATCCCTTTTGAAAGTTGTACTTGTTGGACTATATATGGTTGAAGATAATAGCTCTAGCATCTTGTGGCTGGAGTCCTTTTGCTGGTTGTTTTAACCCTTACATGCTGAAATTTGTACTTCTAATTAGTATAGAGGTGCTTGATTTTCTTTATAACTGAGTTGCGTGTGGTTGGACAATTTCATGTTAGTACTCAGTAGAGGTGCTGGGCGTTCCCTCAAGAGGTTGGATTTTTTGGGCCTACTTTATGTAGTTTACTTTACATTGTGAAATTGTAGGTTTTCTTCTTGTCAAAATTTTCTTGTATCATTCACTCAAACTAATTAATATTTGGTTCTATGTTTTACTTTTCTGTTTTTCAATTATATATGCTTTCCTTACAGATTGACATGGACACAATCGAAGTGAGTAACCTGAATAGACAATTTTTGTTCCGACAATGGCACGTAGGGCAGTCTAAAGCTAAAGTAAGTAAATTTTATCAGTCTGTTTATTTTCTTCTGGTACTGAGTGTTGCTTATGCTCTTTTTCCTGAACGTGCTTGATGTCTCCAGTTTTAAGACAACATTGATCTGATCAGTAGTATTTCTCACCAGGTTGCTCGAGATGCAGTCTTAAGATTTAGACCTCAGATAGGTATTACACCATATCATGCGAATGTCAAGGACCCAGAGTTTAATGTGGACTTCTTCAAACAATTCAATGTCGTTTTAAATGGACTTGACAATTTGGATGCCAGGCGCCATGTCAACCGGCTTTGCTTGGCTGCTGATGTGCCTCTTGTTGAAAGTGGGACAACTGGGTTCTTGGGACAGGTAAATTGATGTGTTTTTTTGTTGTGACCCATACTTTTTATTGTGCATATGTTCCTACACACACTTACACAAACACACATACATCTTTCAAATCCACCCGACCCCTTAATCATAGACGGTCTTTACATGGAGTTGTCATTGTAGGAGCACTTTACGGGGTATACAGCTGATCATTTTCTTATATATATATATATTTGAGCAGTAACAAAGATAATTCATTCATTAAAAAAAGGTACAAGTACAACAATAAAAGGTATAAAAGCGATAGACCTAAAAAGAACTTGAAAAAGAAAAGAAAGAAGAATCATAAAAACCAAATAAAATACAAATAAAATAGCTGTTGACAAACATCCCCTCAAATCAATATGCAATCAAATGGTCATCTTCTAAAGTCAAAGGAAGAAGACTCCTGAGAAGCCGTTTTCAACTCCTAACTTAGCAAAATAGTCTGTCACGCCATTAGTTGTATGGTTAATATGAGCAAAAGAACATCAAGCCCTGTCACCAAGGCTCTAATCTCCTTGACCTTAGTGATCAATCTCCAAGGGGGAGCCTTTGTCCCTTATCCCATTTGATTGCATTTTCTGAGTTCCTTTCAATGACAAGTTTTCCTCGGCTCCTGTCACAAAGGCTTTAATCTCCCTGACCGTAGTGATCAATCTCCAAGGGGGACGCCTTTGTCCCTTAGCCCATTTGATTTCATTTGCTGAGTCTCCTTCAATCACAAGTTTTCCTCGCCCATGGAATTTCCATATGGCCAAAGCTCTCCTAATGCTAAGAATTTCTGCCTTATTTGAATCTTTAATACTAGCTGGTTCATTAAACATGATCGTTGTTTGACCATCATAATTTCTCAATACTCCTCCTATTCCTTGCTAGCACTGGTTCCCCCTCGCAACCCATCCATGTTAAACTTCATAACACTCCAATCAGGCAGAACCCAGCTATCCGCCGGTTTTCTTTTCCAACTAGAATTGCTCATAGACCCTTCCCAAGACAATAAAAGATCTAACTGTTGCGAACCCTTAAACTCGGTACTAGAAAGGAGCTACACACAAAGTCTCTACTTTGCTATCTGACGCAAGACAAGGGATATGGTAACCCTAAATGCCTAAATGTGGTAAGATTAAAAGAGATGAAAATAATACACTCTAAATCTAAAATGGACTGAAATTAAATTTCAATGAATAAATGCAACTAATGAATATAAAATTTACCACAAATAAACATGCAAATAACATCCCAGAATATGATGTAAACAAATAAAGGATGGACTCGAATGGTTTTGAAGGTAATGGCACCTGTGATTTCAAATGAAAGACACATGGTTTTAAACAAAAGGGTGGATGATGCAGGACAAGGGATAGGGTAACCCTAAATACCTAATGTGGTTCCCTAAAAATTAAAAGGGGGTGAAAATAATGCCCTAAAACTAATATTGGCTGAAATTAAATTTCAATTAAATAAATGCAACTAATGAATATAAACTAATAGAATTAAAAGAAAGGGGGGTACGAATGGAATTAAAGGAAAGGCTTGGGTTAGGGTAAAACACGATAGGGGACACATACAAAAACAAGGAAAATAGAGAGAGGGGCTTGCGGCAGCCAGGGAATGGACAGTTTGGTGGAGGCGGAAGCGGATATGGTTCTTGGGAGGGTAGCGACACAAAGAAAATGATAGAGGCTTACCGGCAAGGCTATGTGGACTAGAGAAGGGAACAAAAGCAAAAAGGGGAAGGTATGGAGGTCACGGAAGTAAGGGAGGGTTAAGGAAGGTCTGCAGCAGTAGCAGGAGGGGATATGAATGTGGCAACAAAGAAAAGGGAGGTTACAGGTAGGGGCGACAATCAAAAGGAGAGAAGTAGGTGGTGGCGGAAGGTTTCGAAGGGTTTTCTGGAGTTGGGTTTCAGGAATCCAAAAACAAAAGAGGAAGAAGAGAAGTATAGAAGAGAGAAGAGGAGATAGATAGAAGATGAAGAGAAGTACCTGGAAGAAGTAGATGGCCTCACGCTGTGGCCTATCGCCCTTTGGAATTACTCCAACAATCTCAATCGCACAAGGTATGCAGAAACTCAATTTTTTTTTTTCATCAATCGTATGTTCCAATACCAGCTACGAGAGGGGACTTATATAACTTGCATTGCCCCCTAAATAAGGAACTCAGAAATTGCAAAAATACCCTTATCTAAAATAAACTAAACAAAAAATAAAGGAAGAAAATATAATCAAAATAGCAGCACGGGAATAGAAGGCATGGAGCACAGTGTATGCTCGCATCAGTGGACTGGGTGCACATAAGACTTGAATGAATGGTATGTGAATTTAAATAATAAAAGGGGTAAAGATGGGTCATGGTAGTAAGGAAAAGGAAACTAATAGAATTAAAATAAAGGGGCACGGATGGAAGGTTTGATAGGACAGCGGAAGGCATGCGATTGGATGTGGGAGAAGGTTTAGGGCTTACGGAAGTGAGGGTGGGAGGAAAGGGGCTTGCGGCAACACTGTAGAAGGCTAGGGAGGGATTATGGAAGCAAAAGAGGAGAGGTTTGGGGCTCACGAAAGCAAGAAGAGGGGTTTTGGGTGGAAATAGCGGCAACAAAGGGGAAGATATGGAGGTGACGGCACATAAGAGAGGCTACACAGGAAAACAGGGGAAAACGACAGCAATATATGTGCTTAAGGGGAGGGGCGACAACAGTAGGGTGTTAAGGAGGGGCTTCGAATGGGTTCTGGGCCAAGGTAAGGGGTGCGGCTGTAGTATGGAGGGGCTGTTAGAGGGATGACAGTAAAGGGACTGGGGTATGGCTTGGTTGGAAGTTAAAGGGAGAAAAGGAAGAGAGAAAAGAGAGAGAGAAGAAGAAGAAGAAGAAGAATACCTGAAGGAGATGGTGGCCTCACGCCAAGGCCTCTCGCCTCTCTGATATCTCACCAGAGTTCCGTCGCACCATTATAGGTTCTTGCGAAAAACTTCAATTCTTATTTATTCCATCGTATATGCCTCAAAGGGCTACACTTATATAAACTTTCACTTGCTAAAAAATAAACAACAAACAACT
Organism: Chimonanthus praecox; assembly: GCA_022113865.1. Taxonomy (NCBI): domain Eukaryota; kingdom Viridiplantae; phylum Streptophyta; class Magnoliopsida; order Laurales; family Calycanthaceae; genus Chimonanthus; species Chimonanthus praecox. The sequence continues at coordinate 42,751,651 of CM039095.1, forward strand.
AAACTACCCTTACTAAATAAATAAAACTACTAAAACCAAACTAAAACAATACGGAAATAGCAAGCACGGAAGTGGCATGGATCTGAAGTGGAATATGACCACAAAACTACACCTGGGTTCGTGTACGATGCCAATTTCATTCTAGGTTGCAATCCCAACAATAACCAAGAGTCTACGCGCCCAACACAAGCTCTATCCAAGACCCACGACACATCTAGAAGTTTGGCAAAGTTCGTCCAGACTCTGAGCTACTAGACACCTAACAAAAAAATCTGGTCAAAATTATGGAAGAAAGATAAAGAATTGGGTTTCACAACACAAACAACTTAAGGTGGACCAGAAAAAGAAACTCCATGATAGGATCCTAGTTAATAAAGTATTTTAGGGCACTTTGATATTTATTTTATTATTTGTACTTTCCAAATATTATTTATTTTCATTTGAGTTGTAACCCTAAGCCTATTTATAGCGTGAGTGAACCCCGCTATGGGTCCTGAAAAGGAGAAGATTGGTAAAGTGGTCAGCCAGATAGAATAAGAGAATATGCAACTGGTCAATGAATTCCTAAGAGGACCAGCAAGGAAGTCAGATATTAGGAATATTAAACCGTCCTTTTTAGGTTATCGAAGGTCAAATTTTTTTTGGATGCAGCTGTCCTTGCATGTTCTTCTATCTGTATGTATGCCTATGATGCCTGGGCACTTAGTAGGCAACATTTCTGCATCATCCTGTGTTAGACATTTCATTTTTATACGAAAATCTGTGTCCTTTCCATATCCATGGCATCTCCTTGTTGTGTCCATGTTGCGTGCCTGGGCCTGATGGGTTCATGCCCAAACCGTCTTAGGCAATTCCTTCATTTTCTCTTCTATTGGACCATAGATTCATCCTATGTTTTTGTTCCTAAATTCTAACTATCCTTGTTATTCCACTCATCCATTTTGGTGTAGCATCCAGACCACATCTGCTTAGGAAAAAATGTGCACTTACTCTTCTTGCAATTCTCTATCCCAAATGGCATCTTAAAAGTGTTCCCTACTTCCGTTTAACTGAGGTATCACTCTTACTTGGTGATCACTTGTGACTAAACTAGCTCGTCTTTATTTTATTGTGTTCTTAATCTTATTTACAATATCCTTACCAAATAGTTCATTCTGTTTTGTAACATCTATACTTTTTTTAATAACAATGAAGATTTTACTAACAAAGAAAATCAAGCAAAAAATGGCCCAAAAGCCCCAAAGCAGAGTACAACAACAATGAGATAATTGGGAAGTGGGGGAGAGAGAGGGATGTTTGTGGAGTTTCACCCACCTGTGGTTTAAGTTCTCTCGTCTTTTGAAACTTGTATTGATAAACTGCACAATCTTCTCTGATCCAGGAGGAGGATCTTCACTTGGGAAAAGACAAAAAAGAAAACATTCAGTCGACTGAAAACGTTACTGATATCTGTTTATAAACAACAGTGAAGCCTCTGTTAAGGTTCAGTTGACTGAATAAGTTACAGATAACACCAGAGAAGTCTTTGAAAGACATCAGTAAACAATTCAGTAGATTGAATGAGAATTCAGTCTACTTCAGTCTACTGAAAATGAGCATTTGAAAATGAGAATTCAGTCGAGTGAATTATCATTCAGTCTACTGAAAACGAGAATTTAGTGGACTGAATGATCGACTGACATGCGTGAATGTCAGTTTTTTTTGGCAGTTATTGTCAGTTTTCTTTTACTTTTCATGTAAATGGGCAGTTCCTAGCAGTTGGGACACACCAGAAAGTCCGTACATGAGCGTTCGAAGAAAAAAAAGAGGAAGGATTTTCTTCTGAAATCTCTCTCTCTAGATCTCTCACCCTCCAACTCCTGCACTTCCATGTTTAGAATCCCTTTACGGATCAAGTGGTATCAAAGCCAGGTTAATTTTCCTTCGGTGTGGGAACCTTGGTTTATGGTCCTAACACGAGATCAATATCAGAAATCCAGTGAAGATTCGGAACCCCTTTGAGCAGTAAGGATGAAAAGTTCGAGAAGTGTGGACATGGCTAGAAATGATGACATGAAGGAGCGTTTCTCAAAATTGGAGGAACAAGTTGCTGTGTTGAGATCTTGTATCCAGATTGGTGGATAGTGTTGCCACAAAACCCACTCATAGACAAGAGTCCTCGAATTCGTCCAAAAAGAAGAACAAACAAGAACAAAAGGATGAGTCTGGAGATGAGGAAGAAAAGGTGAGGACGGTGGACCTAAAACCTCTCTATTGGGTGACGAACATTCTGGTATAAAACCATTTAGGATTGATTTCAAACTCGAAATTCCTGTTTATGATGGTGTATTGACGCAGAAAAATTGAATAATTGGATTGATCAATTAGAAAATTATTTCACTTTCTATGGGTACACCACTGCCCAAAAGATCAGTTTTGCACGACTGAAATTATCTAGTCATGCTCTAATATGGTGGAACGTTTATCTGAAGCGGCACGATGTATCTGGGATGACTTGGAGGAAGTTTAAGGAGTTTGTTAAGAAACAATTCTACCCTATCGGCTATGAAGAAGATAGGTGGATCAAGTGGCAGTATTTGCGACAAAGATTTGGCCAATCTATTCAAGAGTACACCACTGAATTCCACAATCAGGCCACTATCTTGGGAATCTCCATTGAAGAGGTCGATGTATTCATGAAGTATGTTAGTGGACTAGTGGAGTACATCTGCAAGGAACTAAGACTCTTCAAAGTTAGTACCATTGACGAAGCTACTGTGAAAGCAATAGTGGCAGAGACAAGCAAAAAGATGGGAGTAAATTGATGTGAAAAATGGCAAGGGGGGGGGATCCAGCAAGAAGAAGCTCAATAGTGGCAGAGACAAAATTTGTGACCATTGTAAAAACAGTGGACATGTGAAGGAAAAATGTTGGAAGCTTCATCCTAAATTGTAACCCAAGAAGAAGAATGCAATATTGAACACTCTTGAGGTTGAGGAAATTCCAGAAATACAAAAGGCTGATAGTAAACTTGCCCTCATGGCTAAAACTGTAGATGCTCCTCCAGACTCGGAGATGCGAGAACAACTCTTCCACTTGACTATTCAAGTGAAACAGTGTTATTGAAGCAATAGTAGACCTTGGTAGTCAGAAAAATTTGATCTCAGAATGTTTAGTACAGTGGATGTGTCTAGAGACAATTCTTCATCCTAGACTGTATCCATTGGGGTTGATTCAGAAATATGTGGAAATGAAGATCACCAAGCAGTGTACCTTCAAGTTTGCTATCACTGATAGGTATATTGACGAAGTTACATGTGAGATGGTGCCTTTGGATGTATGTCAAGTAATCCTAGGTAGTCCCTATCTATGAGACTGGGATGCAATTCACTACAGACGACTACGCAAGTGCATATTTGTGAAAGGGGGTAAGGAATTTCATATCAATGCTTGCAAGTCATAGTCTACCACTACATTGGTCATTGCAACTGAGGCCAAACGGATGGTGAATGCTTGCGGGAAGTTTGTTCTGTTGATGATAAGACCAAATGAGCAACACCAAACAATGATGACACTTTCAACATTGCCTTTAACCCCTAAACAAATGACTAAGATTGAGAAAGTATAGATGGCATTCAAGGAGCTATTTTAGGAGGTTCAAGGTTTACCACTACGTAGGCCTGTAGGACACGATATCCAGCTGGTAGGAGATGCACCCCTACCTAATTTGGTTTGTATCGTACCTCCGTGACAGAGAATGATGAGATCCAGAAGCAGATTTAAGAGCTTTTGGAGCAAGGGGTCATCAAGCTCAGTTGCTCACCTTGTGGATCACCAACACTGTTGGTGCCAAAGAAGGACGGCGGATGGAGAATGTGCATCGACTACAGGGCACTATGCCAAAGAAGGACGACGGATGGAGAATGTGCATCGACTACAGGGCACTAAACAAAATCACCATCAAGAATCGGTATCCATTATCGATGATTCATGATTTGTTCCAAGGAGCCCACTACTTCACGAAGTTGGATCTAAAATCGGGCTATCTCAAGTTTGGGTTTGAGAAGAGGAAACCTGGAAGACTGCATTCAAAACAAAGTAAGGACTGTTCAAATGGCTTGTCATGCTGTTTGGACTATGCAATGCACTAGCCACCTTCATGTGTTTGATGAATGAGGTACTTCGTCCTTTCATTGTAATTTGTGATTGTTTACTTAGATGATATCCTCCTTTTTAGTAAAACTTGGGAGGATCATCTTCATCATATTGCAAAGGTATTGGGAGTGTTAAAAGAAAATCAGCTTTAGCTGAATGCGAAGAAATGTGAATTTGGAAAACAATCTTTGGTGTACTTGGGATTCATGGTTAGAGCAGATGAGTTGAAAGTTGATCCTTCAAAAATCGAGGTCATTACCAAATGGCCAGCACCTCGATCAGTGACTAAAGTAAGGAGCTTCATGGGAGCATGTTAGTATCTGCGAAAGTTCATTTGACATTTCTCACAGATTGCCGCGCCTTTGCATGATTTGACAAAGACCAATCAAGAGTTTGAGTGGTTGAATAAGCAGGATGACACATTTCAGTTACTGAAACGAAAAATTTATGAAGTCCTAGTGTTAGCATTACCCAATCTGCATCAACCTTTTGAAGTTGAGGCAGATGCTTCAACATATGCTATGGAGCTGTCTTGCTTCAGGATGGTAGACCAGTAGCTTACCATTTTGAGATGTTCAGTGGACCAGTGTTAAATTACCCTACTTATGATAAGGAGATGTGTGCGTTTTATCAAGAAGTGAAGCATTGGCTTGTATACTTATTGGGGAAGGATTACACACTGACCACAAACCCCTTTAGTTGTTACAGACACAGTCCAAATTGCAGCAAGCTTGTCATATGAAGTGGATGTCGTACCTTCAATAGTTTAAAATAGTGATAAAGTACAAAAAAGGAGCCACCAACAAGCTGGCAAACATGTTGTCTAGACCACCTTATAGAGTAGCTCCACTCTATTGGTGGCGATGTAGATCTAGCCCATGGCCCTTATGAGTACACACAAGGTTACAACTCTGATGAGGATTTCAGAGTAGCATATGAGAAGCTACAACATGGACAGTCTACAGAGTTCACACTGAAGGATGGATTGATGTATAAGGGTTCATAGTTGTGCATACCAAAAGATGGAGATCAATTACAGTGGATTCGGGAGGCTCATACATCTAGAGTGGTAGGTCATTTTGGAGTTGAGAAGACTTTGCTTAATCTTTGCTATGTCTTTTGGCCGAAGATGCAACAGGATGTAGCTTGTTACATCAGAGGTTGCGTGATCTGCAACACATTCGAAGTCCTCAAACATGAAGTTAGGACTGTACACACCATTACCAGTACCTACGGGGCCTTGGGAGAGTATTTCAATGGATTTCTTGGGGGGATTGCCAAAAACCAAATCTGGCCATGACTACTTGTTTGTCATAGTAGATCGTTTTAGCAAGATGGTGGTACTTGTTCCATGTAAGAAGATAGTGGCAGGAGAGGTAGCAACGAAGTTGTTCTTCAAACATGTACAGAAACATTTTGGATTGCCTTCTTTGATTATCTCAGATTGGGATAGTCGTTTCCTAAATCATTTTTGGAACTGATGTAGCAGAAGAGGGGAAGGAATCAAAACAAGTCAGTCCCGAAGATTATCGGGTCGCACATGTGAGTTGCTTCACATGTGTGAGATGAGACTTAAATGGGTGGTGTTTGGCACGTGGGGATATAAGGGAATTAGGGTTTACGAATGGGAAAATGGGCGTGCGATTGGGGTTAAGAAAAGAAAAGGGGAAAAGAACTGGGAAACGAAAGAGGGGGAATGGCAGAAGAGGGATTATGGACAGAGGGTGCGGCGGAAGCAAAAGGGAAAAGGAAAGAAGGAATCGAAGCGAAGGAGATGAGAAAAGGGCAGCAGTATGAAGCGAACCTGGTGGCTGCGAAAAGAGAGAGCTTGTAGCAGCAGAGGCGACACCTAGAGGAGGCGGAAGAGCGAGTAGGGACAACAAGATCTTGCGACGAGTCTGGGATGAAGCCCAACTTCCTGCAATGGTGTATTCACTTGGGATTAAGCCCAAGATCCATGACAAGGAACTCGAGTGGAACTGAACTACCAAGGAAGAATCTTCTGCAACTAAGGCAACAAAGAAGATAACCTGTGCTCGAAGGCAGATAAGCAAATCTTAATCTTATTTCATGATTTCGAAAGAGGTGAGTCCCTATCTTACATCCACAACTATGTATAAGAATACTAGAAACTCAAAATAGAGAAGTACGCAACTAGGGAAAGCCACGAAAGTGGTTTCCTGACTCTAGCACAACTTCTAAACATAACTTGGACTCCTAAATAAACTAGAAAAGCCACCGACCTGGCTTTCTTAGAAGGACTTCGAAAATAAAAATACTAAAATACAAAAATAGGTGGGTCTCTACTGCGTGTCTTGCACCAGGAACTCTTTGTGGGGAATGATGGACACTAAGTTGAAGCAGAGCACAACCTTTCGTCAACAAACAGATGGACAAACAGAGGTTGTGAACAAGACAATGGTGCACATCCTTCGAGGCGACAATTCCAAGCGCCCAAAAACTTGAGATGAAAACCTACCTTATCTGCAGTTTGCTTTCAATCGTTCTATCCATGGTTCGACACAGAAATTACCTTTCGAGGTTTGTTTGGGTTACTTGCCTCAAAGCCCTTTTGATTTGGCTTTCACCATTGGAGACGGTCAGTTGGAAGGAAGGGAATAGGAGAACAGAGCCAGAGCTCAACAGTTCTTGGAGTGGATAACCAAGGTGCACAAGGAAGTTGAAACACATCTGCAACGATCACAGTAGAAGTATAAAGCTCAACATGATCAACATCGAGTTAAATGCACATTCCAAGAGGGTGATCTTGTTTGGTTATGACTAAGGAACGGTTGAAGGGAGATCGTAAGAAGCTGAAACCTATCTGCCATGGGCCGTTCAAAATGATCAAGAAGATTGGAGACAATGCATTCCAGCTCAATTTTCCACCATATATGCAGATGTTCTCAGTTATCAATGCTGAGAACTTGAAGCTATTTGAACCTTCTCTACTTGATGAAGACTCAAACCAGGACACTCGTTTGCCATCCATTGATGATTTGTGGGTAGAACGAGAAGATCCACTGTCTGAAGATTGCATTGAGAAGAAGGTGACAGAGACTAGACAGGGGAAGTATGACTCTTTTTCGCATTGGCAGGAAAGGACAACTACCAAGTCAGTTGAAGTGGTACAATCGAGTCAAGGGAACCAAAGCATTCCCCCATCTGCAATTCTAGATTTAGCAGGAGCTAAATTCCCTAAACAGGGGGGAGCCATGATCCAGGAGGATCTTCACTTGGAAAAAAAGAAGCAGCATTCAGTCGACTGAAAATGTTATTGATATCCGTTTGTAAACAACAGAGAAGCCTCTGTCGAGGTTCAGTCGACTGAATAAGTTACAGATAAAACCAGGGAAGTCTCTGAAAGACATCAGTAAACAATTCAATAGACTGAATTAGTTTAGTGAAAATAAGCATTCAGTAAACTGAATGATAATTCAGTCTACTGAAACTGAGAATTCAGTCGACTGAATTATCAATCTACCTACTGAAATGAGAATTCAGTCAACTGAATGATTGACTAACATGTGTGAGTGTCAGTTTTTTTTGGCAGTTATTGTCAGTTTTTTTAACTTTTCATGTAAATGGGCAGTGCCTAGCAGTTGGGACTCACCAGAAAGTCCGTACATGAGAGTTTGAAGTAGAAAGAAGAAAAAAAGAGAGGAAGGATTTTCTTCCCAAATCTTCTCTCTCTCTCTATCTCTCACCCTCCAACTCCTGCACTTCCACGTTTAGAATCCTTTTGCAGATCATTCTCCTAGAAAGGTCTTTGATCTATCTTGAATAATTTGAGCGGTTGCATGTTCAACAGTCATACACTTTTAAACTGTGTCTAGATATGTCTAGATATCTATTTCCATTTACTTTTTCTGGCATAATGACCGCTTTAACGGCATGGTTGAGTTTTTCCAGACATTAGAAAGTGGAGTGGCAAAACCAACTTCCCTATCCTCTCCCATAACAGAATGGTTTCCTTAAAATGATCCTTTAGGTAGGAAAATCTACTTTTGCACATGTATCAACACATATTTTCATTGAAAATCACATCTTTCAGCAAATATGGGAAAATAAAAAGTGGGTTTGAAAACCTTAATTTTTGTGCAAAAGCGATTTTTCATTGAAAATCATGTTTTTAATGAAAAACACAAACATACTCTAAAGGAACTTTGGAAGATATGTTACTTGATCACCTGTGAAACTTGATTGTTAAATTGTGCCAAGGGATTGTTATTAGCTGCATTATGGTCTTGATCTAGTGATATTGAAACTTACAGCACTGATGCATTTTTTACTGTGAATGGTACTGATGCAGAAAGTGTTTACTTTCTTCATGAAGTGCAGGTCACTGTCCATGTGAAGGGTAAAACGGAATGTTATGAATGCCAACCCAAGCCCACTCCAAAGACATACCCTGTCTGCACCATCACTAGTACTCCATCCAAGGTTATGCCTGTGGGATAAGAGCAATTTTCAATCATGCATTCTTCACTCTTCTATTTATATTGATACATGCTTGCAATTTTATTTTTTATTTTTGAAACAGAGACAGAAATAGTATTATTAAATAAAAGGAGAATACATCGTCTAGAGGCTCATATAAGAAAGCTATACAAGAGTTGTTTTGAATAAAACAAAACTACAACAAAGCAAACATATACACCAAAACATGCAAAATAAAAGGCAAAACCCACAATACACCCTATACAAGGATCACACAATCCTCCAACTATAGGAACTCCAAGACCACCGTTTGCTTCTCCACTCGAAACTTGCAAGTGTCCCTTTGCTCCCTCCCTATTGTTTCCATTTATATTTATATTGTTTCATACAAATGAAAATCTAAATAAAATCCCGATCATTGACCCAACATAATGTTTTTATCTTGACCTATAATACTTCTCTGTGTGAGAATCACACAAAATTGGGCTTGTTGGAAAGGTAATCAAATGATCATCCACTGGATCCAATTTTATATCATTTAGATATCAAATTATAACAAAACTATAATCATTATTTAAAGTCATGAAAATAGATCCATAGATGGGCATGTACCATGAGATTATTCTCACCTCCACGGGGGGTGGGGATACCCATGTTATTCAAAAAAAAAAAATGATGGGTATAAAACCACATATGGTGGTCATGAATATGGAGAAATAAAATGGTGGAATTAATTTTTGATCTTGCAGTAGCCTCTGATCTTTCCATAGAACATATGTTTTTTTTTTAAAAAAAAGAAGAAGTTGAACACCTTATTACCTTTAAATGTGGGGAATTTATGTCTGGAATATATTACCTTCTACTTAGACTTAGGGAAGTGACTCGTTGCAAGGACTGTAAAGTCATTCTTAGAGAAATCCTTATGACTTAGGATAGACTTTTAGCTTTGGACGTGTATCACAAGAGTAAATTAATAAGAAGACAACAAAGATTTCTCTAAAAATTAGATCGTGGAATTTGAAAAGGGAGAAACTAGAAACTCTCAAGGATAGGGTTCTAAGGAACGAGGGATGATGATTTGGACCCTAATGAGTTGTGGGATAAAATGTTTAGGCTTATTCAGAGAATAGTCAAAGAGGTTTAGGTAAAACTAAGCAAAATAGAATAAGTATGCATAAAGACATGTGGTGGTGGAATACAAATATGCAAAGGGCCATTAGTAAGAAGAAAGCCCAATTCAAGCTATGGAAGATTGGAAGAATTCATGAAAAATTACTACCTAAGTGGTAAGTAAAGCCAAATACAAAATCTATGATGACTTATTTGCGCAATTAGGAACAAAGGAGTGAGAAAAGGGAATCTATTAACAGGCTAAGGTATGGGAGCGGAGGAGTGGACATTTTAATCACATTAGATGTATTAAGGACGGAAACCAATGGGTTTAGTTAAAGATAAAAAAATAAAGAAAAGGTGGGAAACTTATTTTAAAGACCTTTTGCATATAGAATTTGAAAGGGAAGTTCAAATGGCAGTAGCAATGAGAAGATGGGGAATAAAATATTAGAAACAAAAGTAAACTTAGTTTTGAAAAAGATGAAGAAACACAAATGCTTAGGCTGGATTATATCCTTGTCAAGGTTTGAACTGTACTAGGTGAAATTGAAGTGTGTTGGTTGACCTGATTGTTCAACAAAGTTTTAACCTAAGAATGAATATCTAATGAGTAGGGCAAAGTATGGTGGTCCCATTTTATAAGAACTAATGAGATGATCAATTTGTTTAAGTTTTCATGCTATTAAATTGATGGATCACACTGTGAAACTTTGGGACAAGGTAATATAGGCTTGTCTAAGACAAGAGTCAAATATATTAGAAAATCAATTTGGATTTATGCTAGGTAGGTCAACATTGGAAGCTATCTTTGTATTGAAACAACTCTAAGAAATTTAGGGAGAGGAGGAAGAACCTATATATGGTTTTTATAAACTTAGAAAGGCTTATTATAAATTCCCGAGGAAATTGATATGGAAAACATTAAAAAATAAACAAATTCTTAATGAATACGTAAATATTAGACAAGATATGTATGATTGAGCGACTACTAGTGATGCATGGACACGTGCATTAGGTCCATGTGCAAGTTTAGACAATGAACGAGGACTGACATTGCATGGGAAGATGGAGGACACAACTAACTTTCCATCATCTCTTTCTTTTTTTGGGGAAAAAAATATAGATAGATAGAATAGATAGATAGATTTTTGCATGATGCAATTTATTTTGAATTCCTTAGTTGCTGCGTTTTCTTTTGATTTCCATCGTTTGTTTGCATGAGGTACCTCTTGTCTTACTTTTTTTATTTTACAAATTTCTTTCATTTTTTCACAAATTTATTTCATTTTCTTAATGTAATTTTATCTTTCGAAATCTCGAAGCACTTACTGATCAATCAAACGATATTAGTTAAATATATATAAATATTTATTGGTTCAAGTTATAGGAAAACAAAAAAAGAAAATTGTTAAATCTAGACGCAAAGAGTTATTGGCCCAATTGAATAACTTTAGTTAAATATATAAATACTTTTTTTGACATAATAAATATCTAAATTCAATTGATCCATGGTTTTCCTACAAAGTGGGCCCACTTAAATTATATGTGCTTAGTAGTTTTATGATGGTTTTAAGTTAATCATGTCAAAATTATGAAATGATGCCTTTGGTAATGTCGAATTGGATCAAATGATAAAATTTTCCTTTTAATCAAAATTTAAATAACATTAAATTAATTAGGAGGACCTTATATATCACTATATATACATATTAATACAATATGTGATGTCCTCATTGTCCTTGTTCCCTCGTTCTAAATTTTTGAACATGGCTTGTCCCGTGCCCCATATCGGTTTGTGTGACCATATTTGGGCATCGTAAGTTACAACAATGTGCGGAGAGACTGCAGAGTTCCCAATTTGAGTGGGACTCCACCAAGGTTTTGTGTTAATTTTGTACTTGTTTGCATTAATCATGGATAACTTAACATTAGGAATCTCAAATGAAGTGTCGTGGTTTCTGTTTTGAAGATGATATAGTAATATAGTACTAATTTCTAAAATAAAACAACAACTTAATAATAAGTTGGAATCTTGGAGGGAAACATTCAAGACAAATGGTCTAAAAATTAGTAAACCAACTAAAATTAGAAATGACCTAGTATCATAGTATGGTAAGTTTAAATACTTAGGTTCTGCAATTGAATCTCGTGGAGGATCTGGCTTAGATGTAACTAATAGGATGGTATTGGGTGGGCAGCATGTAGATAAGCTATCGAAGTCCTGTCTCGCTAAGAGAGTCCCACATTGTTTAAAGAGATGATTTTATAGAACCATTATCAAGACCGCAAGGCTCTATGGAGTAGAGTGTCGAACAATTAGAAATGATCACATTAGGGACGATTTAAAGATTGCCCTAATAGATCAAAATGAGAGAAACTTCTTTAGGTGGTATGGTCATGCAAGTAGAAGACTAAAGATGGTCCCAATACGTAGAGTTGAAAGGTTACAAATTGCAGACAGAAGGAGGAGAAGTGGACTGGTGAAAACGTGGAGAGAAGGGATAAAGAAAGACACAATTTAAAGATTGCCCTAATAGATCAAAATGAGAGAAACTTCTTTAGGTGGTATGGTCATGCAAGTAGAAGACTAAAGATGGTCCCAATATGTAGAGTTGAAAAGTTACAAATTGTAGACAGGAGGAGAAGTGGACTGGTGATAAACGTGGAGAGAAGGGGTAAAGAAAGACATAGCAGATAGGGGAGTGACTGACTTCATGGTTTGTCATCATCATCATTATCATCTTAGCCGTTTTTTCCCATCAACCTTGGGTTGGCCTTCACATCTGGATTTCACAAACTATCTCCATGGGTTGATTGCCACTTCATGGTTTGTGATGGGGTCAATGGAAAAGTAGAACTTGAAAAACTAACTCCAAATAGATGGGATTTTGACATTTGATAATGATGATGTGACAATACAATTTGGTACAAGTTTTTGGGAACATGTATGGTTGCTCTTTGGCAATGGAGATGGATTTGGAAGGCAATATCATATTGTGGGGATTGAAACCTTTTGAAGGAAATGGGAGATTCATCATCATCATCATTGCCATAATCCCATCTATTTGGAGTTGGCTTGTCTAGTTCTATGCAGGAAATGATTCTAGTAGCTATTTGTGGTCCATACGGAAGGAGTACAATACTAGGGTCTTTGATGGTACACAACAGGTTGAATTGGAAGTTCTTGAATTGTTAGAGATGAGATTGATTCAAGTGAGTGAAGGTGAAGAAAGAATTCAAAGGGGTTTCATATTCAAATTTATAGAAGTAGGGGTGGAATTGCATGGAAGAAACCAGTTTAAGTTTTGTTCGTGTTAAACTTAGGTGGGGTGGCTATCGGTAACTGAGTTTGCCAGGTGTAAGGGGAATCCTTGATGATGTGAGGGAACAAAGGGATTCTTTTAACAATGCTGTAGGTGTTAAAAAGAACCTAATGAAGTTGAGTTGAGCTACCAAAGATGCTTAAATTTTTTCAAGAAGCACATCCAATGTGAGTTAATCATTGAAGAAGATTCGACAAATACAATAAGTAGAATTTAGAAAGGGCAAAATTTCCACTAAGATTATAGTTTATAGCAAGGGAGGCAAAATTCACTTTCTGACACTGGGGATCTTCAATTGACATTCAAGGTAAGTTAATTATTATTATTGTTATTATTATTATTATTTTGAAGACCAATGTATCTAGACCTCTTAAAGTACTTGACTAATTCTTGGGGCATATGCAAACCTTCCAATCCACACACACTGGGTAACACTATGGGGAGTGACCCTTTTTGTGTTGAAAACGACTTGAACCCAAGTACATTTCAGGCGGGTTTTTGACGGCCAAGCCAACCCTCACAGGTTCAAGGTAAGTTGATTATTGAAGGGGATTTAGCGACCATGATGAACTGGAGTTTGGAAAGGGCAAAAGTTCCATGGAGATCATAGCTTATGGCAAGGGAGGTGAAAATCCAATCACTTTCTAACATTTGAGAGGTTTCTATAATATGTTAGAAGAACCACAAATTGTATAGCTGATATTTTTGCAAAGCAAAGGATCTCTAGGCAAGATGCATGCACAAGTTTCTTTTTGCATTAGTCATTACTTATGCATATCATGGAGAATTGAAAGGTTTGGAAAGTATAGTACTCCTATACTTCTGTGAAAAATGTCAAAAAAGAAATAAAGGAGAAACATGGAGTTCCATCAGAAAGTGTGATGCTAGAGTTCCTTTTGAGGAAGAGCAGTGGTGGAGAAAGGAATCACATTTTGGTTTTTGCTACAATACTTCCACTTGCAACATCCTTGATACTTCCTCAATTTAGTGGTGGGATTGAGTGGTTGAGAAAATGGGAAAAAAGGCTATCTATTTGGATGGGAAGGAGTTTATCGATCGGGGATAAAATTGTTTTAATTAAATATGTTCTTTCTAGTCTCCCTGTTTACTTTTTGAGTGTCTTTAAGTGTCCGGTTGTTGTGATTAACAAGATGGAGAGTATTCAGAATTTTTTTTTTTTGTGGAATGATATGATAGGGATAAGAGAAAGTTCCACTTGGTCACCTGGACTCAAGTTTGTAAGTCTGTGAAGGAAGGGGAGTTGGGAATTGGGCCTCTTCGATTGTTTAATATTGCTCTCCTGGGAAAGTGTCTATGGCGATTGGGGGAGCCACCAGACGATCTTTGGAAGCATATTCTTCATAAAAATACAGGTTAAATAGCTTGGGATGACAAGTCCCTGTTGATAACAGATGGGTGTCTAGCTTTTGGAAAGGGGTCGGATCTATCTATATGCTTTTCGACTCATATATTAGGTACCAAGCTTATTCTAGGGAGCATATTCTTTTCTAAAAGGATAGATGGGTGGGAGATGCTCCTTTGGCCTCCACCTTTCATGTTCTATTTTCCATAGCTATGGATAAATATGTTAAGGTAAAGGTGTGTTTGGAGATCTGGCATGGTAAGGTTGTTTGGTGTCCACGGTTTAGAAGGCAGTTGGAGGACTGGATGCTGGAGGATTGGATGTTGTCAAGGCCCAATTGAGTAGTGTTTATATTTTGGGGAGTGGTGAAGATGGGCGAATTTGGGAACCAGTTTCTCATGGGATCTTTACAGTAAAGTCCTTTTTGTAATAAGATGATAATCGTTGGGGAAGTGCCTAGGGTGAACTTGAAAATTTGGAAGGGGGTTGCCCCTTTCAAGGTGAAGGTGTTTGGATGGTTCGGTGGTCTGGAGAAAATTCTGACTATAGATAACTTGCGGGTGCGTCATATGCTAATGCATGCCCCCTAAGGGTGTTTGGCTAATGAGGAGTCTGTCAATCATCTTCTGGTGCATTGTAGATTTGCTTATCAAATTTGGTGCTTCTTTTTTCAGCTGTTAGGTTGGATTTTTGTTTACTGAAGTCTTGGTTAGACTTATTTAATTAAGAAGTTATTTTGGATGATAGTTCTTTTAGAAAGTCTCTTTGGGTAGGCACTGCTTTTATTATTGTGTGGTCGGTTTGGTTGGAAAGCAATTCCTGGAATTTTTTTTTTTTTGAATTTACATTTGGGAAACCGCGGGATACCAAGCGTAAAACTCCCATGGGTGAGCCCACTACCCCTAGGGCACTCCAAGGTTAGGCCATGGGGGCTCGAACCCGCAACCTCCCGCTTCCTGAGGCGGGAGGCAACCAGTTGAGCTACACGGAGAGAGTCTTCTGTTTCGCACCTCGTTGAAGTTATTAAGAGTAGAGTGGCTTGGTGGATGGTGGGTTCTGGAAAATTCAGGGTAGTAGTGATCTCAGATATTTGTCGAGCTTGGAACTCAATGGATCATTTCTTGCCTCACTTAGCTCCGGTTAGGTCAGTGGCTTGGTCTCCTCCTGCGGCGGGCTTTCTTAAACTTAATTTTGATGGAAGTTGTGTGCAAGAGGCTAGTTTAACAAGTTATGGAGGAATTACTCGGAACGGACTTCGTGTTACGATGCTATCTTTTGCGGGTCCTCTCAACAATGGCTCTGTGTTTGATGCAGAGTTATATGCTTTATGGAGGGGTATGGTGGCGTTAGAAGAGTTAGGAGCAGTTGAGAGTCTCTTAGAAGGTGATTCTAAGATTGTTTTCGGGTGGGCTGCGGGGTCTCTGTCCTTGGTGTTATCTAAGATAAAATTGACAGGATTCGACATTCCATGGTGTCTTATGGATATTCAATGTCTTGGGCTCCTCGCTCGGCAAATTCAGAGGTTGATGAATTGGCTCATTAGGGTGTTACTCTATCTTTGGAGATTGTGAATACTTTGTTGTAATTTTGGGGGTGTTTCATCATGTTTGCTTTTTTCTGGGTTGCTTGTGTTATGTGCTTGCTCCCTTTTGTTGATGTTTCCCTTTTTTCTTGATTAATGAAGTTAACTTTAAAAAAAAAACTTTGGCTTATATGAGAGAGAAAAATATGATTTTTTGGAAAAGTTACTTGCATGTAAAGTAGAAAACAACCTCTAAAAGGATGGGAAGCTAAGTGACAGCACAAGTTTCTTTTCTTTTCTTTTCTTTTTTTTTTTTTTTGTTTTGAGAGGGGGGGAGGGGTAAAATGGAGAATGGACAAAATGTCCAGAAAAATTGAGTGGAGGAAACACAATATTTTTGGTTTGGTTCAACCAGATTGGTTTCTTCAAGAACTAAATTATCATCGTTGGAGTTGAACAAAATCATTGCGTGGCTTGTTGTGTTTCCAGTAGCATAATTCATTGACTAGGACCAAGAGTAGGCTTCTCCATTTACCAGGTGCAGTTGACCAAGAAACTCAGTGGGTGGATTAGGCCAGTTAATTATTGGAAATTTTTAGTTTGAAGCTGAAGTGCAAAACAAGTGCCATAGTAATCCATTAAAGTTTAAAATTTAATAACCAAGTCCCAAAATTTTAAACTATTACTGTCGAATGTCAATCACAGCTACTTAATTTTATACATTCATATCATAGATATATAATTATGATAATTAAAAAAAAAATTGTAAAAATATCCCTAAATGTTTATTCTTTTGAAAAGGTTAAAATAAATTCTCTGTGACTTGAATGACAGAAATATAAATTAACCTGAAGAATTGAGTTAAATTAAATTATAAAATGCCAAAAATTCCCAGTGAACCTGATAGGTAGGCAAATTATGTCTAGTGATAGAATTTTGGAATTGGAGGCGAGGTTATTGACTTGAAGTAAATATTAAGAGAAGGAATTGGGAGAAATGGGCGATGTAAAATTTCTTTTTGAAAAATGGTGAAGTCCTTGAATATGGACCAAAAAAGGGAGAAAACATTAAGTTAACCATTTATTCTATTCAGGACTTTCACAAGAACTGCAAGCTTTCCAATAATATGGGTGCAAGCTTCGTAACGTTGATTCCCAAGATTGAAAGGGGTTGAATCTATCAAAGATTTTTAGCCCATTAGCCTGGTTGGAAGTTGTTACAAGATCCTTGCATAGGTTCTCACTTCTAGACTTAAAAATGTCCTTCCCTTAGTCATCTCCCCTTTCCAGAGTGCTTTCATTCATGGGCTGCAAATTCTTGATAGTGTTCTACGTGCTTCATAACGTTGATTCCCAAAAAAGGGAGTAAGCATTAAGTTAACCATTTAATCTATTCAGGACATTCACAAGAACTGCAAACTTTCCAATAATATGGGTGTAAGTTTCATAACATTGATTCCCAAGGTTGAAAGGGTTTGAATCTATCAAAGTTTTTTCACCCATAGCCTGGTTGGAAGCTGTTACAAGATCTTTGCAAAGGTTCTCACTTCTAGACTTGAAAGTGTCCTTCCCTTAGTCATCTCCCCTTTTCAGAGTGCTTTCGTTCATGGGCTGCAAATTCTTGATAGTGTTGTGCTTGCTTCGAAGTGCTTCCATTCTAAACTTCAGGAAGGCAGCACGGGTATTCTATGCAAGTTGGATCTCAAGAGCGCTTATGACAGAGTCAGTTGGGACTTCTTGTTGTATTTCCTTCAGCGGTGGGATTCGGGGTTAAATGGAGAAGTTGGATTCTTGAATGCCTTTCTTCGGCCAAATTCTTTATCCTTGTTAATGGATCCCCAAAAGGCTATATTCAAGCATCTAGGGGACTCATGTAGGGGGCTCATGTAGGGGGCCAGTAGGGGGACCCTCTATCTCTTTTTCCTTTTCACTATCATTCGTGAAGCATAGAGTTGTATGATTAATTCCGTTGCTATGGAAAGCAAGCTTCATGGCTATTTGGTTTCTAGCTCTAGCACCTCCGTTTCACATCTCCAATACACATATTACACCCTTATATTTTGTGGAGCTAACATCGATAAGATTCACTCACTTAAAGCCACTCTTTGGTGTTTAGAAGTGATTTCTTGCCTGAAGATAAATTTCTCTAAATCTGAGACTATCAGTATCAATATTGATCATTCTTTGGCCCAGTGCTTGGCTAATGAGTTTGGTTGTAAGCTTGGGAATATTCACATCTCCTACCTAGGCCTCCTTTGCTTTTGTAAGGTGCCAAGAGTCTGGTGGGTCACATCATCGAGAGAGTGGAAGCCAAAGTTGATTCTTGGAGGGAAAATTCTTATATTTCGGAGGAAGAATCACCTTGACTAAATGGCGCTTGCAAACCTTCCCATCTATTTCTTTTCATGCTACAAATGTCCAGCAGATGTCATTCTCCTCCTAGAAGGAATTTAGAGGAACTTCTTATGGCTAGGATCCAGTGAAGTGAAGAAATTTCGCTTGGTCAGTTGAGTGTGCCACCCGTTTTGTGCTGGTGGGCTTGGTAACCGATCCGTGAGGTCTGTTAATTTGGCTCTCCTCGGAGGGTGGCTGTGGATGCTCGGAGAATATGCGGTGGGTCTCTGGAAGTCTATCTTGGTAGAGAAATGCCCTATCGGAAATAATGGTTGGTTTCTCCCCAAAGAGCGCTTCTTTCTTCTGGTGAGGAATATGCTCGGTGCAGCCTCTTTTCTTGGCTTATATCCGATACAGGGTGG
This sequence comes from Chimonanthus praecox, assembly GCA_022113865.1. Taxonomy (NCBI): domain Eukaryota; kingdom Viridiplantae; phylum Streptophyta; class Magnoliopsida; order Laurales; family Calycanthaceae; genus Chimonanthus; species Chimonanthus praecox. Next base: position 42,770,301 of record CM039095.1, read on the forward strand.
TTCCAGGGAATAGGATCTCCTTTTGGTGGGATTCCTGACTTCTATATTGTGCTCGTAATTTGAGGTTCCTTGATTTGTTTAGAGTTGCGTCAGATCCTTCGGCTATGGTTTGCACTGCTTCTCTCGAAGTAATGATGGTACTGTGTGGTTCCAGCATTTTGCAGAAACCTGAATGACTGGGAAGTGGTCTTTCTCCTTAATCTCCCACAGACCCTTAGTAGTTGCTACATTAGCCCCTGGAAAGAAGATCACAGGATTTGTGTGCCCGACTGCCGTTGAGAGTCTTGGATTAAGTGGAAGGTTGTTAGTTGGGGTTCTATCTTGCCAGAGTTCAGATTTACTCCAGTAGAGTACATTTTGCATAATTGGTCAGCTGTTTTCTGGGATGTTCCTTGTCGGTCCAGGCCTTCCCCTCATCGGATGCCTCCACCGTCTGGCTTCTTTAAGCTTGACTTTGATGGGTGTGTTTTTGGGGCTCCTGGGCTGCAGGAATTGGTTGCATAATTAGAAGTGAAGATGGCTCTGTCATCATTGCTTTTTTTGGCCCTTGCATCTTTGTTTTGCTTATATGGCTGAAGCTAAGGCCCTCCATTTCAGCATCAAACTCGTGGTTCAGAAGAGGCTTATCCCACTGATTGTTGAAGGCAACTCCTCCTGCAGCATCAGATGGGCTTCAAATGCAGTTCCTTCCCATGGATTATTGCGGATGTCGCCGAGGAATTTGCTTACCTCTGCAGATCTGGTTCATTCTCCTTTGTCCATGTTTTGAGGGGGCAAACGGAGAAGCAGATTCTTTGGCCAAGAAAGGTGTTACAAGGGATTGGGTGGTTTCAGGTGATATTGATTTTTGTTTGGCCTAGTTATTGTTGCTTAGTGGCGTGTTGGCAGGCCTTACTGGTTAGGTATCCCCCTTTTTGGCCCTGCTCTTTTGTTTCTCAGCCTGTCTTTTATGTTTTTTTCTTCAGTTTTGGTCCGTCTGGGCTTTTTTTTTTGGATCTGCTCTTGGCCCGTCTGGTCCTTTTTTCCCCCTTCAATTTTGGCCTGTCTGACCTTTGGCTCCCTTCTTCTCTTAATAAATTATAATCTTTCGGAAAAAAAATGAGCATTTCTATAGATAGCATTTTGAAATGCATTTGCAACACCTTGCCCTAATTGAAGAGAGAGTGTGTGTGTGTGTATGTGAGCACGCGTGTGTATGTGTGTGCCCGCGCGCTTGTGCATGTGTGTGTGATGCGGGATCGATGCTATCGGCAGAGCGATCCAACAAAATCGGAGATCCCGAGTCTTTGCTGAGATTGGGAGAAAGAATTCTCCTTCACCCCAAAGGGCCACTCCCTAGAGTCATCCGGTGTCTATGTAGGTAGGGAGGCTTGCACATGCCCCAAGGATTAGTCGGGTGCTCTTAGAGGCCTGGACACCTTAGTCATAAAAAAAAAAAATGAATTCTCCTATTGAAGTAGCTTCATTCGCCTAGTGAAAAGCCATTTACTTGCCTCTTTCCAAAAAGAAAAAAAAAGCAATTTACCTGCGTGACTCCTTTCAAGGTATTCCAGTATATCTTTGTTTCAGACCTACATTGGTATGGTTAGAAAGCTCAAAGCAAGTAGACTATTTACTACATGATTGTAAAAATCCTATGATATACAATTTGAATCTTACAAGTTAATACAAGTTTTCATAGAAAATGATTTCTTATGGGAAATCCCAATTATTAAGAACCATGCAGTTTTTGGTAAATTTTAAAATTTATATAGTTTCTTACTAAAAGATGATTTCTCCTTCATGATTCAATTCAATTTTTGAAATATTGGTTTCATAAGCTACACATAATCACATTCAATTACAAAGCCATATACATGAATTTTGTCTTTTTCCTTCCCATATTGAACATTATTTACTTATGTGATATCATCACCATTTTAATTGTCATTTATATTGATGGTTTGAGATGGGATTAATGGCTTTCTTGCATGAAGAATGGTGATGGTGATGACAACAATGATGAAAATCGTTCAAAAAAAAAAAAACAATGATGAAAATCTTTTTGCATTTTATTTAAAAAAAAAAAAATTAAAATATTCTTGGGAAAAATAACTTAAACTTACATTTGGTGCCTAGAATGATTTAATTTACAATTATGATTTTTAAAATGTTTTTTTAGGGTTTAGGGTTTCGTTGTGTAACAAGACATTATTTTATATTGTGGAAGAGTGGAGGAGAAAGCCTACACATTATTCCATTTCCTCGTCAATGGTTTAGACATGATTAGCATTAAGGAGTTTACCTGAGGACATGTTCCTGTGCAGCCTTTTACAGGAAAGCCGTAACGGAGAAAACATATGCTCACATTGAGTCATCTTCCATTGTTTTGGGTCAACTATCTTCATGGAAAGTCATTTATGCTTCTTGGAATTGTCCATAATTTTTTTTTTCAGAAACTAGATTTCAAGGGGGAAGAGTTGGGAAAATAATTTCCATGATTTATAACTTTCAAGACTTACGAACCAATCATGAATTGGGCCATGGCTACGCAAGAATTTGTGAATATTATCAATTGAATGTTCTTGTTCCTGGATGCTCCATAGAATTGATTTGCTATTCCTTTCCTCTGCATAGAAACATTTACTCTGACTTCTGAGTTACAAGAGCAATCTATTTTCCTATCCTTTCTTTGTTTTTAATTCTAGAAAAAGATCAGTTTATATCTAATATAGGATTTAGATATAGATATCAGATCATGGCATGGGTTCATGGACCCAATATTTCTTGATGCATCAAATATTTTTTTGTTCCAACAATGCAATGGAAAACGAATGCAAGAAAGCAGTCGTCAATAATACAAGAAAGGCTTATCAAGCTTGAGCCTACCAGTTATTAGGTTGTACTGAGGCAGGTGGGGGCTAGAAGCCTTGAACCCAACCCAATTTGCACCCACATAAGATATTACATTTTTAAGTAAATATTTTTGAAATAACTATGTATTGTATATGATTATATAGTATCCAGATTTAGGTGGGATTGATCTAGACCTGAAGCTGATAATTGAGCTGAATTTCAATTCATTAATAAATAACTGTGGAAACACTTTGTTGCGACAAATAATAGAAATTCTATAAAAGCAAAATCTTCATATTTCCTTTTCTATGGAATAGGAACTCTTGAAGGCTAACTTTGTGGAAAATGGTGGTGCATATATGTGGCCATGAGCAAGGGAATTTTACAAGAACCACTAAGGCCTTGTTTGTGTGTTTCCTTTCCATTTTCCAAGGAAAATTTACCTTCCTCATCAAATGAGGAGATCATTGTTAAAGTTAAGGCTAGTTTCTTCTTCGCTTTCTATTTTCCTATATTTGCTTTACTACCCAATTTTCCAAGGAAAATCATGTTGAGGAATGTGCAAAGTTTGATTTCCTCTTTTTCCTAAGTTCATTCTGAAACTCAAAGAAAGAGAGTGAAGAGGAAAGAAGGGGGGGAATGGTTTATCGGTTGGTTTGTATGGGGTTATGTATGGATTAGAAACCTTCCCTCTTCTTCCCTCTATGTGTTTGGACTGAAGCAAATGCATGAAGATCTATGTGTACATTTTGCATTTCTTTGGGTAAAGGGTCTGCACACATCCATGAAGATGTGATAATGATTATGAGATTATTCAACAATTGAATCCTGTCATAGGTTAAATACTCAAAAGAACTTGGACAAGTTGGTCCCAGTTGACATTCCGAGAAAAGTTGAAAAAACTTGTCTAAGTTTCTCAACTCAATTGGATTTCGAGTCGAGTTTGAGTATTGTGTTTTGGAACTACAGATCCTACATATGTTTCCTCTCATTAGCCTTATTCTTAAAAAACTTGAATTGTCATACCCCCTTCCCCCTCCCAATTTCATCTTTTGATGACAATACTACTAAACCTTTTTGAACTTTTGGTGTGGAGGGAATGAAGAATTAATCATGGAAATTGTGTTCCAAAATATTCATACTGATGAAAGTTTAACGAGTCTGCATTTTTTGGTACTTCAATCAATATTGTGATGTTCATATGATGTGAATGGCCATTTTCGGGCTTGGTTGTAGCAACTTATTGTACTTGACAAATTGTTTAGGTCTCAAGATGTAGCTTTTAGGTTGAACCAAGTTCACTAATTTCATAGCTGTCATTGTGAAGGTTCAGTCAAACTGCAAAGGGCAATGCCTGGGCATGCGTCTGAAATGCACCTAGGCATGTCATTAAAATGGGTCTTGACAAGCCTAGGTGTGCGTTTGACCACAATGGTGAGCAAATTAATTATAAAACCTTTTGTCCTCTGGACATATCAGGCATTTTGACAAGAAAAGTATATGGAGATGGATACATTAAGATGGATGTATGGAGTAACAAATATGTGGAATTAGAAATGAGTGCATTAAAGGAAAGTTAAATGTTGCTCCCATAGGAGAAAATATGAATGCCATTTGATATAGCTTGGGTACATAACACGATGATTGCAAATATCCCTCTATGAAGAATAGAAGTGATGCGGTGCATCAACAAGCAGCTTCCATTTTCGTATTTTTTGCTATTTTCATGGTTTTCTATTTCCATAGCTTTCTTCTTTTTTCTTTTTGTTTTTAGCAAGGATTTATTTTTAGTAGGTTGAAAGTTTATATATGATGTAGCCCTTTGAGGCAAAACACACAATTGAATGAATAAGATTTGAGATTTTCGAGCAAACCTTGCTTGTGCCGTGCATTGGCGTGAGGAGTGAGTCCTTTTGGCTTGAAGCTTGGTGTGAGGCCATCCCACCTTCTTCTACATGCATTCTTCTTCTCTTCTCTCTTTTCCTTATCTTTTCTTAGTGCTGCGACCCTTCCTCTTGCTGTCCCAACTTCCGCCTCTGCCTAAGGCTTTTCCTCTTCATCGCAGACGCCTATAACCCTCCCTGGGTTTTCGCTAGTGTCCCTAACCCACATCTGCTTTTCTCCACTTTCTAAAACCCACTCCAGTGCCTTCGTTCCTCCCAAATATCTGACCCTATGCTGCCGTTCCCCCTCCTAAGCACTTCTCCACACTGCCGCAACCCTCTTAACCCTTCTAGCCTATGCGCATACCCCTAAGTCCTTCCAAACATTACCGTAACCCCATACCATCTCATTACCCATCACCCCTCCTTTTCTATTTATTCATTGAAAGCACGTGATCCTTTAAAGACCATAGACCCTTTTTTTTTTCAATTAAAATCACATATGCTTAATTTATCCAAATCTTGCATCTATTTGTTCACATCAAATTCTAGAGAATGTTTTGCATGATTATTTGTGGTAAAATTTATATTAATTAATTGCTAGTATTAATTGGATTTTAATTTCAGCCTATTTTAGATTTAGGGTGCATTATTTTCATCCCCTTTTAATTTTAAGAAACCAAATTAGGTATTTAGGGTCACCCTATGAGTTGTCCTGCATCAAGAAGGTTTAAAGGTTATACTTTTAAGATTTTGATTATTGTGGTTAGAAAATATATTATAGATTGTGGTGTGGGGAGTGGAACAATTTAACAAGAAGCTGGCTCTCAATAGATGGCATAATGACTCTATGATGGTGATGATGATAAGTTGTGGAAACTTTGCAACCTATTGAAAATGAAATTTAACAAAATGGGGAAAAAGGGAGTTTTTGGATTGTATTTGGTCTAGGTTTTGTAGGTTATGGTATGATGATTAGTGTCCGGATCTTTGTGGGTGTTTGGATTCAAATGGCTTTCCAGGCTATTTCTTTCACATGTTTCTTCATAGAGAAGTTAGAAACAAGTTCTTTTCTCTGAAAAAAAAAAAAAGGAAAAGTGGAAAGGGTTCTTTCTTCCAAGTTCGGCCCCTTATAATAAATTTCATATCCTATTGAATCAAAATGGTGTCTCTAAAAGATACTCTTTGTTTATTGATATTACTTTTGCACTTCATTTTTTTCAATCATGAAAGGAGTTAGATTTAGGACTTTGTTGTTTTACTTCCCTATTTTTTCATTGAGATTCAAGGGTCTACTTGGAAATTTCCATGCAGCCAGCTACCTGTTATTATCTACATTTGATCTCTCTTGTATTTATATTATAATTTTAGGGTTTTGGTGCATTTCTTTAGCTTATCTATCACGCATGTTTGTAATGTTTCTGGGACAATACATTGCCGTAAGTTTTTTTTTTTTTCGAAAGTTAATACATTGCCTCAAGTCCTTTTGTTATTAGAAGAAGATGGAGCTTCTTCTGGATATAACTATGTGAGAACTTCAAGTTTGAATTATCTTTAGGGAAGTGATACATGCCTGTGCCTTTGGTTATCTGTTTTTACACAAGTTCATTGCCGGGCTTCATTTCTGAGACCGTTGTTTAAATTTGCAGTTTGTTCACTGTATTGTCTGGGCAAAAGACCTGCTCTTTGCAAAGCTGTTCGGAGACAAAAATCAGGAAAATGATCTGAATGTGCGTTCAAATGATTCTGCTAGCTCCTCAAAACCTATAGAAGATGTTTTTGAGCGAAATCTGGATGAAGATCCTGAACAGTATGGACCGAGAATATATGACCACGTCTTTGGGTATAACATTGAAATGGCTTTATCCAATGAAGAAACATGGCGGAATAGAAATAGACCAACACCTATATATATAAGAGATGTCCTGCCAGACAAGCCCCTTCAGCTGAACGGAAACTTAGGGGAGAATATTGTGAATGGTGACTCCAATCTGTCAGCAATGTCTTCTCTAGGTCTGAAGAATCCACAGGACATCTGGAGTCTACTAGAAAATACCAGAGTTTTTCTGGATTCTTTGAGACTTTTCTTAGAGAAAAGAAAAGAGGTCTTCCTCTAAGTACTTTTATATGTTAATTTTTGTTCTCTTGAATTTATTTTCATCATTGGATTAAATTTTTTTATTAGCATTTGTGGTTTATTTGCTTATTTTCCAGGATATAGGAAACCTTACCTTTGACAAAGATGACCAGTTGGCAGTGGAATTTGTTACTGCTGCAGCAAATATCAGGGCAACATCTTTTGGTATTCCAATGCAAAGTCTCTTTGAGGCAAAAGGTATTGCCGGAAATATTGTGCATGCTGTTGCAACAACAAATGCCATTACAGCGGGTTTGATTGTGATAGAAGCAATCAAGGTACTCCAAAGTGATGCTAGCAAGTACAGGTACAAATCAAATACTCTTTGCTCATTATTAACCATGTTTGTTTGTCACAGGTGGATTGATTTTGAATAAAAAATTGTATTGATTGTGGGAAAGTACATCTAATCACCTATACAAGTATAATCCCAGCAAAACCCCTCTGAAATGTTCTATAATTGCCTCATGCTTCCCTTTCCCACATTTTATCAACACATCAGTTATGTTGTTTGCCATCCTCCTTGCATGTACAAAAGACTGTGGGCCTCGATGCTAATGCACCTGTGTGTATTTTCCCTAGGAATCATTGCAGATCTCCTAGGCATTTTTGCCTTCCCACTTGCCTTTGCAAATGCTTTAGCTGAATCTCCCACTGCAATGAGGTTGCCTTGATATTTCACTTGGAATGTTTTAAGCATTTTGTGGATCACTAATTAACGCTGCCTCATTTGACTCTAATGTGTATTACTGTACCTCTACCTGGTCCATCATTTCTAATAATTTAGTGTGTACGACGGTATATTAAGTGCCATAGTGAAAGGATTTCTCTGAAACTTTTGTTCACGAAATTTGTTTGCTTTGTGTAAAGAGTATCTGTACATATTGGAATCTGGTATGGGTATGAGGTATTATCCCATAATATTCTATTGGATTAAATAAATAATATTTCAAAGAAAATAGAACAAATGTTTCAAAAACAATCAAGTTGTTGCAAAAACAATGAAGTAATTCAGTTTTCCTATTTTAGTTTAATCTAAAAGGTAAGGTGTGATAATAATTTGTAACTTTGGAGAACATTGCTAAGATAAGCAGACATGTCTGACATGGGTCTGACTCATTTGAAATAACCTGCCCAACAGTGTACTCTAATTTGTATTTCCTCATACATCTGTGTAAGCTCCCTCTAGTTTCCCTTCCTTTGAACCGGATCCCTACCTAATAAGATCCCATTCTAGGTTACACTTGTACCATGATACCATTAATCTTTGGGGCCTTAAAAAACATATCTAAAACAATGTTGTTAAAATCGCACAATTCATGGTTCGAATCGTGGGCTAAGACAAGCAAAATCGCATGTAAAATCAGAAAAGGGTGAAAATCGTACGATTTTAGAGTTGAATTGCAAATCATGTGATTCAAACCCTAAAATCGTAGAATCGTGCGATTACAGTGTATCTGATTAATCCTATGCTTTGTTCTTCTTTTTCGTGCAATGTTTTCTCTGCTTTGTTCTTCTTTTTCGTTGATCTTTCCTCTTCTTTCTCTTCTTTTTCTCTTCAGTTTCCGCCGCAGATCTCCTCATCTTTCTCCTCCTTTTTCTCTTCAATTTCCACTGCTCTTCCTTTTCTTCTTTTCTTTCGTTTCTCAGGCATGGGTTTCCGCTCCCATGCTTTAGCTTACTTTGCTTTACTTACATTTGTGCAACGGTGTATACTTTACTCTTATTTTAATTTCGTTGTGAGGAGGCTCCTATGCTTTAGTTTACTTTGCTTTACTTACATTCATGCGACGGTGTACACTTTAATCTTATTTTAATTTCATTGTGGGGAGGCCTTCTACTTAGTTTTTACTCTCTTTTTTGTTGGGACTACTTTTATATTTTTATTTTTTTACTATTGTTTTTAATTAAAAGATATCTTTTATTTCTTTCAAACTTATGTATCTATTTAAAAAAAATAAAAATCTCTAATTTTTTACTTTTAAGGAATAATGAATACTAATAAAATTTATTAAATGCCCTTAAAATAATACTTCTAATATTTTTTTTTTAAATATTTGATGGATGTTATTAGTTATTATTTAAAATTTTAAATGTTGTTGATTTATTTGTTGATTTCTTAATATTTATATTTAAATCTCATATTAATATATTTTTGTGCTTTTTTTTTGTGGATGGTTATTTATGATGGATGATAAATGTCAAATTTGTAGATGTGACTAGAAATTTCTGTGAATTTAAAAGAATATTATTATTCTATGTCATGTTATATGTAATTATAGTATAAGTAATAGTTTTAGAAAAAACATTATGAATCTTACGATTTACGATTCACAATTCACACCCCTATACCGATTCACGATACAATTCGAGTTTGACAACATTGATCTAAAATGATTCATCAATATTATTTTGGCAAGTCCCATATCCAAGCATAGATCGTTCAACATGCCCATGCCCGTGCCCATGGTCTTACATGGGTCCCATTTAGGATATGCATGAGGATGTGTAGGGATTTATACTAGTATTATATCTCTATGACATATGGTTTTCTTTACACTGTGTAAGCTCCTTTGAGTGGCAGTTCACTTTAGCTTCAGTAGTTGTATTAGAGGTGATATTTATCATGCTCTTGTATGCAGGCAGGTGTGCAGATTTTACCTTGTGCACCCTATGCATTACCTCTTTTGCCAATTGAGACGGGCCTATTGGAAATATCTAGACTTGAACATGGGGTATACCAAGTCACCTTGATTGAATCAATTAGGCCATGAATGCTTAGGGATTAAAATGATAATTTAAGGTGATTGAGATTTTGTGGCCCTTAAAAGCATGGCTTGATTGATTCAACCAGGATGGGTTTTGGTAGGTCTCACGCTTGAGCGTAGACCTTTCTAGTGAACATATATCCACGGGGAAAAAAGTAGGCTGAGCATAGGGGGGGTGTAAATATAGATATGAATTAAATTGTGTGAGTTGTTCTGATGTTGGACGTGACCATGACAGTCATTTTACCATTCTATGTCATAGTTAATTCCAAAATCATCGACTACTGCTTGTAACACAATTGGTCAATGCTTGCTTTGGAAGCTTGAAGGTTGTTGGTTTTTAAATGTCCAATGGCAATGGTGGATAAGCTAGAAAGGATTCAGAGGCAATTTTTGTGGAATGATGATAGGGAAAAGCAAAAATTTCATCTGGTTAGTTGGTCTCAGGTTTGCAAACCTATGAAAGAAGACGGTCTTGGGATTCGACCTCTTCATCTTTTTAATGAAGCTTTGTTAAGGAAGTGGCTTTGGCTTCTGGTGACTCATCTGATGGTCTTTGGAAGGATATCATTCGAAGAAAATATAGAGTGCAAGGTTGTGGATGGAGGATTGCTAATGTCAGTGGGGGTGATTCTGGTTTTTGGAAAGGTGTTTGCTCTGTGACTTCACCTTTGATCGTTATATTCGCTATCAAGTTTATTCATGTGATGATATTATTTTCTGGACGGACAAATGGTTGGGCACCGCTCCTTTGGCCCAGTCATTCCCGATGTTGTTCTCTCTTGTATCAAATAGAGCTGCGTCGGTTTAGGAGTGTTATGAGATTATTCATAACAAGGTAGTCTGGGGCCTCAGTTTCGTCGGGAGTTAGAGGATTGGATGGTTGATGATTAGATGTCCCTTGTATCTCTTTTAGGGGATGTCTTTGTGAAGGGCTCTAGTAAGGATTGGCGGATTTGGGAGATAGACTCTCATGGTTTTTTCTCAGTTAAGTCTTTTTTGTAAGAGAATGATTATGGTTAATGATGTCCCTTTTATTGACCCAAAAATTTGGGTGGGGGGCTTCTCCTTTTAAAGTTAAGATGTTTGGTTGGCTTGCTGGTTTGAAGAAAATCTTGACCATTGACAACTTGTGTTTGCGTAAAATGTTTATTGTGAATACTTGCCCAATGTGTCTATCGGACGCGGAGTCGGTCAATCATCTTTTGCTTCATAGTCTGTTTTCTTATCAGATTTGGATGCACTTCTATCATTTGTTAGGCATTAGCTTTTGTCTTCCTCTTATGTGGGGTAATTTGTTTAATGAAGAGGTAATTGTGTCAGGAGGCTCCTTCCGTCGTAGTCTGTGGAATGTGACTACGTTGAGTATTGTGTGTTCTATTTGGTTGGCTAGAAACAATAGTGTTTATTGGCAAGGAGTGTTCGGTTACGTCTCTTCTGGATTTAATTAAGTTCTAGGCAACTTGGTGGTTGGTAGGGCCTAATAAGTTTCAAGGTGTTTCTATATCAGATATGTGCAGAGATTGGGATTCTGTTGATTCCTCTATGCATAATTTGGTGCCTCCTCATATAGTTAGTTGGAGTCCTCCTGCAAGCGGGCTTCTCAAACTTAACTTTGATGGTAGTTGCATGCGTGACATTGGTCTGTCTAGATACGGTGGGATTATTTGTTCCGACTTTGGATCTTCAGTGCTTTCTTATGTTGGCCCCATTCCTCATGGGACAGTTATTGAGGCGGAATTATGTGTTTTATGGTGTGGTCTTCTAGAGTTGGAGAAGAAAGGGGTTCATGGGAGTTTGGTAGAAGGTGATTCACATGTTATTGTTAAATGGGCTTTGGGCTCTTTTTGCCCATGGAGGTATTTGGATAAAATCGAAAGGATGCAGCATATCATTGAATCTTTTGATTTTAAAATTGCTTGGGTTCATCGGTCAGCTAATTCAGATGCCAATGAGTTGGCTCGCCAGGGGTTATATTTAGATTCTGAAGTTGTTTCTGATTTCGTGTAATTCCGTTTTTGGTTGGCCTCTCTTGGCCTTCTTTGCTTTCTTGTAATTCTCGTTGTAATTAATACAGTTACCTTTCACAAAAAAAAAAGAAAATGTTAAAAAGAAAATTCATCATCACTATGTCATTGCCATCATCACAATAGAAGTCTTGCCACATATAACTGGTGTTGACACTGTGAGCTATCATTATTGTGTGACTTCATTCCAAGTCCTTATTGGCCTGTCCCTTCCTGTGACTTGGACTAGCAGCCTTTCAGTACGGATACTCCCAAACCATTTTACTATTTTAGATAGCATTTCTTTGTTTTCTATTCTGTTGCTGCTAGCAGTGGATTTCCCTCTATGTACTTATCTGTGACACTAACCTTTCTTGTTCTTCCACAAAAACATCCTATCATTCAAAAATTAGGTAATGCGCATCTAAATAAATTTTGTGATTGATTAGTACTTATTTCATTGCTAGAAATCCTAAATGATGTGTTTGCAATAAAATTCCTAGAAAAATGATATTTTGTCATGTTTGTACAAATTTTCCTAGGGAAAAAATCTATAAACTTTCCTATCAAGACCCGTGGAAAAATGTTTTCCTCAAAAATTTTGAAGCACACTTTCATGAACTTGAACTAATCTTAAACACCTTGATCCTATGTGTGCTTAACTTGATCCATTTATTAAACATGTTGTTGTGACCAAACTGTCACTTAAATGGGTTGTCTCAACCCGGCCCATTTATTTAACGAATAAATGAATGACCCAACTTGACCAAGATTGATTGGGTTGACCCAACCCAGCCCATTTATTGAATGAGTGATTCAACCTAATTTATGGCCTACTTAACCCATACTTAACAAATAGACCCAACCGAACAGATCTTAAATGGGTTGATTAGGCCCATTCCTAACATGTCTCATTTATGAAATAGTTTGATTAACCTGAGTACCCAACCATACTTAAATGAACTTAGACCAATCCAACTCATTTATTAAACAAGTGGCACACCCGTCAATCTTAAATGGTTTGATTTGGCCCATATTTAATCTAGCTCATTCATTAAATAGGTTGACCTGACTTAAGTACTCAACTAAACTTAAATGGGTTGATGAAAGCAAATAATCTTATATGGGTCAATCTGAACCATACCTAAGGTAACTCACTCAGTAAATGGGTTGGACCAACCTAAGTACTTGCCGAAGCTTAAATGGCTGACCCATTGTGGCCTATCCCTAAAATAGTTGACCCAACTTGATTTGTACCAATTTTGACCAATTTTAAATGGCTTGGCCCAATATGGTCAGCCAAATTTATTAACTGAGGAAAGTTAAAAACAATGGAGGAAAGTTTTTAGATTATAAAATGAATTCTTACCAAGTCATTTTAAAAGAAAAAAAAAATTCCAGATGAATCCATGGAATTGCTTTACTAGGAAACCAACAAACATACCCAAAAGGTTTGGTCATCTTCCTTTCATTAAATAAAATACATCTAACTTTGCCCAAAGCTCAAGATTTTGAAACTAAGCATTTGCTTTATTGAAAATAGGTAAACAAGGTAACTCTACTATGAACATTGTAATTAGGGTAGGGTGGGGTGGGGGGTTGCATGTGTATGTTCGAGCAGTTACGAGCCTACATTTCAGGGTTGCTGAAACTGCTACCTAATTAGTTATTTTAGTTCCTGGGGTTTTCTCATAGTTGGCACTTATCAACACTCATCTGGCTAATTCCTGTACAGAATGACATATATTGTTGAACATCCCTTGAGAAAGATGCTTTTGATGCCGGTGGAACCATTTGAACCCAACAAATCATGTTATGTCTGTTCTGAGGTAACAATAATTTCCTTTGTTGTTGTGTAATGATATATGTTCCAATAATTTAGTGAAATTACCTGCTACCTTCTGATATGTGTAATCTGCCTGAAAATAGACCCCACTGTTGCTTGAGATTAACACTAACCGCTCAAAGCTACGGGACTTTGTTGAGAAGATTGTTAAAAACAAACTTGGTATGCATTGCCCGTTGATTATGCATGGCTCAAACCTTATCTTTGAGGTTGGTGATGATCTTGAGGAAGATGTTGCAGCCAATTATGCACGAAACGTTGACAAGGTATATCTTGTACTATTTTTTAATTGAATGTTACTGTTTTCTTATTTCTTCAATTCCTGTCGACAATTTAATGTCCAAATGTTACTGTTGTCTCATTTTTGCAGGTATTATCTGAGCTTCCTGCTCCTGTTACTAGTGGGACGGTACTCACAGTAGAGGATCTTCAGCAGGAGTTATCGTGCAAGATCAATATCAAGCACAGGTGACTTTCCTCCTGTTGTACAATATGCATGGTTCTTTTCCAAAGTATTTCATGTGTATTGTTCTTGGAATGTTCTTTGTATTGGTCATTTAAAAAATAAAATTGAAAAAATAAAGAAATAGAAAAGAAATAACTGCACAGGTGACTTTGCTTCTGTTGTACAATATGCATGGTTCTTTTCCAAAGTATTTCATGTCTATCGTTCTTGGAATGTTCTTTGTATTGATTGTTTAGAAAAATAAAAATTGAAAAAGTAAAGAAAAAGAAAAGAAGAAACTGTGTGTTGAATCTCAAGATGCCAACGTCAGAAAATTGAAGTTGTATCAGAAATTGCCCTAATCATCAAATCTTATCGAACGCAAATCATATCATAAATCGTAAGATTTTTTCTAAAAAAAGGATAAATATTTTCAGAAGAATTAAAAAGTGAAAAAAGAAGTAGTTTTTCATTTTCTATGCATTTGGTATTCAAAATGTTACTAGTAAAATGACAAAAAATGGTGATAGTATTGGATATATAACTTGATTTTTGTCATTTATGTAAATGTTGTTTGAGATTAAAAAGATAAGTCATGTATATGGCTTGCTAATTACATGTGATCATGGATGGCTTAAAAGACTAATGTTTTGAAAATTTGACTTGGATCATAAAGGAGAACCATATTTTGGTAAAACTAACATTTTAATAACAAGAATTGTTAGGTTGTTAAAAAAATCATATTGTATCGTAACATTCAGATCGTAAATTGTAAGATTTTAATAACTATGGTTGTGATGGTTTTTATATGTGCCCATTCAACTTATGAGGTGTAGTGTGGGATGTTTAAAATTGGTAACATATAATTAATGTATTGTGAATGTAGCTTGAGACACATACGACTTCTAAACTTCTAGCAAAACTATGAATAACTTAATAAGGTATTGTATTTAGTTAAACAAAAATATAGAGCATAACCTTAAAAATGAACAATCACTACGATGCTAAAATAACTAAAATTGGTTGCCATTTGTAGCGTATAAAACAAATACGAATATAATCAGTAAAATATGATTTTACATTCTAGGGGCTATAAAAATTAATAAATGCTGTTAAAATCTATGAACTAGATTCTTCTCTCTGACATATTCATTCATTTCAAGTGAAGTATGTCCGACTCTGACTCATGCATCAGTTGTGGAATTTGAACCTTGCCACTTAGAGGTGGGCATGGGAGCTACATGTTTCAACCATTCTTAGAAGCTAATGTATGCCATTTTTATATTATGTTTGGATGGTAGATTATAAAGGACCATATTGAAATGGGTGTATATCCCGGATTCTTCCTTCCATTAATGTGCCACTTTCAACTGTCTTCTATGTTCCAATTCTTGCAGAGAAGAATTTGACGACGAGAAGGAACCTGATGGAATGCTTCTCTCCGGATGGACAGTTCCAGCCGAGAAGGATACTCAGTCCAATAATGGAGAGAGTACATCACTTGCTCAAGAAAATGTGTCAGGAACTGAAGTATCTCATGAAGTAGACACAGTTCTGGCGGAAACTGGGAATAAGAGAAAGCTATCCGACATGTCAAATGTGGATGGGGTGGCAGAAGAAATTGCTGACGACGACGACGTTGATGATCTAGTTATGCTTAATGATAGCTCAGATGTCAACAAGAAGAAAAGGTTGCGGTAGCAGATTGCTTTCACAACTCATTATGTACAATAGGTTCCAGCAACATCCCTTGGTGTTTGGAATGACCCGACCTGAGTATGTTTGCACTAACACATTTTGACCCGAACATTATGTAACATACTCTGACACGATTAATATCTTTTGTCTGAAGGAAATATTTCTTTGGGATGGTTAGGATCTGATTTTTTTTAACAAGGTTGGTCAATTTAGTTACTGATGTGACACTGTTTGTGAAAGGGTAAATGATCGGATGGGCCTAGTGTACCGAATTGAAAGGAGAATGTATGGTAAGTGAATAGCTTTGAGGATTTTTTTTTTTTTTTTTAATTATGAAATTTGTAGGTCTATGAATGATTTTTCTTCTTTAGCTGTTTTGGAACAGGACTCCTGCCAATATATCTGATATTCACTTAAATGTACCTAAGCTTTCAAAAAATTTCACCTGATCCATATGCTACTAAAACCATTAATTATCTAGAAAAAAACAAAGCTAAGCTGATAAGTGCCTTCGAAAAAGATTAGGGCCAGTAATTGGTGTGCTTGTTTTTGATAGAAGGCCAAACTGAAAGTTCAGTCCATTTTTTTTACTGTTCTCATACTTATAGTTCAGCCAATGAATGAAGAATGCCAGTGGAGCTTTGACAATAGGAACGAGGTTGGATTTTACTGTTTGAATGGTGTGGTAACTGTAGTTAATTTTCCTTATAATCAGAACTCTCAATATCTCAAATGCACAATCACTAGCCAAAGAGCTTCAGTCTAATGAGGTAAAGACTCCTACTTGGTGAAACCATGACTCTAGCGGATGTGTTAAGAGTCCAAGCCTAAGTGGACTCAGTGGTTGGTGATTGAGGTTAGGTCTTATATAAAACATAAATTGATAGAGGTGGTGCGGGCTATCAGGCAATTAGTAGTGTAGCTTACCAAGGTCTGCATGTTGCAAGATTTGACAAAATTTGAATGATTTGACCCAACTCAAACACAAATGGAGAACATAATTTTATTTTTCTTTTTTCTGGAGGAAGTGAGGGTGGTGTTGTTACTTCTGATCCAACCCAAAGTATCAAAACTGATTAGGAAATTAGACGACCCAGTATGAAATTACTCAACAATCAGTTGATTTTTTAAATTTGCACGGGTAGTTCAGTTGGTCTAAACTTATAGGATTAGACTAGAGGTCTTTGGTCAACTCCTCCTATGCTTATTTGATATACGAAGTTTGCGAGTGGTTTTATATATCTATGGTATTGGTCTTTACTTCAAATGTGGGATGGGGATATTCATGTTATCTAAAAAAAAAGTTGATTCAGGGTAATTTGCATCACTTAACCCAATTAGAGCCTCATCCAACCTAGCATGAAGATTCAAAGCCTAATTGAGAAAATGGGGTTGCAAACTTACACAAGAGGGTTTCAACCTTCTTATTAACAGATTTATCAACCAAATCCACTAATAAAACTAATAGATTTGGATTGGATGGGTGCAACCTGCACAAATAGGTTGGTTTGAGAGTCTAACTTGGTCAGAGTTAATCTAACTCAAGAAGTTAACATTGTTTACGTGTGATCTAACCATATTTAGAATGATTCTTTCGCTAAATTTCATTGACTGGTTCAGCTTAGGATCGAATTGGGTCATGCCTGCAATGCTGCCTTCTGTGAAAGTACCCACCCATCAAACTTTGAAGCCTATAATAGCATTGATCCAACTTAAGAATCAATGGTTAACGCTTATATTCGAGTAAAAATAAATGCTCAAATACATGTCTAACCAAGCTTTTGATGAGAAATAGGAAAGAGCCCACCTTGAGGCTCAATTATAGAACAAAGGACAGATAACCTCAAGGTGTTCAGTATAAGAAATGGAAGGAGAAGCTCAAAGCTGGGATACGTGGACTCGGGGATTTTCAATGTAAGTGAAAGATGAATAAAGAAAAATAAAATAGGTTAATTGTCGGCGTGTGTAGATTGAGAAGTTTACACATGTCTTAAAAATTAGTCAAATGAGATGTCTGAATACCTTAATTTAAAAAAAAAATAGACTAATTGTCAAAGGTCAAAACGTAATGGCTCGGTTACTAGATACCTGCATCCTTGAATACAGCTCAGTGGTTTTCTTGTGATAAATGAAATGAAAAAGTTTAGAATCTATCAAATGCATGAGCGATGACATGCAAAGAAAAAAAAAACAAGACAGAATGAGCAAAAGACATGATTAGTCCCACAATTACTCAAGCTCAGAGATGATTAGTCCCTTGGAGCCAAAAGGTTTTACAGATCAAAACATTTTCTTAAAAAGCATTTTCCGCCAAATAAACGTTCTCTGTCCAAAGAAAATTCTTCCATAATGAATAGGCAACATTTCTCTATTTATAAGCTTTAAGGAAAAAAAACCCTTCTAGAATACTTCACATGTTATTACATATTGCAAGTAAGTTTTCGTCTAAACTGGCATTTGGCCCAAAAATGGTAAGCTAATGATTCTGTCTCTAATTGGTCTGAAGTAAAAAATCCTCTAACTTCTAAGCATCTTACATGAGCACCCAATTACTAACTGCCATGTCAGGTGTGAATTTGGGTTTTAAGTAAAAAGGTGTTGAACAAGTGGTGAAATCGGGGTAAGAAATGTATCGGCCACAACATTGTGGGAAAATTAATGTTGAAAAATTGGGTGCAGATGGAGGTGTATTGGCCTCTAATGGTTGATACGTTGCATTGCAGCGATATAAGCATAATGCTACCCCTTATTGGCACAACACATTTTTAACCCTACGTGAAATAGGGCATTGAAAGTTTGTGTGCTACTTTTTTTTTCTTTTATATTTTTGGTCTCTCCTGGTAGCATTTGAATATGGGTCTTTGTACTATGGCGAGATTTCTCTTTGGAATTCGTCCAAACCTTCTCTTCAGGGATAAAGGATATCGATTGAATAATTAGGGTTTTGAGTTCAATTTGTAGCATTTTAACATTAACGTATTTGGTAGTACAAATCAGTTTGTTCCTCTAATGTGTCAAAATGTGGTCTTTGAACTTTGAATTGAATGATTGAATTGACTGGAAAATTTAGGCTTTGAAGTTTGAAATGCTTCAAAATATTCTTCCTAGACTCCTTATTTTGGCAT
This sequence comes from Chimonanthus praecox, assembly GCA_022113865.1. Classification (NCBI taxonomy): domain Eukaryota; kingdom Viridiplantae; phylum Streptophyta; class Magnoliopsida; order Laurales; family Calycanthaceae; genus Chimonanthus; species Chimonanthus praecox. The sequence goes on from CM039095.1 coordinate 42,789,044, forward strand.
TTGCTGCATTGCCATTTTTCTCTCAGTATTAGCAGTGAAAGATCAGTCCAATAGAACATTAGCATTTCCTTCATTAAGATGCTTCCATTCCTCATTTGAGTTTCACATTTGTTAGCATTCAAGCAGTGACGTCCTTACCGTAGCTGGATTACTTATGTTCAATGATAGCATGGTTTGAGAGAGTTCTGACTCAATGAACGAACAGCAGGTGTTTTGGACACCTTCCTCCACCGGTACTTTCAACATTTCTTCCTCCTTCTCCTGTTCTCACAGCCCCACAACTCCACCGTGGACTGACTTTGCCTGGTTCAGTGGAAACATACATAGGCATTCCGTCGTCAGCTGGGTATTTATTTCAACAAAGGGCTCAAAACGAAGAAATTCTTGCATGACATCGGTATTACCAATAACAACAATTGCCCGTTGTGCTTGACTGAAAGTGAATCTAGATTGCACCTCCTTCATTGCCCCTTCGTCACCCAGGTTTGGCACCTTCTGCAAGGTAAATTCCACTCTGTTCCTCCTAGCAACGACTTTCTGTCTCATGCTAGTTCAATCATTTCTTCTTCCAATGCCAGGTTGCCCCTTCGGGCTGCAAAGCTGTCTATCCCTGCGCTCATTTGGCACTATTGGAGTGCCCACAACACTCGTCTCTTCAAAAATCAGCAATGCAATCCTTCATCCACCTTCGCCGCGATTTGCAGAGACATTCGGTTGCATATATACTTCTTGTTATCCAATGATGATCTAAGAGGGATTTCTAGTTCTTTCTCTACTGCGTGGAATCTCCCTCCACATACAGTTGTTCCTTCTAAGCCACTTGATCCTGCTACAGTGAAACCACGAATTAGAGCAAGCAACTCTTTGATTTTAAATCAACTTCAAAGAGGAACCGAATGCTTTCTTTCTGCTGTTTTTTGGGGCCTTCTGCCATCGCGATTGGAAATTGTCTTCTTCCAATCTCTCAGTCGATGAATCTTATCGAGCTATGCAATGGAATTCATAGATCCCGAAGTGCGCTAGTGGAGAACAACCTTCATGTCGAGAAAACCATCTCCAGTAACCACGACATCATCGGTTATTGGAAGCTGGCAGCTACTACTTGGAACTCTTGCACTCTACATGCTGCCTCCTGCAACCTCTTAACTCATCTGAATTGCAAGAATAAGTCTATCTTCTTCATGCCTAAGGCCTCCTCTCTTGACAGGGACAACTTCACCAACAATCAAGACCCCATCGGGTTTGGCATTTTCAATCTGATCAGGGATCTTTAAATTTTCTCTTTGGTGCCAGCTCTTGTCTGCTCACTCTGTTTTGGGTGGTCTTCTTCTGAGCTGGTCTTTCCCCGTCTAGGGGTGTGTGTGTCCCCCTCTCTGGGTCCTTTTCCTTATGTTTATTTTCCTTGCCTGGCCTGGGCTTTGCTCTTTCATTGTTTTTATTTAGCACTTGTTTTCTCCTCTTTTGAGTGTTTATATACTTACCTTTCATTCAAAAGAAAAAAAATTGTCCTTTTTTTAAAACAATAATATTCAAGTTGGCTCATTAAACCAGTTTTTATGAAATGTTTAAAATCTTGGCTTTGAGTCTGGATTTTTTTTTTTCAAAGATCGGGAAGTTGTGTTGCATGCCCACAAATCCACAATCAATGTCTATCTTTTTGTTTTTGATGATCAAGGATTCTAGGATTTTTAGAGAACTCGACTAATCTTCGAGGCATGTGCAAGTCTCTCTACCCACATACACTGAGTAACTCTGAGAGGAATGGCCCTTTGGGATAGAGTGAGTATTGAACTCAGGACTCCCGCACTTCAAAAGGTGGATTCTAGCCATCACTTTTCTAAGAGAAATCTCCAATGATGAAATCTTAAAATCATTATTAGTTTACTGTTCTTTTATTATTTGTTGGCTTTTTTAAGGTTGTAATCATGAAAATATGCTACTTTCCCTCCAAGTTTATGTTTGTTTTCTGGTCAAGTAGTGACATTTGAAGTTTGTGTCTGCATTTTCCTCTGTAAGTAGAGTTGGAATCCTGTCATGATACATCAATGGGCATTGAATCAGTTATTGAGGTTGGGAGGTTGAGATTCTGATCAAAATATTATTTTGTTTATGTCTATTCTATAAAGAGAGATTGGAATGCCAACACTAAAATATAATCATGTAGGGAAGTGATTTGTCAAATGCGCATGGAATCATGTGTTCAGGCTGGAAGCTTGAGAATCTGGTCAATATATATATATATATATATTTCTTTTTTGTCTGTTCTATGAAGAGAGACGACTGTAATGAAGAATATTTTTTGAGGCCTTCAAATTTTCAGTCTTATCTGATAGTGAAAATTTATCAGATTAAATCTAACGACTTTTAAAAGTTGGATTAGTGTTGAATTAGATAAATGTACAATTCACAAAAGTAGATAGGTGTGAGGGGAAAAATTGATCCATTGTAGGCTCTAAAATCCAAAGTTTGCATGCAAACTCCTTAATAGGCCCACTTGGATAGGTGGATTTGAAAAGTGTTGGTTTGTATATGGTACCTATAAAATTACATTTTGATTAGATAAGAAAAATCATGCTTTTTAAAGCCGTCAATTCAAATTTATCTAACAATAAAAATCCATTAAGTTAGATCAATAGACTTTAAAACTCAAATTAGATACAGGTGCAATTCGCAGGGATAAGTGAGTGTGGGTGAGGGTGGTGGGAAGGGAGCATGGAGAGCTGCACACCTTATAAAGTACTCTCATGGTAAGAGCTCCATATAAAGCCCACCTATAATCTTGGAGTTGAGTGAGTTTAAAGGATTTATGCTTATATATAGTGCTTAAAAATCAGATTTATTAAATAACTAACCATGGATTGGGCAACAAACAACATCAATTTCAATTAAATGTGTTGAATAAGTGGAGAGCAAATTCCCATTGATACAGATATCATCTATTGATATTCAGGCCTAGGGCTGGTTGAGGAGTTCTTGCCTTTTATCCGGTTGTCTCAATGGAGAAAGTACTCTCTGGGTTTACTCTGCAAAAGTATCTGGACTGCACCTGTTAACTTTAGGGTTGATCGTGATATTGTGGTTCCTGATATCAAACTTGACATTTTATTTGGAATTTGAAAGCATCTGGTCGTCATCGTTATTCCTTTAGCTTATAAAATAGATGCCCAAAAACAGATATCATCCAAAGCCGGCTTCTTCAAGGAATAAAAAAAAATTTAGGAAGTGGAAGTTCTGAGTTCGATTCCCACTTCATTCTAAAGGGTTACTCTCTACAGATTTATTCAGTATGTGTAGGTAGAGAGACTTGCACATATTCCGAAGATTAATCGGGTGGTCTAAAGATGCCTGAACTCTTTGATCATAAAAAAAGGAATAAAAAATTGAATACGTAAATTTGATTGGACTCATTAAATATACATGACTTGGCTGACTCAGTCTGGTAACCATGCTTCTTGATCTGATTCATCCGAATTATGCAGTATAATTTGGTGTGAAAGTACTTTCCAAACTCGATGGTTTTTAAGACCATCATTTTCTTCTCTCTCGTGCACACACCCAATCTAATTTGTAATTGTGTATGAAGTTGGATTGCTTGGTTCATGAAATGTGTTCAGGTTTGGGCTTTTTGGCTTGAAATTTGTTTTGGGTTTAGTTTAGGTGAGGGTTTATGTTGATATTATTTAGGGAATTGACCACAAGTCCCATTAAGAACAAAATCTTCTTTCATGAAACAAGAGCTATTTGTTAAGATCAAAAGAAATATGACATTTTTTTCTTCTTCTTTCAAGAAATCATGTTCCAAGAGAGGGCATATAAAAACTTAATTGAGAAGAAGAAAAAGGATTTTTCTCATTTGTCAAGACAAATGCTTCATTCATTTACTTGAAAATAAATATTTTGACACCAACAATTAAAATAATCAGGGTTTTACAACTCGACACAATACCGAATTTCATAACACTTGTTAAATAATACGAACCTAAATGTACCGCGAACCATCATACAAAATCAACCATACTGAAATCTGCTCTATTTAGCATCTTGAGATCATTCTGGTTATTAGCTTGCTTTGTTCTTCCCAGCAAAAACAGGGATTTAAGATTTCCTGCATATCAGTGATTTTGACAAGGCGACTATTTTAAAGATTCTAGAGTGTGCTGGTGAGGTTAAAGCATTGCAAAAATCTGGAGACAGGACATTCCAACCAGTTAAAGGAAAGACCATGGCAATGCTTTTGAGAGCCATCCATGAGAACCCGAGTCTCATTTGAGATGGCTGGGTTATTATCATCGTAGGCTAGCATTCCATCTATCTGAGATCAACTTTACGAGCTCTTCTTAATGGTCTTGTTAGAGTGATATCATCATTGCACACATATTTGCTTATCAGGCATGATGGTGAGTTCATTATGTCATTGGGATGTGATTTTAAAAATATCATTAACCTATATACACATTTTTATTTATTTCTGTTTTTTTTTCTTTCTTTCTTTTGGCAAAATGCATGTGTTCACCATCAGCTGTACAGGACATCCTTGATTTGGCAAAATATGCTAGTCTGCCAGTGGTCAACAGCTTGACCCACTACAATCACCCATTTCAGATCATGGCTGATGCACTTACTACAAATGAACATACTGGTCATCGGAAAGAACCAAGGTTAGCCACTTTGTGTTGATTTTCTCAGATTCTTTAAATCCCAAATTTAGAATGAATAAAATTATTTTATATTTATGTTTTGGTAAAAATTGAAGAAATTATAGTTGCCACTGTTGTGACTACAAATTTGTGTTAAGAACTATGCTTTATGCCATATTCCTCGATTGACAAGGATCGAATGACAAGACTCAGAACCCTAATTTATGTTTACAGTATTGGTTGTGTATGTACTGCTAAATAAAGTTGCTAGGATTTCATGTATGCTTCCTGCTATATTTCCCCCTAAATCATGGGCGCATAGATAATTGATTGGATTAGGCCCCAATGATGAAGTTTGGTAAGATTAGCTGGGGCCATCAATATTCCTCTTTAATAGGCCCCTCCCTAACTTGTTATAACAATAAATCGATCCTTAAATAATTTTTGAAAAAAAGCTGGGACTGAATTTGGATTGGACGCAGGTAGATGAACACCTAGTGGAGATAATTGCTCCAAAAACCTATTTCTTGCACTGCTTGCCTGAAGAAAGTAACTGATAGCGTGATTGAAAACCCAAAATGCAATTTTTTTATGACAAAGGTGTCTAAGGCCTCTTAGAATACCCGACTAATTCTCAGAGCATGTGCAAACCTTTCTACCCACATGCACCAAATAACTCTACGAGGAGTGGCTCTTTGAATTGGAGTTAGAATTGAATTCAAGAGTCAAGACTCGCTTCCTGAGGGTAGGTACTTGATCATCACTCCAAACTCCTTTAGATTAAAACCCATAATGCAATTATGCTCCATTTATTGATGTGACTTCTCTTTTCTAGTGGTGTACTAGTCGTCCGTCTAGTTTTGATGGTTGGTTGAGGCAAACAATCTGTTTTAATGTATCAGTGTGGTTTTGAAAGAGAGATATATAACAGGAGGGAGGGAAGCAGGGAAGTTTATACAAAATGCCATCCAAGGAGAGCTTTTTTTCCTCTTTCTCTGCTTTTCTAATTGATTGATACAGCTACTGAGATTTTCTGAGCTAAACATAGCATAAATGAGCATGCATGCTTACAAATCTTAAATGTAAACTGATACTCCCTGGGGGGAGAAAAAAGAGGATAGAATACAATCGTCCAAAGCATTTCCTTGCTTCAGCAGTGCTACCGTTCTTCTGAGTTGAATTTATTCCACGCCTCCTGAATATTTCAAAAAGATGTCAGTGAGACCTTTTTCAACAAAATGCTGTTAGCATGCTCAAATTTACGAAAAGTATTTGCAATAAACATAGTAATTGTCCTTTAATATGCATCTTAGACCTATCTTCAAGTGAGTTGATAGATGCTTATTACTTAGATAATGATCGAGATCATAGTTTAGAAACCTGACTCAGATATGTAAAAAACAATCCTCTATAAAAGCTTAAAAGAAACCCTAATTCCCATTTTCATCGAATCAAAGGAGTTGCAGGGAAGAAAGAGGCACAAAAGCAGATCTAAAGAGTGAATTCCCTTCATCTTTTTCTCATCTCCTCATCCCTGTCTAGTTCTTCCTTCTTTTTATTCATCTTTTCTTTTTCTTCTAGGTAAGTGATAGGGGCATAATGCTTTTGATAATAAAGGACACGAGACTTGTTCTTTTTGCCTACTTGTCATCATCTAAATGGTGAAAATGTACATTGATGTCCCTTATTATAAAAAACACCGGTGTCATGTTATCTACTTGTCATCATCTAAATAGTTAAAAAGTAAGCCAATGTCCCTTGTTATAAAAAGGACAGGTGTCCCGATCATTACCCTTTCTTCCCCACTAATTTCTTCTTCCTTTCTTGATTATTTTCTCTGTTTCATATACTTATTTCTTTATACTTTATTTTGTATTCCTTCTTCTCTCTTTTTTTTTTTTTTTTAAGATTCTAGTTTTATTCCAAGAAGAAAGAAATACATCAAAAGAATCCAACCCCAAAACACTAGCTGGAAACAAGAAACAATGCAATTTTAACCAATATTTTTTGCTTTTTCTACTTCACATTTGTTTCTTTTTTCTCATAATCAATTATTTTCATTATTCTCTATTTTTCTGAATATTTCCAAATACATATAATACTAGAATAATATTATTTTATTAAATTTGACCGAGTCTTGACTTTGGTCAAAACTCGCCTGAGTCTTCAAATCAACTCAATAAAAAATCAATTGAGTCGAATTTTTGAACTTTCAACACTGATTGAGATGTGGCCCCAAAGTAATTTCTTAAAAAAAGTGTTGACAAAGGGATATCGGTGGATGAAATAGCAGCAATGCTCATCCAGTATTAGTATTGGTGTAAGTTGTGGTGGTCTTTCAGTTGACACCATCTGGCACGTGGAGGGAACACCCAGAATATATACTATATCAGCAAAACAAATTGTAGGATGCCGCCAATACCAACACCCTACCGACTTGGCCAATATACCAAGTTGTATTAGACAAGATGGACCTGTACGAGTCAAATCAGCCAATATACCCATTTTTTCAGATTTTTTAAGAAAAATATTTTCTTTCTGATCAGCCCAGGCCAATATGCCAGTCCTCCCCTCCCCCAAGGCAGCTAGGCACTATATATGGTTTCCTGGGGAAATGGTGTCAATGGGCTGGGTAGATGGATCAGTGGGGTCAAGAAACTGATATCAGACCATGGTTTTGCACCTATTCAATATTTTCTTCATCCCACTCCAGACACAAGGGCATTGATCATATATTGTTGCCATTGAAACCCTAGTTCGTTGAAGCACCCTCAAAGCAGATTAAAATAGAGCATGGAAGGAACCAAAAAAGCCAGCAACCAACCTTCAGCAGATCAAAGACCTTCTCACAGATGTACTTCTGTTGAATGCTTGCACCCCTTTGTTGTACTTTGTCAGGGTGAACACAAAGAGTAGCCTTCCTGTAAGCTTTCTTTACAGCATTGGCTGTAATAACATCCGTCAGTGGAATGGGCTGCCAACCACTGTCAGGTCCAAGGATCTGCCAATGACAAAAGAAAATATCAAATAACTCTACCAATAGGGTTGACGACTGAAAATGAATTTAAAAAAGAAAAGAACCACCCATATCTTAGCACTGAGAAAAGAGTGTTGGCTGATGGAATATATTTGTAAAGTTATGACAACTTTGATATTAAAGCATGTTAAAAATGAAATCAATTTCTCTTACCACTAATAGATCTGCCATAAAAGTTCAATTTAGCACCAAGCCAAGTCAAAAACCACTAAAGCAAACATGGAGGATTGAATCCATGCATTGTACTGCAATTCCATGATTAGCAAGCATATCATCAGCTGACATCCCATCCAGGAAAGTACAGGTTGGATGCCATCTCCTCAATAGTCTCATATTTATCAGGTATTTCTTTGTAAGGAAATAAAACCCCACTACAATGAATGTAGATCATATGGATTTGATTCCTAATAAGAAGTGATACTGGAGGAGAACAAAATGGCCATTCATCATTTTCGACACTGCTTGGATACAAACTGAACATTTTCACTTACACCATCTCGTAATCAATATATTGTGGGTAGTGCATACTAGATTATCACCAGATAAATAAGTGTAGAACCCATATTGTTCAAGTGTAATTGCGATAAGGATGAGATCAAGGATCTTAGAGTCTTCTATTGGAATTGAAAGGTGTTCATCAGGATGAATCAGAAGGGATGTAGACGTATCCTTCGTCCACGTAAGCAGGTCAACTAATGGGTTGGGAGACTTTCTCATGAAGAACAGCATTGCAAGATCAGATACTACTTCCTTCCTCTTTCGCGACGGGAAAAAAAAAGAAGCATTAATCAGAAGTAGACTTTAGGGTCTGGGACTTGGGTAGCAGTGGCCGTGTTTTATTAAATCTTAATTTTCTCGTTGTCTTCTTGTGCATAAAAGAAAAGGTCTCACTGCTTATAAAGCTTTCATTTATTCATTTGTCTCTTTTTTTCTTTTTTTTTAAGATATAAAGCTTCGAAAGTTGGATGATTGCCTATAGTTCTCGCTTTCTATTGGGTGGGGATTAACTACCTCACAACTAGACATCATTTCGTCGTCAATGCCTGCATTCCTTGCCTCAGTCATGCACAAAGCAAAGAACAGTCACATTTTTTGGAGTCCTTCCTCTTGCAAAGTTTGGTATTGGGCATTAGAGCTATTTGGAGTAGCTTGGGTCTCACCCAAGGATTATCCAATCTTCATGTTTGTCTGGTAGATCTCGGGAAACAAGTGTGCAGAACATTGTGGTCCAGGCTTCCTTAATTTTTGTATCATTAAGGTCCAAGAGAATAGCAAAGATTTCATAACAAGAGCTGTGAAGCCTCTCATTTATTGAGCATGGGAGGTTTCATGGCCCTTGGTCAGAAGAGTTTTTCAGGTGTTCAGTTGTTTGGTGTTGAAAACAGCATTTGGCATCAACAATGATTTTGATTAGTTCACTGCTATCTCCTCCGTTGGAGGGCCTGGGTCCTATCTTGCTCAAAGGAGATGTGTGTCCCTCAAGCAAGAGTTCTGTTGTACTCTTGTGTCTTTTTCTCAATAAAATTTCTAACTACCATTTAGAGAGAGAGAGAGAGAGAACAAAGGACGAAACTCTACTCAATATTACAGCCACTGTGGCAATGCCAGACAGAACTGAATGATGAATGATCAAAATACTAAAAAGCGAGTACACTTTTCTGGAGAGAAGCCAAAATATCTTTAATAAGAACTGAAGTACAAAAACTTCCTGTGAAATACACTGGAGAAAAAAAAAATAAAGGAAAAGGACTGAAGTTTAGAATCAGAACTCAGGACTAAGCCGTCTCAAGATTTTACAGGTCCCAACTTCTAATTTCCTTAAAATGCAAGGAATCTCAGATATTTTATTTTTTTTGAGCGGTGACAGAAAATTCATTAGATGAGAAGGGACGTATAAAGAAAATCAAAGAAAAATAGGTCTACAAGAATTAGACCCACATAATAAGGAAAAGTAAGAAAAAAGAAATATAAAGAGGAAAGGGAAATCAACAGAAATAAACTCCAGCAATATGATTGTCAACTCCCAATTTGGCAAAGTAATCTGTCACTCCATTTGCCGAGCGCCCCACTTTGGTAAAAGGTACTCCCATTCCTATAGCCAAATCCCTCACCTCCCGAACCACGTTGGCCAATCTCCAAGGTGGACGCCTCAACCCTTTTGCCCATTTTAGTGCATTTGCCGAATCGCCTTCAATAACCAAATTACCCATTCCATGATCCTTCCAAATGATTAAAGCTCTCCTAATACTAAGAATTTCTGCCTTATTTGACTCCTTGACACCTATCGACTCATTAAACATTATGATCGTATCACCTCTGTGATTTCTAAAAACTCCACCAATCCCTGCTGAACCCGATTTCCCCCTAGAAGCTCTGTCGACATTGAATTTCATGGTACCTTGCTGTGGTGGACACCATTTCTCCGTCTGCTTTATCTTTCTAATTTGGTAGCTCATGCAGCCCTCCCAAGATAGAATCAGATCATTGATTTTAAGACATTTGAAAATTGGATCCGCCAACAGCCAGACAAACCATCGCCACTTGGCCATTTGGAAAAGATCAGTTTCGTTGGAAGAAGACCCTTCAAAAATTCTTGCATTTCTCTCCTTCCACAAGGTCCAAAGGATGTCAGCCGGAATTGTTTGCCAGGCAATTTTCAATCTAGGTTTCAAAGATGGTAGGACCCATGCTCTCAAAGTTTCAACCACCGATGATGTGAAAACCCAGGAAATACCCAAAAAGTTAATGAATTTTGTCCATAATCCTTTTGCCATAGCACAATTAATAAAAAGGTGGTTGACATCTTCATGATACAGATCACACAAGCAGCATTTGAGCTCATCCTCATTGTTAAGGAACACTCTTCTCTTCAACTTTGTCCTAGTAAGGATTTTTTCCTTAAGTACACACCAAACAAAAATTTGGACCCTTGGTGGTGCCACTCCCTCAGATATTTTAATCAGCCAACTAACATAAATGTTCCTGAATTTCTATAAGATACCCACTTGAAGTGTATTCAAGTGCTTCTCTAAATCCATTAAGTCCAATAAACTTAAATGTCCAATTGTTTTTGGGAATTGATAGGGATACTAGTGTACCTTTTCACTACTTTGGTGATGACAAGTGGGCAAAAGACAAGTATAGTGTCCCTTATAATCAAAACACCAGTGTCCCTATCAATTTCCCTTTTTGTAATCTTACCCTCTTTTAGAAGTAGATGTACAAGATTTATTGGTCATAATCTATCAGCAAATAAATATTTGTGCTCAGATTCACATTCTCCACACATTGCATTACCATCAGAACTTGGTCAACTAAATTTTTTGAAGATATATTTAAATTTAATAAACTTGTTTTTTTATTTTTTGAAGTCCTTAAATTTAATAAACTTATTATAAGAAGATTACAAATTTAATCCAGGAGTTCCCTTGCAAAAAATTAATCTGGCTTAAGGCAATCATTGAATGTACTGTCTATGCCAATGATTCTGATAAAATAGCAACAGTAAGAACAAAAGAAATTTTCAGTATTAGAGACGGTAGAATAATATGCATACATATTGCAGTGTTGAAAGCAGTGCACGTAAGTTCCCTTCTTTTCCATTTGACCACCTTCTAACATCAGCATCTAAAGTTTCTGCTAATCTCTGTGAGCAACATTAGATCCAGGACAATCAGAAAATGAATCATAGAAAAAGAATTCAGAGTTTCTTGATTCTGTGAAAAAGGATTATTTACATTTCTCTCTGCTTGCTCTCTTTGAGCCAGAATGTCACGCATATTCTTCTCTGCAAGAGCTTTTGCCTGAAACCAACAGAGGAAAATCATAAGCTCACCATGCTTCAGCTAAACAAACTCATGTCCAGAATTAAAGAAGAGGAGTAATGTGACAGTAATACGCATAAAATTCTCAGGTATTGAGTTTCCTACAAGGAGCTGATGTCACATTATCTAATTAAGTGAGTTGGTGGGCCCACCATACCTCGGTGCTAGATTAGTATTGTAATCTTGCATGACCCACCATAATTGGATGCCTCCTGCACAAATAGGTAGATCGCCTATTTTATTAGGGGCCAAGGTTTATATACTTTTGGCTATGTTTTAAGTGTAGCAGGGATCTTGTACAGAAGGTGATTTTCTGATTTCAGTTAGATTTTGGAAGCTTTCTTGTACTATGCAAGTCATTGGGGATTTGATTCTTCTTTTGTATATAATTGTTTCTCAGGAATCATGTTTCCTACAACGGGCTGATGTTCCATTACATAATCAAGTGAGAAGATGGGCATGTAGTACATAGGAGCTGGATCAGGTCTGTGATATTGAGGTGGGCCACCACACATGCATTATGATTGAGCAGTTGGATGCTCATGGCAGAGGTAGGTAGCGATGGCCTATAATAATATCGGTTAAGGTTTCATAGATTTCAGGATGTTTCTAGGGGAATCTTGGGTAGCAGAGGGTTCTGTGATTCCGGGTGGATTTGGAGGCCTTGTACTATCTGAGTCATCAAGGCTTTATGTACATGGGATCTTTCTCTTCAGCGTATGTATGATATGGATGAAACCTATAATAAGATTACAAAGATAAATATAATCTTCATAAAGTCATACACCATCTATAATTTCATAATCGTCACTCAATGTTATTAACATTCACTCACCAAGTCTCAAGTTCCAATAAATAACAATTATTAATTTTATTTTAAGACCTAATCTATTCAACAAAAGATTCAATTACAACTTAGTCGACTTAGCCCAAGTAAGACAAGGATGCCAAGTCTACCAATGACAACCAACTCAACACCTAGGTTGTCTCCACCCAATAAATCAGTACGACTGAATTTGATCAACTTTGAAAATTAATCGAGAACTCAACCTAATCAGTTCAAAACTTGGTTTCACCCAATATTGACCCTACCCAATGACCAAAGTATATGGATGGGTTGGGTCGATTCAGCAAAATGACCAAGAACTTAGCCCGGTTAGAAAACTATGGAACCAACCAACCACCCTCCCCCCCACCTACCCTTTTTTCCGTTATCTCTCTACTCCCTTTCCCCGACCCACTTTCCCACCTTGAATTGTAACCGTACCTAATTTGGCCCAAATTTGAGTTGCACAACCTAGTGGTCCAACCTCATGAATGTCCAACAACGCTAAAATTGAAACTTTGGGCCCTCAAAAAAACACAGTTTCACTTATTTCATCAAGGACATATTTAACAGGAACCCTATTCAAGCAAAGACATTTTGAAAACCGCCCATCCACATGGGCCCAGGTGGGGCCCATCAGAGGTGCTCCAAAAAGGCTGCTAGAGGATCCGAGAGAGAGAGAGAGAGAGAGGTGGGAGAAGGGGGCAAGTTCACCAGCACAGTGTTGTGCAAGCACGACACTGTGCAAGTGGCTATCTCCAAGTAGATGGGCTAAATACATGAGGCAGGATTCATTTGAATGGTATTTTTCAAATGGTTCTAACTATGAAAAAATAAGTCCACTGGATTTTAAAAGTCATGATTTTCAAGGGTCCAATAATCAATAGTTAAATTGGGGTGGATTTTAATTTGAAGGTAAGATCAACTCATAATGGGTTCAAATTGGGTAGGGGTGTTTTTGGGGTTCCAAAAAAACTACCGCCCAAGGGTAATGACGCTCATGGGAACAACATTCAGCTTTTTTGGGCTTGTCAACATAGAGAGGCAATTAAAAGGGTCCAGTTGAAATTCAAACATCACAAGTACCAAATGGTGTACTTTTGGATGCATACCAGAAATCCTCAACACACACACACACTCATACTCTTGCACACTTTTCACCTGAGCAATGTAGTTCATGAGCAAAGAAAGTGCTTTGGTCATATGGAAGAGACACTTTTCACGATGGTGGGTCCACAAAAAATCAAATCCCTTGGATTTCAAGAGCCATGATTTCAAATGGTTTAAAAATCAAAGATGGGGTCAGTTTGGATGGATTTCAATCCAACGGTGATATGAACTTGTTATAACCCTAAATCCTAAAGCCCAAATTGGCCCCACACAATGAAGCACGGATACTTCAAAATACTTAAAGTACCCATGTCTGGTACATATCTGACACGGATACGGCCGGATATGGAACGGATACATATCCAATTAATTAAAAAATATTTTAATTATGGATACTCCCAGGATACGTGTATGTGGGTCCGGATACGGCAACAAATAAAGAGGGATACTGCCGGGACACGGCCGAGAAAAAAGCACGGGATACACTTTCCACTTCCGTCTTCCGTCTTTTTTTTCGTGCGAAAGATAAAAAGGGGAAAAACGAAAAAAAAAAAAAAAAAACGAAAGCAAAACCCTACCTTCTGTCTCTCCAGCTTTCACTCTCTGCTGCGACTGCTCTCTGGGCTTCTCCAGCTCTCCTCTGCTCTCGCTCTCTGCTGCGACTCTGCTCTTCTCCAAGCCTTCGCAGCTTCTTCATCTTCTTCAGGTCCTTCTTCTTCTTTCTCTCTTCTTCTCTCTATTTTCCTTTTCTTTTCCCTTTTCCCTTGCTGTGAAACCCATCTACCTCCCCTCTGTGATTTCCGTAACTTCTAAACCCCTCCTACAGTTTCACCTCCCCTGTTTTGAAGCCCCACCCTTTTCGCCACCTTCCAAATCCCCTTCCAGTGGTGTCGCCTTTCCCTTTTCTATCGCCAACCTCTTGCATAGCCCTTTTCTCCTTGCCGCCACCTTCAAGACCCTCCTTTTGCCTTCGCCTACCCCCAAAAGCTTCTCCCTTCGCTGCCGCAACTCCTAAAAGCACTCCTATGGTCATCCGTAACCCATATGCCCTTTCCTTACCCTTTGTTCCTTTTATTTCCTCGTGTAAAAGCACATGGTTATTTAAAACCATGTCTTTTCAATTAAAATCTACCAACCCACCCTTTTATTAAATCTTTCCATGTATTTGTTTAGAGTGCATTATTTTCATCCCTCCTAGTATTTAGGCAACCAAATTTAGGCATTTAGGGTCACCCTATTAGTTGTCCTGCATTAGACATACATGGGTCTGGAAAATACAATGTTTCTCCTTAACAAAGAAAACATTTTTCTCTACTGGGCCCCACTTTCCCCTAAAACTGCTAAACAAATAGGGGAGTTCTTCCTTCTCCAGAGACATTTTTTTTTCCATCTTGTCTCCATCCAAGTGCATCCCCCATATAGGACAGTTATTCCACAAACATTCCCACCCGTTCCTTTTTAATTTCAGTTTGTTTAGCCCATTTACTAACCTCAATCCATACCCTTTAATGCATTATTGACATTTTGTTTTTGTTTTTTTCTTGTCTATGTTTGCCGTTCAGCCTGTTTGTGAATTAAAATAGCTACCGGTGTTGAGGGCAGTGGTAGTAGTAGGTGTGGTTCATCTAGTAGTGCTACATCTACAAGTAGATTTTGTTCTTCACTGGCTATGGATGACCATTGTCCTCTTTGGTCATATGTTACAATATTGGAAAGTAGAGATTCGACTCTTGGAGATGGAAATAGGAAGTGGAAGTGTAATTTCTGTAATAAGGATTTCAACGGTTCATACTTGAGGGTTAAGGCTCATCTATTGAGGCAAATTGGTAAAGGGATTCAAATGTGTTCTTCTGTGACTAAAGATTATTTAAGAGAACTCTTCAAAGTTGTTTCTGAGGCTGAAGAGAGGTCTAAACCAAAAAATGTTCCCTTACCCAATCGTTCAATTGCAACTCATATGACCTCAGCATCAACTAGTGAGGGGAAAAAAAGACGAGTTGGAGGTACAAGTGCTTTGGAAAAAGCATTTAAAAATAATACTATAGATCGGCTTACAAGTGAAATTGCTAGAATGTTTTATTCAGGTGGTTTGCCATTTCATTTTGCTAGAAATCCCTATTATCTTTATTCATATACTTTTTCGGCCAACAATCAAATCCCTAGGTATGTTCCTCCTGGTTATAATGCTTTAAAAACCACACTTTTACAAAAGGAGAGGGCAAACATTGAAAGGTTGCTCCAACCAATCAAAAGAACTTGGCATGAGAAAGGGATGAGCCTAATTAGTGATGGGTGGAGTGATGCACAAAGGAGGCCGTTAATCAATTTCATGGCTGCATCTGAGGGAGGCCTCATTTTCTTGAAAGTTGTTGATGGGTCAAAAGAGTATAAAGATAAGCACTACATTGCCAAATTGATGATAGACACAATTCGTGAGGTTGGGTCAGAGAATGTGGTGCAAATTGTAACTGATAATGCTCTTGTATGTAAGGCAGCGGGGTTACTTATTAAGGGTCATTACCCTCACATATTTTGGACTCCTTGTGTGGTGCACACATTAAATCTTGCACTAAAATATGTGCAGCAAAAAATACAGAAAGAAATGAGAATGTTTTTGTTGAATGCCATTGGATTACTCAAGTTTCTGATGATGCATTTTTATTCGCAACTTCATTATGCATCATTCTATGAGATTGGCTATTTTTAATTCCTTTATACCATTGAAATTGCTTGTTGTGGCTGAAACACGATTTGCTTCTACCGTTGTGATGTTGAAGAGATTGAAGCTTATCAAGCGTAGCCTTCAAAACATGATCATTAGTGAGGAATGGAGTGCCTACAGGGTGGATGATGTTGGAAAGGCTCAAGCTTTGAAAGAGATGGTTTTAAATGATATATGGTGGGACAAGGTTGACTATATTCTTTCTTTTACACGCCCAACCTATGAGATGCTCCGGTTGTTCGACACGGATAAGCCGATCCTTCATTTGGTTTATGATGTATGGGATTCAATGATAGAGCAAGTGAAGGCGGCGATATATGGCCATGAGTTGAAGGAGCTAGATGAGCAGTCTAATTTTTATGATGTGGTGTATGACGTACTCATTGATCGATGGACTAAAAGTTGCACACTGCTACATTGCATGGCTCATTCTTTGAATCCAAGGTAATCTATCTATTTCGATTATTTTTTTAGATTTTGAACTTCATGTTTTACAAACTAATGTTATGCTTTTCTAACCTATAGGTACTATAGTAGTGAATGGCTTTCTCAAGCTCCCAATAGGGTTGTACCACATAGCGAGGCAGAGATATCTGATGAGAGAAACAAACGTTTGAGGAGGTATTTCCTTGATGTGAATGAGAGGAAACCTGTTCTGACAGAATATGCAAGATTTTCAGAAGCTACTGATGTATTTGGGTCCTTTAATTGTTTACACGACAGATGGGTCCTTTAATGTATTTGGATCCTTTAAATGATATATAGTGGGACAAGGTTGACTATATTCTTTCTTTTACACGCCCAATCTATGAGATGCTCCGGTTGTTCGACACGGATAAGCCGATCCTTCATTTGGTTTATGATGTGTGGGATTCAATGATAGAACAAGTGAAGGCGGCGATATATGGCCATGAGTTGAAGGAGCTAGATAAGCAGTCTACTTTTTATGATGTGGTGTATGACATACTCATTGATCGATGGACTAAAAGTTGCACACCACTACATTGCATGGCTCATTCTTTGAATCCAAGGTAATCTATCTATTTCGATTATTTTTTTAGATTTTGAACTTCATGTTTTACAAACTAATGTTATGCTTTTCTAACCTATAGGTACTATAGTAGTGAATGGCTTGCTCAAGCTTCCAATAAGGTTGTACCACATAGGGATGCAGAGATATCTGATGAGAGAAACAAATGTTGAGGAGGTATTTCCCTGATGTGAATGAGAGAAAAGCTGTTCTGACAGAATATACAAGGTTTTCAAAAGCTACTAATGTATTTGGGTCCTTTGATTGTTTACAAGACAAATGGGACTTGGATCCAAAAACATGGTGGGTGACCTATGGAGCTTATATACCAAGACTGCAAACGATGGCTCTTAAGCTTCTTGTACAACCATGTTCATCATTATGTTGTGAGAGGAATTGGAGCACCTACTCATTCATCCAACTCCATGAAAAAAAAACAAGATACATCCTAAAAGGGCTGAAGATTTGATGTTCATACATACAAATCTTCGTCTTTTGTCAAGGAAGAATGAAGACTATTTAAAAGGACCAAATAGGATGTAGGACATTGGGGGAGATCAGTGGGATCCATTTTGACGGAGCTGGAGTTTTAGAGGTTGCAAGTTTGTCTCTTGATGAACTAGATATGGAGGATGATGTTTTTACTGATGCCGGTGAAGGAAATGAAGAGATTGAAACCTTCAATCAGATTTTGTAATAAGTAATAACAATATAACATGTATTTTGTGAGTGACTTATATTTCGTATCATGTACTTAGTAATTTAGTATTTGTTGAAATGTTGACTCTTTTTATCTCATAGTAGAATTTGATTTGATTTTTTTTTATAAATGTTTGAATTTAATATATATATAATTTTTTAATTCGGTGTATCCCGCCGCACCCGTATCCTAGTTTTTCAAAATTTGCCGTGTCCCCGTATGGGATACGTGTCGTATCCGACACGCGTACCCATATCGGTGCTTCATTGGCACCACATCAGGCCCCAAAAAAGTCGCGCCCCTTGGACAATGAGCTTTGGTGAAAAACAAAATTAAAAAATTGGCGGATTTTTTTTTTTTACATATATACATGCCTATGTATGTATGCATGTATGCAATTCTCTTCAATATATCATTGTCATGCACACAGACACTGCATTTATCCTCTACATTTGAACTAGCATCAATCCTCTATGACCCCCTACATACACTTGTGTGAGATAGGTTTGTTCAAAAAAAAATATGCTTGAGTATGAAGTCTACCAAAAATCCGCTTGATTGGATCAACAAAGCCATGTTCTTAATGTCTTAAAGATTAACAAAGTCATAGGCATGAATCTAATCCAACAGTTAGTGCAACTCACAAGGGAATGAAATTGAGTAGTAATCCAATTTAAACGGGGGGAGGGGGGCAGCGCACATGGTCCTATTTGGACAACATTTAAAAAAAAAAAAAAAGTGATGTATGGACCCACAATGGTTAGACCATGGCCCTCGATTGAACTAGATTAAAAGTTCCAACACTTCGGATGGTTAAATATGAAAGGAATAAAGGATCCAGAAATGGTTAAATGATAACTGTTAGCTAGGATCTTCTGGCCTGGACGTTCTTGGTCACAAAAGCATAGCACTATATGTATATAATCAACTGGTCAGGTATTGAAGATACTGGAATCCCCTCTACAAGTCAAGATCTATCAATAAAAGAATAGATCAAAATCATTCTAAAACAAAATATCTCATGGGTTTACAACATGGTGATAAGAGGAACAAAATTTTCAGGGAGATGGGATAAACACTAAAACTAAACAAGATACATACCGCACGTTCAACTGTTCGTTGATGCCTCTCCAACCTTGCTTTAGATCTTTTCGCTGATTCACCTTCAACCCGACTTTGTGATTCATGAGAAAAGTCCCGTACATCCTGAAATTGATCGCTCTCAAGTTAGCATGCAGTACTGTTCATGTCCTATGAAAATGATTCTTTAACCAAGTCCACTTTACTCACAGAAAATGAAGAGCTTTGCCTAATTCCACCCTTTCTCTCTGCCCGTTCCCTTGCCTCTAAAGCAGCCCTTTCAGCTGCACGCTCCCGAGCCTCTGCAGTAGCTCTCTCTACAGCGGCACGCTCAGCCCTGAGTCTTGCTTCTGCAGAAGCTTTCTCAGCTATTGATTTTTCACGAGCTTCTGCCGAAGCCTTTTCCACTCTTTCCCGTGCCTCTGTTAATGCTCGTTGTCGAGCTTCAGTAGTAGCTTTCTCCACAGCAACTCTTTCTGCCCTTTCTCGGGCTTCTGTAAAAGCCCTGTCACGGGCTTCACGAGTAGCTCTTTCAACAGCAATTCTATCCTTCTCTCTTTCCCTTCCCCGCTCCCTTTCTTCTTCTATTTTTCTTGAGCGTTCCATTTCCAGCTCTCTTTCTCGCTGCAACCTGTCTCTTTCCTTCTGTTCTATTTCACCAGTGTCATGAGCATTCTTCACTTTTCTTTCCACATCCTGACCAAGTGTAAAGCCTGGAGCAGTTCTTACCACATTGTCTTTCTCTTCCAGCATACCAGCCTGCTGAGCTTCTTTTAATTTCCTTACATTTTCAAGCCACTGGAAGACTGCCTGAGCCGTTCTGGAATGATTCTTTTTTTCTTCACTATCGAGGGTTACATCAGCTTCTCTGTCATTATTCTCATGTTCTCCTCTATCAAGAGCCGCATTAGCCAAGAAAATTTTCTGATTAATTTGCACAGGTTCAATAGAAGATTGAGATGCTTCGGTTTTCCTCTCATTTTCTTGCCGCCCATCTGCCTTTTTAGCTTCCCTCAAATTTTCACTGTCACCATCCTGTAGGACCTCTTCAGCTGCTTTCATTTTCTTCTCAACCTTTTCAGATCCAGCTGTCTCAAGAGTCATTTTTAGTTCCTTCCCATTTTCTTCTTGCTCATGGGCATTCTCAACTGCGGCTTTCTTCACAGTTCCATCTTCTGAAAATGCCCTTTGAGTAGCAGTCAACTTACTTTTATTCACTTCAGGTTTAGCACCGGCAAGTTTCATTCTGTTTCCTTCATGCTCATATGGGTCTTGTGATGGCTTTAGTTTCTTATCATTTTCTCCCTGCTCAGAAGTGTTCTGCACATAAACCTCTTGAGCTGCTTCTAAGGTATTCTTGCTATTCCTTTGCTCCTCAAGCAGTTTAGTTGCTTCTAGTTTCCTATGATTTTCACATCCCTGGGCTTCTTTACCTGCTTCTGATTTCATCTCCACTTCATGTACATGCTCATGATCTGCTTTAGGTCTATCATGGTTTTCTTCTTGCTCATAGGCATCCCATGCCGCTTCAAATTTCATTTCATTTTCCTGCCAGTCATAAGCATCTTCAGCCGTTTTAAGTTTCTTAACATTCTCTTCATGTGCAGCAATTTCTTGAGCTGTTCTCAGTTTCATTTCTTGTTCATGTGCCCGTGACACTTGCGCTGCTTCTAATGGCTTTTTATCTTCTTTTCCCTCACAAGTCTCTTGACTTGCTCTTAAGTTCTCGTGTTTTTCCCTTTCATGACCATCTTGTGCTTCTTTTGATCTCTTCTCATTTCCCTCCTTCTCACATGCCTCTTGTGTTTGTTTTGATCTCCTCTCATTTTCTTCCTGTTCACGTGCCTCTAGAGATTCTTTCAAGCTCTTCTCATTTTCTTCCTGCCCGCATGCGGCTTGTGCTGCTTTCAATCTCCTCTCATTTTCTTCTTGTTCATTAGCCTCTTGTTCTGCTTTCAATTGCTTCTCATGTTCTTCTCTCTCACGAGCCTCTTGTTCTGCTTTCAATTTCTTCTCATGTTCTTCTCGCTCATGAGCCTCCTGTACCGCTCTCAATCTCTTTTCATGTTCTTCCCGCTCATGAGCCTCCTGCGCCGCTTTCAATCTCATTTCATGTTCTTCACGCTTGCGAGCCTCCTGTGCGGCTCTCAATCGCTTCTCATTTTCCTCCTGCTCGCGAGCCTTTTGTGCTGCTTTCAATCTCTTCTCATTTTCTTCACGTTCATGAGCCTCTTGTGCTGCTTTCAATCTCCTCTCATTTTCTTCACGTTCATGAGCCTCTTGTGCTTCCTTTAATCTCTTCTCATTTTCTTCACGTTCACGCGCCTCTTGTGCTGCTTTTAATCTCTTTTCATTTTCTTCCCTTTCACGAGCCTCTTGTGCCGCTTTCAATCTCTTCTGATTCTCTTCCTGTTCGCGAGCCTTTTGTGCTGCTTTTATTCTCTTCTCATTTTCTTCACGTTCACGAGCCTCTTGTGCTGCTTTTCTCTTCTCATTTTCTTCACGTTCGTGAGCCTCTTGAGCTGCTTTTAATCTCTTTCGGTTTTCTTCCCTTTCACGGGCCTCTTGTGCTGCTTTTATTCTCTTTTCATTTTCTTCTCGTTCACAAGCCTCTTTTAATCGCTTCTCATTTTCTTCTCGTGCCACTTTTAGCTTCAATTCAGTTTCTTCCTGTTCATATACTTTGTTTACTTTTTTCTCATTTTCTTCCTGTTCATGAGCTCTGTTTGACATCTCCTTATTTTCCATCATTTCATGAACGTCTTTACTTGTTGCTTTCAGGCTTCCATCATTCTCTTCCCAATCAAATGCTTCTTTTCTTGCCATCTTTTTCTCTTTTTCTTCAATCCCAACAGAGTGCTTCTCATTTAGTTTATGCTCATTGGCCTTCACAGATACCTCCTGAGCCACTTCAAACCTGTCATCTTTTACTGGATGACAGAAATGTTTCTGTAGGTTCCGCTTGTCTGCTTCGTTTCCTTGTTTATGGGATTCAATAGTTACTTTAGATTCCTTCCGCTGCCATTTACCAATAGACTCTTTGGCAAGTTCTATGTAACCCTCATCCGGACCAATATGAGCTGCTTTTAGGGTTTTATGCTTTTGGTCCACAGCAAAATCCAGCTTTTTGTTGTTATCTACATCACAAATTTCCTGATTTAACTCCCCAGTTTTGTGTTCTTGAGCAATTTTACCCTCCCTCCTTTCCTTAACTTTCCTGTCTTCATTTACTCCCAGCTTTGTACGGTTTGGGAAATTGTCTCTCTTTCTTTCCATTGATTGTTTAGCACTCCTTATCTTTGCTTCAGCTTTCTCCATTGCATCTTTCATAGCAGCTACAGAAGCAGCAGCAGCTGAACTAGCATCTACCTCTACATCAAAGCAAGGTAATGAACTGTTCTTTGCAGCATCCTCATGTGCATCTGCCTCAGAAACAGTCCTCCGGATGCAAGCTCGATTATTGGTCGGTGCTTTGAACACATGAACTTCATCTGGATAACCTCTTGTGTTAGAATCCACCATTCTCTCGGAATCTCCCCTCTTAAGAAACAGTCTTGGTGGTGGTCTTGAAGGGGGTGGAACTTGAGAGGGCTGTGTTAGAAGATTGATTTCAGAAACAGTTAAAAACACCTTTCCAGGGAAAGATTTATCCCCATCATGCTGTATATGATGCTGGCCACTTACAGGAGCGTTACTTTCAAGCTGATGCTTATCTTCCTTCAGATCATCTTTAGAAGCTTTAATAACACTAGTGCAAACAGGAGCATACAATGTAGCTTGTCTCAAATGATTTCCTTCTGCAGCTTTCCCTTTAGAACCCTCATTGATATCAAGAACACAAGTTGACTGGGGCAGACATTTGTCAGATCTGGTCATTTGCGAAGGGTTGCATTCATCAACTACATAAGTAAATCCAGAGACCTCATGGAGTTGAGCTATGTGTGTAATCCCAGTTATTGAATCATCTTTGCCTCCTTGATTTGCCTTGTTATATGACACATTGAATTGCTGAGCACAGTCATAATGATGAGAGCTTCCATTTGACAGAGAACCATTCTTTTCTGGATGAGCAAGATGATCTACATTGTGTTCCTTCGATGGAACTCTGGAAAAAACTGCTGCAGTCTGACAGTGGGAATCTTTTTCTGCTGGGGTCCTACAGAAGAAAATAAAGAGAAACAAATTGTGAACTGTAACACCAAGGAAAAATTGCTAATATATTAACCCAAATGGAATTATAATGAAAGCATTTCACTCTCTGATATAATAAAAATATATACAGGTGAAAAAAACAATGGATCTAACCATTGTCACAAATACTGTTCTCGAGATATTAACAGCTACTGGTAACATCAAGATATTTTCAAATTCTCAGATTTTTACAGAGAAAATCTTGTGGAAAATATAAATATTTACGAAATAATAAATATAATAAATGAAAATATTAATAAAATAAAAAATCTTAATACCATTCATGAACAACTAACAACCAATTGAGAAAAAAAAAAAAAAACCCTCCATTAAAAAGGCGATATTATCGAAAATTTACCGGGATATTATCGTGATATTATCATTTATCACATTTTTAATGTGATTTTATTAGGAATTTACAGTTAAAAATGGCAACAGCGATAAATATGTGTTATTAATGCGATAATGGTATTTTTCAGATAAAAACGTGATAAATTTAAATTATTGCCAATATTTGTGACAATAGATGCAACTACGAAACACAGGCTTTGTTTGTGAAATAAAAACAATGTCCTCTTGACTCGTTCAACAGGTGTAATCTAATCTGAAACATCCAATGGCAGTAACTTTGCAGTCGCAGAGTTATTGAAATGCTGTTGCATAACAAGTTTCATCGAAACAACCTTAACAAGTGACAACACAAGAAGTAAAGGAATGAAAGAGATGGGCTGACAATCACTACTTCACAATTTTCATTCCGAATTTCAGTTCTATAGAAATTTAAATCATGTAATACAATAGATCAACAAGCTCCTTCACAATCTTTTCAAAACTTGAAGCAATTAAAATTCAAACTAACTTACTGAAAATGAAATTTTAGTGTATAATAATTCTTAGTAATAACTTGATAAAGCCAATTCATTTAAAACACGATTAGGATGACAAAATTGGCATACAATAGTGAAGTCATTTTAAATGGGATTAATAATGAAGCCATTAGAGACTCAAAACATAATACAGGACAATGCAAAAGCCTTGACTATAAAAGAGGCCAACAAACTTAAGATACAGATAAACACTTGGTTGGAAAAAGACTACTTAAGATTAGCCAAGTTATTCTTACCTAAGCTAAGGCCTAAATTTTTGTTAAGATGCCAGATTTAACTGCTGACAAGGCCCACTTTCCCATTTTATGTGTTATTGTTGAAAAACTGAGGCGCAATAAGTTCCCTCGTTCTCATCAGCAACCAACATAAAGGGTAAGCGTGAGCTGAAAGCCAGTTTGTAATTGGTCAAGTGTTTACAATTGAGATGCCAAGTTACAAAAAAGACCACTTGTGAAACTTCTTTATCAATCATGCTTATGAATCTCTCTAATTGTGAGTGAAACACCTGAGGCATTGAAAGGCCCAAAGTAAAGGCACAATAAGATTTGGTCATGGTGGATATTATAAAACCTACGAAACAGATGACCCATTGGTGAAATCCATGCATTCATGCGCACAGAACAACTGCAGTTTGCATTCATGGACTTGAAGAATTCAATTTCATTGTAAGGCAGCTAAACTCGTGCTAATGAAACTCTAATTGTGAGTGAAATGCCTCAACCTTTGTTAGGCCCAAACACTATGCACAATAAGACTTTGGTGCTACAGGGTATTATAAACATATATCAAACACTTCTTTTTAAAGGATAACATAAATGAAACAACTTACCCATTTGGAAAACTCATTCATTTATATAGCCAATACCAAAGAAACAGCTGATAGGACAACTGTAGTTTTGAATTTATTGACATGAAGAATCCAACATGGTATCCACAATTGGGCCACCAGACAGACTAAACCTAGAAAAATTGGACTAGGATGCACTGATTATTTGCAGTCGTAAAACACCCATATGAGCTACTTATGACATGTTATTAGTGTTTCTGTGATTATCGAGAGATAAAAAAAGAGGGATTTCATTAGAGAGTGTCATTTAGCATGTGGCTCTCACCATGTTACTAGTAAAGTGCATTTGATTGCTATATTTGAATGTGTGACCCATTCACATGTACAAGACACTATCTTAGAATATGTTTGGTTTCAAGAATAGTAGTAGATTGAGGATAATTCATGAAAAGTGCATGTGAACGCTTGAAAAACGATCTAAACAGTTCATGTGTCGTAAAAATTAATATAGCACCAGTTAGGATGTATGGATTTCAACTTAGGGGTTTCAGATTTTCCAGAAAATCTAACTTAGAAGGTGTTTGGATGGAGCAATAGACATGAAATATGGATCTTAAACACTGCATGTCCTTGGAGATTCCAGGAATGATAGCAACAAAATAGCTACTTTTTTGAAAACTTCATCCAGAAAATATATAATATGTTTCTAGGAATATATTTCTGGGAATGCCTCACACGGGATAGCTCAACTGGTAGACACTCTGGCTCAAAACCCAAAGGTCCCAAGTTCGAGTCCCGTGGTAATCTGATGCATGTGGTTTGCAGAGGTCTACGTGCATCCGGAGTTTTATCCAATGCCTTTATATTCGAGGAGAGGTGAAGGTCTTGGGGTTTTCCTTCAAAGATATATATATAAATGCAGTTTCTATTAAATTTCGTCCGATGCATGGATGTAGCCACACAGCAATAGTCATTTAAAGAAAGCATTTCCAGAAAAAATTATTGTTTTAAGTTTTAACCATGAGGTTATAGAGTCGAGTCCTACAGGTGTCAGGTAGGCAATCTGCCTGATAAAATTGTCTCTGAGTGTCAACCTTTATAGATGGGATAAACGACTTGATGATTAAGAAAGTTCCAGAGAAAGTCACTTCCCATTTCCTGTTAATTTTTCTTGGAAGTGCATCCTTGTAAACAAACAGATTCTAGATATACTGATGGCACCATCTACTAACAAGTCCGGCTCATGCTACTCTAGACCTTATCACAAGATCCTAACCATCCACAACCCGTGGCCATCAAATGAATGGTTAAGAAAGGCCAAATGACAAAATCCAGAGGGCATTAGGGTCAACCCAAATCATCCAAAGTGGCTTCTAAAATTTTGGCTGACAAGACGAGTAGCACACAGTAATTTTCATTTGTGGAAGAATAATATAAGCCAAGCACAATACACAAACGGGAAAGGAATCCAATATCCGTACAAAAAATATAAAAACAATATTCCAAAAAATCTTTTTTGAAATTTAGATAAATCTTTTGCTCCTAATTTTTTTTACATAAACCCAAAAAGTTGTATATTAGAAAAAGCAGCAGTAAACCAAACAGCTCAGCCATAGGCGCAATAAAGCAACAGCAGCATTCCTTAAGCTCTCAGATTGGATGGATGGAAAGGAAAACAGTTTCAAGGAAAATGACCAATCTTGACTAACAATAGAAATGATTAACTTTTTTTTAGTTAAAAATGGTTGCTTTCAAGGAAAATAATTTCCTTTTCATGCATTCAAATAATGGCTAAAATCTCCACAATAACCAAAAATTCTAATTAACAAAATCGCTATAAATTAAACAACAAAGGGCATTTCCCAATTTGCCTACAAAACTTCAGAAAAGCGCAGGTCCCAGTTGGATGAAAGAAAAGGACTTTCCCGGAACACAACCATTTTTAACAAACAGATAAAATGGCAAGCCGATTTCTAGTTCTAGTAAAAAAAGGCATTTTGCAGGGACGCACTTCCCGTTCTTCCATTTAGATGAAAGCAAATTATTTTCTCGGAAAACAACCATTTTGAACCAAAATTGGGTTAAAAGGATAAAAAAATTAATTTAAAAAATGGTTAAATTTTCCAGAAAAAAAAAAAAAAAGTACTTTCAAGACACTTTCCATGCATCCAGTCTTTGGAAGCATGTTAAGTTAGTCCAAGTACTTCCCTGATTTAAAAAAATATTTTATTTTCCAAAGAAAGGGATTAAATCCATTTCTATCTTTAATTAACAAAAAAATGGTATTTCCCGGAAAGGAATTTCCGCTGCATCCATTGTTTGGACGAATGGATAGGAACCACATTCCTTGAATAGAACCATTATTCCATCCAAAAACAAAAACTAAATCATTTCTAATTTTTAGCAAACAAAATAAAACTTTCTTTTTCCACGAAGGCACGAAAGCACTTTCTATTCATTGTGCTTTGACGAACGAAGACAAAATCATTTTCATACTGGAAGAGAAAAAAAAGACCATTTTAAACAAAAAAGAAAACTATTAAAATAATTTCCTTTTTAGTTTACAAAAAATGGTTATTTTCCAAGAAAGGGCATTACCCAAACACTCCCTCCTTACAGAACACAGCAAAAGCAAAAACAGAAAGAGAAAAAGAAAAGGTGCAATAGAAGCTACACACCGAGAGTCCGGAGGAGGATTACTGAACAAATCGTCATAAGGAACGGCAAAATCTGAGCCGTCCAACACACCGAAGATCTCAGAGTAATCGAAACTGTGGGAGAGGAAATCTCCCCCGTCGGATTCAGGGAAATCGAGAAAAGGGATGGTGGAAGGAGGCTTGGGCGCGTAGTAGTTACTGAAAATCTCAGCGTAGTCATCAATCCGAGCGGCGGAGTAGGTCTTAGTGGGTCCACCGAAGACTTCGCTGTAGACGCTGCCGTTGCCGTTGGAGATTGAGGATTTCTTGGAAAGTGTTGAAACAGGCGGTCTCTTGCTGAAGAGAGGTTGCCGGAAATCGGCCATGGAAAAAAATAAGAAGTAGAAGAATGCGGAAAATGATTTTCCAGGATTTCTTGCTGACTTTTGTTATCTCTATCTCTGTCTCTCTCTCTGTCTGGAGTTTCAGTCTAGAGAGAGAGAGAGAGAGAGAGAGAGAGAGGGGTCAGAGGAGGGGGAGGAAAGAAAGCAGAAGGGGGGGAAGGAATGAGAGATGGTCTTGTTGGATTTGTTTTTATTTTTTTACTTTAATTATTTATGTTTTTATTTTACTATATTAATATTATTATATTGTTTTTGAAAATAAAGGCGGAACACAGGTGTGTTGGTGTGGGTTCAAACCTCAATTAAAACAGGAAAAAGGGTTGGGTAGTCCAATCCGTGATGGACTTGGAATTGGATTGGGAGCAGCACTTAGAATTAAAATATTAAAATTTGATGAATCATTTTGACTTTGTTAGTAAGTGGATTGATTAAGTTAAATTTATCAAATAAATTAGTACAGTGTACGTATTTATAGTGTTACAATTTATCAATATTCAATTGAAAAGCATGAATAGATATTGTTTAATATCGAACCATATGATATATCATTTTAAAATTTGTATATATATTGACTGATATGAATATGTAGGTCGATATATGTCGATATGGAACAGTATATAATATATATAG
The DNA here is from genome assembly GCA_022113865.1 of Chimonanthus praecox. NCBI lineage: Eukaryota > Viridiplantae > Streptophyta > Magnoliopsida > Laurales > Calycanthaceae > Chimonanthus > Chimonanthus praecox. The sequence continues at coordinate 42,817,545 of CM039095.1, forward strand.
CTAATATCGTCTCATATCGATCATTTTAATTAAAACAAAATAAGAGAGAGGTTTCACATGGATCCAATCTGAAATTTAAACCCCAGATTGCAATTATCTATTGAATCTACAGTAGATTTTACAAAGTAAAATTTGTATGAAAGTTTTGTAAGAATTTACTCTTAATAAAAAAAATTACTATATATAAAGCCGGTATTCAAGTTCCATCTCACCCTCTTACTAAGGTACTAGTCAGGATTTCATTTTTTTTTAAATATAATATTTATATAATTTTCCTTTTACAAAAAACCGCAAATAATTGATGCTAATCTCATTTTTCCTAAAAAGAAGCTAATTATTAAAAATTTATAAATCTAAAACATACATTAAAGCACTGTAGTTGATCGAATCATAATCTTCCTTTTTTAATATTAAATACATAATTAAAAGAAGAAGAAAATGATATAGGAAAACAGGGCAAAATAATAGAAGTATAAAGTAAATTGAAAATGAGAGAAAAGAGTTTATGCAAAGAAGTACCTTTTGTTTGAAGAAATATATTAATATTTGTTATTCTAATCTTAACTTTTTTAAATAATACTATAAATTGAAAATGAATTTTTTTTAGAGATATCTCTACTTCACATTAGTGATAGGAGTAATCTTCGTAAAACACACAAAATTATATGTAAGTCTAAGAATCTAACACAAGACCTCCAATTTAATCCTATAAATTCAAGCCAATTAAGTTATTTGTATATGTTTCGATTAATAGACATGATGAGTTACAAGTTGATCAAATTTTATCTCTAAATTTCTTAATCACTTGATTTTAATGGTTAAAATTGTCAAATATCTTTTATTTTTTAATGACGTCTAGTGATTTTAACTGTTAAAATCAAATAGCTAAAATTAAGTTTGAGACTGAAACTTTTAATTCACCAAATCTATTTTGATACGCACAATTTTATACAGTATTTACAAAAAAAAATAAAAAAGAAAATCTACCAATTGTGATCATCATTGCTCTTTATAAGTGCACACATCAATTCTATAAAATAAATGAAAATCTCCTTTCACACTTTTATAATAATAGAAATATTTCAAATTCAAGTTAGAATATCAATGATTTACTTTAATGCAAAGATCGATTCTTAATATTAATTAACTCAATGCTAATGCATTCTTCTAACGTGGCCCTTACACGCCCTACCTAAAATCAAAATTAAAAAAAAATGCCATATTACACTTCTTTTTTATATTCAATGGATGAAGCAGATGTACTACAATTATAACCCAATATAATTAAAGAATTTATCAACCAATCAAACAACTAATTCTATATATATATCCCTTACCTCTTCTTACACCGTGAGTTCATGTGAAATCTATCTATGTTGATAGTAATGGATCCATTGAAAATGTCTTGTTTTGAACTTTTAGCTTTAAAAAATCATACTCCTTCTATCTCATTTTAGTTGTTTTATTTTAAAATTTTGAATTTTTTAAGTAAGAGCACTCAAAAGGTTTATGAACTTCTCTCTGAAAATAGATAGAGAGAGAATCAAAATGGCTGACATATCAGACGACTATTTTCGAACAATCTCAAATGAAACTATTATTACGAAAGACATAAAAGTTTCGAATAAAAAAGTAATCAAAATTTTTTAGAATTTGAAAAACATGACTTGATCGATCAAAATAAATTGATTTCTTTATGAAGTACAAGTTCAAACTTGAATCTTTTCAATGAAGTTATCATCGTAAATGAGCCTTAGATCGGTGAACTTGCAATAAAAAGGGGCAAGGATTATTGTCTTACACATATATATATATATAATATAATGTATAATCTCATCCAGTGATTAGTGTGAACCAGCGCACATAATAAATGAGTTGAATTTAGATTCACTGCAAACAAATCAATCACCACCATTCATCTAAATTCTAACCCAACCCATGAATCTTCATACATAATCTAATTCATATTCTTATATGTAGTCTAAGAATCTAATTCAAGACCTCCCATCTAATTTTATAAATTCAAGGCAATTAAGTTACTTGTACATGTTTCGATTAATAGACCTAATGAGTTACAAGTTATCAAATTTTAGTACCTTCATTTTTAATCACTAAATTTTAATGATTAAAATTATCAAATATCTTTTATTTTTTAATGACGTCCCACTGATTTTGACTCTTACAATCAAATAGTTAAAATTGAGTTTGAGATTGAAACTTTTAATTCACCAAATCTACTTTGATAAGCACAGTCTGTATCAATGGTGGGACCTGTTTCATGGACGGTCAAGATTAAAAGCTAATAAGATGCACCACTGCCTACGTGGACCTGCGGGACTATGGAATTGGGGAGACCAAAAGCAAGAGGAAAATGAAAAGAAAAGAAGAAAAAGGAAGGAAAGAGGAATGTGGTGATGCTGAACAGAGGAGGTACCGCTGTAGTTCTTGTAAAAATCGGCGATTTTTTAAAGGGCGGGAAGGGCGAAGAGTTGAAAAGATCGGCTTTCGGAGCGAGGAAGGGCCGGTGGAATGAGTATTATCGGAGAAAATGACCAAAATGCACCTGTCTTTTCAGCTAACTGTTTAATCATGAATGAAATCCATGCTGGCCTTTTGAAAGCCTCCCCTTCTTTACTTGATTAATACATCTTTCGTTAATAATTTCTATTTATTTATTTATTTAAAGATATACCTCCGTCACTTTAGTTTGATGGGAATGGTGATTATTTACTCTCTTTTTTTATTTAAATTATATTTTTAAAATATTGTATATTTTCAAAAATATCATCTCAAGAGTGCATCTTTTATGTTTGGACTTTAAAATTAACAGTTTTAAAAATTCGATCAAAAAGTGAGAGTCCTGAATTTAATTTTTACTACACACTTCAAAAGGCCAGTTCACATAGAATTACCTGATGTGTGGGTAAGAAGGCTGACACATGCTTAAGGATTAGTCGGGTGATCTAAGAAAACCTAAATGCTTTGGTCATAAAAAAAAAATGATGAGTCTAATTGTTGATTTGTCTTAATAAATATTTGAAAAAAAAATGGAAAATATCCTAGAACAAGATGTAAGATGTTTGGAAGAAACTCTTCTGTCTTTCTATTTTGAAATTAATTTTCATACGAGTTCTTATATTTTAAGCTAATTATAATTATTTGTAACAATAAAAGAAAAGACTCTTTCTTTTCTTTTCAAAATATGTCACATATTATGATTTCTTTTCAAACCTCATTTAAATTTTGGAATGTTGACCTGACTTGACATTCATCATATTTTATTTCATTCAACTTGTGTTTTACTCAACTCAATCAATTTATTTAATAATAGATAAATGAAAAATGAGATGAGAATAATCATTAGTAGAAATTTTTAAAATTTCGATTGCTTTCCTTTCATAGGAGAGCATTACACTAAGAATCATAATGTTACACAGTGTTATGCTACTATTAGAATCATTAGGACAGGGAAATAAAAATTTATATAAATGGTTTTCAATTTGAGTTGAGATGATGAAACATGAAAAGGCCAGCAATCCTCACACAGGTATTTTGTGCATTCACATACGAGTTTTACTGTATGCTAAATTTGCCCTCTACTTGTCTACTAAAGAAAGAAAAATGCATGAACAGTGCAAATCGGCTAGTCAAAATTGCAAGTCGGGTCGCCGAAATTCATGAACAGTGCAATTCGACTTTTCAAAATTTCAAATCGGCTCGTCGAAATTTATATAAACAGTAAAAATCAACCCATTGGAATTTTACTTTTCATGCGAAGGGTAAAATCAAGAATACTCTAAAACCCGTGTCACTAAACACGAAATGCCCGTGGGATGATCGCTGGCCAAAATGAAACTCTTAAACTAGAATGATTTTATTTTGGGGTGAAGTTAGGTATTTGGGATTAGAACTTTATTTGGAAAATATATCATTTTAACAAAGAATTTTAAATTTAGTTGAACTTTATAAATCAAAATTGCCACACTTAGATTCTAGTAACCAAGCATCGTTGTAAAAAAGTTTAAGATGCATCAATTATTTCATATTATCGTACTTGCACAAATTATTTCAATTTCAATATAATATAAGGATAGGTGAATTATATAAAAGATGCATACATAAAGCAATGTTATCAGAACCGGACTGTATAACGAACTGACTTCGAGGAGGTTAGGGTTCAACCGGGTTCGACCGCGGTCAAAGCCGGTCAAGTATTAAAATAATATAAATATTATATATAATATTAAATAAGACATATTTTACCAATAATATTAATATAAATATTAAAAATAACATTCAAACTCTGAGTAATATACTAAAATGGTGAAATATATGGGATAGAAATAGTAATAAACTTTTATATTTCAAATATACACATTTTTTAAAGGGAAAATTTAAATATATGAACTGCGGTTCACGGTTCACAGTTCACAGTTTTAGTGTCAAAACCGCGGTTTTGACCGCCAGCCGGTTTTCTGGGTGAATCGAACCGTAGATCCGGCGGTCACAGCTGAACCACCGGTTCAGCCGCGGTTCGGTCCGGTTCTGATAACGCTGACATCAAGTGTTACCTCTTCCAGTTATCTCAACTCTATAAATTTGAGTCAAGAAGTTTTAACTTTTATAAATAATTATTTTTAGCAAGGTCCTATATAGTTGTATTATTTTTACGGTGGCCATTTTAACACGGGTAAAGTCTTTTAGGAGACACGATTTTTTTCAAACTTTTCACTTTCCCCCATCTTGTTGTAACAAAAGCATTTAAAAAAAAAAAATGTCAGAAATCGGCTCATTTACCAGTTCACTTACTGGATCACTTACCGAATCAATTACGGGATCACTTTTATTTTATCTAAATGAGACTATGTTTTTCATACAGAACAACAAATCGGCTCACTGTCTGCTTCACTGACATTTATTTTTTATAAATGCTTTCGTACTACAGGAATAAAGGGTAAAGTAGAAAATTCAAGAAAACCCGTGTCTCCTAAAAGATTTTACTCATGTTAGGATGGCCACCCTATTTTTATCTCTCTAAGTGACATAGTAAGTTACAAATGGCTAGTCTTTAAAAAACTAAGAAAATAAATAGAACAAATTTGAATGCAGTTGTCACCTCATAAGGTTCTAATCAAGATAAAATCTAAAATATATTTACTGTCTTCCTTATTTTATGGTACATTTGTAAAAGTTTGGATGATCGATAGGTAAACTTCACCTACTAATGATTTAATAAACTCTATAAAATTTGAAATTAATATTATATTGTTCCTAAAATACTAGGGTTGCATTTGGATGAAGCGTAATTTTACAGGGGGGTCTACAGGGGTTACCCCTCACCTGGGGTCACCTTGCTTGGGTTATTCAAACAAGGTCAAGAGGGGTGATTTTTTAAATTTTTACCATCACTTGGGGTAATTTTTGGATTATCAAATAAGGGTAAGGAGAGGTGATCTGGGGTCACGCACCTTACTCCCCCCACACACACACACACCAAACGCAGTCTTAGGTATGAACAAGGTGTGAGTAACGTTGCACCGTTTGTTATGTTCGCATTGGCGCGCAATCTATGTATCGGTGATATGTTTTCTCTCTCCTCTTGTTTTTTTAAATCCACAAAATTATAAAAAATATAGAAGAATATGGATCTCAAAATTGTAATTGTACGGACAGTGGGTACAACTTGCATATTATTTTGAAAAAATAGCAAAATGGAAAAACAGGGTGTACAACTTGCATATGATTTTAAATCGATTAGTATCATCCAACCTTTCACCAAAATCTCATCCGAAATCATCAGTCATTGGTGCCATTGATTTGCAATACATTTCAAAATAATGATTAAAAGAAATACATAAAATCCAAATTAAACAACATCATCCATTACACTTAAAATTGTAAAAAACATATATATATTTTCAAATATATAACACTCAAAAACACACCTCCATTGTACTTAAAACTTAATGATTCATTGAAAACAATAATTTATTTCTCTCCCTATGGGCCTCACATTAAAAAAAATCTACAGCGATATGGTGCCCGTTGCGGTGAGTACCGCACAATACCTGTTTGTTGCGCGGGCCATTTTTCTACAATGTATCAGCCGATACTTTTATCCTTAGATATGAAATTAGACCATGATTCTAATTACAATCAATCCTCAAATATAAAATTATAATAATAATAAATTCATATTTTTTCAATTACCTAACTTATGTGCATTACCTTTTTAATGTTAATAACAATCTCTACAAGTACGATCATGACTCAAGCCCCACCCTATTTTTCAATGAATGTATGCAATCTCATTTATTATTATTTTATTTATACTTTTGTATTTTATAATGTACATTTACCAACAATACTTAATCACTGTATCCTTTGATTGGGACATGTCCTAATCAAGGTTTGTTCCACTGTTAGTTTGATAATGTATTAAATTTTTATTAAACTTTCTCAATGCCAAATAGAATTAACCATGTGATTAACTTATAATTAATCCAATATAGGAGAAGTATTCAATAGGGTCAAAGTCCAAAATCCGAATCTGCGAAAACACTAACCTGGCATGACTGAGTCACGAACTCATGTGACTCGGAATCTCTTAATATAATTACTTTTGTTTTAATATTAATTTTATTAAACTAAACTATAGATTTCGAATATGACTATTATAAAAAAGAAATTTCATTTAAACATATTGATTTCTTTTATTTAAGCAAATGAAACTAATAGTGATTAGGAAACTCCACTTTACTTCTATACTTTATTTAACTAAAATTATATAGCTTTATATATTTAGTGAAATAATTTCTTTTACATTTTTACATAAAAAGATTTATATTTAATTTTGTAAGATTAATATACTCTAAATTCTTTAGAAAATATTATCTATTTTACAGTCCCTAAGTCTGAACATAACTCTCACCCATGACATACTTTGTATCGTTTGAACACTGATAAGTATATGAAACATCTAATTATGCTAAGAAGAAATCATTCTTTGTGCATATTTATTTTGTTGATGATTTTATCTTATTGAAAATAAAATTTATAAATTTTAATTTTTCAGATATATTAATTTCTATATTCTCTGAAAATATATATTAATTTTTATATCTTGGTGCAACAAAAGATGTTTCAGTGTTTCATCAAAAACCTTTTTTATCAAATGGATAAAGTGTAGAATAGTCACTCTCCAATCATGAAAGTGGGAGGTCTTAGAGTCAATTCCCACTCCCCAAAGGGCCACTCCCATAGTTTACTCGGTGTGTGTGGAATCCACAATATAGATTTTGAGGTTTGTACATACTCCAAAAATTAGTTAGGAGCTCCAAGAGTATAATATGCTCAACCTTAGTCTTAAAAAAGATGTATAATATTATAATTTGATTGTATTTGATTTAAAAGATAATAATAATGATAACATAATCATCATAGTAATAACAATAATACTTAAGTGTTAGTAAAAATAAAAATATCAATACTTTACATTATATAATTACATCAATCTATAATTTACTTAAATGGTAATATTATTTAACAACAAATGCAATTGGGTCCACTTTTGGCTTAACCCACATTAATCTAATCTCAAAATTTAGACGTTAGGTCAAGTCAGGTTATTGTGTAAGGGAGAGCGGGTGTGTCTAGGGATGAGATAGGGGTTGGGAGTTGAGATTCATTGATGACTTGTCACGTACCTGTATGTGCCTAGTCAGATATATGACATTGGACGCATAAGATTGGATAAAGAACTTGATTTCACACGTTCCATCAGTTTTAAAGTTTTAAGCGTATTGGTGAGGTCTTTAACATTAGGTTGGGCCATGAGTCAATTGATATATTATATCTTTCGTATTTGATTAGATTAGACCTTGGGGCAGTTCTTCATATCATGAATTGGATCATAAGACTCATATGTTAAGTTGACCATGAGTTATATCTTGGATTGATTGGGCAGTAGATTGAGTTGATTAGGTCATAGAATTGGTAATTGATCATGATTGGATTAGATTTTAAGTCTAGGTTGAGTTGGATCATGGTTGGGACATGCGTTGAATCAAGAGCTTTTGAAATTGTGAAAATTACTGTGAAACCTTTCTTCTAAGAAAATTTTTTCTACAAAAATTAAGAAAAGTGTCCAGTTGTAAAAATCAGCTTTAATTAAAAAACTTTGCCAAGAAAAATAAAAGAATTATAATGTAGAAAATAGTTTTTATTCTATAAAATAATATTATAAACAAATATGTGCATTTTTTAAAACGTGTGCCGACAAAGGCTCGCAATGTCAAGAGGTTGCTTGGTCAGATTTGTACATAAAATCTCAACATTTGTTTACATTTTTTTTGGGAAATCATTTATTAAAGTTTAATGGCATTGATGTTTGAGACCCTTTTATCTTCGATCATTGAAGCCCAATTTTTTTTTAATGCAATGTAGGATGCGAGGCATTCCCTCAAAGTTTGAAATCAATTACATCTTTACTTGCCTCAATGACATATATTATTAAAACATATCTTTTATAATGTATGAATTACTTGCAAATATTACAATTGGATAATTTTTTTAAGATTGATAGCAAGGTTTTTAAATATCAAACTAGGTCTTGAATCTTTTAGGGACTGAATTTGAGTCATATTAGTCTAAGTTAAATTTGAATTAATTGAGTTCTACTTGAGATTGGGTGAAAGTGATAAAAATTGATTTGAGTTATCTATAAATTACTTTTTCTTTTTCTTTTATGATCAAGGTGTCCAGGCCATTTAGAGAACTCGACTATTTTTCGGAGTATGTGCAAGCCTCCCTATCCATACACACCGGGTAACCATATGGGAGTGACCTTTTAAGATAGAGTGAGAATTAACAGGACTCCCACTTCTTGAGATGGATTCTTGGCCATCTCTCCAATCCCTTTATCTAAAAAGCAATTGTAAAAGAAGGAACTGAGTACAAGTTCACTTAGACCGATACAACTTGAATCAAACTGATATTTAAAATCATACATGATAGTCATATTAAGCTCAAATATATAATTTTAAATTTAAGCACAATAGATATAATCAAGAGATGAGTACCAATTTGAGATATGTACTTAATTTATGAAGTTAGGTTGCTGAGAAATATTTGAATTAAAAATAAGAAAATTCATATCTATGATGTTTTTAATTGTCTTATAAATAGTCATAACAGAGCTAAGATTGATAATTCCAAGGGGTTGGTATGTTGATCAAGAACTCGTCTCATAAAGTAAAAGTCCCAAATTCGAATCACATCCCACATCAAAGGGTTTCTCTCCATAGTTTTACCTAATATGTATGGGTAAGGAGGCTTACACACACCTCGAGACTGAGAGGCCCAAGAGACCTCGGTAAAACAAAAAAAACGCCAAGATTGATAAGAGAACTAGTGTCCATTTCATATGTATCATCTTGATATTTATAATCATAATACTTAGGACTTTTTTTAAACATAATACTAAGGTCTTTTAATTGCTGTCGTATTCACCACTTTCACCTTGGCATGAGGCGAAGCCGGTGAGCTTAATAGAAATGATTCTTGATTTAAAGACACAATTTTGTATTATTGACCTAAAGATTCACAATTTTGATAAAGAAACTTATTTTTTTTCATTATTTAGAGGATGGAATACTTGAAAATATAAAAAATATTTTGGTGAGATCTCGAATTGGATTTTAGAGAGACCTCTCTTATAGGCCTTTCAAGTGTCAATTCAAATTGTTAGCATTCACCTAATAGAAGAATGGTTCTATGCTGTCATTTTAATGGTAAAAATGACTTTAAATATCATTAATTATATATGTGGGGTTTATCTTTTAAACATTTAAATTATTTATTAAATTCTAAATGCAAGGACGCTTATGTGTATCTTTTTAAATTTTATGAAAGAATTGGTCTCACTGTTGAATAGATTAAATGACAGGAGTGTCATTAAATTTATAGATTTTTTAGTCAAATACTATTTATTTAATAAGAACATTTATTATAATTTCATTAACCAATAAACTATGTAGGTATGAGAGAGCTCTTCTAAGGTCTAAGTGCATAACATGTTTTAACTTTGAAAATTTTCAAATTTGAGATAGGTCAATTCAAACTTAAATTAAATATTAATTTAATTAAAGGTTTTATCAAAATTTAAAATTATCAAGTTAAGTTGGATTGAAGGCCATCCTTCTAGAATCTAAACACACCCAACACTTCATTGACTGCAATGTAAGACTAAGAACTTGTATGGTACATTGTCTTCTGTGGCCCCCCCTTTTTTTTTTCATGTTCCAATTTCCAAACCATACCAAAGACAAAAGGTGCGGAGGTCTTGACTTTTCATTTTCAATCATCTAGTAGTGGGCCATTAATCAAAGATTACAATCTCTCAATTGTAAAGGTTTGTCAAAAGAATCCTCAATCCCTATCAACATTGGAAATTGTCATATCCATTGGTAGGAATGACTTAGCCATGAGCCCCACATATACACACATTCATCGGAAAATGCAAGAGTTTCAGGAAATTAGGGACCATAGTAGAAAATTTTCTAGAGTTCCTCATGGAAGAATTTGTCTTTTAATTGGTGCCCAAGCCTAGGTCCCCACAAAACTTTTTAGGAAAAAATTTCTAAGTGATTTTTTTTTTTATGATTAAGGTGTTTTGGTTTAAGGATGTGTTTGGATGAGGGGTAAATTTTACAGAGGTCACCTCCGAGTAGGGGTCACTCTTGAGTAGGGGTCATCCTTGAACATGGATTACTCCTATCTTATTTGGTAATTGCAATGGTAAAGTAAAAAGTTATTCTAAGCGTAAAAAATCTTATTTGGTAATTGTAAGCGGGATAACCTGATATATTAACAATTTTATGAGAATTAATCTTATTTGGGTTACCCTTATCTTGTTTGGTAAAGTAAAAAGTTATCCTAAGGATAAAAAATCTTATTTGGTAAAAAGTTATCCTAAGGATAAAAAATCTTATTTGGTAATTGTAAGAACGGGTTATCTGATATATTAATAATTTTATGAGAATTAATAATTTTTATTAAATTCATATAATATAAAAAATAAAAATAAAATTTTATGGAACATAATTATTGAATAATATTCATCAATTAAAAGTATTTTAAAATATTTTTGCACAATAGATGCAAAGTGGGGGTAAAGAGGGACAATGATTTCCTGAAAATCCCAATGGTCCTAAGGGGTTTTCAAAAAGGGAGGGGGAGGGGTAAAATTTGAATTTTTGCCCTCACCCCTCCATTACCAAACAAGGGTAATGGGGGTAACCCTCCGTTACCCCCATCCAAACATAACTTTAGAGTACTCAACTAATTCTTGAGGCATGTGTAAGCTTTCCTACCACATTTACTGGGTAACTCAATAGGGCGTGGTCCTTTGAGATGGAGTGAGAATCGTTGTTAGGATTCTCACTTCTTGAAATGGATTCTTGACCATCACTCCTACCCCTTTGGATTAAAAATTTTCAAAGTGATATTGTAACTAAAGCTACAACGGAGCTAAATTATAAGATGAATCCACTAAGAACTAAACTATAAGATGTTTATTTAATGTATTTGTTAATTTTTTTTAGTTCTCACTTAGCACATATTTGTGAGATTTTGTAAAAAAATGCTTAAACTGGGAAAAAATGTAAAATTAATTTATTTAATTTATACTTCCTGTTTCAATTTAATTCTTCTTTTAGAAATGTTATTTTCATGCTTTTGCATTTTATTTTTATCTGAAATGAACATATATTTGCACCTTGTTTTATTTTATCTCTTAAAAACTTGGTCTTTGGCCAAATTTGGACGATCCATACCATTAAAAGTGTTCTTCTTTGATAGATCTACAATTACGGTAAGTGTATTTCCTTGATTGACTATTTTAGCCTTTATATCTTAAGTTATTTTAGTTGAAAGTTCTATTTAAAATTAACATGCACGTAATGTATTTATTTATTTCAAATTTATAATGCTTTTTTAAATTTGTGAATTATTTACGTCACTTGTTACTTGTTACTTTTGAATGCTATTGGAAATGTCCGGCAATGAAGAGTAATGGCACCAAAGAAGAAAGATCTCGCATGGAATGGGTGCAAGGGTTGCCTGTAAGTTGTGTAGAAGACAATGAGAGATGAAATTACTTGTCTCAAGGAACACCTATCAGTACAAGCGACATTAGAGCATGTCTGTCAAGGCCCTGGCCCGGCGGCACGTGATTTAGGAGATTTTTTTAAAAAAAGATCAATAAATATCCACATACATGCCAATTGTCGATAAGGAGATCTCAACATTACATTCAAAGTTTATCACTTAAGTACATGACTATGGTTTCGAGGAATACAGTACAATACATATGAATAGTAAGTATAAACATGATTGACAAATTACAAAGAAAGTACTCCATATGTCAAGCTCCCTACTGTCGTCCTTGGAGCCCTAGGGACCCCACCTCCAATGCGTCTCCTGTATCTGTGAGAGGTTAGCACAACATAATAACACCATAATACAACTTAGAATGTGGATATTATTTGTTAGGACAGATATATACATTCTAACCACTTCCATTACTTCAATTGATTCCACCACAAGTGGAGGAGGGGATCTCAACATGTTTCTCATGCAATCTGAGTCCAGCCACCACATTCCGTGTCATTGCCCTCTTCTAGTGCCCGTCGGTAGCCTCCGGGTGTGGTCCCCAATGTTCTAGTTCACCCTTTCTGGCATCCACCACTACTCCAACCTTTGTGGTGCTATCCGACCCCTACTATTGATCCAATGCATCTAGACCATCCCACAACTCCACTCCAGGGTGTCCTCATTCCCCAGTTTCATACTTGGACTTTATTAAGAATCATTCTCCTACCCTTTATTCAACTCACGCACACCCAACTTCCACCTTCTTCATTCTATTTACATAAGAATCACCAACATGTATAGTTTTCATGCATGAACACACACATAGTATAATCGCTTAAAACTTTTATAAGCATTCACGTTGTAAAAGGGGAGATCTTAAAGAAATTCCATCATTCGATAGGTAATCGTAACACCACACACAAACATTCCTCATCAACTTAATACTCAAATTATCACTATAGTATGACCATTCAATCATATGGAACTTAAAAATTCTTCTAAATGGGGTGGATTCCCTCACCAACAATTTCCTCCACGAATACCTCATAGGAGGTACACCCCTCCTTTCCTCCACCCATACATGTTCACCCACTTTGAGCACCATCCCTCCAACAACGGAAGTAAATGGGCTACACATAAGGATTCCAACCATACATCAAGCAACCATCCTATATTCACATCTAGGGCCTTACAGCTTCGCATATTATCAACTCCATATAACACACAATCCATCCATCATCTCATTACATCTATTTTATTCAATTTCAGTAAGTATGAATGACATGCAAGCAATCTTTGATTAGGCTGAGACAAAATACTCTCAGTTGTCTATGTGCCACATTGTGAATTAGACCAGCCGTAGTTCATCTTATCTATTAGTTTCCTCCACTTCACCACTTCATTCACCTTGCACCAAGAAGTCAATGCATATATATTCCATTATGACACATGGTCAGATAACTTCAAATGTACACAAACAACTCCTGTTCCAATCACACTCTTTCTAAATTTTTGCCCATCTCCATCATACACACATTTTTCAATCACATAAGAACACAAGATACTCACCTAGGGACTTGCTCCTTCATCAAACTCATGGTAGTGTGCTTAAACCAACAAATAGATCTAATTTAAATGCTCACCAATCTCACATACTCCTCACGACTCAACACTATCTTATGTATGGAAAAGATAACCATCATCTATCTCCCAACATCTCATTATACCTTTCCAATTGAAGATCACTATGCTATTCATATAGGCATTTTCACACATGTGAATTTCACCCACAAGTCCACAACTCATATTTCCTTATTAAATACAAGCCACTATCACTCTATCACATCCAAGAATAGGATGCAACTCATAGTATGTAAATACACCCAAACCCACCAACAAATGTGGAGAACCCTCACGCTTCAACACCGCATATAGACATCATTTAATCTCACAACACTTCTACATTACCAACACAACTCTACCTCAAGGTATTACACATAATATTCATTATGGTACCCTTTCAATACAACCTCGCATAAATTCCACAATAACTATCTCTATACATAGTATTTCATATTTCATCCCATACGTCATCCCACTCAATTCATACCATTAGACACTTGTATTATCAAACATGCTATAAAACCATCACATCTGATATAATGCACATAATAAAAATGAAGTATGGAGTTTTTCCTCCTCACCTAAAGGTTTAGAGGCGGCGCGTTGGTTCCCATGGAATATCGGTGGCTAGCCTTTAGGCGATCAACAACTTCCTCTACACAACACACATACACCACTGATTAATGGTGTTTAAAAATTATAACTTCAACTAACTCAGATTAAGAGAAATCCCCCAAATTAAGACCCCGATTTGACCTCCAAACGGGTCAGCCACGTTCAACCCATGGAGAATCCCAAATTTCTCCACACAATACTAAAAAATCGACATACACCCTTTTTCCTTAATTAATATAACTCTCAATGGGTCCCCACACCCATTTCCCACTCAAACTCGCCCCATGCAATCCCCATTCCCAACATCCAAGCTTTTTCCATGAAAAACACCATCAAAATAGGCTAACATGGCATCCTCACTCTTCTCCAACAAAATCCTGCCCAACACCCAACCAAAAGGGTGAAATGGAAGGTGGAGGAGAAAGGGGTTTCCCTCAAGTGGAAGAAAATCCACTCGGGAAAAAGCTTGGGAGGTGCTTAAACCAAATCTTGTGCATGCACGGGCTAAAATCGAGTAGAGGAAAGGAGGAGAAGCACTAGGGTTGGCTAGATGAAAGGTTTAGAGCAACTGGAGGAGGAAAGAAGGCAAGAAGTGGCTAAAAATCGGGAGAATGGGGTTTAAATACCTAACAGAACTTACCTAGTCTCGATCTATAGTGCTTCGCGATCCATTGCAGTGCAACCCCGTCTGACAAAGATCAATGCTCTCAGGCCGAGCCACTTGTCACTAGCGATCTATCGCGGGTGGCGACGCATCGCGGCCAACAATGAGAAACTTAATTTATTGGGTTCTCCGGGAGATTTTCAACACTCATCGCACACGTGTGTTTAGATTTCACGTGTCCCACCCAATTATTACGTCAAAAATCAATAAATTAAGGCCGGATAATACAATATCATGGAAGACCTCTACATCTGGCAATGAGAGGAGGAAAGCTTTGTGCAGTCTAGTAGTTCAGATTCCTCTGATGGGGAGTTGAATGAGACCGATGAGGGTCAGGAAATACAATGTACTATGAGGGAGAATCACCGCGACTATGAGATGAGCAACCATGGTGGTGCAAGTATCTTGTTTATTATATTTACATTTTTTTAATATTTAGAAACAACAACGGTTATTAAAATAACTTTAAAATGCTAATGTATAAATTAATTTGTATGCAGGGGGTTCTGATCATGGGGGTGCAAGGGACATCGGTTCAGAGAAAAAGAAGGCTAGATCATGGTTTAGATGAACCTCGATAGAGAAGATCTTCAGTAGGGGTGGTCGGGATGCACCCATGGAGCTAGTGTGACATCCCGAATTTTTAGAATTAATAAATATTAGTTGCTTAATAATTAATTGAGATTAATATGATTTAATCAATTAATTAAGAGAGAGGTGGGGAATGTAATTGAGAATTTAAGAGGAATTAATTTATGAAATTAATTTGAAAGGAATTAGTGACGTGGCGTTACGTTACATGGACGATGACATATCATGCCACGTGGAAGGGATTCAAGTGGCACACCTTAAAGACTCAAGGGCAAAGAGGGAATAGAAAAGCCACCATGCTGCTTTTGACTAAGTCTACACGGTAGATGGGGTTGGTTTCACATCCTACTTCCACATGCGCACGACATTCACCCATTTTCCCTCATGCGCACAACACTCCTCCATTTCCTCCACTGTGCGCACGGCAGTTCCACTTCCACATTATATTTGCACGACACTCTCTATCTCACCATTTCCACTCACACAACAATACTCCAATCTCCACTGAGAAACCCATCTCCCCACCGTGAAAGTAAGGAAAGGAAGGAAAGGCGAAGAAGGAAAGAGAAAAAGGATTACGAAAAAAGTTGTTTAAGGTTGGTTCACATTTTAAATTTAATAGTTAATTGTAAATTAAAGTTTAGGGTGATTTAGAATCAACCCTAGACGAATTCGGATGAATAGAATGAAAATATGAAAGATTCGGGAATTGTCAGGTATGTTTCTCCAATTCAGGAATTAGATTCAAATCCGTGAATTTACATGTTAATTTATGAATGTTAGTCCCTAAGGACGTGATCAATTGTATAGGGAACAAATCTAAGGGGTTAGATTTGAAGATCGGCATCAATGACCCACCCATTGTGATCCCGAGTTCCCTGTACTCGGTTTGCACTCTGCAGTTTTTGCAGAGTGACTATCTGAAGAAGACAAGCTTCGGAACCTGTCTCGGAACATCCGAGACAAGTTCTGAAGGCTCGAAACAATCCGAGGGAACAATGACGTTCCGAGAACTCTCGGAAGGAATACAGTCTCGGAACCTGGCTCGGTCATTCCGAGGCCAAGTTCCGAGGAGACTGTAAAGTTAGAGAAAGAAGACTTAAAATTTGGTTAAGTCATATGAGAACCCCAGTCTCGGAATCTAGCTCGGAAGTATTGAGGCCAAGTTCCAAGCACTGTAATATGAATGAAATCAGTAATTCTCTTGGAAGTATCGAGAGAGGATTTGTAGTTCCGAACTCTCGGAACTTGACTCGGAAGTGCTGAGGTCAAGTTCCGAGCACTGAATTGTTTGTAATTCCGAAGTCTCGGAACCTGTTTCAAAAGTCCCGAGGCCACGTTCCGAGCACTGTACTGCTTAAACCGAAACCAATAAATCTCTCGGAAGTGCTAAGAGAGGAATTGAAGCTTTGAACCCTCGGAACTTGATTTGGAAGTATCGAAGGCAAGTTTCAAGTAGAACATTATATCAGTAGGTCTCTCAGAAGTACTGAGAGAGGACCTGAAGTGCCGAACTCTAATAACATGATTAGGAAGTACCGAAGGCAAGTTCCGAACATACTAGTGAACCAATATGCTTCAGAATGATCCAAAGGAGACTCTGATGTTCCGAAGCTTTGGAACAAGCTTTAGAAGTTTCGAAGAATAGATGATCCAAGTTCCGAGACCACAGTATTGGATTGGACAAGAACTTAAAATTAAGGAGACACTACTAAATGGAAGATTAATGAGATTAATAATTATGGATTTGGAAAACATGAACACCAACTGATCATACGTATTGTTTTAATTGATGGACATAACCAGAGGATCGGAGGGTGATACAGGAGCTGTACGTACCACGTAGTCCACTCCTTCACAAAACTTTATTGATCAAGTAGGTTTTCCTACTTTCTTGAAGTGTCACATGATTATTATATATGTTGAATTAGTATTCGATTTCAATGCATGATTTTGTATAATTTATAGATGCATATACATGAAAAACATTCATCTTATGTACGATGTGAATAAATGAGTCAAAGGTTAGGAGATGATAAACTCTAACCTGATAATTGAAATGAAATAATTATTATGTATGGCTGCGTCCATGGGTTACATAATATGGCACATTAATTGGGTAGAAAGCTCTAAGGTCAGAAGAAGTTTCGAAACCTGAGCAGGACTATGGGTGTGTAGCACTCCCCCGATAATTCCGATTAAATGCTAGTATTGGGTAGTAGCTTCCAGCTGGTGCCTCAGGAAACCTATGGACATAATGGCTAATGATTATAACTGTTTGATAAGAGTAAGATAGAGAGAAATGCATGGGCATGAGAAGGGTTTGCATCAATTCATATTACCATGGCATTTGCATCATATTGATTTGATGAGTTATTGAAAGTATTATGATTATGATTTGATTTATGAAATAATTATGAATTTATTATAAATGATTTATGAGTATGAGATATGAACTGATTTTGAAATATGGGATGTGGATGATTTTCAATTAAATTATATGCTATGAAGAACTTATACATGTTTTCCCCCGATTATATATATATATATATATATATATATATATATCACATGTTAGTTCCCACTTTGATGGGAATTCCTACTGGGCGTTGACTAAGCTCACAATACTCTCTTATTTTAGAAACTAATACAAGAAGGGAGAAAGGTTAAGAGGTTGGACCAAGCAACAACCAGGCGTAGATGAGGATGGAGACAAGATGGAGGATTGCGTAGAGTCTGCTTGTTTAATATTATTAGAGAACTAAATAATTATGTAGGGTTGAGTAATTGAGAATTTTGAGATATTGTATTAAACCCTTTTATTTGAGAAATAATTTTATGGGGTAATGATGTTTTGCTTTGGATTAAAGATGGTTGTATCTTATTTTATCAAGTAAATGTTTATAATTCTACAGAATTGTAAGTTAGTGTGTTGCCAATTTTACGTGGACTCTATCCATGTGCACGCACTAGTTGGGCCAATTGAAGTCGAATCTTCGGATTTGGACTTGACTTGCGTCGTGGCGCTTTCCCCTCTATTTCCGTTGTTAATTATTATTAAATAAACACTCTGATAATTAGGGAGAGAAGGAGGGACGCTACATCCAGGCTATGCAGTTAATCTGACAAATGTCGATCTCGTAGATACGACATGGGATAGGCCAGCTTCTTTGAGACAAAGTACGATAGACCAGGCAGACAAAGAAGAGGAAAGGAAACCATTGGGATGGCAATCACTAAATATTTCTCAGATGTTCCTAGGCCATTGAGGGACATTTAAAACCCTTACTTACAAGCCTTTTGTTACTGCATTTGTTGGGCCATCAATAAACTTCCACTCGCCATACGATATATCAACTCATTTCATCTCGCGTGATGTACATGGGATCCGTGAATGGATTCTTATATTTAAAAATTCGTGGGAGGGGACATGATTTACAATTATGTTTGATGGCTAGAAGTCTGACGATCAACGGAGTATGGTCAACTTTCTGCTCTACAATCATTTGGGCATAGTTTACCATACTTCATTTGACACATCTAGTATCACCAACGACGAAGACCACCTTTATACATTGATGTTGACGGTATGTGAAGAAGTGGGCCTCAAGAATATCGTCCGGATTGTAACGGACAATAGATCGGAGTTTAAATCGGCTGGAAAGAAGGTCGGTAACACGTACCTTTAGATCTTTTGGACCCCATGCATGGCGCATTTTACAGACCTTATCCTTAAGGATTTTTGTGGTGAAGAAAAAATGGGGAACCTCATAGCGTGGTGTAGGGAAATTACCACTTTTATATACAACCACAGTAACTTCCAAGAGGTAATGAAGAAGCACACAAAGCGTCGTGAATTCTTGCATCCTATGGTGACCTGCATCGCCACAGTCTTCCTCACTCAGCAGAGCTTCTTAAGAAGCAGGGTAGGGTTGATCAAGATGACTCGAAGCAAGTCATTCTAGGCGGCGGTCGACCCTAGAAACGAAAACCATAACAGGTATGCAGACACCATTGCATCATTGTTTAGGTCTACTTTTTTTTGGGACATTGTCGCACATACCATCAACATCGCGCTCCTGTAGTGAAAGCACTCCGATTTGTGACGAGAAGTCGACATTGTCCTACGTGTTCGAATGCATCTGCCATGCTGCAACCAAAGTTGTAAAAGTTCAGGATTCAACATCCTTTGTGGAAATCATTAACAGATATATTAATGAGTTCTTCATTAGTAACCCACAGTTCATGGCAGGTTAGTTCTTCATTCAGTGTGTGAGTTTATACTTCATTTACCTTGCAAAACTTATATCTTTACTAATCTCAATCTATTACACTTGGCAGCGTATTATTTGAATCCATTTTCGACACCAACAACTGAATTCAAATCCAATCTAGATCACTTGACCGTTCTCAATTCTGTGAGACTAACGTTGGAGAAAATGGTTGTCATGCATCCCAATGAAAAAACGACTTGTTTTAGAGAGGTATTACTTTAGTTCATTATGAAATGTTCTTTTTCGCTTGTATAATGTAAGTGATAATAGAAATTATTGTGCTTGTGGTTGTTGCAGTTGCATATTTTCAAGTCACGCCAACCTTTTTTTCGGATGCCTCTGCTAATGTTAAGATGTCTGAGATGGCTAAGAGGAGCGCAACCCAGTGGTGGATATGGTTTGGATCCAGTGCACCTACTTTGAGGAAGTACGCTATTAAGTTGTTGAGCCAAACAAGTAGTGTGTTTAATTGTGAGCGAAACTAGTTAACATTCAAATATATTCGTAGTAAGCCACGTAATAAGTTGTCCTCGAAACAACTTAATGAACTGGTGTACTTCCATTACAACCAAGGCCTTCGGGCAAGGAACCTAAGAAGGTACTCAGAGCTAGCACCTGTCAAGGGTGAAGATTTCTTTGCGCCTATAAATCTTGAACATCTATTCACATACGAAGATCCATTGGTTGAATAGATCGAAGAATATAAAGAGCTAGTACTCCACGATCTCGATACAAAATTTCTAGATAGAAATGTCGAGATGGAAGAAACTTAGGATGACGAGGAAGACCCTTCGAATGCCAGTTGTCGCCATTCAGTTAGTGGACCTCGCTCACAACTCCGAGTAGGTGATGTCACCGTGTAGAAAACAGTAGGGAAAGCATCACTCACTGCCAGTAGTCAACCACCAAGCCATTGTGGCTATGGGTTTGCCGCTTTCGATGGATCGACTAAGGATGATGATGGTTCAGATGATGGGAACGGTGGTCTGCAGGGTGGTCATGGAGATTGGGCATTGACTGGGTCTAATGTAGGGGGGATGATAGTCTGCCGGTTCAACCTATTACCCTGACATGAGTCAGGTCTGCGAAAGACAGGAGGATACACAATGTACACCTCCTCATGGTAGTCCAAACAAGCAAGGACAAGGTGCTGGGGAATGCATCATTCAGATATATGTCCACAGGCTATTGGGATGGTTCAACGTATGGACAGATGGACACAAACTCTATATCATGTAATATACAGTTCATGTCCATTTCTGATAAGTAAATCATACCAATTCTGCCAGTTGGCAATATTGATATCCATCTCCATCTCCATCTGAGTATATATCAGTGGATGAGCATTATCCACAAGACACATATGCAAGGTTTTCTTTTTAACATCCCCGGTTAGCTGTTTGAAGTTTGAATGACCTCCATATCGAGGTTACATTTATTGTATTTTATACAAGTTTTATTATATTTAATAGGAAATTATACAACATTGTACAAACATTATTTGAATATTTGACTGTATTATATATATTTGAGTAGTTATCGGTTTAATAACTAACTCAATAAATTAGCACAACATTTCTATAAATTTTTCTACATTTTTTTGAAATTTTCCATCATTTTATTAATTAAGGTTGAAATTTTATATTTCGTAACTTAAAAATAACATTCATTAACTAAGTCAATAAATTACAAAATACTTCTACAATTTTATTTCTATTTTTTCTACAACTTTTGTAATATTTTATCATTTTATTAATAATTTTTTAAATTCTCAATTTCATAACTTCAAAATAACATTTAAATATGTAATAATCGATATTTTCTAATAAAATTACATATCAATATCTCCCATATTTACATATCAACGGAATATATTAGCGATACGGATATTTTACCCCCACTATAAAACACAATTGGGCTGTTGGTTGTCTTGTCTCCTTCCCTGCCAAAATCGTTGGTTTTCAAATTTGAGAAGCGCCCTCTTTATTGATAAGGAAAGGGCCCCATTAAAGCATGCTTAATTAAAGTCATTAAAGAATTTATTGTTTTAGCTGTCCATTAATCAAATTTAGTACTAAGAGTGATTTTTAATCCATAGTTCTTAAAAGTAACACATAACGCAAGAATTTATTGTTTTAGCTGTCCATTAATCAAAACTAGAATGATGATTTTAATAAAAGGTTTTAAACAAATTTAGCTTAAACATATCTTGTTCTTGATGTCTCAACTTAATTTTAGTTGAATTTGCCTCATCACTCTATATTCTAATTGATAATAGCTATTTACTTGTTAGTCTTTTAAGGCTATTTAATTATTCAATAATACACAAAAATGATATACCAAGTCCATCTTAGGTGATACATTCGGGTTTAAATATGCTGACCTTTTGTGGCCAAAATACCAGTGACTTCAATTTATTTTGAGATTATTTTCTTATTTAAAAGTAAAAAAAACAATATATTGTCAAATATTGCCTGAAATGGATAAAATTTTAAACAAGAGTATTTTGACTAATCTTCGAAGTATTTGCAAGTCCCTCTACCCCACACATTGGGTAACTCTATGAGAGTGGCCCTTTGAGATGGAGTGGGAGTCGAACTTAAGACTCCTACTTCTTCTGAGATAAATTCATGACCATCAATGAATTCATATACATATATATTTGAGATTAGAACCGAATCAAATTAATTCACTTTGTCTAATACTATGAAGTTTTTAACAAAATTAAATTACACAAGAATATCAATTTTAAACTTGCTTTTGAACAATTTGGACCATCATTGTCACTTCAGCTCCTTTGGGGCCATGGCTGTATCTGTGGTCCTGCATAAAAAGAAAATAATGAATTTATTTATTAATTAAACATCACATAAGATAAGACCATACATACATTCCATGTCTATCATTGGCAGGTAGGTATTGGAACATTCATCATTTATAATGAGAATTGCTTCATTGTTGCTATAATAATTCATCACATGGGATAATAGTAATCCGCAGTAGTCATGCTGTGGTTGTCATTTGGACACATAGATACTCTAATCAATTGAAATTATCTGTACTATTCATTTTGTCTCCCTCATGGTTTAATGGGTTACCCATTTAGAAATTATATTGAATGGGTAATCCTGACCACTTGATCAATGTTCTACCAATTAATACCATTAATTGATTAATATCAATCACACATACAAAACGAAACCATAGCTTTTGCAAGAGGTTAGTATAGGAATGATAAACCATGGATAGGGCTGCAACTCAAGCTGTTTGGGTTGGAATTTAGGTAGGGCTAAAACTCAGGTCGAGTCAAGTCGGGTCTTAATAAATCCAATCCAACTTATGTCAAAAATTTATTGAATCCGACCCAACCTGATTCAACTCGAGTGGTATTTTATAACTTGGTGCACGCGAGTCGAGTCAGGTTACGCCGGTTAGGGTCGGGTTAATTTTAAATTTCTCAATCCAACCCGATCCAAATTTCATTAGGATTTTTATTTTCTCAACCCGATACCATTTGAAATATACAAATACATAACCCAAACCCATTAATTTCACGGGTCGGGTCGGGTTAAAACTCGACTCAAGTTTCTTTCCTAATTTTAGGTCTATTTAAGTTCGGGCCCGAGTTTAGGTTAAAATTTGACAAACCTGAACTTAGCCTGAATTGTATTTATGGGGTTCAAGCATGATTTTAAGCTCAAAATGTTCATGCGGGTTTATCCCAAGTTGGGCCTCTTCAGGCCTAAAATGGGATTTTTTGTATTATTTTGTAAAATAAAAATTATGAGTTATATAAATTTTATATTTATACATAGGTGTTGTTGAAGTTTTTAATGCTATAATTCTATAAATGCAAAAGAAGGCTGCGTTATTTAATATTAAAAAAAAACTGTTTTGTAAAAGTAGCGAATCATTTAATTGGTAATATTCAACCATTAAATATTTTTACAGCAATAATCTATAATTGTTGATTTTTTTCATTAATTTATTAAAATTAGGGTTTTGAGTTCAATTCTTTAGTCTCAACTATATTTTTTGTTTAAATAAATTTCCAAAATACTGTTTAGAAGAAGTACAATATGAGATTGCTCTTTTAAATATTTAGGTGCATTGTATATTTTCTAATGAAATATATAGAAACTGATCAGAATATTAGCTATCTAATATTTAACTCTCATCTGATCATATTGACCTTATTATTTTAACTTTGAAATTTAATTTGCTATAACATGTCATCTATAAGTTCTTTTATCCATTTGAGTCGACCTTGTAAGTCCATCTCACAATAAATGTGCATTATCCCTATTGAAAATGGGTACCCCAAACTCCAGAGAATTATCCTTTTTATTTTACCTTTCTTTTATGATAAGGTGTGGAAGTCTCTTAGCACTAGAATAATCCTTGAGGCATGCCTTTCTACCCGTATATACCTGATAACTCTATTTGAAGTGATTTTTTTAGGTGGAGTGAGAATTGGACTCTATACTTCCGCTTCGATTGTCACATGTACTACCTATACTATATTGCATGAGCCAAGGGATTGTTTTACTCGATGAAATTCAATTGAGATACAGTACATATATTTCACAATATAATAGAAAAATGGATTTATAAGTGCTTTATAATGAGTTGCTTTAAAAAGGTTATTTCCTCGAGTGCTAAAAAAAACTATTTAGATTGTATGAGTGGTATTTTTTTAAAATTGTTAAGAAATTATTGATTGCAATTTCATGAAAATTGGCTGAAAAATGTTTTAGATCTTTAAAAGAACCTACAACTTTGACTATTTTCTCATATAAGTTAACATTTAATTAATTTTATTTCAACAATTTTAAATATATTAAATAGTAGAATGATTACTTTATATTTTCAGCTTATATTGTAATTTTAAGCATATTAAAACAAAAAGTATATGAAATAAATGCATCAAAATAATTATTCATACCATCAAATGAAAAGTATCCGTTTAGCTGAAAAAAAAAAAAAAAACTTTTACAAGGATTGGGTGGTCCAAGGGTATAAATCTTAGAAATGAATTTAAATCATACGGGATGGGCTTACAATTTCCGATTAGAACATCTATAGATTTTTTTTTACTCAATTATAGATAGGTATAAAATATTCTAGGCTAAGAAATTACTTATTTAGATCTGTTGAAATGAGATCATAATTAAATACTTAGGTTAGTGTTCGTCTTTACTTTGGAATGAAAAAGATCTATATGTGAATAGAGAATAATTTAAGTTATCCTAAATCTAAATAGTAACTATCATCAAAGATGCTTGCCCCAATAGGGAAAATTTATTTCATATTTTCTTCGGATGTGTTAAAGTGAAAAATATATGGATGAAGATTATTAGAAACCCAGGTATAAACTTGAGGCTGAAAATTCAGCCGATATGTAATGTATCGACCGTTACATATAGGCTCTTTGAGGGACGTAATGTAACGGCGATACATCCTCTGTCGGGGGTAATACGCATCGTCCACTACAGACTATTATAGGACATTACAGGCTGTTATAGAGCCGTTACAAACTGTTTCAGATTTTTTGAACTTTTTTAAAAAAAGAGGAGGAGAGAATTCTGTAACAACCATTATAGACCATTGTGCAATGTATCAGTGCAACGGCCATAACATTCGTTACGGTACGGTGGGGTTTTTTTTTACCCCAGGTATAAACTACCTACCACTTCATGTATGTACTTTCCGGTGATGGTCGGAAATTTGTGAGGAAGCAAAAGTTCTGGATTTGATTTTTACTCCACCTTAAAGGAGTACTCCTCATGGATTTACCCATTGTATTGGATAAATGACTTGCACACGTGGGATGTGGGAAAAGTCTCACATCAACCTATGAAGGTGGGTGGTGGAGGCTGTATATAAGGGGGCAAACCCTCAACCTATCATAAGGCCGAGTCAGGGCTCAAAGCAAAGCCGTACGGGTCCGTGGGGCCCAAAGAAGATAATATTGTAATGGGGTAGGATCGGATTGTCACAAGTGATATCAAAGCATAATTCAACACTCGGACTATGTGGGCTCTATTTGCATGACGTTGCCTGCCTCTGTGTGTGAACCTCCTTTCAGTGTGACATGACAGAACTGGGAACGGTTTTGTTCTTAAGGGAGTGGATTGTAGCACCCCCATCCACATGGGATGTGAGAAAAGTACCAAATCATCTATGAAGTTGGGTGGTGAGGGCTTTATATGAGGGGGCAAACCTTCAACCCAACACAAGGCCTTTTGGGTTTGGCCTGGTAGGCCAGGGCCCAAAGCAAACCTGTGCGGGTCTGTGGGGCCCAAAGCGGATAATACTGTGATGGGGTAGGGTTGGGTCATTACACACATGCTTCGAGAATTAGTCGAGTGCTCTTAGAGGCTTAGACACCTTGATCATAAAAAAAAAGTTTTGTTTGCTGGAAAAAAAGATGAAATTAAAAAAATTAGTTAAATTGATCATTGTAAATGTAATTTTAACTGCCACAAATAATATAACAATCATGTTATAAAAACACAAGACGATTTCACAATTAATTTTGTCTTAAGTTTTAAAGAAATTTTCAAAATAAAACACCCGACATGTATTTGTGAGTGCATCGAAACATATTAAGGGAAAGCTTTAAATTAATTTAGTATGAAAAGTAAATTTTACTTTTGAAAATATGAGCATAGTATATAAGTATACAAGATGAAACAGTTTGAAAAAACAAATCCTTTAATTTGAATTATATATTTTTTTCACTCTAATTTCGGTGGTTAGAGATCTTGAAGATGAGTTTCAACTAATATGGCTAATCCATAAAGAGCATAAGTTACTGAAAAGATAGGGGTGAAACTCGGTTCGGGTTTTGACCCAACCTGCATGACCCGATTCGAGAAATCATGCGGTTCGGGTTATGCAAGTCGGGTCAGCAGATCGATTCGAGTTGAGGAATTTTCAAGTTTACCCGACTCGACCCGACTTAACCCGGCTAAAATTAGGCTAAAATGAATTTATAATGCGAGTCGACTCAGGTTAAAATTCGAGTCCAGAATTTTGAGTCAATAGTTCAATTCAAATTTCATAAATATTGATTAGGTCAGATTGAGTTTTAAGAAACCTGACTCAACCTGGTCAGATTTCAACCCTATGAAAAGGAAAAAAAAAAAACCAAAACAGAGGATAAGTACATTATCACTTATTTTCTTCTTCTTGCTCATCATCTCTATTTCTTTTTATTTATTTTATTTTCTTTTTCTTCTTTGAAAAGAAATAAAAGAAAAGATAATTTGTGTAAATGATCTGCAATGGTATTGGAATGAAAACTCTAACTGACATGACTGAATCACGAGCTCTCATGATTATTTTTTAATATAATTATTTTCTATATATTAATCTTACTAAATTAAATATAGACTGTGAGTATATTGATCATGAAAAGCTTCATTTAAATATATTTATTATTTGTTTAAAACAAATAAAGTTTATGGTTGTTGAGAAATTTTACTTTAACTATATATTTTATATTTTAATTTAAATAAAGTGGATTTATAAAATTATTGAAATATATATTTTTAATTTTTCTATAGATAATTACTTTTTATTTTTCTTATTTTACTGTTTCAAAAAAAATAGATAACTACTTATTTATTTTTGTAAATTTAAAAGACCCTAATTTCTTAAAAAATATTATTAACTTGAATGACGAAAAACACGTGTTTCAACCCATGTCAGGAACCGGAGTCCCATTTGGAAGCCCTCTCACATTTGCTCTTCTAGAGTCTACACCTGCGCCGTTTACAGTAATCTTGAGAATTTCAATGTTTTCATACAACCCCCCTTGAAAGTTGGATTACACATCAATATATTTTCGGAAATTAAGTTTCGAGATATTGAATTTAATTTACATTTAAGTCTTTGAAATATTTTTTATGGAGTTATTTCTCATCATTTGAACCCGATATATACATAGTGAGTGAGATATATATATATGTCACAAAAAATTTAATCGTGTAAAATCCTCTACAAATAAGATGTCTGAACACCTTCAATCATGAAAAAAAAATTAAAAAAAAGTTGACGCAACACCCATTTCTTTACATTTTTTAAGAAAGGTACTCCATTTAATTGGTATGCCTGTAATTTTTTTTTAAAAAAAATACATGGCAGCGGTAAAAAAAAAAGTGTATCGTATGGGCCGATCCAGCATATCGGTGATATAATATATATTGGCCGTTAAATGGCTGAAACACAACATTTTTTCTCTTTTTTTATTTTTTTAAAGAATAATTCAAAAAAAGTATAGGAAAGAAAAAACTAGTATGAGCAAATTTTGTGTAAAAAAGATCTAATTTCAATATACATAAAGTATGTCTTAAATAATGGAAAAGTGTTTAAATAGAAAATGAAAAATCAATATGAGTAAACACTTATATGAAATTTATTTTCTCTAGTATCCCATAATAATGCATTTTGTATTACAGTTCATTAACTTTTCAAAAGACATCTAAATTTCAAAAAAATGTTAGAAAACAATTTATAATTTTTCTTTAATTTTTTTCACAACAAACCTCAATATGGGAATTATTTTAGAAAATCTGTATTTATGAAAATTACAAAAAAAAAAAACTTGAAAAATTACATAAATTCTCTAAAAAGTATAGCAATCATATTAAAGAATCTCCATTCGATTATAAAATCTCAATATCATTTTATTTTATTTTCAAATAACCCCAGACTGAATTATCTCAGAGTACAAATTATAAATAAAAATTTGATGAAAATAATTCAAAATGAACAAATTTAAATGAAAAAAAGAGTTGGAATGTACAAACACTCTAAAAACCTTCTTAAAATCATACTCAAAGCAGGATTCAAATAAAAAATAGTATAAATCATTTTTTTTAAATAAAAAAATTGAATAAAGTCCGATACTAATATCGTATCAACCGATACCGACTAGTGCATTATAGCGGCTTAAGAGTGCATATCGGCCGATACACTTCTTCTTACAAGTGATGCCATATATATATCATCCAATTTTTACCCTTAGAGAAGGACACGTGGAAAGGTTCGAAGATAGCTTAAGAAAGATTTATAATTAGATAACAAATTTTATGGGTACTCGAATTAAAATTTACCTTTTAACGTTGTTTAGATATGCATGTAATACTGTAGAAGACTTTAATCCATGTTTTACAAATTAAATATTCTATATAGTAAAATAGATGAAATTCTAGTTTATGATGATGGTGTATAAAATCATTGAAACAATTTCATGTTAGAAAAGACATGTTAGACTTAAAATTAAATAGGCTTTTTAATAAATAATTTGAAACTAAATAATTGGAATTGACATGTTCTACTGTAATATTTTGAAATAAAACTCAATGTTTTTGTCTATTTTTTCAAGGAAAGCAATTCTAAAAAAAAATTATATTTAACTTTAATTCATGTCATCTTTCAAGTGTCATGAAATCCGATTTTGGTTAGCTATGAAAATCCAAACTTTTTGTCATTTGCGTCAAACGTTTTATTTTTTCTTAAAAATAAATAAAGCATTATCTTGACAAGCGAGAAAGTCCTCTTTCTTTTTTTCTCAAGAAATTTTCCTATATCCCATATGAAAGTGCTCCTTTGGGAGAGGTGATCTTCCCCATCGCCGGGAGAAAATATTTTATTTTCTGTATTCTTGACAGAGAGTCTTTATTTTATAGAAGAAGAAACGTTTGATTTTCTATATCATGAGTGAAAAATAACAAACAATCATCTTTAAAATTTTAAACCCTAAATGATAATTGATAAGAATATTTAACCATTAATCTTTCAAATGACTCCTACATCTTCTTTGTCATTTTCTAAATAAATACTAATAAAAATATAAAATATTTTATTATTCAATAAAATAGACATCTTTATTAAAAAAAATGTATAAAAAAATTACATGTGTGTCCTACAATCACCTTTAAAGACCCATAGTCAAAGATGAGAACCCCTTTAAGCCTTTACTTTCTGATCTTGGTAATCAGCACCAAAAGCATGTATGATTAGGTATAATTTGTAATAATGATTGTGACCCCACCTCATTAAGTGATTTAAATTAAGGGTATTTAGGTGATTTTAATCCGTTGAATCTGAAGGAGGCCACGATTAATTAAAAGGAAATCGGCAGGGGCCGTTTTGTAATTAAAGAAACAGAAAAGGTCGAATTTTTAATATGCCATCAGATTCCCTTAAACAATTAATTACTTGTTTTCTTCTAAAGTTCAAAACGCGGCGCCTTCACATGGGAAACTGGTCCCACTAGAATATTATTGGTTTAGATTCCAAGCTCCGGTGTTTTTGTCGTGGATATTCCATTCCACGTCACTGTCCGAATCTAACAAATCCCCCCTCTAGTCTACTGAAAATTACCTATGAAACCTCTATCATTTTAAAAGGGTTATTAATTTTGAAGTTTATTTAGATAATGATAATAATGTTTCTCAATTTTTAATTTTAATGAGAAATTATTCAAATTATATAATTGTGATCCTTAAATTTCAATGAGTATAAGTTATTGATTTTTAAAAGTTTAAAATCAATAGATAGAATAATCAGATGAAGGTAAAATTTTATACGTAATGAATTATCCGTTACTTTTTACATCACATCTAATTATATAGGACCATATATCTTTTTAAAATATATTTAATTAGAATTGACATCTAATTATTAAATTCTTCTAAATTACCATCTTTAGAATTGACATATACGTAGTTAACTCGTGAAAACAATTTATCAAAATTTCATTTTAAAAATTAATTTTAAATAATTAAGATAAATGACTTAAGTTATAATAATGAAAATAATAACTTATTATGTGCTATGCGCCATTTTTAAATTAGGTAGAGATTTTGATTTTGGGAAGTATTAACATAGTATCCTGTGATCCTGACCAATTAGTAAACATGGGACCAAAATCATGGCTATAATTAATATGTGTAAGCGTCAAACTTTGTAACAGTTAGAAACATTATTAGTTGTCAATTACTTTTAATGTTGATTAAATTATTGATTGAATTTAAAAAAGACCTAATCGCTATTTACTCATCACAATAACTGTGACTGAAGCTTCACACCAGGTTCATAAACCTAAAATTGAAGGAGGTAGGGGAAAAAGAAGCTTGTTGTTTCAATGCTAAGCTTTCTCATCAGCTTTATATGGATATATCTTACCTAGGAGAATCCTCGGTGGGTGAAGATCTTAAAGGAAAAATATGGAGGAAAAAATGATTTTTTTTTTCCAAAGTAAGGGAAAAAGGAGGGGATTCCAAGAATTGAAAATATTAAGAAATATTTAGATGTTAAGAGAAATTGGTGTATCTTCCATAAATAAAGAGAGACCCTCTAATCTTATTTATAAAGATACTAAAATACAAATAAGGAAAGCAAATAAAGAGAAAATCCTTAAATAGAGAAATACATTATTTATTCTTATCGTAACATCTAAATCAGGGTTGAAAAACTCGTTATAGGCCGATATTTGGATATCGGCCGATATCTCGGCCGATAACTTCCTCTCTCCTATTTTTTTTCCTTTTTAAAAGAAATTATCTTTATCGGCTGATATCAACGATAAATATCGCCAATATATATCGAAGATCAACTGATAAAGGTAATATCGGCCAATACATATTGTATCGGCCAAGATTATTACCCATAATCTAAATATATTCTAATAAGAAAAAATATGTTTGAAATATATGACACTGATAATAAGAAGCACGTTCAGGTTGATGGGCTTGGAGAGACTCAATATTTGGGATGAGTGAGTTTTAAGACAAAGCATCTTAAGATATAAATAGGGGAAAGATGCAAGATGGTTTAATAATGTCTCTAACGTGTCAAAAATTATAACAATTGATGAAAATGGAAGAATGTATTGAGACTTGAATCTAATAAATCAAATATGGTACAATGATGTAACAACTGACATGATAAGAAATCAAATGGGAAGAAAATACACTAGATATTAGATAAACTCTGAAGATGGAAATTGTATAGTTAAACATGCTATAAAATCAATAAGCAAAACAAAATAGGGTCTCAATTTCCGTAAAAGAATATTTGGAAAAGAAATTGGCATGAAAAAAATAAAATGTTTTATTTGGAGATTTATTAAGCACAAACTCCCCATATGTGGTAGAGTGGCTAAGATCATTATCATCATATATTAGGTTTCAATTTATTTACGGTCATTTTTTTGAGTTCTACTTCTCAATTGATTCTATAAAAACCCATACCACCAGTCACTCTAAAATCTAACAAGCATTTCTTTATCCATTTGGTCCAGCTTTTAAGTGGTCCACCTTACCTCTTTATGCTTGCAATTTATAACCTCTCAATTCTATATATTAGAGTTGTATCTGGTTTTCTACTAACACGACCAACTATCTCAAACGAGTTTTTCTTGATTTGTCATCTATCGGGGATACTTTTAAACTATCTTTGATGCATTCATTTTTAATTCTATCATTTACTATTAAACCATTTATTTAATGCAAAATACGCATCTCTGCAGTCCTATCTTTATTTATTCGTCCTTTTTATTATCCAGACTTTTCTCCATCAAACATTGCAGGTTTGAAAATGTCTTATGAAATCATTCTTTTAGGGAAAAATGTCCCTTTTATCTCACAAAACCTCACTAACTTGTCTATATTTTGGCCACTCCGCTCCCAACCAATTAGTTAAATCTAAGTTAAAATCTCCCTTAGATTCTATTATAGAGCCTAAATATCGAAACTTAATGTAATACATTACTAAGACATTTCAATTTTTATGAGACTGCCCTCGCTATTTTCTATTCTACTAAAGTTACACTCTATATACTTTGTTTTTGTTCTAATAATTTTTACAACATTTGCCTCCAAAGTTCTCTTTCACAATTCTAAACTTATATTGAGTTGTTGTCCCACTAATTAATACTATATAATTTATGAAAATTATATACGACAATACTTCAACTTGGATTTTTGATGTTAGGTCATTCACGATTAGTGCAAATAGATACAAGCTTAAAGTAGATCCAACGAGGAACTTTGCTTTCGCTCTACAAACAATTCTAATATTAGTTGTTACACCTTTATACATACCTTGAATAAACTCTACGTATTTGTTAGGAATGTATTTATTTTTCAATGTTCTCCCTATTAGTTCTTTTAACACTGTCATAATTTTTTTTTAGATTAATATAAGTTATGTACAGGTTCTTCTCCTTCTCTCTGAATTTTTCTATAAGTTGTTTCAGTACAAAAGATAATTTTTATTGTTTACCTACTAGACATAAACCCAAATTGATTATTAGATATACTTGACTCTTGCCTTGGATGATTGTTGATGTTTGCAAATTTTAAATTTATAATCTCGCAAGCGTACGAACCAATTGACAG
Organism: Chimonanthus praecox; assembly: GCA_022113865.1. Taxonomy (NCBI): domain Eukaryota; kingdom Viridiplantae; phylum Streptophyta; class Magnoliopsida; order Laurales; family Calycanthaceae; genus Chimonanthus; species Chimonanthus praecox. The sequence goes on from CM039095.1 coordinate 42,850,880, forward strand.
TATAGCATATGAGTGCGAGGTTAAACTCACAGGAAATCACAAAATATATGTTATAAATTAAATTAGTACCTTTAAATGATGTAATCTTGAGAAAAGTGAATTAAACTCAGATTTGATAGAAAATAAAGAAAACATATTTTATTTGGACAACCAAGTGAACACCATTTTATATTTAACTTGTGAATCTCATCAAATCAATCCATTTTATGTTTAAATCGGTGAATCATGAATATGTAGTCTCATTTTTAATTAAAATTGCAAAATTCAAGACTAGAATACTGTATTTACAATCCTAGTTAAAAAATCTTTTAGAGAGAGAGATTGATTTGATACATGAATAAATAAATCAAGAATAATGAATAAAAGTATAGAACAAAGTATACAATGAAATAAAAATTAAGCAAGTAGAATACATGAATTAAAAATCAATAAATTACAAAGTAAATAGATACACAACAAAGAGAACATTAAAATAAATTAAACAACAAACAGACAAAGTAAATGACATAACAAAATAGAGTAATTAACGAAAATAAATTGACAAGGAAAATAAATGACAAAATAAAACTAGACATAATTTAAAGGTGGTTATGGAATTCTTCTCTCATTGCCCAAAATAAATAAACAAATAAGAAACCTATATTTGAAATTCAACGCTTTAGAATTCAAAAATCAATTCATGCCATTTAATTAAAAATTCATAAACTTTTATCTAATTCATGTTTAGATTTCAGATTCAACACTCACAACTTAAGTTCTAAGCATTAATTAAACAAAGTATACAAATTTAAAATTAAATGAAAGGGCATTGAAAAGGAATTTGAATAATCGGATTTTTCATGATTCTAAAAGAAATGTCTCTTATTTATTTAATAGTAGAATTTAAGTAAAGGCATACATAAAATTAAGTACAAGAAAGACAAAATAAATGAAAATTTACAACTCTCACTTGTAAAATTCGAGTGGTGTATCTCTCTTCTTGCCTTTTATATTCAGCCTTTGGTCCTCTTGAGCTCCAAGTCAAATTTGAATTCTGGCTTTGGGGTAATGGGCTATTTATAGGACTTGGGATTAGATTTCATTGGAAATGGGTGGGTGGGATTTTAAGTTGCAAAAGATTAGGGCTACATGGTATACAAAAATTTAGGTGTGTGTGGTTGGCTTGGAATGGAGTGCAAGAAAGGAGAGAGAAAATATAGGAGTTGCTAGGGTTGGACGAATTTACTGTGCAATCTAGGGTTAATGGGATGCAATGCAATGATTGGATGGGATTGAGAGATGAGATGAATGAATGGATGGATGATAATGAGATGGTGTGGAGGGCTGATCTAGGTGAAATTCGAATGGAGTGTTGTGGATTTGTGAAAACCGTGTGTGACATGGAAGATTGGGATGATGAGGTGTGTTATGATTCTAGGAGTGTATCTAGATGGGTTTTTGTCTAAGTGCATGGAGAGTTCTTAGTGTTAAAAATCGTGTGGAGTGTGCGATGATAAGATGATGGGTGATATGGCATTTTCGCATGGAGGCTACTTGGGCTCCAAGTTATTCTAACTTAGGGTTTTAATGAATGAATGGCTAAGATTAGATTGAGGTTAAATCTAATGGGTCTAAGGTGATTTGATAAAAATGATTTATATGAATAATATGTTAACTAATGAAGGGTTTGGATTCAAGGTTTGAGATGGATAGATGATACGATGAATGGCCTAGATTTAATGCAAGATATGTATTGAGATGGATTAGCATGGAGGCCCTAGGGTTTTACCTAATATGAAGTGGATGGTTGTGATGACATATCCTAAAATCTAATGGTTGGCAACTGGGTACCTCAAATTAATTATGAAAACGATGAGATGTGTAACGACCCGACCCGAATACAGGGCTTAGGGCTTGACTCAGTGTGATATTGTCCGCTTTGGGCCTCGTACACAGCTCGAACCAGCACTGTTTTGTACTTGAGCCCTAGCCCACGTGGCCAAGGCCCAAAAGGCCTCACCTGGAATCAGAGTATGCAGCTCATAACACACAACATGATATTGTCCTCTTTGGGATCCACCCTCTCAAGGTTTTATTTCCACTACCCCACTAGGCTGGAAGGCCTCACACAAGAGTTCCATGGGTGGCTTTCTAATAAACCCACCCCCTCTTTTCTTTCCCACCGATGTGGGACTCTAAGAAAGGGAGGCGCAGGGTATCACAATCACCTCCCCCAAAGCCTCGAGCCGTCCCCACCTCGATCTGGTCCAGCTCAACAACTAAAGGGGAAGGAGGAAAGCCCACACAGTCCGAGTGTTGAACTCGGCTCTGATACCAAATTTGTAACTACCCGACCGGAATACAGGGCTTAGGGCTTTACTCAGTGTGATAATGTTCGCTTTAGGCCTCGTACACAGCTAAAACCAGCATGTTTTGTTCTTGGGCCCTGGCCCATATGGCCACAGTCCAAAAGGCCTCACCTGGTATCAGAGTACGCAGCTCATAACACACAGCATGATATTGTCCTCTCTGGGATCCACCCCCTCAAGGTTTTGTTTCTACTACCCCACTGGGCTGGAAGGCCTCACACAAGAGTTCCATGGGTGACTTTCTAATAAACACACCCCCTATTTTCTTTCCCACCGATGTGGGACTCTAAGAAAGGGAGGGGCAGGGTATCACAAGATGATTCATGAATGAATGAGATTCTAAGGTCAACTTATATGATAGATGTATTTGATGGACAAGATTTAAGGTAATGCATGTATGGATTGGATATGGTAGGTGGATCTAAGGTTTTATATAATTTTGGTATATGAGATGGAAGGTGGAGATTTAAGATGGGGAATGGAGGGTGAAGATGAAATGTGCATGGAAGAGAGAGGGATTAAGGTTATGGAATTCGGCCATGGGCTTGTGGATCACAGGGTGAATTTCGAACTTGGACCATAGAGCTTATTGGACTTTGGATCTTGGACCTTGACTTAGACCTGCTGAGCTTGGACTTGAGAACTTGGGCTTTTGAACACATTGGCCTGACCCAACTGTGTGAAATGTGTATGGACTGTTTGTGGCCTGGCCCAATGTTGGCTTGTGAAGCCTAGATTGACCCATATGAAGTAGATCTTGGCCAATTGATCTTGAATTTCAACCTTTGCCTCTTGAATTGTAGGTTTTCTCTTCTAGAATTAAATAATTCACTTCACCACTTAAAAATCTAAAGTATTGATTTAGTCTAGACTCTCATAACTGGATCTAGACTAACCAATTTACATGAAAACCCTAAAAGTGGAGTGAAATTGATTATAAAAATTCCAAATCTTCTATTTTAAGCATTAACTTGCAATTATCCATTGTTTTAAGATTATTTTCCCGAACTTTCCATTTTTATCTACACAATTAGAACATGACATTAAACGCACGTGGTGTACACAAAATCAAGGCTAACTAGTCCAATAATCAGGGGTAAAAATGTAATATTTTAGTGCTCAACAATGATCCTCTATTATCCTTTATTATCCTTTTCCAAAATTTCACCGTATAACTTATGAGTTTGATCTCTTGATAAATAGTGGAACTTTGAATGATAGGATGACTAACATCATTAACTCAAATCTCACGTATCAATGATGCAATAGGGTAGAGAGAATATTTATCATTTATTATTTGGATGTCTTTCACCTAAAGAAGTTTGGTAAAATTGTTATTGATAATTCCATTTTTCAATGTGCTAGAATATCATGATTGACCCTGGAGAGAGGGAAGGGGGGGGGGGGGGGGGGGGGGGGGTGAATAGGTCAATCCCATTTTTCATGGTGTTTACAAATTTCTTGATTGTTTTAACTGTAGCGGAATATTTAATCAAGAGATTTGTTTAGTATGATAGATTGTTTATTTAACTCTTTAAACATTTACACTAAGATTATGGTCCCTTTACATAAAGCTTGATTATCGATGCTTGTATTCATTGTATAAGATAAGATAATCAATATGCAAAGCTATGTGTATTAAGAAGAGTACTTAAATAATAAATACAAACACACAAAGATCAAACACCATAAGACCATTTTAAAGTGGTTCGGTTAGCCAACCTACATCCACTGTTAGGACTCGCTCAACCATGAGCTGTCCCCAAATCCATTAAGTGAGCACTTACACCTTCACAATTAAAGTAAGAATTCCACATCACTCAATCAGATAGAAATTTAACCCACCAATATTGAATAGGAATTCCACCTATCCATTTAGCTGAGAATTCCATCCACCAATGTGCCGGAGACGACGCTCCAGATTTTTTATACTGGGTCCGGAACCAAGCTTCCTTAATCCACTTTCGGAACAAAGGTTTTAAAATAAAATTAAAACCAAGAAGCACTTGCCTTTGAAGCTCTTTTTCTGTATATGTGCTTCTTCAAAATCCTAACCATTTACTCGTCGTTTAGCAATCATAGTCTAGGGTGTCAAGGAAATTGGTTTTACCAAAGGTTTTCTAGTTTATGGTTCTCTCCTTCTCACTTTCAAACTCAATCATCAGATTGGTTGCTTATGAGTTTTTATCATTCATCTCTCTCTCACGACTCAATTTATCTGATTGGTTGTATTTGATTCCCCTAGTTTAAGCACGAGAAAGAGAGAGTGATATTTCTGATGACCTTTGTTTAGCTCACTGATAAAGATGAGGGTCCAACTGATTCTTCCGAAGGATACCAACTGCTTGCATAAAGATTGATTTATATAGCGAAGGCAACCAATTGCAGTAATGGTAATGTACCGACAGGTCAGTTGCACTGAGAGACTAGAAATGTTACAGTTACAATCCCGACCGTTGTGCATTAAGTGCACTTCCAACTGTAATATTATTTCCATGTTGACATGTCGTTGTCGCTGATGGGTCAACACTTATGGTACCGAGAGGTCGGTCCATATGAGAGGCTCGTTCTGGTGCAAAACATGCTTGACAGTAGTTTCATCTGTAGAAATTTGTTACCCAGAACGACCTGTCGTCCTTTATAGAGGGGTCGGTCTTGGTACTCTCGATCGGTCTTTGATTGTCGATATGTCTGTTTCTTCGAGAGTCCACATGAGTTCAAAGATTCCAAAACAAAAGATATTGATCGAGGAGTCGTTGACCACGAGGGATTGTTTCAGCATTCCACAGATGGGTCGGTGCATACGAGACTCTCGATCAGAGGCATACCCAGAATGACAGTTCAATGTTCCAGAACCTATGTCATTTTGCCTAACCAGTCCTTAACCACAATGGATCGATCTTGACTACACCGAGAGGTCGATGAGATAGACTGGTCGTTCTGACAGTGAAACCAAATACATAATTCCAAGTTGGGTTTCAATTCATTGTCAAGCTTCCTCACTAGGCTTTTTATGATTTAACCATTTGTTCTTCTAAACCTACGGATAGTCCTTTCTAGGGTGTGGGAACTAACTAAAGTCATTTATGACCATAATACCTGTTTTGTGATTGCCATAATGATGAACTTCAATATGATGGTGCATGAACTTTACTTTTGATCATTTTGGGTCTTCAATCATCCAGCAAGTGCTTCTTTTCGAGTCATGGAATTAACAAACTTAGGGTCTTGGCCAAACCGAGGCACTATCAATCTCTCTCTTTGTCAATTTCATGACAAAACCTATAAGCTAACCCATTTACAAACCCACCCTTATTACAACACATTTGAATATAAAATATTACATTGATTACATGTACATATTCAAATGGAAAACAAGACTATAGTCTTTGCATATTCCTTTTCAGCCTTCTTCATATTTCATTTTTCCTTTTCAAGTACATAAACAAGCAACTTTAGAAAATTATTATTAGAGAGGTTAGTCCCAAAACATAAATATTCATTCATTGACTAAGCAAGATATGTATTCAAGCTCCCACATACTCCCTGATTTCCTAGTGACCAACACTACCCATAGCTTATCCAACCTATCAGTGTTGAGAAGATTTCTCCCCCAATCTTCTTTAGCTTGATTTGATTTTCCAAACTCCATCAAACTCCAAGCATAGACATTCTCCCCATGTCCATTGGCTTTGATGTATTTTAGCTTCTACTAATTTCCCCCCATTTTGTCACTCAATTGATAAAGATTAATAGGTCGACATCGATTTTTAAGTACTCCCCCATGCTTCTTGCATTTAGTGCTTTCATGAGTTTTTCTTCCAACTCATTTATACTTTCCCTACAGTCCAATGCATATCTCATGCATTGTTGTTTTCTTCTTTCTCCAAGCTATTTTATATAGCTTTCTCGACCCAACGCCAATCTTTCTTTCCAACTCTCGACGTTTCTCAAGAAAGAAATAAGTTCTCTTTATAAGAACCTTATCAGATTCAGCTTTAGCATCTTCCATCTTTTCTTTTCTTTTCTCATCTCTTATTTTTCCAGTAGCAACCTTCATAGTTGTTTCCTCATTACTTCTTGATGCTACTGGAGGAGTGAGATTCTTTCGATCTTTCTCTTTTCCACTCACTTCTTCTACACTGGCTCCAGCTGAAAGCGTAGGTTCCTTAATGATCACTCCTCATGGCCTTATGGGAGGAGGTGATTTCTTCTTGTGAGATTTCATCGAGAGGGTCTTGACTCGACGACCTATAATATTTAAAAGAGAAGAAGATTCTCCTTGATACTACTGAGATTTAGGTTACCATTTTCAGAATTAGAGGACACAATGATGACCGGAGGAATGTCCATTGTCATTTTCCTCTATTGGAGAAGAAAAGAAAGTATTCGAGCTTACCCGATTAATGGAAATCACAAAATCCGTGATTTTCAAGCTACTAGGGACATGAAAACCAAAAGCCCTCTGGTTTTTAGGCAAGATTTTTCTCCGGGAGAACCTAAAGACTGGTCTAGGTCATGGATGGAGAGGAGGAAATCGCTAAAGCTCAGTGGGAGGGGAAAAAATATTTCAAAATGTTCTATCATTTTTACAGAAAGAGATCTTTTAACTTACTCTTTCTGATTCACCGATCGGTCGTGACAAACGGCCTGTTTGTGTCGACATGTCGATATGTACCGACTTGTCACCCCTTTCGATTTTCCCCCCTTTCAGACAGTGTTTCTAAATTCAAACAGTACCGACCTCTCTGTTCCTCCGATTAGTCTATCCTTCGATCTGGGTTCTAACTTGAAGTATGACAGGATATTTTGTGTGTGTGTGCTTGCAGTGTTCATAGTTTCTCAAACTTTACTTATACACTTTTTAATGCCAGTGATGATACATACATTCACACCGCATCTGTGCTATTTGAATATTCAAATTACCCTTCTAAAGATAGACATAGACCATGGATTACGGATCTCCTTTCCTGGATCAAACCAATCTAAGTTTCTTGGACACATTTAATTCACCAAATTAAGTATATTGCCCAAGTGTGTGATGTTATGAAATACGACATTTCCATGCTTTAGCACAAGCAAGGTGTTTATGAACACGAATCATTCCACATAATGTATGAATTAATGAATATTGGAATGAAACCCAAACTACACTAATCATATAATCATTTCCTGATTTGAATACATTAATCAAGCATATGGAAATGAAATATGACACTTCACACACAACTCTTATACCCATTATCATGTTATTACCCAAAATATGATAAACACATTTATTATTCTTTCAAGCATACTCCAATTCCTTAAAAGAGCTTGTACATAAATGGATTTAGACAAGCACTTTTGGTAGGTTATTCCAAAGATAATCCATTTAAGGGCATATAATATGTTTCATTCCACATGGACTCGCAAGTTTAAGAACTTGGAATGAAACTACGCTGTGTATATGTACCATACACACCCTATACATGAGGTAATGCACATACTGTATTCATTTCCTAAAGATACACAAATCACATGGCATATGAAATGAAATGAGACAAGTATAATCCAATACTAGGGTGCAATCCTACATGTATAGCGAATTTCTTACATTAGATCAATTCAACAACCAAACAAGAACATGAATTGAATGTACGATACACAATTATTCCAAAATATGTTTCAAATGTGATACCAACATTGGTATCCCTTCACACATTTGAATATAATCTTGTGAGATTTAGAATCTAAGTCCACAATCTGATGATGACCTTTATCAAATCTTGTTTTAATTTTTGTTGACTTCCCATATGATCTTTTGAATCAAAATTTCCAGTTTTATACCACAGTGTTGTTCCCACACACATATTGGTACATGGCCACAAAGTATACTTGAAGGTCATTACCTTCAACAAGTTTCTTTTATTTATCATCTTTTTCTCTTGGAGGATTTAGCTTGGACCTTTTCAATGTGTGGACCATTCACCTATGTTCTTAGTATGCACATTGGTCAAGATAGGTGGTGCCATCCATTGGGCTAGAAGAGACAATTTTTCAGTGGATTCTTTCAGTCTCTTTTGTTATTTCATATCTTTTAAATATGTAGAGGACATATTATGAAACAACACTGATGAATGCTACAAGTGTTTGGTTTAAGGTGTATAGCCAATTCATCTATTGTCCAAGCAATTTTTGGTCTCTGGGCTGAATGGTTATGGAAGTTGAAGGTATATCCAATACTTCTTCCATAGGCACATACCACTTTCTATTCACTTATTTCCAACCATGTTTAATGATGAAAACATTTTATAGTTCTTTATTCTAATTTTTTATAAAAAGACAGAGGCTTAGAAATATCATGGTTTTGTCTTATAGTTATTCGCCAAACCTTTTACCCATTTTTACAATCTTTCTTCGCCTTGGATAAACTTATCTTGAAACTTCTTTTTATGATTTCTTAAGTCTTGTAACTCTAGAGTCAATTTAACAACATGACCTTCAAGATTTTCTTTGACATTATTTAGTATCTTGATATCATCCCTTGGTCTTTTTAATGTTTCTTGAAGGTATATTTCAATTTCTTTGATTTTCAAAACTTCTTCATTTGAAGATTTCAACTCTAAAGTGAGAGACCTATAGTCTTTCCTCAAGACTTTCATTTGGTTTACAAAGTTTAATTTTTCAGATTTATACATGCCTACCTTCTCAGCCAGCTTATCGCTTTCTAGATACAGAGCATTGTAAGACTCTTGAAGGTCAACATCCTTAACAAGATACTCTTACTATCCTCATCTTCACTTGAGGATCCCTCTTGATCATCACCCACGGAGGCTATGAAATAATTCAAATTTTCACCTCTCTCATGATTCTCCAATTTGTTATGAGAGGTGGAGCCTTTCAAAGATGTACAATATTTTTTTAATAAACTCATCTTAGATACATGTCCATTCTTCTTCATCATGGGATACGAGTTTATTTTCTATTTTTATTTTCAAGTAATAACAAACAAAAAACAGATAATAGTGAGCAAATTTTGGAGTACCCATGAAGGTGTTCTAGCACGGATCAACTCGGATGGTTAAATCCTTTATGAAGAGAATGAGGCTCTGATACCATTTGAAAGTTTTGTCTTATATGCTAGAACACGATTGACCCTAGAGGGGGGTGAATAGGTCAATCTAACAATTGTTGGTCATTTTAAAAATTACTTGATTGATTAGTTTAAGCGCAACGGATACAACAATCAAGTGAGTGTGTGTTAGCAAATGTGATTAAACAATCAACAAAAGAAAATAGCTCTAACACCACAAGCACAAGGACATAAGATATATAATGGTTCGGTTAGCCAACGTAAATCCACTGTTAGGACTCGCTCAGACTTGAGCTATCCCCAAATCCACTAATTGAGACTTACACCCTCACAATTAGATCAGGAATTCCACCTCACTCAATCGGCTGAAAATTTCACCCACCACTATGCAGAGACGACACTCTAGATTTTTTAAAAGTGGTTTCGGAGCCAGGCCTCCTCAATCCACTTTCTCGAGACAAAGATTTTAAAAATAAAATAAAAACCAAGAAGCACTTGCCTTGAAAATGTGTGTTTCTCAAAGATCCACCTAATGTGTGCTGATGCTCCGCCTTCTAGCCGTTGTAAAGCAATCACAATCTCAGGGTGACTAGGAAACTGGTTATACCAAATCTTTCCTAGTTTGTATTTTTTTTTCTTCATCTCTTTATTTATTTACTAAATCAATCAATAGATTGGTTGTATTTGATTCTCAGGTGTAGGCATAAGAGAGTTGATTGTTTCTTAGAATGTGTAACTCTTATCAGTTTAAGGTAGATGATTAAATGATCACACAACACTCATATTTATAGAGGAGTCTTCACAGTTTTTCAAACTGTCCAGTACCGACAGGTCGGGAGCACCGATGGATCAGTGTTCATATTTATTATCGTTCAACCACCTGACCGTTGCACATTAAATGCACTTCCAACGACTTTATTAATTCCCGGTCGACTGGTCAGTATCACCGATGGGTCGACAGTCATGGCACCGAGAGGTCGATCCATATGAGGGTCTCGATTTGGAGTAACACCATGTAGACAGAATCTCATGTCCAAAAACTTGTCTTACCCAGAAAGACCTGTGGCCCTTTACCGAGGTGTCGGTCTTGGTACTCTCGGTCGGTCTTGAATTACCGAGATGACTGTTTCTTCGAAAGTTCACTTGAATTCTAAGTTCCAGAAGTCATAAGTTATCGTCGATAAGTCATTGACCATGAGAGGTCATTAAGTTCATCACCGAGGGGTTGATGCATACAACAGTCGCGATCTGAGGCATGCCCAGAATGACAGTTCTACGTTTCAGAACATTTATTAATCTGGTTGACCAGTCTATGACCACGATGGGTCGATCTTGTCTCTACCGAGGGGTCGGTGAGAACGACTAGTCGAGCTGACACTGAACTTAATTCATATTTCCAAGTTCGCTTGCAATTCACTGTCCTGCTTCTTCTCTAGGCTTTTTTTTTTATGGTTTACCATTTGTTTAACTAAGCTTAGGAATGATCCTCCTAAGGTGTGGGTACCACCTAAAGTCATATATAGCCAAAAGACTTGTTTTGTGATTGCCATCACAATGAGCTTTAATCCGGTGGAGCATGATCTTCAATCTTGATCACATTGAGTTTTCAAACTTCTAGCAAGTGCTTCTTCCCGAGTTATGGAATTGACAAACTTAGGGACTCAGCAAGCCGAGGCACTAACAATAATCATCTTTATCTATATAATAAAGTCTGGGTCTCTCCTTAATTCACAAGGGAGACACCTCCAATGTTATTTTCACAAAGGGGGAGAGAGAGCCAAACATAGATGGAAATGTTTATGTACCGCATCAACAAACCAAGATCGTATTTGCATCATTGCACTACTAAACCAAGTCTTGCAATTTGAAAGAGAGTACACAAAGATTGATAGAATTTTGCAACAGGTCTTGCAAGCTCTACCATGTTCTCAATGGCTTTTTTTTTTTTATTGTATTTTAGAGATGAGAGAGAAAGGGTTTCATTTAAAAAGGTAGTTTTGAATTTCCACTCCACTTCAAGTTACTCGGTGTGTGTAGGTTGGGAAGCTTGCACATGTCCCCAAGATTAGTCGGTTTTCTAAAAAGCATGGACACTATGATCATAACTGGAGAAAAAACAAACAATTACTCTTTTTGGAAATTTTAAGAGAAAATTGAGTCAATATAGGAGCTTTCGATAAATCAAGAAGGGCCAAGCAAGGCAAATATATCTTTGAAGTTGATTGTTATGTTTTTTAAGTAGTTTATCATATTTTCGTATCAGTCCTTTGCGACAACTTGGATTTTGCCAATTTTTATTATTATTAGAAAGATGATTCAAAGCCCTTTATAGACATCTATGTTAAAATGTTCTTCAATAACATTGTGGACCCAATTTGTAAATCAATTAAACTTGCGTGAGTTCGATGTATAAATTGGCATGAATGTATGTGATCTTTATAGGATCAACTTAATGATCATCAAATGGATGATTTTGAATATGAAAATCAGGGCTTTGGGTATGAGGGCCCTTTTCCCTTATCATCATTGTTTTTAGATATCCAAGCAGTGATGGAAGTACATAGACAATGTCCTAGTTGTTGGACATGCTTGATTATATTCTTAAATTGATGGATTTCTAGAATTGCTTCACTTTTGGGAATGACCCACCACTTTTGGGAATGTTGGACCCCAACCCAGCATCATTAAGCCATTTCAGTAATGAGTTGAATGTTCTTCTCAGGTTTAGTGAGGCCCATCTATGGGATTCTATGATTGAGGTGGGTCCCATTTCATAATCCAATATGCCCATAAATGATCCAGTAGCCTTAAGAGATGCCCATTTCAAGGTAATAAAGCCTATTTCATGTACAGATTGGCTTCAAGTAGGACTAACCCCTCTATTAAATGGTTCATTCTTGGATCCATTTGTGCATTGATAGGCTCAAATTGGAACTTTTTATGCATTAGTTGGTCCAAGATGGGATCGGGTTTATGTATTGATGGGTAAAAAGTGTGACCCACTTCATGCAGGAATTGGACTCACGAGTTGACGAGCGTACTCTGGGGCATGTTCATGCAGTTGTACAAATAGAGTGCAAGTTGGGGCTAATTTCATGTTAAATATAGCTGTTGTTTTTAAATTTAAAGGTACTGGAGTGATGGTCAAGAATCTGTTTTTAGACGTAAAAGTCCTTAGTTTGATTCTCATTCTCTCTTAAAGAGTCACTCTCCATAGAGTTACCCATTGTGTGTGGATAGAGAAGCTTACATATGTCTTGAGAAAAAATTAGATGCTCAACGAGGCGTCGACACTTTGGTCAAAAAATAAAACAGTTTTTTTTTTTACAGTCACTTAGTTCTTGCTAATTATGATCTTTATCTAATTTGACTTTAATACGAGTTTCATCTGCTCTTTGATTAAATTTGAGCCATATTACACTATTAATCTTTGAAACAAAATACTTTTGTTGAGAGAATTATAATAATTCTTTACTTAATCATTATAATAAAGTGATCATTATAACCAGGGAAGTCTTATCAAACCACTAAACTTGGGGATTCATTGTTACGATAGTGTTTAAAAACTAAAAAGTTAAGACGACTTGATTTTTCTCTGGGTAGAGTCAACTCAAAGACTCAATGAATTTAACAGAGGGATTTAGATAGTATTTACTAAACTCACTTTATTTAATAAATGGCTCTATAAAATCATATTATTTTATAAGACAAAAATGATAAAAATCGACCAAAAAGTAAAAACAATCCTGAAAGGTCAACAAACTTAGGTTCAACTTTTCCTGAGTTGGGTCAATGCGAGACTTGATGGGTCAATAAAGGAGGTCGGATCAACTTTTTAAATATTTCTTTTGTTTTTTTAACTAGGACTTGATTAATTACTGGGTGGGATTGACTATATGACTTAAATCAGTCAATCAGTTAATTTCTTTCAATATTATATAATTATTTTTATTGAATCTTTATAGATTAATCTCGTTGAATATGATAAGGAATCCATTTTGGATCCTTGATTTTTTTTATTTTTCATTGGTTTATCATAAATTCTTCTGCAAACTAGCTTTACCTCTTCTGAAGCTCAATGAAAAGGACTTTGCATGCCTTTCTCAACATCTGATAGAACCACAACTTCTAGCTAGCTGTAGAGAGCTTTCTATGTTCATTCTAGGTTTCTCTTTTGTGTTCAATACTCCTTTAGTGTTTGAACAACAGGTAAACACACGCCATTATACATACGGGTGAAACTTGGGTCGGATTTTAATTTGATCTGAGAAATTAGTGGGTTTGGATTATATATTTGTATATTTTGGATCGAATTGAGTTGGGCAAAGAAGAACCCTTATGAAATTCGAGTTAGATTGGGTGAAAAAATTTTAAATCAATCTAATCTGACCTAAAGTAATCCGAGTGCATCAAGTTATAAAACAACACTTGAGTTGAATCAGATCAATAATTTGGGTTGGGTCGAGTTGAATAATTCGGGTCAGCAATTTGGGTTGGATTGAGTCAAGTTCAATAAATTTTGACATAGGTTGAATTGATTTTATTAAAACCCAATCAGATTCAACCCGAATTTCAACTCTAATTATTCACAAGGTTTAAAGACTTCAATTCACCCACAATTACTTTCAAATTCTTATGTAAATATGTATGACGCAAGTCTCTCATAGAGAGCTTTGCTTCCATTAAGTACTTTTGTTTAAATTTTCTATAATTAATAAAATGTTCACCATGTATGTGTCTAACACAGAGATTGTATAATATGATATGATATGATTTCTCCACTTGTTGGGCACGAATACAACATTGTACTTGAAATAGTGGTTTTTTTCTCTCTAAGTCCGGGAGGGGAGGAGAAAATGTCAATTCTAGCGAGTGTATGAAAATATATGTCAAGTTTAATCTTTGATAATGAGCATAAGAGCTGTGCAACTTACTTTATTCGAACTCTGAATGGAAAAGTAATAAAGAAAGGATTATTTTATTTAGGAGGTTAGGAATATCACCGACTTAAAACGTCTATTATAATTGTGGGAGATTTTACATATTTGTGAAATTAGTCTCACCTCCAATATAGAATAGAAATACCTATGTAATTGAAAAGAGAAAAAAAGAAAAGAAAGTTCCTACCATCTTCCATTAGCACGGAAATACTACACAACATTTAGTATGATTGAATACTTCAACATATTAAGGACTAAATAATTGAACAAGATACTCTTTTGCAAAATAGAGACGACAACTAATTTTCTAGAAAAATATTAAACATGTCTTCAAATTACACTTATTTACACTCTTTGTTGGTGTAACAAGTCATTTAATTGGTGTCCTTTTTAAGCTTAACTAAAGATATAAGAAGTATGATTTCAAGATATGTTTAGCTTCTCTTTTGAATAAAATAGAGAATACCTTCCAATTTTTTATAATATGTGATGCATTATTAATTTGTCACATGTCAAAATCATTATCTAAAAACTCAATAAGAATCAACTTAAGTCTATAAGTTATTTTTTTTAAGATCAAGATTTTTAGACCTTTTATAGCATGTGACTAATCCTCAGAGCATGTTTAAATCTCTTTATCCATAAATACCGAGTAACACTATAGAAAATGTTCCTTAGTGAATAAGTTTTTGAATTGAGAAACTTAACAGCAAATAAAATTTGAACCAAATTTAGATTTAAAATCGTTGAAGTATAACTCATGGGGCAGTGTATCAATGCTTTGGATCATCAAACCTTCAAATATTGGATGTGTGGGTCATAATGTGGTCTATACTTGTCTTGTAAGTATAGACGATGTGCTCCCACGTTTCCATTACATGAGTACTTAGCAGAAGTAGAGGGAAACAATATTATTGGGTAAATGATCACAAAGTTTCTACTCAATTTCCAAGCAAGAACTTTGAATAGCTTGCATACATCAACTAATCATGGTTATTATTATTATTATTATTATTATTGAAAATGTGATTAAGGGATGTGGGGATGTTAAACTGAAATTACTCGCTTTTCTTTCCCTTAAAACAAAAGTTTCTTGAGACTGTTGAATCAATATTAAGATTATCTAAAAAATGAGCCTTCGGTGTTGTAAATACTCTTGAGAGATTGTCAAAACCTTTCTAGTTTTTTCTTTTTTTCTTTTTTTAATGGTAACAGTGAACTATATTAATAGAAAGAAAAGTACAGAAACCAAAACAAAAGGCATAAGAGGATTAGGATATAAAGAAGTAAAGAAAGCTAAAACAACAAAAAAAAAAAAAAACAAAAAGCAGAAGCGTAAAACTCCTGGAAGATCAATCAAGAAAATAAACAACAACAAAATCAAAAAAGGCAAAAGCACTATGCTCCTGGAAGATGAAATACGCTTGTGATCGGGCCGTCAAAACCTTTCTAGTTAGAGAGGTAGTTTATTAAAATTTTAAGTGGCTATATGTTTTTTTTATGAAATATATAGAAAACAATAAGACTGGTTAGATAAAATTTGACTCCACATGATCATTTTAGTTTTGTAATTTTGAAATTTGCAAATTTGATTGTAAATTGATATTGATCTTCATGGTTTATTTTATAAAACTATGATGATTGGATGTAAAAAAAAGTTCTTAAATTATCTTATCTACAAAGCCATTTAACTATTTCATCCAATCATGTGAGGCTCAACCCATAATAAATTTTAATGAAGTCAAACACTCTAACTTTCTTAGAAATCACGAAAATCTTAGATGAAAAGCAAAAGAAAGAAGAGAAAAAAAAAATAGAAATAAGACTTGAAAGATCTAATTTAAATATACTTCTTTGAAATGCATAAAATCTTTTAAAGGCCCAAGTTGTGATGGTTTAAAAAAAAAAAAATTTGTGAATAAGGGGACAAAATAAGGAATTTACTGTGAGACAAATAAAGAGCTTCCTTAGAATTGGTCAGATGTCTTTGGAAATTATATCATGCCTCTATTACTTTAGTCTCAAATAACATTACCCAAAAAAAGGGGGATAATTTTTGGTCTATTAGTCACATTTGATAAAATTTAGATAATTTGATGGAGATAAGTTAGAAATCAGAAATAGAGACATCATAACGTTACCATCTTAAAGATAGATTTTCTACCTTAAGAATCTTAATAAGACTCAGACATGACAGGCTCGTGCATAACCGTTCTAGCTTACAGGTATAACATTTTGTCATACTTACAAGTATAGACTACTTGAGAGCAACCTGTTTAAGCTTTTCTGAAATAGAAAGCTACCAAGTATGACAAAATGCTGAGTTCTTTTTCTTTATTTTTTTTTAGGTCCGGAAGCATCCACGTGTCGATTAGTCCTCCAGGATATGTGAAAACCCTCTTATCCGCACACACTGGATAAGTCGATGGGACCGTACTTTATACATATTCCCATGGGAAGTGGCCCTTCATTGGGGCTCCCATGATTTGAACCCAAGACCTCCATCTAGAGATTTTGCTCTCAAACCAATTGGGATAACCCTTTATGACTTCTCTAATAAGGGGAAGGCTGTTGAAGTTGTGTACGAACGAATTCCACATTGGAATTATAGAGGGAAATTTTAGAATTTATAAAAGACTTATGTCACTCTACCTAACAGGCTAGTCTTTTAGACCGAATATCTAGGTCTTAACAAGTGGTATCAGAGTCAAGTCTCAGGCTACTTCGTGTGGACTCAAGAGATCCCTAGCGGACAGGATGACTGGCGTAATTTGAGGGAATATTATTGGGGTTGGCTGCGAACGAGTCCCATATTAGAAGTGTTGAGAGAGATCTAAATATTTATAAAGAACTTAGATCCCTCCACCTAACATGTTAGTATTTTGAGATGAAAATCCAATCTTAATAAAAGATACCCATGGTAAAGGTAATATGATTGGTTTCTTTTGAAAGTAAATGATACAAATTGAAGATAAAAGGAGAGGAAGACCATTGAAAGCTTGGAGTGAAGAATAAACAAAGATATATTAAGTTGTGAAGTAACAAGCATTATGGTTGGGTTTGGATAAGGGGTAAATTTTACAGGAGTTAACCCTGAGTAGGGGTAACCTTTGAACAGGGATTACCTTTATCTTATTTGGTAATTGAAGTGATAAAGTAAGAACTTACCCTAAGGGTAAAAAATCTTATTTGGTAACTATAAGTAGGGATAACTTGATATATTAACAATTTTATGAAAATTTTTATAAAATATAATTATTAAATAATACTTATGTAATAAATCCTAACAATATAGCTTATAATAATATTATCCAATTTTTATATATTCTTTTTCATAATTATAATTTAAAATAAACACTTGTGTTCTAACAGTAAAAAAATAAATAAAGAAAAATATTTTTAAGTATGATTATTTAAATCCCAATAAATGAATAAAAATGTCAACACATCTATTCATAAAAATTTATAATTTGTTCCTTGGTGATGCAAAATATATAATATAATAAACTATTATAATAGTTTAATAAATCACAACTAAGATAAAATTAATATTAAAACCTTTCACGGCCTGAATTCCGAGACACGAGACTAATTTTATCATTCAATTATTATGATATATAAAAAACTCAGTTTTGATTCGCTATAGACTCTAATCATTATTGTCACTATGTGCTAAAATTTTATTTTTTTATAATTACTCTTCAAAATATATTTCTCAATTTAATTATGTTATAAAATATAAAATGATTTTTTTGAGATAAAACTCATTTAAAGTTATTAATTTTTTAAGAATTTAAAAATATAACTTTATCAATTCAATTAACATAAACCATGAAATTTCTTTAAATTATATATATTTTAGGTTATTAAATATTAAAATTATATTTTAAAATATTTTTGCTCCATGGAGATATAGAGGTAAAGAGGGGTAAGGTTTCATGAAAGCCCCACTCTTCAAAGGCTGCGTCTGGATGAAGGGTAATTTTACAGGGGTCACCCCTCACCTGGAGTTACCCTTAAGTTTGGGGTCACCCTTGAATACCCCAAGCTTTAATGGGGTATTAAAAAAGGTGATGAGATGGGTGATTTTTTGAATTTTTACCCTCATTTGGGATAATTTTTGGGTTACCAAACAAGAGTAAGGAGGGATGACCCGGGGTCACCTCCTTACCCCCATCCAAACACAGCCAAAGGGTATTCAAAAGTGATGATGGAAGGATAAAAAATTAAATTTTTACCTTTATCCCTCTACTACCAAATGAGGGTAATGGGGGGTAACCCCGCATTACCCCAGGATATGCCCATCCAAATACATCCTATGATGTAAAAAAAATGGTAGAAGTAAAACTTGAAAAAGCAACTTTATATAAATGAGATAATGGTAATTGACAAATATAACAATGATGAGATTGTACATTTATCATAAACTTGATCTCACATGCTTGAGTCCGACTTCATGGACGTAACTCAAAGAAAATTCACTCATCTGATCATTATAACTTCATAAAATGAGTGACAGAAAATAAAAAACAATCAGTTTCAAAATCCAAAATTACTAGAGTAAATTTATTCAAATATTGTCTTTATCATTCTCTAAATATTTCATTTAAAAACATATAATTCATTTTAAATTCAAAAATAGTCTCTTTCAATAGAGAAACTAAGCAGTCTTGTACAATTTTTTACTTGGTATTCATAAAAAAATCTTTTGTTTTTTTATAAAAAAATCAAATGGTACGTGGAGCAGAGCATTTGGAATTTGTGGTGGAGGCAGCATGCATGATGGCACTATCTTCTTTCTTTTTGGTCTGCTTATTGGCCCTTCAGACCCACCATGAGAGAGGAGACATTAAGGTGAGAACACAGTAGATCAAAATTCAAAAGTCTCTTTGTGGGTTGGTCTATTTATTAAATGAGACCAGAAAGAGAGATCAGATATTTCTGTGGTTGGTATTTATTAAATGAGACCTGAAATAGAGATCAGATTTTTCTCTGGTCGGTCTAGTTATTAAATGAGACAGCAGAAAGGAGAATAGAGGGATGTCTGAGCACAACATTCACGTATAATAAAAGTTGGCAATCATTCTCTTTTCTTCTCCGGTGACGTTTGACGTTTTCGGCAGTGGGCGTCAAAGTCCCATGTGTAACTTATTTAATATTCAATTCAGTTAATAATGATTAATTTTCTTTTTCAAAATTAGATTTAATTATTTATAATTTTATTGTTAGATTAAATATGATACGTTAAAATATTTTAATCTATACCTAAAAGTGAATCGGAAGCATAAAAATAAATATCGGCCAATACGTATTGTATCCGGGGATATATCTCGAATTTTTTATGCCGAGTTATATCAGTGATACGATAAGTATCGACTGTACAATAGGGATATCGGACAATATATCGCGGATATATATTGGCCAAATATTGACCGATATTCATTTTTGTTATTTAAAAAAATTGTTATCGGCAGTGGGCCCAGGCTGATATCTCAGCTGATATTCACTCATATCGGGAAATATCACCGATATTCATTTTTATTATTTTTTTTTAAAAAACCTGAAATTGGCTTTCCCGAGATTTTTTATTCCTTGACCGGAAGTACTGTGTGTTCTCGGTTTCATTTATCTAATTTCTCAAAATTTCTCAATCATTAAACTAAATTGAGTCTGCAGTGTTTCAATGTGTTAGAGAAATACATCAAAAGTTAAATTTCTTAGTAATCCATCCACTTGAGTTGTAAGTTCTCAAAAGCAATATAAGTTCTTTGTTTCAAGCAAGTGTTTGTGTTTGTGTTTGTGTTTGTGTTTGTGTTTGCTTTTGGTGAATTCGTTATATGTGAGCTAAGGTTGAAATATCGGCTAATACATATTGTATCGCTCGATATGTATCGGTATTTTAATACCGAACGATATCGGCCAATACGATATGTATCGGCCGTACATAAATATTATCGGCCGATATGACCGATATTCGGTCTGAAATATCGGTCACAATATTGGCCGATATTCATAAATATCGGTATTTAAATTTTTATTTTATTTTTTTTAAAAACACCGATACGGTTTTTCCATAGTTTTACACGGTTTTTTGCGGTTTTTAACGGTTTTTTGAGGTTCATCACGGTTTTTAACGATTCGTCCGATACGGCTTTCACGGTTTTTTGCGATTCTTCACGGTTCGTCACGGTTTTTTGTTGTTTTTTCACGGTTTCGATATCAGAGGATAGAGAAATGCCGATATCGGAGAAACGATAAAATTATCGGTAGATATTTCGGCCGATATTTGCATATCGGCTGATATATCGGCCGGGGCGTTTTTTAAACCCGTGTATGAGAGTGAGAGTAAGATTGATTTGTTCAACGATCCGAATGTTGGCAATGTGCCACACGAGCAAATCTTAAGTGCAATTCTAAATCCATGACACTTAGCTCTAAAATATTCTTTTAAATTCACTCACACATTCATAGCCAATAGTAAAAATTAAAAATTTATTGTATAAAATTAGAATGAATTTAATCCATCAATGAATCAATGCTATTTCTTGCACACCTTCCTCTATGGATTAGAATTTAGACCCAATCTCTAATGGGCTTATACACCTTTGTGATTAAAATAAATAAATAAAATAAAAAACAAGCAGAATTAGAATGAGCCCCAAAATTTGTTTTGACTCGAGACAATCAAACAAGTTGGTGGTAGGGTCCAGTTGGCCAATTTCCAAATCTAAAATAAGGCAAAATTTATTAATATTTTTAGGAGAGTCTAATCATGATTACTTGGGAGACACTAAACATGTTTTTGGGGATTACTTTATTGAAGGGCTTAGTTGTATGCATGTACTAACTTCTGGGCTCCACAGCTGTTTGTAAGATTTTCTATTCTCTCCTGTCCTCCTTTTATCCACATTGTGTGGTCCATCTGCTCAGGGGAGATCCCCCAGCCTCTTTTATACTCACTTCTACGTATTTTCCTTTTGACCCTCTTCGAAAGTACAATGAAAACTTGAGTTAGCAGCCCATGAATAAGGATTAAAAAGAAAAAAGAAATTGAAGTAGATTATTCAGAAAAGTTTTTTTTATCTATTTTATTTAATTTATTTATACTTGCAGTTTGCTAAAATTTAAAACCTTTTTTTCTTGATGACCAAGGTGTTTAAGCCTCTTAGAATACCTGAGTATTAATTTTCGGACCATGTGTAAGCCTCTTTGGTAACTTTATGGAGAGTGTAGCCTTGAAACTCGGATCGAGTCATATTGGGTTTTAATAAACCCATCCTGGCCCATGTCAAAAATTAATTAAACCCGACCCAACCTGACGTGAATTGTTCACACGAATTATTTAATCCAACCCGACTCAAATTGCTGACCCGAGTCAACCGAGTAATATTTTATAACTGGATCCACGCAGGTCGAGTCGTATTACGTTGGGTCGGATTAATTCTAAATTTTTCAATCCAACTTGATCCAAATTTCATATGGATTTTTATTTTTCCAACCTGGTCCAACTCGAAAAACGCATTGATTTCTTGGATCAGGTCATATGGGTCGAGTTAAAACCTGACCCAAGTTTCACCCTTAGAGGAGTGGCACTTTGAGAGGAGTTGGAATCGAACTCAAGACTCTCGCTCTCTTAGGTGAGTTCCTAACCTCACTCTAATCCCTTTAGATTAATAAGTCATGCACTTTTAAATGGAATATATATGAAAAATGATAAAGACAATTGGTGTATGAATGTTAATTTCATTTAATATTTTAATCTTCGTAATTTAGATCTTGAAATTGACAAAAAAAAAAAAAATTCTCTTAATGTCTTTTATCAATCCATCCAATGGTGTAGAGTTTAATTAACCATAAATAATACAATATTTTCAGTAAAAGTCAATACTCAAAGCCTTCTAAAACTAGAAAATGAGGCCCATAAATGATAATTTTCCTTACTAAATATTTTTCGTACCCAGCATGAAATAAAGTAGTACAGCGGAGGTCTTCTCATGGCGTTGAACTTCCGTATTTGCAACGTTATCTAGTTTTTTATAATTAAATGGGTCACCATCAAAAATTTAATTTATTTACAATGTTGTATTAAATGAATTTTAAATTCGACAAATATTACTGTGTGAGCGGTAGGATTTAAAATATACAAGGTTTAAATTTTATAAAATTATTGAACCCTCCATTGAATATACAAATAGGAAAAGTATTATAAATTTTATTAATTCTTAATAAAGTACTTTTTATTTGATTAATTTATTAATAGGTTTATATTTAGAATCTTACCTATTAATGTGGTTTATATTATCTATTATCTGGTCTGAAACGGTGTCGTTTGAAAATCTCTCTTCACAACCCACGGAGAGAAGATCGTCTGAATGAACGCATTTTACACTAAAATGTTCTTTCGGACAATCTAAAATGGAAGGGCAAAATGATAATTTCACACTTAAAAACAAAAGCAATGTATACTGGCAGGAAAATATGGTGTCTATATGGTCAGCCTAAATTAAAGTAAAAGGAAATGAAAGGAATGATCCTCATTGGACCAGAGGCATATCGGTCGGGCCCAATTATTTTTAAAAATCATTAAGACTATTTTTCACTTTAAATTAGATGCAATTTAACAAAGATTTAAAAGTAAATTCTTCATGTTTTAAAAGTATTTATCTATTCCAATCTCATCTTCCTCAGATTAGCCCATTTTGAATTTTTTTTTTTAATTATTTTTTTAAATTTTGCTAAGATATTCCTACTTTCAGTTTTTATGGAAATTAATAAAATGATTTTGAGTGTTTATAGAATTAAATAGAGATGCTTTAATGTGATTGATATAATTTGAAGAATCAAAGATGTTCAGTTGGTAGGAATGTTTGATTTATTTCTTTTCAAAAGTACTCTAAGCATCATAATATGGAGTGTCTCTAAAAATTTATAATATGAATTCATTTTATAGTCAACTTTAAGCAAGTTATAATGATCAAACGTTCAAAAATTGATTTATGATGGGCTTTGATCTATTGAAAAACTGATTAGCAAAACAAAAAAAAAAATTAAATAATATCTTTTTATAAGTAATTATTTGATTAAAATAGACTTTTCTTGACTCATTTGGCCTTTTATTAATGAGATCTCCTCTCTAGACAGTGGCCCACAAGTGATTATAAAAAAATCCATCCAACAAAAATGTTTTTTTTTATTGCAAAACAGAGCTGAGCTGGGATAGGGTTAGTTCTTAACTTGGTGCAACCAACCTAAATAGGCCAGCCCAACTAATAGTCTGATACCAATCCTATCCCAATTCGGCTCTGGCCAGGTTGGGTTTTGCAAATGGTGCAACATCTGTAGGTGTTGCATAGCTAGAAAGCCTGACAAGGCTCAATATTCATCATTTTGAACCCTAAATGCATGAAAATGTTGCATATTGGGCTTTTGTGGGCCCTTTAATATGAAGTTGGGCTTGACTTAACTTTGACCCTTGAATTTTACTCAGGGATGAAAGAAAGTTTATATTATGCGTTTCAACATGTTGGACCAAATCAAAACATTGGCTAGATACCGATGCGCGTCAGCTCATATTGGCCTTTTTTAAAAAATGAAATTTATCCTAAAAATCGATGTCCTCATATATTTTCCTATTAATGCTTATCACAGATCGCTATTGTCTAATGGCATCAAGCAGGGGTTTTAATATCGGCTGATACGTATCGTATCGACCTATATTTGATGATATCGAGCGATATTCCATATATATCGCCGATATCGGTGATTTTAATTAAAAAACAAATTAGAGAGAAATTTCACGATCGAAACCGATATTTCACCCCTGACATCAAGAACCCCCAGGCCACTCATTTTAGGGCATGTTGGCCATGCCAGCGCATATCCTAAGCCCTAAACAGATATTTAATGGACTTTGACGATGATGACAAAAGCAGTCCTATATGCCAAAGCACCCAAACTCCTTTTGGGGCATATCAAGATCAGACTACTATTTTGGGATAATTTGGTAGATGATTAGGACAGAATATACTTAGCCTGAGTCTAACCAGCACAACAGCTTTGACTTGAGCTAGCTCTCAAATATGAATTTTGGGCTCAGGTAGGGCCCAGGAGGTTAAAATTCGGTATTGATTGATATATCGGCTATAAAATTTCTCTTTCTTTTTAATTTTGTTTAATTAAAATAACCGATATAGGACGATATCGCCGATACATATCGGATATTGCCCGATATCGGCCAAATACGTATCGTATCGGTCGATATTTGTTTCTCTAGTAGGGCCCAGTTCTGTTGGGCGGAGTTTTGCTTGAGCTTGGTTCTCCAACTATGACTCAATGTGTTCCGTTCCATACTGTTGAAGTTATGCAACTAGATTGTCGGTGAGAAGGTATGAAAAGACTGGTTTCAAACTTTCAGACTTAGGGGTGAAACTCGGGTCAGGTCAAAATCCAACCCCCATGACGTGACCCGAGAAATCATGCTGGTCGAGTCGGGTTGAGAAGACAAAAACCCGCATGAAATTCGGGTCGGGTTGGGTTGAGAAATTTTCAAGTTAACCTAACCCAACTCGGCTAAAATTACGCTAAAGTGGGTTCAAAATACGGATCATGTCAGAATTCGAGTTGAGTCGGGTTAGAATTTGGGTAGAGAATTTCATATCAATAGCTCAGGTCGGATTGCATAATATATTGACTCGACCCAATTTCAGCCCTACTCTCAATATAAGTACGCAGTGTTGTGTTTAACTTCATTAAGCTGGATCTATCTGGGCCTCAAGAGGTAAGTTGCATGGAGGTTTTGATAATTGACACGATATTGTTCTCAGGAAGAAGTTTCAGTCTTCAATTCTACACTCATTCAAGCTTCTACTTTTTAACATGACATTGTACGAAGTTTTGGCAAAAAGTTTGGAGTTGTACATAACATATACAGGTCCAATACCAGAATAAAAAACTTGGGATTTTGGCATGTTTTAGAGCCTCAGACCTAGCTTACTTACACTGGTCAAATTATGTAATCAGTAACAAGGCTCAGAGCCAATTCAAACCATTGTTTAAAAACTAAAAAAAAAAAAAAAATTAAGCAAGTCCATGTTGACTCGAGTCAATAGAATTTCAAGTCAAGCAAGTCAACAAGTTTTATCAAGTCTTTTCGAGTCAAGTTAAAAAACTTGACCAAGTTACTTGACGGATTGGATTTGAAGTTGAATCTAAGTTTCGAATTTTTGAAATACCTTCAAACTAATAAGCCACAACAAATGCGATACTTGGAAGTTGCAAAAATAAATAGGACATGTACCAAACTAGTCCTTGTTTGTATCTAGTGAAATTCTTCAAAAAAATTTAGAGGATGGAGAACCTGCGTTTGGACAAGCGATAAATTTTATAAGGGTTACTCGGGGTTACCTTTGACTAGGGATTACCCTGGATATTATGAATATACTTTGCTTGGAAAGGATTTTCAAAAGTGAGAGGGAAGGTGATTTTTTACCCTTATCGTTTAGTTACCAAACAAGGGTAATGAAGGGTTATCCCCATCCAAACACAGCCCAAGACTCCATCTCTCGTCAAGAGTAAAACTTCGGATGCACGGATAGTGAAATTCTTGATTTTGGAACCCATTTTGAGATAACAAAAGCTAGAAACGAAGGGCCTTCTGTCTCAGTTTTAATTCTGGGTGGAATGAGTTGCCTGGTGACTCGTCTTTCACAGAAATTGTTGAGAGGTTTGAATGCAACAATGAAAAGTTCATAAGAAACCCTAAAACATTGGCAGCAACTATGGCATTATGCTCTCAAATCAAACCATTCATTGACCCATCCCGTGTTTTGTCACTGATTTAATCTTAATCAGTTCAACTGGAAGGTCTAACCAAAATTAATAGGAAAAAAACCCAAAAGTAAAAAATTAAAGAAATACTGCATTCAAACACTGTTTTGGATGTTTTCCCCAGATTTCTACAAGACTGACTAGTTCTTGAACCGATCCTTCTATAACCAAAAAGGGTAAAATGAATCCCAATCAGCTTCAGACCAAACTAGTCCAATGGCTTGCTGATTGTGGTTAAACCCATTCGAACCCATCACCCAAAACCTGATTTTAAGATGCCCCAGTGCGTTTCCACAAGAAACTCAGAAAACAAGGGCTCCTTTTGGGCCCATGAATTTTCGACAAGTGCGAGAATTGGTTCACTCAGTCGAGCTAATATTGCCATATCAGTAGACATGGTTTATAACTTAATATTTTTTGCTGATTTCTCACAAAAACAACAGCCATCGCCCCAACTTGGCTTGAGACCAAGTCCAGGACTAGACCACAAAGTCGTTTGAGATGCATAAGGGTTGCAGATAAGAACTCCAAATAGACAAGTTTTAGATCAATGTCAGAATTAAGAAAAATCGGTTGCAAGAAACTCATGTAACCCAGATTACAGAATGCAGCATTCCTAGTTTGTTTCTATGAAAAATGCAAACCTTTCAAACTAGTCCACTGAAGTTCAGTAGGATGCATTCAACTCCAGCCTAAGAGCGACCCAAATTCAACAAAAGCCAACTGTAAACTCAAAACCAAACCCAACTAAATCTAGTCCGAGCAAACTATCATACATTCTAACATGCATTGTGATTTTGACATTCTTATTTTTGATAAAATTAGTTGTTTTCGTACTTTTTAAGCATTCAAAAGGTTTTGATTGCTTAAGAGTTGCGTAAAACTCATAAAGTGCCAAAATCACCTCCCTAAACATTAGGAAGGCCGGGCAAGGGTTGAGAGAGAGAGAGACCAAGTTTTCCATTGCACACTATGGAGTGATTAAACAACATTTCCGGAAGCCAATTTGTCAAATACAACTTTTCATGAATGAAGCAAAGATAAAATGCGTGGAATACGGTCTTCAAATTTTGATCAAATTACACTGTTTACAAAGAGCACCATGACTCCAACTGTGACTAGATTTAGAGAACCAAGTGAAGCATTGCATGCATGCCTGACCCATGTTCGTAGGTCAGCTATGGGCACTGTGGTAAGATTATAATACCGGACTCCATTTGTGAAATTATCAAACAACAATATTCTTTCCCAATTGGCTGTAACTACAAATTATGGAGCAAACACCAATCTATGTCCAATAATTGACATTTTGAATGCCCAAATTTTTATGATGAATGTGTAAACCAAGCTCTTAAGCCTATATAATACTAGACTTTGCCCAACCATCCTCATACTGCAGGTTGACCCCTCTAAGCACATAACATACCACCACACTTCCAAGCCGACGTTTCGGCTGCCCACTCTATGGTAGCTCTCATTTCAACCAGATAGCCTTTTCCACCTTTGTGGCAGCTCACTCTGACACCATGTAGCCTTTTCCATATGTTGCCTTCCCTCCAACATTCAAAACCCAAGACATGATACCTGATCTGATATCAAACATTAGATACCTAACCAATACATCAAAAACTCCAAAGCTGATAGAACACATAAAATCAAATCTTAAACCTATCCCATAATAGGCTAGCTCAACCCGACGCCCATACCCCAAGTGGGCGCCCACTAGGCACATTAGACAATGTCATAGGGAATACTCATGTAGAGATTTTGCTCAATTATATTGACTATAATTTGTATAGTGTAACGGTTTTTTCTTTTATGTAGATTACATTATCAATAAAAAAAAATTAATGAAGGATTGTTTTCATTATCAATACAAAAAATTTAATGAAGGATTGTTTTGGTGAACCTAGGACATGGATAAGTCATTAAAATTTAGAACATGAAAACCCAGATGATTCACCAAGGACCATGTCAAGTTCATAGGAACTATTTCTTACATGGATTTGGTTAGACCTTCGACCTGGTCAATTTAGCAAGAAAAAAGAAAATGCTTCCAACCTTGACTGTAATGATAGGTGACATAAATGGTAAATTGCTAGATAAGATAGAAAATGTGAGAATAAGTGATGCAAAAAAAAAAAAACAGAATATAAAGTTATTTTATTGCCCAAAGAGCTTTTAGTGTGGCAAGATCCGAAAGAGATGTCTCCATAAATAACCATCTCTTTCAGTACATTCTACTTCTTGATCAACAGGCCCCAAAATGCAACACTAGAGCTGCCCTTTGCCAAACATAGAATTAATATTACTGGTGGAGATCAGGAACAGTTACACCTTTGATTTGCATCTGCTTATACATCCACTGCCAGTTCTCTGGTCTCACCTCTCCTCCAAGGGCCCGAATCACTGACCCCCCACTGCAAGAACCCACCTTGCAGCAATCTTCGAGGGAGAGCCCCTTCACCAACCCATACAAGAAGCCACTTGCAAACAGGTCTCCGGCTCCAGTAGCATCAGTTGCTTGTGTTTCTCCTATGGCTGGAATTCGGACAATCTGAAATACCATCTGTTATTAGTGTTGTATGGAAATCAAGCAGGCAGAATTAACTGATGGTGAGGAAAAATAGGATCGTCGCTCATCTGAATGTGTACGGTACTAAAAACCAATGCACCAATTCTGATTTAGTGGGGCCAGAGGCTCTATCTAATGGGTTAAATAAAAACAAAAAAGGGCCACATTCCAGTTGGCTGATGTTTCATAAATCCTTACATATAGGTGAAGAAATGTCAAATCTATGAAATTTGGACCCCCCAAATGAGTTATCAGAATAGTAATCTAAACCACAAATCACGGGACCCATGTCGACAAAAGGGGCTGATAAGAATTAAATATGTCAATAGTTCATCCCAGCATGTCAAGTCTTCAGCATGATTAAAAAAGGAACCACCCAAAAGCAACATCATAAACAAAATTTTCTTCTTTTGAAAATTTTTTCTACATAAATGGAAAAAAAAAAAATGGATTGTCACATCTTCCATGATGATTTTGGCTCTGCCCTTTATGGATTCCAAAACTGCGTTTTAAAACAATGGTCTAACATTACCTCATTGAAGTTTAGCTTAGGGCTAGCCAATCCCAATGGATTATGTCATAAGGTCTGGGTTCAATCATGAATCTGGATGGGCTCAGTTCAACTTGCTGGTTTTTCCGACCATATTAAAGTCAAACTGAATTCAATTAAATTTATTAGTAGTGGAACAAATAAATAATAGCCATGGCAGCTGTCTATATATGGTAAATGCTAACATTGTACGGCATAAATTCCTAATTGGGTAGCTTTGGGTCGTTGAAAACTCTAGTCAGAACCAGAATACCAGTAACAGCAGAAAATAAAACCGAAGCTGTTGAGGAACACAAATTTGTGCCAAGTAAACTTGGATAAGACTCACATCAACAGGGCAGATTACTTCTCCAAAACTAAAATTGAAAACTAGATCAAGTTCCCAGATTATCGTTTGATTATTCCAGAATATATTTGAATTATATCACACAATAGGCCTTTCAAACCTGAAAAACCAGACAGAATGAGTCAGCTTGACTCAAGTGTAAGTAGGACAAAGTTGATATTAAAGCTTTATGAAACTTAACAGTAAAAAATACACAAGTATGTCTATAACAATACAAATTAAATGGAAAAGAGCTTATAGAACAGTTGATGAGTGCTCATATTCACAACCAAAATGTTGTGGGTTGGAATCATGTCACCATCTTAAAAAATAAATAACCCCAAAACCCAGCAACAACAACAAAAAAAATTATATCCCTCAACTATGCTGCCAGTAGACCTATACCCAGAATATCACTTACCTCTTTCCCATGTTTTGCGATGCATCCCTTAGACCCAAGTGTAACCACAGCCCATTGGCAATGTTTGGCCAAGAATTCCAAAGCAACCTCAGGATCGGCATTTGGTTGATCCCTACAGCCAAAGGATCCCGCTGATTATTAGATACATGATAGAATTTAAATCAGCTTTTTTTTTCTTGTTTCTCCATAGAACTGTGCTTACTTTACAATCTATTTCCAAAGAACACCAATACATTAATTCCATTCTGCCAAATAGATTAATAACTAACATAATGAGGATACCATAATAATAGGATTCAAAAAATGACCCAACTCATGGCAAAATGCATTTACAAATGTACCAGAGAATGTTATGTGGGCTTTTCGAGAGAAACAAGTGCTAAAAATGTTGATAAGAAAAATAAACCAGATTTGGTTTTTCTAAGGATCACCCAAGAAGTTCTGCCAATTTCCTGACATATAGGGGCAAGAAGGCATGAATCAGCCACACTAGCCAAATCAGTAATATGGGATTCAAACTCCCCCACTTTCTGGTATCTAAAAGCAGGAAGAGACAAGTTAGCCTCACTTCTCAAACAAGTAGTAGGATTCAAAATCCATACATAAAGCAATTACAAGAAATTATTCATGTTGATATCATAATCTTAAACAATCTTTAATGGTCTTATAATATTCAAAGTTGAGAACCAAGAATCATTGGGCTCAGTTAGGAAAACAAAAGCTATAGGAATTTATGATTATTTGCGGTCTTAAAATGATTTTCACAATACAAATTGCAGATGCAAGTTACATTTGTAAAACACAATTTGCCCCATAACAAAAATAAACAAATAAATTGCCATAGAGAACAGTTTTCCATCTTGGAGAATTGGATATACTTTTCCATCTTGAAGGATGTGGATCAAGGAGTATTTCTGAACAACTAACCTTTCCATCTCAGTAAATAAGCTCAATGACATGGTTTCAAGGGATACCACAGATTAAAACAAGTAAAGCCTAATTCTTCACTATTATACGTAAGGGACTCAGTCACATGTTCCAAAGGACAGCCCAGATATGTTGATTCAAGGATCCCAGATCTGAAATTAAGGGGTGGAAATACCCAACCTTTGTTTTGCTTATAACATGGCAGTGTTCAGCAATGGGATTGTAATCTTGGAAAACTAACTTTCTTTAGGCAGGTTAGTACACACTGATCAAGGCAACCCTAGCATAATCTTCATGCATCCTGTTTAATTGAAAATGCAGTACAAGTCACTAATGTTCTCACCAATATACAAAGGGATTTTTTGTGGGATGGGGTACGAGGAAATAGATTCTATTTGGTGAAAGGAAAAACAATAAACCTACCAATGAAGAATATGTGATTCAGGATGGGGAATTAACTCTAGAAGAATTTGGTTGAGAGTTGTTAATAAGCACTATGGAGAGCAGTTAGAAAAATAAAGTAACAGGGCAAAGGGAAATGGGTGGAGTCCTTAGGTGCCCGCAGAGGTGGGGAATGGGAAGGTAATCGGGTGTTTTTGCAAGGTTAATACAAAAACAGTTGACTGGGGAATCAGTTGAGATACCTATTAAAAGAAAGAAGCAAGATTCTCGCTGGGAGATAGGTCTAGGGAGAACAACTGAATAGGATGTCAAGATTTAATTATTTATCTTTGAAGTAGATTTAAAAAAGAAAACTTCAAAGATTATACTCAATTTCAACCCAAGAAATGCAAAGAAAAGATTATGGAGAACTTGGGCGTGCATTAGTGTTGGCACTTTTGGAGAATCCAATGAATATGAAGCCAAAAAATTGGTTTCCATTGGTTCAATGGTTTTCAATAGCCACCTCTTAACAAATCCTAACTTTAGGTCACCTAAAATCACATCATCATCCTTCACAAAACATGTGCTTCTTGTGTTAGGGATTGAAGAATACATGGAGCATTATTCCTCACATCGTCCTTTGGCGGTACCCAATTTAATGTTCCATTCTTAACCAGTACTTCTCAAGGACCAATGCATAGTCCTCATACAGGTGTGGGGTGAGGACCCTCTCAATTTGGAGGCTACACATATGGGAAACTTTAGCAATATCTAGGGTGGCTAGGAAGGGGAAAAAAAGGAACACTCCAGGACATAATGACAGCAAGATCCTTTGTATACACCTATCAAATATTCAATGGTACAATGAAGACTCCGAGTAAAAGGGCACATTAGCATCAGATATTTCTAGACATTGGAGCCCAATGGTGTTATAATGAATGCATTGAGGGAAGCATTATGATAGCCCCCTGATTCATGATGTAAATCTGTACATCAGTCACATGACAGTGCTTCTCCACTTCTTTGTGGACAAATACACTGGTAGGGCTAAATGTTGGCATGCTAGTGGAGTTTCTACTACAGGAGAGTATGTTTCATTTAAAGGGGCAGTTCTATAAGACATCAATTAGACCAGTGATGCTACACGGATCAGAATGCTGAGCATTAACATCAATGCATCTGTTACGGCAGAGGAGTAGAGTAACATTAAAAGATAGAATTAGGAAAAATTCCTATATTAGAAGACCATTAGAGCAGCTTCTATAGATGAGAAGACAAGCGAAAGCTAATTTAAATGGTTTACACATGTCCATAGATGTCTAGTAACAGCCCCAGTACAAAATATTGAAAGGCTACAGTGGTAGCATAAGACATGATAGTGTGGAATGACAAAATAGTCTTTTCTCAAGGCTAACTGTACACACATTATTCAAAAGGCCAGCCCTAGATAGATGGAAAATGGGGAATTGGTCACTGATGATGATACTGATGACAATGATGTTGTCTTGATACACTTTCAATAAATTCTAGTTCTCTCTCAAAAAGCAAGAAAAAGAGCCACCAACATTCACAACTGACTAGATCAAAATAGTTTCAGGACACACTTGATGGCCCTATCTTTTCAGACCCTATTCTTAATTGGAGAGAAACAAAAGATTTGTAAAAAATAAAAGAAAACACATAATTGATCCTCACAAGCAATTAAGCTATATTTTCCAATTCAAAAACCCCTATTAAAGTTTTATGGTCAACTTTGTTATTGACAACAACGTCTATTTATCTAGGTGCACTTTCCTATACATGATGTTTTTAAGAACTCTCTTTCTTCCTTTTCTTTTTCAAATGATTGTGCAAATGGTAATATACAAAGACGAAAACCAGGACAAAAGTGGTAACACAGTAGAAGGTGAAAGAAAAAAAAAAAGGCAAGGCAACCAATCTACCATTCAATCGCATAAGATTCACAAGGTCCAAAGAGCAATATCATTTCGAGACAACTCATCATCATCAACAACTAGTATCCCATCTATCTAGGGTCAGTTTTACGAGTTCTTTTCCTCCAATTGACCTATCAAAAAGCCATGTCATCAGTCACTCCACAACCTAGCATGTCCTTTTAAATCCCTCTCTCCTCTTTCAATCCGTAGCCTCTTGACTCTATGCACTACGATTTTGCATGGTCTTATACTAACATAGCCAAACCATCTATTTTTTTATGACCAAGGTGTCCAAGCCTCTTAGAACGCCTGAATAATCCTCAGCATGTGCACGCCTCCCTACCCCCACACACCGAGTAATTACAAGTGTCCCTTTGGGGTGGAATCAGGCCCGGCCATGCCTATAGGCGAAGTAGGCTCGAGCCTAGGGCCTCCAAATAGGCAGGGCCTCCAAAGATATATATAACTCCTAAAGGGCCTCAGGCCTGACCCAATGTCCTGCGTTCCCGCCCAATATCCATCCATTTTCGCGGACTGCGTTCCGCGTCCGTGTGCGGAACGCGGTTCCGCGTTTACAAATGGCGTTTCCGTGTTCCCACTCCCCATTTGAGGAAATGTCAGGCCATTGAGGGTGGCTCTCTCTCCTCCCCAGTCCCCACTGCACTATTTCTGCACTGCCCTGCGGTGAATTGTAAATGGACTTTGGCCAGTAACCTACTAATTCACTTC
Source organism: Chimonanthus praecox (assembly GCA_022113865.1). Lineage (NCBI taxonomy): Eukaryota > Viridiplantae > Streptophyta > Magnoliopsida > Laurales > Calycanthaceae > Chimonanthus > Chimonanthus praecox. The sequence continues at coordinate 42,884,917 of CM039095.1, forward strand.
CGATCATTAGCATCCAATTTCCAGTGCTCGTATCCAGCAATTAGTAATTTATATAATTAGTAATTTCCTCTTTTATCATCTTCTTTATTTGTATTTGGGTTTCTCTATAAATAAAATAGGTCTCCCCTTAATTCATAAGGAAGGCAAACTAAATAACTTAGTACCATTGGCATTTTAAACTTTTAGAGCTCACTAAAAAATTATTTTAGAAAACAAATTGTGGGACCATCTCCAGCAATTGTTCTTTGATTGTGTGGATTGTTCTTTGATTTAATTAAACCATTCAATGACATATTTTTTATCCCATAATTTACATTTAAATTTATATTTGCAGTGAGTCAGTGAAATTGATTCTGCGACTCTGATTATCTTCGGTCTACAATGTTATAAGAAAGATTAAATGGATTAGCTATCTTGCCCATTGAAAAAGATATGTCAAAAGAATTTGAATATAGTAATTTAATTAGTAATTTTACATGTCAAAATCCGAGAAGAATAAATTTTAAATAATAATTTGTTATAAATTTGATTGTTTTATTTGATTTGGATATTTTACACTTTATAAAAAATATTTATAATTTTTTTTTTGTGAATGTATATAAAGGCAAAGGGCCCTATTTTAAGAGTTCGCCTAGGGCCTCTGAAATGTCAGGGCCGGCCCTGGGTGGAATGGGAATTGAACTCAGTACCCCCGCTTCTTGAGGCGGGTTCCTGGCCATCACTCCAACCACTTTGGCCAAACCATCTCAAATGAGTTTCTTGCAATTTATCATTCATCGGAGCTATCTTTAAACTATCCCTAATGTGTTAGTTTCTAACTCTATCCTTTAGAGTTACACTAGAAATCCATCACATACGCATCTTCGTTGTCTTAATTTTTTTTATTTGTCTTTTCTTTATTGCCCAACACTCCGCACCATAAAGCATCGAGATCTAACAATTGTTTTATAAAATCGTCCATTTCAAAACAACTGTGACATCTAAATATAAGTAAATCCATTTCTGAGGCCTTCAAGAATCTGATTCTGACACCTCATGCAAATGACCAGCAACTGTAGAAAGGTATCAGAATCTAAATTACAATGCATTGAACAATAGATTGACGTGAAAATAAAGCACTCCCAAAAACTGGACTATAAAAGATTGAACATTTAACTTGGATATTTAATCAGCTTTCATTTTTTGCCCCTATTTAATCAACTCTGATCAATAACAGTATCTATAAGCAAATAAAATTCCATGTACTAAAGCAGAACCAAGATCCAATCACCTTAGCAGCTCTCTTGCTTCATCCTCATTGGCAAAACAAAGGTCGATATTCCCACTCTCCAACAAATATAAGAGTGGTGTCCTGAAATCTCGAACCATCTGCAAAAACAGGACAATCAGTTGATTTCTATCTTTTTTAAAATAATAAAGTATGTGTATGGGTGTATGTATAGATATAGATATGGATATAGATATAAGAGAGAGAGAGAGAGAGAGAGAGAGAGAGAGAGAGAGGATTTCAATGTCTTACCTCAAAACTGGCCAAATCGAGGGACACACAGACCCCCTCCTCTTTGGCAATTGTAACTGCCATGTGGATCAAGTCTAAATTGTAATACCCGTATCTCATAGCCAACCACTGCACATGTAATGAGACATTAAGTGCAGACATAATTTTCAATGTTTCAAAAAAAAAAAGTGCAGACATAATTTAAAAGGAGACCTTCTTGAGAAAATAACATGGTTGATGGGAGAAAGAATAGCAACAATAAAATACAAGAAAAAGAAAATACCTTGGAACCTCTAAAGTCTTCATTAGTTAGTTCACTAGGCTGAAAGTTATAGAAGATTAAAAATTGTATGAGCACGTCCAAATTGCATTAACTCTAGGGAGAAAGAAAAAGAGGACCCATATACCTGAATCCTTACAGCACTTGATAGGCATGGTCTCATGGTACGGTTGCCAACAGCATCAACCAAACATGCACACTGAACAAGTGAATTAGAAGAAAATTCAGATCTACAGGGAATACAATAAGGTCCTGGAATACTAAAATGATAAGTGCCTTGACGCACTAATCTCTAGAAGTGGGGATAAAGAATAGACTGGTAACCAAGTTAGTGATTTGATGGACCCCATTGAGTGTGAGGTAATAATATTCCACATGGATCTGCCTATCCATCCAATCTGTAACATCTAACTCTTTAAGGGACAGAAATATATGCCATTCTGATTGTCAGGAGAGTGGGAGGAGCAGGTGGGGTAAGGGAATGCTCCTATGGTCGGTATAGGTTGATGGGGAAGTGTTTTAGGGCATCAACATTCACAATGGGAACCATAAATCCAATGGTCTCAATACAATAAGAAAGTCAGGACTCCTAGTTACAGTGTCAAAAGAGAGAACAGATTACGGTGAACCTGTGCAGTAGGCCCCTTTTTCATTCTCAGTCTTGAAAGGTCCACCCCATTAGAACTCATGTTACAGACAAACAAATGGCCTTGCTCATCATCCCCACAGGCCCCAATTAATCCACATGATACACCAAAACCCGCAACCAGACCACGAATAGTATTAGCAACACTACCCCCAGCAATTGTTCTTATAGGAGATAGGCCATCAAGAAATGGAAGAATGTGAGTGTTCACTTCACTCAATATATGCTCCAGGTCCTCAATTGCAACCTGATTGGAACCAACAAATACTTGGGTCAGTTTCTAGCATAATGAAGGGTGATTCTGAAGGACAGAGAAAACATCACAGAATCTGAAATTTAAGTAAGAGGGATAGTCCATATGCAAGAAAAACAATGCAACTAAAAACAACTTTTATGAAAGAAATATAAACAGATTATGTGAATATACAGTAGATAAAATGGTTGACGGTGTTCAACATGATGGGAACTAAAAAATGTGACAGCAATAACAATAACATTATACTATTTAAAAAAACAAACACACACGCACACAATAACATTATGATGACAACTAAAATAATATGGAATGGACGTAATTCCAAGTTTCCAACCACAGGAGACACAACAAACTGAAACCCGGTACTCTAATCCTCTTGAGTAACACAAACCCGCAAACATAGCAACTTTTTTCTTTCTTTTGAGATTGTAACAGGACTCAAAACCCATAACCTTCCTCATTGCTTCAAACAATGTATGTACATAAAATTATTTGGTACTGTATAACCACAGAAAAGCAGTAAGAAAAGAATGGTGAGAGCCACATGATCCCAATAAAGGCACATGGAATAACACATAACCAAGAGAAACCAATAAGACATAATATAAACTGCTAGCCACTCCCCGTAGAGTTACCCAGTGTATGTTGGGTACGTAAGCTTGCACATGTCCAAAGGATTAGTCAGATGCTCTAAGAGGCCTAGACACCTTGGTCATCAAAAAAAGTTGCAACCCTCTTTGCAGTGGATTCAAGATACATAATCAATACAACAATAAAAATACCCTCTATGGTTTAAGAATTGTTCAGTAAATGATCTTTCAAGGGGTTGGGAAGGAAGTATATCGAGGTATCTCCAGAGGGAGGAAATTTTACAGAGGTGCAAATGGAAACGACCTTCAAAAGAAGTCACGAAATTAAACATGGATCGCGGCCAGGGGGAAACTAGTATCTGCTGGTATAGGTGGGGTTTTGCATAATGACAAGGGTGAGATGAGAATGTTCTTCACGGTGCTGGTGCATATTAGGGATTCTAGAGAAGCTGAGTTGATGGGAATTAGAAAGCTTTGGAGTTATTGAAGTACTATGAAGTAATGGATAAGGGGAAGGGGAAAATAAGCATTGAAGAATACTCAAGTAATGCGACAGCCTGGACAATGGGTAGAGAGAAACCTGCCTAGAATTAGTCATCTATCTACAGGGACTGGCTGTGCATTGGCACAATGAAGCATGTGGCACTCATGGTGAACAAAGTGGTTGATTTTTTGGCTAAAGTGAACTGTTGAGAAATAGGACTTTTTGTTTGTTATTTATAATTCTAATACAACTTTTGTACACTCTACATAGGCCTCCCGTATTACAATATTTATTCTTATAAACTCCTTTTTTATAATTTTTGTCATAAATACAAATTTAGTTACTCTTCAAAAATATGCATATGAATTGATGTCAAAAGCTGTTTCAAAAAAAATGATGTCAGAAGAGAGTAATCAACAAAAGAATGAAAGAAAGAAAGAAAGATGAGGAATAAATAGATCATGCTATATGTTCATCCAACCATGGTTATTTTCACATCAAATAGATGACCTGGTCTAAATCACCAAAAGGTGACCTTCATGACCAAGCTCAGCGTCTAGGATTCAAATGAGTGTAAGACCCTCAAGTGAGCAAATAATATTTTTCTTAAAGTTTAACATTCGCAAGTGACCAAGGAATTTTAGAGGAATGATCAAATAGAGACAGAACAAGTCAGTGAAAGGTGCAGCTAAGAACTTTAAGACCCATGAGTCACTACCAGTCCACCATCAATCTAGACCATTGGATGATAACCACCACCTGAATATCACCAGGTGAGGATGACTGCAGATTATCTACTTTAATCTAATCAAGGGGATGTAAAAGACACTAGATTGAAGTAATTCCCACCATTGGATTGATGTCACAATGATACCAAGGCCAGACAGTGAAGCACAAGTTCACTTGACTATATTTTTTTTTCTCTATAGAATAATGCAACTAATATAATTTACAAAATGCACAAAAACACAAATTGGATTATGAAGATTGAAGAAAAGCACAAGGACACCTCAACAATGTAAAACACAGCAATCATGGAACTAGTTTCATATCCAATAATATACCAAGAATGAAACAAGATTTAGAATTTAGAACAATGGCTAAGAATTCAAATAAGACCACAGATAAGCACAAGGATACCTATCAAACTAAAGGTAAAACTACACCCTCTAACACAGCATCTCAAATAGAGAGGGCATTCAAGCTGAGCTTACAGAAAGCCTCCACAAGAGTAGAACATGACAGAGAACATGACTAATGATACAGGATGCCTGCACTTTAAAAAAAAAAAAAGCATCTTCCCTCAATGGAATCCACTAGAAATGGGAGGAAAATCATGAGTTGTGGGAGATGCGTGTGGAATTCACTGACTTCAATTTGAGGTTGTCAGGTTGACCATGTCGATCTATACTTTATGGTCCCCAAGTTTCACCATCAAAAGAAATTTAACATAATGATGGGCATCAATAAGATATAAGGGTCAAATTAAGGACACAATCCAAAGATGGTAAATGTATTAGATCGACCATGGATAGGCCCAACTTTCACAAAGTGACAAAGGATTGCACTAGTTGGGAGCATTACTTAAAGACTTTCTGTAAATACACAGACAATGTGGAACTGACTTTAGCATCCAATACCAGAAGAAACCATCCAATTATGGACCTCTGCACATTAAGAACTCTGTATCATTTTTGTAATACCTACTTAAGACAAGTAATAGGATGGTTGGTATGACCTATACTTGCACATATGCTGTTAAAAACTCATCTTGGATAAATAGTTCTCTATAATATAACTTTTTAACGCTAAAAGGGTTTAGTGATGCCATAGAATGTGAGTACAATACAACGAGGATTCTAAATCGGAATAGGGTCAGCAAATCATTGATGGAGTCTAGTTATGGGGTAAGTAGGAGGGTCAAACTATCTGGATAAGGGGTGTAAACAGAGAAAAGGGTGCAACAGTAGAACCCATGTAAAATTCTCAAGAAGTTCTCAATGAAAATAGTTATTGCTGCTAAACCAAAAAAGTGGAACATGACTAGTGATTGAGACGGAGATGAGAGAATTGTTTGGATGAGTTTAGAATAAAGATGAATATCCGTTGATACCACATTACACATTATACAAAAGAGGAAAATACTTCAAAAATTAATCTTGAAAAAAGTGATAGCATCTCTATAATTTAAATAATACGGTCATTATCATTGATTAAAGAGTGCAAATAGTTGCAACAGTGGAGTGGAGAGAGACGGGTGGTACCTGCTGAGAGCCACCACGGTCACCTGGGATTTGGTCGAGCAAAGACCAATCTACCCTTGCAACGTGATCGACAAGGGCAGAGGATTGGAGTCCTAAAACGACAGGGGCCTGCCCATCCTTCTTGGGCAGGGGGCCGGGCAGCACCAACTGCTCTCCTCGTGCTTCTGCTACCATCCTACCCACCCAAATCCTTCCCTGCCCGGATCTCTGAGCTAGAAGGCTGGCTCCTTGTTGAGCCTTTTCCCTCTGACCTTCCCAAATTCCAACCCATCCCCGTTCGTGCCCCTCTCTTCTTCCTTATATAAGAAACAGAAGCATGAAGACTTTTCTTCCCCATCTGGAACCCACAAAGCTCACCACTACTTTGACCATAATACCCCTAGATGAATTCTGAATTCTGAATTCTGAATTCTGAATTCTGTACTAGGGCATGTTTAGATTTTAGGGCTACACTGAAAAAGGAATCTTAGCCATTATTTGGAATTTGTGCTGCGGGCTTGTAATTACTTCTACACCATTGAATTCAAAAAGGAGATTCTAAGGTGGTTGCGTAGGTTCCCTACGGATAGAATTATTTATTATTCTAAACTCTTATTCTTTAGGTTATAAATTATTATTTTTATCACTTTATAAAATTAAGATTTTATTCAAGATTTCACTTTATCAAGTAGGACATGTGAGGTTCTTTATGTATAAACATTTAATTTGTAATTTAAAAAAAAAAATTGTTATAAATTAGTATTTTTTAAATTGTTTTATAAAATTACAATATTTGAGCACCATTTTTTTTATTTTACTTAAGCATGTGATGCTTATGGTTAATGTGGCTCCTAGCCTCTTTAGAGTTTTTTTTTTTCAAAATTTATATAAATACTTACTTTTTTGTTATTGGGTTGGCAAAATCTAAGGGGACTCAATTACACAATTGACCCGCTTAATAGATGTCTCGACTTGACCCTTTTTTTTAAAAAAGATCTACTTAATCTTGTGAGCCTCATGGTTAATGTGGCTACTTAGTCTTTTTAGAGTTTTTCTTTTATTTTAATTTGTATAAATGTTCACTTCCCTATTATTTGAATTGGTAAAATCTAACCGAGTTCGATTATACCAAATCCAAATTCATTTATAAATGGATAGATTCAACTTTAACTCAAAAATAAGGGTAGACCTGACTAACCAAACTATTGTCATGTTTATATGCAACGTATGCGACTATATGAGTTTTACTGATATTATACGGTTTTCGGTGCCGTATTATATCGGTCGACACGTATTGTATCGGTCGTACACAGTAGTTCTCGGCCGATATGGCCGATATATCTGCGATATATATCGGTCCGATATCGACCAATATTCATAATATTGGCCTTTTTGGAAAAAAAAAAAAAATCAAAACGGTGGTGGGCCGAGTTGTTATCTCGGGCGACATTTTCGTTTTATTTTTTTTTTTAAAAAAACAGCTTTCTTTTGGATTATTTATTTATTTTTTAATTCAGAAAAAATAAAATAATAAAAAAAATTGATATTTAAAAAAAAAAACAAAAGAGGAGAGAGACCGATATCTCAGCTTGGGTGAATTCTTCACTCCTGGTCTTGGTAATTGGTACGTGTTTCACTAGAAAAATCATTTTACCCAAGTAAATCAGTAAACTCAATCCAAAACTAATCAAACATAAATCCAAAAATATATTCAAACCGGTTTAACACATGTAATAAGATCTAAAATAGACCAGAACTCAAATAGACCCAAACCAAACAAGATTGACCCGAACTTAACCCGTTGCTAGGTCTAACCGTGACTCCAAGGTTGCATGCATCTAGAGAATGATGGTGTTATATAAACATTGGTAACTGGATATAAAAAATCACCTTAGTTGGATCAATTACATTATTTTAGATTATTTTTAATTTTAGCTTTTATTTGGGCTTTAAAATATGATTATGTTGCATCAACCAAGATGACTTTTGGTGGGTCACACATGTAAGTATAGACTAGGGCTGCAACTCGGGTCTGGTTTTGGCCCAACGCACATGACCCGACCCTAGTAATCATGCGGGTCGGGTTGAGAATTTCAAGTCAACGGGTCGGGTCGGGTTGAGGATTTTACAAATTAATCCAACCCGACCCGACCCGACCTGGCTAAAATTAGGCTAAAATGGGTTTAAAATGCGGGTCGGGTCAGAATTCGGGTGGATTTGGGTCAGGTCGCGTTGTAAAGTTCGGATTGAGAATTCGGGTTGAATTGGATCGGGTTTCATATATATCAACTCGGGTTGGGTTGGGTTTTAAGGAATCCAACTCGCCTAACCCGAGTTGCAGCCCTAGTTACTATAGACATTTCAATAGACTTGTTACCCCACCAATTGGTGGGTCCCACTTTTAAGTGTGCACAATATTATCTTAAAGCCCTTCAAAGCCTGAGTGCATAGAGAACATCTTTCTTGATTTTAACACTCTAAAAATTAAAATACAAGTAGTAAATGTGTCGAATGTTTACCAATTTTATTTAAGATTTCTAGAGATTCTAAGTTAAACGAATGGATGGTTGTTCAGATCATCTGAACCTAAATTTGTATGATTTAACAACTCAAAATAGTAAAGTATATATTGACTTTTGTGCTCCGAAATCCCAAAGTTTGGATAGAACTTAACTTTATTAAAGTTTTTATTGACTGGAAAATGGGTTAATATCACTTATTAGGCCTAAAACGGAACCGGGCCCAACCAATTCACCTCCCAAAAGCCCACAATTGTTCAAGTTTATAAATGCCTACAAAATGGAGCTACTTGAAGGAACCTTCACTTGCACTCCATCGAGAGAAGAAAAAAGAGGGTAGTCCTTACAATGGGAGGGGGCAAGTATAGTTTTTTAATTTATTTTTATTTTTTCTCATAGTGAAAGGAATAATCAATTAATTATATCCTCTTTATCATTTACTTAACAGGAAATAAAAGAGTATCTAAATTATAAAAAATTGAATTTTCAAATGGGAGCCCATCCGGAAATTTTGTCCCAATACACATGTTTTCAAAAATTTGATGGAAAATACCCTTTTGCCCTTCCACTCAAAACAACGGCATCCAATGAAAGAAATATCCGATTTTTTCGTTTGGATGATTGGAAAGTCGACCGAATGGTTTGCAGGGAGGGAAAAAAAATCAAAGGGCCCCACCGTTGATCGAAACCCAAGTTCTTCCTTAGCTGTAAATAGGTGGGTAAAGGCGATCGTGGTGGTGTCGACTCTAGGGTCAGAAGTGCAGGATCCACTTGGATCTAAGAAAAAAACCCACAAAACTGATTTTCGGACCCCCCAAACAACAACTGAAGAAATTGGCCAGAGGAGGGTCCCACGCGATTCAGATCAGAGATCTGATGGTACAGATGGATAGACCATAAAAAAAATGGAATGGGTATGGTGGGTCCCACTAGCACAAACTTTCTCCATCACCTAATCTAAGGCTGAGAAGAAGATCTGGTGGTAGCAGATCTGTTGCCGCCAGATCTTTTTCTCGACTTTAGATCAGGTGATGGAAAAAGTTTCTGTCGGTGGGACCCACCATATCCATTCCGTTTTTTTATGGTCTATCCATCTGTACTATCATATCTCTGATCTGAATCGTGTGGGACCCTTCTCTGGCCAGTTTTTTTGGCTACTGCTTGGGGCATCTGAAAATCAATTTTGTAGGATTTTTTCTTAGATCCAAGTGGATCCTGCACTTCTGACCCTAGGATCGACACCATCACGATCGGCCCTGACCCACCTATTTACGGCTAAGGAAGACCTTGGGTTTCGATCAGCGGTGGGGCCCTTGGACTTTTTTCCCCTCTGTGCAAACATTTGGTCAACTTTCCAATCATCTGAACGAAAAAATCGGATATTTCTTTCGTTGGATGCGACTGTTCTGAGTAGAAGGGCAAAAAGGCATTTTCCATCAAATTTCTGAAAGCAGATGTATTGTGACAGAATTTCTGGGTGTCTGTATGGACTCCCTTTTCAAATTATTTTCAAGAAAAAAAATGATCTAACTTTATAGAATTAAACTAAAAGTCTTGAGTTCAATTTCTTCCAAACTTATCCGATACACTAAGTTTGTGAGTGGTTTCATTAGTCTCACCTTCTTCAATGTAATAAGAGAATACTCATATTATAAAAATAAAAATTACAAAAAAAAAATTGAATGATTAACCACAAAATGTCTTTAACTTTAGAGAAAATTTTCACATCACTCATTTATTTTCTGACCTTTGGATTACTTTGTAGATAGCCCATCTATAGTTAAGAACTTTAATAAACTGTGAGAAATTTTACTAATGTGTGGATAAAAAAATTTGTATACGATCTAAGAAGTTAGTCATATATCTTAAGAGATGGATGCTTTAACTTAAAAAGAAAACAATCGAGACTTGATTTTTGTATATGGATATTTTTTTTTTTTTAAAAAAAAAAAGCCAGAATGGCTACCTGAAGTCAGTTGGACATTTACAGTAATGTCGAGATTCACACTGCACGTTAGAATGTCGAGATTCACACGGCACGTTAGACTTTATAAGATGCTAAAAGAGCATCAGTCAAAGAAGGAAGAAAAAGAAAAGTGAGCATCAGTCAAAGAAGGAAGAAAGAGGAAAGTGATGAAATGAAATAGTGTGTCGTGTAATCAGAAGATAAGGAGAGAGAATCATTCATTCATTCATTGATTTCATTGGAGGCACTTTTTGTTCCCACTGGCCGAAAGCACCACCACTTTCCTTGGCTTTTGGCGCTTAAGATAGCCAAAACAATATTCAAATATAAAAAATTTCACCTAAACAATAGTCATGCATTTGCCACTACTATTTGTTGGCTTCAAGTTGGGCTCATCTGGGCCCCATTTTGACTCTCTTCTCTCTCAGACACTTGTTCAATATGTGAATTTGATTTCTATTCGTCTATTTTTTTTTTCCAAAGTACTCAAGTCTCTAAAATCATTTGGCTAATTCTTGAGATATATTTAAACAAAGGTGAAAATATACGTCGATACATCTCGTATCGGCCGATACATCTTAGATTTTTTAACCTGATATGTATCGACCGTACATCATAAATCTCAGAAATATCAACCGATATTTAGGCCATTATATCGGTCTAGATATCGGCCGATATGCTTAAAAATCAACGAAAATAATTAAAACAAAAACGGATTATATCGGTGATATTTTGATTTTTTCAAAATTTAAAAAATGTATCCTAAATATGTAAATTATGTTTTCAAACCATTTTCTGTTTTCAAAAAAAATTATTTTTTGCTTGTGTTTAACCGTTGGAATCAGCCACATTTTTTATTTCCAGCAAACATACAAAAAATTAAATGCACATTTTCGATATAACACGCATAATGCATTAATCAATGCACATTTTCATTTTTTAATGAAAAATAATTAATGCTAATTTTTCATTTTTTAATGAAAAATAGTTAAGGCTAATTTTTGCTTTTAATGAAAAATTATTAATGCTAGTTTTTCGTTTTTCAAAATGAAAATTAATGGTGACTTAATTTATGGTGATTTTTCTTTTTTTATAGAAAATTAGTTGTGACTTTTCATTTTTTGATGAAAAATTAATGATAATTTTTTTAAACAATAGAAAAGCAATGTGCATTTTAATAATCGATGGAAACTCATTTGTTTATAGAAATAATTAATTGTGACTTTTCTTTTTTTTAAATTCAAGAAAGTCTAAGTATAAATTTTTTATAATTTTTTTTAGAAATATTTGAAATTCTCATGTTATTAATTTAAAAAAAAATATTTGATCATCTAAATGACAGATATTTAATGAAAAAAATTACATATTCATGAAACCCATAATTTTCTTAATTTCCTATAAAAATTTTGAATTTTTAAATAAATAAATAAATTGGTTGGAAAGAGAAAATTATTGGCCGTTATCTCTACCGATATCCGATATCATGGATATCCGCCGATATTGGCAATATCTCTCAAACTCGAGATTTTCACCCTTGTATTTAAACTTTTCCATCTATATACAGAAGATAAAACTATAGGGAGTGACTTTTTGAAACCGTAAGAATTGGGTGGATTCTTAACCATTATTCCAACTCCATTGAGTTAAAACTATCTTTATTTTTATCATTAATTTTTCAAAGGGTGGCCGTATAGACACCCAGATTTTCTGCGAGCAGACAATCGATTTCGGTTTTAGGGTGGCTATTTATTATTTTGCCCCTCAGCTTTTTAAAAAACTACCATTCGACCTCAACATCCGAACGAACAGTCAGTTCATTTTTCGTTCATTCGGACACACATTTCAGTGTAAAAGTCCATTGTTCGGACGATTTGTCATTCGAAAGCACATTTCAGTATAAAAGTCAATCGTTCAGACGAACCTTCTTATACTCGAACGATAGTTCGAACGCTCCCAATAGAACGTCCAAACGATTAGTAACTTCTTGTACTTAGTAAGATCTTCACAGTTTTTCACACTAACTTCTGCCATCTCAAATAATCGCTCACTGCAAACCTCACTCAATTCAAACCACATATTGAAAATTACCTCATTTCTTAAGGAAATTCGTAAGATCTTCACAGCTTTTCACTGCAAACCTCACTCCATTCAAACCACATCTTGGAAATTACCTCATTTCTTAAAGAAATTCGTAAGATCTTCATAGCTTTTCACACTAGCTTTTGCAAGTGATCTTGTCAAAAAAGTCAAAGATGATTGTCTAAATGTCAGTTAAAAACACATCCCTACATACAACCATGATACTTGAACACCAGAAATATCTCCACTTTCAAATGAGATGACAAAACGAGAAATTATTCAAGTTTCAATCTGATTTCACATAATGGTCCTCAAATCAATACCTGATTTCACATTTTGGTCCTCCAAATCAATATTCAAGTTTGAATCGCTCACTGCAAACTTCACTCTATTCAAACCACATCTTGGAAATTACTACCTTTCTCAAGGAAATATTATGGTTGTTCCTCAGGGGAATCAGCGGCATTTTCTTGTCTGGACTCCAGTCCTTAAGTAAAACTATCAGACACAGCGACTCAAGAATGAATGGAAGTTTTTTTTTTAAGAAAGGTCGTCCGGACAAACACATTTTACCTTTAAATGTTCGCTGACGAGAAGATCAGGTTTTAGTTTTTTTAAAAGATGATAGACAAAATGGTAATTTCATCCAAATTTTTGAAATTGGGTGTCTGCTGGCAGAAAATCTAGGTGTCTATGTGGCCACCCTTTTTCAAATTTACTCATGCTATTAGGAAAAAGGAAAAGAGAAAGAAGTAGAGAAGTAGAAGCAAATTTGAAAATTTATTTTAAAATATTATATCATAAAAGAAAAAAATGGCGGGTACAAAAATCATTATCCATTTTAAAATTCAATAAAACGTCTCTTTTTTTTTTTCCTTTTTTTTTCTTTTTTTAAGAGCATCATCACTTTACTCAAATATATATTTCTCAATCCTTGATACCCCTATACAGTATAGATTATTTAGCCATGTTAGTACACCACCCACCCCAGCATCAAATTTTCTCAGCCATTTAGTAGGTGTCTTATCAAGAAAGTAGGGCTCAGCCACGACCCGTCCAATCATTTCCACCACTTTGCTCATGTCATCAAATAAAATATAAATTATATATCCATAAATGCAAATCGTGTAGAATCAATCTGTACATACCCATGTGCAGGAGAATCTCAATCACAATAATGCCCATGGGCCATCCAACAGGTAGGACCCACTATCTGTACCACTATTGAAAAAAAAAAAAAAGAAGCCTAGTCCATTAGTCAGGTAGACCCCACATGTTTCGAAAGAATAGATTGGTTACAGGCCTCTGTATAGATTCTTTGACCGTTGATATGGAGGACCTACATCGGTAGGACTTGTCTTCCATGTTGAATTATTCTTGGATTATTTCCCTACTATCTTAATATGTTTTTTATTTTTATAATCAAAAAATATTATTATAACATACTCATTATTTAATAGTTTCTCAATAAAATCTTGTTAGACTGCTCGAGAAGCTCATTCCTGACTCATCCCAACTCAGCATTGGAGCTGCTAGTAACTCGGCTTAGTTCATTTTCAAAATTAGTGACTTGTGGGTGAGAAATGGAACTGTAACGAACCTTTTTAAATCGATAGAATAAATGACTTGATTTTTTAAATAAAATTTATATATCATATATGATTCTTATTGTTTTACATACCATTTTATTTTAAAATAAACATTCAAATTTATTCAAAGGACACACTGGACACACTAAACCTACACTAGTAGATTTGCCAGATCAAACACTTCTTCCCTATGCTAGTATTATATTCTCTACCCATGCCAATTAGGTTACAAGAGTACCCAACCATTTAGTAGAAACAAGAGCATGAAGCCACAGAACATATCGCGTGGCTCGATTCTTGGGCCTGTGGAGTCCACTTAATCCATGGTTTGAGTGGGCGCAAAAAAAACTATTGTACCATCAATTTTCAATGATATTATCATCATCAAAATCATTTATCTCAACGGTAGAGTTAAGCATTTGAATTTGATAAATTATTTTCTATAAGGAGCTTGCCTACCGACACTCATATAAATTAGATCCACAACCTTAATATATTTTTTGAGATTATGGAGGACATCCCCACCCTAAATAAGAGGTCGGACACAATTTTTATATTTGCAACATGCTCATCTTTATTGTTAATGCCATGGACATAGTAATTTTGGAAAAAAGAATTCTTCAGTTGGTAATTTGGTATTGATGGGGATTCACTACTACAAGGGAGGTATATTAAAATACCTTGTGGTAGATACCAATTTTTCAAGGAAAGAAACATCAACAAATCCAATGGAACAAAGAAATGAGAAACATATTCAGAAAAGGTACAAATGATTGATCCCAGTACATGGGTCAAGCCCAAACTTATTGGGGGAAAAAACCTCAATGGCTGTCTCTGCTTTCATATAAACAATGTCCAATGATGTCAATGTTGAGCAAGAAAATCAAATAGAGGGGCTTTGTTATTAAACAGCTTTGGCTGATTTTTCTGCAAGGATGTTATCAGGAAGAATCAGTTGCGGAGGCACGTCACGCACAACACCCAACATTGAGTCATACTCCTCATCTCGGCGGGCAAACTTCTTTCGCAGCAGCTTTTCAAACTCGATCTCATCAAATGCTTTTGCATTCTCAGCTGCATGGACCTGAGCTAAATTGGTGTAGTTCAATGCTGACTGACAAATGAAAGCTCTCTCATCCTCAGTGAGCTTCCTAAGGAACTTTGCTGGATTACCTCCCCATATCTGTATACAAAAGTTCCAAGATCACTAACAGTCAACCGTACATTGCAAATTTTGACTGCAAGTTAAAATACATATTCTAGAATACCGAAATCAAATAGAAATTGCATGAATCAGTTCCAACTTTCTCCACATCGTGTAGGGGACTAACAACATGGTACATTTCGGCACATCTACACCACGATTCATAGAAGTGCAAGGGTAAGAGTGGAGAAAAAGAGCTCCTCAATGAGCCAAAAAAAAATGAAACCTATGAGAAATTTAATGTAATCTAATGAGCAATGCTGGTTCAAATAACATCTAGTGGTTTTTATTGTCTATGCGTAATGTGATCATTGCATTAGATGTGATTTGAACCATGTACTACAGTGTTTTCTGTCATTCTTATCCTTCCTCTACCCAGGTTCTATCAAACCTGGAGGTTTCTCATTGTACTTCCCTTCCCTCTCATATAGCTATCACCTTTCCAAAGGAAAACTTAAGAAACCATCTCCAAAATCTCATGAGATACTACCAAAACTATACCACGTTCTTAAAGTCGCAATGTCTTCTCCAATTTTTGACTACCACATATATGTCCATGTTTCACATTTGCAGTTAATTATCACCCTCATTAACTGATCCAACGGCTTTAAAATTGAGATGCAAATGACTCTCCAGGCCATGATCCTCTCAGAAACTTCAAATCCTTGATATCTATCTTGTGCATATTGGTGAGCAATATCATCCTGTGTGCAGAATCCAAACACATGATGAAAAGGCCATAGCAAGCAACTTTAATGGGACCACATTTCGGTATGAGCACCTGATTTATTATCATCATCATCATCATCATCATTTTGTGTGTGTGTGTTCCTTCATTTTCAAACCTATTTGTGTTACATGCAACCACAAATGAGTGAATGACAGATCTATGCCATCTTTGCTTTTTCTTCTTTTAAGCATTTTAAATAATAATCAATACTTGAAAACAAAAATTATGACTCCTACTTTTGTTGTTATAATCAGAGAATTGGTTTGTAATACACAAGTAAAAAACGGCATTGATCCATGCCAATTGATCATATTTATCATTTTGTGATATTTATTTTTTATTTTAAGTATATTTTCAACTATTTATTATTATTACAAGTATTACACTACTTACTAGCAACATCTTAACTTTTATGAACTATGCATTGTGCATTTAGCTCACCAAAATGTCACCCTGATGAGGTTGAGAGAAGCCATCAGCCTCCCATTCAAAAAGGCCCTTTTGAGAAAGCAAAGGAGAGATTGCATAGAGTGATCACCAAGTTCTTCAAGACGATTCACTATCTAGGTCATGATGGAATCAACTTGTGATGATAGGGATGGTCTTGGGGCTCTATATTTTATCAGTTGGAAGTCTCTCGTTAAATTAGAATGCAATAATCTATAAAAGCCTCTAGAGGGTTTTGAAATTTCAAACTAGTTCAAACCAATATGATTAATAATCAATCTATATATATAATTTTTTTCTTTTTTGACGACGAAGAACCCCAAGACCCACACCTCTCCCTGAGTATGAGGGCATTGGGTAGAACTCCGGATGCACACAGCCTCCTGTAAGCCACGGACATTGGGTTACTACAGGACTCAAACATGGGACCTCTGGTTCCTGAGCCAAAGTATCTACCAGTTAGCTACTCGTGCGATGTATGATTAATAATCAATATTATCAACCAGTTCATATCATGTATCAATAAAGACTGATATGATGACTAGTACCACTATTTTGAACCATCATTGTAAGCGTGTGCATGGCCACACATGATAACGTGATACTCAAGACTTCGAACAAGCAAATTTTAACTGTTCACCTAGGGTAGCAATTGTCCAGTTGAGTTTGGATCAAGTTGACACACTAAATTATTTTGAATCCTTAAACAAAAACTAATTTATCAAGTGAGTTTGGGTTGGATCAAGCCATTTATTAGAAGGGTCAAGATACTCAACTGGAATTTTTGTCTAGGATTAGGTTTTGCTTAGGTTGTTAACATGGCACAAAATTGCCAAAGTTCGGGTTTTTTTTTTTGAACAGTAATGAATTGCCAAAGTGTGGTTAGGTTGACCGACCCAACGAACCCCATATTTGGATCCAAGTGATGAAAGAGACAAATGAAAGAAGAAAGGAAAAAGACTATTTTGGAAGTGGAGAATGTAACTTTTATGTATTTTTCCTCCAGTCATTTATAGGTAATCAAAGGAACTAAAAAAGGAATAAAATACAAGTAATATCAATTAGCTCCTAATTTTGAATCAATCAACAATTCCCAAGTCAACTTTGATCTTTTGGTGCTCCTGCACCCTATAAAATCTGTATTATTAAGTCCTTCAACAATCCCCCTCAAGCTAGAGCAAAGATATTAATCAAGCCCAGCTTGGACAGAGAACATTGCAGTTGTGTTCGAGACACAGCTTTAGTCAACATATCTACCGACTAGTCTTTAGATTGAAGATAGGGAGTGATAACGGAACCTGAATGAACATGGGAACGGATGAAATGATAATCCACTTCAATGTGTTTCGTCCATTCATGGACAACGGGGTTGGAAGCAATATTAATGGCAAATTGATTATCGAAATAGAAAACCATTGCTTCAAAAGGGCAAACACCTAGGTCTTGAAGAGAGTGCTAAACCCGCAATGATTCACAAGTGATGTTGGCCATGGCATGGTACTCAGCCTCAACACTAAAGCAAGCCACAGTATGTTTCTTGTTTCGTTGGGAAATAAGATGATCACCAAGAAAATACAATAGCTAGAAGTGGAGCAACGATCATTTGATGAACCGGCCCAATCAGTATTAGAGTATCTGCGAATAGTACAATGCTCTTGAGATTTATAAAAAAGACCACACCCAAAGTGACTTTTGATATAGTAGGATCCGAAAAACGGCATCAAGACGAACATCACGAGAAACATGCATGAATTGATTAACACTGATAGCATGGGATATATCTAGGCGAGTAACAACATGAGACTTAATGCTTCAAAGACCATGGTGAACAAAAAAGGAGAAAGTGGGTCCCCTTGCCTTAGTCACCTTGTTGCAATAATTTGCTCTATTGGTGAGCCATTCACTAGGATGGAGTAGGATGAGTCTCGAACACAAGCACTCATTCAGAGTCCCCATCTGGATCCAAAACCCATCTGGTCAAATAGATAGTCTACGAACTCCCACTTCACATGATCGTAGGCTTTCTCCATGTCTAATTTTAGTAGAATTCCTCTCTTTTTATCCCCATGTCTGGAGTGTATCAATTCGTTTGCTATCAGAACCCCATCCAGGATTTGTCGACCCTCGATGAATGCACCCTGATTTTCACCTATTACCTTGCTAATGGCTTTCCTAAGTCTTGTGGCAAGGACTTCGGCTAGGAGTTTGTCAATGCATCCAACTAAGCTGATAAGTCTGAAGTGAGAGAGCTCCGAAGCCCATTCTTTTTTCGGGATTAAGGCGATTAAGGAGTTTTTTAACTCCTTATTCAGAATACCTCAACAATGAAACTAATTGAAGAATCTTAGGAAGTCCACACTTAGAAAACCCCAACATGACTTCAAAAACTTGAAGTTAAAACCATTTGGGACTGACTGGTGCCTCGTCTCCATGACACTTCCTAGGGCTTCCAGAATCTTTTTTTCCTCAAACGGCCTCTCCGGCCAAATTACCCTCTTCGTTGAAATCCTTGTAAAAGGAATCCCATCCAAAACCGGCCTCACTCTACCCTTCGAGACTAGTGTCCTAAGTAGGAATGATGAAATAGAAGGCCTCTGGGCTTGGGCGGCTCTAGTTCTAGTATTGGGAGTGGCAACCCCTATCCTAAGCAAGTCTAGGCTAATCCTTGTGCTAGGTCTAAGTTGTAAATTCCCCAGTAATTGGTCAAGTTTGGAGGAAGGGGGTAGAATGAATACCACATGTGTATTGCCATGTTGCTCCCATTTGTGCTTTAGCCATATGTGCTCACAGTGGACAACACTCCTGCTGTTGATGTAGGTACAATCTCCTGTTGTGGTAGTAAAATAGTGCTCCTTGATCTGAGATCCCTGCCATGTGACTGGATACTCCTGGATAGAACGAGAGCAGAAACCGCCCCTGCATGTCTATGTGCAGGGGTTAGAGACATAGAACCTACAAGAATTTGTGGTAAAGTGGGAGAGATAATACCAGCAGGAGCGGCGTCTCTATGTGGGGATCCAAGTAATGAAAATTGGCATGGGGCTGTGAGTCAGGTTCGGTCATAGGGACTGGTAAGGCAGCTATGTGCACAGGACTCTGTACGTGGTTCGACCCCTCAAAACACAAATTGTGCAAAGACTTAATTGAAATAGGACTTTACTACCGCCCTCATCTCCCTTTTCCCCTCCACCCTCCTCCCATCCACCATAATACCCTCATAGCATTGGCCATGGATCTAGCGTTTGCCATCCGGTGAAAGAACTTAGTATTCCTATAACCTTCTTTGAGCCATGTAGCCCTTGATTTATGTCTCCATTCAACCTCCTTCCTCCTTAGAAGCTTCTAGATCTTTGACATATGGCCATGTTTCTCCCCAAGCTCTTCTTCGGACGAATCCCTTTCCTCCTCAATTCCTTCCCATTCCTCCACTAAACTAAACTTGGAACTCTTTTTCCTCCTCCATTGCTCCTAATACTTGTTGGAATATATTTAGGATTTTAGATTATTAGAATTATTATGTACTTAGGACTCTAAGTTGGGTTTATCTCTAATTAAGAGATGTATTTGGTTTAGAATTAGGTTAAGAGTTTGAGTTTGATTGTGATAACCCTAGGGTCGGCTAGAGGCTATAAATACATGTAATAGCTTAGACTTGATTAATAACATACAGTTTATTATTTTTCTACATGGTATTAACAAGAATTCGATCCTACTGAGTGAGTCCTTCAATAAACATGTTCATTCTTCTCCCTCTGCCGGAGATACATCGGCAGACGGAGGGAGAGACACCTTATTCGATCCTAAGTGTTTCTCTTCAATCGATCGTGCTTGTACCTCTCTCCCGCCGCACACCTGATTGTGCATCTATCAGTGTGCCCTATTTGCGACTAGCAGGTAAGCCCATCGTCCTACAGTCTGCAATCTGCAGTGTCTTCTTCAATCTCATGCGCAGATCCGTGCGCTGAACTCACAGCCCGAGAAAGAACAGTGCAAGCAGGAGAGGATTGTCATCCCCTTTGTGATCTGAAACAGATCTGGTTGTGCTTCTCTCAATAGTCTGCCTTTTTCAAGGAAAAAACAAAGGGCTAGGAATTCTTGCCGTCTCGAGAGTTCTCGGCGTCATCCCTCTTCATATTTCAGATCTGGTTGTTCAGATCAGTTTTTCTTCACCAGATTTGCTCCGACGCTGCTTGCATCATTCTTCATCTCGGATGCAAAAGTGCTCTATTTTGTCTTCTCTGTTCGCAGCCATTGTTAGCACAAGTCACAGGATCTTGCTCTCTTCGATCGATATTTGTTTCGATATGAGGTTTGGACACTTGTTTCCTCTGAGATTTCTGCCTCTTGCGCCTGCCTGCTTCGTCCAGCCGTCACATCTTGTTTAATCATAAGCCAGCCAGTCCACTGTGCCATGCTTGCCTTCTGCTCCGCTGAGAAGGGGAGGGGATAGAGATCATATGTTGTTAAACACATCTTCCTTGCTGGTATGAGAGATCTTCAGCAACAAGTTACTCTCACAGCTACACACAGGAATGCACACTCTAGCCTATTGGGAAAGGCTCGGGTGGAGAGTTCTAGATGGGTTTCACGGGAACAGATCTCTATGTATGATGCAATGTTTTTTTGCATTACATAACAACAATCAATTGTGGAAAAGGTGGGAGAATCACATTCTTCAAGTTTGTGATAAATTGTTCTTCTATGAGCAAATTGAGAATTACAATGAGCATTTTCTTAATGCTTTGAAAGCATATGATGATGGAAGGGATTTGTCATATTATGATTTCCACAATGATGGCTTTGGACCCTTGTATGATGATTCAACAAAGAGGATGAGGAAAAAAAAAAGGATCATTCTTCAATTGGTTTTATTTCTCTACCAACATTGCTGCTCTTCCAGTTTTCTTGTCTGGGTCCAACCACGAGATTCAGACCCAGTGTTTTTGTTGTTTCTTCTCGCCATGATCTGTGCCAAGACGAAAGGGGGAGAGCCGAAGAAAGGGAGGCAACTTGCCCTTCTCCTCCTACTTTGCTGTCGTTCGAACCCGCCTTGTTTTGCCGTTTCTCCAATATGAGACAGCCTGTTTAGCCGAAGAAACGGAGACAACTTGCCCTTCTCCTCTCTCTTTGCTGGTCTTTATGGCTTCAACCTTTATTCTTGCTGGCCTTCATTATTTGAAGGACTGATTCGTCCCCTCTGTTTGCTGGGCTTTCCGATCTAATTGATCGATGTGATGACTTCAGTATTTTTTGGCATTTACTATGCCTATGTCTTTCAGGTCATTCGTACCTTGTGTTTATTGCATATTGCGATCTTTGTTTATGCCAGACCACTTCTTACGACCACTGCCGTCGTCCGTGCCATTCTCTTTTACAGTCCGCCATCTGTGTTCACTGCCTGTCATTTTGCAACCAGTCTACGTTGCCACTTCACAAATTTTTGCAGCCAATCAGTTTGCTGCCAACAAATCTTCGTGGTTAGTTAGTGTGCCATTTTTACAGTTCACCTGCTGTTTCTTCACGTTCCAAGCTTCGCGTTCATCCACGCTTCAGCTTGTGGGGGTGTGTTGGAATATATTTAGGATTTTAGATTATTAGAATTATTATGTACTTAGGACACTAAGTTGGGTTTATCTCTAATTAAGAGATGTATTTGATTTAGAATTAGGTTAAGAGTTTTAGTTTGATTGTGATACCCCTAGGGTCGTCTAGAGGCTATAAATACGTGTAATAGCTTAGACTTGATTAATAACATACAGTTTATTATTTTTCTACAATATTGACTTAAACCATTCTCTAATTTCTTTTTTCCAACAGTCTCCGTTTCTTGTGTAAGACAAAGCTGCACATCCCTCAATTTGAAAAGAATTCCACCAAGTAGATGCCCTGTTGAGAACTCCTTATTCTCCAATAATGAGTTATTGAATCTAAACGGCCTGGCCCCCCAATCCACTACCTCGGTGCCGAGTAAAATTAGCTAGTGATCAGAAACAGGTCTTCTTAATTTCATTTGTGAGACATTGGGGAAGATTTATTCCCATGAGAGACCAGAAACGTATCTAATCACCTCATGGATGGCCGACTTTGGCCATTCGTCCATGTAAATCTGTTATCCTCCCATTGGATAATCGATAAGCTTGCATAAGTTAATACATTCTGAGAATCCAGATGATAAATTAGCTTCCCCTGCCCTGCCCCTTCTCTCCGACGGGAATCTAGTTACATTGAAGTCACCCTCGAGCATGGTTGTTAAAATCTTACGATACACGATTCGTATCTTACGATTCATACGATATGTT
The DNA here is from genome assembly GCA_022113865.1 of Chimonanthus praecox. Classification (NCBI taxonomy): domain Eukaryota; kingdom Viridiplantae; phylum Streptophyta; class Magnoliopsida; order Laurales; family Calycanthaceae; genus Chimonanthus; species Chimonanthus praecox. The sequence goes on from CM039095.1 coordinate 42,907,747, forward strand.
AAGAGGAACGATTCGTCTATCAACAAATCTTATGATTCGTATAAATAATAGAATTATGGGGTTATTAGGAGTGTGAAAGTATGAAACATTTCATTTTAATGGTTTTTAAGGCTCGAGTTAATGAGCATTTAAGTCCTTTCGATTTTTTGAAGGTTTTTTAATTCATTATTGACTTTTCACAGTATAGTTGGATTATATACTGGTCTTATACTTTTGGGAGTTGGAGCATTGAAATTTGAGCTCAAATGAACTAATTATATAGAATTCACTTAATATTGAAAGAAAGTTGGAGAATTGCTAATGTTATTACATTTTAGACATATTTTACGTTATTTCATATATTAAATATTTTTTAGTGGAAACACTTATGAATCTTACGATTCTACGATTTACGATAAACGATTTGCGATTCAAGATATATTAACGATTTACGATACGATTCGATTTTCACAACATTGCCCTCGAGACACCATGGACCGCTCCAAGAATTTTTCAAATTAGTAATCTCCTCCCAAAAGGCTTCTCTCTCGACAGTCGCATTTGGTCCATCAACATTGGTAAACATTACCTCTGCATCTTCATCAATCAACCTGTTTTTTATTGAAATGGATCTGCTACCCACTATTGTGTCAATTACCTCAAAGACTTCTGGTCTCAAAATATTGAGTAGCTCTCTAGCGCTCCCTAAAAATGGTTTGAATCTCCATTCAGCTCAACGATAGGATTGGTTTTTAGCTAGGATTGCTTCCCCAACACTAGAAGGTGTCTTCGATAGGTCCGCACCTCAGCGATGGCAATGACTGTGTCCGGCGAAGAGGAGTAGAGTTGCGATCGTCACCTGATTTGTTACTCCTAGGTTCCTTTGCCTTCGTCTCCGGGATGGTTTCGACTTCTGATAGGCACGTGGGCTCGTTGGCATTTGAGGACGATTGACTCACCCAGTTGGAACGGTGTTGCTTCTTCTCCAGAGGCTGCAACTGTGTTTGTTCTCAAGAGGTTGCGACTGCGAGGGAGACTTATGTTTCTTTCTGGATTCAGGTCTTATAAGTCTCGGTCCAGTCCCTGTGGCCCAACTTCGGTTGAATGAGTCAGCCCTAAAGTTGAAATGGTTTGAGCCAGGTCCATAATGGGACGGGCCTGGTTCAAGTGAGCCAGGTCCATATGGTATTCTAGGTCCAAATGCCAACCTAGGTCTAAGAGTGGTTAGCTTGGCCCAAGTGGCGATGGGCCTTGTACCCGACGGCCCAGTTGAAATAACCCTTCTTTTAGTTGTTTTTCCTTTTTATCCAAAACCTTGTCTTTTTCCCATCCTCTTTTTCCTTCCCAGTCATTGTGTGATCCTCATTGAATGTGTCTCTCTCCAAGACTTACTGCAGCACTCCATCTCCTTCGATTGGCCGAATTGAGCATGCCACGTCCGAGTCCTCCACGGTACGTCACGAAAGTTTGTCCTGTTGTTAGGCGTTCGTCCTCTCCTCGAGAAAGGAGTGGTCTCTCTTTCAACATTAGTGGGTTTCCATAGTTAGATGGAAGCTTTCTTTTCCGACTACCTTTTAGGCGAGTTGGTTTCACTTTTTTCTTCCCATGCCGTCACCCGGAGTCCTTTCTGCAGCATGTGTTCCTCCTATAATCCCACCCGCTCTCATTGTCTCTTCATACAACATCTCCACCTCTTCTAGAACATTTAGATGTTCATCCTCATGTCTATCCTCCATAAATGCCATTTCCCTCATCTGGATTCTATAACCGCCATCCGAGACCTTGACGATTACCTCCTCTGGTGTTGTTTTTTTGTTTTCAACCTCCAGTAGTAACCTCAGAGTCGATAGGTCCCTTTTTCCTAGGTTTTCTTTATCAATCTCCAAGATCTTCCCCAACCTCCTTCCAAATTCCAGTATTGAATCACAGTCCCAGGCCACCAAAGGATACCCAAAACAGTGAACCCATGTCCATCTGATTGATTTGTATGATTGGGAGTGCCAAATTTCTATGGAGTTGAATAAATTCATCCATTCTGGTCTGAGATCCATGCACAGGCTTCCTCCTAACTCCAAGCAGTAATTAGGAAGCAGGTTCCACCTAGCCATCTCACTGCACCGTTGTTGATACCTTTCCCATCTCAGGAGCTTCTCACCTCCTTCAGGTTGATACAAAGTTCTGTTGTAGCTACCACCGACTGCTGGAGCCACTTGTAGGCCTCCCCCAGTTTCACATTGGACATTGTAATTTCATGAAATGGTGGAGATGGATTTTTACATGCCCAACTCTCAGAGGTAGCCCATACTTTTCTAACTGAATTCTGAGCAAGAGTGCCCAAACCCAGTTTTGCAGAGGTCTGGTGAGTTTTAGGATCTGTTTCTTTATCTAATACTGCCATTCTCTTCATCTCCTGAATTATCCATACCCACCTCAGTCTCCTCCCTGTGCCCTTCCTTGTCATATAAAGCTTTTTGCACTTTTATCCTCCTCCCTCCCAATCAACAACCATTTGAGCTACAGATAGCCCCTGCTGCAACACTTTCCCCTTTCATCCTGATAAAAGCAAATTCATGTCCTTTCTGGTTTCTTTCCTCCGGGATGAAAACATCCACCACCCTTCCCCATTCATTGAAAATCTCCATGAGCCAAATCCTAGTAGCAAAGTCTGGTATGTTCTCCACAAAGAGTGGGATAGGTGCAGAATTATGATGTTTCCTCTGGCTTCTTACCTTGTCTTGTTCATATGGACAAGCAAAAGGGACAGCAGAGACAGCAATCGGCTTAGGCGTTGACCAAAAGAGAGGAGAGAGACGCAGACAAGAGAGTATCTTTAACTGAGAGAGACGAGAGTACAACAAGCAATTGAGAGAGACGAGAGAACACTGTCAAAGTGTCTACTGTCGTTGTGGAAAGGGGAAGGGCAAGCTGCAGCGGCTATGGCAGAGGAAATGAGACTTTAAGAAGGAGACTTTTGTGGTAGACACCAAGCGTCACCTCTTGTTCTTATTGCAGATTGCAATGCTGTCTCTTGTCGCATATCACAGTGGTAGCCTTGTGTTGCAAATCGCAGCATCGCCTCGTGTCGCACTTGTAGTCACAGTGTCGCCTTGCCTTGTGTCGCAGATTGTACCATCGCCTCACCTTGTGTAGCAGATCACAGCGTCACATTGTCTTGTGTGCGGACTCGCAGGATCACCTTGAAAGGGATGTAGGAACTGGGAACTAGAATATTGGGAAATGGGATTTAGGGTTGTGAACGAAGCACTGAAGAGTCTAAACTGAAGTATCAAGTATGTTTTATATATAAGAGAGTAATAAACGGGTAAATCGGGTAACCCAATAACCCAGTCGGGGTAGACCCGACCCAAACCGATTTTAAACGGGTTAGGGTAGACCCGACCATTTATTAATCAGGTTAAAAAATCTAGAACAATACCCCCTTAAATCGGTTCGGGTTAGATTTTGCCAGGTCTAATAACAACTACCACTTAAGTAGCAATTGGGATCCAATATAAGCTCTACCAATGTAGAAAAGTGGATAGTGCTCCTCACTAGCATGACTTTGAGAGATGGCAAGAATCACAAATGCCTTCAACCCCACAAATGATTGGAGAGCAAGATCAACCCTACCAATAGCAAGTTCCAAACCAAAAGACACCCTCCACTAGAAGGATCTCTAGTTGCACTCCAAGTTTCTCTATAATTTGGTTCGACTAGAGCCAAGAAACCAACCATCTAGGGATGACAACTAGGTAAGTAGCATTTGGGATCGAATATCAATTCTACCAATTTAGAAAAGTGGATAATGCTCCTCCCTAGCATGACTTTGAGAGATGGAAAGAATCACAAATTCCTTCAACCCTAAAAAATGATTGGAGAGTAAGATGAACCCTTCCAATAGCGATCTCTAGTTGCACTCCAAGTTTCCCTAAAAATTGGTTCTATCAAAGTCAAGAAACCAACCATCTAGGGGAAAATGGAGCTCGAGGAAGGGTGTTCCATGGAGGATCAATTCTTGCAACCCTTCACCATTGAGATTAGGGATGATAATTAAGCCCGAAAGCTCGAAGATTCCAACCCGAAGAAAATAGGGCCTAGCACGTATTTTTTAGCCTGAATGTCAATCGCGCTCAGGCTCATATGTTAAAATAAAGTTCATTTAAAAATCAGGCCAAGCTTGGTATCATGCATATCTAGCCCGTGATACAGTACATAACCATGCTAGAGAGTAACAGTCTAAGAAGAAAAGACTCAGTCACAAGTCTCTTGGGAGCAAATGCCTTCTCGTTTCCTCCTTCCATCTCTCTCTCTCATGACACAGTATATAAGCATGTAAACAGTATTGATCTCAAAAGAAAAGACTAGATCACAAGTCTCTTGGGAGTAATCCCCCCCCCCACCCCCCCCCCCCTCTCCCCCTCCCTCCCCTCCCCTTTCTCCCTCCCCCTTACTGATTCTCACCTTCTTTCTCTATTTTTTTGTTATTTTTCTTTTTCTATTTTCTTATTTTTCATCCCTTTCAAAAAAAAATTTATCCTTCTTTTTTCGGTTTTTTATTTTTCAGTTATCTTCTCATTTCTCCTCTAGTTTCACTTTTCTTTTCTCTTCTCTTCTACTTCTTTCTGTTTTCTTCACTTTCTAGTTTCCCTTTTTTTTAAAATCCTTTTCTGTTTTTTTCGCCTTTTTCTTTCTTATTTTTCTTTTTGTTTTCCTCTATTCTATTTTCATTTTCTTTTCTTCTATTTTCCCGTTTCAACCACTTTCTTTATGTTTTCCCTACTTTTAATTTTTACATTTTCATTTTCTTCTGCTACTTTATGTTTCATCTCTTGCTTTTTCTTGTTTTCCCTCTTTTCGTTTATTTCTTCTTTTTATTCCATTTTCCTTTTTTATTTTCACATCCTTTTTATTTCCACTTTTCTTTTATTGTTTCTGTAGGGCTGCCTCTCGGGATAGGGCTTTTCGTCGGGCTCTTAGGCTTTTTTCAGAATTGGGCTTGAATACATATTTCAAGCTAGTGTCGAGCTCAGGCTACCCTTGTAGAAATCGGCTTGGGCTCAACACAACACAAGCTCCCCCCAAGCCCAGCCCATTGCCATTCCTAGCTGAGAGATTTCAAAATTTCTTCAATCTTTAGCAATATTGATTTTTGGACACTCGAAATCAGATCAGATGCTTGCTGCAGATGAAGTGCAAACATTCAGCAATCACATTCTCAATACTGAAATTTTAAGGCAAAAAAAAAGAATCAGAAGCAAATGGTTGCAAACCTCCCCACATGGGATCTTAGTATTCTGCCTCACAAGGGCACCAGCAGCTACCATGGCATGTTTCTCCACAACCACTCCATCAAGCAAGGTTGCACCCATACCGACAAAAGCCTCATCCTCAACAGTGCAACCATGTAAGACAGCACTATGACCTGCATTATACCACGTCAAAGGTACAAGATAAAGATATAAAGAGTAAATACGATAAAAGAACCAGCATTGTTGCAGTTTGCTGCCTGAAGCCCAAGAAAGGGCAAAAGAACGAAAAAAGGGTCGATGATGGAAAATTCAGTTTCCACTATCCTTGATCACTTGCCATTATGAAGAGAAACTGATGCATAATGAGCATTGTCACTGAAACCCTTTACTGAAGTACCCCCATTATCTTTTAGCTTATGTGGTAATCAGAAACTGGGAATTGGCCATTCATGACAAGATGTGCATGAATCATCTTTAAATGAAAAGGGTAGCCTGTAACTTGCCTACAGTAACATTGTCTCCAATGATTGTTGGTAAGACCTTGCCGCTTAAATTAGATTTTGCAACATGCACAAGGGAGTTGTCCTGTATATTAGTTCCAGATCCAACACTGATGCTGTTCACATCACCTAGACAGGAGAACACAACATTCTGAAAATAATTAGCATAACATTATACAGACACCCACCAAAAAAAAAAAATCCATATAAGTTGAATTCCATAACAAGTAATGATGGAACTTACTAGTGACTATTCTAAGGAAAAATTTGGTCCACAAGGACAGATAGAAGTATGAGAACATCAAAATAACACTTTCCTACAGATGTTGAAGAGTGATTTAGGAATTATATGATTCTAAGTTCCTACCCAAGGATATGTACAGAAACAGGGTCAAGACATATTGGTCCAGGTTTCTAATCTACATTGTTTTTTTTTAATGACTAAGAACCCCAAGACCCCCACCGTTTCTAATCTACATTTGATGACAGCTAAGGTCAGGTTTAACGCCTACTTAGACTATCATACTGAACATAATGGTTTTAGACTTGAGATCTTTGGATCCGAATCAAGGATTACAAAACAAAGCCCCAGATATCCAACTCTCACTCTCACCCTGAAAGGAAGAGATGGTTCTAATTTCGACATGACAAAATTCACTGAAGAAATTAGGTGTTCTAGGAAATCAATTCGAATGAGAAATTGGGAATTGAAATGATAAATTCTAACGCACTTAATTAACTGCATTCTAATCTGACTCGAATTCAGATTGAAATCAAAGAAACTTCTAATGAATCAATTTGAACATGGAATTAAAATTAAATTTGTGAATTTCCAGTAATCTCATATTAATTATCTAAAAATACAAAATAAATATATATATATATATATATATATATAATTATATAATTATATATACAAACACAACCTTAATAATCTTAAGGAAAATGACTCAACTGCCCTCACTAATAGAAAGATCACTAATAGAAAGACTAAACTAAACTTGGTACACATAATACAAACTCTAACCAAAATTCACCATGCAAAAACATTCAATACTTAGATTAAAAAATAATTCAAACTAAGATTCAAAAGAAACCAAATAAAGAGACTCGCCAAACTTGGGGACTCAACAAGCAAACTTTGCTCAAATTTCAATCAAATTTTCCGTATGTGTAATATCTGGTCTTAACATGAATTTATAGACCTTATTTAACCAAGAAAAGAAAGAAAAATAAAAAGGAAAAAAAATCACATTCTAGTCTGTGGGCCTGCACTCCCAGTTTGGCTGACACTGGCTGAATCTGGTGTATTGTGGCACTTCTTTCTTAATTAAATAACTAATAAAAGAAACAAAAAAATATACAAAAAAAAACTACTGTGAACTCGCGTCCATTGAAGGATAAAATCCCAGCCATTGATCTACCTTCTTTCCTTTGTAAGCAAATCAAAACATTATGCCCAAAATTGTCTTCTGTTTACACATTGATTTCAGTAGCCATTACAAGCTCTTAATCCCAACCTCCTGCTGGATTTAGGTAGCCTAAATCAGTCCCAAATAAAGCCATGTCTGTAGCAAATAAGCTGGCCAAGGATCATTCCAAATCTGCACCCGGATCTCCCTGCAACTCAGCCTGAAAATCAGGCCCATTAACGCTGGAAACCTTCCTTGCTTCTGCTGCCATTTTCTTCTTTCGTTTGAATGTCTTTTTTTCTCCTTAAGTACACATTTTCTTCTGCTCTTTTAAACAGATTCTACAGTCGGCCTTCCTTTCCAAAAACAGCCAATTCCATAGATATTAGGGCTGGAATTGACGGACTTCAGCACCACACGTTGTGGCAACCTCCACTCCCGGCCTTCCAAAATTAGTTCCAAGCAGGCCCGTTTGAGTTAGTTTCCATTTTGCAATGGATTCTCTCCACGCAAGCGTCCATGTGGCGTTCCAGTGTCCTCCATGTTAGCAACTGATGTGTATTTCATGGGTCCATTGAATGACAGCATTTGGATTTAATTTCATGGGCTTTTGAGGCCCAAAAGTCTCCTAAATGGGGCCAGACCATAACTGGTCCAACTGGGCTTTAATCATGGTGCAAGTGGGTCCATTAGGTTGTGTTTGAGGCCCTCCTTCCCTCCATCAACTCTTTGGTCAATCCAGGTTAAAATTTTATCAATTAAAGTCACATGGGCCCCATTCTAGTCTAATGGGCCTCCCTCAATCTCACCCGATTTGATTGAGCTTCTAATGGCTGCATCAACATTGTTGGTTGTTATATGGAGCTCACCGTGGTTGAAAAAAAAAAATTAATAGGATTACATGAATTGGAAGGATTCAAGTGATTATAGCATAAAATATAAAGAAATTTTGTGCAAAAAAAGCAAAAAATATTTTAAGAAAGGATTTTATATGTTGATATGATAAGCTCAAAGGATTGGTATCACCCTTGTCATGCCAATACCTAAAAAGTAAAGAAAAATATGCAAAAAAAAAAAGGATAAAGATAGAATAAATTGATTTGTGAGGCGGGAATGGGATTCATTAGGTCTACTATGGGCCCTACAAACCAAAGTTTGTATTTGTACGTATGTATGCGTGTGTGTGTGTGTGTGCGTGTGTGTAGAGAGAGTAAAATATTAAAGAGACCTCCTCTATTAAAGACCTTATGAAGACTTCTATGTGAGGCCCTTTAATGATCAATTCAAACTTCTAACCTGATGAATTTCTACTGTCAAATAACGTTGGCCTCAAGAATCATGGCTTCACTTATCCAACTGAGGATTATTTTTTAAAGCCACCATATACAAGATAATGACTTTTAAACCCACCCATCTATGTAGGCTTAGGTGGGTCCCACCTAGGAGTTCTCAATTAAAACTTGAGCACTTTTTCCTAGGTGATCCATGCTTATATATAGTAAGAATCATCGAGTTATCTCATCCTACACCATCAAATAAGGATTATTATGCATCTATGAACTGCAAGTACTGGATAGAATATGACATTGATACCAAATATAATATATTTATAGAGAATACTTTAACCAACCCTTATTATCTTAGTTTTGTCACTTTGAAGTGATGACTTGTAAAGGGATGCTAAAGACTGAATTTATTGTAAACAAGATCTATATAATTGGGAGTCGTCAAATTTTGCATGTTGAAGGTTTAACTTCAATCAACACAAATATTGAAAATATAGCAAATTCCTTTTAGTAAAAAAGACAAAAAAATTAAATACCATGTAATGATCAGGATGCTCACATCCATATCTCAGTCAAGGATTTTATGAAAATGGGATGTCATTTTCCTGATTCCTTGATTTGTGTCTATAACAATATCCATATCTGTGAATCATAACATCCAGTTGATCAAGGAAAATCTGATTGGAAGATTGCAATTAGTTGATATGCCTCTGATCCAGCAAGTTTGGGCCCCTCACTAGCAGAATTGATAACCTCTGGACTCATGGGGTGAAAGAGAACTATATAAAGAGGGGAAATTTCTGGTCTATAAATTGTCCAGCCAATGCTTCATGGGGAATCAAATCAATTTTCAAAGTCAGGGATAAAGCTAAGCCTGATATCTGGCATCTTATTGGTAATGGCGCAAATACAAACTTCTAGTTTGATAACTCATTACCTTCTAGAAATATTACAGACAGAATTTGGTAAGAGACCAATTTATGATTTAGGGATGGATGTTGATCTTTGTGTCTCAAAATTTCTTACTAATGGAGTATAGCAAATACCCAGTCCTATTTCAAATGCCCTCATTGACATTGGTGCTGAAAATAAGAAAATCACTCCTGCTATTGAGATCAAGGATCGAATAGTCTGCACGGCAGATAATAGTGGCAAATTTTCTATCAAATCTGTCAAAAAAATCCAGAGTGTTGAAGGGGATAAGGTCTCCTGTGTTGATTTGGTGTGGTACCAAAGTAATGTGCCAAAATTCTCAATTTTAGCTTGAAAGATTTTTCATAGTAGATTCAAGACTTACAGCTACCAGACTGGAAAAAGGCATTTCGTGCACCCAAGGGTGTTTGTTACGCCTATCCATGGGTGGGAGACTGACCCTCATCAAATCAGTGCTAGTCAACCTCCCAACGTACTTTGTCCCTTTTTGAATTGTTGAGAGGAGTCACTAAGAAATTGGAAAAGTTATTCAAGAGGTTCCTTTGGGGAGACCAAGAAATGAAAAAGAAATTTCATTTAGTGGCCTGGTCAGAAGTGACTAAACCAAAGTCAAAAGGGGGCGTAAGAATCATCCCATTACAAGTCAGGATGAAGCATTACTGTGCAAATGGGGTTGGCGGTTTAGAATATAAAGGGATGCTTTGTGGGTTAGAGTTTGAGTGCCAAGTACGGTACAAATAATGGTAACGGGTGGAGTCTTGGCGAAAGCAAGAAAAAACTGGTTCAGTGATACTTAGAGCATGGTGGAGGTTGAGTCAGGGTAGGACAGTCATGGGGAACCTTTTCAAGGGAAAACTCAGATATATGGTGGGTAAAGGAGATCGGACCTTTTTTCTGGAATGACCTGTGGGTGGGGGATAGGCCCCTAAGAAAGTGTTTCCCAAGATCATTTAGAGTCACGAGGAATGAACGAGCTTTAGTTCAAGACTATTATCAAGTGGACGGCCATAACATATCTTGGCACATCAACTTCAGGAGAGAGTTGAGATCCTTTGAGAGAGCGAGTTTGGACGAGTTGTTAGGTCAGTTAGAGGCGAGTTTCCATTGGCACTTGGGGATGAGGGCAGAATGGTGTGGACAAGTGACTCATCGGGGACCTGTTCGATAAGACAATGGTGGATTTGGCTACACAACACCTAAACGGCTTGACAACTCTATCCAGCCTGATTTGGAAAAATCCAGCTCCTCCAAGAGTCAAGACTTTTGTTTGGTGTGTGGTGAAAAGGAAAATTCTTAATAACATGGATCTTAGGAGGAGAGATTTGTTGAGGTCCGAAGAAGACTTTAGTTGTCCTCTTCGCGGGTCAGCGGATCAAACCATTGACCATCTCTGTCACATGCCTATCCCTGGAACTTATGGGGCAGTTTCTTCAATCTTGGTGTTTCATGGGTTTGTGCAAATTACTGGGAGGGTCTACTGGGCTCATGGTTTCTTCCTAACCGCAACATCAGGAGGACTGTTAGGAATATTAGCGCAAATAATCAAATCAAATGAAAATAAATAAAGCACAAAACACAATATTTTACGTGGTTCGGTCCACTCGGCTTACGTCCACTGAGCGACAGATAACTGTACTATGAGAGAAAAGATAATACAAGTACAAGATTAACAACTCCCCCAAGTTTAGAGCCCAAATCCGAAGTCCCAAGCTCTTTGTACACCCATCTCTCTTTTACACTCTCAAACCCAGAAGAACCCGTCTTCTTTGTCGCTCTCCGACATGCTTTTAGTAAAAGCCCTCGGTGGGTACAGTTCACCCCACAATATTTGTGAGTATGGTTCACCCCACAAGCACATCTTTACTCAAGCTTCTCCAACCATGCTGTCAAAGTCCATGCATGTCCTCCACTGTTGTATGCAGACTGCACCTCCACTGTTGAAAGCAAATCAATAGGCCACCATTGCATTTGGCCTCTCCTCCACGCATAATTCGATGCATGCGGCATCCAAGGCAAAATCTCCAATAACCCAATGGCTAGTATATATGCAAAATATGGTGGTAAATCCTAGAAAATCTCTCCCTACTGTCGTGTATATCTAGAGAGATTTTCTCCATGCATATTCCCATTACACAACCACGTTGGATTCTATGCAAATTCCCTAGATTTTCTCCTTTCCAATCGGTGCTCATATTAGCAGTCTTATTAGGACACACGTCATTGTATGCCGTGTCCTTATTTTATGCTTCCTAAGTTATCGGTGCCTATCATATACGGAATTGGAGCCATATTTTAACAAGGACAGCTTGGAATACAATTCCATCCGTTGTCTCGTGGACTATTTGGAAAGAGAGGAATTCAAGAATCTTCGAAGGAAAGTCCAATGAGGTTAGCGGGATCTTTCAAAAAGCCAAATGGAGATTGTGCTCGACTCCTCTCCAACAAGGAATTCAAGGACTTCAGAACCAAAGACCTATTATCTTCGTTGGAGGGTTGCATGAGTGGACGGCCTCAGAAACCAAAGATCTTGGTTGAATGGTCACCTCCTTAAAGAGGTGTCATGAAATGTGATGTGGATGGGGCTTCAGTGGAAAACCGGGACTGACATGGATAGGTGGCGTCCTTCGAGATCATAAAGGCCAAACATCTTTGGTATTCACAGAATTAGTAGGGACTAGAGATTCAAATGAGGCTGAACTTCTCAGCATCAGGAGAGTGTTGACTATTTGGGCAAGTTTTGGGGTGAAAAACTAGTTATCGAGGGAGATTCAGCAAATGTCATCAAATGGGCAAAATGTTTGAAGCGACTCCCCTAGAGACTGATTACCTTGGTTAGGGAGATTAGGGCACCCTCGTCACGGGACTTGAGGTATCTTTTGTCCAGATCAGTCTTTCAACAAATGGGGTCGTGGACTTTTTCGCTAAGAACAGAGTCGATGGTTTTGCCTCTAGTGTCTTTCAAATTTAAGGAGGACAGAGCCAGCATACGATTGGATTGCAAAGGATGGGATCTCTTTTGTTTGTTTGGTTTTTAAGATGTACATGATGTATTTTACTTTTCTTTTTTTCTTGTATTTGTTGGGTCTACATCTTTTAGACCCCTTGCATACTCTTGTACTTAATTTTTCTTTAATATATTTCTCTTTTGTTACTGCTCAAAAAAAAGGTGTGTGTTATCTAATCACCCTAGTGAAGATTGCAGTCATCTTTTCTTTGATTGTAAGTACAGCTGCTGGATTTGGAAGAAACTACAAAATAAATTCGGCATGTCTAATCATGATGTCATGCCAACGTTGGAATTGGAGGTGAGAAGGTTTGTAAGTAATGCAAGCTCAGACAAAGATTTCTGCTACTCTGGCCCGTTTCTGTTTCCCACTTTCCCCGCCATGGCCTGCTTTGTTTGGATAGAGAGAAACAAACATATTCTCAAGAAGATCCTCAAGTCTAAGGAAATTCTTTTGAATGAAATTGCAGAAGCCATTGACAACAGGATTGTGTTCTAGTATTCCCTTAAGGATTTTGTGACTGTTCAGCCCTTTATCTCTGGTACTTGGAATCTACCATCTAGTGGTGGTCGTTGAGAAGTTCCAAAATCTGTTTCCGCAAGTCTACCTGAAGAAAAAGGAGCTGATCTTTGTATTACTCTCACTTGCAACTATATCACTAACGGTGCTAGTTACTTATGCTTGGATCGTAACAACAGTTTAAAGGGGTAAGAAGGCAGAATTTGATAACAGATCAATCAGAAAGTGATCAAGGCCTCTTTGTATACTATTTTCAGAAAGTTATAGTCTGGATAAAGAATAATTTCCAAATTCAATCAGGTGTGGAATAGAAGACCCTTTGCTCATCCAAGCTCTATTATACCCAGATTCTTCTAACTGGCGATGGATAAATCACTTAATTGCAGTCAGGAAATGCTTTGCCAAGTATCGTTATTGGAGACATTCCCCAGTTGGTAGAGCTAGAGAAGGTGCTATGCAATGTCTTAAAGACTACCTAGCTCAAGAGCCAACATCTCAAGATATGGGTCCTTTAGCATGTAATTAGATTTGGGTTTTTCATTGTTGTTAGTATCCCCTTTCGGGTTTGGGTCTTTGCTGCCTTCTTGTTTTTGTGTTGTTCCTTTGGTGTCTCCCTCTTTCAATGAATACTACTTGCTTATCATTCAAAAAATAATAATTCAAGGGATGGGATTGTGCCTCTAGAAAGATGCTTGGGGCATAGCCTGATAAAAAAGAAGCCATAAGATTAACAGTCTACATAATAAAAGCAATGACTCATAAATAAAGGTTAATGTATACATTGCATATCCCCCGTCTATGTGAGAATGATAAGGCTTTAATTCTTAAAAATCAATACAGAAAGTTCTCCTTCTCAAAGCCATTACATAGAAATGAAACAAAAAAAAGAATCTACCAAAATGCTCGTCTACAAATCCATAGCTAGAAAATAGAAATAAAAACCTTTCAATAAAGCAATGCTGATTAATTAAAATTGCAGAATAGCATACCTCTCAAAACACATCCATACCAAATTGAGGATCCTCGTCCCACCTGAACATCTCCAATTATAGATGCACTTGGAGCCACAAAAGCATCCTTATCAACAACAGGCGCTTTATCAAAAATATTCATAAGTGTCCGATGCCTTGATACTGAAATGGCAGTAATATGAGAATTTGTCAGTCAAAAGCTAAACAGAATATCACACAGTGTCACCCTACACGGGATAGCTCAACTAACAAGCACTCTGGTCCATGAACCAAACATTCTAAGTTTGAGTCCCGTAGTAACCAGACGTGCATGGCTTGTAGGGAGTCACGTGCATCTGGAGTTTACCCAATGCCTCATTATGGGGAAGAAGTAGAGGCCTTGGGTTTCTTCATCATCAATATATATATATATATATACACACACAGACATAATATATGAACCTCGATAATGACACTAACTATCAAAGCAGTAGGCATGAATCAAGTTACAAGAAGGAAGAAGGTAGACGAATATGGAGCCATTGAAATGTTTTTTTTATAGTTGTTAGAATATATAAGGCTCCTTTCCTAATATAACAATGTGAACCAATCATAATCCAATTTTTCCTGCAGTTATTTGATGAACCTTTTGCATTTTCTCACAGGACATATATCTTATTGTGTTTGTGCAAAATTGTTCATTTTGCTTTTTCTTTTACTGAAATTTATCAACAATTAAAGGTAAGGTACCTAATCTCCTGAAATTATTCTGATCAAACTACTTGCAATCACATCAAGATATCATAACATGCCACCGGCATGAAATTTGGAAGTACGAAGCATAAAAATGCAAAAAGAAATACTGTAAGAACGTTTCAAAAAGTAACAATAATATAAGATAATAGTGGTACATGTTTCTTAAGGATTTCACCAACACATTCCCCGAGTTCAAAGTCTTAAGGTAACTAAAGTCATAATTCCTCCAAATACCATACCAAAAATATAAAAATTCAACCCCAAACCGACAGGATAAGGCTTCCTAAAGATGATACATCAATTAAAAATAAACCTTAAAATACATATGTAATAAAAATTTCACCAACAAATTCCCTGAGTAAAGTCTTAATGTAACTAAATTCATAATTCCTCCAAATAATGTACCAACAATATAAAAATTTTGTTAGGGCCTCAGTATGACTGAGTCTGTGTTTTGTCAATTCTTTGACCATGTGTATGACTTTGACTTGGAAGAATTTGAAGATGTCAGAAGCCCACCAGAAGATCTACTATGCATTAAAGATTCTACACCGGGCACGTGATTGGCACACAGGTCAGTGGACCCTAGTGGACTTTAGGTCAAGCCCAAACACCCTAGAAGTCGATGGTTAAAAAATGGAAAACTGAAAAATATTTGGTTTCAGCCTCGAGACCTCGAGCTCTGTCTCGAGCCCTCGAGAGTGAATCTGGTGAGAGCAAACCTGTCAAAAGAAAAAACTGTATTATTTCTTGGCTCTCAGCCTCAAGACCTCAAGCATTTTGTCGAGGCCTCAAGACCTTCCATATCTGAGTAAAAATCGTGACAGCTAGTTTTCAGCGTGTGATCTCGAGGCTAGCTATCCCTTGACTGAAAATCTCATAAAATCTGGAATGTATGAAAGGCTCCTCATGATTTTGAAAAATCTTAAGCTTCATCGTGATTGGCAATCATGTACAATTTTGGAAATCTTAGAAGGCTCCTGATGATTTGAAAACATTATTGAAAATCTTTTCACCACTACATGATTCGGTATTATGGGATAATATCTACCAAGGTTGGCAATCACATACAAGCTGTGAAATTGATGAGCTGACTTTTGACTAAATATCACTGAAATAGAGATTTGAAATTTGGAAATCTGATGAGTTGTATTACCAAATACAGGCTCGAGGCCTCGAAGGTAATCTGGAGGCCTCGAGACTTAGCCGTTGCTAAACTTTAATATAAATACTCGGCTGGCTGCCTCCAAAGACCTTCCACTACCTTCTCTCCTTTTCTTCTTCATCGTAATTTGCTAGGAAAATGAAAAAGCATTCAATGCTTGTTTTGTGAAGAAGACGAGGACTTTCCTCTAGGACCAAAATCCAGTAATACCTTTGTCCTAGAACCCATGTTCCACTGTGCCAAAGCTTGCTCAAGGAAGATCCAGATCTGAAGAAAGAGGTGCAGAGATATCAGCAAGAAGAACGCACTTTTTGAAGAGTGGTTAAGGCCCAAGGCAAGTGTTCCTCTTATTTTTTTTCTTTTATCAAAGTTTTAAGGTGGATTAGAACAATGTATTCGAACCAAAAAAAAAAAATAGACGTCAAGGATTGGGACGACCCGAGAGTTGGGAAGTTTGACAATGGATGTAGGTTCAGGTCAGGTGAACCGAACCACTATATATCATTGTGCTCTTATGGTTTGCTTTGATGGTTTGATTCATTTGTTTATCACTTGTACACACGTTTATTACGCTGTACATATTGTTAAATTGATTTATTTTAAAAAGGAAAATAAAATCGGATCAGACCTATTCACCCCCCTCTAGGTCTTGCATACTTCTAGTAACGGAATTTTCAAATTCAACCCAAACCGATAGGATAAGGTTTCCTGGTGATGATAAATCTGTAGATTTTAAATAATAAAATAAAGGAAAAATAAGGGATATGGAGAATAATTATTCTCTGAATTATATTGATGTATCTTCCTCATAGAGGATACAATGTTTATATAAAAGAGAGAGAAACAATTAAGGAACTAAAAAAGGAAATACACCTAAGTATCTAATCAATTACAATCAGTTACAAATCTACTATGTTGACTTTCAATACACACTGTATCTAGACATATATGTGGGTCCCACTCCAGACATATAGATCACACAACACTCCCCCTCAAGCTGGTTCGAAGATGTCAAGTAGACCCAACTTGCTCACGACCGAATCAAGCTGAGTTCGGGGAACTGATTTGGTGAAGATATCGGTCAGCTGATCTTTAGACTACAGATGAAGAATAAAAATTGGCCCTTCTGATATATGTTGTCGAAGAAAGTGGCAATCAACCTCAATATGCTTAGTCCGCTCATGAAAAACTGGATTGGAGGTAATGTGAATGGGGCTGCCTGATTGTCACAAACCATGATGAGTGGATCAACAAGAGCAAAGCCCAATTCAATAAGGAATTGGCGAAACAACAGCAATTCAGAAGCAGTATCAGCCATGAGACGATATTCAGCCTCAGAACGAGCGACAAAGGGTTGTTTCTTGCTTCGCCAGGCAACTAAGTGGGAGCCCAAGAGAACACAATAGCCAGAAGTGAAGCGGCGATCGTCTGGAAAGCCGGCCCAATCAGCATCAGAATAACTGCGAATTGGGCAAGTAGGCTGGTGTGCATAAAACAAGCAGAAGCAGGGATGAACCTTAATATATCGAAGGATTCGATACACGGCATGAAGGTGAGTGTCTCGTGGTTCATACATGAACTGGTTGACGACACCAACAACATAAGATAAGTCTGGTCTCGTGATGGTCAGATAGACGAGTTTACCGACAAGTTTTTGATAGAAATTGGGCATGTCAAGAAGAGTGTCATCAGAAGCAGATAACTTAGTGTTGACATCCAACGAGGTATCCGCAGGTCTACAGCCAGAATAGCCAGCTTCCTTGAGGAGATCCAGGGCATACTTGCGCTGAGAGAGATAAAGGCCACAAGAGGACCGAGCAACTTCAATTCCAAAAAAGTACCGAAGGGGCCCAAAATCCTTAATATCAAATGTCCGTTGAAGATACTATTTGAAGGAAGAAATAGCTTCATCATTGTTATCGGTGAGTACAATATCATCAACATAGACCACCAAAATCATCACAACTGAGCGGACACAGTAGGTAAAGACTGAATGATTTGACTGACAGCGGGTGAAGCCATAAGGTAGCAAGGCACTGTTGAACTTCTCAAACCACGTACGGGGAGACTGCTTAAGACCATAAAGAGCCTTCTTGAGTCTGCAAACAGAATGAGGTTCCCCTTGCTTGACAAATCCCGGAGGGGGAAGCATATAGACTTCTTCCTGAAGATCACTATGGAGAAAGGCATTTTTTACATCTAGCTGGTGCAGGGGCCAAGTATAAGTGGTTGCAAGGGAGAGTAAAATGCGCACAGAGTTAATCTTGGTAACAGGCGAAAAGGTGTCCTGATAGTCAACTCCATACGTCTGTATGAAGCCTCTGGCTACTAGGCGTGCCTTATAGCGTACAAGAGAGCCATCTAGATTATGCTTCAAGGCAAACACCCATTTGCACCCAACTGGAGTCTTGCCTGGGGGAAGAGAGGCCACCTCCCATGTGTTGATTTTCTTAAGAGCAGCTAACTCTTGATCCTTGCCATGGGTAGCTGGAGGCCCATGAGTCGGAGAAGAACCAGATGGATGAGTAGTGACTAGAGCAGAGCGTTCAGCCAGCATAGGAGTCATAACAAGACGTCACCGATCATCACGAAGTAAGGCAAAATAGACTTCATCTAGAGAAGGAAGAGGTCGTTGCCCAAGAATTTGGGCCCGTGTAGGCTTAAACACAGAGTTAAGACCAGCTAAGAAAGCAAAGATCCGTTGTTGTTGAATATACTTGTGAAATTTCAAAGTACCTTCAGTGTCTTTAAATGTAAGTGATTGAAGTTGATCCAACTCCAACCAACAGGACTGCATAGCCAAATAGTACTGGATGAGGGACAACTCCCCCTATCGGAAAGTGGCAGCAATTTGAGATAATTCATACATACGGGCAAAGTTATCCCCATCAGAATATAGAGTCTTCACAATGTCCCAAATAGTTTTAGCAGTTGGAAGTGTATAAACGAGACGCCAGACATGAGCTTCCATAGAGTGAAGAAGTCAAGCCTGGACCAGGGAGTTATTGGCAGTCCAAGTAGAGAATGTAACATCAGTCTTAGCCAGTGGAGGGGTAGTACCATCGATATATGAAGAAAGGTGCCTCGCAGTGAGGAACATCAGCGCCGAATGGGACCACTCAAAGTAATTGGTCTCATGTAGTAACATCGTTGTGATCCACCCAATCTGTGGAGACCCAGAAGAGGCCATATCTGTAGAAGATGATGCCATAAGGATGAGGCAGTAACGCTAGAGCACAGAAAGTGTCCCAAGGAGACGATTCCGCAGCAATTTGGAGAAGAAGAGGTTGTTGGGGGCCCCACACAGCAAAATTGAACGCACAAACCGCACTGAGACAATATAAAGACAGTGGGACAGTAGATCCAGATGCATACAGGTCGAATCTGACAAGATCCAGTAAAAAAACCCAAATCTGGGTACTGAAATGCCTCTGGCAGCAAGAAATAAACCAAACAGTGGGGCCAATCGAGATGGATGGGGAAGCCAAGTGAGATGACACCACAGGGAGGGGCGATCCTTGGACGCTTGATTAGAAGCCAAAAAACTGCAAGAGAAAGAACATGTCTAGCAGCAGCAGAAGAAGAGGAAAAAATGGGGCCCACAGTGTACCGAAATCCTAGGTCCACCTTAGGCGAAGATAGGTGGGCCAGAGGCGAAGGTAATGGTGTGAAGCCGAGGTGTAGAGGGTGTAGATCCTTGTCGATCGAAGGAGAACACCAAAAACTGCAGCAAAAAAAAGGGTAAAACAGCCTAGAGGAAGGGAGGCAGAGGGCAAGGCTTGGTCGTCCATAGCAAGAATCCAACCCAATCGATAGAAAAGGTTGGTAAAAACGGCAGGATAGAGGGGTCCGAATCGGTAAAACCTTCGCTGGAAAGAGAGATCTTCGCCAGAGAAGAAAAATGCTACAGAGAGGAAGATTAGGGAGTAGAAAACCGTTCCTGGCTGAAACCATGTAGATTTTAAATAATAAAATAAAGGAAAAATAAGGGATATGGAGAATAATTATTCTCTGAATTATATTGATGTATCTTCCTCATAGAGGATACAACGTTTATATAGAAGAGAGATACAATTAACTAATTAAGGAACTAAAAATATGAAATACACCTAAGTATCTAATCAATTACAATCAGTTACAAATCTACTGTGTTGACTTTCAATGTAAACTGTATCTAGACATATATGTGGGTCCCACTCAAGACATATGGGTCCCACAACAACATCAATTAAAAATAAACCATATCCGGTGAAGCCAAAATTTCTTTCAATGATGTTTGATTGTGTTGGGTCAAAGAAAAAGGCTTCAAGGACTTCAGTGTAGAATGGTGGGCAAAACTCATTCCTTCTGGTAAAAAATGTTTCATCCTTCATCATAAACTAAAGTCTTTGAAGGGCAAGTTGAAAAGTTGGTGCATTTCTAGTTTGGAATCCGTGTCAAAATCCCTTGCATCCCTACTCAATGGAATGAGTCAGATCGACCTTAGTGAGCAAGCTGGCTCCACCTTTGAGGAGGATGCACTTCTTCGTTATGATCTCCAGGAACAATACTGGGCCAAGAGCATTCAAGATGAGATTAAGTGGAGACAGAGGTTCAGAGATAAGTGGATTAAGGAAGATGATAAAATTATCAAATTTTTCCATGCCATGGCTTCTGCTCATAGAGAGATAAATAGTATCAAATCCCTAACAGTTGATGATGCAACAATGACCGATAAGGAGGATACCATTCCTGCCATACTAAATCATTTCAAGGGGTTATATTCAGCCAACCCTTTTCACAGATTGTCGATCTCTAGTCTTCCTTTCAAATCTATTTTCTCTTCAAAAGCTTCCTCCATTGAGCGGCCTTTTTTCGATGATGAAATCAGAAATGTTGTGTGGGATCTCAGCAAAGACAGAGCCCCCGGGTCGGATGGCTATCCCATTGCGTTCTTTAGATTTATTGGGACATAGTCAAGCACGATCTCATTGCTTCCAGTGAGGAGTTTCACCAAAGAGGTTATCTTCCTAAGGATTTAGGCACCACCTTCCTTGTCTTGGTGCCTAAGAAGGATGGTGCATCTTCTCTTCTCTCCGACTTCAGGCCATCAGTCTCCTCGGCAGTCCATATAAGATACTCTCGAAGGTCCTAGCAAACAAACCAAAGTCCTTCCTTCCCAAGCTAATCTCTTCTCTCCAGTCTGCTAATGTTGATGGGCGTCAAATTATGGATGCGGTCATTACAGTGCATGAGAGTATTGATTCTCAGCATAAGTCTCACCGGAAAGGAATTATTTGTAAACTGGATTTGGGAAAAGCTTATGAGATGGTGGATTGACATTTCCTTCATTTTGTCCTATCCAACATGGGATTCAATCGGAGATGGTGTTTATGGATATCAAAGTGCACTTCTTTAGCTCACTTTTCTATCCTCATTAGTGGCTCTTTTAGAGGTTTTTCAAAAGTTCCAGGGTATTCAGCAAGGTGATTCTATCTCTCCAGCACTCTTCATCATGGTTGTGGAGACTCTAAGCCTTCTCCTTTCCAAGGCTATTGATTTCTCCCTTATTTATGGCTTCAAAATTGGTGAATCTTCATTGCAATCCCATCACTTACAATTTGTGGATGACATTATTTTCTATGAGGCTACTAAGGATTTTGTCATGAATCTTCATTCTTTGCTCAGATGTTTTGAATTGTCCTCATCTCTCTGTATTAACTATCTGAAGAGTGAAATCTTCGGCATCAACTTAGACAACACCGAGCTTGGTTCACTATCAAAGCTATTGGGATGTGTGTCATCTTCTCTTCCCTCCACTTTTATGGGTCTTCCTCTTTGCATTGGTTCACCTGGATAGTCCTAGTGAGAGTCCATCATCCACAATTTATGTGTGTCATCTTCTTTTCCCTCTACTTTTCTGGGTCTTCCTCTTTGCATTGGTTCACCTGGGTAGTCCTAGTGGGAGCCCATCATCCACAATTTTAGCAAGTGGAAAAAGGCAATGGAAGAAGAAATGGAAGCCAATTAGAGGAGCTGATGGTGAGTGGCTTGGGGGGTTCACGTGCCATTTTTGTTGGTGTACCAGGATCGTCATAAGAGTCAGTAGAAGTAGGAATCAGAATTTGAAACAACCCAACCAAGCAAAAAACCAATCTACACCAGAACAAGACATCATAGCTTCGTGAAGAGGCAAGTATTTATCTTTCAGTGGTAGGATCACTCTTCTTAAGTGAATCCTCATAGCACTTCTCATCTACTTCCTTTTAACATTCAGATGCCCCATCCACGTCGTCCATTCTTTGGAGAAAATCATGAGGAACTTTCTTTGGGGTGATCAAGAGGATAAAAGAATGACCACCTCGTGAGATGGGAGCAAGTTTGTCTTACAATTGTTGTTGGGGGTTCGGAGTTCGCCCTATTAAGGAGGTTAATACTGCTCTTCTTTCCAAATGGCTTTGGAGGTTCGGTATTGAGGGTGATTCCCCTTGGAAGGTTATTTTTATCTACAAATACAGGTTGGGAAACTATGGTTGGGATATCAATCCTTCCCCCCGGAGAGCATCAGGCATGTGGAGAGCTATTGTAGCTTGTGTCCGACAAATTTAAATAGGGAATCAAGTTTAAGGCGGGGTATGGCAATAGGATTAAGTCTTGGTCAGAACCCTAGTGTGACAGTTCCACTTTGGCTTCACGATTTCCATCACAATACCATCTTTGTTAGCCATCGTCAGAGGTCATTTTAGATTTCTACCCTATATGCAATGATTAGGTTGTATGGGATCTCTTCCTTCAGTGTAATCTTTCAAATTCAGAAACAAATGAGTTTATGGAGCTCCTCCAGATCATTAGTTCCTACAGGATTCGAGTCTCCAATGAGGATTGCCTCGTGTGATGGCCTAATTCAGCTGAATGTTTGCTCTATCAAGTCTTTTTACACTTGGAATAATCAGACAATTTCCCCTACTATTGTTAACCCCGATATTTAGACCTCCAAAGCTCCACCTCGAGCCATGAGCTTCCTCTAGACTGCTGGTTTGGGGAAAACTCTAACACAGGACAACTTGCGCAATATAGGAAGGATCATGGTCTGCTTGTCCTTTCTGCCTTCAAGCTTCGGAAGAGACGATTCACCTCCTTATTCATCGTCATTTCTCTTCTGTTGTTTGGAATTCAGTGTTGGATCAATTTGGAGTTCTTTAAGCTATACCTTCTTCGGTGGCAGAGTTATCTTATGCTTGGGACATTGTTCCGGTCTCTCTAGGGTGCTCCTTGTTGTGGAACTTAGTATTTTTTGCCACCGAATGGAGCCTATGGTGGGAACATAATAATAGGGTATTTAAGGATTCTGCGAGCCGAATAGTCAGTTTCTAGTCGTGTTTTTGCCAAGTGTGCCTCATGGCTTCTTCTTTTCAGAAATTTAGGAATATCTCCATGATTGGCATCTTAAGAGCCTAGAAAGAATGCGTTGATCTTGCTTAAGTTAGATTTGTGTTGTTTCCAGCTTTTGGGCTCTTGTGTGGGTGTATTGGGGTGCCGGGAAGTTTGTTATCATTTTGCTTTATTTTTTGTTTCTTCTGTATTTGCACCTTTGGTGTCCCTTTTACTTTCACATGGTAACCATTAAAAAAAAAGTTCATTTATGTTGATATTTTGAGGCATTTTCATCTCGTTTTCTAATACGAACAGCTTTCAGAATTGCCTAGAGCAGTCTGGCGATTACATTATCAGCAACAATGGCAAATGAGAAGCAAAAAGGCTGTCTACAGGAATTTGATTCATTTACCTTGAGAAGAGGTATACAATTTTTACCTTTCAAAAAAAAAAAGAGGTATACAATTTTTCCAATCAGCATAGGTCTCTAGAAACCCATGGAAGATGATAAAGGTTGTTCTGGTTTGCATGGTTAGGAAAATAAAAGAGCAATCAAATAAGAGGAATTCTAGAGTCCTCAAACACAGGATTCTTCAGGGAATTTTGCAAATTCCAGAGAATTCCAATTAAGAATTTCAGGCCAACAAACAGGCTGTTGGGATCCCTCAAAGGTTAATGAGAGGGCTTTCTTTGTCTTGCGCAAGTTGGGGCCCCTTACTCCACTCAAAGTGCGTTCTTGATTACAGGCAGTTCTTTTCACCAAAAACAATGCACGATTTTTAGTTTATTACATCAATTTCAGCTATCATGTGCCACAATCATTTTAACAATAGCTCACTTTACAAAAATTAGTCTATTCTCTCTTTTGACAAAGGGAGTGCTCAGGACATTTTTACAAGCAAACATTTCATTTCAGTAGTTGAATATGGCACAAGAAAATCAATTTTTTCCAAACAAATGCTTGAAAAGGCGAAAACCATAAGACAAAGAGATCAAATTAAGATACCAACATAGTCTAGACAGGTAGCATCAAAATTAATTGAAAGCCCAGTTTCATTTCCTGCTCCCAATGAATTAATGATCGTGGGATATGAAAAGGATATATTGCGATACAAACAAGGGAAAATAATTTCTCAGAAAACAGTCAACTTTAATAAAAAAAATAGAAATGGGTTAGAACGCTATTTTGTTAAAACACTGAAAGAATAATAATTTGTCAAAAAAAATTCTTGGGTTTTCATGCCCTTGCATAAATGAAAAATTCCGGCATATCGCATGAGTCAGGCTCACTGTCACTTTGATTGCCACTGTGCCCCCGATGCTATGTAAGGCATCAATCACCCAGATAAAATGAATCAAATTAGCATGGTTCTCGAGAAAAAGGAAGCTTGAAATGCAATTGGGACTTTGGAATGCTACAGGAAAAAGGCTAGAGAGAGAGAGAGAGACTACATTGCTCTTGGAAGTAGTAGTTGCCTTGAAGGCGGGAACCGAGGCGATCAATGGCTTGTCCTGTCTCTCGGATCCAGAATCCAACGGTGTAGATTGCTTTGCCCAAAGTTCCCATTCTCTCTTTTTTCCACTGGAATCCACAGTTTTCCTAATTCTGTGTGTTTACCCTGTTCGGTTTTCACAAAGCAGCAGAGGGAGAGAGAAGACTGCAGCAGGTGCAGGAGTTCCAAAAGGTAGGGAAGAACATTCGATGTAAAATTCCAAAAATATCCCTGAGTTTTCCAGGGAACCCTTCGCAATTTCCGCGGAAATGGGTTTCAACAAACAAACTTTTCCAGGAATTTTATGAAAAATGGTTCTTTGTCACGATGGTAGGGGCGACATGAATTTAGAAGCATTTGAGATGCTACATTTATTTAATATAATTTTATATTATTATAACCTGTCATAATTATAAACTTTTAAGAGTTAATTAAAATATTAATCAAATGACTTCACACTTTATCAAACTTATAAAAAGATATAATTTCAACATAAGTTCAATATTTTCTTTATTATCTAACTTAATTTAAGTTTTACAAGTTTAGTCTATTAAACTAATATAATACATGTCTTCTATAGGTAAAGCCTACTTAAAATTTTGATTAATCTAGTCTTACATGTCATCATCTTATTGAAAAGCATGAATAAATCTAAAAAAAGCTGGTACAAAAGTCTTATAAGAATTAGTTTTAGAGAGAAATTAATATTTATAGAGTTGTTATACATCTCATTTTTCTAAAACAAATTATGAGCTATAAAAATTATAGATCTACAATATCAAATTAAAATACTATTATTGATCAAATCTTGATCTTTTACCTAAACACAAAAATCTTCAAATTTGAAATAAAAAAGAGAAAGAAAAAAAAATGAAAAGAAAAGGAAATATAAAGATGTATACACAAAAATTAGACAAAAATTATATAGCAAAGTAAGAAATTAGAGGAAAGAGTCCAATCAAACAAACAATCTATTAAAATCTTCAATTGTCATCCAACTAGTCTTTTCCATTTTAATTGTTTTATTAAAAAAATCAATTGTATAGAATTTTTAAAAAAAAAAAAAAAGAATAGATGAGATACAAATGGACTAAATTTATGCAATTTTCACTTACTCAATTTTAATGATAAAAATTATAGTGGTTTTTACCGTTAAGATTAAATGAATAATTTACATTTTTTAAAATTTACGTGTGAAAAACGACAGAAAACCTATCGTAAAACAAGATTTGGTCTATCAATATCTTATCAAGCCTACTTTCTATTTGCATAAAATAAAGAAAATGGGCTAAGTGCAACCATTGTTTCTCTATAAACATATGTGCATAAATCAATTCTTTACTGGACACCCATCGTAACATAGCAAAATTTGTTAGGAGACACGAGATAGAGTGAGATTTTCATTTTATCCTCTACCGATGTACCGCTCATCAAGTTCCAGTGTACTGATATACATAACATATACATGTAGAGCGGCATGTTATCAGTACACCAGTAATTGATAAGCAGTACATTAGTAGAGGTAAAATGGGAATTTCACTCCGTCCTGTGTCTCGTAAGAAGTTATGCCCATCTTAAGATGACTGGCCTTCTGTGTTATAGGCAAAGATGAAAAATATCCTTCCTACTTTTATAGTTATAACAATAACTCTCTATTCCAATTTAGTTGTCTTATATGGATTTTGGAATTATCCCAAAGTAGTTTTCATTATATTGGAGTAGCATAAAGTGTGTTGAAAATAGATGATCATATGGAGTGCTAACCTTACGTAGAAAGTTCCTTAAAAAATACAAATATTTCAAAATGAGACAACGAAAATGAGACCGATAAAGTACTTACATACACAAATGCGAACTAGATGAAAGGACAAAATAAAACATTTTCCCCCTTTTATAACCTTAGAGATTAATATTTTATTGCTCAACTATTTGTCTTTATTTATTTAATTTTTTTTCTTCAATCTCTCTCATTCACCTCCTCAATTCACTACATCTTACACACTCTAACTCTCTAAGTGATTCCCTCTCATTCTTTAATCTTAATCAACCACCTCTTGAAGATCACTTTCACTCGTTAAAATGAATTACTTAACACTCAACAAATCACATGCTTTGACTTTTCATTCAACAATATGCTATACAAATAAACATTTACTTATATAAAAAGATTCTCAAATAAACACTTATTTGCAAATATTTTATATTTTATTTAGTCTTCCTATTTTTATCATTTCCAAAGTTGAAGTACTAATATTATATTTTCCATTTACGCACTTAAATTTTTTCTACATTTTATCTCTCAAAGATATTTATGGAAGATGCTATTCAGCAATTATTTTTAATCTATTTTTTATTAAATCTGGCAATTATTAAGTCCATAATTTACTTTAAATTTTTATTTTCCTATTCTCATCTTTTGCTTTTATCTCATATATTTTTTAATAATTTCTCAACCGACTTTCAATCTTTACACTTCAATTCATCCACAATCAATAAACTCCAAATATTTCCCGTAATGTCTCTAATTCCTATAATTTCTTATCCCATTAATTTCTCCCCATTCACTTGGATTGATGCCAAAATTTATCTCCCTTGATATTTCTTTAATTTATTAAACTTCTTTGAATTTACCAAATGCCTAAATTCTTTCTATTATTATTATATAAACTCATTTACATGCTATAGTTAAGTCACATCTCTTTTTAATCCTTATATTATATATTTTCTCACTCTCTCTCATTTTAACTATTTTGTTGTTCTTTTTTTAATAAATATTTATATCCATCAAAAGAAAAGAAAAAAGAAAAAAGAAAAAAAAATGAGGGGACCACAAAAGCTTCTAAGTTACTTCTTAACTTTATATGTTTAGTGTTATTTTGTACAAAATTATTACTTCATCTGTTCCAAAATAGTTGTCCTATATGTATTTTGAAATTATCCCAAATTACTTGTCATATTTCTTTATTTTCACATTAAATCAAAACTTTAACAGTTTCAATGAGTTCCAAATCATTATAACGTGATGGGAATACGATTTTCTTTTATAAACTTTGACTTGTTTATATGCGACATTCTGTAATTATTTTCATCTCCAACTCTCATCGTCTAGAATCATGAA
The DNA here is from genome assembly GCA_022113865.1 of Chimonanthus praecox. NCBI lineage: Eukaryota > Viridiplantae > Streptophyta > Magnoliopsida > Laurales > Calycanthaceae > Chimonanthus > Chimonanthus praecox. Next base: position 42,935,465 of record CM039095.1, read on the forward strand.
TGGTTACATCCTTAGGAATGGTTACATACTTGGGAAAGCCTCACTGAGTACTAAAATAAATTCATTGAGGGTTATTCGTAATCTTATTACCTCAAAATCATTCACATCATGCTGTATTTACTTATAGAATCTATTAATAGGTTTTTAGTGCGGTCTACGAGAAAACAATCCTTAAGAATTTTTTTTTTTTGAAATAAAACAAGTATTTTGGGACAGAATAAGTATTTGATAGTATTGTTGTGAGTATTTTTAGTAAGATGGTTTATTTTAATGAAATTTTTATCTCATTATATTTTTTTTAACTCTTTTTCATTAACTAAATTGGTTATAAAACTTACGTATTTGAATTTCAATATCTTAAGATATGTTGATTTATAATTTTCTTAATTAACTTCTAACTTTTTATTATATCATTTTTACTTTTGAAATGACCTTTATAACAACACAAATTCGTACAAAATTAGCTTATTATAAATATAATTAGATTTTGAACATCAAATCTAAACCTTGGTGTTTTAGTTTTAAAATTTATTCTTATATTAATTTTTTATTTCTTATATTCAAGTTTTTGTATTATTTTTATTTTATTATTAATTATTAGCCAATCAATATTCTCTATACTAATAGTCTCTTCTTCTTATTGGTTTTGATAAATAATAATAAAGATCATTTAATTCTCTTCTTTTTTCTTAAATATGTAATAATCTTATTTTATTATATTTTATAATATTTATATCGTTATCTATATAATTTTAATTTTTTAGACTTGTGCATTGCACGGGTGTTGTCCTAGTTTCTTTTAAGAGGAAAGCAATATATAGGGCAATGCCGCCACATTTGTAGAGTTATTTCTTAAATTCCTATCTCACTGAGTCATATCTCTCTTAAATTCCTCCAAAGCTAAACTTCCTTTCTTTTGTTTATTAATTCTTCTTCATCATCATAATAATAGTAATAACAACAATAAATAACATTCAATTTCAATATTTAAATTATTTTATTAATATTAGAGTATTATATTTTTAATTATTATTTGTATTTTACAAGAAAAGAACAGTAAATAATGTTGTCACTTTATTAATAGAATCATTTTAGTAATTGAAAATAAAAAATTTCAGACTAACTTTTATTCAAAGTCTTTCTTTGACCCTTTTATCTATTTTTATTTTCTAAGGTATGGCTTTATTTTCTTTCAATTATCTATAAATTTTCTTTTGCCTAAATAGAGCCCCCTAGGCCACACTAACACTCTTATCTCCTCTCACATTCAACTATCTCTCATGAATTGGCTCCCACCCATTTTGAAATCATTGGATGTTAGAAGTCATTATTTTTAAAGGTCCAAATGTCAACGGTGAAATTAGGCTCAATTTTGAGTGAATTTCAATCTAATGATGAGATTAACTTAATATATATTCAAATTGGGTTGGAATCCAATTTATTGAAGGTAGATGTGTGCGAGAAGGGAAAGGGTTATTAGTGGAGCCCAAGTACATACATTAAATAAATAAATATAGAGAGACCTAAAAAGGCAAAAATATATAGTACGTAGTGATATATAAGAGAATCCCTTATCCAGGCCCAAAATTGTTTTAAATGGACTTTGTTTATGCTGAAAGTGAGTCCATTAGATTGTGTTTGAGGCCTTCTCTTCCTTCCATTGATCCTAAGATAAGTTCGGAGAGTCAACTCATCGATTCCGTCCAATTGGCTATATTCGTCTTTGATTGGGTCTTTATCGGGTTTGTTGGGTTCAATGGCCACATCATCTACTCTCCCATTGCTTCCATCAAAAAGTTTAGCATCTCCTCAATGAACTCCTCACCTTCCAAAGGGGTCCCACCTAGTCACCATTTAATCTCCTTTTCCCCTCTCACATTATCAAATCGCGTTAATCAGATCTTTATCCAATTTGTTCCCATTTTATATTAATCTCACGATTGAATTGAAATCCATACAAAACTACTTCCATTTTTTTTTTTTTTTTAACTTTTGGACTCTTGAAAATCATGCATTTCGTAATCCAATAGGCTTGATTTTTTTATAAGTCATATTATCTTTAAAATATCTTCGAATTAAGCCGAGCCACCCTAGCCTCCATCCATGTGTACCACACTACCACATAGGGTCACTTGAACATTGTTGTGCATGTGCTACGTCATCTAGAGATATTTTTGGATGAGGGCTTTTCCTCTCACTTTATCAAATCTTTTGAATCAGATCTTTATCCAATTTGAACCCATTCTCTATTAATCTCACGATTGAATTGAAATCCATACAAAACTACTCCCATTTTTTGTTAAACTTTTGAACTCTTGAAAATCATGTCTTTTGTAATCTAATAGACTTGATTTTTTTATGAGACATATCATCCATAAAATATCTTTGAATGAAGCTGAGCCCACCCCTACCCTCCATCAATGTGAACCACACTACCACATAGGGTCACTTAGAACATTGTTGTGCATGTGCTACATCATCTAGAGATATTTATGGATGAGGGCTTCCCCTGTCACATTATCAAATCCTGTGAAGTAGATCTTTATCCAATTTGAACTCATTCTATATTAATCTTACGATTGAATTGAAATCCATATAAAACTACTTCCATTTTTTGTTAACTTTTGGACTCTTGAAAATCATTCCTTTTGTAATCCAATAGATTTGATTTTTTTGTGAGACATATCATCCTTAAAATATCTTCGAATGAATCCGAGCCCACCCCTAGCCTCCATCCATGTGTACCACACTACCACACAGGGCCACTTGAACATTGTTGTGCATGTGCTACCTCATCTAGAGAGATTTTTGGATGAGGGCTTCTATTATACATCATGTCTTACTAAATATATTAGTTTTTTCAGGTCTTTTTTAAGCCCTTTTTAGCCAAAGTATATATTAATTTGATATTTTTGGATGGTACACAAGAAATTCCATATATATAAATGGGGTGATGAAAAGTGGAGGATGGTCAACTTATTTTGTCTTTTCTAAAGATAGCATACATCAAAATCTCAATGCCTGAGCATAGTTATTTATGAGGCTTGCAAGCCCCGTTTGTATATGCTTCTTTAATTCATATAAAATTCAAATAAATTTTTTATTGTATAAAATGTCATCACCCCATCTTTATCCTCATTCTTCCTACAATATTCCCCTTTTTTCTCATTCCTTCACTCAAACACAGTGTTCTTGAGTCTCTGCTCTGATGTAGAGCCCTCCAAATCAAGGAGAGAAAATATAAAAGGATATATTTCTTTTTTCTTAATTTTCTTTTTCATTTTCTTTCTACTTGCTTCCATTAAAAAGTTTAGCGTCTCGTCAATGAGCAGCTCCTCTGTCCAAATGGGGAAACTTGAGCCCCTCTTGAACCCTTATCCTCTCACACTATAACCTATATCATGAATTAGATCTATGTCCAATTTGAACCCATTTGAGCTCACCATTGAATTGGAATTCATGCAAAATTGTCCCATTTTTATCACTTATTTTTTGACCCTTGAAAATCATGCCTCTTGAAATCCAATGGACATAGTTGTTTATGTGTGGCATCCTCCTAAAGATAGATTCTAAAAGATGCACGTGAGATAATTTTAGACGAGGGCTTCACCCATGCGATCATGGCTTACTATATACTTCAACCTTTTTAGGTTTTCTTTTTTGCCCTTTTTGAGATGCTTTTTAGCCAAAAATACACATATCCTTGGAGCTAAACAAGAAATTATATATATATATATATAATATATATATATATATATATATATATATATATATATATATATATATATATGGGAAGATGGACGTAGAGGATAGTCAACTTATTTTGTCTTTTGTGGAGATCACAGTCTTGATGCATGTGTGCAATTATTTGTGAGACTTCTTGCAAGACCTCGTCGATACATTTTTCCTTAATTTATGTCAAATTTGGATAAATTTTTATGGGACTAAAAGAGTCCATTAGAAGTAATTCACAATTTCATCCTCTACCTCCTCCTTCTTGCGGTATTCCTTGATAGGATAGTGGACCCTTTCTCACACACAGAAAATATTGTCCACTTTGGCCACCACTAACACCTGAGGTCCAACACGTGCTAACCTGGTACGCATAAAAGGCCTCACAGCTTTAAGACACGTTTCTTGTATATGAAGGAGGTAGCCCTATAAATAGGCACCAAAACCTCCCACCTCCTAGGCAATGTGGGACTTTTGGTCCCCACCCCCTTCGGCGATGGAAGTGGCATTTAGTCCACTGAACGGGTCTAAGAGTAACACTGGATTGCTAGCCTCCAAAAGCCAACACTTGAGGTCCAACACATGCCAACCCAGCATGCCTAAAAGGCCTCACAACTTTAAAACATGTTTCTTATATATGAAGGAGGCAACCCTATAAATAAGCACCCAAGCCTCCCACCTCCTAGGCAATGTGAGACTTTTAATCTCCACCCCCTTGAGAGGTGGAAGTGACCTTAAGGTTGTGGCGGTCAGTCAACTGAACGTGCCTAAAGGTAACACTAAATGAGTCCCACCCAAGCAGCGCTAGATTGCTGGCGCCTATAAGCCAACATTCCTGTTTTTATTATTTCTTCTCTCAAACATAGTGCTCCTATGTCTCCTCTTTTTCTAGTGTGTTTTTTCTAACTTTTCTTTTTCATTTATTGTACAGTTGCTGCCATTCAAAAGTTTAGTGTCATCTCAATGAAATGCTTATCCAAATGGATCCCATCTCATCATCTTCATCATCATCAACAACCAATATCTTAACCAATATCTTATCTATTTAGATCAGTTTTATGAATTCCTCTCCTCCATTTGATCATATCATAAACCATACCTTCCATCACTCTACACTCTAACCTGTCATGTTTATCCTATCCCTCCATGTTTTCAAAGATTAGCCTCTCCTCCTACTGCCTTCGATCCACAGTCTCTCAAATCTATGCACTAGGATTATGTTTGATCTTCTACTAATATGACCAAACTATCTCAAATAAGTTTTTATTAGAAGCTATCTTTAAATTATCTCCAATGATTTAATTTCTAATCCTATCCTTTAGACCACTCATCCATAGAGCCCATAGTGAGTCAAATAGATTCATTCATTATCCACTCTTTCTTTCCCTATGTGAATTACACATGTATCCAATTTGACTTCTAAAACTCATTGATTTAACCCGATCAATTTTCATCCTTACATAAATATATAATTTTGAAAGCTTTAAAAAGCATAAACTCTTTTACCCAATCAATATGAAATTTTATAGAAGTCCTTCTAAATCCGTCAATCAATATGAAATTTATAGAAAGTGCCCTCCTCATCAATCAATATTGCTCGAGCTATCTAAACTAGTCTGTAACAAAGTTTGGCTTGTTTACAGTGTCTGCTAAATTTCAATTTGATTGAATAAGAGACATTTAAAATTTTCATTCGTGATTTTAAATATCAAATGAGTGTCAAATTAAATACAAATGAAATTCATGAGTCCACTATGACACTGACAAATCAAAACTGAACTAATTTAAAACCAAAGTATCCAGACGTCTCACCTGACTAATCCTTGGAACATGTGTAAACATTTCCATCCACACACGCCAGGCGCAGAACAATGGGGAGTGACCCTTTTTGTAGTGAAGGAGACTTCAACCCAAGACTTCCAGCAAACAAAGATTGATTTTGACCACCACGACAACCCCTCATAGTTAAATATTTTGTAGACATTTAAATATCTTAATGTGAATAATGACCTCTCTTTTGACACTTCATTTTTTTTCCACTCAGAAAAGAAATTATTTACCGCTATGGTTTCTTTACCAATGCAAATGATTTAAGTTGCATTGGATCTCACTGAATTGCAGAGAGACACCGAACCAGTGCACACATAAAGAATATCAGAACTGAAATGCTCCTGCACATGGATTTGGATCTGAGGCAGTGAATGTTGGATGCAACACCCAGTCTACCATAATATTGCCCTGACATTGATGTGGGTAATCTAACCACAACTTAAACTCTATTGACATCTCAGATTCCATTACTGGACCTACTTGTACCATTAACCTCGGCGCATCGCTGCACAGAGGAGTGCATTTGGACACATGATACTAGCACATACTGATGGAATATTGATGGCAGTGTGAGAAAGCATTTGACATAATATAAATCTCTCTTATGACCTAATAAGAGGCGAATGGAGACGCAGGACAGTCATGAGGGGAGGGGGGGGTGATTCGTATATAGCATAGACAGGCAATTTGCAAGAAGTCTGTTGCCTGTCAGTATACAGTACAGCTTGCGGAAATCACTGCCTCAAGCTTTCCACAATGTAAGAAGCATAGAGATCCCTGCACCAAAAGCTGAGAAGTCAAGAAACCCAAAAAAACAATAGCCCATTATGTAGATAATTAGAAGTATAATAAATAGAAAAGAATTGTGATAAGCCCAAAGTGTATCTCTTAGGGTGAAACCATGGTTTAAAACCTAGTTGGCGACTTGGCTGTCTTCGCGGAGTCAACTCGACTCGATGGGATTTTTAGATAACTTGAGTCAAGACTCAAGTACCCCTCTAGTATTTGGATTGACTCTGGCTTAACTTGGTCAACCCGCCGAGTCAATTCAAAAACTCAGTCGAGTCGACTTAAACCACCTGAGTCACGCTAATAGCACCTTAAGCCCTCTAAGTTGTTAGCCCTTTTTAAAGGGCAAACAACCCATTTGTGTCACCAGAAACGGACAAATTGATTTCCATTTTCCACCAATTGCAGTTCACATCCGAATCTGATTTCCAGATTTTTATTTTCTTTTCTTTTGATTTTTATTTTATTTCTTTCTCCTACCCCCTTCATTCTCCTCACATCTCAAATGAAATCTGATTTAGAAGTTTTTTTTTTTTATTTCTCCTTTCTTCTTCCTCCTAATTTGATTTGCAGGTTTTTTTACTTTTTAATTTTCGTTCCTTCTCTTTCCTTCTTCCTCCTAATCCGTGTGATCTTGTTTGGTCATTTTGGATTTTATAAGATAGTTTAACAAATCCATGACTATTATTAGTGAGTGATTTTTTAAATACACTATGATTGTTATTGACAAATTAATGATTATTATTGAGTATTTTTTGCCTTCTTTATTTCATATTTTTTGTGATTTTATGTTTTTTATAATTTTAGCGCATATATATATATACACAAATATGTAATATATAAAAAAATAATATTATTTTAAAAGTTTGACTGAGTCTCGACTTTCTGACCTAGTCAAAACTCACCCTTCTTCAAGTTGACTCAACTCGGTGAGAAATCAAGTCGAGTCGAGTTTTTAAACTATGGGTGAAACTGATCACCATCATATCCAATGAGATCTAGTTGAAAGTATTGCCTTCTATGAGATGGTGGAATCATGCAAGATCTAGTTCCCTTAACCAATCACTCAACCAGTCAAGGTGGAATGCTGATAAAATCCAAGCAGAGTGAATTTTACAGTGCTGAATGATATGTCCATTTATATGGGGTGCAGATGACTACAGCCTTCCACAAACGTCAGTCCGGTGAAAAAACATCGTTCCACTGAGATTAAGGATCCAATTGAAAACTTGTACAAACAGAAAAGAAAGCTCAATCACAAACAAGTGAGCCTTCTGGCAGGGCATTTGTGGGTAACAGCTTTGCTTTTCAGCACTTCGTAGTAGAGAAAAATGGTTTCAAGCTCCCTTTCTTTTCTAATATTTTACAACCCTTTGTCTTTTTAGGCGAAGATGCAATTAAAAAGATCGAAAAAGCTCACTGGCAGCAGATGAGGCAATACTGACAAGGCTGAAACCTGAATTTCTGTTTTTCATAACCCAAATGGGCCATTAAGTTCTAAATTATAGTCATGGGAAAGGTATAGGTCAACTTGATTGTAAGGGTGTCAGAATATAATTTGTCAAATCCAATTATGATGTCAACTCTCAATATATGAGATAAATGACATTGACAACAATGATGATGGTCATGATTTATGGGGCACTGAGCAAAAATGAATTGGGAAGCATCAACTTTTACAACAGTAACTACACATTCACGAAATAGATATGAGAAATAGGAAAATAAATTATCTTTTACAAATTTCTTGTAGGAAGAGAAAACTGTTCCAACCCTAACTTTAAGAAAAATGAATGAAAATTGGCAAGTGCGTAAGGCAGTGTTTGGAAACGTGTAAAAGGGAAAGATTGTCCACCCAAAAAAGGTTACGCTACTAAACCGGTGCCCCCCCATGAACCCTGATGAATGAGTTTGAGACAATGTGCAATATATGTAGACAATTTTTTTTTTTTTTCCCCATTTTGAAGGAAAGAAGGGAAAATAGGTCTCATTATTTTGTTCTTTCATTCTCCTTATTTTTGTTTCTAGCATGATAGGAGATGAATGAGGGAAAACTTTTGCAGTGACCATCACCACCATCAGAATCTCCCCACAATAGAAACTAAAAATCATTCAGAATGCCTGCCATCTTGGAGAGTCGAAAGCTTAAATGTGATTGGTTAAGAGTTGCATCAAGAATGTTATTTTTGCTTCACCAGTCACACTCTAGCCACTAAAAAAGTGGAGTAGAATTGACCATAAGATATAATTGAACTCACATGGAATACTCGATGGCTTTGACGGCAGCTTCAGGTGGGAGAAAATCATTGACAGCAACCTCTTTGTTCTCGTTCTTCTTGTCTATTATTGGAGTCAAGGCTAGATACAAAATGAGAGGTGGGAAATGATCATATAAGGAACAATCGTTGGTGAAAAAACAAACAAAGACGACAACCCAATGTCCAGTTGGGGCCAAAATTAGATCCATCAATGTAAATAAGGACGATACACCAATTCTAATTTTGAACTTTGTTTAATATTTATTTGGCTACTAGTAGCAATTGGGTGATTTCAGTTTTTTCTCTTTTTTTTTTTTTTCCATTTTTACTTTGTACCTTTAGTAACTCTCCTGGAGACGTGGACCAGCTTGTCGACAGCTATCCTAACAGTACAATATAGTTTGTCTGCACATAATTTTGGTAATTTTGGTACAAAGTAGTTAATTGCTGAACTTTACTAGTGAATGATTGCTGGGATGGCATTCACATTGCATATCCTGTGCTTAATTTTGCACTCCCAACTGGAATCAAATGTGAAGTTGGAATCATTTAACAAAATTTGCCTTTGATAAATATAAAGCCCATCAATCCAAAAGGGGAAGGGGAAGGGGAAGGGGGGAAGAGAGTGAGTCAAATGCTTGATAAAAAATGCTTTAAAAATCGATCCGTCAAAATAGAAGGTTGGGTTACATAAGGCTCAACCGGGTTTGACCGCCATGCTATTAATACAAATATTATAAATAATATTGAAATATTAATTCATGTTTAATAATGAGTTGAAATAAGATTTGAAACAAAAAATTATTATTTATAATAATCAATATGAGATTATTACATTCACTCAAATTACAAAATATCAACATATAATAATCTTTAATTAATTCTAAGATACATATATAATATGGAAGATTTAATTATTATAATACCAAATATTACTAACCTGATAAATATTAATTAACTAATAATACATAAATGATGGTGTTGGTAAGTTATGATAAGTATCTTAAGAGTTAATATATCATTATCATATTATTAAGATGAATATATTAATAATATGATTATCTACATTTATTCTTATGTTATTAATGACATGAATATTTACATATTTTTAATGTAAATAACTTAATAAATTAAGAATTTTATAAAATATGATGCCCAAGCACCCAACAAAGGTGATGATGAAAACACCCAAATGCCCAACAAAGGAAGCATGCCAGTGCCAAGAGAAATACATGACACTGGTGGGTAATTAACTGTAGCACATGCTTTGCCATGTTAGGTTGGGCACTGGGTTACCTATTGGGCAACGTGGGATAAAAAAAATAAAAATAAAATTAGTGGTTGTTTTTCACAAAATTAAATTTGTTTTTATTTTTTAAACCTTTTAAACAGACACGGGTCACAGTTTGATAAGTATAACAGGTTTGAACCGCGGGTCAATAAGGGTTTTTAAGGGTCTTTAAGTTCAAATGGGTTTTTTTAAAACCGACTTGTGAAGAGGGCGGGTCGCGGTTGAACTGGGGGTCGACCGTGGGGCGGGCGGGGCCGGGCATGGCCAGGTTTGACAACGTTGGAGAAAACCAATTAAATGAAGAAGAAAAAAGACCTATTGGAATAATAGAAATAACAATTAGTGAATAACCCTTTAAGGATAAACTCCAACTTCTATTGGTGGATACAATCTTCAAAAAAACGACGGATCTCTGCAAGACGATGCGGAGGAAGTTCCTTTATATCTTGATAATGACGAAACTCAGGATCATCAGCACAAACTGCTATTATCTTATCATCCTTCTCGCCCTGCAAGAGAACTAAAAGATCCCAATCTTTCTCCAAATATTTAATGTGAAGACAATGAGAAGAACTATGATAATAAGTAGGGTAGGCAAAATGCGAATGTAATTTCTAAACACGTGACTAGCTCATTCCCAAGGCAGAGCTGGGGTCTTTTTTTTTACGAGAATATAAAAGAATACTTCGTTAAGAGAACAATGTCTAAAAATAAGGAGCTCATCTGAAATGCATGATGCACAATACAATGTCTAAAAATAAGGAGCTCATCTGAAATGCATGATGCACAACTAATGTACAATGAAAATGGAAAATTATTCCAAAGAGAAGTCCCAAACATGCTACTCCTTGAAACCCCATTCTCAGCCAAAAAGTCTGCAATGCTATTCGCTGACCTCCTGATATGAACAAAGTTGATGTCAAGGTCACTATTAAGCTACCTAATTTGAAGATAGCTTGAAGCTTCCGAGGGGGACCAAGTGAATGGCATTTAAATGGTCATCTTTTCAAAATGAAGATTGAAAATCTTCAATGCCTCCTTGATAGCCAAAACCACCAAACTTCGTTGGATTCCTTCCAACCCAATGGGGCCAAGAAGGCAAGAACCTTTCTCATAGAATTGTGTAAGATGCCACCAATACAAGCAAAAGCAAGACCCAGCTTCCCTCTAGCTGCACCTTCAATGTCAAATTTGGCTTCTTCCACCTCTCGACTACTTTGTCTTTCCTAGATCACTCCACCAGAACAAGATTCCAATTCCCATCCATGATTGCACTAGAAAGACTGCAGATTCCTTTCTCCCCTTTACCTAGCAGCCACTGGAATTGATCTCCAAAAGATCTTTCCCCTAATCCAGAAAGGAAATAGCTCCCTACCCTTTATATGATCCTCAAGGTTATTAGAGAATACCCAGGAAAGACCAATAGAGAAAAGGGCAATCAGATAGCACTCACAAAAGGCAAGAGAGAAACAAGATTGGGATGATTAACGAATGAGGATCTTACATAAAACACTTATGAAATGATGTTTACCAAGAATGCAAATATGAATGAGATAAATGAATGTTACCCAAAAATCAATTGAAAGTTAATGTCAACTGCAGCTCATTACAGGAAAACTCTCACCTGATCAATCATAGGCATCAACCCAATAGCTCGAGCACGTAAAAAACAGCCAGGCAGTACCGGTTCCTGCACAAGAGGAAGAAAATTATACAGAAACATTAAGAAGATTCAATCCAAAAGATAGGATTCTATTTCTATAACTGTTCAAGTAGGGTAAAAAAAGAAAAAAGAAGAAGAAGAAGAGAGTACCTGCATCAATACCAATACATCCATGGGATCGCTATCTTCACAGAGTGTTCGAGGAATGAAACCATAATTGTGTGGATACACAACGGATGAATAAAGAACACGATCAATCTGAAATTAAGGTTGTCATTCCCCAACAAGATCAGTCATATATTATACATTTGCATTCATAAATAGCATAAAGGAGGAAAGAAAAATAGAAGAGGGAAGCTTGGAGAGCAGGATGTTAATAGCCTGGTGATCTCCAGCAATTTTGCTTTCTCAGTAGATGGTATGGATTTTTCTGTTTCAGACTTCATTGTGCCCTTCTCATAACATGTAAATGGAGATCTGGATTTGTTCATGATTTCCGTGAAATGACTAAACAGGAACTCCCTTTGGGAACATAACAGTCATAAGGAAATTCGGCTACAAGACGGACTTAAATAGAAGAGTTGTTGGGTCTTGAGCTATTGGGGCTAATTGGTCAGTCGAGTGGGCTCTATGTGGGTCTGCACATTCCAACAAAGTACTTGTGTAAGACGTGTACACTAATGGCACCAGATTCTTAGCTGAAAGGTAAGTCTCCTTTGCTGGGATCAAGCTTATAGCTTCATGGCTATAAATGCTACATTCTAAGTACATGGGTTTTTCCATAAACTAATGGAGCATGAATACTCAAAAAAAGCAAGAATGCACATACAAATTTATTTAACACATTTTCCTTGGCCTTCAAGCAAGAGATTCCATGTAGTTCAAACTTTTTCCCTAGGCATGAAGTGCTGATCATACGGAACAAAAGGTTCTAAGAAACTGATAAATTACCGATTTTATGTAATTACTCGGGAATTTTTCGACTAAGGAGTCACAGTGACTCCATCTCAACCATCCAATTTGTTGGACATTTGACATTTGACATTTTGAATCCATGAGTGACCCCAGTCAAGAGCTTCCAAGTTTAAGTGATTGTCAAAATAAGGATTTGGATTTGGATCAATTACGAGATTTTTAAGACTTGGATAAGCAAGGTATATAGTGCTTTGCAACCAGCTGGAAGCTACATTTTATTCAACAGCACATTTTCAGCATTTCAAGGTGTCAACAATTTGGAAAAAAGTGGGAACTTCAAACTTCATGACTGCACTTTGTCTGAATTAAGTGCAAACCGAGCCCTCAACGACCACCAAAAGAAGAAAAGGATAAAAATACACTAGCACAAACCACAAGCCAATAAAAATAAACAAATGTTAAAGATGTTGCATAAGAAAGCTTGATATTGAACTCTCACTTTTCTTTTTCCTTTTTTCCTTTTTTTTTTTTTAAAGATAATTCTCACATTGTCAATAGTTTAAAAGTTAAGTATGTTTACCAATATGTGACTCTGAATTTAAGCAATGACTTTGACATTCGCATTAAAACTCCATAAGACAACATGCAAATGGGGAGATGGGATAAAAGAAGAAACAAAATAGAAGCAGTCCATACTTTGATAAGACCACTTATCTTGTCCAGCTCATACTTAACCTTGCTACCTTTCCCAATTTCAACCACCTGCAAGAACATGTTATAACATGATCTGAGTAAAGAATGCACAAACTATCAAACTTTACAAACAATAATGTATTAAATAATAACATAAACAACAACAGCAGTGACAAGAGAATGTTCTCAAAGCAATTATTTTATTATTCCTCAAACATAAAGATTCATGGTATAACTTAGCAGAATCAACCTCCCATTGTCTGATCCAATCATTTAAAATACATAGATCATGGACCCACTTCTCCCAACCATAGATTGTTGGATCAAAAGAATCAACCTGTGAGTTACATCTTAACGAATGTCACCCAGATGGCCAGAACAGAATGATGTTGACAATCCTCCATGTTCTGATGCACATTTTATCTAAGGTTGAAGATACCTAATCACTCTGATCTGCATGATATTTTGAGGAAGTGGGGATATGCCTTGTGGGTCAAATAAGGGCACCAATGGACTGAATTTTCAAAAAAAAAAAAAAACAATGGACTGGTTACAATTTCTCCCTGACTAGAAGAACACAGCTATTCAAGATTGTTGGAACGGTTTTGGCTCAAAGGCACTGTTCATTATGAGATGTTTCATAAATATATTTTGTTCCTTGTACCATGCCAAACAGCTATTGTATATCTAAATCTATTGAACACCAAAGGTCAAACAAATACCTAACAATTTGGATGATTTAGACTTCACAATTTACTGGTCGATATAGTATGTCTTTGCCATAATGTAGGGAGAAACATGTTCACAAAGGGCACAAAATCCAACTCCAAAGTAATTGAACTGGCTCATCATGTACATGACTATTTTGAAGATGTAAACATCCTCTTTGAGCAACTCAAAAGCTGTGAAGAACTTTAGTTGGTCATGTCATGAATAGCATTGAATAACTCATGCACCAAATCTATCAATTCAACTCACTTTATGCACCAACTTTGCTTTTTTCAACTAACAATTCAAAACACTAGAATTCTTATAAGCAAGAAACAAATCCATCCATGACAAGAGTAATGATTGATGTGATCACCATTTGATTGGATCCATGACCATCAATAAGCCCTTATGGCTTTCATTATCCAACCAGAGTTGTTTTTGTACCATTCCTAATCCATGACAGGACCTTCTTATCATACACACACCCTTGTGGTAGTACTAGGCCCCACAAAAAGTTGGCTAGGGTCTCTCTCTCTCTCTCTCTCTCTCTCTCTGTGTGATGAAAATCGAGTTCTTGCTTAAAATTACAAATGGCATGGCATACACTAATTTCTTAGCTTGCATTGACAACTTACACAATTGAAAACTGCCGGTGCACCAGGTCCTACATCAAATCAAAGAAAAAAGGAATTAGTAACATTCTGAAGAAATGAATGATTTTCAAGCCAGGCAACTTCATTACATGAAATGATTGAAGTTGGCAGAAATATATAAGAATTAGCATCATCTGATCAAACAACACCTCATGTAGAGATGTCATTGGCCAATGTTTACTTCATAAAATGGGTTAACGGACTAACAATGAAAAGACAGAAATAAAATGACATATTCAAGTGAAAATAAGAAAAGGGTTATACAGTTCGGTTATACAGTTCATACCAATTTCTAGATCATGCCACGGATGAGCAGCAATTGATCTCCGAGACATGGAAGAAAGGATACGCTCATTGAGTGCAACATGGGGAAAGTTCGAATGACAACTTCCTTCTCCATTTCCATGCCCAGTCTCTTCTCCATCAGCCATAGATCTAAATTCCAAGAATAATAAGCAATCATTTAATTACTGATTACAACAATAAATGAACAAAAGTATATCAATCTGTCAACAATAATCAACACGAATTGTGAAAATAACTTAGAAATTCCAGGAAATGCAGATGGTAATAAAATTTCATCACATACCAACAGTTTGAAAATAACATTTTTTTTTTACTCAGAGACCAGAAATGGTCATGATAGAAGGAATTGGAGAAATTGATCAAATGACCAGTTCCTTCTCCATTTCCAGGCCGAGTCTATTGTCTGTTTCCACCAGCTATACATCTTTCGAAGAATAAAAAGAAATTGTGTAATTACTGGTTACAATATTAAATGAACAAAAAGTATATCACTCTGTCAACAATAATCGACACAAAAACTGTAAAAATAACTTAGAAATTCCAGGAAAAACAGATGCCAACAAATTTACATCACATAACAGTTTGGAATAACATTTTTTACTCAGACAACCAGATACAGTTATGATATTGAACCGGATGACCAACTTTAAATACAACTTATTTTAGATAATGAAAATGACCTAGTTTGACAGGTCTTCTTGTATAGGAAGCGTGATAAATTTCAAGTTGAACAAATCATTATAACTGTGGTTTTAAAGGTAATAAAGTTCTAACCACCAAATGGCTTGAGCTTAATCCAATAGTAAGTATATCTCAAAATGGTTTCAAATTGAGTAAAAATCCAATTCAGATAATGGGAATGGGAATGCGTATGAAGGAGAAAAACTGTGTAAATATACACTTAATTGGAAGTTTGTCATCTGGTTCAGAACAAAAAGGTTTACAAAAGATAATTTCTCAAGGAATTGGGGTATGACTAGACACCACGAAATAAAAGGGACCAAAACAAATACTGTTAATATAGCAAACTGCATGGACAAAGTCCATCAGAATGCCGCATCTCTGATGAAAAATAACCGAAGGGCTAAGGCACACCAATCAAAGATTCATATCTAATCCACCGAGCACCACCAAGAAGTCGAGAAAATTTTGGGTGCATAAAACAATGAAAGAAAATGAAAGGAAAGAAGGGAAATTTTGATCAATTAAGAACCAAAATTAAGAACCAAAATGCTAAAGTTTCCATGAAATGACCTGCCCGTAAGAATATATGACAGACAATCAATTGTTTAGTCTAGAATGACGCACTTAATACCCTACAAAACAGGTTGTGGCATATAACATTAAGCAACTGTGTGGGACCCACTAAGACGATGGGGTTGGATTGGTTGGAAAGGAATAGACTTAAATATAGGGCCCACCAAAAATTACCTGCATACGATTGCTAACCTTAAGTGATCAATATTGTGTAGCCTTCAAGACTATACCATGAGCAATGCAATAAGATGAATTTTAGTGATCCCAATTGTAGCCATTTCCCACCCTTTAAATTCCATAGTTCCAGGTGGGTCCTGTGCGGCTGCTCAGCATAATACACCACAACCCCTCACTGGGGATTATTTCCTAACAATGCAATAGTATGAGAGCTGCTGATATCTATCTAGAAACATCATCTATCCTCTCTCCTTTCTTTTCTTTTTTTTGCATTTTCTTATATCATAAACTGCTGGCAAAGCTTGAAGAAGAAGAAGAAAAAGAAGAAGAGAGAACCCAGTACAAGTGGAACTAAAGCAGCTAAGTACGTGAACCCAGTATGCTTATTACTAGAGTAGCTATCTTGAAAAGAGAAATATAAGGTTTTTTTTTTCAGAAATATAAGATCAAACTTTCTTTTCTGTATTTGAGAGACTAGAAGTCTAGAACTGTGTGAACAAACCAATATAAAAATAAATAAATACTAAACAAGAACAAGAAGCATTGCAGAAGTTGTGAAAAACAAAAAATGAAAATAGTCAAAACCTTTTAATATTTTTTTTTTTTTGAAAATTAAAAACCTTTTAATATTATTGAAAAAGGTAATCTACAAATAGTACAAGAAAACAAATAAGCAGAGAGAAGATATCCAATTGCAATGAATATACCACAAATTTTGTAAAATGGGAAAAAATGAGGATAACCACAAAAAGAAGAGATGAAATACTAACACAGACATGGCATTTAACATTTTGGCTTCTTTCAGTGTTCCCAAAAAAAAAACAGTTTGGCCTCTTTCCATGGGGCAAGGGGTGGGGTGGTCGCGGTGGTGGGAGAGAGAAAGAGAGACCCAAATCCCATTAGCAGTCAAATCCAATACTAATAAGCAGAAAGGGAACCTAAATCCCAGGTAACAGACAAGAACCAATAAAAAAGAGAGTAATTCAGGCATCATGTTTTCAATAAAATGAAATATCCCCTTGTCTTTTTCAGGACTCCCTCCATTCAAATACAGAGAAATAGCTGGATCTCACTTTCTGTCAAAATATAGGTACCCTTCTGTGAAGATGTGTGGTTAAATCAATGAGAAAAAAAACAGAGAGAGAGAGAGAGAGATCCCAATTGACAGTCAAGTGCAATACGAAATAGCAGAGAGGGGAGGGAGAACCCAAATCTCAATTAAACAAACAAAGCCAATCGCAGGTAACTCAGACATCCATGTTTTCAATAAAATGAAACGTCCCCTTGTCTTCCTTGACAGCCTCCATTCCATGGCAGAAAAAACAGTGGGGTATCACTTTCAAAGGCATGGGTTCACTTTCTGTCAAAACAGGTGCGAGAGAGAGACAGTACAGCATACTTAGCATATGGAATTAACTATAAACAAAAGAGTACTTACAAGTGAACAAAACAAGGTACATGTGAAGAAGCTAAGTAACCACCACATAAAAATAATCACTTTATTAACCAAAAATAGAATTAAAATATTAGCATTTTTTTCTAAATAAAAGGAAAGCAATTCCCATCCCATCCCTCCAAAAAAACCCATGACTGAATTTATTTTTCTATAGCTTTGGGCTAGCAGAGAAGGCAAATTCCACTGAAACAACCGATAACAAAAATGAAAGAAGTTGCACGAAAATGGTAATAAAAATTTCTACAGAAGAAGTTAAAGGAATTCACATTTGAAATTTCAGAAGAAAATGATGAACTTACTGAAATGTGGAGAGAGGAATTCTGATGGGAAGAAGAAGATAGAATCTGCAGAGGAAGGCAGGCTTTTCTCGGGTATCGTGTAACCGGTCGGTCTTGGATTGTGTGAGTGCCGTGGATGCGTTTTAAGGCGAGTAGACGGTGGAGATGCGTCCACGTGGCAAAGTCATTTTCGGCATTCGGCATCAATTCCTTTGCAATACATGCACGTGGACCTCATATTCGTCACTTTTTTGCCGAGAGAATTTTCAGGTGCATGAACGCATTCGGAGAGGACCGCGAAGCAAATGTGTCGATGGAAGATCGGATTAAATATTTTTAAATCTGATCAAATTTATATCATAAATATTATATTATAAATAATATTAAATTATAAATTTTATAATATTGAACGTATAATATTATATTTTTAAAATTTAATAATTGTTTAATTAATAAATTAAACAATATTTGATTGCATATTATTTGTATAATTATGAATAATAATATATCAATTAATATTTCACATTAGGTCCACTCAGTTATATAAAATCAATAAAATAAATATATTTAAATAAAATTTATTTATTATATTCTACATATAAACAAATTAGAATTTAATTTTATAATATTAATATGACTAAAATAATAATAAATAATTAAATATATGAAAACATAACTCACTTTTTGACTTCACTCAAAAACAAGAAAGAAAAGAAAAAACTTAAAAAAACCTTTCATGCTAACTCCCTCAAAGCCCAAAGGCCTTCACGCTTAAAGCCTCAAAGAAAGCAGTGTTTATGCTACTACAAAGTCCCACATCAGAATTTTGAAAAACTCTCCAATGAGAGATGGTTATAAAAAAGATAAAAGATGGATAGGTGAAAGCGTAAAACAACCCTCTTGACATTCTGAAGCTGGGTTAGAAAAATACGGGCTGGCCTTGTAGGGCCGGTTCAATGGATTGCTGTAGAAAAAACAATTTTTTTTAAAAAAAAATTGGTGGACTGCGGTTCGAGGTTTATCATATACAACCACAGAGGAGAAGGTCATTGGTATAATGTCAAAGTTCTACTGTGTAAGAAAATATTAGAATTGTTTTACTTTTGTTCTTAATTATTTAATATATTATTTTCAATCATAAATTTTTGAACTTTATAATCAAATTTTAAAGATAAAATATGCTAAAAATTCTAGAGGAGTTGGTCCGACGGTCAAGTTCCTTTCATAAAGGGATGTCTTGAATTTAACTCACGCTCCACACTTTTTTGAACCACTCTACGTAATTACTTATCCAGTGTATATGAGATTGAAAAGTTAAGACATTTTTAAAAATTAGTCGAGTTAAATATCTCCTATTCAAATAAAGATGAGATCCCTCGAACACTTTGATCTTAAAAAAATATAAAAAATCAACGTCATAAAGATTTTATATGATGTTTCAAATAATACTTTTATCGACTTTAGTGTTATTGATAAGACATGTAGGTAACGTTAGTGGCATCTCACTTGCAACAATTTTTTTGGTTGGATTTTTTATTTTAGAATACGCCTTTCGGTAATAAGGTATGGATTCTTCAACCACACACGAGAGATTTTGACTTTAAATAAATCAAAAGCAACGATAGAGAAAATCTTATCCAACCAATACACTTTTTTATTAAGCTTATCAACTTATAAAGGAGAGATGCTTAAAGTTTATACACATAAAAATTTATTATATTTGTGTTTGATGAGAAAAAATAAATGGAGATGAATTTATCTATAAACTATCTTAATTTTGAATTTAGATTTAAGAGAAGAAGAAAAAGAAAAAGAAATGGAAGAGAGGAAAGGTGAGGAGATGAGGGTTCAATATGTGAGTAGACATGAGAGATAAATTCATAAGTTATTTATAAATTATCTCAATTTTGAATGAGAAAGGAATAGAACAAAGAAAAGGTGATGAGATAGTTGGTTC
This sequence comes from Chimonanthus praecox, assembly GCA_022113865.1. Taxonomy (NCBI): domain Eukaryota; kingdom Viridiplantae; phylum Streptophyta; class Magnoliopsida; order Laurales; family Calycanthaceae; genus Chimonanthus; species Chimonanthus praecox. The sequence continues at coordinate 42,955,431 of CM039095.1, forward strand.
AGGATGCGAACATGAATTTGTATTGTCTCTTCCTTTTCCACCCTTTCGAAAATTAGAGTCTAATTTTTTTTTTTTATAAATAAGTAAAATGGAAGAGAGCGGGAAGCGTCACGACGCGAGTTTAGTTCGGACTTTTAAAGTCCGACCCTTAACTGGCTACTCATATGTGCATGGACTAAGTCCATGAAAACCATTCCACATATGGTACTAATTAAATCTTGCGGAATAATACTTAAATGCAGAATAACAATAGGATAAAAATCCTATTCCATATGAGATAGCAAAGTACAACCATTACTTAATTAATATTATCATAACTTAAATATCCAAATATTAACCATCCAATCAATGACAAATAAATCTACGTTATTATAATTCCGAATAACATAAACAACATATGGATTAATCATCCAAGCACAAATCCAAGTTCCAATGCTTGGCTCCAATCACGTCCTCGTTCCGTTCCCTTCCTGTGTCATCCACTAGGGTAGAAGTAGGGCATTAGACAACGTGCCCAGTAGGTATTCCGATTAGGGCTAACACAGGGTTAGTATATAAAATCCAGATATAATATACCATATCATACTTATAAAACATCGTATCCAAAATCATGTATGATAACAGAGATCCAATCATACAGATGAAAACCAGAAACCTTGTGTAATGACCCGACCCGATATTTCGGAGTTTTGGGGTCTTGGTAGCAGTGGGGAAAGTGTAGGCCCCGTGTTGGGTCCTGGTTTGCCCGATTTTGAGTTCAGACACTCGAAGGACACTTTCGTAATTTTGAATCATTAAATATTTTATCATGTAAAAAGTTTAAAAATCACACGTTTTTCCCCCGACGTTTATCATTTGATTTCTTCGGGCTTTTTAAAGTATTTTAAAAATTGGAGGCTTTTATTTTAAAAACAAAATCAAAACCCTGAACCTAACCCTTTATAACCTCTCTTCGGCAGCACTGTAGCTATGCGCTACAGTGCCGCCGCCCCTGCTACTTCCTCTCTCTCTCGTTTTTTCGGTTTCCATCTCATTCCCTTCTCTTCTCTTCTCTCTTGCCCCAAACCCTAACCCTAAAGGAGTAGCCGCCCCTTTTGTTACCCCCTCGATGCGGTTCCTCGGCTCCTTCTTCCCTCTCTTTCTCGCGCACGCCGGCGCTGCTATCCTCCCTGCTTCGGCGAGGCTTCCCTCTCTGTTGCGCACGCTGGCGCTGCTGTCGCTCTCTCTGGTTGCTGGCCGTCGCCTTGCTTTCGGCTTAGCCCAGGTATTTCCGATTCCATCACATCTTCTCTCTTTCTTTCCAATTCTTCTTCCCCCTTTCGATCTCTCCCTGTCCCATTCTAGTTTTCCCGTTTTTCCCCTCCCCTTCCTTTCCTTCCTTTTCCCCCATTTTTTCCTTCTCTTTCTCCTTCTCCTTCGGCTGAGTCACGCGGAGCCACCGAGTTGACTCAGTTGGGTCCGATTTTGGACCCCGATAATCCGGCCCAGTTCGCTGGAGTCAGCCCAAACCAGGTTCGGCCCAGCCCGGCCCGATTTCGGTCCGACCCAATTCGGCCCGACCCGATTTCAGGCCCTGCCCGTTTCGACCTAGTTTCGGGCCAGACCCAATTTCAAACCCAGTTTCTTGTTTTGGGTTCAGTTTCGAGCCCGGCCCAAGTTTGGATCCAGTTTTCAGTTTCGGGCCCACTTCAGTCCGGTTTGGATCCGACTCGCTTTCGGGCCCGTTTGTAGACCAGACTTAGTTTGACCCATTTTGCCCGGTTACTTATCCTTTTGTTCTCGTTTCAACAGACTGAGCCCCTTCAACCCCCGGACTCGTTTTTTCGCATTGGATTTTAAGGACACACACAGGTGAGGGAACTCATCATCGCTTTTAGCATGCATCTATGCATCTTACTTCTCTATCAAATGTGCAGGTACGGAATATGGCAAATGGGGGTCATCGGTGTTATGAGCCACTCGGCAAGGGAACTGTTGATATCATTATGTGGCGGGCCCCCATCCGGGTGTATTCGTATCTGATGCCCGCAGAGGCATATATGAATTGATTAATTGATGTCATAATTGATTGATTGTATGGCGACATGATCAGAGTTTATTTTGGTTGATAATATGTTAAGATGTCTGTAATACCCCTGCCCAATTTAGGAGTTAATTATGATTAATTAGGATTAATTAAATAATCTTTTTATCCGTTAATTATGAATTATTTTCCTCTAATCGTAAATAGTATCAAATAAGTTCTTCAACGGATCTGAGTTTGACTCGATCCGAATCCGATAACTCTTTTAATTAAGTTTCAAAGATATATGGGTGAGTTACGAATATAATAATAATATTATTTTAGGCTTAAACCTTAGCTGCTGTATAAACTCAGTCATTTGACTTAGTTTGAACTTCAAATTTTAGATTATGCATTATTTTTAAATTCCGGACCTAATGACATGCCAATCTCGTTATAATTTCGCTAATTTATTTTACCCCTAAGTTTTAAAGTGGTAAAGCTCCAATTTGACAGGGTAGAGAAAGTCCTAAAAATATATAGAGAGAGTCAGTACTCAATCTGTATTATAACTAAGTTGTTTATTTCTTTACACTCTAAAATAGTTAGTTTTTTTATATTTATTTTAAGCCATGAAATATGGACCGTTGAATATTCTTTCATTTAGAAAATGTGGGTTTTGACTTCAAAACACGTTAAAACTTTAGAATGTTTTTATCAGACAAATTTACTCTATCAAACTATAAGGTTGGATACTTTCAAAAAGAATCTTGAAAATTAGGAGATTTTGTTAAAACGGTGATTTTTAGCGAAAACACTGGGTTTTTGAGATAGATTTCACTCCAAATTTTAATACCATGCTCAGTTTTTAATACCTGACCTAGTGAACCAATTGTATCAATTTAGTGAGACCCTGAAATACCCCGATAAAAGGAAGGACATAGATGTAAATAGTAAAAAGAATAAACTAATATTATATTATAAAATAATATCAGAAACAGATGAAAGATGAGTTCTAAAGCTACGGATGTAGCTTGTAGCTGTGTTGGAAGATTACAACACCGCCAATTGCCTATGCGGTTGGTGGCAGTTGTAATAGTAATTATAAAATATATAAAAATAAATGCAGAGATATTAAAAAACCTATAAACCTATGAATAGCTTCGGCAACCTGTATGATTAAAAAAAATGCATACGGTTGCCTATAAATAGGAGTAATCGGCGAGGAAGGCAGAAGGTAAAGGAAAAAAAAAAAAGAAACTCCTCTGCCGTTTGCTCCCTCTCCCTCTTTCAAAAAACAGCAAGTCATCTCTCTCCTATTTTCCTCTTCTTTCTCTTGCTTTGGCCATACCAGCAGCAGCCGAACGTTCGGGTTTCCTGAATTGGTATAAGGGTTTTCAAATTTAGTCAATCTTACACAGAATTTTGCACCCAAGGTATCGAAATAATTCTATCTTTTATTTTTATTAACTCTATAGCAAATTAGGAGTAAAATAGCTTAGTATTGGGGTTCAAAGAATTGATATTTTTTTAAATGGAGGAAAAATAGATTTCCTCTTAAAATTTAAATTTTACCCTCAAGATTCGTATTATTTTACGTTCAAAATATAATTTTTGACCCTAAGTAAAATCGGGGAAAAGATTAACCCCAGCTGACTATTGTGTATTTATTTTTTCGCCTTGTGTGTTTAAATTCTTGTACTGTACCCTCTGGGCCACATTCTCAATACGTCTTCATGGTCCTTTCTCCAGAAGACAATACGAGGATAGGGCACTGAGTACTTTTATTTACTTTACTGTCTCTGTACCCTCTGGGCCACATTCTCAATGCGTCTCCATGGTCCTTTCTCCAGAAGATAATACGAGGATAGGGCACTGAGTACTTTTATTTACTTTACTGTCTCTGTACCCTCTGGGCCACATTCTCAATACGTCTCCATGGTCCTTCTTCCAGAAGACAATACGAGGATGGGGCACTGAGTACTTTTATTTACTTTACTGTCTCTGTACCCTCTGGGCCTCTCACAATACGTCTCCATGGTCCTTTCTCCAGAAGACAATACGAGAGAAGGCACTGAGTACTTTACATTTTTCATTTTATTGTAATGTTTTGGATGGCTGACAACTAACTTTCTGACATAAGTTAAAGGAGTAGAAAGAGCCTAGGTGACTCACTACACATATCATGTTTTCTGGAAAAATAGCACGAGGTTTGGGAAATTATCATGCGTATATACTGACAAATAGAAAATTTATACATTTTACTCTATCTTACAGATTTTCTGTGAAAAACTCAACCGGAGAAGGTGAGGAGACTCGAACCAACACTTGTATTGTGTTATATGTTAAACCCACTAACACCAGACTGAAATGGGACCCATGGTTAATTAAAGATGGAAAAGGCTATATAGGTCCAGAATACGAGACCTGACACTGCCTACATGTAAGGGATGTAAATGTTCTAACTGTTTAGAACGTAGGCGTTAAAATGGTGTCGGGGAGTCGAGGACTTGTAGTCTCTAACGCAGTATGGACCCATGGAGTGTCTGGAAATTGTCGGGTAAAAACTGGGTGAAGGCATTCGTGTTATTAAATCCAGTTTTATATGTTGTGTGATATTGATTATTTTATTGATCTCTTATATTGGTATTTGATACACCAAATGGTAAGGCTGAAATATGGTGATTCTCTCAGAATAAGTCCCTGTGTAAGGGGGCACTGGAAATCATGCATTATCATGCATTTGACATTTGCATGTGATAAATATGTTCATAAGTTAAATCTGTGGAAGATAATAACTTTGTTAAGTTTGATATTTGCCGTTGGGCTATAATTGCTGATATTTGCATTCGTGTTATTAAATCCAGTTTTATATGTTGTGTGATATTGATTAATTTATTGATCTCTTTTATTGGTATTGGATACACCAAATGGTAAGGCTGAAATATGGTGGTTCTCTCAGAATAAGTCCCTGTGTAAGGAGGGCACTGGAAATCATGCATTTGACATTTGCATGTGGTAATTATGTTCATAAGTTAAATCTGTGGAAAATAATAACTTTGTAAAGTTTGATATTTGCCGTTGGGCTATAATTGCTGATATTTGCATTCGTGTTATTAAATCCAGTTTTATATGTTGTGTGATATTGATTAATTTATTGATCTCTTTTATTGGTATTGGATACACCAAATGGTAAGGCTGAAATATGGTGTTTCTCTCAGAATAAGTCCCTGTGTAAGGAGGGCACTGGAAATCATGCATTTGACATTTGCATGTGGTAATTATGTTCATAAGTTAAATCTGTGGAAAATAATAACTTTGTAAAGTTTGATATTTGCCGTTGGGCTATAATTGCTGAGATTAGCTGAACACCATTTGCGAACCGCTGGGTTGGACGTGTTAGTAGGCTGTGGTCGACCGCCATCAGCCGTTGGTGTTGGATGGGCTAGTAGACCGGGTCGTGGAGACCTTATGCACTTGCAAGTTGCTATATTATTTCCGTGGAGGAATTAATATTAGTTCTGATTGGAACTCTAAATGGGGGCTGACCCCGGTATTGTAACATGGCTGGGGACCGACCCCGGTGTTAACAATACAATCTGAATAAAAACCTTAGAAAGCGATCCTAGGGTGAAATTGGGTTAAGTGGATTAACCGCATTGCATTCATGAGACATGCATTATTTATTGTTTCATATAATATGTTGGATGTTATGGTGAAAATGAGTTAAGTGGATTAACTGCGTTTCATTTGTGGAACATGCATTGTTATTTATTCCATGAATATTGTATGTTGGATTTTATGGTGAGCTTTCCTCACTGGGCTAGTAGCTCACGTCCCTTACAATGCAGGGTATGGGCTGGAGGAACCAATGGTGCCTCGTTAGGAGTCGGAACTTGGGAATTGTCTGTGGTTTTCCGCACGTGGAAACCAAGCGTACCTTTGGCTATTTTGTGTGTTTTTATTATAAATATGCCTTATGTAGCATAAGAAACTCTTGTCTGTAAGTTTTAACGTCGTATACATTATATCCACTATGTTTCGTTCGTAACACTGATGAGATAAATGAAAATATTCGTTATGTGATATGGGTTTGTATATGGGGACATATGGTATATGTTTGAGTTCATGTGTGAAAAGCACGTGTGACATTTTCTAGGATCGGGTTTTGGTAAACTTGAAGATCCAGCCCAGTTATGACGTTGGGTGATTAGAGTTTATTGTTTTAAAAAAAAAAATTTAGTCTCGTTCCGGGCCCACATCTGGGTTCGGGGTGTGACAATGTCAGCATGTGAATATGTGATATGTGGTGGTATATGTTTGATCATGTGTGATGTAATCTGGTGATAAAATGTCATATGACTATATGATGATTAGTTTGGACTGATAGACATTGTAAAATGTTTGGATGTTAACATGCCAACTCGTGATAGATAATGATATATATGCATCTGATTATTATACAATGAACTATGTTAATAGTATGTGTAGCGGTATTTGTGCATGCATATAGCTAGCATATGTGGGCTGCCGTGGGGCATGGGTACTAGGCTACATCAGGATCTAGAGACTCCCCCTAGCTTGTCGGGTAGTTAGGATGCGGATGTTATGTGGGACCGCACAGTGGACGCGTGGTTGGGATTTAGACTCCCTTGTGATTGGAAATGGGTAGTCGTAACCCTTGCGTGGATCAAATGGTCGGTCCGTCTTGTATATCCCGAACGTACCTATGAGAGAGGCGTGATCTGACTTAGAGAACAAGGTGACTTGGAGTCCCAGATAAGGACTAATTGGGAAGTAATTATGTTAACCCTAGATAGGCCATCAGGCTGAATGTTGGTTCACCAAGGTAACCTTGGAAGCCCCTTGCAGTTTCGATACCCGAATGTGTGACGGGTGAGGTGATCCCTAGATGACCGAGTAGGCTGAGAAGGTGCTCGCCGAGGTCAAGGGATGGTGCGGCGAGGAACAGATCCCGCCAGTATGCTTTGTGGTCCCTGGATGACCGAGTAAGCTGAGGAGGTGCTCGCCTAGGTCGAGGGACGGAACGGTGAGGGACAGCTCCTGCTGGCAGAGTTGTGATCCTTGGATGACCGAGTAGGCTGAGGAGGTGCTCCCCTAGATCGAGGGACGGAGCGGTGAGGGACAGCTCCCGCTGGCAGAGTTGTGATCTCTAGATGACCGAGTAGGCTGAGGAGGTGCTCGCCTAGGTTAATGGACGGAGCGGTGAGGGACAGCTCCTGCTGGCAGAGTTGTGATCCCTAGATGACCGAGTAGGCTGAGGAACTGCTTGCCCAGGTCGAGGGACGATGCGGTGAAGGACAGCTCCCACTTGTATGGTTTGTGATTCCCCGGATGACTGAGTAGGCTGAGGATGTGCACGCCCACTCATTGATCGAGGGATGGTGCGATGAGATATGATGAGATATTCCAGGCTAGGACACCTGTATGGTGGGGACAGCCTGTGGTGCGATGTGGTAGTGTGTTTACCCGCGGTTATGGTATTGGGGTTCATTGTTGAGACTTGTGTGGTGGGTGTTGACTCACCAGGAATTTATGGGCGCCTAACGAGTGAGTTCGGCTGGCTCACTTGGTAGAAAACCTATAGAATTCTGTGAGAGGTGGATACATCAGTCGTGTGGAGACCAGCATATAGGGTCCAAGGTTATGGGTTTGACTATCGAGACTCTAGTGCCTGGTTGATGAGACCATAGATGAGTTTGGTTGGCAGTTCGTTGAGGATTGGTGAGGTGGTTACTCCCGTGTGGTAATCAGTTTGGGACTCTAGTGAGTCCGATTCTTGGGTTGGTCGTGGTATGTGTGCAGGTTGTCATGAGAGGGTCATAGGTCTAGTTGAGGACTGGAGACCCCGATCTGACTGAGGATCAGTCTGCGTAACCGTGGATGGGTGGACTGTTGCGGTTGGGCATATAAGGGAGTTACATTCGGTTGGTTAGAGGATGTCCTAGAGGCCCAGCTGATGTGGGCCCATGTGCTAGGGGTAGGGCACACGTTTGTATGGTTATGCATGTAAACATCTTAGACATTGAAATGTCCATATGATTATGTGAAGTGTATGCTTGAAGACTTATGATACATGTGTTCCCTCACTGGGCATGTAGAGCTCACCCCCTTGCCTCATAGGTACTTCATCGAGGGAGGGTTGGCGGGACCCTCAGTTGGACGTTGGGCGTAGAGTTACAGTTTTGCACTTTGTCAGGGTCCCATCTTGTAATTGAGGATCTTCTGATGTATTTGAATTATGTGTACTTTTCATTGAGTTGGATAAATGTAATATTGAAGTGATGCTATAATTAGTAATTATGACCGATGCTCACGGTTTTTGGTTCATTGGTGGATTGCTATGGTTAGTGTGGGTTGTGGAAGCAGCGTCTCCCATTTTAAAAAAAAAGTATGTCCGAAATTGTATTGGATTGGTTTTAGGAGTTCGTATAAGTTTTAACGTGCCCGTAGCGGGACGGGTCGTTACACCTTGCATGATAATAAAGATCATAATTATGCGATTGAAGGCCATGCCATGCTATCATATGCAATGAGTCCCTCCCATTGCAAAACACATGGTATACTCATGATGGAACTCTCATCATCAAGGTATCTTCCTGGTGGGACTCTCATCACCAAGGTCGCAGAACAGATGGTATACTCGTGATGGGACACTCATCACCAAGGTATCTTCCTGGTGGGACTCTCATCACCAAGGTCGCAGAACATATGGTATACTCTTGATGGGACTCTCATCATCAAGGTATTTTCCTGGTGGGACTCTCATCACCAAGGTCGCAGAACATATGGTATACTCTTGATGGAACTCTCATCATCAAGGTATTTTCCTGGTGGGACTCTCATCACCAAGGTCGCAGAACATATGGTATACTCTCGATGGAACTCTCATCATCAAGGTATTTTCCTGATGGGACTTTCATCACCAAGGTCGCAGAACATATGATATACTCTTGATGGAACTCTCATCATCAAGGTATTTTCCTGGTGGGACTCTCATCACCAAGGTCGCAGAACATATGGTATACTCTTGATGGAACTCTCATCATCAAGGTATTTTCCTGCTGGGACTTTCATCACCAAGGTCGCAGAACATATGATATACTCTTGATGGAACTCTCATCATCAAGGTATTTTCCTCCTGGTGGGACTCTCATCACCTAAGAAGGCCCCACAATTGTATCACGGATATTCCGACGGAGTGTGGGCTCCAGTTGCATAACATCCCCTCACGATTTATGGACGCCCCGAAGGAGTGTGGGTCTCCGGTTACATATCATCCCTCCCATGCCATGCATGAGATGCAAATACCAACATGCTACAGAATATTACAAAACATAGCATGAAAATCCCATAATTGCAACATATTGTTTGATACCAAAATAACTTATCAAACATGAAATAAAATCATCAAAAGTACATAATACATATTCATGGTTTCAATGATGTAGGAATCCTACCAAAAGACCGCTCAAGTGTCCTTTGCTTCTTAATCCGGCAACCGCTCACGATCTTGCACCGTTTGTGAGGTCCCGTCACCTTATTTATATATATAGCAAATCAAGATACTAATCATTTAATTTCCAATTAAATCTAAGCCCCAAAAACCAACTTGTGGGGTTCGGCCATACCCCATGGCCGAACCTCACCCACTTGTATTTGATTTTTCTTTTTATTTAATTAACACCATAGAACACCTCCAACTACAAATATACTTTGGTAGGGTTCGGCCATACAACATGGCCGAACCTTACCACTTTGGTTTTGACCCATCCTTCATGTCCTTTGATCTTTTCATTCATATTTACAATATTGCCACTAGACTAACCAATGTTTTTGCTTAATAACCAATGTCCACAACAAATCCACCTTAGTGGGGTTCGGCCATACAACATGGCCGAACCTCATCATCTTTAAGTTAGTCTTTTAATCCTTTATATAAAAGACTAATTATCAATCCATCCATATTTTTATCTAGCCCTTAACCATCCACCATTGTCACTCTATGGGGTTCGGCCCTACACATGGCCGAACCCTATAATTCCTTTTATCCATCAAAACCTTTATCCATCAAAGAATGGTTCTCATAACCCCATCCATTGGAATATTTTTAGACCTTTTTAAAACAAAACAACATACATAGCACTTGGTGGGGTTCGGCCATACACCATGGCCGAACCTCACCCCTTTGGTTTTGGTGCTCATCTTGCCATTCTTTTTGATAACCCATAAACATCCAAGTTTATCATTTTTCCACCTATGTTAAACCCTTTTAAAAACATCATAGAACCATCAATGATTTCTAAACATATTCTTAAATCCAAATACCCATAAAAATGGTCCATGGTGTTCGGCCATATATGGTTCTCTTGACTCAATCATTCCATCATTTGTGTATGGTTTATGCTTAATACTTTAACCATAATAATAATATGGTTCAGCCATCTAATGGCCGACCCAAAACATCAATCTTAACTCCAATTAAAACACCTAAAAACCTCCATAACATTGCTTGGTTTTTAACTCTCAAAAACCATCAAAATAACCAAATCATTTCATGGGGTTCGGCCATCCAAAGTGGCCGAACTCTATGATCCATGTTTCTACCCTTTTTAAACATCATCTTCCATGGTTTAAACCTTTGATAGATTCGGCCATACAATGTCCGAATCATGCTCCCTTATCCATTTTATTTAATCAAAGATTATGATGTACTTACCAATCTCCTTAGCCTCTCTTCTTTCCTTTGATCCTTCCTTCCTCCCTTCTTGCTCCTTTGGTCTTGATGAATGATCGGTTTTGTGTGAGGGAGGGAGAGAGTAAGATGAGAAAACTCCAAGTATTTCTTTGTCTTTGAGAGGTATGGACGGCCAAGGAAAGGAGAGGGAGAGAGTGATGTAAAATTCTAACTTCCTTGGTTAATGAGAGTTACTCAAAGGTGGTGTCCTTTGGTGACACCCCTTGGTAACCCCCATGTCTTTTCATCTCCTCCTTTATGGTTTACTTGGGGGTTTCATCCTTGTGATGAAACACCCATGCCTCTTCACCTCTCATGTCCAATCGGCTGCAACCCTTGGTTGTGTCTCATAAGACCGTCCATCTCTTTTTTAATGAATGAGGGTCGGCCAAAGGTGGTCTCCTTTGGTGACACCCCTTGGTAACCCTCATGCAATGCCACCTCTCTTTATTGTTCCAAGTTGGGGGTTTCATCCATGAGATGAAACTCCATGTCCAACGTGTGGACCACCTTGAGTTGGTCTTGGTGGAGTACACCTTTCCAATTTTCCATTAACTCACCTCTTTTATCTTGACTCATTAATTCAAATTATCCAATTAACTCAACTCACCTTTTTTACTCAACTCAATTAATTTAGTTGAATCAACTTAATTAATTGATTCCATTTCCAGCTTAGTTCAGTCCCAAGCTAATTGAGCCTGGACTTACTTGGTGGTTAACCAAGTCAAACACAACCCATTGGGTCCAGATTAACCATTTTGACCCAATTAGTAAACTTTGACCCAATTAACAAACTTGACCCAATTGAACATATCTTATCCATTCATCCTACATTTAACACTCATTTCATAACCGTTGGATCTTAATTGAACCATTGCCCAACACCTTAGCCATCTAAGTCCATATCCAATAATTCACAATTTAAATAGCAAAATTCATATAAATTGATTTCTTGAAATTCTGGGATGTTACAATATGAGGGAGAAGAGACTGGAGGATTGAGAAAGAGATGCAATACGTAGCAGTCACATTCATCAAGCAATTATCATTTTATAAGAAAAAAGAGTTCCAAAACTATTACAAATAAAATAGAAGATAGTGATTTTTGCTCCACCATCTTTTTTTATGGTGCACCACCTTTAAAAAAAATTCAAATTTGACTATACTTCTTTCCTTATCTCTTGAATTTTATCTCGATGGATAAATCTAAGACAAGTGGCTAGACGATGAAAGAAAAGTCATAGGTAGTAAGAGTGTCGGCTCTATCCAAAAGCAACAAAAGCAGCTGCTTAAGGCCTCAAATATTGGGAGGTCTGAAATTATTGATAACCTTACCGCAAAACCCTATTAGAGAGGCTCAAATTTCAGCCGCAAGAGTGTTAAAAAAAAAGGTCCGAAATTTTTTTTAGATTCTTTTTTATTATATATAATTAAAATTTTAATTAAATATTAATTATAATAATATGTTAAATACAAAAAAAGCCCCATTTAGATTTTTTTGCTTTAAGCCTCAACTTGTGTCTGGCCATCCCAGAGTAGTAATAGCTCAGGTTTTAATAGAATAATAAAATAGCGATTCTGAAATGGATGGTCTCACAGTAGCGTGGCTTAACTCTTAGTTTCGTAACATGATGCATAAGTGTTGGGAAGTGTCTAACTCTTAGTTGAAAAAGGATCCACCTCTCTGGTAGGGGATGCAATATGTATTTATGGGCAAAGATGGTTATTCTCTTTGTAACAGGGTTTGTTGGATGAGAAGTCTCAAGTTTATTTTGTTCCCCCTTTAATCAATGCGCATTTGCAGTTTTTAAAATATCGTGTAATCTCTAGTAGTAGATTTTAAGTTATTTATTTAATGTTTTTTGTCATTCTTTTTTGGAGTTTTTTTGTTGAAAATACCTGAAAAGTAGTGGATTTGGGTAAAATTGCCTACGGATTTGAAAATTGGGTCAGAGTGCTTCTGAAACCTACTTAGATTCTTTTTTCAAAAAACTTATCCATGTTACTTTTAAATAATAACGGTTAGTCAATCTAGTCAAATGTCAAGAATAGTTTGAGAGGTGGTGAATAGGACTGTGGGAATTTTAAATTCTTTTTAAATATTGGTCACTTAAGGGTTGGTCTTTGCAAATTAATACAATTAATCTTCCAAATCAAGTGTTTCAAATCCAATTAGTTTTACAGGCAAGATCAAGTTCAACCTGTCACGCCCTGACCCGAAGAGTGGGCCCGGAGTGCGACTGAATTTTTTTTTTCTAAAATAACACTCAAGCATTCTAACTGGCCAGATCAACAGTTAGGCCCAAATGTCACACATGATCCCAATATGTGGTCTCAAACATATACTATAAGTCCTTCCCAAGAGACAAAATACAAACATTGATACATATAATTCCAAACATCGAATTTATCATTAAAACATCATCATCAGAGTAACTACAGTAGCGTGGTAGTCTTAGTACATCACATTGATACAAATTAAGTACCACACCCGGTACTTTACAAAAACTAATGGTTCCAAGAACCAAAAAACAAAGACAAGGGTATTCCTCTCAGTGGGAATCCCAAAGCAACGTCGCAGCTTATCCACCCTAACCTTGAGATAGAGGGTTCTCCTCCTTGGGTTCATCTCCTGAAAGGTGAGTGGGGTGAGCTAATTAGCCCAATGAAGGAAATATAACAATGCAGTTTTAAGTGAACAACATGTTAGTATATAATCAACAGTTGCAATATAACATCTCATACTTGATAATAAATTCACAATATCAAGTAAAGTCTTATCATCATTTTCATCGTTTCATCATCTTTCCATTACTGTTGTCATCCAACGTTACGCCTACCGACTACGCTGAGACCATTGTATTAAATCCCGACATGGTCAAAATACATCCTTGCAAGTACATTTCCGGCTCTCCCATAGCAGATAGTAACACCCTCAAGTCAGCAACTGTCGACACTCATGGTCCAGTAGACGTAAACCATCTCACACACATAGCTGATATTAGTTCAATAGTCAAGGGCACATAGAAGTAGTCTTATACATTTCATATGATCAACATCATAGCATTCATAAACATTATATGCACTTCTTACAACAATGCATTTTATCTATGCACATGAGTGGGTTCATCAAATCTGAAACCACTCATTGCTCAAGATACATCTCAAATAAAACCTGTTTACATCTTACTGCAAAGTTAAGTTCCCTCACCGTAACTATGTGGTCTCGCGGTCTCTGTTTAAACAAACAAACAAGTGCACAATCAATATACATAGTATTCATATACATACAAGTAGTATTTTGAAATCATACTTATTTTCCCAAAAATATCTAAGGTATATGGAATTTAGTCTCCTACTTGGTTTCTATCCTTTTTAAATTACAATAATCTACAAGATATAATAATAAGGTGTTCAGTCCTAAACTCATATTGTCTTCTGAGCATTGACCAGATTGACTTATTGAGTTAGGTCTAGATTCTCAAGTCACTTCTCGGTTGTCTTCTGAATAGAACTAGATCTGACATTTTGAGTAAGGCCTCGAGGTCACTCAGTGCCAGATAAATATAGCGTCGACCTGAAAGTGAAATTACTTAGTGCCCGACCAATAGAGTCGGCCTGGAAGTGAATACAATAGTAGATACACTATAGTAATAAGAGAAGAGGGTTAGTACATTTTTATATTAACAATGAGGTACTAACATCACATGCAATCAATAACAATCAAATCAAATTAGACACTTAAAAACTAGGTCCCTCAGAACATGCCTCAGAACTAGGTACTTTGGCTTCGGATCATCCGAACCACTGCCTAAACTAGTCACTGACCTCAGACTGAGGGTCTGACTTCAGGTCGTCTGAAGATCGGGTCTCGGATCATCCGAAGTCTTTCCGAACCGAAAGAACTTGAAAAGGGTCTCGGTGGATATGTGAGTCTCGGAACATCAGAAGTAGGGCTCAAATCGTCTGAGTGGGGTTCGGTTCTCCTGAACTCTGCTCGGAACATCCGGGCGAGTCAAGCTAGCCTCGGGCGCTTCTGGGCTTCGGGTGAAGCTCGGAACGTCTGAAGGGTCCTCTCGGACCATCAGAAGATTGACTCTCGGACCGTCCGAGAGTCATCTTCCTCACTGTACAGTGACGGTAGACACTGTGTGAAATACGAATCCAGAAACAGTGGGTTTCCTGGATTCGATTTCCACATCTAGCCGGTCCGATGGACTCCTCTGGGAGTCCTCTTTCCATCCTCTTTCCATAGCCGGTCCGATGGACTCCTCTGAAACCTTACTGATACACTGAAAAATGGGGTTTTTAGTTAAACTTTGAAATGGTTTTACACACTCAACACTAAGCGAAAATCGATTTTTCTTGATTCTAAACCGATTGGAATTGAAAGAGGAACACAGTGGTTACCTTCACTAGAGTTCCTGGGTTAAGGATATGACTTTTGAAAATCTTTCCTTTTAAGCTATGGGTGATAAAACTGGGAAACAGGGGCAAGAATCAGCTGGTTTTCTCAGAGAGCAGCTGGGACAGAGACTGAGACAAAGAAAAGATGAAGGTGTGGGGATTAAAACAGCAGAGCTGAGGCCATTTTATAGGAAAATCAACCAGGAAAGGTGGCTGGATGGCCACTGCATGCGGCTGCATGCAGCTACGGCTTACGTACGAAACAGTGGCCACTGTTTCGGCTGGTTGCAGATCAGTCGTTCCAAAGTTCCCATTTTGCAAATAAGGTCCCTGGTTTGATAAAAACTCGATTTTTAATTAAAAGCAAGATTTTAAAAACTCAAAATCTTAATCTAACCTTACAGATAAGTTGGATTTTAAAAACTTTACTTACCATAAAAATTTGAAGATTTAAAACTCACTAAAAACCATTGATTTAAATGTAAACCTTAATTTAATACTATTTACTTAATTAAACAAATGTTAAATAAAACAATTTAGAAACTTTATTTTGGGGTTCGAAAGAATAACTAGACCATACTTAAAATGGTCTACCATAAAATACTTGTTTCCAAAATCATCTTATTTCAAAAACCACTTAAAAATAATTATTGCTCCCTTTCGGGGTTTTGACGGGCGGTTTTAAATACTATTTTCGAAAAATAAAATTATTTTAAAATCAGAAATACAAATCCTTGATTAAGGAGAATAATATCATCTAATAATATTCACATAATAACACAATTTATAAAATAATCACAAAAGCGGTAAATTACCATTTTGCCCCTTCAGCTGAACGAGCTAGATCACTGAGCATTTAAGCTCAGATTGGGCCACACTTGGGCTTTTCTCAAAGTCCTAACCGTAATCTTCGATATTAACAGGTTAAAACAAGGTTTTTTAGCTAAACCATGCCTAAACTGGGTCAGGGCATTACACAACCAAACTTAATGTGCAATAAGATACGAAATAAAATAAGTGCACAAGTGTGGAGAAGAGATGAGAAGAGATAGAAGATAATAATACAAGTGTTTTTACATAGTTTGACGACCTAACCAACATCCACGCCTCAAGTACACCACTTGATGATTCCACTAAAATTCTCCTTCAAGAGTGGAGAAGAAACCTATTACAATCTTTGATCTTTTTCATGGGTAGAGATCGAACACTTACAACCTATGATATACTTCACAGGTGTAGATCAAATCGACACACCAAGAAAACACCTTTCTTGGATTTTACTTAGGGTTATATAAACCCTTTACAATGTTCTCACAAATTATAGAAACTGGTAGTTTTGGGAAGTACCAAGAACACTAGTGTCTTGATGATCGATGTAGCTTGTGGCATGTTCTTTGATGATCTTCCTCTTTCTTGTCTTTGGTGATGTAGAGTTGCTTCAATTAATGCCAAACCAAAGTGGGAAAGAGTCTAAAGAAGAAATAAGATTTGCATATAAGGTCAATCTATCTCTTTGAAGATCTTCTCTAATCACACAATCAATGTAGAGCTTAATATGCTCAAGATATGCCTATGAGTGCTTTGATTGTGTTAAAGAGGGAAAAAGAGCTTAATGAGGTTTAACTATGGTGATTAGAAGCTCTAAATATGCTTAGGACACTTGAGAGTAGTTGTAACAACCCGACTCAATTTTTTCGGAGTTTAGGGTCTCGGTAGCAGTGGGGTGAGTGTCGGCCCTGTGGTGGCCCTGGTTTGCCGATTTTGAGTTCGGAGACTGAGAGGGCACTTTGGTAATTTTAAATTATTAAATATTCTGTCATTCTAAAATATTGAAAAAATAACACGTTTTCCCCCTACTTGGTCATTTGATTTCTTCGGGATTTTTAAAATATTTTGGAAATTTGAGATTTTTATTTTATTAAAAAAAGAAAAAAAGAAGAGAAAACCCTAAACCTAACCCCCTCTCTTAAAACCTCATTTTCGGCAGCACTGTAGCCCATACCTACAGTGCCGCCACAGCAAGAGCCCTCCCTCTTCTTTCTCCACTCTTTCTCATCTTTTTCCCTTCTTCTAACCCTAACCCTAAACTCCCTTCTCCCCCTTGGGTGCCTCCGCCGCCACTTCATTCTCTCCCCTCTCTCGACGTCTCCTCTTCCTTCCCTACCTCTGTCCAGCTGGATTTGCCGAATCCAGTATGCAGCGACCCTTCCTCCACCTTCAGCCGCCCGAAGCCAAATCCTTCAACGTGGCCGATCTTAGGTACCCTCCTTCGATCTCCTCTCCTTTCCTTTCTTCTTTCGTTTTCCTAATTCCTTCATTTTTCCCAATTTTCCCTTTCTTAGTTTTCTTCTCCTCTCCTTTCCTTTTTTCTTCTTCATTTTCCCCCTTCTCCTTCGGCTGAGTCCCTCAGCTGCTGAGGTGACTCAGTCGGGTCCGACTTTGGACCCTGATAACCCAGCCTAGTTCGTCAGATCTGGCCTGGTTCGCCAGATCCGACCCAGTTCGTCAGATCCGGCCCAGGCCCGGTCCAGCCCAGCCTTTGGCCCGGCCCAGTCTTGGGCCCAATTCGACCCGATTCGGACCAGGGGTCAAAAATTCGGCTGATACTGTGCGTATCGGCCGAATTATATCAGTTTTTTTATGACCAATCTATATCGGCCGATACGTATAGTATCTGCCGTACAAAAAAAAAATCGGCTGATATGACCGAATTTCTGACCGATAATTCGGTCATGATATTGGCCGAATTTTAATAATTCGGTTGTTTGTGGTTTTTAAAAAAAAAACTTTTTTTTTTAGAAATATAGGACTAGAAAGGATGTAAAAAGAGAAAATAAAATATGGAGAAAAGATTGAAGAAAAAAAATCGCTACAACTTACCTTTCTCTTCTTTTTCTTCTTCGTTGATCGAAAAAATACAGAGAGCAGCAGCGGTTAGGGTTTAGCAGAAAGAGGGAAAGAGAAGAAGGATATCAAAAAGAAGAGCATTAGGGTTTGTAAGTGAACAAGTAACTCACGTGAGCTTACTAAAAAGCTCACGTGTGTAACCTAATATTTTTTCAAAATAATAAAATTTTGTTTTAAATAGAAAGTAAAAATTATAATATTTTCTTTTATTTATCTTATTGTAATAATTTAATATTATATTTACCATCTAATATTTTTAGGGTATCCATTCATAGTGATTAAATAATAAAATCTCCTTTAAAACTTTAAAGTTATTTTTTAAGCACTGTGTATTTCCAAAACTTCTCAAAATGAATATTCGGACTAATTACGATAACCTAATAAAAATACTTTAAAACTTAAAGGTCTTTTGACACTCTTAAATATTTAAAATAAAGTATTTTACAAATAAGGGTATCCTTAGGGTATGCCGAAACACATTTAAGAGTGTCAAAAGACCTTAAAGTCCTAAAGTATATTTATCAGGTTATCGTAATTAGTCCGGATATTCAATTTGAGAAATTTTAAAAATACACGATGCTTAAAAAATAATGTGCATTGTATTAAATAATAAAATCTCTTTTAAAACTTTAAAATTATTTTTTAAGCACTGTGTATTTTCAAAATTTCTCAAATTGAATATCGGGACTAATTACGATAACCTGATAAAAATACTTTAAGACTTTAAGGTCTTTTGACTTTCCTAAATGTGTTTTCGGCACACCCTAGGGATACCCTTATTTGTAAAATACTGTGTTTTCAGCACACCCTAGGGATATCCTAACTTAAAATAGCACTCATTGACTAAGAAAATAAATTATGAAATTATTTCTACAAATTTTCCTCATTTATATCCTTTTCTTGTAATTTTCACAATTTTATTACTAATTATATAATTTCCCGTTATCGTAACTTCAAAAATATATTAGAAGATGTAAATGTCCGATATTTTATGAAAAAATTACATATTCAATAAGCTTATAATTATCTGCATTTACTGTAATTTTTTTGAATTTTTTTTTTTTAAAAAAAAACGAGTAGGGGAGAGAAAAAATTCGGCCGGGATCTCGGCCCGGCCGATTTTTCTACCCCTGATTCGGACCCTACCCGTTCTCGGGCCCATTTGCATTCCAGGCCCAGTTTGACCCGTTTCATCCCAATTTCTTACCCTCCTATTCTTGTTTCAACAGAGTGGGGACAACCTGCGGTGTGGTGTGAGATGATGTTCCAGGCTAGGACACCTGTAGAGTGGGGACAACCTGCGGTGTGGTGTGAGATGATGTTCCAGGCTACGACACTTGTAGGGTGGGTACAGTCTGAGGTATGGTATTCCAGGCTAGGACACCTATACGGTGGGGACAACCTGTGGTGTGATGTGGTAGTGTGTTTACCCGTGGTTAT
This sequence comes from Chimonanthus praecox, assembly GCA_022113865.1. Classification (NCBI taxonomy): domain Eukaryota; kingdom Viridiplantae; phylum Streptophyta; class Magnoliopsida; order Laurales; family Calycanthaceae; genus Chimonanthus; species Chimonanthus praecox. The sequence continues at coordinate 42,974,945 of CM039095.1, forward strand.
GACTTTGGGGTTCATTATTGAGACTCGTGTTGTGGGTGTTGATTCACCAGGAATTTATGGGCGCCTAATAAGTGAATTCGGCCAGCTCACTCGGTAAAAGACCTATAGAATTCTATAAGGGGTGAATACGCCAGTCGTGTGGAGACCAACAGATGGGGTCCAAGGTTATAAGTTTGACTATCGAGACTCTGGTGCTTGGTTGAGGAGACCATAGATGAGTCTGGTTGGCAGTCCATTGAGGACTGGTGAGGGGGTTACTCCCGTGTGGTAGTCGATTTGGGACTCTAGTGAGTTTGACACTTGGGTTGGTCGTGGTATGTGTGCGGGTTGCCATGAGAGAGTCATAGGTCTGGTCGAGGAGTATGGATCAGATCCGGTTGAAGATCAATCTGTATACCCAAGAGTGGGTGGACCGTAGCGGATGGGCACATGAGGGAGTTGCCATAGAGTTGTATTGAGTTGATTAGAGGATATACTGGAGGCCCGACAGATGTGGGCCCGTGTGTTAGGGGTAGGGCACCTGCTTGCATAGTCATGCATGTAGACATTATAGACATTGATGTGTTCATATGATTATATACAGTGTATACTTGGTGACATATGATGCGTGTGTTAGCCTCACTGGGCATGTAGAGCTCACCCATTGCCTCACAGGTACTTCATAGAGGAAGGGTCGGCAGGACCCTCAATCGGACATTGGGTATAGAGTTGTAGTTTTGTACTTGACATGGTTTCATTTTGTATTTGAAAACCTGTTAATGTATTTGAGACATGTGTACATTTCATTAAATTTGATGAATGTAATAATGGAACGATGTTATTGTTTCCAATTATGATTAATACTTTATTGGTATTATCGGTTATTGGTTTAATTGTGGGTTGCCTGTGGTTACTTTGAATTGCGGGAGCAGTGTCTCCCATTAAGAAAGAAAAAAAAATATACCCTTGAAATAGTAACTGATCCATTTTGACACTTTGTATCACCTTAATGTACTCGTAGCGGGACGGTCGTTACAGTAGTATGAGAAAAATCAGTTTGGAGTTGTCTTACATTGCCCATGAATAGAGTTTGGTTTATATAAGTAAGTTGTCCCAAAATGAATTTTCAGAAAGTTGGATCGTCCCACAAAAGTCACATCGTCCCAGTTTCACAACATTCGGATTTGAACGGTCATATTGACCAGCTAACAGTCATGTTGACTAAATACATACTCGGATCGTCCTAAAGAAAAGTCGGATTGTCCCATATTGTAAAGCTTCATAATGGGATCATCTAGATAAAAGTGGAATCGTCCGGGAAATATGGGATCGTCCCATTTTCCAAATTCCAGAAATCACCTTTTGATAATATATTGTAGTTGGTGATTCTTTGGATATAAAATGAAAAGCTCTTTGAGTTGTCTGTTATTGATGCTTTGCCTTCCTATCTTCTTTGCTTCTGGAGCATGAGATTTGATTTGACTTTGATGGTCTTTCAGATGCGAGGTCTTTGACACACGGACACGGTCACGACTCAATTAAAGAAAATGACAATCACAGCCACTCAGTCCTTATTTTTTGCGTCGTGCATTTTATTTGCTAGAGCATCTTTTTTGTGATAATCACGCATTGTTTTCCACGTCCTGCATTTTATTTGCTAGGGCATCTTTTTTGTGATAACCGTGCGCTGGTTTCTGAGAGAAAAAACGGATGCTGATTTCTGAGAGAGCACGTTCTACATGATTATCTTCATGGGAAAAAGTTGAGAAGAAGACTCTGGCAACGCTTCCGGTAGCATGCGGGTACGTGAAGGCATCACCTAACTGAATTGGAGTTGGCGGGGCCCTCTTTTTCTCTCCCTTTGTCAGAGGAGATACATCCGCAGAGGGAGGGAGGGACATCTCAGTTTGGCGGGTTACCCACCTGTTCTCGATTCGAATCTCATTGTTGAGAAAATAAAATAAAAAACCCTATTTCTGATGTGCCTAGAAAAAAAATTGCATTGCTCCCATCTTCCCTTCTCAGATATCAGATCTGAGCATGACTCATGACGCAGCGGGTAGGGTCGGGTTTAAGGATAAGATGGATTCAAGTTGGGTTTAAAGGGTAAATGAGTGAATTAGGAAAGATGACGGAACTAATGAGATTAAATATGTGTTAATGGTTGAGGTGGTTGTGAACAGAAGGGATGAATAAGTGGTCGTTGATGGAGATAAAGGAAGAGATGCAGCAACAAGTGTATCTGGTTAATGGGAGATCTGGCTGGCGAAGTGATTTGGGTGAGATGCATATCCGACACACGTGTTGAAGCGTATCCTCGTCTACACCAAGTCGAACAAGAAGAAAGAGACGAACATGAATCCACCTGGAGAGGGAGAAGAGAAGAATGGGAATCCACCCAGGGGAGAAGAGAAAGAAGCCGAATCCATGGAGGGAGAAGGGAAGACGGGAATCACCCGTGTGAGGGAGAGAGATACTTTGAAAATTCCAATTTCAATTTCAATTCATTACTTTTCTTGTATTAAAATCCCCAAAGGGGTATCTATACATATTCAATACTTAAAAAGGATAAAAACTGCTATTTGATTTCAAGCTTGAATTCAAATTCAATTTCAAATTTGATTTCAAAGTTTGATTTTAAACTTGTTTAAAAAAAACTACATCCTAATCTTAATCCAAACTCTTAATCCCAATTCTAAAAGATTAGGGAATAATAAAAAATGAAAATACAAGATACTCAGATCCCTTGCCATCCCAGTAGTGCTTTAGGATTTTTCATTTGGATTTGGGGACTGCCCAAATTCAGCACACCCTCTAGTCTCGGATCTGAGCCTGGCGGCAACCCATTTGTCTTTCCTTTGCTCGCCTACACCACCGGCAACCCTTCGTGTTTGGGCTTCTTCCGTGTCGTTTCTCCGACGACAGTGCGCCTCCTGCAGTGCTATTTTCTCATTGTTTCTTTAATATGAGACGACGTGTTTTGCAATGGAAAGATAAATAAGAGTACATAGAGACAGTAAATACCACAATTGATAGTGCAGGCAAGCACTTTGCATTCCAACACCTTTGGAAAATCGAGTAGGCATGCATGATGTTGGAAATGAGAGTATGCATTTAAGCATGCATGCATGACGTTGGAAAATAGAGTTTGCATTTAAGCATCCATGTATGCCATTGGATAAAGGAGCCGCATGCAAGGCCAACATGCATACATATCGTTGGGAAAGAGCGCCCCATGCAAGGCCATCATGCAAGAATGCATGCATTGCATGCCGTTGGAAAAGAGGGTGTAGAAGCCCCATGCAAGGCCAACATGCAAGATTGCATGCCGTCGGAAAGAGATTGCATGCTTGTTATTGAATGCCTAATGCATGCCATTGGAAAGGAGGGTGTAGGCTTGCTATCGAATGCTAATTCTTCTGCCCATTCTTTATCTCCACTTTCTGATATCAAGTAACCACAAAGTTAGTGATGCAGTGGACATGTAAAATAAGTTTGAAGTTTTTGGTGGACAAGAGTTCAAAGTGTTATTTGCAGGTACAGAATTTGGTAAATTTTATTTTTAATATTTTTTTAATAATGCTACTCTTTAGCATTTGAATTATAATTTGAATAACAATATTGAGCCGATATCGGTATTTTTTTACAAATATGGAATTTAAAAAACAAAAAATTAGGTCAATATCGGCCCTTTTTTCAATTAAAAAATCTGAAAATTACAAAATAGAATTAAAGTGTTTTTTCATATTAAAGTGGATTTTTTTATGTTAAAGTGATTTTTTTTAAGTTAAAGCGTTTTTTTTCTGTTAAAGCTCTTTTTTCATTTTTAGGTTTTTTGAGGAAAATTTTAACTAGTTTCTACCATTGAAAAAGAAGGAGAACCATTGATAAAAATGGGGGTTTTTAATATTCAATTCATTTCCACAATCAAATAAGTTCAAGTCATTCAAGTTTTCATTGTAAACAAGTATCTTTTATAGAGCTCTATCATCAAATCAAATCTCCTCTTCACAGTTCAAATAGGTATTCTCTCTCATTTCATTTCAATTATTCAAGCACCAATGCAGTGTTTGGTGTGGATTACAAGCTACGACAAGGTAATAGGGAAGATGAAGGTAAAGGGAATTAAAACATCTTATTTTATTTTTGTTGGAATATTTTTTTTGCTTCCCAAAACTACCATCAATATCTGCTTTCCTACTTTTGCTTTCAAGTGAATATATAAGAGAGGTCATGACATACATGACATAAATGGCACAACATATCATATATTAAAAATATTATATTAATTTATCTAATATGATATTTCACTTTTTTTACCAAGCTTCTAGGTTTTTTGGAGCACCCGACTAATTTTTAAAGTATATACAAACCTCCCTATCTAGACACCAAGTAATTTTACAGAGAGTGGTGCATTAGCCTCATATTTATATATAGAAATTTTCAACAACTCAACACATATGGCAATGTGGAGCCTATATAAGAGTGAAAAATTATTAATCAAAAGAACTTAAAGTAATGGAAATTTTAGAAACTTAAAAGTATGGTTCCATGACCCATCACTTCTTCATGACTTCATCGATCCAATAAAGGATTTTTTTATGAAAAAGGTTTACTAATTAAAATAATAATTTAAAATGATTAAAATTTTAGAGGCTCAAAAACAAGTCTTCATTGATCTAATCAAGGCATTTTTCTAACACTAATATAGGAATTTTCAATAAATCCATTCATTATATAGAGCCAAGGGAGCTCCACATAGGTGCAAAAGTTCCTTAATTAAATAATAATTAAAGTCATCAAAATTTTAAAACCTTAAGAATACATCTTCACTTATCCAATCAAGACATTTTTTGGATCTTATATTCATTTATAGGCATTTCCACTAGGCCATAGAACCAAAGTGGGCTCCACAAAATGTGCAAAAGTTTAGGAATTAAAAAAAAAAAAAATAGCTTCACCGATTGAGTTAAAGTGAGTCTTTTAACATTTGACTTTCATGAATAGACATTCCTAATAGACCCATTAGATAGAGCTAAAGTGAGCCCACATAAGATGCAAACTTTTGAAAATTTAAAAAAAATATAAGTAGTCAAATTTAAGAATTTAAAAAATAAAATAAAATTATCTACGATGATTTTTATTTTTTTTATTTTTACTTTCACTTTCATCTTTAGAATTTACTATTGGACTCACCACATGGAAGCGAAGTGGTTCCTATAAAACATGTAGAGTTTGGAGATTAAAATATTATTTAAAATAATTGATATTTAAAATGTAAAAAAAATATTTTATAAAAATAGGCATTGATCTCATTTACATCAATTTACATTACTTTGCAAGTCTCCAATACTAAAATCCCTGTGCTTGCTAACATAAGCATATAATAGTAAAGTTCCAAGGACTACACATGCAAGCACCTAAGAGTGCCCCTATAATGAAAGAAAAAGATACTACCTTTTTAACAAAAATGACGTTATAACAATTTGACCCGATATTTCGGAGTCCTTGGGAGATTTACAAATCTCCAAGATGACTTTGAGATTTTGGCAACGTTGGTTAGTACATGGACTCACAGGCGAGCCTTGGTGGGTCTAGTCCTGAACTCAAGAGGTATTTCGGTAATTTTATACTTTGTATGTCTACTTTTTGAAAATATATATTTGAAAATGCACGGAGGACTTAGGAGTGTCATTCGCTGCTACTTGAATGGTTTCACCAGTAAAAGAATTCTTTTATCTTCCTCTAATAGCCTTCATCTAAAGGGCTATTATGATTCAAATTGGATTGGCTATTGCACTCGTTCCAACCTTATTTCATAGAAGATTAAGAAATAAACTATGATTTCACGCTCCTCTACTTAAACCGAATATCACGTCATGGCCACTTTGACCAACGAGCTTCAATGGTTGAAATACTTGTTCAGTGATCTTGGCATTCCTCATACTTTGCCCATCATATTATTTTATTACAATCAAACCGCTTTAAACATTGCAAACAATCTCATTTTTCATGAACGGATAAAACATATTGAGCTTGATTGTCAGTTTGTTCGGGAGAAGCTCCAGTCTTGCCTCATTGTTCCTCGCCACATCCATTCTTCTCATCAACTTGCGGATGTCTTCATAAAACTATTGGGTAAAAATATTTTTCGTGTATTGATCGGCAAGCTGACGTTATTCACATATACACTCCATCTTGAGGGGGAGTATTAGAGCTGACTTTCCTCACTTAGCTCCGCTAATTGTGTGATTTTAATTTTGTAATTAGATTTATACCCTTTTCATTCTTTCTTTGTACATTCTTCCCATATGTATCTCTTGTATCATTTCTTTATAAATGAAATACTCATTGGGTCTCTCCTCATTTGTGAGAGAGAACACAATAAATATTGTGTCTAATTTTACATAACATGTACATGAAATTTAAAGAAAATATATTGATTTAATTATCAATGACATTTTTTAACTCTCAGAAATGAAAGAAAAAGGTAATTTTATTTTCTAATTTTTAAACGTTAAGATAGTTTAGCAATTTGACATAAGAAAAAAGTATGGAGTTAATAATTGTAAGAAGGTCTTCCATACGGCTCAGTTTAAAGTGTTAGGGTTATTCTATAGGCCATGTTACTAGGTGAATCCTATTATACGATTAATTAATTAGATATATAAATAGATCATCATAAAAACTAGCAAACTATGAAAAATAAGATTTATTGAATTATCATTGTTCTTAATTTTTTTAAGATAAAAAATAAATTATTAAATAATATTTTTATCTATCATGATAAATTCAACCATGGACATTTATCAAACGGAATTTAAAATATTAAATAACAATTTCAACAGTTTGTATCAACCATAAAGTGGGCCACATGGGCCCTTTTGCTGGTACAAAAATGCACAAGCATTGGTAGACATTTTGGTTTGGTCCGTGGAATTATACTTATCTACATAATGTCCACTTTTAAATTTGCATTGTACATTTGGGCTTACTTTGGACATTTTAATGGGTCCAATGAAAAGGTTTAACATGAATATGATTTTTTTTTTTTTTAAAGCTATTGATTTAATTATCAATGTCATATTTTTAAACTTTCAAAAATGAAAGGAAAAATAAAATAAAAGAGTCTTTCTTTCCAATTTTCTATAACCAAGCATGGTTAGCAATTCAATAATGGCATAAGTATGGAGTAAAAATAGTTTATATATAGCTTAATATTTTTAAGAAATATAACTAAAAATTTGGCTATAAGAAGTAGAGAAGTCAAAAAGTCTGGGAACAAATATATACAGGTAATAACACATTAAAATTAGTAACTATTATGATGGGTCTAAATCTAATGGTAATGACTAGAATTGATATTTGATCTTAATTTTTCAATTTTAACGTACTTTACAACTGCGTACTTAATTTGATAGGTTTATGATGGAGCCAGCTCTGAAGGTGAACAAAATGTTATTTTGATTCAGGTGGGTGCGTGAGCAAATTACCAGGTCCGGGCCACGAGTTGGAAGAATTGATGTGTTGGACCCATATATAGGCTGAGGCCCACTTGAGATTAGATAGATTCAATTTTGGGCCTGCAACCCGATCTGAGCCATTCCACATGAGCCCAAAGACTAAAGCCCAACAAGCTGTCCAAGGTCCAACGACACCACACATATGAGGCCCAGGAGTCCAAATCTCGGGTTTTTGAATGCCGAGATGTATCAGCCGTACTGCTTGGAGATCAGTCGAAATGGCCGATATCTCTGCGAGATGTATCAGCCAAATATCAGCCGATATCCATTGAATCCGTGTATTTTTTTTTTTTTTCAATATCGGCTGTGGGCCCAGGCCAATATCTTGGCCAATATTAGCCCATATTGGTTGAATATCGGCCAAGGTATCGGCTGATATTTATGTTTTTCAAATTCTTTTTAAAAATTCAGTAGTTTTTTTCTTTTTAAAAAAAATAAACCATCGATATTTATAAAAAAAATTGAGAATATCTTCTTTCAGCGATTTTTGTAGACCTGATGTGAGCACAAAGCACTCCATGTCACACATGCAGGGACTTTGCAGCTTGGAGTCCAAACGCAGCAATTCAACTTGGGATTAATTGGGATCAATCCAAGCCATGCTCGATTACCAAAGTCCCCAAGTCACTAATCACGTTTGGAGTCTTCAAAATGCAGCACCGACATAAGATATTTTAAGATTGTTTTAATTCTAGCTGCTTTAGGATTATGGGTATTAGTTTGATTTTTTTTTTTTTAATTTCAAAATTAAGTGTTAGTTTGAGTTAGGATGTAAAGGTCGGCTCACACGTAGGGTTTGTTTAGCAAATTTTTTTTTATATATAAAGATGTGTAATCAGCAGATTTCAGCGGCACTAATTAGAGAAATAAAATCTTTATTTTCCAAGTGAAATTGTTGAAGCTTGAAACATTCAAGTTGAGGCGGCGGAGTCGAGGCAGAGTTGTATCCCAAGTTCTACTGAGTCAGGGACGCTTTGAGGGTGATTTGTGATCAAATCTCCAGAATCACGTAAGCTCCCACTCATTTAATTGTAGGGTTAATTGAATTCAAATTTTATAGTTAATTAATTAAATACCCTGTTGTTAGTCGAAATTGCTGTGTGGTTTTAATTAATTGAGTCAATGCTGAACTCAGCCCCGTTTGTGGTTCGATTTGAACCCGGGTTAGATGTTTAAAAAAATCCACAAGTGTTATTCTTGGATTTCTGATTCAGAACACCATCATTCAAGGTTCTGAACTCGGTAAGAAACGCTGATTCACTGGCTTTAAACCAAACCAGTTGGGTGACACCGTGACAGATCTGTCCAATCGCTTGGTCTGAGTAGCTGAGTTGCAACTCGTTGCGGCAACGTGTGTTCACCATTAAAGATTACAGCATACTTTCCTAACGTGGTAACTTGCATGGTCAGCAATTGTTTGGGAAATTTTACCACAACGTGTTGGGTGCATGGAACGTGAATTTGGTTTATTTAATGTTAAAGTTGAGTTTTAAATTAATAAAAAATTTAAGTTTGAAATTGGACAACTTTGAAAATTCACTGCGTAGATAATGATTCACTTGATGAGTTGATTTGATTCAATTAAGTCCATGATTATTTGAGTTGTGTTTCCAAAAGTTTTTTTTTAATTACTTTCTTCATACTTACTAGATTTAGTTAAAAAAATATAAAGCATATTTATTAATACAAAGAACTTGTGGTCAATGGACTCTTCCACATTATTTTACTATTGTGAGATTTTTTCTAATCAAAATTTAGAATATAAGTTATTTTTTAGGAGCTTTTCAAGTTACACACCTCAATACGACTCTATTAAACAAGGCAGCCGATCCATGTGCACACCTTTTTGTTGAATTCTTTTTAGAGTTATATTTTTCATTTGATGGTCATATTTAAATTAAAATTAACTCTATCATCAACATGATTTAATTTTTTTCTCATTATCTACTTGAACTCAATCTCAATATTATTTAATTGATTCTAGGATTGAAATTTGGGTCTGGTCGGATTCGATTGAAGGGGGCACATACTATATTAATTATGCTAGTTATAATAAACCCAATCCAACCCATGCCAAAATTTATTGAACTTGACTGATCCGACCCAAATTACTCAATCCGACCTGATCCGAATTTTTTACCCGACTCAACCTGTGTTGTTTTTTATAACTTCGTACACTCGAGTCAGGTCGGGTTATGTCGGGTCGGGTCAAGTTGATTTTAAATTTATCAACCTAATCTGATCCAAATTTCATTCGGGTTTTTTTCCCAACTTGATCCAACCCGAGATATACAAATACATAACTCAAACCCATTGATTTCTCGAGTCGGGTTATGCAGATGAAGTTAAAACCCAACCCAAGTTTCATCCTAGAATCTTCTTATACACATTGTAACAAATACCGTTCTCGGGATATTAACGGCAATTGGTAATAACAAGATATTTTTAAATTCTCAGATTTTTACCAGAAATTTAACGGGAAAATCTCGCGGAAACTATAATATTTATAAGAATAGAATAAATAAAAAAATTAATGAAATAAAAATGGTATAGGGAATTTACCGGGAATTTATCAGGAATTTACAGGCAATTTATCGGGATATTATCGCTATATTACCATTTTTCGCGTTTTTAACGTGATTTTATCGAGAATTTACCGGAAATTTTCGTCGTGGCGATAAAAACACGTTTTTAACGCGGTAATGGTATTTTGCCGATAAAAATGCGGTAAATTTGAAAATATCGCCGATATTTGTGACAAGGCTTATACACCCTCATTTTCTTAAGTGATTTTTGTCCTCATAACTCTCTAATTAATCTATAATTATTAAAATAAAGATAATTGAAAGTTTAAATTAGAGAAGTTTGAGGATAGAATTTGATGATTATAGATTAATTAGAGGGTTAAAGAGATAACTAAATTTTACTTTTTGTCCAATCTTAATGCTTTATTCTAATTTTCTTTTATTATAAAGTTAAATTTTCTATGCTCATATTTTAAATACTTTTATTTTATTTTAAGATTTTCAAATGCCTATTTTGAAAATACAAAATTCACTAAGTTTAGATTTCAATTTTTCACATATTTAATTTTCTTATTTTATATTTTTATGTTCTATTTTATTTTCTTCTAAGTTCAAATAGAAATTCTATTTGTTGCTAAAGTGATTTCTATTTTATTTATTTTTTTCTTTAATTTTGTATTTAATAATCTTTGATTTCTAAAGTAGATTATATATTCTGTAATTTATAACTTTAATTTTTTTACTTCTTTATATCTATTTTTATATTTTATTTTATTTATCTCATGCTTTTTACGAGCCTTATACTAGTACTAAATTATTCAAATAAAAATAAATATAAAATTATTAAGGATTTAAAATTATCTTCTAACTATAGAAGGGATTGATCTAGTGTTGAGATATAAAACTTTAGAATTGGACGCTCTTCATGGAATATGCATAAAGTAAATCCCACCGTTTGAACTCACCATAAATCCTAACGCAGTAGTGGGTATCACGTGGGATTTTATGTTTCCTGCAATTTTTTACGTATAAATTAAAAAAAAAAAAATTAATAATAATAGTAAAAAATGAAATTTAAAAATACTCGGAGAAAAAATAAAATAAATTAGAATCCGGTTTTATGGAGTCTCCTGGGTGGTATTAAGAAGTAAGTGGGGTGGTATTAAGAAATAAGTGGGCCCTTTACGTAGAAGTGCTTGGCAGAGTGGTCCTCTGCTCTTCAGAAGAGTTCTACTTCTAAGCAGGCCGAAAGATCTCCATGGTTACAGATCGGAGATGGCATTGTTGCAGAAGCCCTGATTCTCGAGAAGAAGGTTCTGCTATTTTATTGTCTTTCTTTCTACCAATCTAATCTTCCATTCACTCGGCAGTTTTTTGATGGATGGAATTACATCAGCTGAGGACGCCGTGCCGCTTGCAAAATGGACAAGTGATTTCTCGAGGTCATATCAGTACTATCTTGATCGTTTAAAGCTGCACACCGTCGGAAGAGGTTGGCGACGCTTGCAATTGTTGTCATCTACGTTCTCCGTGTGTACTACTTGCAAGGTTTTTACGCCGTCACGTATGGGCTTGGGATCTATCTTTTGAGTCTCCTGATAGGGTTTCTTTCGCTAAAGGTCTATCCAGAAATCGAAGAAGGTCCCTCGCTCCCCACCAAGGATTCGGATGAATTCAAGCCGTTCATTCCTCGTCTCCCCGAATTCAAGTTCTGGTAAATTTTCAGCATTTCTCTCCAGTTATTGTTCGACACTTGGGTTTTTGTGTCTAGTTTTGGGGTCTCCTTCCTGGATAACCCCATTTGAAATTGTGCTTAGATGAGCCTGAAAATATGTTAATGTAGATTCCATTTATAAGAGATAGACCCTGATAATGTGAAATTTTGAAGAATAACCAAACAAGCAAACAGATGTGCTTACAAATAACTAATTTATACTTAGTTTGATGGCGGGGAGTGGACGGAAGCTGTGTGGCTTGAAGTTGCAACATGCTTTTATATGGGTGGGGTGGGGTGGGGGTGGGAGTGGGAGTGGGAGGAGGAAGGGTAAGTGTAGGGCCGGCCCTGGCTATAGGCGGCCTAGGCCGCTAAGGCCCCCCAAAATTTCAAGGTATGTCAGGGCCCTAAAACAAAGGATATTAATTGCAGTAGGGCTCCATTTTACGATTTCACCTAGGGCCCCTGAAATTTCAGGCCGACACTGGGTAAGTGTATTCAACTACTCAAGTGATGGGACTTGAATTCACAACATTTGCCGTGGTGTGTCTTGAACTTACAACATTTGTGGTTGCATTAGTGGGAGCATACTAATGTGCCAAGGGATTTCCATGTAAGTGTATCTTGGAAAATTCACTCTCCTGTTTTTGTTGGTTTTCTTGGAAAGAGTTATGTCGCTATCTTTGATGCGTAATAAGCCGCTGCTTTTACATAATAGCTGTGCCTTCTGCTTGCTGTAGGACAATTTGCTTACAATAATTTCTTTGTTTTAATTGAGGTCTTGTTTTGGATGGTTAATCTATGCCAAATTACCATTTGACCTAGGTCCATAGATAGAGGATGAATCGACTGTTGGGTGGTCCTACGATGTATCAACACATCCAGACAAGGCACATTTCCACCACAAATTAACAGTCAAATGAATTAAAGTTACACAGATGTTGATTTTGGCGTACCCACCTGGAAACAATGTCACCTAAATGGGCCCTTGTTTGGAGTTTTGGACTTGGTTTTTTTTGTTCTTTCGGAATATGATTGTCACTTTCGCTTTATATTTATTCTTAAAGGTAAGTCACTTTTGCTTCATGTCACATTCACAGTATTGGACACCTCAAAAGATGAAGATGATGCCTACTTGTTAGGTTTTTTTTTTAAGTATTTGTTTGACCTTGTGGTTTAAAAAAAATAAAAGCTTTGAAAATCAGTGTAAAGAGAAATTGTCAAAGCTTGGTTTGTCTTATGTTATGTGTCTATTTTTTTGGGGAAGAGGTCATGTGAAGTTGTGTTAGGTGAAAGGGTTTGTTTTTTGGACAATATTTGGGTGAGTGATATTTGAAACAATAAAGTATAATATTAAGAGAAAAGGAGAAATGAATAAAATGAGTAAACACATAGCCTTGAATGAAGAAATCGAAGATAAAAAAGATACAAGAATGAGAAATCAAGTATCTTGGATCATACCTCTAAGCACATTAACTCATCAACTTCAAAGTTAATTGATCTATGAACTTTATCATCATATGCACATTAGGTGAAATAATCTCACATATTTCCTCAATCATATCTATGATATTCAGAGGGAGCCTTTTTTGCAACAAAAAGAAATAGCACTTTGACAAATCAGATTAGATAGAGCCTGTTTGCATCCTTTACAGAGAGCTTTCACCTCAATTTTGTTAGATGAGAGCTTCAAATTGATGTGGAGAAGGAACCAAGTGTGGCAGTGTAGGTATCTCTACTTAAACCCCCAATACCAAGAACAACAATCTTTGAGGAGAAAACGCTGACAAAATTCAGTTTAACTGTACTAAATGGAGGAGGCGTCAAAACATGCACACAAAATTGACACAAGATTGACAACTCAAACAAGAATGTCACTCTCTAATAAAATTTTGCTTAAGTGCTCCTTTAAATGAAAGAAGTACCAAAACCCAAGAAACTATTCTCAGTTGGGTGAATTTGAGCATGTTGAGCAAGAGATAGGACTTAATGTTAAGTGGTTTGTCTTTCATTTCCTTCCATAAAGTTCATAATGCTATTACAAGAGTTAAATTTGAGAAAATTCTACCCTTATATTTGCCAAGTTGACCTCTTCATACATTAGTAAATCAGCAATATTTGCATGCGTGTAGCTTAATTGCTTGAGCTTCTTGGGTTTGACCGTCCTTGGAGTTGCCCAATAAATGAGGCTTTGTAACACCCCTCCCTCCCGTGAGTGAGATTAGAGTGACATAAATAAAGATTTCCAGGGAGGGAAGCGAGTCTCTCGATGCGAGTCAAGTCCGAATTTGAAAACTCGACCCTTGACTTCTAGGGGTCCTTCAGTTCCATTAAAGTGAGGGGCACATTGTTGGTGAAAATCCCTCACCATGGCCCAATCTCTCGAATCAGTGGCGAGTGTCACGCCGGTTCCTCTATGTGTAGATTGCATCACAGTATTCACCAAGTTTTGCAGAAAACTTTGGACCTTAGGTGTCACGGGAGGGATGTTGCCACTGGTCTCGTTGACACGTCCCGCGTTTTGTTTGGACTCTGGAGCGTCTCACTCCGGTACGTCTTCCACGTGTACGCATTTTCATATGCCAATGAACAAACATTAGAATTCCATTCACCAGATATAGCTTATAAGAGTTCCCATTCTAACATAGTACCATATCGACGAATAAACATCACTACATATCATCGCTCAGGTGTGATTGGGGGAAATTTCTAATCTTTCTGTTTGTATTTGATTTAGGTAGTTCTCTTATTTTACTTTTCAATACTCTGATATAACACCCTCATTCCCGAGGGTAAGATTAGAGTAAAATAGAGTAAATATTTCCACGGAGGGAGATGAGTGTTATGACGAGACCAGTTGCAACATCCCTCCCGTGACACTTGAGGTCCAAAAGTTTTCTACAAAACTTAGTGAATACTATGATGCAATCTGCACAGAGCGGAACCGGCGCGACACTCACCACTGATTCGCGAGATTGGGCCATGGTGAGGGATTTTCAACAACAACGTCCCCCTCACTTTAATGGAACTGAAGGACCCCTAGAAGTCGAGGGCCGAGTTTTCATACTCGGACTTGACTCGCGTCGTGACACTCACCTCCCTCCGTGGAAATCTTTATTTATTTCAGTTTGATCTCACTCACGGGAGGGAGGGAGGGATGTTATAGTTGGTAACAGAGAATCGAAAAGCAAAATAAGGGAACAGCCTAAGTCAAATACAAATAGAAAGATTAAAAATTTCCCCAATTACACTCTGAGCGAGAATATGTAGTGACGCTTATTCGTCGATATGGTATTATGTTAGGATGTGAATTCTTATCAGTTATCCGGTGAATGGAATTCTAATGTTTGTTCCTTGGCATAGGAAAATGCGTACACGTGGAAGGCACACCGGAGTGAGACGCCCTAGACAAATGCGGGACGAGTCGACGATACTAGTGGCAACATCCCTCCCGTAACACTTGAGGTCCAAAGTTTTCTGCTAAACTTGGTGAATACTGTGATGCAATTTGCACAGAGCAGAACCGGCATGACACTAGCCATTGATTTGCGCGATCGGGCCATGGTGAGAGATTTTAAACAACAACGTCCCCTTCACTTTAATGGAACTGAAGGACCCTTAGAAGTCGAGGGTCGAGTTTTCAGATTCGGACTAGACTTGCGTCGTGACAGTCGCTTCCCTCCGTGGAAATCTTTATTTGTTTCACTCAGATCTCACTCACGGGAGGGAGGGGTGTTATAGGCTTCTGGGTGGTTTTGTGTATCCATGTGATTAGTCTCACTTCCAATGTGGGGTGGGGATATGTAGACACAAATTTTCAATTTTGCATCACAAAATTTTCATTTAATATTTGAATACTGTAAAATATGGGCACATAGTTCTAAACAATAGATCTTGGCTTTTCTTAAAGAGACTGATCCATCACCCCTTTTACAAGTGAAATTTTTTGAGCATGTAAACAGATGATTGTAAAATAAATACAAATTTAGAAAGCTTTAAATGGGATTTTCAAAGACTTGATCCACAAATGGTGTAGGCAAAAATGGAAAAACTTATATGCTATGTTGAGATTTTGAGTGACTGCGATAATGACTTGACTTCAATTGCAAGTTGGGCAAAAATTTGAGTGTCACGACGCGAGTCAAGTCTAAGTCTGAAAACTCGACCCTCAACTTCTAGGGGTCCTTCAGTTCCATTAAAGTGAGGGGGGCATTGTTGAAAATCCCTCACTATGGCCTGATCTCGCGAATCAGTGGCTAGTGTCGCGCCGGTTCCACTCTGTGCTGATTGCATCACAGTTTTCTCCAAGTTTTGCAGAAAACTTTGGACCTCAGTAATCACGGGAGGGATGTTGCCGCTGGTCTCGTCGACACGTCACGCGTTTTGTCTGGGGCGTATTAGTCCGGTGCGTTTTCCACGTGTATGCATTTTCCTATGCCAAGGAACAAACATTAGAATTCCATTAACCAGATAACTTATAAGAGTTCCCATCTTAACATAGTACCATATTGACGAATAAACGTCACTATATATCATCACTCAGAGTGTGATTGGGGGAAATTTCTAATCTTTCTGTTTGTATTTGAATTAAGGAGTTCCCTTATTTTGCTTTTCGATGCTCTGATACCAACTGTAACACCCTTCTTACCGAGGGTAAGATCAGAGTAAATTAGAGTAAAGATTTCCACGGAGGGAGACGAGTGTTATGATGAGACCAGTGGAAACATCCCTCCCGTGACACCTGAGGTCCAAAAGTTTTCTACAAAACTTGGTGAATACTGTGATGCAATCTGCACTGAGCGGAACCGGCGCGAACTCGCCACTGATTCGTGAGATTGGGCCATGGTGAGGGATTTTCAACAACAACGTCCCCTCACTTTAATGGAACTGAAGGACCCCTAGAAGTCGAGGGTCGAGTTTTTAGACTCAGACTTGACTCGCGTCGTGACACTCGCCTCCCTCTGTGGAGATCTTTATTTGTTTCACTCTGATCTCACTCAGGGAGGGAGGGGTGTTACAGGCTTCTGGGTGGTTTTGTGTATCCATGTAATTAGTCTCACTTCCAATGTGGGGTGGGGATATGTAGACACAAATTTTCAATTTTGCATCACAAAATTTTCATTAAATATTTGAATACTGTAGAAAATGGGCACATAGTTCTAAACAATAGATCTTGGCTTTTCTTAAAGAGACTGATCCATCATCCCTTTTACAAGTGAAATTTTTGTAGCATGTAAACAAATGATCATAAAATAAATACAAATTTAGAAAGCCTTAATGGAGGCGCTCTCACGGCTATTTAGCGCACTTGATGTGCGTTGATGCGCAGGGCTAGGTACTTGCATGCCCTAAGGAGGGTGGTACTAGCTTGGTAAGGGGCGATACGGCCACCTTGGAGCTTGACTGAATCACCTACGTGGTGAAGGGACGTGGAGCGAGATAGATTAGAGCACGCTATGCTTGAGTCACCCACTTAGTGAGTCATTGGACCCTAAGTCTTACCAGTGGTATGTTTATGATATGATATGATGATTTGATGTTGTTGCAACAGTCACGTAGTGATTCATTCGATTGTTGTTCTTACGGATAGAAGATCTCATGGTAGATGATGTGCCCCTGGATTAGTTATGCCCATAAATGGATTATACCCATGGAAGGATTATGTTCATAGATGGTTTATACCCATGAATAGATTATACTCACACATAGAGTGTTACCAGGGATGGATGTGTATACCAATGGATGATGATTCCCATGGTGGTTTGGATTCATGCTCGGATGTTGGTCTTATGGTAGACCTGTTGGTCTCATAGTAGACGTGTTGGTCCCATGGTAGATGTATTTGCATTATAGTGGATATGTTGGTCCCATAGTAGACGTATTGGTCTAATGTTAGACATGCTGGTCCCATGGTAGACATATTGGTATTATGATGGACATGTTGGTCCCATATAGTAGACGTATTGGTCTTATGGTAGACCTGTTGGTCCTGTGATAGACATGTTGGTTCTACGAATGTATGAGTTATGCCCATGGATGGATTATACTCGTGGAGTGATTATATTCATGGATGGTTATTACCTATGGATAGATGATACTCACTGATGGGGAGTTACCATGGATGATGAATCCCATGAATGTTGTTCCCATGGTAGACATTTTGGATTCACGCTTAGATATTGATTATATGGTGGGCATATTGACCCCATGATAGATATAGTGGTCCCATGGTGGATGTGACGTAACTATGGATAGATATTATTTTCCCATGAATAGTTATTCCCATGGAGGGCTTTGTAACCATGGATGAGTATTGTATATCGTGGATAGATATTCCTATGGAGGGTATTGATTCCATAGAGGATTGGACCCATATTTAGAGTATTGTCCCCGAGGAGGGATGTACTTATGTTCGGGTATAGGTCCCATGGTTGAGGTTTATCTTATGTGTGATAGTTGGTATAGACCTGTGATTGGCTAGACCCGTGATAGATGAGATCTATTCTCCTGATGAGGCCTACGATTGAGTAATTAGAATGTCTTGATGTGACATCATGAATAGCTCGGGGTTAGTGCTATGAAATAAATGAATTGAGAACTACACAAGATCTGATCTCCATTGGAGTACGTAGGCAGCTGATAATTCAGTTTGATCAAATCAAGGGTCTAATAAGTCCTAGGATCTGTAGGGATCTCGCAACATGTGTAGGTGTCATGTGTTTGGACTATGAATTGTGCATGCTTCAGAGTTAAAAGAAAAAAAAAACAATATTATTGTTTCTCACGTGTCCGTTGGGTCGGGGCGTGACATTCTTTCTTGTCAGTTTGGTGTTGAGCAGATGGGTGGCTAATTCTAGCAAAATTGGGGTGGTCTCTTGTGATTTTGGTGTATCTATTTAGAGTGGGGGTTATATTCTTTTCTTTTGCCCCTCTTCTTTCTATTTGGTTTTCTTTGGGTTTTCCTCTCTGAGATCCATTGATGCCATCCTTGTATCATTTTTCTTGTTCTTTTAATATATATATTTATACTTGATACCGCTCAAAAAAAAAAAAGTAAAGAGAACTTAAACTCTTGAGTAGTGGGTTTGCAAATGGGACCTCACCTCTATTTATACTTGGAGCCTTGGAAATGTGTGGCTCACATAATGTCACTTGGCAATCATCTAATGGTCTAGGATACTTTGGAAACTCCTATCAATTTCTACGAATATCTACTCTCCTAGAATGTCTGGAAGCTTTCAGATCCTTCCCTCTCTAGAGGACTTCATAACATTCCAGAGAACTTTAGATTATTCTAGAAGATTTTGCACTATTCTAGAGAACTCTAGATTATTTTAGGAAAGTCCGCACCACTCTAGCACCTTCTAGAGTCTTCTTGAACATTCCGGGACCTTCCGAATTATTCTAGGCTCTTTTGCACATTCCGGATCATTCTCGAGCATTCCGTAAACTCTACAATGTTCATGTAACCTCTTATGTACATAGATTACAAGATGGCTAGGTTGGGTGAACCTTTGGGTGTGACACATTGCTCATTGCCGCCAACGCTGTTGTGTTGTACCATATTTGTTTTAAGATGTTTGTTGTATTGATAGGGTGCTCATGCATGGAGTTTTTCCTATGTGGCCTTCTGCATGTGGACGTCATATCCTGGGACATTTAATCCACTGATTGATCTTTGTCTCTCTCAACCTCCCCCATCCCCAGAAAAAAAAAAAAAAACACTGATTGATGAGTGCTCTATCATCCATCAGTTAATGGTTGTGGCCCATGGCTGTGCCCCTGAGGATCATATAATCCTGGGAATGATTGGCTCTATGACCTTTCAGAGAAAAGGAAAGAAGGGATTACACTAGCTGTATAAAAAGAAAATGTTTTCTATGGTTGTAAGGGTGAAGTGTCATATCTGAAGATCACCAAGTGGCTGTCAAATTTTCTGCTGCATGTGATTTAAAATTTCCTATTTTCCTAAGAAGGTTGGTGACCTATTTTCCATGTAAACTCTGCCACTTGAATTGCAAAGTTGAAGGTCACTTGTTGTTATTAACTCTGAAAGGGCTATTTAACTTCACCCCATTGAACATGGGCAACCATTTTCCTTTTCACCGAAAATGTTGTAGCCAAACATGCCCTTTCTGTTCAAATTGGTTGGTTGGTTATGCTGATACATTTTCCTTCGAATTTTCAATTGAAGGATTAAAACGGTTAGATGTCAACATTTTTTGATAAGAGTGGTTAATATTGATGGGAAACATATTTGTTCTAATTAAAATAATACAATGAATGGGTTCACTGTTGAAAAGTCATGCTTTTACATCAGTTCTGTAGTTTGTATTTAAGGGATGATTTTTGATTGATGGTTAAATCTCTATTCTGACCCTAGAGTGTAAAGAACTAGAGATAATGAAAATGTCAAGTGAAGATATATATATCTGAATGGTGTCAACTGAAGATATGTTAGAAACTGCTTACCTTCCTAAAAAAAAGGAAAAAGAAAGATATTGTTGAAATTGCTTTAGGTTTTTAGAGATTTGCAATGCTAATGTGAGAGAGAGATGGGAGGGTAAGGGTTTGAGAGAGCTCTCTTGTTGACTCTGAGGAATATATTTTGGAATAAGCTTTCGATGTTTAGGGTGGTAGTACTGTCAATCACTATTTTGAAAATATACTGATCCATGCACTTCTTGAATCTTGCTCTTGTATGTCATATTAATAAATTTTATAAGGTTATGTTGTAATGTTCTGTCTTGCTCAGTGTCATTGCTGTGCTAATCATTTGTCATTAGATGATTGATGATGTTTGGAGCCAGCATACCACAAAAAGAACTACAAACTAATTTAGTTGGAGTCCTCAAAACAGGACTGCCCAGTTCAAGGAAATCCTGCAGGCTTAATGGGAGGAGGAAAAGGAGAGGACAACTTGGCTGCGAGAAGAATCAGAAAAAGGGTTAGGGAACTGAGAAATTTGCAATCCTTGGTGAATTATGATCGCAAGAATCGGATGGGAGGTGGGGGGCTGTAGTGGTGTCCCAATGAAAGTCCTATCATGGAATGTGAAGGGGTTGGGAGTTGTGGCAAAAAGAGCGTCTGTGAAGAAGCTTGTATTGATCCAAAGGCTGGATGTTCTTTTTCTGCAGTTTAGACCAAGTGTCAAGAGGTGGATGAGAGAATGATTAAAACTGTTTGGGGGTTGGGTGGGGGGTGTGTGGAAGTATGTGTGGGGTGTTGAAAAGAAAATTGTAAAAAAGCGAAGAAAATAATGAAAAGAAGGGACGAAAGCTGAGAGAGATTAATTCTCTGTATTGTATTTCTAGTTGGTAAGAAAGAGTAGTACACATGTATATATAGAATATAATGAGCCAATCAAGGTGGTAAATAAGGAAAGAATAATCAATTACACGTAATGACATCTGTAGGTCAATTCTATAATAAGACATGTGAAAAATACAATTTTACAATATTTACATTTACAACACTGGGTGGCTAAAGCCTCTTTAGGAGCCTCTAGGGGAATTTGGATATTATGGAATGCTAATAGTTGGAAGATGGATCTCCTCATATATCAAATCCTTCTCTATCTTTGTGGTCTTGAAGGATCTCGCTTTTGGTAAAAGATTTTTGCTCACTAATGTGTATGGATCTAATGACGACCTGACAAGAATAAAATTTTGGGGAGAATTGGCAGAGGTTAGAGGGTTTAGTTCTATTCGATGGTGTATTGGAGGGGATTTTTAATGTAGTTTGCAGAAGTCAGAAGGAATGGGTGTAGAAGGATTTAGGCAAGTATGCAGAGATTCAGTGGTTGCATTGATCAAATGGAGCTTATCGACTTCCCTTTAGAGGGGGCTTCCTTCACTTGGTCAAGTATGCAAGAGAATCCCAGTTTAGTTTGATTAGATAGATTCTTGGTGGATGAGGGGTGGCTGGATCATCTTCCCATTATTCTTGATTCTTGTCTTGCCTCGTGGGGGCCTACTCCTTTTAGATTTGAGATAGCTTGGCTCAAGGAGGAAGGTTTTATGGAACTTGTCGAGAATTGGTGGAATGAAGCAAATCTTGTTGGATGGAAAGGGTTTTGTCTAATACAGAGGTTAAAATTTTTAAAAGGTTTTTAAAAGGAGAGGTTAGGGAGGGGGAGAAATCTCGGAGAGAATCTGCAGTGCAAGAAGATGTTTTGCTTCTGAATGAGCTCTAGTACATTATTAGCCTTGAGGAGGAGGGCCTCCTCTCGTCGGAAAGTCTATCCTGCAGAAAAGAATTCAAAGAAATTCTAAAAAAGAAGGCTTTGCTGGAGGAAATTAAATGGAGGCAAAGATCTAGAATTGGATGGCTCAAAGAAGGGGACAAGAAAACATTTTTTTTTTTCAACAAATGGCTAGGGCAAGGAGAAGGAAAAACCGTTTTCATTTGTTGCAAGTTGTGGGATCTGATGGAGAATAGAGGTCACATTTGTGTTGAAATCATTGAGTATTTCAAGAGCTCATATTTGGATGCACATGGAGATAGACCTATCCCTTGTTCTCTTACCTTTAATTCTCTGGAAGAAGATCAATTTTCAGCCTTAGAAGAAATGTTTGATGAGGAGGATTTAAAATCCACAATTTGGCAATTGGGTGAAGATAGGACCCCAAGTCTCAATGGCTTCCCTATTCTATTTTATAGTGCTGTTTTGCTGCATATTTGTCCGTAGTTACGTAACGAGGGAAGTCCATTTTTCTTGAAGAAATTTTCATATGGAATGCTGATATGTGGTGGGCATGGAATGAGATCTAACAAGAGAGCTAAAAAAGAAAAAAAAAATCATAAATGCCTTCTACTACTAATTCATGTATATTCACTCCTATCCATTATTTAGTTATTCCATTATTTATATTAATCTATCTTAACATGTGCAGACATTAGTATGTGTTCATCGGATTTGATAATGCCCTGACGATGGTGGTGCATCATCAGGCTCTTTTTTTTATTTTTCAGTATAAACAGCTGGCACATCTGTGTATAAGTTTTTCAAGTTAGATGGTGCTAGTGGCTATGATATCTGTGTGCAAGTCGCTACAAATTTTATGAAGTTAAATAGGCTAAAATTGAACTATGATAGTACTGTTGTCAAATTTTGCAAGGTCTGCCTTGATCTTCTTCTTGTTGCTGCACTTATGGATTATGTCTTGTTCTGATCTTTTATTGGTTTTAATGTGGCAGAGATACACCGGACAGAAGCCCAATGCAAGTAGTAGTCCCCGTGACCGATAAAAATTTAGCAATGAATCAAAAAAAAAAAAGGGAAAGGAGAATATAGGACTAGCAGATATCTTGTTTTTTAGATTTGGAACAGTTGCCATTGAAATTTATTGCTTTCATATAATCTTAGCTTTGCCTTATTTGTGCTCTGCTAAGATGCATTTGTGCATATATGATGATTATGCCAACACTCATATACAAACGTTCCATTAACACTAATTCAAATGCCAATGAGTAGTGGTTTTCATTTATGTTGGTTTCCTATGTTCTTTTACTGTTTCCTGCCATTATTTGATAAACCAAATTAGGGGTTTAAAATTCAGGGTGCTTTACAGTAATACCTACTCTAAATCCTCCAAATCCAATCGGACTCCATGAGAGAAGATCCCAAGCTACACACTACCAGTCGTGGTTGGTCATCCATCGGCAATTTGCTGGATTGGCCCAAATGGGGAGTTGGAATGCAGATTGGACAAGGATACCTATTTGGAGAAATGGTGTATACCATAACCCTTAGTTGATCAAAATTGTATTTTATTTTTTATTTTTTTCCTCTTAGTGAACCTATGGTTTTAATAATGATGGTGACAATGACGATGATGACAATAATGATGATTTAAAATTAAACTTACATGAGACAATTTTTTATAGTTGGTAGTGAAATATCATTTCCTTGTTATGCTAGCATGAGGTCCAAGGGGGTCTGGTACAAAATTAATGATGGTCCATGTCCTGTTGCACTAAAAAGAAGTTCAGAGTCTTTCCATATTTTAGAATGTTGAGACCTCTTAATGCTTTTGGACTACAGTAAAACATCTATAATGTAATATAGTTGGGACTATAGTACATATATTACATTATAGAGGCTATTAAATTAGAGAGTTTAGCAGTATTCATTTTTAAAAATCTCTTTAAAACTTATTTATCATTAAAATATCCTTTCGGCTTCTCTTTGCGGAAACAAATCACTCCATTCATTCCTATACAATTCTCGTTCATTGATAACAGAGTGCATGTGCCTTTTCAAAGAATGAGGAAGTTTATCCAGAAGTTTATTTCAGACTACTTTTCTGAGGTTTAGATTAGAGTTGCAACTCGAGTCGGGTTTTGGCCTGACCCTTATGACCCGACTCGAGAAATCATGTGGATCGGGTTACAATGGTCGGGCTATAGGGTCGGGTTGAGAAAAAAAAAACCCGACCGAAATTCGGGTCGGGTTGGGCTGAGGCCTTTAAATTTCAACCCGACTCGACCTGACCCGAGAAAACCCGACCTGAGAAGACCCGACTCGACCCTATTTTCATAACTTAATATAAAAGGCTGCCTTACCCTCAAAGTCTCAAACCCTAGCAGAACTCTCTCGTTTTGTTTTCCAATTTCCAGCCGGCAGCATTTTTCCTCCCTTCCCTCGTCGCCTGCGAATCTGATATTGCTCTTTGGGTTGTTGTCGTTTTTCCTCTTCTTCACCTACATCTCTTCCCGGCTGGACCTTGATGAGGGGGTGTTTTGAAAATTTGAGGCGTTGGCTACATCCCAGAGAGAGAGAGAGAGAGAGAGAGAGAGAGAGATACCAATCCAGGAAAAGTGTGAGTTCTTTGTTGGGTAGAGAGGTGTTGGGCGTTGTTGTCTTCATCGTCGCTGTTGTTGAAGAGAGAGGATGGAGAGAAGATTGCTGTCTCCATGTATCAGATACTACTATGGCCTTCTTCCCCTCATCACCGTACCACACTCATTTCCAAAGTTTCATTGAAAAAAATTGAGAGAGAGTTGGGAAATTATTAGCTGTGAACAGGTTAAAAAAAATTAGGGCTGCAACTCAGGTCGGGTACGGTCGGGTTAAGGGTCGGGTTGGGTTGGGTTAAGGGTATTACAATCTCGGGTCGGGTCGGGTTCACTATCTCGGGTTTTTATTCGGGTCGGGTCGGGTCGGGTTCAATATGGAGTGAGTTGGGTTAGGGTTGGGTTTATTAAAATTTGGCCCGCCCAACCCGAGTTGCAGCCCTAGTTTAGATGATATAATTTGTGAGATCTTTAGTCACTTTAGCAATAATTTTGTATTCTGAATGTATAGAATATTACTTTACAAAATGATTGGAGTTGTACATTTTTTATTCTAAATGTATTGAATATTGAGTTAGAGAAATTTATTATATTTTGTATAGACCTGAGGTCGATACCAGTTGTCGATATTATTTTAGACATGTTATAACTTTATAGAGTAGTATATTATAGAGAGTTTATTGTACTTTGAATCTTCAAAAAGCATTTGACAAAATATGGTAAGAAATGGGAGATTCTAAGCTGAGGAGTACCTTGTATAAGGAGATTTCATTTTTATCTATTCAGCTTGATGATTCTATTAGAAACCGTCTCACTTCCCCATGGACCCTCTGCACCTCCAATGACAACCAATTGGTAGATTTTATTTTGTAGTAAGTTCCATCTTATCTTTCAAACTCAAGACTCCATGTTCAAAATTATCCACTTGCCATGTTTATAGGGAAAATTTACAAAGATCATGGATTTAGAACTTGGTGTATCGGCATGTATTTGGTTTCTTATTTTTAAGATGAATTTTTTGAAACCACGTCACTTAGATGATAAATAAATATCTTTACCACTAGACTACAATAGCTTCTATATAATTTCTCATCATTTTCATATTAAGTTTGCTTGACCTAAGTTCTTGCATCTCTTCAATACGATCTATAGAAGTTTCCATTTTTTAAATGGATGTTTAGCATGTTGTGAGTCTCATACACTGTATCAAATCAAAGAGTACATCTCTAAATTAGCTCATTAGTCAGCTTACAGCATCTGAAATTTTCAGTCACATTAGTTAAAGCTGAAATACAAGATAGCTATAAATTTCGAATATCACTGAATTTTAGTATAATCTAGACATACCTTCAGTGAAATGGGACTTATAACATGCATATCATTTCTTTTAAAAGTGCTTTGATAATTTTTAAACAAATTAAGAAGGTTAAAGTTTAGGTGAAAATATGAAGAATATGAGGTACGCATGTTCAATGTTCACAATTAAGGTACAATTTGGCCCATCTACAAAGTTAGAATTTTGTGTAAGCAGGGCATATAAAAATAATAAATCCGCCATCCAATCATAATTTAGGTCGTCAAATGTACCCAAAGGAGCTAAAAAATAAAATAAAAAGCCCTAAAATAACCAATATTAAAATAGTGAAAAGCTATAAACATCTAAAATAGAGTAATAATCAAGTGGAACAAGTTAAACCTGAAATGGTCCCAGTTTAGCTCACCTAAAATTCTCACCTAAATCACCTACATGTGTAGTGAGAGGGAGACTGACATAGTTGAAAGATTATTTTGATTTGATGATTGGAGACTCGTCAAAATACAAAAGATCATTCAATTCAATATTTCAAATAACGTGCTCCATATATAATTTTTTAGAACAAGATGTTCGGGCCTTCTAACTAATTCTTGGAGCATATAAATTGGTGAGGGCTGGCTTGATTGTCAAGAACCCGTCTAAGATGTGGAAGATCTTGGGTTCAAGTCACTTTCAACACAAAATGGCCACTCCTCTTAGTGTTATTAGGTTAATATGCAATTGATAATGGGTGTTCCAGTTTAATAATTTCACCCACTAGGTAGACTAAATAGGTGCTTGGTGGTTGTACTGCTGCAACTAGTTTTAGTTAATAGTTCTTCAACAATATATAGTATTTCATCCGACATACTTGTAGTTGGAAAAAGTTAGCCCTATGATGAATGGTAATCATAGATTAGGATAATTGACAATACTTAATCATTCATCCTAAAAAGAATTACTAAAAGACAGAGATGTTGTGATTAGAATGGAAAATGGGTGTTATTGTACATGCATTCTAAGAATGAGTTTTGTTTTATAAAATAGAATGACTGATGTAATAAAATAGTCATCTAGCTAATGCTTATTTGTTCATTCTATCTTTAGAGGTATTATTGTTGGAAGAGAAAAATGATGATGCTTCAAGAGATTGGCCATCTTCTATAAATTGAGAATAGACTATGTTTTTAATGTTGTTTTTTTTTTTTTTTTTTAAGTTAATATCATGTTGGCAATCTCATTTTCAAATGGAATGAGTTACTAAACAAATTTTAAACTGTTTTCAGAACCATTTATATTTTTAATGATTCTTCATCGTTTTATACACCAAACAAGTCCTAAAGTTCATAAATGGAATCACCATGAATGAGAAAATAATCATTTACTTAAAAAAAAAAAGTTTAAATTGATTATAAATAGATGGCGATCCTTCTACTGTGAAAAAATATGCTAGACGTGCCCAATTGGGTGAAATTTTTGAATTAGATCGTGCTATTTTGAAATCCGATGTTGTTTTTCGGAGCAGTCCAAGGGGTTGGTTTACTTTTGGACATGCTACGTTTGCTTTGCTCTTCTTTTTCTGACACGTTTGGCATGGCTCTAGAATCTTATTCCGAGATGGATTTGCTGATATTGATCAAGATTTGGATACTCAAGTGGAATTTGGAGCATTCCAAAAACTTGGAGATCCAACTACAAGAAGACAAGTAGTTTGATACAACATTGCTCTGGTATTTTTCGTCTCTCTATTTGATTTTTTGGATTTGACATAAGATAAGGTACCATAGAAATCTTGATTTTAATCATCGCCCTTTCTTTATTCTTTCCCTTTCGTCTCACTCTATAAACATCAACATGTAACTCGCATTGTACATTGATTTACCAAATCATACAATGGAAAAGTACCAAATGTATGCATGTGATGGATTTACCAAGTTAGGTGATGCCTCTTCCATCCATGTCGCTATGGAGGTTGCTACCCTTGCACTGAGTTAGTGGCCACTCATCCCAATTTAGTAGTTGTTGTGCAATTATTGAAGAAAAAATTAGTCTCGTTTATGCCTTTAGGTCTCATTTTCATTATCATCATTAAAGTTATATAAAAACATTAAAACTTATCTAGTGAAATTATTTTGATTTGTCATAAAAAAAAAAAGATGCAATACAAATATATCAATACTTATAATTATTTTCTTAGATCAAACAACTACTTATGAATAGTTGAGGAGGCCATTAAAGGATGAATAGCCTATTGTATTATATTCCTTTCTTACTCTTCATGCTTCCAAATGTAAAATTCATACATCCTTCTCTTTGCCCACCAAAACAAAAATGGAAGTATTGCATTTCCTTGCAGTTGATACATTCATTTACTGAAGTTAGAACCCTGTATCTGGTGATGCAGCTGGTGCAGCCGCTACTTGTAGAGAAGGAGATGGTGGAAAAACTCTTCTTGGATATGTATTCTCTAAATAACCCATCATTCTCCTCACTTTAGTATTGTTTTTTCTCTCATCTGCAAAGAGAGAAGAGTTTTCATTCATCACTGCAATTGGCAAAAACAAATACAACTTGCCCAACACAAACAGAGAGAGTATTAACGTAAATGGTCGACTTTCTATTTGTCAGTTTCTCAATTACGAGATTGTAATTGATTCATTGATTGATTCTTTGCTCTTTCCAGAGGCCTGTATTTCTATATATTCAATGTTAATGAAAGAGACGAGAGCTATTTTTACAGAATTCTACATAGAGGAAGCTATACATAAAGAAGAAGAGAGAGAGGTGCTGCAATGTTACCTATGGGACCCCGATTGGATTTTGTAGATGCAGACCAAACGATGAGGGTAGGGGTTATGATGGTGATCAGAGCCCAAAAGAAAAAGATCAAAACAAAAATCCTCCAACTCATTTCCGGGAGAAATGTGAGATTTTTGGTACTTGCCAAGGCAATATGGAAGAGGAGAGAAGGTAAAACTTGGGGGGAAAGAAAAAAGAGTAACTTGCAAGTATGATGAAAATGTGAAAGCATGCCCTGTTACATGTGAATCACGACCATTTAGTGAATCTTGATATTTAGCCTTGTCAAAGGGGAGGGGGGAATGAAAAAAAAAATAGACACATGGAATGCCGGTAGTCCTATCCCATGTAATATTATTTACGGTATTTTCAAATTTATCACGTTTTTATCGAAAAAATACTATTATCATGTTAATAACATGTATTTATTGGCACGACGATAAATTCTCAATAAATTTTCAATAAATCATGATAAAAGCCCGTTAAACAAGATAAAATGATAATGTCTCGATAAATTTTCCGTAAATTCTTTATTAAGATTTTTATTTAATTAATATTTTTTATTTTTTATATATTTTCTGCGAGATTTTTCCGTTAATATCCCGGTAAAAATTTGAGAATTTGAAAATATCTCGATATCACCAATCGCCGTTCATATCTCGAAAACGATATTTATGAAAATGGTCCTACACTAACTGTCAAATAATTTTTTCCCCTAAAATGTTAAACATGTGTTTTATTTTAGGTTTTACAAACTATATTGTTTGAATCATGTTCTTTAGATCTAATCTAAATATAAAAAATAGTTTTTAAAAATATATTTTATTTTTTAATATAAATCAACAAAAATTGACTGTTGAGTTTGAACATAAAATTTTTTAACTTAAAATTAACCTTGAAATTTGTGTTTTAGATTAGTCATATATTTTTTTTAGCTTTATATAAAAAATAAAATATACTGTAAAAATAGAATTATTTGTTTAGATGTCATTAAATGAAAATAATGCTTGAGAGTCGAACGACCTGTCTAACAAATTTAGATGTAAGATCAATGAAAATGGTGCTCTAAAGCAAGGTTTGAGCTCATGGCTTAATCTTAGTGTGTTTTAGAGATAGTGGGTTCATCCGTGGAAATTTTACATTAGGTATTTTACAATTTTTCACACGTAAATTCAAAAAAAAAAATATTACTCTAAAGCAATGTTTTAAAAATTAACTTATTAACGAAATCTTTTGAGGAGAAGGTTGAGTTAGTTGAGTTCCACCAATGTCCAATTGTGGTTAAACTTGTTCGAACCAAAGAAATCAGCATCAAGTCATAATTAATCAATCAATTAAATAAAATAAATATAAAATATAAAATGTTAAATAGAAAATACATAAATTTTAAAAAATATCACAATTTTATAAAAATGTTTAATTTACACTAATTATTATTATACTAATAAAATATTCCAATGGTAGAACATAATAAATTCAAAATCTTTTAAGGATTTAAACCATTCGATGGGAAGATTCGAGAGATTTTCGGTTTTTTTATTTTTAATGGAAGACTGTGGGCTTCATTCGTGGGTCGTAGGTCGGATTTCGTTTTTTTTATTTACTTTATTTTATGTTATTTTATTTCCTTCTTTCTCTCCATTTATTTATTTATTTATCATATTATTATTATTTAATTTATTGAAGCATACCTGAGTGAAAATCGAGTGGACGGATTTTAATTTATCAATTATTTATTTATCATTTAGTTATTATGTTAATTATCCATTAATATCTCTAAAAAAGAGATGACTGAGAAATTATAATTTAATCCAATTCATTATATTAAATCTATTTCCATAAATTTCTAATTTAAATTCGGTTTAAAATAATTATCCAAATTAATAAAAAAAACAAGACTAAGAATTATGCGAATATTACTTATAATTTTTAATTAATCAATCAACTTGATTTTAATTAAAACCCAGACTATTACACCCCATGTCAATAACTGAATCATACTGAGTCAAGGCGAGTCAACTGAGTAAAAAATCCGAGTCAGCAAGATGGAGTGCCGTTGCAATGAAATTGGAAAGTCCGGGTAGCGCCTAAGCTTTTGTGCATTTGAAGAACGAAGCACAGGAATAGAAAGCTTTGAACAGAGGAAAGAGAGCCGTTGCCATCATCAACGGGAGAACAGCACCGACTGTGACAAACGGGCTGGGATCGGTTTTAGAAGGAAGCGGCAGCAATGGAGAGTCCAAAAGTAACTCCGCAGCCCTGGCACAGGCCTTAGTCGAATTAGGCCGCTTTCTAGGCCCCTAACTTAGATTTAATTTATAAATTTTCATACCATTTTTTATGTTATAAATTTATTTTGATGTTTATTTTACTAGTAAATAGATTTGTGGTGTAATGGTAGTACGTTTCACTCCAAATACATAGGTTGTGTGTTAAATTCACATTTATTTTTTACTATTTTGTGCTTCATAATTTATAATTAAGTGATAATTTTTTAATATAATTTTATTTTATAAATTATTTTAAATGCATTATATACTTTAGCATCTCAACTACTTTTTTTAAATACAATAAAATAATAATAATAATACATAAATAATCAACATGCATGACATAAGTGAAAATTAAATTTGTTAGAAGAAAAATTGAATGGATTACCTATCTTATCTATTGAAAAAGATATCTTAAAAAAAATTGAATATAGTAATTAATTAGTAATTTTGTATCTTAAAATTTAAAAAGAATAAATTTTAAATAATATTTTATTATAAATTTGATTATAATGTTTTATTTGAATATTGCACATTTTGTGAAAAAAGATGTATAATTTTATTTTTTGTTAGTGTATAAAAGATCCATCTTAAGAATTCTCCTGTAACTCCTAAAATCTCAGGCCGACCCTGTAACTCCGGCAGCAGAGCTGTGAGCAGAGGTGAGCGTCTGCAAGCCTACAGTAGGATCAGCCTCAAGCAGTGGCAGCCAAGCAGAAACGAGAGAGAACAGCATTCTCAGGCAGCAAATTTCGGGCTGGGCAGTAGACGCTGGTGGTGACAGTGCCAGCAGCTGCAGCGACGACAGTGAGAGGTGCTAGCAGAAAGCAAGCTGCAAAGCAGAGGGCATCAACGAGCCAAGCAGGAGAACAAAGCAAGCAGAGACGGGCAACACCTCTTCCTCTCAGTTTCTCTCTGATTCATTTGAGTCGAGTTATGATTTATTTTCTTTCATGATTTGTTTTAATTATTCTCTTATATGGTTTAATTTAGTTCTTAAGCACTGTTTAATTTCAGTTTTCAGTTTTAGTTTCTTTGTTTTATTGTCCTAAAGTTTGATTAAGTAATTTTAATGGTATTTTATTTCATTGTGACATTTAGTTTTAGATTAGTTTTAAATACTGTTCTAATTTTCATTTGAATGCTTAAATTAATATCTTGATGTCATTTATTATGTTAGGCTAAAATTCCAACTGAGGTTAGAGGTGATGTTTAATTATTCATGGGGTTATTTTGAAGAAAAATTCAAGTTATTAATGTGAGATTTGTGTAATTGCATGGTTTAATTAAATTCATTTTTTATAAGAAATCTATGTATTGTTTCTTGATTCATTGTAGTTTTCGAACACATTAAATGTTTGGAGAACTCATTTAGTATTTGTGATAAATTTTCAAGAATTTGTCCATGTCTATATATTTTTCTTAAATCATTGTGCTTTCTGAATACACTGATTTCTTGAAGAATCCCTATAAATCCCTATAACATATGGTATGTGCTCAATAGTTTTTAATCATCAATTATCCTTTGTTAAAAATAATACTGCTCTAAGTGTCCAATCCCCCAGTTAGTCGAATCATTATTCTAATCTAACTGAGAAAATTTGATGGAACTATAAATTGTTAAATGGATATCCAAAGCTTAGTGTTTTTTGTTATTATTTTTAATTCACCGTCTTATTTTTGCTCCATACTTTGTGTGGAATTCAATCATCATTTATCACCTTAATTACTGTTCGCAATTCTTTCATTCCTTGTGGTTCGACCTCGGACTCACCGAGTAAAATTTACTACTTTGCTACCTGCACTTGAGTGTATACTTTTAAAGTGGTAGCAACAACCTCCTATTATCAGAGCCTCTATCAGTTCCTCTTCTGTGCTATTATTCGACCGTAACCACCAACCCATCTAAATAGGATATGTTCCCTGGCTTTTTGAAGGTTTCAGTCTAGCGCAGAGTCGTAGTCGCCTCTTCTACCGTTCAACAACCCGACCGTTGCGCATTGAATGCACTCACAACGGTTTAATTCTTTCCCAGTCGACATGTCGGTGTCGCCGATGGGTCGACAATCATGGAACCGAGAGGTCAAGAGAAGCCAAGAGAAAAATATTTTTGTCCTCATCTTCAATCTTCACTTCAATGCTTACTTGTTGAGTGATAAATTTGTTGAACACACTGAAATGGCCAATGATATTTGTTTCTTCCTTCATCCACAATAATATTGTTTCTTCAGGAGCAACTTGCTTATGAGCGATTTTGACATGTGTAACTTCTCCAACTTCTTCCACAACTTTGTAGCAGAAGTTTCATTCAACACATTATACTTCACCTTTAGTCCGAGGATCAAATGATTTAAAAGGTTATAAATGTAAAAATTATAACAAGTTTTTGGCGCCGTTGCCGGAGAAGAATGCAAAATATATGTTTTGAAATTTTGTAGTTTAAGAAATACTGTTATTTTTAGAATTTTCTAATTTAGGCAACTTTTTTAAAATTAGAAGTTTCTATTTTTAGAAATTCTAATTTTAGAAGGTTACCTAAAATTAGAAGTTTTTTTTTTAAAAAAAATTGCAGAAATCTTAGAAATTTTCTCTAGACTTGTAAATTTTTCTAAATCTAGAACCTTGTTGAATTAAGAAATTTCCCTTTTTTTTTTTAGAAATTTCTATCTTCTAAATTCAACTAGTTTCTATTTTTAGAATTATTCTAATCTTGGAAAGATGATTTAGCTTAGGAATTTTCTAATTTTGGAAAGCGCTCTAGCTTTGGAAATTTTAAAACTTTTATCTATGGAAAGTTTTTAAATAATCTAATTTTAGAAAAATTCTATTGTTTAGAAAGTTGTCTATTTTTGTCACACTTCGTCTTACAACAGCTAAACGGACGTGATCTGAATGCACAATTTAAAATCACTTGTTCATTTAAACAGGTCTT
Source organism: Chimonanthus praecox (assembly GCA_022113865.1). Lineage (NCBI taxonomy): Eukaryota > Viridiplantae > Streptophyta > Magnoliopsida > Laurales > Calycanthaceae > Chimonanthus > Chimonanthus praecox. Next base: position 43,008,779 of record CM039095.1, read on the forward strand.
ACATCACAAATCCGTGGCTATTTTTTTTTTAACTAGATACATAAACATGTGCAAGCCACCGAATTCTTCATGTCCACAACCTAATAAGTGATATAACATTTCCATTCATCATTTCACATAAAGGTTTCAAAACTCACCAATTTACTCACATTCCCAAACTAACCAAATTAAATAACATTCTCAATTCTTCTCAATACTTGAATTTATTATCCAAGTCTCAACAACTAAATAAATGAATAAACAAATTCCTCAAAAGTCTAAATCAAATAAAATCCAATTTATAATCTAAGTACTAAATCCTTCAATAAGCTATGCGATTCGAAGTATCCTCCAACGACTCCTCGTCTTCTAAGCTTGGTTTTGATCATCATCCAGACCCAAGTCCAAGGGATTGCCTGCAATGTAAGGGATGAGTTCCATGCCCAATGAAGAAAACAATAACGCATACATATATATTCTCACAATTCATTAGACATGATCTCCTCATTCAAGTCTCATATTATATAGCATAATTTCCAACATAATTAATCAAGTTATATCCAATGTATATGATCAATGACCCTATATTCAATACTATATGCCAATCCATTTCCACATCCCTTATCACCATGTCGTAACCTCATGATTAGCCAAAATGACTCAGCTTCAGATGAGTGGCCACCCTGAAAAAATCATGGAACACAATTGCGCTGATCCGTAAATTGATGGTGGGGTAGCAACTCAGCAGCAGTTGGGACTCAGCAGTTTGGGACAGTTTGGAATTTGAATTTTAATTCAAATCAGACAGCAGTTTGGGATTTGAATTTCAATTCAAATCATATAGCAGTTACACTCAGCAGTTTGGGACAGTTTATCGAACAGTAGTTTAGACAGTTACAGATTAGAAGATTATATAAAGGGGACTCCTGCAAACAGCCATCTCTGACTGGAGACCAAAACCATCGTGCATAGACAGTTTATCTCTTACTCTAGTCTTTCTACTCTTCCCCAAACAAGCCATATTATTCCCAGATAGTTTCATTCTCATTTCTCAGTTTCCAGAAACTCAATTAGTTTACATTGTTATCTCATTAAGATACAGTTCACTGTACCTTTCTAATTTTGTTGTTCGAGTAAGAAGTCTCAACTCATCCTTGAAATTACTGAGCCATAACTCAATTTACATTTGGGATCAAGTTTTTGGTATCAGAGCAAGGTTTTTCGATCTGCGTGTCATCTCGATTTGTGTGCCTTCATTTATGCACAGACTGAGATCAAAGGGAAACACACCTTTAATATTGGATCCCGAAATTGGAAGAAGGAAGAAAGCCACAATGTCGACTTCTACTAACATACCTAAACTCACACTAAAGAGATTGTCAGTAGATATGCAGGAGATGAGGAACAACTTTAAAACCATCATGGAAATGATGAAGGGGTTCCACACTTCGACATCAAGTGAACAACATGAACCTCATGGAAAGTTACTAGTCACACCACCATAGCAAGAAAGGGTCATTGGCAACACACCTTTCAAATTGGAAGCCAGAATAGACATTCCAACTTATGATGGTGAACTCAACCCAGAGAAGTCAGATGGTTGGTTAAAGTCTTTGGAAGTCTATTTTAGCACCAAAGGCTATACTGAAAATCAGAAAGTCAGTCTTGCCAGACTGAAGCTTGGAGGACATGCTCTCACTTGGTGGGAGGCCCACATGTCAGGATTAGCACTCAATGGCGAGCCACCTATCACATCTTGGACTCAATTTACAACTGCAATACGGAACCAGTATTACCCCATTTGCAAAAGGAGTGACTGTAGGAGCGATGGCAGTTCTTACGCCAAAGCAAAGGGCAGAGTGTACAGGAATACACTACGGAGTTCAGAAAGATGGCAGTAACATTACAAGTGAATCTACGAGATCCAGATGTCAAAGAGAAGTATAAAAGAGGCTTATTCTTTTCTCTTCGGACAGAACTGGCACTCTTCACAGTCACAAACATTGATGATGCCTGTAAAAAGGCAATGTATCTTGAATTGAAAAACAACACCATTGGGAAGAAATCAGAATTTCCCAACAGTCACCCAAATCATATGAACCCCTGTGAGTCTAGATTCCACACAAATGGAAAGAAGAATAATGTCGTGATACAAAAAGGCAAGCAATACTGCCGTCACTGCAAGACCGATAAACATTCAAATGAAAGTTGTTGGATATTGCATCCAGAACAGCGGCCATCATGGTGGATAAGTCGCAACCCGAGGAAGACCACTAACCTATGCATTGAAGAAGATGAGGTAGTGGAAGGGTCAACCGAACCGGATTTAAGGTTGGCAACAATGGCCATTAAGGGAGCAACGACTACATCTAGAACTGAGATAGCAGTTCCAATTTCCCCCTCGAAGCAAGATGCAACCAAAGAAGAACTTTTTTGGGTACATGCACAGATCGGGATGACCCCGGTCATTACTCTGTTCGACAGTGGTTCACAGAAAGACTTGGTAGCAAAACAACTGGTGAAACAATTGCAATTGAAGACTTGACCACACCCTAAGCCATATCCTTTAGGGTGGTTGAAAGAAGACACAGAGTTGCAGGTAACCACGCAATGCACCTTCAAGTTTGCCATCAACGAGAAGTTTAAAGATCAGGTGACTTGCAATGTAGTACCGTTAGATGTATGCCAAATCATCTTCGGTAGTCCTTATTTTTGGGACAAAGATGCTACATTTTACCGACGTGAGAATGTAGGGAGGCTTGTGAAAGATGGAAAAGGTTTCCGTATATTACCATCTAAAGATAAGAAGAAATTGCAGTTGATGATGGCACAACAAACCAAACATTTGGTACATGTTAGTCAGAAATTTATGTTGCTTAAGATCCGGCCTGCAGTGGGAGAGACCATGGATCCAATCAACTATGAAGACTGCACAGAATATCAGAAGCAAGAGATACAAAAGTTGTTTGAAGGCTTCGAAGAGATCATGCAAGAACCTAAGGAATTGCCACCCAGAAGGCCAGTGGAACATGAAGTTCAGCTACTTCCAGATGCTCCAATACCCAATATTGGACTGTACAGACAATCCATTGCAGAATCAGATGAGGTGAAAAGGCAAATACAAGAACTCCTAGACAAGGGGTTGATTAGAACAAGTTCCTCTCCGGCAGGTTCACCTATCATACTAGTACCAAAGAAAGATGGTGAATGGCGTATGTGTATTGACTACAGAGCACTCAACAAGATCACCATAAAGAATAGGTATTCGCTTCCTCGTATCGATGACTTATTTGATCAATTGAAACATGCCAAGTATTTCAGCAAGATGGACTTGAAGTTAGGATATCATCAAGTCTACATGAAAGAAGAAGATATCTGGAAGACGGTTTTTAAAACCAAGCAGGGACTCTTTGAATGGTTGGTTATGCCTTTTGGACTGACCAACGCACCTGCTACTTTCATGCGCCTAATGAATGAGGTGATGAGACCAATGTTAGATAAATTTTCCATCGTATTTTTGGATGACATCTTGGTATATAGTCCTACATGGAAAGAGCACTTCACACCTCCAAGATGTGTTGCAACTTCTTCAGTCAGCAAAATTGAGGTTGAATTTGAAGAAATGCGAGTTCGCTAAGAAAGCCGTGAACTATTTGGGACACATCATCCGCAACGGTGAGATCCGTGTTGACCTGTGTAAGGTGTCAGTAATAAGGGAATGGCCTCCGCCCACAACACACACGGAGCACAGTATCTATGGAAGTTTATCAGAGATTATTCAGGTATAGCAGCACCATTCCTACGGATGTTGGCCAAGGACCGACCTATCACTTGGGGTTCCTTGGAACAAAAAGCATTTGCGGAGTTGAAGGAAAGATTTGCCAATCACCTGTGTTAGCACTACCTGATATGCATCAACCATTTGAAGTGATGCTTCTGGTCATGCTATGGGAGACATATTACTTCAGGGTGGTAAGCTGGTGTGCTATCACTCTGAACTATTTTCAGGAGCGGTGTAGAATTATCCTACATATGACAAAGAATTATATGCCATGGTACAGGCTATCAAGAAGTGGCGTCATTATTTGTGGGGTAAAGAAACGATGATTCACACAGATCACGAGCCTTTGAAATACCTCCAAACATAGAGCAAACTGCAACAGACAAGACATTTCAAATGGATGGGGTACTTACAACAATACCAATTGGTCATCAAATATAAGAAAGGAAGCACAAACAAGTTAGCAGACTTCCTTTCCAGACCACCATCCAAAATACTTGCAGTGGTAATGCAAGTGGAACCAACAAGGTTCAACTCATATAAGGATCTGTATGGAACCGAAGACGACTTCAAGAAGCACTTTGACACTGTGAACAAGTCTGAGGAAGGAAAGCAGGGGTATCATATGGACAATGGCTGCTTGTTCAAAGAAGACAAGATGTGCATTTCGAAAGACCATAGGTTACCATTAATTCGAGAAGCACACACATCTCTATTGGCAGGACATTTCAGCATCCACAAAACTGTTACAAACTTGCAACGGTATGTATATTGGCCCAACATGGTTTCAGAGGTAGAGCGGTATGTCAAAGGGTGCATAATATGCAGCACAAGGAAACCAAACAACAGAAAATTAAGAGACTACACTCCATTACCAATCCCAAGCAGACCTTGGGAAAGCATCTCTATGGATTTCCTAGGAGGTTTATCAACCACCAAGAAAGGAAACGATTATATCTTTGTAATAGTGGATCGTTTCGGTAAAATGGCGATAATGATTCCATGCAAAAAGACGATCAACGCTGAAGGAGCAACCAATTTATTCTTCCAACGTGTGTTTATTTATTTTGGTTTACCTCAAGATATCATTAGTGATAGGGATAATAGAGTTTTGAGTCGTTTTTGGAAGATACTATGGGGTATGATGGACACCAAATTAAAGAGGTCTACAACTTTTCACCCACAAACTGATGGGCAAACAGAAGTTGTAAACCGAATCATTGTTCAACTACTGCGAGGGTATAATCAACAGAGGCCAAGAAGTTGGGACGAAAATTTGCCCTACATCCAATATTGTTATAATAGGGCATTGCACAGTTCTACAGAGAAGTCACCTTTTGAGATATGCTACGGGTTTATTCCACAATCTCCATTTGACCTGATATTCTCAAAAACGATGACTAATTGTGGGAGAACTTGGAAGAAGTGGATGCAGTGAAATTTATTTGGCGCATCCAACAGATTCATCAAAAAGTCCAGGACAATCTCAAAAGGGCCCAAGAGAAATATAAGGAACGTCACGACAAACATCGTACTCAACATACTTTCCAAATTGGCGATTTAGTATGGTCACATATCGGTAAGGCTCGATTGCAAGGGCCTAACAGGAAGTTGAAGCTACTTCATTACGGTCCATTCCGGATTATGGAGCAATATGGAACAAATGCTTTCAATTTGGACTTACCAGGATACATGCAAATGTACTCAGTGACCAATGCCGATAATCTTAAACTATTTGAGCCATCTCTACTCAATGAGCGAGAGGAATCACCCATCCTATCAGAAGTACATGACTTAATTCCAAGTGAAGTAGCTGTAGAAGATTTGATTCTTGGCAAGATGACACGAATGACCCGAATGGGAGAACAAAAATTCTTTTGGGTCTGTCCCAAAGGACAATATCTGCATCGAGCCAAGTGGTATTCTGCGGAGTAGGTGAGGAAAAAATTCCCCACCCTTTCCAATCAAAGCTTTTGAGGGACCAAAAGTCCCCCGATAGGGGAGGTCTGATCCATAAATGGATCGGTGGGGCAGCAACTCAGCAGCAGTTGGGACTCAGCAGTTTGGGACAGTTTGGAATTTGAATTTGAATTCAAATCAGACAATATATAGCAGTTACACTCAGCAGTTTGGGACAGTTTATCAAACAGCAGTTTAGACAGTTACAGATTAGAAGATTATATAAGGGGGACTCCTGCAGACAGCCATCTCTGACTGGAGACCAAAACCAGTGTGCATAGACAGTTTATCTCTTACTCTAGTCTTTCTACTCTTCCCCAAACAAGTCATATTATTCCCAAATAGTTTCATTCTCATTTCTTAGTTTCTAGAAACTCAATTAGTTTACATTGTTATCTCATTAAGATACAGTTCACTGTACCTATCTAGTTTTGTTGTCCGAGTAACAAGTCTCAACTCATCTTTGAAATTACTGAGTCATAACTCAGTTTACATTTGGGATCATGTGCACCATCACCAATGTGACCAAAAAGCAAACCAGGACCCAGCAGCCACGATTTGACCGACCTATCACTTCAGTGAACCAAGACCCAGTAGTCACAATCTGACTGGTTCGTTCCTCCAGCGAAACAGGCCCAGCAGTCACAACCTGAACGGCCTGTCATCCCAACGGCACATGACCCAGCAGCCACAATTTGACTGGTCTGTCTCTCCCACAAACTCCATTCCCATATCCAATCCCAATGAATATGAGAATGACATACTCAATGAAATGCCTATACATATTATTTCTACCATCATGCCACCATTGCTAACAACATGACATAATCTCTAACTACATGCTCCAAGGATTACAAAATTATTCTAAGCATGGTCTACCATATTATCACATATACAATAGCGTAACATCATGTTCAACCTCGCTCTAGCATACATATTATTCCATGATGCAACATACCATAACATAGGCACACTTGTATAACATAAACATTATAATAATTAAGCAACAAAAGTCCACACATGCCAAATAATGACATGACATTCCAAATAATACCATACAATCCAAATTTGGCTAACTTAGTAAAACATATAACATCACAAGTCATCTTTCCACAACCATTTGAATATGAGTGTTAGACCTTTCAGCAACATTAACAGTTGGTTCCATAAATCCAGGCTTATTGAGTCTACTCACAGCTATTAAAACATTTTAGCCCAGCAATTCCCTTACACTACTGTGAGTCTTGCACCAAACTCCAATCATTATTCTAACAAATACTCAGTTTATTTCTAGGTCCAACCATCACATTCCAAATGCACAACAATAAATTGTAATATTTTTTTCATTGCATATTTCAATAAAAATCATGTAAATGAAATTGTTCTTCTCACCTAAGAGTTTGTGAAGGGTACTTGTGCGCACAAAAATCCAAAACCTTAAAGCAAGGACGAGTCTTGAAATCCAAGGTTTGTTGTGGACAAATATTTAAAGGTTCCAAGCATAGTTAGTGATTTTATAAAAAATATGAAACGATTGGTAAATATTAAGATTTTTAGATAATAAATGAGAACCCATATTGCAGGGGGCCGTGATTTTGCATGATACAGTTGGTTTAAATATGGAGGACATGTGTAGCTCTGCAGGTGGAGTTTTTAAAAATTTTAAAAGTTACAACAAGTGAGGAGAAGTTACCCAGGTCCTAACAGAACCAACGAACCACGTGCATAGAGCAAACTGTGGATTAGTTGAATGAGATAGAGATTGGCACTTTGACGTATGAGATTGACAAATCCAGATGACCTCGATGGCTTGAACTATTATTGAAGATAGAATAGATGGATTCAGAACATACAAATATGGTTAATTAAAGTATACAATCAAGATGTAGATAAATTCTAAATAGCAGAAGCAGATAAATCTCCATCAGAAAGGAATTGAATCATTGTCATAACGATTGAGTCCAACTTAAACAACTCTAATTGAATCACAAATAGATACGTAGTAGCGCTGATGATGGCGGTGAGAACGGACGAGCAACAACATAACGTGGTAGCAATTAATGGCAGCGATGTCAGCCGTGGTGATGATAAGCATCCGAACCAACGGTGGGGGCGGCAATAGTAACGAAAGCCATGTATAACTAGAAACCGAAAAGGGAAAAAAAACCAATCATCAAATTTTTAAAATGAGGAATTCCAAAGATTAGAATGGCCCAAATGTTCCAGATGCTAATGAAAACAGAAGAGATGACTCATTGAAAGCAAAGTGGAGGTGAAAAAGTCCAAGTAAAATAAGCCGAAGAAACTAAAAATCATTGTAATAGAAGCCGCATCCAAGATTGATGCTACGGATCTTGCCACATGTTGGCATAACATGAGTAATAATTGTTTCTGCTTTTCACGGGTTGCAGCAGAGTTCTCCATACACCCCCAAAAAAGGTTATAATGATCCATCTTAGCACTCACATTTTGAGAAACGAGTGGAAAATGAGCTGGTGAGTGGTTTGGCAATACCTTAGAAACAATACTAAACAGTGATGTAATAGCTAAGTAGTAGTAGTGGTTTTGTAAAAATATGAAACGATTGGTAAATATTAAGATTTTGAGATAATGAATGGGAGCGCATGTTGCAGGGGCTGTGATTTTGCATGATAAGGTTGGTTTAAATATGGAGGACACATGTAGCTCTACAGGTGGAGTTTTTAAAAAATTTGAAAGTTACGACAAGTGAAGATAAGGTACCCAGGTGCTAACAGAACCAACGAGCCACATGCATAGAGCAAACTGTGTATGAGTTGAACCAGACAAAGATCGGCATTTTGATGCATGAGATCGACAAATCTAGATGATCTCAAGAGTTTGTACTATTACTAAAGATAGAAGAGATAGATTCAGAACACACAAATATGGATAATAGAAGTATACAATCAAGTTGCAGACAAAATCTGTATAGTAGAAGCAAACAAATCTGCTTCAGAAAGGAATTGAATTGTTGTCATAACGATCAAGTCTAACTTAAACAACTCTGATTGAATCACAAATAAATACACAGTAGCACTCGTGATGGCGGTGAGAATGGATAGAGCCGCAAGATAACGTGGTAACAATTAAGGCAATATTAAATAATGGCAGCGATGTCAACCGTGGTGGTGATAAACATCCAAACCAATGGTGGGGGTGGCAATAGCAACGGAAGCCATATATAACTAGAAACTGAAAAGGAAAAAAAAAATCAATCCTCTGATTTTAAAAAGAGGAGTTCCGATGATTAGAATGACCCAAATGTTCTAGACGTTAACGAAAAGAAAAGAGATGACGCATTGAAAGAAAAGTGGAGGTGAGAAATTCCAAACAGAATAAGTCGAAGAAACTAAAAATCACTGTAATAAAAGCTGCATCCAAGATTGATGTTGCAGATCTTGCCTCATGTTGGCATAACATGAGTGGTAATTGTTTCC